>JARQOC010000012.1:35682838-36924767 GCA_033576535.1 Allobates femoralis
GGCCCATGGGGTAATCGGAGACCGGGCTAACTGTTCTGGTCATAGGAGTCGAGACCCGTCTCTGTGGCCATAGCGGTGTCAATAAAAGATTCGGGGCAATACGGGTTTAGGGATGGTTGTTGTGGTGCCACCTGTGGTGTTCAGCTATTGATGGCCGATGCTGCAGTGCGGGACCTCTGGGGACAACGGGAGTGCAGCTGTGATGGTTTCATTCCCTACAGTTGGAGCTGTTCCCCAGGGCAATCGGTGTGATATTCAGTGATGGAGGGCCAGAAGGGTTGTTCTCAGCGGGATAGGGGAATGGGAACTGTTCTCTGGCAGGATTTCTGTGGCCCATGTGTCTTATCAGTCTACTGCTCTACAGGTGGGAAATGAATAGTCTCACACACAGTTCTGAGTTCTAAGGGTATGTGCACACTGGCCGGCGGTTTGGTCGGCGGCGGCTGGGCGGACCCGCCAGGAAGCTCCGGAGCCGTCCACCGGCATCCTGGCGGGTATGTGCGGCGGGTGACGGGCGGGTGGCCAGCGGGTTAGCGCCGGCGGTGTTGCGGCGGCTGGAAGCAGTACATGATTCTGCTTGCAGCCGCTGCAGAACCGGCCGGATTATAAAACATGCTCATTCGTTGCTAACCCGCTGGGAACCCAGCGGGTTAGCAACGGATGAGCATGTGTAAACCGCCGGTGTGTGGACACCGGGTGTCGGTTTACATAGGTTTTAATGTTAATCCAAACGCCGGTTTGGATTAACATAAATTTACATGAAATTTATGTAAACCGACCGGCGGTTTACACAGCGAAACCGACCCTAACCCGGCCAGTGTGCACATACCCTTAACCCGGTTTACTTGATGGTGATACAGGGTACTGTCATTGCACATTCTCAGTCTGGATTCTCATCCAAGACACCCCCTTATGTTCCTTCCTTCTTGGGTTGCTCTCCCTCTCAGCTCTGCCTGTCCGCCTCACTCCTGCTCGCGCCTCCGCACACAGTGCCTCAATTCAGCAGCCACGGGTCCTGTTGGGCGACCGGCTCTGTCCCCTGACCCTAAGGGTATGTGCACACTGGCCGGGGAGCAACACTTACACATAAAGGCCCCACCCAGTGGCGTAACTTGAAGGTCATCAGCCCCGATGCAAAAGCTCCAATGGAGCCACTAATTATTGCAAATTTTAAATAGCATTAGTTTTTTTCTATAGGCCAAAGGTACATTTTGAGTCCCCTATATTCCAGGGCCCAGGTGCAATTGCATCCACTGCACATATTGTAGTTACGCCCCTGGTCCCACCACTTCTTACACATGCGGGCCCCAACCCTGCTTACAGATGCGAGCCTCACCACTATTTACACATGAGGGCTTCACCCCTTCTTACAAACGATGCACAAGGGCCCCACCCCTGCTTATGCACAAGGGCCCCACCCCTGCTTATGCACAAGGGCCCCACCCCTGCTTATGCACAAGGGCCCCTACCCTCCTTACACACGCTCAGCTAAGTTTATATTGTACTTCACAAGTTATCAAAATAATATATTATTCTCATTGTCATTGCTGCATATAATAATCAAGACACCGCTTGTTTCAACAGGGTGAATGGCTGCTGCTCCCCATGCTTTACACTGCAGCTCTTCTTGTTCCAACTGTGTCACTATGAGCTTGAGAGGAAGCCAAAGTCAGAAACTACAATAATGAAACAAAGAATCATAAGGTAATTTCTGTCCATAAATGATCCCAATAATGTGGGGATGGGGCTGAAAAATGTTTGCGCTTTTGTTCTACGTTTAGTTGTATTATATAGAATGGAGCGCCCAATATCTATGTTCTTGTAGACCATCCATGTAATCTGGGTTATGTTGGAGGTCACCCAGATGGCAGCTCCTTGGTATATACAAATCCTCCAACATCTGCTGGCTAAGCAGTATGTGAGATGATGCATTTGTCAGGTCGTACAAATATCAGTCGCGCCATCATAAAGCAATGCAGCCGCCAGATACCCCACAATGGCAGGCTGTTTAGAGCCGTAAGTCTTCCTTATACTCAGCTCTGGTTCCCTTCAAAATATTTGCATTGACTATCCCAATATATTTTCCTGAACCTGTTGAGTCTATGCTGCCAGAGAAGGGTTAATGGCGCAAACTTGTGTAGAATGTCTTGACACAGAAATATCCATTTATGGATGAAAAAAATTGGAAGTGTGTGCGGTATGTAGAGCAGGTATTATCCGAGAGGGGAACATGTCCGCACTACTGTTTTCATGTGATTCTCAGCAGAAAAGGTGTCCTCATAAGGTACAGGTCGCCGGATCACATGGAACGTTGTCACTCGCTGTTGCTAAGATACGGCATTGAAGTTTGTTACTGTGGTTCTTGTATTCCGCATCCATTATGGCAGTGTATTTATGAATAAATCGCTCTCAGGTTTGACCTTCACTGTATGATCCTTGTACAAATGTGGAATATGTTGTGTACATTATGTTAGGTAAATATTCTGTGATGGAGTTTGAGCTTTTAAAGAAAACTTGTCACCATCTGAGAGTAATATAAATTAGGACGTGCAGACCCTGATTCCAGCGTTGAGTCACTTACTGGGCTTCATGCTGTAGTTTCAACTGTTTAAACTGCTACTCCTCTCTTTGAATATGGAGGACTAAATATCAGGAGCTCATCAAAGTGTTTGGCTGACACCAACCCAACCATTGATTGGCAGCTTTCTGCCTATGCACAAAGTGTAGGCAGCAAGTGCTCAATCAGTGGCATTGGCGGGATTAAACTGCACTCTGCATTGAGAAGATGGCCAGGTCTGCAACAGATAAGTTTGTGATAGTGTGGAGTGGGCTACGGCCTGGAGGCCGGGTAATCTGACTCAAGTCCGGGCCCAGGCCGCGGAGCAGTCCCGTCAGGCCCGCAGCCTTGTGCGCCCCAGGAGGTCCCTCGATTTGAAAAATTCTCTTTGTTCCTTACATTAAAGAGGGTCCAAGCACACACAGAGTCAATCATATCAAACTAGAGTTCTTTACCCAAACAGGCACAATCTTTAAAAGTTACATTCTTGGCATTATTTACAGTTTTCTCTTTGGTGCAGACTGCTCCATAGTTTCAGTGCCTCCAGGTTTATGTGTCGGTTACCTAACAGGCAGGCCAGAGTTTGGTTCACAGTAGCTGTGTCCAGCAGCTGTGGACCTAACCACACATGTAAAGGGGATAGTAGTAGGGATAAAGTTTGCTTGTGACACCAGTTGAGATGATCTGCCACATGTGGCTGACCCTGGGAGATAGCTGGTAGTTACAATGTAGGTGTTGAACCCTTCCCAACTAGGGCTGGCTCCCAGAAGGATGATGAGTGTGATAGTAGTGAGTGTAGTGGAGGAAGGAGACACAGGGAATAGTCTTCGCTTTTTCTTTCTTTACTGCAGAATCTGTAGCAGGTCCAGGGTAATACAACCACCAACAGGCGTGAGGTATGGATAGTCTGGTGAGAATTGTAGTCTGCTCTGCTGGGTGAGTAATATGGCCTTCCAGCTGACTTCCCCTAGTTATAGGTTTCCTGATGCCTTTAGCGCTTCAGTACTCCCTCTTAGTTCCTGTGGGTTACCTCCTGTCAGGCTGGTAGTGCGGATCCTATCCGTA
Source organism: Allobates femoralis (assembly GCA_033576535.1). Lineage (NCBI taxonomy): Eukaryota > Metazoa > Chordata > Amphibia > Anura > Aromobatidae > Allobates > Allobates femoralis. The sequence continues at coordinate 35,686,461 of JARQOC010000012.1, forward strand.
TCCATACTCAGAGCAGTTCCCTGCTCCTCTGTAGTACTGTCGCCCCAGAAAGCTCCACTTAGGCTGCTGATGGGCCAAAGACTCACCAGCATCCAGTTATGCCACCAGGCCCTATAAGCCTGGGTAGCCTAGGAACTGATACACTGTGTGTAGCTTGTCCCTTTGGAGCAGCTCCCCTGCCTAATCACCAGACCTCCTTCACCTACTCAGTCCTACTACACCCTAACTATCCCCTCCCCTCACTAAGGAGTGAGTCACTGTTGAAATATATTTAGTGCAACAACTCCATTCCTGTATATGTAAATGTTTTATTGCTGGGTTTGTGTATTTGTCTATAAAGTTAGACAAAAAAAACACTCCCAGAGGCTCACACCCAGGAAAGACCATGTGACTATACCCAGTTTCCTGTGTCTGTGCATGAGAGGAGAAGCAGCCTGCTGATGCTGCACAGAGACACTTAAAATACAGTGCCTTGTGAAAGTATTTGGCCCCCTTGAACTTTTCAACCTTTTGCCACATTTCAGGCTTCAAACATGAAGATAGAAATTCTGTTTTTGTTTTTTGTGAAGAATTAACAACAAGTGGGGCACATTCGTGAAGTGGAACGAAATTTATTGGATATTTTTTTAACAAATAAAAACCGGAAAAGTGGGGCGTGCAATATTATTCGGCCCCTTTGAGTTAAAACTTTGCAGCGCCACCTTTTGCTGCGATTACAACTGCTTGGGGTATGTCTCTATCAGTTTAGCACATCGAGAGACTGAAATTCTTGCCCATTCTTCCTTGCAGAACAGCTGGAGCTCAGTGAGGTTGGATTGAGGCGTTTGTGAACAGCAGTTTTCAGCTCTTTCCACAGATTCTCGATTGGATTCAGGTCTGGACTGTGACTTGGCCATTCTAACACCTGGATATGTTTATTTTTGAACCATTCCATTGTAGATTTTGCTTTCTTTGGGATCATTGTCTTGTCAGATAAATCTCCGTCCCAGTCTCAGGTCTTTTGCAGACTCCAACAGGTTTTCTTCCAGAATATCCTGTATTTGGCTCCATCCATCTTCCCATCAATTTTAACCATCTTCCTTGTCCCTGATGAAGAAAAGCAGGCCCAAACCATGATGCTGCCACCACAATGTTTGACAGTGGGGATGGTGTTTTGAGGGTGATGAGCTGTGTTGCTTTTACACCAAAGCTATCCTTTTGCATTGTGTCCAAAAAGTTCGATTTTGGTATCATCTGACCAGAACACCTTATTCCACATGTTTGGTGTCTCTCAGGTGGCTTGTCGCAAACTTCAAATGAGATTTTTTATGGATATCTTTGAGAAATGGCTTTCTTCTTGCCGCTCTTCCATAAAGGCCAGATTTGTGCAGTATACGACTGATTGTTGTCCTATGGACAGACTCTCCCACCTCACCTGTAGATCTCTGCAGTTCATCCAGAGTGATCATGGGCCTTTTGGCTGCATCTCTGATCAGTCTTCTCCTTGTTTGAGATGAAAGTGAGTCGTTCGAGAGGGTAGGGGTTACTCTGATACCGGGACAGGTGGTTACTTCGGTGGGGGATCACGGCTGTTCGGTTCCCGGTTCCATGCCCTGGACCCTCAGTGGCGGGGTGTGGGTGATGATGATGGGGAATGGTAACGTGACACCACCTGTGGTACCTGGTAATAGGGTTACCAGTGCTGAGGCTGGCCGCTGAGGTGATGTAAATGCAGCTTTGGGTGGTACAGCTCCCCACAGGTGGAGCTTTACCTCAGGGCAGTGGGGTGGAAGATGGGAATAGTAGTTCTCACCTCTCTGATGCTGTAGAAATCTCTCCTGGCGACGAATAACTGAGACAGTGTCCAGATTAGCTCAAACAGTTCTTTACTGTTACCGGGCTGATGTTAAGGTACACAGTACAGTCTGGTTTAATGGGGTTGGTAGCCACGGATTCAGGAGTCTGTCAGAGGTGTTCGTCCAATGGCTTTCTTGGGCTCTACTCTCAGTGGTCTTGGCTCACTGCTCTCAGCCACACTAAAGAGCCCGTTCGCCGGTCCCCAGGTCTGTTACTAAAAGGTACATCTGACCCCTTTCCGGTACGTATGGGAGCGACAGCAAGATTATCCTATCCGTTACTAACCGCCTCGGTTCCGGTGTGCCGGTGGTGGCTTGGGTCTCCAGCTGGCTCTGACCAGTCCTGGAGTGGCCCCCTTCCACATCTGGGTCACCCCTCTCCTAAGCGGTGCCCTCCTGTTACAGCCGCAGGGTCCCCTGCATCTGCCTTTGCTGCTCTCCTCACACCGTCTGCCTGATACCGTTGTCACTCCCTGTCTCCCGTCCTTTAGGCTCCACCACCTGGTACCTACTAAATATATGGTCCCATGTCCTAAGGTGGCCTACTGTATGGGTGCAGGGTACAGACTCTGTAGGGTCCTCCATATCCATGATTATGGAGGCACTACACCTTCTGTTTGGGGTGCAGTACCTCCCTGTGGCGCCTTGCCATAGGGGCTCCACAAAAGTTTAGAGGTACGGCCAGGTCTTGGCAGATTTGCAGTGGTCTTATACTCCTTCTATTTCAATATGATCGCTTGCACAGTGCTCCTTGAGATGTTTAAAACTTGGGAAAACTTTTTGTATCCAAATCCGGCTTTAAACTTCGCCACAACAGTATCTCTGACCTGCCTGGTGTGGTCCTTGGTCTTCATGATGCTCTTGTGGCACCCCAGGGGTTAATGTGCCACAGTAACAACACCAGGGTTAACCCCCTCCACACAACACCAGACACTGCACTAGCACCTCTAGGCCAGAAGGGGGAGCTAAAGCAGCTCCCCTATATATTCTGGTGTCAAGAGGAAGTAGTTAGTTCAGTTCCTGGGAGAACTGAGGAAGAGAGACTGTGGTGTAAAGGGGCTGCATTAGGCTTTTCCACAGTCTGCTACTCAATTCCAGGCCTAGCCAGGGTCTGAGGGAAGGAGTACAAGAAACAGAGGAACACATCTGGGAGATTGAGTTACCTCATAACTTGCCCCGGAGGAGCGCACAGACCGGATACCGGATCTGAAACTGTGACTGACACACGCAGCACAGTAAACACCGGAATAGTTGAGGTTATAGATCTACACTGTACCTCAGCGAAGCAGCACTGCGAGGTCAGAAACACACGGAAACACCCAAGTTGTTTAGTAAAGGGGGTACCTGTGAGGAGAGACGGGGCCAGCAGCCTAGCTGAAACAGCAGCAGGGCCACACACACAGCGCAGGAGTGGGAAGCTGAGGACCCGGACAGGGTGGGAGCAACACGGCCCCTGTACAGACTCCTTGGACAGTACTTGCTGAACAACAACTCGAGTAAAGACTTGGAAAACTTCAAAACCATGAGTCTGTGTGATCCTTGTGCTCAGCCCCTACGTTCCCTCACAGGCAGCTATCATCTACTACTACTACCCCTACTAACCTGCAACATCCATAGCATCAATCATAGACTTTAACTCCCACTGCCCCAGGAAACCAAGCTCTACCCGCAGAGAGCTGTTACTTCTTTAGCTGCCAAACATCATCCCCGGAGGTTCTGCAGCAGCGGTGGTCCCCTCACTGCCAACAACCCGTGGGTGGCGTCATGACAACAATTCCCTGTAAATATTCCCTTCTACTTGTAGAAACCGGGACATGGTCCGGACCAAGACCGCCGTGATATCCCCAGCAGTACCCTGTTCCGGACTGAGTACACCGTCCCAGTGGACTCCACACTCTCTGCACTTGAAACAGAACCCGGAGACTATCACAGTGCATTTATACAGAGACTTGATTACACACAGGTGGATTCTATCTATCATTACCAGTCATTTAGGACAACATTGGATCATTCAGAGATCCTCACTGAACTTCTGGAGTGAGTTTGCTGCACCGAAAGTAAAAGGGCCGAATAATATTGCCCGCCCCACTGTTCAGTTTTTTATTTGTTAAAAAAGTTTAAAATATCCAATAAATTTGGTTCCACTTCACGATTGCGTCCCACTTGTTGTTGATTCTTAAAGATATAAAATTCTAATTTTATTTTAATGTTTGAAGCCTGAAATGTGGCAAAAGGTTGAAAAGTTCAAGGGGGTCAAATACTTTCACAACGCACTGTATGTATATTCCTGATTCCACAAAAGTGGGGCATGCAATATTATTCGGCCCCTTTTACTTTAAGTGCAGCAAACTCACTCCAGAATCTCACTGGAGCTGAGGGTGCCGCCGATAATCCTTGATATAGAGCAGGACCTGCGGTGACCTCAGATTCTGTGACGCGGAAGTCACATGACTGCAAACCCATGTGACCGGGCCGATTATAGGAAGTCAGTGAGAGCGGTGTCCAAGCAGTGCAGGCGCCAGGAGCCCCTGGAAAATGTGCTTCACGGACGTTGTGCGGAGGTTGCACAACGCCAATAGGTGAGAGCCGACCCCCTTGTCCACCTCCTAATTTGCCCCCAATAGAGCACCAGGTTCTCCCTATGGGAGCGCTTCCTTTTCTTGGTTAAAACCAGGTAGACTTTATTTCTCCAATTAAAGACATCATCAAGCAGGTAGCGGAGGACCCCAGCAAGCAGGAATAAATCCCACATGTTTTGACTCTACCTACCCTGCCTTTATGCCTGTATTCGCTAGAGATCTTCACTTACTCTGCATTCTCTCAGCACTCACATCCTTCAGCTCTTCCACCACTATCCACCTCCACGAGCTCACACCCATCTGCACGATTCGTCTTCCCTGCATACACAAGTACTGTGTGAAACCTATAGAGTCGGAGCCACAGTTCAGGCCTTTTATGCTGAGGCTTTCAAATGCACCAGATGCCACACGGAGCGCCCGCGCCTGTGTTTATATGACCCGGAGGCAATAAATTTGATAGGTCTGCAGAGGGGCATAAATTTGTTCAATATTTATTCTTGCTGAAATAACTTTAACCAATGGCTTTTGTAATTGGCTTCCTTCTTCATTTCATTTCTTTGTGGCTATTAAAAGCACAAGAGACCGAAATATTTAATCAATCGAACTTAATATTGTAGAACAAAAGTAAGAAACCTATTTGTTAACACGGCGCCACAATAATTGCAAGTGCTGTGCAGATAGCGAGTAACTGGAAATTGAATAATCACAGCATTAAAGTTTACGAGTATATATATATTACACAGCAGTTACGGCAGCTTTTACGGCTAACAAATGCAAGAAAGGTCCCTTTGAAATTAATTTCAGTTTTCTATTTAGTAAATTTGGCTACCGACTCCGGTGCCCACTTTCTCCTTTTATTTCAATGACAGCACTTCTGAAGCTTATCTACTTCTTATCAATAACAAAAGAAAAAAAACATTACAATGTTTTTTTTTATTATTCTATATAATAAAGTAAAATTTTGGAGGCTGAAATTTGGGAAGAGTCATTGGAGACAAATGGAGGTTCGTTCCATGAAGCAAGACCACTTGGTGTATATAGAGATGGGCAGGAATGGAGGTTCCAGGTTCATAATGGGGTCACTACTATTGTGAATGTAATCAATACCATGGATGGCAAGAAGTAAAGACTAATTTTGGAACAATTCAGCCAGACATGTCATTCAAAGCAAGGATAACCAAGATACGACTTGTCCACACATCATACGTGGAGAGCAAATCCCTGTAGAAGAACATCATGGTTGGAACAATAGAAGGAACAAGGCAAAGAGGAAGACCAATAACCCAATGGCTTGATAGGTCCACCAGGGTCTTCTCCACCGTTATCTTGACACTATCTAGGCTTCACAAGATCAATCTTCCTACAGAGCGTTCATCCATCAAGTCACCATGGCTGAAGGCCGGTAAGGCAAATTGTCCAATGTTTGCTTTACCGAAAACTGATCTATTTAAACAGAATGTTCTACCTCGTCCTTTCTGAAACTTTCTTTGGAACAAAGGAATGTTCTTGCATGTACTTTGTATAGACAACTGTTATGGGAAGGGTTCTTGGATGACCAATGAAAGGGAAGGTTCCTGAGCCAATGGCCTGAATTGTAGAAACCTTCTTAGATAATTGAATTTCTTGGTAATACAATCACTAGACTAGAGGATCCATGTTTGGTCAATCCTGGAAATTTAGAAAAGATCAGAGTGGTCTAGTCTGCAGATAAAGCATACGGAAGGTGCCCATAGACATTATATTAAAGTTGGCCAAACCCAGTGGAGTCTGCCAACAGTGTAATATGTATCCTTCTCTCCCCCGAAAGATGATATTGTAGGAGAAAAGGATTTGGTCTGTTAAATTTCCATTGGCAGATCCATCTTTGGTCTGACCACAGGTCTCTAAGGGTACCGTCGCACTTGGCGACGGCCCCGGAGATGTCGGCGGCAACGGGCGGGAGCGCGCACGTTTTTGGCACCCCGCCAGCGTCGCCGCCCCCCATTTACACGGGGAGACATCTCCGGCAATGGGCCGGCAAGCTGAGAGGCGGCATCGCCGCCCGGGTTTCTCTGAACCCCAGCAGCGATGCAGTACAATGGGAGCCTATGGCTCCCATCACCATTCAGCTCGCCGGCGGCTGTTTACATGGGGCGATGTAGACACATCGCCCCAGATCGGCCGCCTGGTTTCGGAGCACTGCTGTGAAACCAGGCAATCAGTAAAGGCGTCGCCATCGCCCCTTTACATTAGGCGACGCAGGGGCGATGTCGCCACGTGTGACGTGGCCTTAAGAGAACACGGGCACTCACACTCAAAGTAAGCATAGCTTTGTCAACAGGCTCCGCAATACATGGCAATCTATGGAATATAGGACCTTTTAGATAGCTTTGGTTATTTAAAGGGGTTGTTAACCTTTTGGTATGTATTTTTTTCTTAAAGGGAGACTGTCAACAGGTTTTTGCTATATAATCTGATTGGGTTCAGCAGTAGTGATAGTATCAGTTTTCTCTGCGCAGATAAAAGTGAGCTATGATTGCTGGGGTCTGTAAAATTCAGACACAGCCACATTTTCTCTAAATATTTCTCAGATATTGGGCTCACCACTGAGAGGGTGCTCTGAAGTAAAAAATCAATGTTTCGTGTAGTATACTTCGGCACACCAATAATAAGAGTTTTCTAATAAATTTGAAATTTATCAGAAAACTCTTTTATTGTTGGTGTGCCGAAGTACGCTACACAAAACATTTTCTCTAAAAGCTAGTCCATCCGGTTTATTTAACAGTCATAAACCGCTACTCTGGTTGTGTAGCCGATAACCATGACAACAGTCTACAGGAAATGTACAAACATACAGTTCTTCTACTTCAGCGAGTAGGCCCGCACACTATTATCTACTGACCTCAGTCAGCACACAGCATGTCCCACTCAGGGTTTTACGTGCTTATTGCAGCTTGACAGGATTCAGACTGGCTCCTGCCAGTCTTGCCATCCAGGAGGTCCCACACAGAGATCAACCTGTCGTAAGTCCAGGACCACCGGGCCTCCGTTACGTCCTAGACTTCCAGGAGCTTTTGTCAGCTCTATTCTCGGGCATGCTTGTCTGGATGTCTGCCATATGGTTCACACAGGAAGTCTGAAGGACGTTCCTTACATTGCAGTTATGTGATACACCAGTAGCCTCACATATCCATGAGACACACCTATGGGAGGTATGTGGATGACCAGTTCCTCCCATCACTTCTGACCATCATTTAAAACCAGCCCTTAAAATAAAGTAAGATTCCTGGTACAGAAGTGCCAGCTAAACTATCTGGTTTCACTTCGCAACAAATCGCCATCTGTACAAACGTATCGGCATTGCCGGTATACCTCACAATATATTGTATTTTTAATACTTTTAATATCATTATTTGTGCCATGAAATTGGCATATCTGTTCCTTGTCAATGTTAGACCAAGTCAAATCTATCTTCCTCATCCAAAAATATCTTTGCCTTCCAATACTATGAAAAAAAAGAGCTATTGTTTGAGAATTGATAAGTATTCACTTGCCATCGTCTTGCCGTGTCAGGCTGAGATAGGTTTGATGTGTTATTAAAGTCGATACCCTGAACACAGAATCATATTACCAGGAATGTAACTACAGACGCTAAGAACAGATATCATCGCTATTTCGGTAAAAGCTCAAATTTACAACTCATTTTTTCCTCCTTCTCTTCAACTAAAAACACATAAGATGACACTTGCCACCAAGTGCAATAACACAAAAAAAGAGGAAAAAAAAATATTCTTTTTTTTTTTTTAATATTTTCTCCCTCTTTGGTTGGTTCTGTGTCGGGCTCATCGGTAATCACGGCGGCTCCTTTTGATTGGTGGTATTTTGTAGCAATTTCATCTCAGCATATGCCTTGAAGTTTGATATTCTCCGGTAAGAACTATGCAGCGTTATTGCTTATTGAAAGAGTTTATGTCGCTCTGAAATACAGTTATTACCGGCGCTCTTGGTACAGAATTGCCTTTGTGCTGTTCAACACTTTCCCTCTTTTATTATTACTATCTAAAGTAGAATCTGGAATGAAGCCGGCGACAAAGAAGGAATTTCCGTGCTCTACGGCCGAGATGAAATTCCTTTATATTGCAATATACTTTAGATATGCGTATAATCCAGTTATCTAGGCCCGAGCTCGTCTAAAGTGCACTCATGTTTGCTTGGCCCAGGTTCCAGTGGTCCATCATTGCTTTATTAAGGGAAACTCTATAGGCCCTTCCATTACTCATTAGATAAAGAAAATCTGGGTAAGTGGGGATGTGTAATCTTAGATTACAGCTTCTGGCTCCTGTTATCATTCATCATGTTGACCGCAATGTGATAAATTAGTATAAGAGATTTATATTTATGTCTTAGGTCCCTCTTTGACTTCGCCTTTATCTTTTATGGATAGAAAGTGGGTAATAGGATAAGATCAGAATATTTGCTTCAGTAAAAATTGTTCTTTTTTCCTTGCACTCATATAGTAGGATTTTATGGAGTGGGAAAGTCACCAATGCACACAGATGACTGCAGGTGGCCTCCAGGTCTATCCCATGCTCTTTTATCAGGTCACAAGCAATGCTGAAGGTATAAAGAATTGGTTAAGTCTGAGAAATTGTTAGGCAGGAAAAAGTATGAAAAGTGTTTTTAAAAAAAAAATAGAAGCGTTAAAAATGCAAAAAGAATGAACAAAAGAGAAATGTAAATAACATCAATACTAGTGGCGGTTCATTGACACACAGTTTATGAAGGAACTCGTCATAGAGATTGTTCCAAACATCTTGGAGAACTGACCCCAGATCTTGTGTGTATGAGACTTGTACAAATCCTTCTGTCCCTATGTGGAGCCCACTGGGACGGAGTACTCGGTACCGGACCGGGGTACTGCTGGGGATATCACGGCGGTCTGGGTCCGGACCATGTCCTGGGTTCCGCAATAAATGGGGGGATGTTTACAGGGTAGTTTGTTGTGACACCACCCACGGGTTGTGGTCAGGGTGACCACCGCTGCTGCAGAACCTCCGGGGATGATGTTTGGCAGCTGGAGATGTATTGGCTCTCCGCGGGTAGAGCTTGATTCCCCGGGGCAGTGGTAGTAATAGTCTATAGATAGTGCTATGGATGTTGTAGGATAGGGGTAGTAGTAGAGATGATGGTAGTTTGTGAGGGCATGCAGGGTTTGAGCACAAGGATCACACACACTCAGGGTTTTGAAGTTTTCCAAGGCTTTACTGGTGATGGCAGTCAGTAAAGTACTGTCCACGGAGTCTGTACCGGGACCGGGTTGCTCCCACCCTGTCCGGGTCCTCCGCTTCCTACTCCTGCGCCTTGTGTGTGGCCCTACTGCTGCTTTAGCTGAGCTGCTGGCCTGGTTTCTCCTCACAGGTGCCCCCTTGGCTAGGCAACTTAAGTCTTTCAGTGTGCTTCTGACTCCGCCGTGTTGCTTCGCTGAGGTACGGTGTAGGTATGTAACCTGCACTATCCTGGTGTTTTCTGTGCTGCGTGTTTCAGTCACAGATTCGGATCCGGTATCCGGCTTCTGTGCTCCTCTGGGGCGAGTTATGAGGTAACTCATTCTCTCAGATGTGTTCCTCTGTTTCTTCTACTCCTCTCCTCAGATCCTGGCTTCAGGCCTGATAGTAGTCAGTGGTCCCTGTCAGGAGCTCAGCACTGCTCCCATTTACAGGTCGTCCTCCTAGTGCTCCCTGCACTCAACGGAACTGTCAACTATCAACTAACTACTTCCTCCTCAGACCAGAATATATCAGGGAGCTGCTTGAGCTCCCCCTTCTGGCCTAGAGGTGCTAGTGCAGTGTCCAGTGTTGTGTGGGGAGTTAACCCTTGTGATGTTACTGTGGCACATTAACCCCTGTGGTGCCACACCTACATGTATTCCCAGACAGAGACTGCATGATGTGAGATCAGGGCTCTGTGGGGGGTGGATCATCACTTCCTTGTTCTTTACACTGAAGATAGTTCTCAGTTACTTAGTTTATATGTTTAAGATCGTTGTCCGACTGCAGAATAAATTTGAAACCAATCAGATGCCTCCCTGATTGTATTCTATGTCGGATAAGTATCTGTACTGCGCTAGTACAGTATATGTTTCTTTTTATATGTTTTGATCATTTGTGAGGGCGGTCCAGGCGGTAGTCGTGGGCAAGGAGCTCAGTGCTGTGGTGGCAGTTCATGCCTCAGCCGCCCCCACAGAGCACAGGAAAGGGCTATTCACGGTGATCTTGGCTGGGTGTGTGGTCTTGAGACATGACGGACCTGTTGTTAGGCCCTCGTTCAGACCAGGGTTCTTCCACTGGGAATTGACACACTTGGATGCAGAATTCTCACAACCACTTTGATACGGTGCACACAATGAAAAGTCTCTGCACAACTGCTTTCTAACTTAATGGCTCATGCTTACATTGGGCTGCTCCTTCAATAATGATGTGAGTTTTCGACAGGGTAGGGGGTACTTGGATACCGGGACAAATGGCTACTTGGATGGGGGATCACAGCTGGTCGGTTCCCGGTTCCATGACCTGGACCCTCCATGGTGGGAATGATGGGGGTGATGTAGATGATGGTGGTGGGAGAAGGGAATGTTGTCGTGATGCCAACTGTGGTACCTAGTAAGTTAGATACCCATGCTGCAGGCCGGCCGTTGAGGTGATATGATGCAGCTTGGGTGTTACAGCTCCCCACAGGTACTCCTACCTCAGGGCAGCGGGGGTAGATGAGGGGAGTAGTTGTTCTTACCCCTCTGATGACGCTGAGGCCTTCTGGGCGCCGGCGGGAAAGGAGGACAAACACCGATTCAACTCAGAAAGTCTTTACTGACACTGGGTAGATGTTACAGTACAGTCTGTTCTCAGGCACAGTTTAGTTGAACGGGGGCGTAGCAACAGGTTCCTGAGGTTATCCCGTAGAGTCTGCTGATGATCCCTCCTAATGGCTTTCGGGGTCTGTGTTCCTTCCTCACCCTCGTAACTATTCTGCAGAGCTCCCACGCCACATTCAGGATTATACACCTACCACTATCCTGACTGGGACAAATTGGGCCATTCCAATAATGAGTCTAAATTACTGCCAATGTAAGTATATTGCACTCTTTTCAATCAGCCTCCAATAAACCCACAGGACTGCCCACTTGCTTTTTTACTAAATTAGACCCTATTGGATTGAAGTTGATTGCTCACATTTATACTACTGTTGGGGATATAGGACATATAGATCGCCTGGCTTACATCTGCAATACTGGGGTTTATGACACTTAACTAATGGTAAAGATTCAGTTCACATATGGTTGTTTTTTTGTTGGAGTTTTCTTGCAGTAGGCCATAAGCGGTGAATCTGTTGGCCACACGGGGTCTACATTTGTCTTAAATTAGGAGGCACCATGTTGATACCTGGGCTCTAATTCCACAAGGTTAGGATATTGCACACCAGTCTTGACGATCAGTGCGCTGGAGTTCATCAGTGAAGAATCATGGCTTTCTTAATGGATTTGGCACATCTCTTAGCTGCTCTGCATCACTGTAAGAAGGCACTGTTGTACATTTCTGATGTACATGATAAATTTGCCAGGTGTGCTTGGCAATGCCCCTCCTGGGCGAGATCCACCCAATTCTTAATAAGTTGACACAGAAAGACTTAGATCTAAACCTCCTCCAAGAGCAACTTCTCCCAACGGTCTAGAAGCAATCTGGTGATCTGTCTTATCCTAGTATGATGAAGACTGTCACAAGGCAAAAGTGATGACTTAGTTAGTGAACACAAAATTAACATTTTGCGTTCATGGCTAGAAAACTCCCTGGATCTCAGTCCCATGGAGAACTTGTGGTCAATCCTCAAAAATTGATACACAAACCCAGAAATTGTGCTAAACTGCAAGCATTGATGAGACAAGACTGGATCATCAGTCAGGATTTGGCCCAGAGGCTGATGGATATCCAGCTGCTGAGGAGAAAGAAGAGCAGAAGTTTGAGCAGAGGGTTGGACCAGATGACCCAGGAGGTCCCTTCTAGCTCTACAATTCTATGATTCTTAGGTTATGTGCCCACTGTGCATTTGTGCTGAGTGTTTGGCAGCATTTCTGCAGCCAAAACGCAGCACCCACAGCTCTATCTTTGGTCACATATACATTTTTGCTGCAGAAATCGCCTGCATTTATAAACGTCCCTGTCAAAAAGCTTGCCTGTTTATGGGCTGTGTTTTCCCCATTGACTTTGTTATAAACCCCCAAAAAGATCACAAACGGATGGGTATTCTCACAGCCTGTTTGGTGCTTTCTTACAGCAATTTCCAAAGCAAAAATGCTGCAATACTTACCCTCCCCGGTGATCCCACACAATCCCTGAGGACTTCTTCCTCCCAGGCACCGGCAGAAGCTGTGCAAGGTGACTACAGGACCTGTACCCCATGTGACTCAGCCATGTGACCTTCCAAGGTCCTGAAAGTTTGATAAATGAAAAGAAACACACCGGTCTAGTAGAAGCGCTTAGGAAGGGGATGGCACAGAACATTAATAGTTGGCAAACCTATATTGGTCAATGGTTCCCTTTACAGCTCCACAATGTGTTTCGACAGCATTGACTGTCATCATCAGGCGCTGTCCCCTTAATTAGTGCTTCTACTAGACTGGTGCATTTCTTTCCATTGATCCCCCTTCCCTAGGCGAGGGAGCAAAGGCAGAAGCAGCTCCGAGATTCCATCTCCCTGGCTGAAGGACCTGGCGTCACCCGGCAACGGGGTATACGCCGAAGGACCTGCGGTGACGTGTTTTCCGGCCGGCCCCATCACGTGACCACAACCCGGGAACAACGCGCCAGCCGTGAATCGCAGCAGCAGCGGATTCACTCATCCTCCAGCCTGGACGGCACACGAGCAGGCCGGTCACCGGGGTTGTGCAGGGATACACAACCCCTTCAGGTTAGTGGCCCCTCCGGCCCCTTAATTCCCACACACGCCTACTGTTCTTCACAGTGTGCTCGTGTTCTTCTTTTTTTAAAAGTTTGATACAAACAGCTACTGCTGCTGCCCGGGAGGAAGAAATTACCAGTCACTGTGAGCTCGCCGGAGAGGGTATCTCCCCTTATTTTATGCTGCATTTGCAATGTGTACAAACGCAGCACGGACGCAATAGGTTTGTGCTCCTTTTGTTTTTACACAGCTGCGTTTGGTCCGCTGCCAAATGCAGCACAAAAAAATACGTCCATTGGGCGCATACCCTAAGTCTTGAAAAATAAGGGTAAAACTGTAATTATAGAGTATTTACTTAAACTTGATGTACTTGTCTATAAAGAACTTATGAAAAGCTGATAATGTGGTACCCCACGTAGTCAGGCGTCACAGAGGGGTATTGCACCCATAAAAGAGGTGTAATTGCCACAGCTGCAAGTGGAACCTAGGTTGGAGGGTGGGCCCCATTCCAGCACTCCCACATTAGCAGAATGGTGGGAGGTTACCCGGGAGGGAGATATATTCACCTCAGAGGGAACTAAGAGTGGCTAGACAAAGGAAGAGAGGAGTTGGGACAGTTGGAAAAGAGTGTGGAACGAGGCGGAAGGTTTTAACCGGACGGCTCTACGCTGATCCGGAGGGAAGGATAAAGAGGGTCTTGAGGAGGTCCTGAAAGAGGGTGCCCGACGTGAGGAGTCTGGGTCCTAGAGAGAAAGGGAGAACCTCAGCGTGGAGCGACCATACTCCAGGCGATTCTCCAGTCCACCACCGGAACGCCGGGCCCGAGGATCTGGCCAAAGTCAAACAGCCGCAGCACCCTGCCAGAAGGAGCGGTCTGCCTGCTTCTTCACCACGAGGGAGGGGACCCCCAATACTACCTATACGGAGCCATTGGGTATAGACTTATCCTAGGCGGGGAAGAAAGGACACGGGTTCATCAACTAGGGTACACCACGGGCCCCACCATACCACCTGGGATCCACTTGAAGCCACCCGTAGATCTACCTGTTACTTTAACAACTGATGCTGAACTGTGGACTCTGTATTTACTACTGAACGTTTACAGTAAAGTACCCGGGAGAAAGTGACTCTGCCTTTGTGTGGTTATCTCCATCAACCTGTTCCTTTTCAGGAACGCTGCCCCGGAGGACCAGCTCCACCTGTAGGGAGCTTTGCCATCCCAGCGGCATTACCATCAACCTTCGGAGGACTGTGGCGGCGCTGGTGATCCATCACCAGGTACTACAGGTGGCGTCACATGACAAACTCTAATCCCCTGTACATATACCCCTTTTTGAAGTGTCACCCAGGCTACGGGCTCAGGCGCTGCCACCCGTGACATCCCCCGTGAGCAGGGGCTTAACTACAATAGGTGCAGGGGTTGCGATCGCACCCTGGCCCTGCAGCCTAGGGGGGCCCCAAACGTCCCTTTGGCCCATAGAAAAAGACTAATACTACTAAAGATTTGCAATAATTGGGGGGCCCCGTTGGAGTTTTCGCATCGGGGCCCCGAGGCGTGAAGTTACGCCACTGCCTGTGAGAACAGCCACCGAGCCTGATACCCGAGTACCCCAGGGCCTGGGGCTCGACAATAATAAAACAGTAATCATAGAAATATCTGATTAAAAGATCTAGGAAAAAATGAAGCAGCAAACCAAAATTTGTCAGTGCCCAAAATTTTGTCCATGACTGTATACACAAACAGGATAAAAATGATATACCGCGCTGTGACTTTATAACTGGATATGTTGTGTACTCTAATCAATATTGATCAGCTCTAGTGAAGAAGAGACTCTCGGTCTCCCGATGTGCCGATGTCTTGGGTGTGAATAGTTCTATATTGTGCCGCATTGTCCTCAGTTAATCATAACAAACCGCCGGTTCAGTACACGACCCGGACCCCCTGATAGAACAGACCCACGCTCAGGGTCATGTTATTAAGCCAAAGCATCTGATGGTGCAATTTACCCAACGCTTATGTGCTAAAATCTGACAAGTTACATTTACACCGTTCATATATCTCCAGCTGACACATTATTGGGACTAACAGAATTACCGTGTGTCATAAAACTCTGAGTGAGCATTTGTCCAAATTAACCCCAAGGGTGAAGAAGAATGTAAGTGTCCTTGTGGGATTTTTAGTGGTGTTATTAATTACTGAATTCCCGGAGGTTGAGGAAAATATTCCCTTAAAACCAACATTTGTGTCTTTTAAATGTCATCACGAGGGTCCTCCAAAAGATTCCGATAACCGGAGGATAGAATTTAAATTAGTTATGATGCAGAACAGATTTATGTCAATGGGGAACACATATGGGGAATTCTATATCAGAATGTGTTATAATTGGGCTTTTCTTTGTATCAGATCCACCTTCGGAGATTATGTACAGTTGCCCACACAAGAATTAGGGATTTTATTTCTGGACAAGGGTATTAATTGTAGAATCAAAGATCGTTTGTAAGGTATGTGACAAATACTTTAATAATTATTAAATGCAATGCACATATAAATAAGTATTAAGGTATTAGTCAAATGCAGAAATGAGCATTTATGATTCTATACTGACAGTGTCGGCAGCGTCTTCCACAGAAATGTGTGGCATTGCAATAGAGCATTTGGCAATCTCGGTAATGTCTTTTCATTTCAAGCGGAGTCGGTGTGCTCCTTAATTTGAGAGTGAAAGGTTGGTATTAACTAGTGTGGCGCCCCACATGGTCAGACCGGGGTATTGCTCTCGTAAAAGTAGTGTAATCTTCCCCAACTGCATGTGGATGCTGGGCTGGTGGGTGGGACCCATTCCTGCCCTCCCACACTAGAGTAGTGGTGGGAGGTTACTCCTGGGAGGGAGATATAGTCACCTCTAGAGGGAGTCAAAGAGTAGTTAGCTAGAGTTAGTGAGAGTCGAGGAGGAGTGTGAAGCGTGGCGGAAGGTCTAAAAGGACAGCTCCAGACTGATCCTGAGGAAAGATGAAGGGGGATCCTGAGAGAGGGTGCCTGACGCGTGAGTCTGGGCCCGAGAGAGAAAGGGGGAACCTCAGCGTGGAGCGACCATACTCCAGGGAATTCCCCAGTCCACCACAGGAACGCCGAACCCGAGGAAACGGCCAGAGTCCACCTCTGAAGTCGTCAACAGGCTGCTACGGTCTGTTCACCAGCTGCGGCACCCTGCCAGATGGAGCAGTCTGCCTGCTTCTTCACTTAGAGGGAGGGGAGCCCCAAGACTACCTTCAAGGAGTAATTGGGTATAGGCTCATCCTAGGCGGGGAAGAAAGGACACGGGTTCGTCAACTATAGCATACCACGGGTACCACCATACCACCTGGCATCCACTTGCAGCCACCCGTAGAGCTACTTGTTTCTTTAACAACTTTTGCTGAACTGTGGACTTGTATGCTGATGACTGTTTACAGTAAAGTATCCGGGAGAGTGACTTTGCCTCCGTGTTTTTGTGCCATTTATCATCGACCACTTTGCTTACAGCAACGCTGCCCCAAAGGCCCAGCTCCACCTGTAGGGAGCTTTGCCATTCCTGCCGCAATACCATCGCCCTCCGGAGGACTGTGGCGGCACTGGTGACCCATCACCAGGTACTACTGGTGGCGTCACGTGACAATAACTCTTTTCCTTGTACATATCCCCTCTATTGAAGTGTCACCCAGGCCACAGGCTCAGGCACCGCTACCCGTGACATACCAGTGAACCTCTCCGAGCCTGATACCCGAGTACCCCAGGGCCTGGGGCTCGACACTAGACACTGTCAGGATTCTGCGGTCTTTCTCCGGATTGACCACTATTCACTTTGCTAAATTAAGCTGCAATTTACCACTGTAGGCTGTTACTGTGTCCTGCTATTTCCCTATAGTAAGATGGCCAATGTTGAACCCATGAAGACAATCTTGTTTCATGTTTAGACCTAATTACCACATGGAGCCTTCACTCATTGCTTGAGTATAGTGTCTAGTAGTTAGCCTAATTCCAGTCTACAGCTCAAGAACTGTCTTGTCCAGACTGTTCCCACCCTTATCTGGATTGTGTCCTCAACCTCCATTTCGGCATCCTAGGACTTCTACCATTGCCTGCTGTTCCCTGCTCATTCCCCTCCGGCCATCAGATTCCAGCCGTGTTCCATTGGTATCATAACGGGATATTCTAGCAATGAGTGAAGGTTCCCCGTGGTTAAGTAGGTTTAAGCAAGAAACAAGATGGCTTTCACAGGTTCAACATGAGACATCTTACTAAAGTGCACTTGCAATATCTATATCAATTGCAAGGGCGTTGATCTTGTAACAACGGAACAGTATTTGTGCTCTTGATATTGATTATCTATTCTAAGGATATTCTAAGGATATAATAATCCTACTATATAATCATCTTATTGCGTCTGTTTCTCTGTAACGGACATCCCACGTCGCTGATTGGTTGCGCCCAGTCGGCTGCGACCAATCAGCAACAGGTGCAGTCCAGCCCAAATTGGCGCAGGATTTCAACCACGCACGCCACCGCTAGCTGCTGATCTCCCAACGGTAGCCGCAGGTTATCTTTTGCTGCTCGGAGGTCAACTAGCGCCGGTTGTCTCCCAGCTGCTCGCAGCGGAAGTACCTCGACAGGCGCTAGCGATCTCGCTCACTGTGAAATGCAGCAGCGACCAGGCCTCCGCTGTGAGATAGCTGGTCATGTCAGAATGGGGGTAACGTCACACTTGGCAACGCTCCAGCGATCACTACAGCAATACGACCTGGTAGGGACTCCCGGCCGTAGTTGTGGGTCATCTCCTGCCTCACAGAGGTTACCTGCGACCACGTACTGACACACCAGCGATCCCTACCAGGTCGCATCGTTGTTGGGATCGCCGGAGCGTCCCCTAGTGTGACTGATCGGTCATTGAATTATTCTTAACTCCTTATAAATAAACTACATATACTCTAGAATATCCTATGCGTTCGAATCGGGCCAATATCTAGTATAATATAATTGGCAATGACGGGATCGAATTTGACCCAAATCTTGATTTGGGTAAAATTGGGGTATTCTTGGTTCTCCAGGACCAGATATGACCTCCTCCCGACACACACATAAGCCCTTAGACCAGGGGTCTCAAACACGCGGCCCGAGGGCCGCATGCGGCCCCTGGGGCTTCACTATGCGGCCCGCGGCACCTTGGACAACTTAATGATGCATCGCCCCAGTGCAGGGGGCTGCTGCAGTCCCCGCTGTGTGATTACTTCCGTCCACGGCACTAACAAGTTCTGCCACTCAACAAGATCAATGCAAGCTGCCAGCCAATGAGAGGCCCTCACCTGATGGCGGAATATGACGTCACTTGCGTGCCTCTGGCTGGCAGATTGCATTGATCTTACTGAGCAACAGAGCTTGTCTGAGCGGCGGCTGGTGAAAGTCATAGCACAGCGGAGGCCGGAAGTCAGCACAGCGGGGACCGCGGCGGTCCCCTGCACTAGAGCAATGCATCATTAAATTGAAAAAAGTGTGACTGTGTGTGAGAGTGAGTGAGGGTGTGAGTATGAGAGTGAGGATGTGTGTATAAGAAAGTGTGTGAGGTGTGTGTGAGTTTGTGTGTGTATGAGAATGTGTATGTGTGGGTTTGTGTGTGAGGGTGTGTGAGTGTGAATGAGTGTGTATGTGTGTGTAAAAAGAAGGTAAAACAGGATGGGGGTCATCACTACAAAAGTAGATCAGGATGGGGAACATACCTAGAAAAGGGGATCAGGATGTAGGACATCAGTACAAAAGGGGACCAGGATGCGGGACCTCACTAAAAAAGGGGTCCAGGATGGAGGACATCACTACTAAGGGGGATCGGGGTGGGGGACATCACTACTAAAGGGGATCTGGATGGGGGACATCACTAGAAAAGGGGATCAGGATGGAGGACATCAGTACAAAAGGGGACCAGGATGCGGGACCTCACTACAAAAAAGGTCCAGGATGGGGGACATCACTACTAAAGGGGATCTGGATGGGGGACATTACTAGAAAAGGGGATCAGGATGGGGGACATCACTAGAAAAGGGGATCAGGATAGGGACATCATTAGAAATGGGGATCAGGATGGGGACATCACTAGAAAATGGGATCAGGATGGGGGACATCACTAGAAAATGGAATCAGGATGGGGGACATCACTAGAAAAAGGGATCAGGATGGGGAACCTCACTAGAAAAGGAGATCAGGATGGTGGACATCAGTAGAAAAGGGGATTAGGATGGGGGACATCACTAGAAAAGGAGATCAGGATGGTGGACATCAGTAGAAAACGGGATTAGGATGGGGGACATCACTAAAAAATGGGATCAGGATGGGGGACATCAGTAGAAAAGGGGATCAGGATTTGGGACATTATTAGAAAAAGGGATCAGGATGGGGAACATTAGTAGAAAACGGGATCCGGATGGGGACATCACTAGAAATGGACATTACTACAAGAAGGGGATCAGGATTTGTACTTTACTACATTGAACAAAAAATTCTGGTATGACTAAAAATATCGCATAGTCCTACAAGGGATGTGGCCCCCCGCTATAAATGTTTTTCTATGTGCGGCCCACCAACCCAGCTGAGTTTGGGACCCCTGCCTTAGACCAAGCTTACGTCTGAAAAATCTATTTTATGCTTCATATTAAACATTTACAACTCTGGAAGTCGTAGCTTCACTGACAGAGACCACACATAGCAATAGGAATCTATGCATCTTAACAGATGGCTTGGTTGGAAAATGAAATGTTGGTGACTCCAGGAACAATTTACTCATAGAGGGAAAATAAAATGCTTTGTGAAGTAAATTTAGGCTTCATTGACTCGAGTAAAAGTATTCAGCTTCACGGAGCTCCGGTGGAACTTGTAATGTCTACATATGTTCTACCATAGGGGGTAAATGATTCTCAATATATTACATTACGACGTGCTGTAGCATGGCATGTCAGTGCTTAACCAACGGGAAAAGCTGGAATCGGAGTAAGCATACATTTATGTAATACATGGTGACAACCTCATATTATCCACAGTATCATTATCCGATCGTAACCCTTTGTGTGCTGTCATCAGCCATTCATGAATAATGCTTACCACACAAGCGGGAGGAGGAAAAGGGCTGGTTTCCTTCATCATCCCTCCATCTATATGGAAGTCCAATTTAATTACATTATAATCTTGTATCTTTATCATTGGATGCAACAGATGTATCCTGATTAAAGGGGTTGTACAGGCATATAATATTGATGACCCGTACAGTGGTGGGGGTCCAACATCTGGCATCTCCACCAATCAGCTTTACAGCCAAACGTCATTCAATGTGCAGTGGATACTGCTGACAAATGAACATCGGCTCCTATTCCAGAGAAACCAGACACTCCAAATTAATGTCTAATATTTAATTTGTAAATCATTCAACGATAGGTCCTGGAGCCGAATGATTGGCTCGAATGTCACCTGAAATCGGGGTAGACGTCTCTATCATTGGTTAGGACAATATGATAAAGTAGGGGGGTGCAGTATGTTTTGGGTGCCAAAAAAGGTAAAATGTGTATGATTCTTAATTCTTATTTTTAGATTAATGCATGCTCGCCAGTGCAGCAGACAAAAGTTATATGGCCCAGTAGTTAAGGTTGATCCTACTTGTAAGGCAAGTCCTGATTTAGGGACAGATGATGGCTTGAGTTTTGCCAACTATCCATCTGATATTTAGCACAGTTTGTCAACGGTAATGCCGCACCTGTTTGATATTGAAGATGATTGTGAGGAATTTGAGCCTTTCGTGCTCTAATCTCGGATAGCTATTCCTATGTGCTGCAGTTCTACTTCCATATCAAAGCTAATACCCGATAGAGCGTAGAATCTGGGATCTCCAGCATAATAGCAGTAGACCAGTGATCCCATAATTTTTATAGGATCCAATATGAGACCACTGTAATGGGATCACCTAGTAAAGTGAATTCTCTAAGTCATGGGTAGGCCCGTAGGCCGTATCAACCAAAGGAGATTATGCCACAGAGCTGAAGTTGGTGCAAGGTAGCATGAATTAGGACAGCAAAGCATGCTGGACAGTATATGGGCAAGCAGAGATGGAAGCATTAGATGTAGCTGAGCAAGATGTGCAGACAGTATGTAAACTAAAGAAAGTATACAACTGCTTGCAGAAGTGCAATTACGCACAGGAAAAGTAGAGCTGTATATGTGGCCCCCCACTGGTCAGGACACCACATAGGGGTACTGCACCCAGACCAGAGTGTGTAGTATCCCTGTGACCAGGGGACTGGGATGTTAATAGGGGACCCTCACAACATGCATCCACACACCTTAGGTCAGGGGACCCAGTAGGCTAAAGAGGACCTGACATCAAATCAGGCATGGTGATCTAATTACAGCACTGGATGCAGCATGTCTGCAGCATCCAGACAAGGGGTCCCCCAGCACTTGAGCAGCCCTGTACCCTGATATAATACACTTAGAAAACTTACATGCTCCAGCTGTTAAGGAGGTGGCTAGGGGCAGGAGCCGAAGGGCAGATTCACACCCCCTGCATGTGTAATCTGCCCACCGCTGCCAATCGCTCTCTCCCTCTTCAGCAGCATTTAAACAGAGGTTTTTTTTTTTTCAGAACTTGCCATTTGGCCACGCCCCCTGAGGGAGACAATGATTGGCAGCGGTGGGCAGATTAAACATGCAGGGGGTGTGAATCTGCCCTTTGGCTCCTGCCCCTAGCCACCTCCTTAATGGCTGGAGCATGTACGTTTTCTAAGTGTATTTACTCGGGGTGCAGGGTTGCTCAAGTGCTGGGGGACCCCTTGTCTGGATGCTGCAGACATGCTGCTTCCAGTGCTGTAATTAGATCACCATGCCTGGTTTGGTGACAGGTCCTCTTTAATCTGTTGCTAGGAAATCGGTCCCAGTGGGAGGAGCTTAGGTGGTACAGTGGAGAGTGGGAAAGTTAGTCAGTCAAAAAGTCGTTAGAGGGGAACCCTGCGAGAAGGGCAGTGGAGGGCACATCAAGAGAGGTGGCCCGGCAACCTCAGGGGATCCTAGGGTGTTGAGGTGCACCCGAATCCGTGCGATACATCTCCCGGACGGAGGGATCCAGTCCAAACCGGAGAACCGGCTCCGAGGCGGTGCAGGTGTTTATCCCCAAGCTGCTGAACCGGACGGCACACACTTCTTTAGAGGTCACGGCAACCCCGGCATAATTCCCCTAACGCCCCCTTATAGGGTCAAGGAGGCCCAGAGAGTGATAGATTACAGGAGGATGTTACAAGGATGAATAGCGGTCTTTGTGGGAGCGCTCAATGACAGGCACCTAAACGGATTTCATTAGCAGGCAACTTTATTTCCAGGAGGAGGCCCAGAGGCGATAGACTCCACACCGGAGGCTCAGAGGGCGTTAGACTCCCTAAGGACACGTGGGACCGGCGGTGGGCTCTGTGCGTGGGAGCGCACAAAGGGAAAGAGGAGAGCACAGTAAGGACTGATGAAAGGCAAAGTAGGCACATCATTAAGAGTCCCCTGTGAAACATCCTAATCCTCTGGTGACTACCAGGCCAGCAGTACCCATGAACTGTGTAAGTAAAGACTGTTTTGCTGCCTGAGTCACCAGTAAAACCCGGTTCAGAGACTGAGACTGTGTGGCGTCACCAGAAGAGCCATACTACTGCTCATCGAGACTGTCAGCCTGCAGCTCCACCTGACGAGATGTCTCCCTGTGCAATATCCCTATTCTACATCAGTGCCTCGGGGAGCGTTATCATCTGACTGCAGCATCACCATCCCCGGAGGTCTGAAAGCAGCGCCAGTATCATTACCGGGTACCGTAGGTGGCGTCATGAGACTTTCTTTTATTTTTCACCTTTTTGCCATTTTTCAGTGACTACCAGGGTCACGGGCTCAGGCAAACCACCCGTGACATCCCCCTTTACAACCGCCTGGGACCGGGTACCCCAAGGGCCCTGGGGTGGGTCATATAGGATAGGCCAACTTGTAACCTGTTTGCAGCAATGAGGCTACACATTAGGATAGCAGAGATATATAACCAAAATGGTAACTTGCTTGCAGATTACACTTACTGAAAGGAATACCAGAGTATCCAATGTGGACAGCATCCGGTTAGCAGGGATGAGTTTGTTGACATAACTTGTCATATATTAGAGCTGAGAGTACAATGGCACCAAAAATTGCTTGACAGATCTTGGTAGTAATGTTGAGGGGCCGGCCATAAGGGGCCTTGGCAGTCAAAGGCAAGGCAGAGTCTCTACTGCATAGCAGCCCTGGGTTTACAGTACACACCCATGCCGGCACCCCCGTGCAAGGGATGATCTTTGGGGAGATTTGATGCACAGTAGTCATATGTGGGCCAGAACATCCGCTGTCTCCTTCTCATTAACCACTTGTAAGCTGCCGGCTATTTGAAGCATAACATCTACCAGCAACTATATTTATTGGCACAATGTACACTCATAATGTCCTTTCTCACCACCTATACTATTTCTGTTTGCTGCCTGAGGCATTCCCAGCTCAATCTCTCTGTAACTTTGGGCCATATGACTCTTCCCTGTAAACTCCTCTTCTCACTTTCCCTACATGGAAAGGGGAGTTTCAGGTGCTCTCCTAACACCCTAGGCCCAACCCTTAAGCTCAGTCGCGTAACTTGAACCTCATGGACCCCGATATGAAAGCTCCAAAGGAGTCCCCAATATTTGCAAATATTTACCATAGTAGCAATAGTATTTTTCTATAGGCCTAAGGGACTTTTGGGGCCCCCTAGGCTCCAGGGTCCAGAGCGATTGCAACCCCTGCACCTATGGTAGTTTCACTATTACTTTAGCTCCAGATACTTAGAAGTCTTTATACCGGGAATTTCGGGGTCCTGCCCACCGAAAGCGGGCACAGCCAAGCCAGACAAGCCTATCATTCACTACACTCTGCCTACATCACACTGGCCACAACCTGTTTTTCTAGCTTCTTAAAGGACCACTCCAAATGGGTATACTAGGTCACTGACTAATTTAACTCTAGCTAACCCAAAGTACCAGGAAAGCAGTAGCACAAACATTATACAAATTAATCTGTAACATGTCAACACAGATACACAAGTCCATAACATCAAAATATGTACAAGAGCATAGCATTCCCCATTGTGAGGATGACCGAAAACTAGAACCCCCTTACAGTAATACAGTGGAACCTTGGATTACGAGCATAATTCATTCTGGGAAGTTGCTTGTAATCCAAATCGCTTGTATATCAAAGCAAACTGTACCATAAGAAATAATTGAAATACAGATGATTCGTTCCGCAACCCAAATGTATTTACTGTATTCATATAAAATTGTTACAGTTCTGCAATTAAATGCAGTTTTATGGTATGTATAGTATACATACAGGAAGTTAATCAGTTACAGTACCTAAAGCTGGTTTAGTAGCGGCGTCGCACATGTACAGTATCAAGTATGGAGGCTCCATGTTCAGAGTGCGGTGAACACGCAAAGGCCGGAACCCAGAAGTGAGGAAAAGACTGACTGATGGTTATACGCATGCGCTAGAAGCAGTATTACTAGTACTGTACAGTAACTGCGCAAGAGTGGAGGTACGATAATGTAGAGGGATGCGGGAGCGCTCACATGATGCTCCTATTGCAAATCTTGCTTTTATACCAAGTTACAATTTATTAGAAAGGTTAGCTTGTCTTGCAAAACGATGTCATTCCAACTCACTTGTAATCTAAGGCGCCACTGTAGTTAGACCACATTGAAAATAACAGTATGGCACCGGATCAGACGGGGGTAGTACATGGTATCTATGGCATTCTTTTAAGGAGAGCCCGGAGTTTGCGGATTGGCTGTTGCGATCCTCTCTTCCTTCTTGAGCTAGATTAACCAGGTTTCCTCTTCCCTCCCACCCCCTCCCTTTTTTTTTTTTTTTTTTTTCTCTCTCCACCCCTTCTTCCCTTCTGTTCCCTCCTTTCATGTCTTCTTTCATTACCTTTCCCCTTCTTTTTTCTCTTTTTTATTTCATGGTCTGCAGGGATGACCGAGATGTTTAGATGGCTACGGAATAGCCAGAACTGGCTTACACTTCGCTTCAGGCTTCATCTTGATGTGATATAATTGGTGAATTATATGTATCAGGGTCTTTTGAGACGGCTGCCGGGGTCTCGGCCTTGGAACTGGGACGTGTTTTCTGTCATACCCCAGACTATGTACGAATGTGTAATTCTTTATATCTGAATTGTTACCTGTTTTTTTTTTTCTTATGACCTTTTGAAATTAATAAATACATTTATTGAAAAAAAAGAAAATAACAGTATAACAAACGTGTGGAAGTACTCTGCTGTGATAAAATAATAATAACAAGCAAGTGCTAGTAAAAACAGTAGCAAAAACAGGGTACTTGGTTAATACGTTTTTGCAAAAAAGTATCTAAGCCATTCTACCTCTTCACGGTGACCCTTATCAGAATGGTCCTATCTAACTAATTTAAAACCTGATCCTGTATAATATACCTCATGGATGCAGGGTGAAGACGGGCCAGAGTCCAATATGGACACAGTGCAGCAGACTCAGAATGGGAGGGGGGTGGGGCATTCCCTGTCTTGCTACACAAGAATAATAAAGAAAAACTGCACTTGGGCCAGGGCACAATGTGAACGGGTGTGTAGGACTGTGTTCACTCCACCAAATATCTTTTATCACCAAGTACTGTTTTGGAAAACCTTATTAACTAAGTACCCTGTTTTATATACTGTTTTTACTAGCACTTGCTTGTTATTATTACTTTATTACAGCAGAGTACTTCCACACGTTTGTTATACTGTTTGTTTTTTTTATTCTCTGTGTTCTAGATATTTGGTGGAGTGAGCACAGTTCTACAGACCCATTCACATTGTGCCCTGGTCCAGGTGCAGTTTTTCTGTACCACTGTAGTTAGTTGCCAGATGAAGATGTGTGACTTCAGTAGAAGCACTTGGGAGCAGAATGCTATACTTCCTGAATACTCGGGCAGTGATGGCTGCCTGCACCAGCATAAGAGGCCTAGAATGATGACCTCAATGTGGTTTACCAGGCTGTCAGAGTAATCTGTAGTGGACTAGCACAAAAGAAGCTGGCCAAAGGACTAAGAAGAAAAACCCTTCATTGTAGCTACAACAAATGAGTATCAGCCACTCAGCACACTCCTACTTTCTGTGCCTATCTTGTCTAGATTGTCGAGTCCCTATATGAAAATGGACAGGAACGTGTAAATCATGCTAAGCCGGGCAGTGGGAAGCTAGAGGAAGC
The DNA here is from genome assembly GCA_033576535.1 of Allobates femoralis. Classification (NCBI taxonomy): domain Eukaryota; kingdom Metazoa; phylum Chordata; class Amphibia; order Anura; family Aromobatidae; genus Allobates; species Allobates femoralis. Next base: position 35,713,120 of record JARQOC010000012.1, read on the forward strand.
CACCCAGCAGACTCCATCCCATGCCCGCCCAGCATGGCATGATTGACAGGTCCATCCCTTAATGGAAAGGGAAGGAACTTGTAAGTAAAGGCAGAGGAAGCCTCATCTCCCCATGGCCCGGACCATTCTTCAGGTTAGCTTTGTATGAGAGAGCCTGTGTAGAATTTCTGTAAATGCAATTGTGGCGCCCCTGCGACCAGGAGGCCACATAGGGAACTGCAGCCAGGTAAGAAGGGAAGACAGTTTGCACCACAAACACCCTCACAGACATCCCACACACCACTTGAGGGCAGCACCCGACCCGGAGCCCGGAACTCTAGGCGGCCAAGGGGTGGTGGGTTTAGAGAACAGTGGGTGGGACAGCATGCAGGTCAGGTGACAGACGGTAGAAATAGAGGAAGGGGAGGAGGAAGGAGTAGTAGGCCGAGGGTGCCGAGCAGCCAAGACCCAGAAGTAGGCTGGAGTAGGCTGAGCAGTAAAGACCAGCAGCAGGCTGAGAAGCACAAAAAGAGCTGAAAAGACTGGAGTAGGACACAGTGAACCGTGCAGAAAGAAGGAAACACACGTTCTGGAGGAGTGGGGCTGATGGGATGCAGAATCCGAAGTGCCAGTGAAACCACGGAGAGAAAGCACAGCCATAGCCAGCACCCCAGGAGTGTGAGGACAGAGAGCACCAGCAGCACTGGGTCCCAGGAATATGGCAGCACTGACCAGCTCCCAGCGGAGTAGCCTTCCATATAGAAACCAGAGTCACACAGGTCAGGAGGGAGCCTGATAGAGCCTTGCAAGGAAAGGACTATTGGAGGCTAGGCTAGAAGCAGAGTGTCAGCTCTGAAGGGGACTGACGATTTACCCGGTTTCCCCAGATTCACCGACGGGGAGCTCTAACTCCACGTTAGAGTTCCTACCCCAAAGGACAGGCAGCTCAGTGGCGACCATGAGGACTCACAGGGGTCCGAGCTACCGCTATACTGTCCGGAGACACACACACACACAAGGAGAGAGAGAGAATAAAGCCTGGAAGGAACGAGAGAAAGAGTGAGGGCTCACAGAGAGTAACAACCTGACTGCAGGGAGTAGAAAGGAACCCGGAGGGGAAAGCTTGTAATCCGTGTAAGAACTGAACTGAACTGTAACTGAACTGCTGTACTGACAGAACTGCAAACACGGTGAACCCTGCTTTTGACTCCCTTGCATGATTATCTGCAGACAGAACTGTATAATCACTTTGCTCCCTTGCCCGTGAACGATTCCTTCCAGCAGGACAACAGAGAGATCCCACCTGGAGAGCCACAGCCTGTCAGCTCCGGGCACTGGCTGGAAGAAGGCTGCAGCAGCAGGAAAGTAAGTGAACTGCATTTATCACAACCAACAATCACACACTTTAACCATCACTGCCCCGGGGAACCCAACTCTACCTGCGGAGAGCTATTCCATCTACAGCTGCCTAATATCGTCCTGGAAGTTCTGCAGCAGCGGTGGTCCATTACTGACCACAAACCTTGGGTGGCGTCACGACAAACATTTATCCCTTGTACATATTCCCCTTTACTTGTACGGGCCCGAGACACGGTCCGGACCAGGACCTCCGTGACATCCCCCAGCAGCAAACCCGGTCTGGCACCGAGTACCCCGTCCCAGTGGGCGCGACACAATTCCAAATTAATGAATTTCTTGATCACCCTTTTAATTAATTAGGTTTTAGGATTAAAATTAAATGGGTAGCCCAGATAAAACGTATGCAATTTATTTAGAAGCTTAAAAACTGACAGGCACCCTATTTTCATCTAAAGCTCCTTTCCTCGGTCGTGGTAGGTCTTCTTATGGTTAGTGTCCCACACAGGACAGGGTTTCCCTAGTCAACATGTAACCAGAGCAAAGCCATGTGTAAAGTCAGCCAGCCCCCTCCGTACATGACTCTGGCACTTATCGGGCACATATTGGTCAAGGACCTACCGGCTCCAGGAGCCAGAGCTTAAGAAGAAGACATTGCTCCTTTTAGACCCCAGGTATACTAGTAAGTTTGCATGACTTAATAATTTAGGCTCAGTTAACTTGATTTTCTTTGGCTGGATAAACCCTTTAATATATTTTGCATTAAATTTGCTATTTTTTTTCTATTCCACATTTAGATTTTTACATAAGATCTTGGAAAGAAATGTATAAATATGAGTATTACATGAAGCATTGCTTGGACAGTCCTCTGGAATCTGCTTGACACGTTAACTTCATCTAGTCCCCTTAAATTTTATGATCTATTTTAACAATTCCAGTTTATGGTAATGAATCTGAAGCATGAAATAGTGCAGAAGCCAATGTCGGGTTGGCACACAGAAGTCAATCTTTTCAGGTCCGACACGTGTTCTCTAACGGAACCATTAGAGGGAATTACATCTGCAAACAAATTCTCCGCCGTGAACAATGAGCGAGATTCAGCCTTCCGTCGAAGAATAAAATGTACTGGTGTGGACATAGCGGCACAGGACTTATTTAAATGTTAATGAGAGAGGCTTTCCGAATGATGGGACTACTAATGAAAAAGTCCCAAAGAAACCCCGCTCAACACTTTTATGGTGCCATGCGGTAAACACGGGGACATATGCAGGGCGAGCAATCTGATTCTGCTTATTTGGTAATGGACTTGAGGCAGCCGGTTTCCATTAGAATAAGAGTTTATTGCAGAAGGCAAGAAACTAACATTGCATTTATTGCAGAAATTGTACAATATGGGTAGTGTAAATAATTGAGAAGTGTAGGAAAATACCTACAAAGTTTTCGACATGTAGAAGGCATTATGGGAGTTTGGATTGACGGTATCCAGAATGCTTTGTGTACAACGTCTCTCCCTTAATGCAGTGCAGGTACATTAATAATCTACATCTCCATCTGGTTATATTATACCGACATATACTTCTCTGCTTACACTATAATAGTGGTATAACTAAAGCTGACAACAAGGTGCTAAAATAGGGTGTAACTCCAAGATATGGTGTCTTGTAAAGGTAGGTGGTGGGAAATAACCGGATTCTGCAAATATTTACACAAATGCATTCTACAAATTCGGGTCTCCAGCTTTTCTGCACCCTTAGGCATCCGTCATTTGGAACCCCTGGTTACATTACCCTCAAATTGAAATTTGATTATATCATCCTGGGACTGTCCCAAAACTATGTCCTGGTGCTGACATCAGCCCTGTCAGTTATCACAAATCTGGAATATAAAAGTGCCTAAAGGGCTTGTGCCATAAACATATGAATTCCCTATTCACGAGAATCCGGTCTGATCTTCTTGTATATGTGTGTCTCTGCTATGTACTGTGTAATGGATGTGTCTGACCGTACAGGGCCATGGTCTGATCATACCACATCTCCTGTACTGAGATAATATATATGTGTACCTGCTATGTACTGTGTAATGGATGTGTCTGACCATACAGGGCCATGGTCTGATCATACCACATCTCCTGTACTGTATTGAGATAATATATATGTGTACCTGCTATGTACTGTGTAATGGATGTGTCTGACTGTACAGGGACATGGTCTGATTATACCACATCTCCTGGGCCGGGAGGAATGAAAAAAGTATACAGACATTACAGCCAGGGATCGTAGAATATAAGGGTATACAGACATTACAGCCGGGGATCACAGAATATAAGAGTATATGTGGCGCCCCTACTGACTGGTCGCCACAGTGATGCTGCACCTACTCCACAGGTGTGATGTCACAGCTCAGAGGTGAGAGGGGTTGCAAGTCCGAGACATTATAATTGCACACATCATCATCCCAATTCCAGGCTAGGGGATTTGGGCGGACCCTATTGAGAGGAAGGGCCCATCTTCTAGTCGGAGAGAAGTTAGCAGTAAGTTAGTGTAGTGAGAGAGGAGTTGAAGGAGGAAGGACGTCAAGAGAGGACATGGGACAGAGGAGTCCCAGGGCACCAGGAGTGGGGAACCCACACGTGTGCCACGAATGTTGCCCGACCTGAGTTGGGCAGAGGGACAGGTTGCCTGAGGAGACCGGCCTCAATCTGGCGGGAGTGCTGCATGCCTAAACCAGGAAAACTGGAGGCCACTGCTTCTGCAAGGGCAGTGGCCACATGCCATGGATAATCGCCAGGATGGTGGCTAGAACTAGGGCCAGGGAACGTGCCCATTTAGTTGCCCGGACAAGACCCGCAGCCATCAGCCTGGGACCCTGTCCACGAAGGCGCTGTGAAGGAGGGTAGTATAGAGCGCAGGGAGAAAGCAACCAGGAGAGGCCAAGAAGGGTGTCTTGGAAGAGCGATACCGACTACCTGGGAGCTGGCCAGTCTGCACCATGGAGGAGCACAGCACCCAGCTGGATTGCCTTGCCTGATTTGCAAGTAAAGGTACAGAACTGCATCCCCGATGTCGTCTGGTTATTTCCCGCGCCTTTCGCCCTCTACGGTCCTGCCGACCATCAGCCTTTATCGACTGTTTACACCATCCCTGGGGCGCCCAGCTCCACCTGCAGGGAGTGTTACCATCTCGTCTGCACTACCATCTGCCCCAGTGGTCGCCATCTGCAGCGTCGACCACCCCTGGCCGAGTACCACAAGTGGCATAATGAAATATCCCCTGTAAATAATCTACTTTTACTGCACGCCTGGGGCCACGGAGCCAGGACACCCCCAATGTGACTTCGATTGAACCATAGGAAAGAGAGGATGGCGGCACTTGTGTTTCCTGGTTGCAAACCGACTTTATTAAACCACGTGTATTACATCCATGGTGCAGGGTGGGAGGTGCTGAAGCGACGGTCACCGTTTCGCAGATAACGTCCGCTTCTACGGGCTCTCATTTGCAACTAGGAAACACGAGTGCCGCCATCCTCTCTTTCCTATGGATTACAGTCTGTACAGCTGGGGCTGAGCAACGCATACCTGGACACCATTCTGTTTATGTGAAGGATTAATTACAGGTCAGTGCCCGGTTTCACATCTTTATGATTCCCTCCGATTGAACCACCCGGCCTGGTTACTGAATACCCCACGGCCCTGCCGGCTGTTGCATATACAGACATTACAGCTCAGGGATTGAAGAATATAAGAGTATACATATTATTTATCCGGTCTTCAGGTATATCTTATTTATGGCACAGTTACAGGCGTTACAATTACACCCGGGCCTGGAGCCTAGGGAGCCCCAAATGCCGCTTTGGCCTATAGAAATAGACTATTGCTATTAAAGATTTAAAATAGTTGTGGACCCTGTTGGATTTTTTGCATTGGGGCCTGTGAGCTTCAAGTCATGCCACTGGGTACTGTAGTTTATATAAAAAACTGCGATAATCTGGATCCCATAAATGCGCCGGCTCTGTAGATATCCCAAATATTGAGAGTCCTGAACTACTTGTAGAGTAAAAAACAAAAAGATTATCCAATTTATATATAAATCCATAATGCAGCACAGTTCTAAATAATTTGCCTTTTATTACAAACCTACGCCGGGCGCCAACGTAATTATTGTCTCCGATAGTTTGCTGTATCTCGAGAACAGTCCATGAATTGTCTTACTATATTAACAGATTAAATCCATCAGTGCTCTACCTCCCATTCACCAGCAGATTATCACAGCTACAGCCCCATGTGTTTGTTATTGTGAGGCCGAACAATGAATGCACAGAACAATATAGCAAATCAGGCTTACACAACGTGTGACTTTTAATATGCTGCTACAGTTCATCCCAGCACGTTCCTCAGCCTAAACTGGTTGATAGAATGGTTCATCATGCATTAAAAATGGAAATCTAAAGGAAGATTGTCACCTTCTTTTTCCCACTGGGTTCACCTTTGACTTTGGACCCCAAATCTACAGTGGGTTATCAGGTCTAAAGGAGAGATCCAGTCAGATGTGATACATAAAAGCATCTCCATTCTAAACAATGAGCACTAAATGGCAGCCATTCTCCTGCACCGCCCTGCAATGTTGCCCCATTGTTCAGGACAATAGAGATTGGAGCTCATGGTCTCCACCAGTGCAGTCTATTATGGCCTGTGATATCTGGTTTAAGGTCAGTTACACCATCTGTCACCTTTCTAGGGGCACTAGTTGTTCCTGAGGCTGATTTCACATGTCCAACATCCATGACTGATGACATGTCTCATGACTAGAGATGAGCGCACCTGAACTGTAGAGTTTGTGGTCGTACCGAAAGCTTACTGTCCGGTGGTGAACCCCGAATATGGACTTCTCTCTGTATGTCTGTTTTTGTTCAGGTCTTAGTGAGGGGAGAGGACAAAAGGGAGAGGGGACAAGGGTAGTGGGGAGAGGAGAGAAGAAAGGGAGAAGGTGGAAGGGGACAGGAGGAGAGAGAGAGATGGGAGGGGACGGGGAGAGGGACGCACGCGTTTGGATAACAATGCATTTCAATGGAAATCTGGGTTTGGGTGTTAGAGCATCTAGTGTCCTGCAACTCCTGCTTACTCTGGGGACTATGGTATATATCCTATGTGTTGTAGTGTAAGGTATTTTATTGGAAAGTTGATTAGTGTAACTACATATTTGCGACCACGCTAATGGTCAGGGTGAAGACTGCTCCCTGGTGCCAGTGAGTTATAGAGATATTATCAACTTATATATAGATTAATATGTGTGTGTATGTCCACAAATAGCCCCGCCCCTTCATAGCTCTGCCCCTTCATAGCCCGCCCCTCCATTAGCCCCCACCCCTTCATAATGTCAGATGCATATGGCTCCACCCCCTCCAGTTAGCCCCACCCTTTCATAATGCGCTGGATGCATGTGGCTCCAACTCCTCCATGTAGCCCCACCTTTTCATTACACTCCATTTAGTATTGTAACCTGGGAAGGCCGGTTCTAAGCTAGTAATGATTATTTATACTCCTTTGGGGTTGGGTCTAGTCAATAACAAGGGCCTGCGGTGTAGCTTAGTAGCAGAGTCCCCCAGAGGAAGCAAGACAGGAATGGGCGGTTTGGAGTGAAACCCATGATTAATTAGCCTGACCTTCCGGATCACCCTGGGAACAGAGTGTAGGAGCATGCAGTGTGTGGATATAAAGAGGGTAAGCTGGCACCTGACCGGATCTTCTGAGAAGGAGTGGGTGAGCTTATTCCATTCCCTGGTCCCACTGAACCATGGTGGATATAACCCTTCTCTCATTGATGCTCTACTCCACCTCGGCCTTGAGGAGGCCTTCACGGGAGGCAGCGAAACTTTCAGTAAATGTTCACAATGGACTTTAGCATAGACTGGGTGAACGGGTCATTGCGGTGCTAGCACTGAAGGAACTTTAGTCTAACGGTGGCCCTAATTGTTCCTATGGATGGATCCCTGTGGTGGTGGAATAAGGCTGGAGCCAAGAGGGACTTAATGAGTTTGTAGCGGGTTACATTGATGCTGAGGGAGAGAGAAAGCCCCTAGATGTACTGGGACAATGGGAGCAGTCTGCCATGAATTGCAATGAAATGTACGTATATTCCTAAGACAGTAACCTTTATGTGTAAAGCCCATGTTGTACAAGACTGTTGAGTAAAGAACTGTTGTATCATTGTAGCTGGATCTGCTTTGGCCCTCACTGAGGGCAATTCTGGTTTATTTACATAGGGCTATTATTATTTACTCATTTTAGGGTTTTGCTCATTTTTTTTTTTCTTGTGTAGCTCCTCTCAGTTGGACCTAGTGACAAACTAAGTTGTGCTATCACTGAGTCGACACACTTGCTCTGCATTGGATCCCTAGCTCTGCTATCACTTGGTCTTTGCTCATTTTTCTTTTTTTCTTGGGTGTTGCGTTTAATGGCACAACAAAGGTCACTCTTCAATAGGGGAACTTAATGATAAACTAAGTCCAATGCAGAGTTGGCAATGGTGCAGAGTAGCATTGAGGAATACTCAGGCAGTGTCCAGCCACCAGAGCTGAGCCTATGAGACCAAGGAGCGGAAGTCAATGGAGCACTTTTAGTTTACATGAGAGCCCAGCGCTGCATTCATGAGAGGTAACTTATGGCTATTAACGGGCTTTATGGTGCAACACAGTGGAAACCTTACCACTATGAGCAGTAATAGAGTTCATGCATATGGGTGTATGGCTAGAGAGACCTAATGAGGCTCTACCTCCATTACCTCCTATTTCATGCTCTCACTTTACTTCTGTGGGTTGATATCTGTACACGTAGCCTGGCCCAGCCTGTGCGGCAGTGCATGGCCCTGTATAGAAGGAGATGGGTGTGGAGGCTCTTTTTTTTGTTTCAGGCTTTGTGGCAAGTCTCTCTGAGGCCTCAATATGTGGAAACTGTGCGCATATGTCATGTCAGACCGAATATAACAGGCCGGACTCTATACCCCAAAATCAAACCACATGTATAATTTCATAGATGAGCAGTCCTGTCACTTCCAGTGAGTCCCAGGGGAACGGTTGGGCTCATTTTTAGCATGGCTGGTCCCAGCGGCTGGAATGGATTGTCACTCTCCGATGTCAGATATCTACTTTAATGTCGCTTTTGGTCATGAGACTTTAAATTTCACTTATTCCTCCAAATGACATTGACAAATGTGCCCTGATGACAGAAAATCAAAAATAGAAGTTTTTTCCTTCTCCGCTCTGTTGAACACAAGCCTAAGAAGATTGCATAATGATGGGAATTATCCGCTCGGCCATTTTCTGTATTTTAAACAATGTTTACATTTGAGAATCGGAGAACGGAGTTCATTCATAGTTGCCGATATGTTTAATGAAATAAAAAATTGAATGTTGCTTTGTTACCTGCACTAGCTATGTGGAAGTTAATGTCTGACCCTTTTAAGAGTCTTATAATGTGACTAAGGGTTTAGCAAAGCCAGGCACCCATCTGCAAAGTGCTGCTTTGGGATATTTGACAACAGTGCAGGGTTTGGCTGAATGAGATATCCTTGGTACAGTTTAGCGAGCGCTTTCTTTATGAAGACCAGCTGTGTATGCAATTACGTCCAATAGGTGGCGCTAGCAGGGCAGTATTCTTTCCTTTTGGGAAAGAGTTAATTTGCATATATTTTTTCCCATCATGAATTACTGATAAGACTTCAAGCATAGCCAGTCTCCTTAATATGTGCCACCCCTCCAACCCCAGAACTAGGCAGAGATGTAGGAGTCCAACATTTAAGAATTGTAGAATTTTTGTCCTTCATTGACCTTCAACAGGAGGGCTTTTAGCAAATTGGCCATCTATGGCCTCTGTGTTACACTTGTTAACAGGTAGGAGAATGCAACAACACAGACAATGAGTTCATGGTACTTGAACCAACAACGGTTTATTCACTTAACTCAGTCACAGCATAGTGAAAATAATGGCAAATAATTTATATATCAAGTCGAATACAGCAATTCAGAAGAATAGGATGTTAATCCAATGCTGTTTTCCCAGTATACCGCAGTTCTGTGGCGCCCCTATGGCAAGGCGCCACAGGGAGGTACTGCACCCCAATTAAAGGTGTGGTGCCTCCGTAGCCGTGGACTTAGGGAAATCTTCAGAGTCTGCACCCCAGCACCCATACACAGTCCACTTTAAGACAGGGGACCATATATTTAGTAGGTCCCAGGGGGTGGAGCCTAGAGAGCGGGAGACGGGGAGTGACAGTGAGTCGGTCGACAGGGTAGGGGGTACTCGGATACCGGGACAGGGCGTTACTTCGGTGGGGGATCATGGCTGGTCAGTTCCCGGTTCAGTGCCCTGGACCCTCAGTGGCGGGAGTGGGGGTGATGATGATGGGGGATGATAACGTGACGCCACCTGTGGTACCTGGTAATAGGGTTACCAGCCCTGCGGCCGGTCGCTGAGGTGATGGAAATGCAGCTTTGGTAGTACAGCTCCCCACAGGTGGAGCTTTACCTCAGGGCAGCAGGGAGGGATGAGGGGAGTTGTAGTCCTCACCTCCTGTGATGATGCTGTGGCCCTCCTGGCGCCGAATGAAAGGAGAGCAAACACCACTTCAGCTCAAACAGGTCTTTACTTGCACCAGATGGAAACAGGTACATGGTACATTCTGGGTTAACGAGTATTGTAACCATGGGTCATGAAGGTTTCCTCAGTCTGACAGTGATGCCCTCAATATGGCGATCGTGGTCTTATTACTCTCTCTCTCTCTCTTGCCCCTCTTGAGCCAAGTCTCTAGTCCACAGGGTCTGTTACCTAAAAGTCTTTCACTCATCGGCGTCGTGAACCCAGCTGCAGGACTGATGTTGGGCTGCTTTAGGGGTGCTTCGGCTCCCTTTGCGTGTTTGGCCCTTAGCTTGCCAGTCTGTAGTTAGGGATGAACCTTGCATCTAGCTACCGCTTCGGTATGCCGGTGTCGACCCGGGTCCCCAGCTGGCTCCAACCAGTCCTGGGTAAACCCCCTTCAAGAGTCTGGGTTGCCGCTCTCCAAAGAGGCACCCTCCTGATGCAGCCGCGTGGTCCCTTGCGTCTTCCTTGCTTGCTCTCCTCACACCAACTGTCTGACTCTGCTGTCACTCCCCGTCTCCCGCTCTCTAGGCTCCACCCCCTGTGACCTATTGAATATCAGTCCCCTGTATTAAAGTGGCCTGTGTTGGATGTTGGGGTGCAGACTCTGAAGATTCCCCACATCCACGGTTACAGAGGCACCACACCTTTAATTAGGGTGTAGGACCTCCATGTGGCGCCTTGCCATAGGGGCGCCACAACAGCACAGTCAGACAGTTGGTGTGAGTGAGCGAGGAAGAAGGACGCAGGGGACCCTGCGGCTACAGTGGAGGGCGCCTCTTAGGAGAGGGGCAACCCAGACTGGAAAGGGGGTTACTCCAGGACTGGTTGGAGCCAGCTGGAGGCTCAGGTCACCACCGGCATACTGGAGCTGAGGTAGTTAGACAAAAGGTTCAACCCTAACTGCAGACCGGCAAGCTGAGGGCCCGACACATACAGAGAGCCAAAGAACCCTTATAGAAGTCCAACATCGGTCCCGCAGCCGGGTCCATGACACCGATAAGCCAGTGACTTTAGGTAACAGACCCCGTGGACTAGAGAGTTGACTTAAGATGAGTAACAGGACCACGAGCACCATATTAAGGGCATTAATTTCAGACTCTGAGGAAACCTTCACGATCTACGGTTACAATACCCTTTAACCTAGAATGTACCGTGTACCTGTTTCCATCTGGTGCAAGTAAAGAACCCTTTGAGCTGAAGTGGTGTCTGTTCTCCTTTCATTCGTCCCCCGGAGGGCTACATCATCATCACCAGAGGTGAGGACTACTACTTCCCTCATCCACCCCGCTGCCCTGAGGTAAAGCTACACCTGTGGGGAGCTGTACTACCAAAGCTGCGTTACCATCACCTCAGCGGCCGGCCACAGCCCTGGTAACCCTATTACCAGTTACCACAGGTGGCGTCACGTTACAAAACCCCCACCATCATCACCCCCACCCGCCACTGAGGGTCCAGACTCCAGGGCACGGAATCGGGAACTGACCAGCCGTGATTCCCCCACTGAAGTAATGCCCTGTCCCGGTATCAGAGTACCCCTTACCCTGTCAACCGAATCATTTCTATTTGAATCATGAAGTAACGGTTACCGTAGCTAATGTTCTCAACAGCCCAACCTAGGAAACATTGGTGGTGTTATGGTACCTTTACACGCCGCCACAACAGGATGGATACCAACGGCTACTTCACGTGCACGAGCACGCCCAAACGGTTACCAACGGGAACCGCACCCTCTTTACACGCCGCCACAAGGTGCGCTACGCTACGCTACATTTACAGCTAGCTACATCGCCGGGTGTCTCAAGTAGCCATCTGTAGCTCAGCGTACCTCATTTACACAACGCTACAACAAGCTAATATGGGCGGACCTGGTGCAGCAGGGACAGCACATAGGCGTGCCACAATTGTGGATTACAAGACGTCCGTACGGTGATAGGACAAAGCCAGAACATCATGATTGGGCAGGCATCGCAGGAGGCTGGTTAATACAGCACGCTCGAGCAATTGTGTAGTGTGACTGGTCAGCTCCTTAAATATGCCGCCCTGTGCAGCGACTACCAATCGTCATGCAGGAGCTTCCACCAATGATCGCAGATGGGGCGTGGTAACACGGAGCCTGGGTGACGCCTTAGCTACATTGCTGCTACATCGCCGGGTGTCCACAGTTCCCTTCTGTATCTTCTTTACACGCCGAGACAACTCGCTACAATCGGCGATGTAGCCATCTGTTTATGGGCAGTGCACGGATACAGAGGTATCTGTAGCCGGCTGTGTCGTCCCGTCTTCAGACGCCGCTACTACGGGCGATATTGGCGCGACAAGCTACATTTGTAGCCTGTAGCGGGTTGTATGCATCCTGTTGTGGCGGCGTGTAAAGGTACCATTAGTGTATTTATTGCGTCACCATAATCGCTACACAAAATGTCACAGAGGTCACAACAGACTTAAAAATGACTACCTGCTAGACTGAAAGTCCCAGTTGGTGAGTTACTCTGAAGTGTGGCCTGAGTCCCTTCTTGGTATCGTACATCCATGCAAGATGCGACAGCTCACACAGACAGTCCATTGCTATGGCCTGGTCGTCACTTCTCCTATCGGCTCTGGCTCTATCGGTTCGGTTCTTCACTCATGTCTGATTTCAAGTCTTTTGTGCGGTCTGGTTTCGGGTCTTTTCTGCGGTCTCGGTCTCGGGTCTTTTGTTGGGTCTGGTCCTCAGGTCTTTTGTGGGGTCTGGTCCTCGGGTCTTTTGTGGGGTCTGGTCTCAGGTCTTTTATGGGGTCTGGTCTCAGGTCTTTTGTGGGGTCTGGTCTCGGTCTTTTGTGGGTCTGGTCTTTTGTGGGGTCTGGTCTCAGGTCTTTTGTGGGGTCTGGTCTCAGTCTTTTGTGGGGTCTGGTCTGGGTCTTTTTGCCGTCTGGTCTTGGGTCTTTTCCGGGTCTGGTCTCGGTCTTTTCCGCGGTCTGGTCTCGGTCTTTCCGCGGTCTGGTCTCGGGTCTTTTCCGCGGTCTGGTCTCGGGTCTTTTCCGGGTCTGGTCTCGGGTCTTTTCCGCGGTCTGGTCTCGGGTCTTTTCCGCGGTCTGGTCTCGGTCTTTTCCGGGGTTCTGGTCTCGGGTCTTTTCCGTGGTCTGGTCTCGGGTCTTTTCCGCGGTCTGGTCTCGGGTCTTTTCCGCGGTCTGGTCTCGGGTCTTTTCCGGGTCTGGTCTCGGGTCTTTTCCGCGGTCTGGTCTCGGGTCTTTTCCGCGGTCTGGTCTCGGGTCTTTTCCGCGGTCTGGTCTCGGGTCTTTTCCGCGGTCTGGTCTCGGGTCTTTTCCGCGGTCTGGTCTCGGGTCTTTTCCGCGGTCTGGTCTCGGGTCTTCTCTGGAATATAGGGCTGTAAGTCTACTCTGCTGCTCACTACCATCCTGCTACAGCTTCAGGCTCTACCAAGCCTTTTATATTTAGTATCTGCAGCACAATTGTCAACTGACCCGTGTCTCTTCCAATTTCTCAAAGAAACATTCACTGCACTCTTACGTTCCTACTTTGTTCTTCTCTCTCTCATTTCTGACCAGCCGATGACAATGTTCTCTTGTAGACACCATGAGGTATTAGCTGAGTGCGTCTTCTGCTTCGCTGACTACATTACACACTGTCTATTGCTGCCTGCAGAATTAGCGTTTTAGTTCTTTTCTTTTAAGGCCATCTCACCTGATTGATGACCACAGACCCCATCAAAGTTGGAAGTGCAGAAAAGCAACAAGCCTGTATCAGTCAATTGGTGCAAAGATGTTAAGAAAAACAAAATGCAAAAATTATTTATAATGCATTTTGAAGTAAAAAAAAAAAAGATGGAGAACACATATTTATTAGTGCTTCTCAATGAGGCTGGTTCTACTACTAGAACTATACCAAAACTATAGATTTTGCAGTAGATTCAATAAGGATTTGCCATTAAATGTTTTTGAAAAAATTGCCCTTATGTCAATTAGAAGAGAAAAAAGCTGAAGTGCCACCTATCGGAGGTAATTATCCTATACTAGCTGTGAGCCCGATGCAAATGCATCGGGTGTCTAGAATACTATACTTTGTATGAGGATTACCGCAAGCGCGCCGCAAGTGTAACGACTCGCTGGCGCCGACCAATTAGAAGCGCGGCTCAGGCAGCGACTCGCAATGGCCTCGCGGCCATTGCTCGCGCTACCTGACCGGTAAATCGTTAACTTTGAGGGCGAGCCTCTGGTTCGATTTTCGGCCAGCGACTCGCAATGGCCGCTTCGCGGCCATTGCTCGTACTCAGCCTGCGCGAGCAATGGCCTCGCGGCCATTGCTCGCGCAAGCCAGCGATTCGCATTGCTCGTCCTCAGCCTGCGCGAGCAATGGCCTCGCGGCCATTGCTCGCGCAAGCCAACGACTCGCATTGGCCGCTACGCGGCCAATGCTTCGCCGTGCTGACGTCACAGAGTGACATAGCCACGGTCTTTTCGGGTACCCACACGAAAGTGCCTACGGCAATTATATAGTAGATACTGTACATTGCATATGGAGGGGTGAGGAGAGCGGAGGCTGGAGGGGAGAGCGGAGGCTGGAGGGGAGGGCAGAGGCTAGAGGGCAGAGCAGAGGCTGGAGGGCAGAGGCTGGAGGGGAGAGCGGAGGCTGGAAGGGAGAGCGGAGGATGGAGGGGATTGGCTGGAGGCTGGAGGGGATTGGCTGGAGGGGATTGGCTGGAGGCTGGAAAGGAGAGGCTGGAGGGGAAAGGCTGGAGGGGAGAGGCTGGAGGGCAGAGGCTTTAGGGTAGAGGCTGGAGGGGAGAGCGGAGGCTGGAGGGGAGAGCGGAGGCTAGAGGGGAGAGCGGAGGCTGGAGGGGAGAGCGGAGGCTGGAGGGGAGAGCGGAGGCTGGAGGGGAGAGCGGAGGCTGGAGGTGAGAGCGGAGGCTGGAGGTGAGAGCGGAGGCTGGAGGTGAGAGCGGAGGCTGGAGGTGAGAGCGGAGGCTGGAGGGGATAGGCTGGAGGGGAGAGCGGAGGCTGGATGGCAGAGGCTGGAGGGCATAAGGGAGGCTGGAGAGGAGAACGGAGGCTGGAGGGGAGAGCGGAGGCTGGAGGGGGGGGTGCTGTCATACAGATGTGAGGGCCGGGGGGACTCACCGCCGTGCGTGTGCTGTAGGAGGAGAGAGGGGCGGGCAGAGCTGCCGGACAGGAAGTTCCGTCCTCCCTCCTCTCCGGGCGCACGGCGGGCGGCTGTGGTGAGCACGGGGCCCCCCAGGGGGTGGAGGCAATGGGCCCCTCATGCCGAGTGACGGGATGACAGCGGCGGTCGCAATGCCCGCTACGCGGGCAATGCCTCGCACGGCGTGGTGACGTCACAGTGTGACATAGCCACGACGTGCGGGGGCCGACACAAAACGTGCTACGGCAATTATATAGTAGATGGTGACATCTAACTCTTTAACAAGTCTTGTCACATATGTAATACAAACCAGTCTTCTCTAAGAGGTAAAGAATGACCATCCGCAGCTGACTGGTTTTGAGTTTCTTGCCTTCATCACTAGAGTAAGATTAAGGCCGTCTGCCAAGTCTTTGACAAAATTGTAAGGAGCATACACTACCCAACAGCCACGCAGTACCCTACAGTGCACTGAGGCTCATTATAGGGGTTAGACGCTGACTTATAGGGCATGGACATCTATAGGTGGCAGTAGAGAGACTGTTTTCTCCCTAATGGAGTAGAGCTAATTTGCATACCTTTTTTCCCAGGGAGCACTGACTAAGTATCCTTAGTCTTTTTCAACACCTACCAATTCATGAGAACATGTGTGGGGAACACATATACCCTATAGAAGAAAATGCATACCAAGAGAAGAAACAATTAGTAAAGCATGTCAGTGAGAAGTATAGGGAGGCACATGTAAGACAATACTAAACAGGAGGTGCTAGGCAGGACCTGACGTGCGTTTCGCCAGGCTTTGACATGCTTTGCTAATTGTTTCTTACGCCAGCTTCACACTGCGGCGTGATCCGGTCCGGGGCTGTTCGGGATGACCCAGACAGCCGCAGACCCGATCAGCACACAGGATTGGGGGGCTATTATGCCCTCTGGTCCTGTGTGCAGCGCATGCAGTTCCCGCTGCTGATAAGTCAGGACCGTGGGCGCCGCAGTCCTGACCTGTCAGCAGCTAGAGCTGCGTGCGCTGCACACTGGACCGGAGGACATATTAGCCCCCAAGTCTTGTGTGCTGATCCGGTCCGCGGCTGTTTGGGTCATCCCGGACAGCCCCGGACCGGATCACGCCGCAGTGTGAAGCCGGCCTTAGTCCACTTTGGACCCTGGTGGTAATCATATGCTATTAAGCGTGATTTAACTTCATTATTTTCTGATTATCCCCATATTATTGTCTAAAAAAATTTGCAGGACTATTCTCACTGTTCGGATCTTTTACAGTCCATCCTAAATTTACTCTTGGGCCAGTTTTGCACATCTGACATTCACAGTCTGAGTACTGGCACCTGTCAGGATGACTTAGGATAAACGGGGCACCTGATCTGCTCCTCAAGCTAGGGAACCCTGAACTTACCCCATGTTAGGGTTACTACCGATGGTGGAGAGGCCTGAATCTCCACCCTATCCCTGCTCCTGTTCAGCCCTGAACTGATTCCCACTCCCCCTTTCCCCTGATCAGGGAAGTAATGAAACCCACAGATAAAGACAGACAGGGAGAACCAAAACACAACCTCTCAGCACTCACAGGAAGAAAACAATAAATGATTAGGGAGAAAACAAGTACAAGAAGGAGATAACAATACAAGGAAGTTTTCACCATACACCAAACAAGTTACCACTCTTTCCCAGAAACTGGAACACCACATCATCGACCGGTATCACCTGAGCAAGCTGAAGCTATAATCGGCGTAGGAGACTGGGTTCTGCCATATTTAACGGGTGAAGACATCTATGATAGGACAAAAGTGTGGAGCCCACTGGGACGGGGTACTCGGTACCGGTCCAGGGTACTGCTGCGGATGTCACGGCGGTCTTTGTCCGGACCGGGTCCCGGGTTCCACAATAAATGGGGGGATATTTACAGGTATGTTTGTCGTGACGCCACCCACGGGTTGTGGTCAATGAGGGGACCACCGCTGCAGTGTACTTCTGTCAGGAGGATGAATGGATGCTGCAGCCAGGTGGATGAGCCCCCGCGGGTTGGGGCAGCTCCTGACAGGGTAAAATGGTGCAATAGCAGTTTTGTATACCTGGAATCAGACACGGACACTGAAGCAGGGTTCATCGGGTTTACTCTCCAATTCTTTCCAAGTCACACAGTGCACAGTACAGTTCAGTTCTTAACAGCTTTACACGGTTCACTTTGGTAACACTTGAACCCTCTGCAGCCAGGTTGTCACTCTGAGACCCCTCACTCTTCCTATATGTCCTTTCAGGCTGATTTTTATGCTTCTTCTTCTGGGTTGATTGCGGAGTGGCAGCTGGTCCCTCAATGTGGCTTCCCCCTAAGTGTATGAGCGGTAAACGGGTCCTCCAAGTTGCTGCTGTGCCCCCAACCCTGTAATAGGAATACAGATCTGGAATCTGTGTTCCCCGTCAGTTTGTCTGGGGAGCCGGGGTGACACTTCATCCCCCTCGAGCCGACTTTCTGGTCCCAGCCTAGCCTTGGGTGTCCCTGTCTTGCAAGGGATCACTGGCTCTTTCCTACCCGTGTAACTTCAGGGGCTAGTCAAGAGAGTCTGTCCTGTCAGTAATTTGTCAGCATTCGCCTACTCCTCTCACGGTCTTTTCCTCTCTGCCTACCCGGTCTACTTGTCTCTTGGCTGCTCGGCACTCCCCTACTTGTCTTTGCTGCTCAACACTCGCCTACTGGCTAACTACTTCCTGTTTTCCCTTTTTATACTGGTTCGTTACCTTGACTAGCCCCACCCACTTGTGACTGGCCCTACCACCCGTTGCTTGCCTAGAGTCCCAGGCTCCGGGTTGGGTCTTATGCCAGTGGATGTGTGTTTTGGAGGTGTTTGATATACAAACTGTCACTATCTCCTGGCTGCAGTTCCTACTTAGGGCCACCCTGGTCACAGGGGTGCCACAAAAGCAACTTGAACTTCAGCAGCGCATTACCGGCCTTAGGAAGATAACTACTGCAAGACCGATGACCAGTGAGCACAAAACAGTCAACACCTAGACCCAGGCTGCGCAAAAAAAGAGCACACGGATGCTAACCAGGCACCACAGTGTGAACAGAGTCTGAAGATGGCAAAACATCAAGTGCAGAGTGGAAAACCGCATGACAGCACGAAGGACTGGACCACCGGCTGCCGCTGGTCTTCTGACCCAGGATCAACAGCCTCGTAGATGTTTTTTAGTCTGTTGAGTTCAAGTCCGGAAATCTGCAGGGTGTCCTCCATCAGGCTGTGGTTAAGGCTAATATGAGGTGGACATTTTGCTTTCTTGTGATGGCGAAACTATGGAAGCATTGGAGGTGCCAAGACTTTGTATAAAGCTTTTGTGCACATAACAAGAACAAGTTATCAGGAACATCGAGCCTCGAGGAGACCTTTAGTGACCCCTGAAATCTTAAACCACAGCTGAACTGATTTATCTGCTTTTTCCAAACATATTCCCTAAAAGGGGTTCAGAATCCTCCACACCCCACTTCACAACCCATAAAGCGGGAATGTTAAAGGGCTGATTATTTATTGTGTCAGTCATTAATGCTAGGAATGACGAGTGCTGCAGCTGCACCATGTCGGAACGGAGCCGCTATTTATATTTTCTAGGTAAGACGCTATGTCCTAAGATCAGGCAAACATTTTGGATTATGGGATATCCCATTAAACACATGTGTAAATATATTATACACCGTTAGGTGCCTACTGCAATACAATACTAATTAAAAGAATGTACATTTCTACTCAAATATTAGCTCTGGGGAACTATCCATCTACCTTATGGAGAAGAGTCTCCTTAGGGTTGCAGGGAAACTCCTCTCCATAAGGTAGATGGATAGTTCCCCAGACCTTATCTATAGCCTCTCATACAGCCAGATCAGAATATCCCACACACTACACTGATGAGGGGCAATTACTCGAAACACAGTGATCCACCCAGGGGTCTATGGGAACGCGGAACCCGGGGTGGAGTTGGGGGATGTCACTTGTGGCCTGCCCGGACCCGTAGCCCTGGTGGTCAACTGAAAATTGGGGAATTGTAGAAAGGGAATAAAAGAAAAAGTGAATAAAAGTTTGTTGCGACACCACCTGCAGATTTTGGTGATGTTCACCAGCACCGCTGTCAGACCGCCGGGGACGATGATATTGCAGCTTGGGTGGTATGGCTCCCTGCAGATGGAGCCGGGTCCCCGGGGCAGGATAGCACGGCACTTGTCGTGGTGCTAGGTGTAGGCAATGCAGCTGTGCAGCAGTTGGTGCAGAAAGGAGACACGGAGGCCTTGTGACTCTATACTGGTACTTTACTGAAACCAGTTCAGATGGCACGTCAGGTTACAGTTTGCACAGTCCTTTGAACGGGTAGCTGGCCAGGTAGTCACTGCGGAGAGTAAAGTCTCTTTGAGGCTCCCGTAGTATACCTTCTTTTGACTATCCTACGTCCTGCTGCCTTTACTTGCGCCTCCTTACTTTCCTTGCGCTGCCCTGTACTGCTCGCTTGTCTACCAGGCCCTTTCTGGTGGGGCTGCACGTTCTGGACGGGGATGTCGGAGTTGATAAACTAACCCACGACTGGCCGGTGTGGACGGCTCAGGAGTGAACTCGCCTGTACCGTTCCTTGGAGCCGGCACTACGTTGGTGGACTAGGATTCCCCCAGGGCTATGGAAGGTCCAGCACGGGGTTTCCTCTTTCTTTTCCCGGGCCGCCCTTTTCTCTCTCAGGCGCCCTCCCTGGGCTCCCCCTTGTTTCGCTCCTCAGTCCGGACTACATCCAACTGTGTGACTTCCTGCCTCTCCTAACTCCGCCCACTAGGACTGGGTCTCTGTCCTAAGAATTTAACCCCACCATCCCTGGCTCTAGAGTGTGTGAGTGCTGGGATGGGAGCCTCATGTCAAGTTTACACTCCCCTGCGATAGGAATACTACACACTCTATTGTTGGTGCAGTACCCCTACTGTGGCGCACTGACCAGTGGGGCGCCACAGCAGCATCTGTAGTTTGGGGTTCTGATCTGGCACACGTCCTAAATCATATTAAAATGCTTGTTAAAGAGTCAACTATGACTTTGAGGATTGCTACCTAAAGGTGGCGCTAGAGTTTATCCACTTCTTCATTGAAGTGACAATTTACTCAAATATTAGTGTTTTATGTTGGCCAAGTAACCGCTTCATGTAGTTGCCTTAAAAGATAAGCGCATCATTTGTAATCCAATTGAATTTACTATGAGTTGACTTAAATGATTGACTTGCAAGAAATTATAATTTCCTTATGGCTAGGAAGGGGATAAAAATTGGTCGAAAAACATTTATACTCACTTCTTCTCAGTTCTCGCCACACCCGTTCTGCTGTGGCCCACTCCTCCATTTGCTCCTTTTTGATCTTCTTCTTTTCTAGTTCTCAAGAGTGGCCGCTCTTTACCATGCCCCCATACCTTCCCAAAAGATGGGATTTGAGGACTGGTGGTTTATGGAGAGGTGTGTTTTTGTTTTGCCTTTTTAACCCTTTCCCAATTTCCAACATATTTGATTTGCACCAAATTGATTTGTTCTAAATCAAATTGGGGGCTCACATTTTATATATAGGGGGCTATGTGGGGGGTGGGCTCACATTGTATGTAGAGGCGCTATGTGTGGGCTCTCATATTATATAGAGGGGCTATGTGGGGGCTTACATTGTATATCATACTGTATATAGTGTCTGTATTGGGACTCATTCTATATATAGGGGCTATGTGTAGGCTCATACTGCCTAAAAAGGGGCTTTTGTGGGGGCTCATGTTGTATATAGAGAGGCTATGTGGGGCTCATACTGTATATAGAGAGGCTATGTGGGGCTCATACTGTATATAGAGAGGCTATGTGGGGCTCATACTGTATATAGAGGGGCTATGTGGGGGCTCATAGTGTATATAGTGTCTGTGGGGGCTCACATTGTATATGGAGAGGCTATGTGGGGGTTCATACTGTATATAGAGGGTCTATGTGGGGGCTCACATTGTGTATATATATGAGCTATGTGGTGGCTCATACTGTATATAGTGTCTTATGTGGGGGCTCATTCTGGATATCGGGGGTTATGTGGGGGCTCACATTGTATATAGAGGGGATATGTGAGGGCTCACATTGTATATAGAGGAGCTATGTGGGGGCTTATTCTGTATATAGGTGGTTGTATAGGGGCTCATACTATATATATAGGGTGTGTGTGTGTGGACTTACACGGTATAAAGGGGACTATGTGATGGCTCATCCGGTATGTAGATGAGGGTAGAGTCCAATAGAAACCAAGTACGTGGGAAGGTGCACTGACGTGCTCAACTACCCCAAATGGCTGTCATGCACCGAAGCTTGGTTTGAACAGTCATTGTATGCTGACCGCCTCTTTTGAAACTACAAACGCCTCCACTAGGAGTCATGGAAGTCATATTCTGATTGCCGTTCCTTATGCTAAGTCGCATGTTATAAAGCGAGTCTCTGAAACTGTGACGGCTCAGTCTACATGACTTTACCCAAACAGAATAAAAAATGTATATAATCAAGAAATAGTTATAACTAGTAAAAAAATATATATGTTTATAAAAAAATGCAGGAATACAATCCCCTTTAAAGGCATTATTTTACGTTATTTTTTTTTTTAAATCTCCCTGGTAGCCAGAATCCAGCGAGTCTACGAGGGACCCATTTAGGAAAGACATAAAAACAGGTTAAATGAGGTTGACTATAAAATTTCTATCTGTTCTCGTGGCGCAACAAATTGAGAGAAAATGCAGAGCAAATGACAGGTAGACTAATTTCAATCATCTCCGTCTTCCCGTCTGAGTGTCAGTGAGTGATTGGATCTACAATTTCATTCAATGTGTGACTATTGCTTTTTGGTGAAGATTTACATTACCGTTCCGGGCCCTAAGGGGAAAAGGATTCTGGAAATTGGTTTGGAAATGTTCCTTTCATTACATTTTTTTTTCTTCCCTCCCCTGAAATAAAAGACCAGTTGAGAGCGGGTGAACATCTGACTGACAAAGTTGCAGTTAGACCTGATACCATTTTTATTCCTTTTCTTTTTATTTCTTTTTTTTTTCCCCCCTTTTAAGTCGAGAAAGAAAACGCATGATGCTTCCTATTGACCGGCTAAATTACCTCCGCGCTCAAGACTCTAGAAGAAGATAGAGGAGATGAGAAATAGATTTTGTAGGAAGCATTAATTTGCCATTGAGAAGAATGATGTAGCACCTGAAGAAAGACGAGAGAGGGTGGAAATGTCTAAGAAAATGTTAATGACTTTCTATTTAAGACCCGCTGTCAGGATCACACATTCCCCACTACGCACGCGGATATCTAAACAAAGGGACACCATGACAGACGACTGAAGCAAAATTATGGAACACACAAGTAGGGGTGACGGCTCTATAAACCGGGATAGCAATAGGGAATGATATCTTATTTATAGAATATAGAATTTGCCTTCAGGCATAAGTTAAAGAGAATTCTTCAAAAATGCATTTGAATGCTGTGCTGCCCCCAATGTATGCAATACAGAGGGCAGAGGACAGGCCGTGCACAATTGGAGGTTTCCCCAACAAGGTGGGTCTGATCACTGTGTTGTGTTTCTCTTGTAACTCTGTTTTGTTACACAAAATGACTGTTCAAACCAAGCACAAGTGCTCGGTGCACCCCTGGCAGGGGTAGACATATTATTAAAAAAGCCAAGAAGCTAGCAATACAAAAAGTGCATATGCACATATTACTTTCTAACTGTACTTTAAACTGAGACATTTAGCAAACAATTGATAAATTCTTTAAGCTACCCTGCCACGTCACGGCATTCTCAGATGGGGCAGTCCTACTCTACGATTTGTATATACGCTGTGCCATTACAGCCTCCTGAATGCATTAAAAGCAGAACCATATTAAATGCACACTTTATTGTGATTGATCTAGGTATTGTACACACATACAATAGCCACACCCTGCCCATAGGCTCTGCTTGATTTTTGCACATGTGTTTGGGCTTGTTCTACCCTCATCCATGGTTGCTGGTCTGGCAGTGTGGGGGTCAGATTTGATCATGTCCGGATGTTATGTCCTGACCTGGTCTGCCTTTATCTGTGCTGCCCTTTTCTGGCGACGTGGGAGTACCGTGTTTCCCCGATAGTAAGACCTCCCGAAAGTAAGACCGGGTAGGGGGAACGGGGGAGTCTGCTAATGTAAGCCCCCCCCCCTGAAAGTAAGGCCGCCTGAGGGGGGGGCGCTGGGGAAAATAAGGCCTCCCTTATTACCGTTCCTTTGGGTCGCTGCTGTTCCCCGGTGTGTCCAGCCCCGACGTCACTGCTGTCCTCCGGTACATCAGCGGTTTTTGCTGATCGCGGCAGTTGCGGTGAAAAAAACGCAACTGCCGCGATTACCACATAATGGCCACACTTGCGGTTCACTTGCGGCAAGCCCCATACAATGTCTATGGGGCATGCGGCAAGTGCGGTATCCGCACTTGCGGCAGGTGCGGCCGGTTTTTTTCGCGGCCACACCTGCAGCAAGTGCCGAAACCGCACCTGCCGCACACTTACCGCAAGCCCCATAGACCTTGTATGGGGCTTGCCGCAAGTGAACCACAAGTGCGGCTGTTATGCGGTAATCGCGGCAGTTGTGGTTTTTTCACCGCAACTGCCGCGATAAGCGAAAACCGCTGAGGAGTTGAAAACGTGTGTACTGTATAACCATAACCATGGGTGTGTGTGTGTGTGTGTGTACTGTATGTGCACCTATGGGTATGGGTGTGTGTGTATAGGTACTGTATGGGTGTGTGTGTGTGTGTGTGTGTGTGTGTTTACGGTACACTGCAGTACTGTCATGGGAGGCTGCAGTGGTCTTTTTGGGCTAATGTAAGACACCCCCCCCCTCCCCCTGAAAGTAAGGCAGGGTGCGACTTTCGGAGGTAAAATTAATGTAAGACAGGGTCTTACTTTCGGGGAAACGCGGTAGCTCAGAAATGCTTCAGGCACGTGTGCATTTAAGATAGTTCTGCTTTTAATGCATTCAGGAGGCTGTAATGGCACAGCGTATATAAAAAAGCATACAGTATGACTGCCCCATCTGAGAATGCCATGATGTGGCGGGGTAGTTCAAAGAATTGATCAATTGTTTGCTAAATATCTCAGTTTAAAGCACAGTTAGAAATTATGTGCATATGCACTTTTTGTATTGCTTGCTAACCACAGGCAGCGCTGGCTTCTTGGCTTTATCAGACATATTATTGGTGCAGCGCACAGGCGCCCCGGATGTAGGGGAGCCTAATCCCACCTCCAAACAGGTGTAATTTTGCATTATGATGAAGTACGGTACTTGACATTAAAGAGCCCATTAATCAGTCTTGCACAAGGGGCCTTCTTCTGTATGTGTCCACAAGTGACCCTTGGCATGGCCAAACGTTCAGTGCACCATTGACTTGTTTCCACTCTATGTCCATTTCTGGCTGTATTAAGCTGTTAATCAAAATAAAGGGGGGCAGAGTAGAGAGAACAAAAGGTGCACTTGTATGTTTGGCCACACCAAGAGTGCACCTGGACAGTCAAAGAAGGGGTTTTCCAACAAACAAAGTTAATTTGGAACAATAATAATAATTTCCACAATTGGATATTTAAAAAAATGTTCTTGTATATAATCTTATATGTGTCCGTGCTATGTACTGTGTAATGGATGTGTCTGACCGTACAGGGACATGGTCTGATCATACCACATTTCCTGTGCTGAGATAATCTTATATATGTGTCCATGCTATGTACTGTGTAATGGATGTGTCATATAGGGAAATGGTCTGATCATACCACATCTCCTGGGCCGGAGAGGATACAAGAGTATACAGACATTACAGCAGGAGATCACAGAATATAAGAGTATACAGATTACAGCCGGCTGTAATGTCTGTATACTTTTTTATTCTGCGATCCCCAGCTGTAATGTCTGTATATTCTTTTCCTTCCTCCAAAGCACAGGAGCTGTGGTATGATCAGACCATGTCCCTGTATGGTCAGACACATCCATTACACAGTTAATAGCAGGTTAAGATTATCTCAGCACAGTTTTTAGTGTCAAAGAGCTCAATTTGTGTCTCATCTGACCACAGCACCTTCTCCCAATCACTCTGAGTCACCAAGCTTCAGACAGGCTGTACATGTGCCTTCTTGAGCAGTGGGACTCTGCGGGCACTGCAGGGTTTTAATCCATTACAGCATAATGTGTTACCAATGGTTTTCTTGGTGACAGTGGCCCCAGCTGCCTTGAGATCATTAATAAGTTCCCTCCGTGTAGTTTTAGGCTGATCTCTCACCTTCCTCATGGTCCTGGGTACCCCACGAGGTGAGATTTTGCATGTAGCCCCAGATCAATGTGGTTTGACATAATTTTGTATTTCTTCTATTTTCTTATTGCACCAACAGTTGTCTCCTTCTCCCCCAGCTTTGTCTTACTTATGGTTTTGTAGCCCATTCCAGCCTTGTGCAGGTCTAGGATCTTTTCCCTGACATCTTTAGAAAGCTCTTTGGTCTTGCCCATGTTGTAGAGGTTAAGGCCCCGTTACACCTAGCAACATTCCAGCAATCCTGACAACGATATGACCTGGCCAGGATCGCTGGTGCGTCGCTAAGTGGTCGCTGGTGAGATGCCACACAGGCAGATCTACTCACCGATGCGGCGCCCCACCCCCCGACCGTCGTTGAGATCTGTCACTGTCACGGGTGTAGCATGGAGATCGTTGGTCGTTGCCCCTGTCACACACACACTGATGCAGCGTGCCCAGCGGGAGACCGACGATGCAAAAATGGTCCAGGCCATTCCTTAATGAACAGCAATCTAATAGCAGGGGGCCACTGGCTGCTACTTGTCACACGCAGCGATATCGCTGGCAAAGTCACCGCAACGTCGCCAAACCTGTGACATTGCTTTGATATTGTTGGTGATATCGCTACAAGTAACGGGGTCTTTAGAGTCTGACTGATTAATGGAGTGTGTGGACAGGAGTCTTTTATGGCGGGTTTACACGTCGCGATATCGCAGTACAATTTCAATCAAAAGTCACGTGGTTCGCTCGTTGGACCCGATATCGTTCCTGCGTTGTATGGTGTGAACGTCCAATGCAATGCAGGAACGATGTCAATGCGATATCGGGGATCGAATGAGCGTGCTATTCAATGCCCCGATATTGCATAGCGATTGAAGCCGGATCGTGCTGTGTAAACGCCCAATTACGATGCGATTTGATACGTCACCCATTCACTCCCATGTTAAGTATGCGATCCTGGGTTGGGAGGCGGAGACATCGCACGGTCGTTGTATTCCGATATCGCAGCGTGTAAACAGTCAATGCGATGCGGGTGAAACGTGCACTAATTGCGCGCTCACGCGCCATTGAGTTGCGATATCGAAACGATATTGTGGCGTGTAAACCCACCATTATATAGATGACAATGTAAGACAGCTGTGTGTAATGCAAGTAATGAGTTGATTAAGGGCATCTAACTGGTGTGTAGGAGCCAGAACTCCTAATGGTTGGTGGAGGATCAATTTCTTATTTCTCTCTGCAAAATACAAATACTTTTATGTAATTAAGACAGTGTTATTTTCTGGATTTTATTTTTGATATTCTATCTTTCAGTGTTAAAATTAACCTACCCTTAAAATTAGACTGTTCATATCTTTGTCAGTGGGCAAACTTACAAAATCAGCAAGGGATCAAATAATTAGCTTTTCTCACTTCTCTATCCTCTTTTCTTATCTCAGAGTTTGTCTCCTTTGCAAAGGAAGGCTGGCTTCACATTAGCGTTCACCACCGCTACATATTGCGGCGGGCGAACGCAAGCCGACTGCAAGCACCACCCGTCCCTATGTTTAACGTGGGGACCAGGCCCGGACTGGCCATAGGTCATATCGGGAGTTCTCCCGGTGGGCTGGAGGGAAATTGGGCCGTTGCGGCCGCTCTTTACCTTTTAAGACGTCGCCTGCGGAACCTTTAAGTCTTTATGCGGCCGCCGGCCGGGCACAGCCAGGGAGCTGCACAGCAGACGCAGAGGTGTTTCCGGCGGCGGGGAGCTTCCGTTCGGCTGTGTTCCTGCAGCCGCTTCTTTGAGGAGGAGTGTGACAGCTCCTCCACTCCTCAGCGGCTCCAGCTGCAGGATGCCTCCCTGCTCCCTGACCCTGCTGTACAACCTGCTGACCGGGAGCCCGGGGCCTGCACTTCCTACACTGTCTGCTGCTGCAGGGCTCCTTCACATGCCTCTCCTTCCTGGCCGACTTCATCTGTGCGGGCTGAGCTCATCCTGGGCGGTAAGAGGGGATATTGTGCCTCCTGGGCAGAAGGTTTCTGCACACTTTGATGTCTGGATTGTGTCTTGTGGCTGCGGTCTCCGTCTGAGGCAAAGAGGATTTATGACAACTGATTGAACTTTCACTGCCCGATCTGTGGAATCTCAACCAGCTGCTATAAATCCCATCAATCCCACAGACAGAGTGACCGACCACAGAGAAATGTACTGGACAGATAACTGTGACTTGGGCAGCAGAACAGCACTGATAACACCCTGTGTCCCCCTCCTTGTCTATGCATAATAATGTGTGTGTGTGTGTGTGTATGTACTGTAAATGTGTGTACATACGGATGTGTGTATGTATGTATATATATGTATGTATATATATATATATATATATATATATATATATATATATATATATATGTATATATATATACACACTGTGTGTGTACATATGAATATGTGTATACATATGAAATATATCAGTAGCGTAGCTAGCAGGGGGGCAGGGGGATCGAGCACCCCGGGCCCCCCGACATGAGGGGCCCATTGTCCGCTCCCTGGGGGGGCCCCGCGTGCTGGCAGCCGGCCGCCGTGCCGGCCGGAGAGGAGGGAGGACGGGACTTCCTGTCTTGCAGCTCTGCCCGCCCCTCCTCACCTTCTCCTTACAGCAGACGCACCCGGCGGCCGCGGTGAATGTGCAACGGCCCCCCCCGGTCCTTCAACAAGAGGTGTATGTGAGAGGGGTGGAGAGGGTGGCAGGCTGTGCACGGGGATGAAGGATACAGGGAGTCTGGAGGATGGAAACTGCAGGGGACAGTGGATGGAAACTGCAGGGGGACAGAGGATGGAATCTGCAGGGGACAGAGGATGGGATCTGCAGGGGGACAGAGGATGGAATCTGCAGGGGACAGAGGATGGAATCTGCAGGGGGACAGAGGATGGAATCTGCAGGGGGACAGAGGATGGAATCTGCAGGGGGACAGAGGATGGAATCTGCAGGGGGACAGAGGATGGAATCTGCAGGGGGACAGAGGATGGAATCTGCAGGGGACAGAGGATGGATCTGCAGGGGACAGAGGATGGGATCTGCAGGGGACAGAGGATGGGATCTGCAGGGGACAGAGGATGGGATCTGCAGGGGACAGAGGATGGGATCTGCAGGGGACAGAGGATGGGATCTGCAGGGGACAGAGGATGGGATCTGCAGGGGACAGAGGATGGGATCTGCAGGGGACAGAGGATGGGATCTGCAGGGGACAGAGGATGGGATCTGCAGGGGACAGAGGATGGGATCTGCAGGGGACAGAGGATGGGATCTGCAGGGGACAGAGGATGGGATCTGCAGGGACAGAGGATGGGATCTGCAGGGGACAGAGGATGGGATCTGCAGGGGACAGAGGATGGGATCTGCAGGGGACAGAGGATGGGATCTGCAGGGGACAGAGGATGGGATCTGCAGGGGACAGAGGATGGGATCTGCAGGGGACAGAGGATGGGATCTGCAGGGGACAGAGGATGGGATCTGCAGGGGACAGAGGATGGGATCTGCAGGGGACAGAGGATGGGATCTGCAGGGGACAGAGGATGGGATCTGCAGGGGACAGAGGATGGGATCTGCAGGGGACAGAGGATGGGATCTGCAGGGGACAGAGGATGGGATCTGCAGGGGACAGAGGATGGGATCTGCAGGGGACAGAGGATGGGATCTGCAGGGGATAGAGGATGGAAACTGCAGGGGATAGAGGATGGAAACTGCAGGGAATAGAGGATAGAGAGTGCAGGAGGATAGAGGATGGACAGCACTGGAGGATGGAGAGCGCAGGAGGATGGAGAGCGCAGAAAAATGGGGACTGCAGGAGGATGGGGAGTGCAGGAGGACGGAGGACATGGAATGCAAGAGGATGGAGAGCGCAGGTGGATGGAGCGTGCAAGAGGATGGAGGGTGCTGGAGGATGGTGGATGGGGAGTGCAGGAGGATGGAGAGCGCAAGAGGATGGAGAGCGCAGGAGGATGGAGCACACAGAAGGATGGAGCGCGCAGGTGGATGGGGAGTGCAGGAGGATGGAGGGTGCAGGAGGATGGAGGGTGCAGGAGGATGGAGGATGGAGAGGTGCAGGAGGATGGAGGGTGCAGGAGGATGGAGGGTGCAGGGGATGGAGGGTGCAGGGGGATGGAGGGTGCAGGAGGATGGGAAGTGCAGGAGGATGGGGAGTGCAGGAGGATGGAGGATGGGGAGTGCAGAAGGATGGAGAGTTCTGGAGGTGAGTGGCCATTTGGCCCAATTCTTAGGGACGGCAGGTGCGGCAATTTTTTTCGACCGCCCCGGGCACCACAAGCAGTTGCTACGCCACTGCCTCAGTTGATGGGGTGGCACGAGAATTCTCTGCCAGCACCCCTCCCCCCCCCCCCCCCGCTCTTCACATGGGGGCCCTGGGTGCAGATCTCGCCCCCAGGCCCAGAGCAGGCTAGCTACGCCACTGAAATATATATATGTATGTATATATAAAATGGATGTGTGTGTACAAATTGATGTGTTTGTATATATATATATATATATATATATATATATACATATATATATATATATATATATATATATATATATATATATATATATATATATATACAACAATTACTGTGTGTGTGTATATACCGTGTGTTTACATAATGGTGTGTGTGTATATAGTGTATACATAATGTATGCGTGTATATATAATGTGTATGCCTACATATGGATGTGTGTGTATATATACACTGCACAGTACCACTTCTCCTGTCCTGTATACTGGGTTTTTATCCTCAGTATCTGTATTATTCTGTATATATACACTGCACAGTAGCACTTCTCCTGTCCTGTATACTGGGTGTAATCCTCAGTATCTGTATTATTCTGTATATATACACTGCACAGTACCACTTCTCCTGTCCTGTATACTGGGTGTAATCCTCAGTATCTGTATTATTCTGTATATATACACTGCACAGTAGCACTTCTCCTGTCCTGTATACTGGGTGTAATCCTCAGTATCTGTATTATTCTGTATATATACACTGCACAGTAGCACTTCTCCTGTCCTGTATACTGGGTGTAATCCTCAGTATCTGTATTATTCTGTATATATACACTGCACAGTACCACCTCTCCTGTCCTGTATACTGGGTGTAATCCTCAGTATCTGTATTATTCTGTATATATACACTGCACAGTATCACTTCTCCTGTCCTGTATACTGGGTGTAATCCTCAGTATTATTCTGTATATATACACTGCACAGTACCACTTCTCCTGTCCTGTATACTGGGTTTTTATCCTCACTATCTGTATTATTCTGTATATATACACTGCACAGTACCACTTCTCCTGTCCTGTATACTGGGTTTTTATCCTCAGTGTCTGTATTATTCTGTATATATACACTGCACAGTAGCACTTCTCCTGTCCTGTATACTGGGTGTAATCCTCAGTATCTGTATTATTCTGTATATATACACTGCACAGTACCACTTCTCCTGTCCTGTATACTGGGTGTAATCCTCAGTATCTGTATTATTCTGTATATACACTGCACAGTAGCACTTCTTCTGTCCTGTATACTGGGTGTAATCCTCAGTATCTGTATTATTCTGTATATATACACTGCACAGTACCACTTCTCCTGTCCTGTATACTGGGTGTAATCCTCAGTATCTGTATTATTCTGTATATATACACTCCACAGTACCACTTCTCCTGTCCTGTATACTGGGTGTAATCCTCAGTATCTGTATTATCCTGTATATATACACTGCACAGTACCACTTCTCCTGACCTGTATACTGGGTGTAATCCTCAGTATCTGTATTATTCTGTATATATACACTGCACAGTACCACTTCTCCTGTCCTGTATACTGGGTGTAATCCTCAGTATCTGTATTATTCTGTATATATACACTGCACAGTAGCACTTCTCCTGTCCTGTATACTGGGTGTAATCCTCAGTATCTGTATTATTCTGTATATATACACTGCACAGTACCACTTCTCCTGTCCTGTATACTGGGTGTAATCCTCAGTATCTGTATTATTCTGTATATATACACTCCACAGTACCACTTCTCCTGTCCTGTATACTGGGTGTAATCCTCAGTATCTGTATTATCCTGTATATATACACTGCACAGTACCACTTCTCCTGTCCTGTATACTGGGTGTAATCCTCAGTATCTGTATTATTCTGTATATATACACTGCACAGTACCACTTCTCCTGTCCTGTATACTGGGTGTAATCCTCAGTATCTGTATTATTCTGTATATATACACTGCACAGTAGCACTTCTCCTGTCCTGTATACTGGGTGTAATCCTCAGTATCTGTATTATTCTGTATATATACACTCCACAGTACCACTTCTCCTGTCCTGTATACTGGGTGTAATCCTCAGTATCTGTATTATTCTGTATATATACACTGCACAGTAGCACTTCTCCTGTCCTGTATACTGGGTGTAATCCTCAGTATCTGTATTATTCTGTATATATATATACACTCCACAGTACCACTGCTCCTGTCCTGTATACTGGGTGTAATCCTCAGTATCTGTATTATTCTGTATATATACACTGCACAGTACCACTTCTCCTGTCCTGTATACTGGGTGTAATCCTCAGTATCTGTATTATTCTGTATATATACACTGCACAGTACCACTTCTCCTGACCTGTATACTGAGAGTTGGTATTGGATTTTCATCATTTAAATGTTGTTTAAATTGATTATCCTCAATATGGAGTCATAGCTTCTCTTCTGTATAGGTGATAACTTGCCCTTCACTGTGGATCTGACAGCTGGGACCCCGCAATCCCGAGAAACATGCCTGTGAAGAGTAACATGTGAATGGAGCTGTGGTTGATTTCCCTCTGCCCCGCCATTCACATGTGGCTCTTCAGATAACTCCTTTAAGAAAGTGATGAGGCCACGACAGCGTAAAAGCAAAATTCACTGATCGGGGCTGATGGGTGATATAGTATGTGGGCTGGCAGGGTTTTTTCTCCAGGGCTGCTTTTTGGTCCCAGTCCGGCCCTGGTGGGGACGCACTGTGCATGCGGTCGGGTGCGGATGGCCGTGCGTACACATTGCCCTCCATGTGTGATTTGTATGCATGCAGGGGCTTGCGTGCAAATCATATATTCGCTTCCGCACCGAATCTGTAACATGTTGTGTTCAGGTTGCAGATTCTGTGCGGCCAGGAATGTTTGTTTTGTGCGCAAGCCTCTGCATGCATACAAATCACACGTGGCGGGCAATGGGTACGCACGGCCATCCACACCCGACCGCATACACAGTGCGTCCCCATGTTAAACATAGGGATGGGTGGTGCTTGTGGTCAGCTTACGTTCGCCCGCCGCAATATGCAGCGGCAGCTAACGCTAATGTGAAGCCGGCCGAAGTTGTCCACTCTTTAGGTTTCCTCCTGGGTGTGCAAACTAGGTCAGCCTTCAACTGGATTCCATTTAATTTTTCAACCAAGCCTCCAGAGGTCTACTATCACCACTGAATGCAGCACCTCTCAGCCCTAGTATTTGCAGCAAGCATGCTGTACACACGGTCATACTTGGCCGGGTCTAGGTTAAGCATAAGCAATGAATTTTAGGCACCCTTTCTTTAACATCTCCACTTTGCCACACCTCCCAGCGTTTCATTGGTGGTCACTCCTCACTGGTTGGTTGGTCTCCACCACCGGGACAGTCAATGAAATCCTCCGCTTCTTCTCTTACTTACCTAAGGTAGCGCCCCAAATCTTTATTCCTTGGCTAAAGATTACAAGCATTATTTGACAGGTTACCTGTCACCTATATCTGCGCCTCCTGTACTTAACCCCCAAAGGGAAAAGTTAGCTTCAACATGAACAAACACTTCCCGCATTGTCACATTCTGTGCAATCCCACTCATTGGCTATGCTCACAGGCGCAGCGTACATGTCATACCCACTTGAAAAAGGATAGTACATAGGTTTTCTTGGAGGATTTGCAAAATGGGGCGCTGGCAAATATCGTTATCAGCCCCATTCTGCATGACAGCATATCTTAGACCATATAACGATGACGATCAGCGATGAACTGCTTCATTGACTGATCACTGCATGTATACACAGTCCAATGATCAGAGACAAGTATTCTTACCAACACTCGTTCAGTCAATTTTTGGCTCAAGTAAAGTGACCTTAAGCTACAGAATATCTAGTTGTTGGAAAGGCTGGTGGAAGATAGTTTATAGATGGATGTAAAGCTCCAACAGGTATTCAGGCAGGAATTCTGTACTATTACCCCTGTCACATGTAATAATGCATATATTTAGCTCACAGATAAAGCAGAGATATGTATGCAGGTCATATGAAACCAGGATCACTGAATGCAAGCAATGCAGAAAGTATTTGTGGTTGGAAATGTATTTTTGTTAATCACGTCATTGGATTGACAAGCGCCTGCCCAGACAGACGTCCCCGCATACAGAAGAGCTTTCAATACCATTTGTCATTTCTTTTCATGCCTATTGTTTCTTCTCTGCTCGCTTCCTTAAACTTAATATGGACAAAACTGAATTCATAGTCTTCCCCCCAAGAAATTCCACCCCACCTCCCAACTATCCATCTGCATCAACGACTGCGCCCTCTCCCCAGTCCCCCAAGCCAAGTGCCTCGGGGTAATCCTTGACTCCTCCCTATCCTTCAAGCCCCACATTGAGGCCCTCACCACATCCCTCCGGCTCCAGCTCAAGAACATCGCACGGATCCTGCTCCTTCCTCACCCACGACACCGCTAAAACACTCACCCATGCTCTTATCTCCCGCCTTGACTACTGCAACCTCCTTCTCAATGGCCTCCCGGCTAACTCCCTCACACCTCTCCAGTCTATCCTCAACTCCGCTGCCCGACTAATCTACCTGTCCTCCCGCTACTCCCCTGTCTCCCCCCTCTGCCAAGCCCTTCACTGGCTCCCAGTCTCCAAGAGATCCCAATTCAAAACACTAACCATGGCATACAAAGCCATACACAACCTGGCCCCCCATACATCTCTGACCTGGTCTCCCGATACCTACCCTCACGCAACCTCCGTTCCTCCCAAGAACTCCTCCTCTGCTCCCCCCTCATCACCTATTCGCACAACCGAGTCCAGGACTTCTCCCAGCATCTGCCTTACTGTGGAACTCCCTGCCCAACACGTCAGACACTCTCCTACCCTGAGTAAGCTTCAAGTGTCACCTGAAGACTCACTTGTTCCGTCAAGCCTACAACCTGCCATGAGACCCAGGCGAACCCCCCCATACCTGACATTCCCCCATCCTACTGTATCCTAACCCCCCCTCATAGACTGTGAGCCCTCGTGGACAGGGTCCCTGTCCCTTCCTGTACCTGTACTGTCCTGATCGCCTAGATTTAGTTACTTGTTTCTGTCTCCCTTATCCTCATGTAAAGTCGCCATGGAACCTAATGGCGCTATATAAATAATAATAATAATAATAAATATGTGTTCAGTGGACAAAGGGTGGTAAAAAATGAATGTATTAATGTATGTTTATACAAAATAAAAAAAATGGTAGAAGGGATGGATATGGATGGATAGAACTGGATGGAGATGAATGACAGGATATGGATGGATGGATGACGGACTGCATGGTTATGGATAGATGAATGGATGCATGGAGATGGATATGGATGGGGATAGATGGATGAATAGGATGGATGAATATGAATGGATGGACATGCATGTATATGGATAGAAGGATAAGGGATGGATGGATGAATAGAGAAGGGATAGATGGATGGAATAAATGGATAGACATGTGTGGATATGGATGGAGGGATTGGTGCTGGATAGCGTGGATGGAGATGCATAGGGATGAATGAATGGACATTTATGAATGGATGAATGGATAGATAGGGATTGATGGATGAATGGAAATGTGGGTGATGACATGTGATAGGTAAATGGATAGGGATAGATGAATTGATAGGCTTTAATAGATGGACAAGCATGGATAGGGATAGATGGATAGGGTTTGAATGGATGGATAGGGATGAAT
This sequence comes from Allobates femoralis, assembly GCA_033576535.1. NCBI lineage: Eukaryota > Metazoa > Chordata > Amphibia > Anura > Aromobatidae > Allobates > Allobates femoralis. Next base: position 35,748,587 of record JARQOC010000012.1, read on the forward strand.
GCACACACATTCCATGGATGGGCATGGATGGATGGGATAGATTGGGATGGATGGGAGGGCTAGATGGGGTAGAGAAGGATGGATGGATAAGAGATGGATATATAAATATTAGATATGATAATGACAGGTACAGACAGGGATAGATTGAGCAATACAATAGAGATGTATAGATGGATATGATACAGATAATTGAGCACTTTCAGTTGGTTAGCAGTAGAAGTGATCTGACTACACAGGATTTGTTTGTAGTCTGTATCCATGGAGATTTCCAGTCTACATGGGAGCTGTATACACAAGACACCAGAATATCATTAATAATATTTATAAAATGGCTTACTTTTTTTGACACATTGAAACAATGTAAAAAATATTTGCATATGTAGTCATCCTTTTAAAGTGATATTCCTCTCCCCCTCTCTTATGGTGGGTTAACACGCCGCGATATCGGCGTCCAACTCCGACCCAACTCCGACAAAAAGTCACGTGGGTTGCGAGTTGGACCCGATATCGTGCGCGCGTTGTACTGTTTGAGCGTACAATGCGATGCTGGAACAATGCCAAAACGATATCGGAGTTGAATAGCAGAGCTATTCAACTCCCCGATATCGCAAGGCCGTTGTACCAGCATCGCAGCGTGTGACAGCCCAACTCCGATTTGTACTCGCACCTCACCCATTAACTCCCATGTTAAATGGTCGTTACTGGGTTGGTGGGCGTACACATCGGAGGGACGTTGTTTCCCGATATCGCAGCGTGTAAACCGCCGATGCGATATCGGGAAAAGGGCTGAAAAAATGCGCGCTCCCGCGCCGGTGCCTCCGATATCGCGGCGATATCGGGACGTGTAACCCCACCATTACACCTTATGTTTGACTCTTGTCATACTGGACTCCCCTGCTGTTGCCTTGTTACTGCTCAGTCTCGCTGTCTGGGTTCCCCACTGGTCTCAGCTCCTTCTCTTCCTGTTTGTATGGCTCCTGATTGGCTGCAGCGGTCACATGGAGTCAACACTGGTGGAGAAAGAGAAGAGACCAGATGAGTAGGTGCAGTTCATTATTTTAACACAACACTAGGGTAAAGCCCCCGTTACACAGGTTTTGTGACGCTACAGCGACCTCACCATCAATCTCACTATGTTTCACACATAGCAGCGACCGGGCCCCCGCTGTAACATCGTTGATCATGTCGTAATGTCCTGGACCATGTTTTGATTGTCTTTTACCCACTGGCCAACATACATCAGTGTGTTTGACGCCTTAACAACGACCTCGTTGGCGACTCAGAACTCAGCCACGTAGGTCTGAGTCGTCAGACTAGCTGCTGTGTGACAGGGTCCCAACGACCGCCAAGGTCGTTATGCGGGTCGCCGTATCATTGAGTAGATCTGACTGTTTGACATCTCACCAGTGACCATGTAGCGACGTTCCAGCGATCCTTACCAGGTCTTATCATTGTCGGGATCGCTGGAACGTCGCCAAGTGTAACGGGACCCTTATACCTAGAATATAAGAAAGTGGTAAGTGATGAAAACCCTTTATGAGCTCATTATAACCCGTGCGGAGCAACTGGGAAATGAAGTGCAGAAATATTATAAGGGAAGTGACTTTAGAGCAACACATTTAATAAAAACATCCTTTAATTTTACTATTAGGGAAAAGGCTTTGGGCATTTTAAACATGAATCTAAATAGATTTAATGCAGCATTAACATGTCAAATGTAAAAACTAAAATGAAATGTTACGACCCGATGGACCTGCAGAAAAAGGCATAATAATGGCCGCTAAATGTGTGAAAGTCTTTCCAAGAAGTATCCCATTATCTGCTGAGAGCGGCTCTAACACGACATGACTGGGGCAGTAAATCTGTGCGGATACAGTCACTTACCAGGCTCTCAACACACCAAACTCAATATAACGGTGCAGCCGAGTGGTGCAGGGACGGGGCCGCCAGTCTTTTTATAGCTCGGCCTCCGCCACATCATCATACTATCGGAGCTTTATTATGCTAAATAGCTTTAAGCATTTGTTCTCCAGTCTAGACACTGTTCCTACAGAGAGATGAATGTTTCATAAAGTCATATTTTCTCGGCTCCAGTAATATCTCCATCAAAGCTGTAATGTCTGCTACCGGCAGTTTACACAAGACAAGATCGCGGAGGGGTAGACTGGGTAGGCTGCAGCCGAAGACTCTAGAGTAGAGGGGGGAGTAAGGGTACCTTTACACGTTGCAACATTCCATGCTATTTCACTTGCAATTTGCTGGTTGCAGTGAAATCATGGACACATTGTTACATTTGTACACAGCAACAAAATGGAACAATGTGTCCATGATTTCACTGCAACCAGTAAGTTGCAAGTGAAATAGCATGCAATGTTGCGACGTGTAAAGGTACCCTAAGAATACTATTTATTAAAGGGGTCAGCCTTGCCTGCTAATTAATTGTCTGGTTTTGCAGATCAGCACCTGTGCCGGGGCAGACAGATTACTGGTGCAAGCTGTGCAGCCGCACAGCGGGGGCCCAAGGGGTAAGAGGGCCCTTTCTACCTCCAAAGAAGGGGGAATTGTGCATTTTGATGAGTCAAAAGACTGAAAAGGGCCCATAAGGGACCCTTTTCAGTCTGTGTCTTCAAGTGCTCCTGTGAATGGTGCAGACTACACACAATCTGTAGACAGTACAGCTTAAAATACAGGATTTGCAAGAGCGTGGCCCAGCAGCCAAGTCTACAGTCTGGGGATGACAAACCTGAGCATTTCGAACCTCTTACGATCTACTCTCAGTGCTTCTTCTGACTTGTACACCCTACAATGTGTCGTAACGCACGAGTGATGCCGCCAGGGAAGCGGCACCAGGAATATTGTAGGAGGTTCGATCTTTCTTGCGGCCACGGACTACCGACATGGCTGCTGAACCACGGTACTGCAGGTCTCTTTGCAAAACTATAGTAGACGGGTGGAGCCATTTTTTAAAGAAGGCGGCCATGTTTTCCAAATCCTGGATAACCCCTTTAAATTGGTAGCATTGATTATAAAGAGGAATGCAAATAATTGATGAAGAGGCGAATGAAAGGGCAGTCCAATATATTTTTGATCACCTGGTGGCTAACCAGCTCCTGTCCCTTAATGCCCCCCTGAGAGAGCCAGCTTTCTGGTTAGTAATGATCGTAGTCGGCTTCATCCATCTTACCAGGCATCTGACTCTTCCTCGGAATGCAAATGTTACAAGCAACCAAAGACTGGAGGCTACCTAACAAGTGACCTGTAATTAGTCCTAACTGTAGATGATGGAGGTTAGATGTGGGATCACAGATCACTTAAAGACCAAGTCAAATAGAAAAGATGGCACAATGATTATAAGCCTTACATGTGAAGAAAACCACCCATTCTAAATGATATTTTGGGGCCTTTCATTTTTCATGATGATAAAAGGGTCTTCGGTCATTTAAAGGGGTATTCCAATACCACTCACTTCTGCAATAAAAGAAGATCCAATCTTAGAATCCAAACAGTTGAACCATCAGTTCAGTGTTCTGCACTTTACCATCTATTCTGTGGATAGGTGATTACTTGCTGTTACGATGGTCTCTCTTACTTTCTCTTACTTTGGAGACTTGTGACAGTTTTGGGACCTGTGTCTCACTCCTGTATAGTGACTTCATATTAGACGTGTTTCTTTCCTTTGGCAGTTTAAGAGTTAATGTCAGTTTCTGTTGCTAGCTAGCTAGTTCTCTGTCCAGCTGTGGCTACTTTGTGATCACTTCCTCCCTTTTTATATGGTCAAGTGGTTCCAGCATCCTTTTCTGGCCTGGATTTCTGAGGTGAAGGAAGTTCTCTGGAGAATTTCACTGTTGCCAAGCCATCTGCTGCTTAGGAAAGTGGAAGCAGGCATGAAGTCGTTTCTGTTGTCCTCCTGTCTCCCCTTCCCACTTGTTGTGGTTATTGCAATGGTTGGGACTAGTGCTCTTGCTGGCCATTTCACTATTGAGGAAAACATCAGGGCCATAAAGGGACTAATTATCCTGTTTGATGAAGGATTGAAAGAACTTGTATATGGATGGTAGAGAGATCAGGGCACAGTCACAGGTGTGTGCAGGAGGTCACCTCTTCCCCATGCCCTATGAGCAGGGCCCCCTGTTGTATTTGTTCTCCAGCATTTCCTCACTTTGTGTGTAGTGCACCAGACGCCCTTGATCCATGCGTCCATGTCATGCGCTGTTTCCAGATACTCCATGCGCCCAGCATGACACTTGCTGAGTTGTGACAACAGGTTTGCAGGGAACCTGGGGGCACATTTCTGTGCATATGGAAGCAGTAGTATGACTGCAAAGGTGTTGACCCCCTCCCAATAAGAATGACACCTTTTTTAGTGGAGACACAGTGAGCCCATTCATGAGAAATCTGGAGTAGAAATCATATGCAAATCAAGCTGTGGGCGTGTCCATGCACTTTGGAGTAGCAGACCACGCCTCCGTGCACTTTAGACTGATTTGTATAGGTCTGTTATGTTCGATTTCTCCAGACTGGCACTGGCTCCTTTTTATTGTGGGACAAGTATAAAAACCTGTGGTCGGGTTCCCCTTCCATTTTCCACAATTGTTTTGTTTTCAAGGTTTATAGCTGGAGATATAATCTCATACTATTACCTAATGCATCTGTGTAGAGCATCTGTCTACGAAGGATATAATAACCTCATCCTGAAATTCCGAACACGGCACATAACAAGTTATTATGTATCACTGATTAAATTAGGCATAACACAAAACGCTGGCGGAAAAGTAGATCTTTTCTAATGGATACTGCAGCGAGGTATAGGGAAAGCCATGTCCAGATGTGCGCGACATTCATTACTAGACCTGTTTTCCATCTGGGTAGATAATAGGGCATATCACGTTGTTTGGCATTGAACTGCACAGCAAGTCGTTCCATCCACACAATGGATTGTGGGAAACAGAGGAGTCAGCATTATCTATTTAGCCGCCTCACCTAATATTGATACAATGTGAAGCAATCAGGGGGCCCGATCAATTCCCTTTCTAAAGAAGCTGCACCTAGAGAAAGAATGGGACTAAATTACCCTTAACTGGGCAGAGAGCTGGAAAAAAATCCCTGGTGGTGAATTAACATTTCCAGCCCATTTCAGACCAATTTTACAACACATTTCTGCTTAGTGCTTGACTGAACCCTTTAAGTGACTCACTTTGCTCGTTCAGCATTAGAATATATCAACATTTTCTCCAATATCCGGAGCCTCTGCATATATCCCACTGATGACGGCCCAGGCGTGGGGCTGAATGATAATGCCCCACAGTATGTGTAGTGTCATGCCTCTGCTGCCAGCCAGATACCCTACTACCGCCTGCCCCCGACTGTCCGTCACCTCCTAACATGAAGGTAATGATGTGGTGCATAGACTGTAGACTTGTCCAAACCGGGTGTCTCAGGGTGGCTGAACAGTGAACACCCCTCTGACCACCAAAAAGATACTGGTTTTAGTGGTATTACATGGGTTGGGCGCGTTGGTGTCACGTGAGCTGGGTTCATTGGTTTTACATGGGCTGGAAACATTGCTATTACGTGAGCTGGGTACATTGGCATTATGTAGGCTGTGTACATTGGTATTACTTGGGTTGGGCATATTGGTACTGCGTGAGCTGGGAACATTGCTATTACATGTGTTGGGCATATTGCTATTACGTGAGCTAGGCACATTTCTATTACATGAGCTGGGCACATTGCTATTACATGAGCTGGGCACATTGCTATTGCGTGAGCTGGGCACATTGCTACTAAGTGAGCTGGGCACATTGCTATTGCGTGAGCTGGGCACATTGCTATTACGTGAGCTGGGCACATTGCTATTAGGTGAGCTGGGCACATTGCTATTAGGTGAGCTGGGCACATTGCTATTGCGTGAGCTGGGCACATTGCTATTACGTGAGCTGGGCACATTGCTATTACATGAGCTGGGCACATTGCTATTACATAAGCTGGGCACACTGATATTACGTGAGCTTGTCACTTCGGTTTTGCTTGGACTGGGCATATCAGTATTACGCAGGCTGGGCACATTGGTATTATGTGGGCTTGGCCACTCTGTAGTACTACTATAGCTGGGCACATTGCTATTACATGAAATGGGCACAGTAGAATTATCTGTGCTTTGTACAGAGGTATATCATTGGGTCAGTATTATTTTTCAGTTTCTGGGGTATCAGAACTTAAAGGGTTATTTGGTCTTTGTGATAAGTTTCCAACCAATCTGTGACTGCAGATTTCTGAATCCTTATTGTGCATACTGTCAGGATTCACCAGTAATGCTGGTGAGAGTAATATGCATGACTGCAATCACATGCCAACTAGACGTTCTCGGCTTCTCTCGATTTACTGGTATTGAGTGGGGGTGTCTAGTTGGAATGTGGCCAGAAGTATTGAAATTTCATGCCTGCAGTTACTTGACCCCCTGCTCTCGCCGGCTGTACGGACGAATCTTGACAGTGTGCACACCGCATGCTGTAATAATTTAGAAATCTGCAAGTCACACAGAGTATCTGCAGACTTTTCTTAGAGGACCAGACAACCCCTTTAAGTTTTACACTGCAATTTGCACCTAAAATAAACCTTTCCTATGAATGATTTCATCCTAATTTGAAGCAGTGTTGTAGATGATAAATAGATGAGGAAGCCTTTATAAAGAAGTCTTAAATGTATATAATAATCAGTACCAAAACCTGAGTAATGAGGGATTTATAGATACACACAAAATCCAGGCAGATGTGCTTCATTCTGCCTTAAACCTTTATTAAAGTAACGAGCCGTCGTTCCCTTCTTGTTCAGCCCCAGCCTTCGAATACAGATAAAAGCCAGGAGGAAATGTGTTTTAATGGGCAGATTTATGGGAAAGCTAATAAACTGGGTAAGAGGTTTAGCAAATAAACAGGTAAATTCTCAAATGCTACAAATCCACTGCCAAAGAAATTATAGACATTGGGGAAAGCGGCTTTTCGAGACAGTTGCTGTCATGGATAGCGGGGTAAGCCTCTGTAATCTGTTACTGGAAGCATCTTTCCGGCAGCCTTTTTTATGACTCCAGGCAGGGAGTAATGAAGAGTTTTCTTAAGCCAATGCTATATGTCCCTTCTAAACCCGGCTTCCAAATCAATGAAGTGAGAGATGCAAACGGCAATTTTAGTCGCCAGCATCTACCACCTAGCAGATGGCATCCGCTGGAATTCAACAGTGCTGACTCTGGTCAATGAAATTTTACGGCAAGCCCACCAATATGAATTACTGTCTTCAGAACCACTAATTAAAATAGCTCTTTTTATTAGTTAGGACCATCTGTTAAACCATTGAATTTGTGGAGGAGAGAACTACGGTGGCTATGTTGGTGGAACCTGTTGTTTTTGTAAAGCAAAGTACGGGTCGATGTGGAGGCTGATTTCTTTTCGGTGAAAGACGAAGAAAACAGCAATATTCTGGCACAGAAGCATAGAAAAGAGGCAAGGCCTGCTCTAGGTCCTGTCCTCCTTTTTGTTTTCTTTTATAAATTTTCTGTCTTAAGGAATAAGGATCCATTCATGGTCTTTGCTAGACTCCATAAGTGGCCGTAATGCTTTGAGCCTAGGGAATGCTAACAAGTCAATCTGCTATGGATTCTGATTCTTAGTCGTAGGTCCAGGAGCTGAGTCATGTGAACCACATGCAGAAACTGCCGGTCAAGAGCCTGTACCTTTACCTGAGTTCTGTGAGCCACCTGCAAATACCGCTGGTCAAGAGCCTGTACCTGAGTCCTGTGAGCTGACTGCAAATACCGCCAGTCAAGAGTCTGTACCGGAGTCTGTGAGCTGACTGCAAACACCGCCGGTCAAGAGCCTGCACCTGAGTCATGTGAGCCACATGCAGAAACCGCCGGTCAAGAGCCTGAACCTGAGTCATGTGAGCCACATGCAGAAACTGCCGGTCAAGAGCCTGTACCTTTACGTGAGTCCTGTGAGCCACCTGCAAACACCGCCTTTCAAGAGCCTGTACCTGACCCATGTGAGCCACATGCAGAAACCACCGGTCAAGAATCTGTACATGAGTCCTGTGAGCCACCTGCAAACACCGCCTTCCAAGAGCCTGTACCTGACTCCTGTGAGCCGCCTGCAAACACCGCCTTCCAAGAGCATGTACCTGAGTCCTGTGAGCCGCCTGCAAACACCGCCTTCCTTTTTCTATTCTAGTTAACTTGTTCTAAAGACTCTAATTGACTCTATAAATAATATGGCCTCCATGAGGACACTTCGGAACTGAATTGTTGCACTGGGGAGTTTTCCGGGTCGGGGTTGCGTTGTGACCTCAGCCCTGCCTCGCCATTGACTACTAGGGGCCACCGACACAGGCAACCCAACGCTATTATTAAGCCAGTGGACTGCTTAGCACTACTGTTTGGACACTGCTACAAGGCATTTTTATATTTAGGCCCTTAAAGAGGGAGGTCAGTAAACTGTGTATCGCCCTGGCTTTAACATATGGGATGCTGAATATGTTGGTGATTGGATGTGGAATAATGGAAATGTGGAATAAGGCTCTATTTGTAGAAAATACACACAATATACCGCTGCCTTAGTAAATACTGCGGACACAATGCTCCTTGGCTTATATCCATGTTCTAATAATCCCAGTCAATTAGAATGGCTCTGTGCCAGACGAAATGCAAATAAGGCGACCCGGAGTCTTGAAGAAAGAAACCCAAGAAAAGCCAAAAGCCTATTATACATTCCCCCCGCGACACCGCGCACAATTTTCACCTTTTGACCATTCGTTAATGTGGTGAAATACCTAAGAACGGCCGGGCAGGATGCAGCACGCAGCACGGCTCCTTTCCTATTACCCAGTGTAAATATGTATTCAGGAAGGAGCTCGGCCTTAATCCCCGCCAAGATCCAGCCTTGTTTGCTTTATCCACAATGTTTTTACACTTCCACGTTCTGAGGCCGGGAGGACCAGGACAGAAATGGTTTGTGCCTCCTCTGAGAATGAACATGTCAAGTTGCTGAGTCTGTGACATTTACACTTGTCAGAGGAGAGTGCCGGCCGCACCGCCTTCCAAAAAAAGCCACAAGCCGGGGGAAATTGATTAGAAGGTTACAGTAGACGCTGCTCATGAAAGCAAATAGCCCTTCTGGCTGGAGAAGAAAGAAAAGGCCGTCAATGGGAAACCAATTTTCCTGTCACTATTTGTACTTTTTTCAGTTTTTGTATTTTTTTTTTACTTTTTAGGGGCAAAGCTACCTGGGAAATTTTCGACGGGGCTTCTAAACTGAGGCATAAAATAGACGAATAAAAACCTTGATATTAGATAGATCTATACATATTAGGTAGATATACACTGGGGAGTAAGTACACTAGGTGCAGGGGGTTGCAAGTGCACCCGGACCCTGGAGTGTAGGGGTCCCCAATAGTAGGGGTTCCCATTGGCCCATAGAAAAAGACAATTGCCATTAGAGATTTGCAATAATTGGGGGCCCCATTTGAGCTCTTTCATCGGGGCCCATGAGCTTCAAGTTACACCACTGGATATAGTGTGTGTGTGTGTGATGGATGGATAGATATTGGATGGGTTCATGTTATGATATTACCGTGTTTCCCCGAAAGTAAGCCCCCCCCCCCCCGATTGTAAGGCCGCCTAGGGGTAAAGGGGGGGCCTGCTAATGTAAGGCCTCCCCCGAATATAAGGCCTTACAACCGGGGGGGGCTAATGTAAGGCCCCCCTCCTGCTGGCACACTGCCCCCCCCAGCTCTGAGGCCCCCCTGCTGCTGCTTACATCTTACCCTCCAGCGTCTTTTTGCAGCAGCCAGCGCGTCGGTCCTCCGGTCCCGTCTTCAGCTGTTTCCGGGATCATGTGACCGGCCGGTCGCACTAGCGATGACGTCATGCGCTGCGACGGGTTCACTTGAAAAAGGTGCAATTGGCGCTGAAACGTGTTGTGGCGAAAGGGATCCATATGCTGAATCATTAAAGCTGAAAGGTAATACTATGTGAGCCGTGTCCTGTTAATGTACCTTAGCGCTTACAATATCACTCGTTTTATCTGGAACTAAAACGTTGCCGTCAGACATTGACAATAGTATTTATCAGGTTAAACAGCAGTGACTGAAGCTATAATTCTTTGTAAGAAAATGTCAGACCTATTTTTGTCTTAATGATGGATAAATTCCTAGAAAGGTTGATATGAGGGTTATATATGTGGCGCCTATGTTAAAACAATATATGATGGTCCTTCCCTCCACGGCTTATTCTAGAGTATCTCCTTCACATCTCTCTTGCAGATCCATCACAGCATTACTCTCATTAGCTTTGTCTCCTAAATGCAACCTAATAGACTATAGGAAGTAGTACAACCAGCTCCCAGTACTTATAGGGCTCTGTGTAACCACAAGCATTGTATACCATAGATGGTGTACCTATAGACATAGCAGCTGCTATGGAACACAGGGGATGATGTGGCCCTCTCGGGTGTAAGAACATTGTAACTTTTTATAGGGAGTATTAATACATTTCTTCTATCTGGCACTACTATGTGGATTCTGATATATGACACTTTTATCCATACCTTTATTGATGCTACTGTTTCATGTTAGGTGGTGGGACCCACCTCATTTTGCTATGGGGCTCTGTGAATCCTAGTTACATCTATTGGATGGGTGGATGGATGGATCTTTAGATGAATGTATCACTTTATGGATGGATATATCCAGTGGCGTAACTTGAGGCCCAGGGGCCCCGATGCGAAAGCGCCAACGGGGCCCCCAATTATTCCAAAACTTTAATAGTATTATTCTTTTTCCATAGGCCAAAGGGACTTTTGGGGCCCCCCTAGGCTGCAGGGCCCGGGTGCCATCGCAACCCCTGCACCTGTGGTAGTTACGCCCCTGGATATATCTATGGATAGATAGATCGCTGGGTGGATCTCTAAATGGATGGATGGATCTTAACATGGATGGATCACTGGATGGATCTCTAGATAGATGTATTTGTGGCACCCCTGCAGGGATTGCCACAAGACCCACCAGTGCAGGGAGGGATGTACACCATGGCACGCACAACACCTTCCCACCCCAGGCCTGGAGGGGAGCTCTACTTGCTGCCTTAAGCAAGATCCCCTATAAAGATCCAGGTCTGAAGGAAGAGTCAGTTCAGTCAGTCAGTGAGTTCAGTAAGGAAGAACAGTTAAGTCATTGAGCTAGGACTGAAAAGCCTAAAGGAGCTGGTTGCTGGGACCAAGTCAGGCCCAGAACCAGGAAAGACTGATTCGAGCTGTGCTGCAGCCTATAGATAGAGGTGGAGGCTAGTGGAAGAGTTAGGAAGAACAGAAGAAGGGAACATGGCTATTTACCCTTAAAGTCAACCTGGACACTGGAGTCCGTACCTGCTATATTTCCATTTGTAGCAGAGAAATCCCGGACAGACGAGGAGGATTTAGTCCGCCTGAGCTCAGGAGAATGTAAAGGCTCGAGCTAGACCAAAAAGAAGGATCAGGGCCCTAGAGAAAACAGGGATCCCAAGAAAAGGTCCTTAATTTCAGCTTTTTGAGCAGACTCCTGAGGAGAAAGAGCGGCAGATCAAACTTCAGGCAGATCTCACCCCAACCATCGCACACACTGCCAGAGGAGGTCTCACAACTCTGTAAGGTGGACGTCCCAAACTGCACCGTACACCTGGTTATGTCGAGCTCTAGGCCCTGGGGTACTCGGGTATCAGTCTCAGAGAGGTTTTCACGGGGATGTCACGGGTGGCGGTGCCTGAGCCCGTGGCCTGGGTGACACTTCAATAAGGGGATATGTACAGGGGATAAGAGTTATTGTCACGTGACGCCACCTGTAGTACCTGGTGAGGGATCACCAGTGCCGCCACAGTCCTTTGGAGGGCGATGGTATTGCGACAAGGATGGCAAAGCTCCCTACAGGTGGAGCTGGTCCTCCGGGACAGCATTCCTGTAAGTAAACAGGTTGAATTCTGCAGCACAAAGACACGGAGGGAAAGTCACTCTCCTGCGTACCTTACTGTAAGCAGTCATCAGCATACAAGACCACAGTTCAGCAACAGTTGTTAAAGAAACAGGTAGCTCTACGGGTGGCTGCAAGTGGATGCCAGGTGGTATGGTAGTACCCGTGGTATGCCTTAGTTGACTAATACGTGTCCTTTCTTCCTCACCTAGGATGAGTCTATGCTCAATGGCTCCTTAAAGGTAGACTTTGGGCTCCCCCCCCCCTCGTGGTGAGGAAGCAGGCAGATTGCTCCGTCTGGCATGGTGCCGCAGCCGGTGAACAGACTGCAGTAGCTGGTTGACGACTTCAGAGGTGGACTCTGGCCGTTTCCTCGGGTGGACTGGGGAATTCCCTGGAGTATGGTCGCTCCAAGCTGGGGTTCCCCCTTTCTCTCTCGGACCCAGACTCACGTGTCAGGCACCCTTTCTCAGGATCCCCTCAGGATCCTCTTTCATTTTCCCTCCGGATCAGCGTAGAGCTGTCCGGGTTAAACCTTCCGCCTCAATCCCCACTCCTCCTCGACTCCTCTCCAATTCCTACTACTCCTCACTCTCTCGTTTTGTTCTGACTCTCTACTCCACCTAGAGGTGAATATATCTCCTCCCTGAAGTAACCTCCCAGCACTACTCTAATGTGAGAGTGCAGGAATGGGTCCCACCCACTAGCCTAGTATCCACAGCTGGGGAAAATTACACTACTTTTATTAGTGCAATACCCCACTGTGACGCCTGACTATGTGGGGCGCCACAGTTGCCCTCCTGGACCATACCTGCTACCCAACATCAGTAAAAAGGTACTGAAACAGAGACTATTGTGTGTGTGCCTTATTGACCGACGCCACCTGCAGCACCTACAAAGAACGAACACTACTACTTCTCTCATCCACCCCCTGCCCTGAGGTAAAGCTCCGCCTGTGGAGAGCTGTACTATCACTGCTACGTTACCATCACCTCAGTGGCCAGCTGCAGCGCTGGTAACCACATTTCCAGGTACCACAGGTGGTGTCACGTTTAACCCCTATCCTTATACCCCTTTCTCCGCAATTCCCTAGTCATTGAGTGCCCAGGGCACGGAACTGGGAGCCGCCCAGCCATGATTCCCTTCCCCTTCCCCCCCCCCCCCCCCCCCGCCATCCTGGTTCTGAGCAACCCCTTCCCTGCCGGCCTGATTCAAATCGATTGATCGCTGGATTGATGAACATCTTTAACAACTAACCACATAACTTGTGTATGAGATTTCTACAAATCCTTCTGTCCCTTCATGTGATCCCAAATCGACTGGATGATGATATCCGGGTCCTGTGAGGACGTATCATCACCTCCATTTCTCCTCGTTCTTCTTTATACTGAAGATAGTTCATGGCATTGGCTGTATGTTTGGGGTCTTTGTCTTGCTACAGAATAAACTTGTAGCCAATTAGACACCTGACTAATGGATTAAATAATGGATAAGTCTCTGCCTGTATTTCTCTGCATTGAGTACACCATTGATCCCAACCAAATTCCCAACTCCACGACCTGAAACACAGGCCCAAACTTGCAGTGAACCTCCACCATGCTTCACTGCTCCTGCAGACTGTTATTCTTATACCCCTAAGTAGATCTGTTTTCTATTTAAGCCACATATTTCACATTTTGATTCATCAGAGCACCTGCTGCCATTTTCCTGCATCCCAGATTTTTTTTTTTGCTCATAGTCGCCTTGGTTTCATGAAGGTCTGGCTTTTATCCATGGCTATCATTCACCAGACTCCTCTGAACATTAGATGAGTGTTGGCCAGTCCCACTTGTTACTGACAATTGTGAGCTGATGGCACTGCTGGGCGACATCTGATTTTTCAAAGCAAGCAGGCATAATTTGTCCTTCATCTCTTGCACCAAGTGTGGGCAGCCACAATTTCTATTGTCCTCATTTTTGTAAATGTCTTGGTGTTTCTTCAAAAAATCTTGAACCCTTCATGATACCTCAGTCTTCTTTGAACTCTTTTCCTAGGACGTACCTTGCTGATGCAGTATAACTACCTTGTGACTTGTTGCTGTGCTGATCTTGCTGTAGTTTATAGCTACCGTGTTTCCCCGAAAGTAAGGCCCCCCTGATTGTAAGGCCGCCTGGGGGTAAAGGGGGGGCCTGCTAATGTAAGGCCTCCCCCGATTATAAGGCCTTACAACCGGGGGTCCTAATGTAAGACCCCTAGCGGAGGGGGGGGGAGCGGGAGCGGGTCGCACGTCACGTGCGCCCGCTCATTACATATGCACTGCATCCCCCTGTCAATCAGCGACAGGGGGAGCAGTGCATTATACGGTATATATGGGCCCCCTCCTGCTGGCACACTACCCCCCTGTTCTGAGGCCCCCCCTGCTGCTGCAGACATCTTACCCTCCAGGGTCTTCTTGAAGCAGCCAGCGCGTCCGTCCTACGTCCTCGGCTGTCTCCCGGATCATGTGATCGGCCGGTCGCAGTCGCGATAACGTCATGCGCTGCGACGGGTCACATGATCCGGGAGACAGCCGAGGACAGAGGACGGACGCGCTGGCTGCTGCAAGAAGACCCTCGAGGGTAAGATGTCTGCAGCAGCAGCAGGGGGGGCCCTCAGAACAGGGGGGTAATGTGCCAGCAGGAGGGGGCCCATATATACCGTATAATGCACTGCTCCCCCTGTCGCTGATTGACAGGGGGATGCAGTGCATATGTAATGAGCGGGCGCACGGGACGTGCGACCCGCTCCCGCAGTGTCCCAGCAGGAGGGGGCCTGTAGGCCACACTGCTGGGGCACACAATATAAGACCCCCCCCCGAAAGTAAGACCGGGGGCCACTTTTGGCCTCCAAAAAAATGTAAGACAGGGTCTTACTTTCGGGGAAACACGGTAGAAAGGTTAATGCCGTTTTGAAGGAAGAATTGATGAAGGCAAAGCGCAGCCACCCCAAATATTAATTTAGATTCTTCCTTTGTTCATTCACTTTGCATTTTGTTAATTGATAAAAAATAAACTATTAACACTTCTAATTTTTAATACTTCCTATTTTGCAGCATAGTTTCCATTCTTGCCTAAAACGTTTGCACAGTAACGTGTGTGTGTGGGTGTGTATGAATGTGTCTATATATGTAAATCTATTATTTTTTTCATACATTCGGCAAAGTTTTTCTTTACAAACAGCAGGTTCACTTTAAAAGAAAATCAAATTCAGTTTAGCCATTTCTTGCACATCTTTCTTCAGGTCCTTAGCATAGGCTTCCAGTATTTGCTCAATGACGGCAGACATCTCACTTTACGGAAAGTAGTTGAGCCAACATAAACCTTGCGCTGCCCCCTCCACGTCCTCGTACGATGGAGCGCTTGTCAGAATCAAGCAAAATCTTTCCATATAATATTCATGTTGCCAACGTAGGAACTGTGGACAATTCTTCCCTTTTCTGTCTTACCATATGTGTGTAGCTGAGCTGCCTTTGTCCTTGCAGCAGATCAGCATTGCTCCATCATACCATGATGAACGGTATTTACTGATTATCTGATAATCTCATCTCTGCTACAACTAATGATCTTTGTTCATTTATAACTAATAATTTCAGGGCCACCACAGCTGGAAAGCTGTTTTTTTTGTGCAGACAGTCTCTGCTCGGCTACATCTCCGCAGCTGTATCATCGGAGGTGCCTTCAGCTGGAGCAAATGTTCAGTTGGGCATCTCCCTCTAACCCCAATCTAAATCTTGCAATGTGGAGAATTGATTGGTTGGACTTTAGCAGGACACACCAGGAAGCCCATGTGAAGACCATGTATATTGGTCCCTCCAGAGCCTAAAAATAGCAGCCTGAAGCTGCCCCAGCATTGCCATGTCCATTAGAAGTGCAAATCCTGATTACTTACCCAGCACATCCCGATTTGCCCTGGTGCATTAGAAATCGGGGTAATATAACATGTTAATGACAACTGTGATTTGTCAAAAAATCACAGCTGCCATGAAGCCCTGGATTGGTACTGGAAACATTCTGAGACCCTCCCCATTACTAATCCTGTAAGTAAAAAGATATAAATATCAAACACAGAGCAAAATTCTATATTCTCGAATTTCTTAAACCCCAAAACACCCCTGCAGGTCCGACATAATCCACAGACACATGACAATAAAGAGATTTTCCAAAGATTGGAAGGTAAAATAAACCCATAAGATTGATGGTCTCTGAGGGTCTGATTGCAGGGACTGAGGACTGGGCCATGTAGAGTATAGTCTCAGCTTTGTCCAGCAGTCCCCTACACAATGAATGGAGCAGAGCAAGCTTTCACTCCTCTTCACCATTCATGAAGTAGCCCCCAGCCCTGTAGTGTCACACTAGGCGATCTGGCCTGCGATGTCAGAAGCGATGTGCAGGTGCACGCTCGCTTCCGACATCGCAGGCCAGCTGTCACACGGCACGACGTTGCCGGTGATGCGGCGGCGATGTGGGTGGAGCCATCGCTCGCTAGGCTGGGCTCAGCCCAGCGAGCGATGGCTCAGGAATGCTGCGATATAGGCTGGATCGCGCCGCCAACAGTGTCAGACGGCGCAATCCAGCCTAATCGCTGGTCGCAGGTTGACAGGTTTATGAACATCACTGTTACGTCACTTTTCGGCGATGTCGCGGGCGACATCGCCTGGTGTGACACTACCTTTACAGTCAGACCCCCAGTGATCAACTTGTATCCCATATTCTATAAATGGGGGATAACTTCCGGTTTTGGGAAAACCACTTCAACAATATCCCTGAATCTCAGCACTGCTTCATTTGACATTCTCAGCTTTGCTACATCTGTTTGTCCAATTACGTAAATATTAATAATATACTGACCCCGCTCTATACATTGTGAAGAAGCTGCCTGCAACACTATGAATACCAAGTAACCCTGGAGTCTTAGGTGAGTGCAGACAGCTGCCCTTTTAACTCACATATCAGCAAATTACATGTTGGAATTCTCCACAAGCTGAGCCCGTGCCGTGTATATTAAATCTAGCCCCATTTCCACATCACCCACCCCTGTCATTTGTCCAGAGGATAAAGCGCTTCCTTTGCAAAATTCCACGTACAGTGTGCGCGAGCATCCCGGGAAGACATTACCCCCAAACTAATAGGCATATTCAATACCCTGATGAATCGTCTGGCAGATTACATCCTGCAGATCGTTGTAGCCGACTCACAAATTGATATACTAGACTGCTAAAAAGGCTCGAAACCTGATCTACAAGTTCCTGCATATAAAAAAGAGCATCTGCCCTGGAAACATAAACATACAGTATATATGTATATATTCCAGACCAGTCAGCCCATTAACAGCACAAGCATAACTGGAAGCTCCTGGGACCCAATGCAAAATCTGTAAGAGTCGCGTGTGTTGGATGTGTTGGGTCCCCCTCAGTTTCCTTTCTGTACTCCCAGGAAAGTGGTCTGAGGTCAAAGAGCCACATAATAACATAAATTTAATCAGATGATGAGTCGGAGGTCAGAAACAAAGAGCAAGAGAGGAGCAAAATCCAAAGAGAAAACCAAAGTTTGGATCTGTCAGAAGTTAGCAACCAGCTTCCAACCACAGAAGACAGTGGTGGCAAAGGGAATAACACACCTGGGTGGTCATGAAAAGATCAAATTGGGGGAGTCACCGACAGATAGGGGGTGAGAGGAGGAGGTAGTATGAGAGGGAGAAGCTGAAAATCCGGACTGTTTGGTATGAAGAGATCCAGGATAGGGATGATAGAATTCATAGTAGAAGGGAGTAGTCTGACATGCCCACTCCGGGGGGGAAGGGGTATTTTTTACCAGGCCAGTTCTTACGGTTCTTTTTGGAGGATGTCAAGGTGGCCACCTGGTCCATGACCCTGGCGGTGTCATTTAAAAGTCAGTGACAAAGGGGATGAAGGGAAAAAGAGTATTCGTGATGCCACCTGCAGTGCACGGCCATGGGCGTCCACCGCTGCTTCAGAACCTCTGAGGACGATGACCAGCAACTTGGATGGTTTCGCTCCCCGCAGGTGAAGCGTGGTCCCCAAGGAAGTGGGATGGAGGGTTCTGCTCATACCTTGACAGATGTTTGTTAGGTCATCAGCACCCCGGTGTTTCATGCGGCCCCTGCTAAGAAAAGTCTCACACACACGCTGGAGTTCCGTAACTTTTACTTAGTTGTTTCAGCATGGCCGCCGGATGATTCCCTTTGCCAACCTCCGGTTCAGCATTGACTCCAGAACCGGGACAGTGCAGTCAAGCCTCTTTTGGTGTTCCTCTCTCTCTTACTGAGTGTCTCTTCCTCTGGTGGTCCCTCAGTGCTATAAATTAGTCTCTCGCTCCTCTCAGCGCCTCCATACACAGAGCTCAAGTACCAGCAGCCATGGGTGCTCAGTTGTACCACTTCCTGATACTGCTCCCCAGTTCGGCCCACTTCTCCAAGTTGCGTCGGGTGTTTGGCTGCAGCTCCCATTAGGAACTCGGGGCCTCCGGTTTCAAGAGTTCGGGCCTACTGTATCCGCGCCATGTTCAAGGCTGGTTCCCTGTGTCATCCACCAGCCCCTCTGTTCTCACGCCATATACGGGCGTACTGGGATCTATGTTTCATTCTGTACCTCAAGGACTCTGTTCTTCCTCCACACCCTTCGGTCATTCTTCCTGGGGTGAGCATGACCGTGCTCCAGCCCGCAGGAGCTAACACCCCTGCTCCTCTGCCTCCTTCTACTTCTTTCCTCCTCTGCTTCTGACTTCTCCTGGACTTCTCTTTTTCCTCCTGGCTATACTTGGGTCCTCCCTTTGGGTCCACCCTTCGTCCCAGGGTCCTAAGTGTAGTGTGTGTGTGTGTGTGTGTGTGTGTGTGTGTGTGTGTGTGTGTGAAACTCAACTGCACTATCCCAGCACCTGGAGATCAGGGGCACAACTCTCCCTTTAATGGAGGAGTGCAGTACCACTGGTAGCGGCCTGCCCGGTGGGGCACCACAAGTCCACAGTGTCAAAGCCAGAAGGCAGGTCCAGGAGGAGGAGGACAGATTAGTGTCACTTGCTTAGTAGCTAGTAGGTTATTGGTGACTTTAGTTATGACAGATTTGGATGAGTGATGCGGTCAGAAGCCGGATTGTAACCGATCAAAGAGGGAGCAGGTGGAGAAGTGGGAGGACAGTTCAAGATGGACATGTTGTTTCAGCAATTTAGAGCATAGGGTCAAGGGAGGGCTTTTGAGGATGAACCCAAAGGATAATTGTGTGACTGATTCGTGCCACCATATGATGAAAAGGACCACTGTGATGAATCATGCAGTGGTAGCTTTATTCATTCTACGGAGCTTATCCTTGCTCCTTCATCAGGATACCAACCAAATCAACCATCTTTGTGAGTGGCTTCGGAGAACCATTTAGTGAGTCCAAAGGAGGAAGTGAGTGTTAAAAATTTTAAAGACAGCCAGGTGGGAAATGTCAATGGAGATGTTGAAGTCAGCCATGATGATGGTGTGGATGTCCGCAGAAAGAAAATGAAGTAGCCAGGTGGTGAAGTGGCCAAGAAAGGTGGTGGCAGTCCTGGGATGGGGGGAAGTCATTAAGTGACAGCTAGTTGGATGTTGGAGAGGGAGTAGATTCAGACAGCGTGCACCTCAAAAGTGGGAAGAGTAATGGTGGGTGGCAGTGGAATTGGGGTGAAGGAGCAGTTATCCAATAGACGGAAACCAACTCCACCATTCTCATTGCTGGGCAGAAGATGTGATAAAGATGGAATCCACTGTAAGAAAGTGCAGCTGGAGACGCTGTGTCAGAGGGGTGAGCCAGATTTCAGTGATGCCGAGGAAGGAGACTTTGTGAAGAAAAGGTCACAGATGTATGTTATTTGTTGCAGACAGAGCGTGCATTCCATAGGGCTTCTGTTAGAGGGACTGGGGGAGTGTGTGCTGGGTGAATGGGTATAAGGTTAGTAAAGGTGTGAAGATTTGTGATAGATCGTGGGTGGGGGTTAGAAATGACTGTGGGGACATGATGAGGAGAGCCACGAATTATCACAATTAAAGATTACTTCAAAGGCTATGGGCAGCTTTGACATAAAAAATATGAATATTACATATGTTATTGGTATAGCACCTACAGTTGTGGCCAAAAGTATTGACACCCCTGCAATTCTGTCAGATAATACTCAGTTTCTTCCTGAAAATGATTGCAATCACAAGTTCTTTGGTATTATTATCTTCATTTAATTTGTCTTCAATGAAAAAACACAAAAAGAATTGTCCTAAAGCCAAATTGGATATAATTCCACACCAAACATAAAAAAGGGGTGGACAAAAGTATTGACACTGTTAGAAAAATCATGTGATGCTTCTCTAATTTGTGTAATTAACAGCACCGGGAACTTACCTGTGGCACATACAGGTGTTGGCAATAACTACTTCACACTTGCAGCCAGTTGACATGGATTAAAGTTGACTCAACCTCTGTCCTGTGTCCTTGTGTGTACCACATTGAGCATGGAGAAAAGAAAGGAGACCAAAGAACTGTGTGAGGATTGAGAAACCAAATTGTGAGGAAGCATGAGCAATCTCAAGGCTACAAGTCGATCTCCAAAGACCTGAATGTTCCTGTGTCTACCGTGCGCAGTGTCATCAAGAAGTTTAAAGCCCATGGCACTGTGGCTAACCTCCCTAGATGTGGACGGAAAAGAAAATTGACGAGAGATTTCAACGCAAGATTGTGCAGATGGTGATAATGAACCTCAACTAACATCCAAACAAGTTCAAGCTGCCCTGCTAGTCCGAGGGTACAACAGTGTCAACCTGTACTATCCGTCGGCTCTAATGAAAAGGGACTGTATGGTAGGATACCCAGGAAGACCCACTTCTACCCCGAGACATAAAAAAGCCAGGCTGGAGTTTGCCAAAACTTACCTGAGAAAGCCTAAAACGTTTTGGAAGAATGTTCTCTGGTCAGATGAGACAAAAGTAGAGCTTTTGGGCAAAGGCATCAACATAGAGTTGTACAGGAGAAAAAAAGAGGCATTCAAAAAAGAACATGTCCCTACAGTCAAACATGGCGGAGGTTCCCTGATGTTTTGGGGTTGCGTTTGCTGCCTCTGGCACTGGACTGCTTGACCGTGTACATGGCATTATGAAGTCTGAAGACTACCAACAAATTTTGCAGCATATGTAGGGCCCAGTGTGAGAAAGCTGGGTCTCCCTCAGAGGTCATGGGTCTTCCAGCAGGACAATGGCCCAAAACACACTTCAAAAAGCACTAGAAAATGGCTTGAGAGAAAGCACTGGAAACTTCTAAGGTGGCCAGCAATGAGTCCAGACCTGAATCCCATAGAACACCTGTGGAGAATCGTAAAAATGGCAGTTTGGAGAAGGCACCCTTCAAATATCAGGGACCTGGAGCAGTTTGCCAAAGAAGAATGGTCTAAATTCCACAGAGCATTGTAAGAAACTCATTGATGGTTTACCAGAAGCGGGTTGATGGCAGTTATTTTGGCTAAAGGTTGTGCAACCAAGTATTAGGCTGAGGGTGCCAATACTTTTGTCGGCCCATTTTGTGAGTTTTGTGTGAAATGATCATTGTTTTGCTTTTTGCTTCATTCTCTTTTGTGTTTTTTCTTTGAAGACAAATCAAATGAAGATAATAATACCAAAGAATTTGTGATTGCAATCATTTATCAGGAAGAAACAGTATTATCTGACAGAATTGCAGGGGTGTAATACTTTTGGCCACAACTGTATAGTTAATAGATATGCAGCATGTTCCATTTTGCAGACTCCTTGCTAAATAAATCGTAGACTGATCCATGTTTCAGATTTTTCTCCTGTGGGAATGTCCTTCCCAGTGATTTAGGCTGGATTTGAGCTCTCAGGGTGCTGAGGTCTTCTCTTGTCAAATATCATCATAGTTTCTTTCCTGGAATTATTTCCTCCTCTGCTTTCCTTCGGTTCTATAGCGTACACTTATGACCGAAAGCTCTAGCAACCTTGAATTTACTCCAAAAAATGAAGTATTTCTCCCAGAAAATCATTGCAATTATACATGTTTTGATTTATACATCTTTATTTCCTTTTTGTGTTTTGGAACATTACAAAAAAACTGAGAAAAAAAGGCAAATTGGACATAATTCCACACAAAACTCCAAAAATGGGTCAGAAATAATTTCTACTCCCAGCTTAAATTTCGTTTTGCACCCTTTCAGATTTAGCTCCGGACAATTGCTGGCCACTTCAAAACTCTCCAGTGCCAGAGGCAGCAAACAACCAAACATCTCTAACCTCCACCATATTGACTGTAGGTCCTGTGTTCTTTTCTCTGACCTCCACCATATTTGACTGTAGGTCCTGTGTTCTTTTCTCTGACCTCCACCATATGTGACTGTAGGTCCTGTGTTCTTTTCTTTGTTGACCTCATTCCATTTTGGTAAGTAGGTCTGTGTCTTTTCTCACTCACTCTATCTTGGCCTGTGTCTTTTCTAGACCCAGCATTTTGACTTACACTGTGTTTTGCCCAATATGTACTGTAGTATCTTTCTTTTTTGATTGGCCAACAGTATGTACTCCGGGTCCTCTGCTTTCTTTAATTCACATGTAGACGGTAGTTCCTAGTGGGCACTTTTCCTGACAGCTTGACCATATTCTTTGGTTTGTCTTTTGGGTTGATCCACCATATGTATGCAGGCTGTGATTCTTTTCTCTGACCTGACACACCAGAGATGTAGTCCAGTGCATTTGTATCTGCCTACTGATTATGTAGGTCACTGCTGTCTCGACCTCAAAATGTCTGGGAGCTGGCTTGTAACTATTGAAATTGTTGCTTTTTCTGAACATATTTTGATTGTCCTTTCTTTTTTGTCCTCTATTCTTGGTGTGTCTTCCAGACTACACAATGCAAGAGGTTGGTCTTTTCTTCTCCCCTTGTACTGTAGGTTTTGATTTTCTACTGCCTCCACCATTGTACTTAGCACGTTGGTTTTTCACTGAGCATCACATATGTGAACTAGACTTGTCTTACCCACGATATTTGAAATATCAGTCATTTTTCTGGCCAATAGTTGAGTGTGTTTTTTCTGATAATATGTAATTTGCTTTTTTTTTCTTTCACATAGTGTATACAGTCCTGTGTTTTTCTTTACCTGCGACATAATTACTTGTCATTTCTTTCCTGAATTAATGTAATGAGGTCCTGGGACTTTTCTCGGACACATATTAAGTTCCTGGGGTTCTTTCTCCCTCCACCAATTACAAGGTTCCTGTGGCTTTCTCTGACTCCACCATATGTGACTGTAGTTTGTGTTCGCTCTTCTGCAACAATAATTTGGTCTTTCTTCTTTGTTGCTATCAGGTAATATAAAACGTTTAGCACAGGCTTATGGATTGTGCCTTTTTAAGAGGATTTTGACTCCATGTAGTTAAAATTCATGGGTTTTTTTATGTATTTGGCAACAGTAGGTCCTTCGGGTCTCCTCCATAGCTTTCATTTAATTCACATGTAGATGGATAGTTCCTACTGACACTGATGCCGCCTGACAGCTTGACTTTCTTTGGAATTTGATTTGGGCTTATCCACCATCGTTGCAACAGTGCATCATTTTCTCTGCCGAGCACATCCAGGGAGATTAGCTACAGCACCATGGGTTGTAAATGTCTTGATTATGTTGCGCACTGCGGACAAAGGAACATCAAAATCTCTGGAGATGGACTTGTAACTTTGAAATTGTTGATATTTTCTAACAATTTTGATTCTCCTCTCTTTTTGTTTTCTATTCTTAGTGTGGCACAAGCACACAATGCAAAGATTGAGTCAACTTCTCCCCTTTATCTGGTTTGAGGTGTGAATTTCATATTGCCCACACCTGTTACTTGCCACAGTTGAGTTTAAACGAGCATCACATGCTGGAAACAAACTTGTTTACCCACGATTTTGGAAATATGCAGTCCATTTTGTCTGGCCAATATTGAGAGTTTTGCATGAAAGTGTCTAATTTGCATTTTTTTTTTCTTTTTAAATAAGTGTATAACAAATCCTGTGTAATTGTAATCATTTTCTGGGAGAAATACTTCATTTTCTGGAATTAAGTTAAAGGGTCCCAAGACTTTTGGACAATACTATAAGTTCTCTGGGGTTCTTTCTCCCCTCTCCACTTACACATTCCAGCTGCAGAGCCTCAGTGGTGACATGAGGACAGTTTAGTGTGCTCTTCTGCAAACAAAATAGTCTTCACCATTGTGTAGAGGATGAATATAACGTTTAGCACAGGGTTATGGATTTAGTGGCTAATTTTAAGAGGAAATTTGCCCAAGTATAAAAATTCAGTGGAAGCGATGTTATGTGGACTTTAGAGAAACTCATGTCAATGGATGGCTGTGAACGTCTACGACTCCAGACTGTGACTTTCCACACAGGAAGCGGCGCGTTACTCCACACCTCACTTGTGAGTCTTCATATTTCTACCTAGATTAGTTTACAGGAATGTCGCACAATTCTCAGCTTCTTTATATCCAGTGGAAAATATTACATATAAATTAAGGCTGTACAGATGGGTGATTGGGACACACACATTGTACTGGTCCATAAAAGATATATATTTTGTGCTTTTTTTTTTAATTTTTCAAGAATAACAGCATATAGAATTCGGAAACTGGACATTATTGAGATCCAAAACTGGAAAATACAAAGTGGCGTACACGCAATGTTTGTACCTTTTTTTCCTGCCTGTTATTTTAGGACACATTCCCAACACACAACACTTAAGTCAAAAAGAGTATATACAATTCCCCTTCTACATACCCCAAAATGAATGATAAGGTCATAAATAGAGCCCTGAAACCAGATGCTTAGAATACAGATCCCAGACAAGATCTTCTAAAATGTATGGATCCTAGACCAGATCTTCTAAAATGTATAGATCCCAGACCAGATCTTCTAAAATGTACAGATCCCAGACCAAACCTTCTAAAATATACAGATCCCAGACCAGATCTTCTAAAATGTATGGATCCCAGACCAGATCTTCTAAAATGTACAGATCCCAGACCAAACCTTCTAAAATGTACAGATCCCAGACCAAACCTTCTAAAATGTACAGATCCCAGACCAGATCTTCTAAAATGTATGGATCCCAGACCAGATCTTCTAAAATGTATAGATCCCAGACCAAACCTTCTAAAATATACAGATCCCAGACCAAACCTAAAATATACAGATCCTAGACTAAACCTTCTAAAATGTACAGATCCCAGACCAAACCTTCTAAAATATACAGATCCCATACTAAATCTTCTAAAATGTACAGATCCCTGACCAAGCAATCTAAAATGTACAGATCCCAGACCTCGCAGTCTAAAATATACAGATCCCAGATACACCAGACCTAGTTTTCTTAGAGGCAGATCTAATTATTGTACATTACACCTTCTAAAATATACAGATCCCAGACCAAACCTAAAATATACAGATCCTAGACTAAACCTTCTAAAATGTACAGATCCCAGACCAAACCTTCTAAAATGTACAGATCCCAGACCAAACCTTCTAAAATATACAGATCCCAGACCAAACCTTCTAAAATGTACAGATCCCTGACCAAGCAGTCTAAAATGTACAGATCCCTGACCAAGCAGTCTAAAATGTACAGATCCCTGACCAAGCAGTCTAAAATATACAGATCCTAGACCAAACCTTCTAAAATATACAGATCCTAGACCAAACCTTCTAAAATATACAGATCCTAGACCAAACCTTCTAAAATATACAGATCCTAGACCAAACTTTCTAAATGTACAGATCCTAGACTAGCTAAGGCTGGTTTCACACTACCATTTTTTTTATAATCCGGCCACATCCAGCCGAATCCATATGCACCCTCATCCCTTTACTCTCCCATTGACCTTCATTGGGGATGCAGGGCCTTGCGGGTACATCCGGGACTGTACGGGCCCAGCTGAGTCCGGGTGTCACCGGTTTTTGGGCGATTCCAAAAAAAAGCCCGTGGCCTGGGTGACACTTCAAAAAGGGGTTATTTTACAGGGGATAAAATTTTGTCATGTGGCGCCACCTGTAGTACCTGGTGATTGGTCACCAGCGCCGCCACAGTCCTCCGGAGGTAGATGGTAATGCGGCTGAGATGGCAAAGCTCCCTACAGGTAGAGCTGGTCCACCGGGGCAGCGTTCCTGAAAACAAGCAGGTTGATGGAGAAAACCATACACAGGCAAAGTCACTTTCTCCCGGGCACTTTACTGTCAACCTTGAGCAGCTTCATACAGGTCCACAGTTCAGCATCAGATGTTAAATAACAGGTAGCTCTACGGGTGGCTGCAAGTGGATCCCAGGTGGTATGGTGGTACCCGTGGTGTACCTTAGTTGACGAACCCGTGTCCTTTCTTCCCCACCTAGGATGGACCTATACCAAGTGGCTCCGTGTAGGTAGTATTGGGGGTCCTCTCCCCCGTGGTGAGGAAGCAGGCAGACCGCTGCGTCTGGCAGGGTGCTGTGGCGATATACGGACCACAGCAGCAGGTTGCCGACTGCAAAGCTGAACTTTGGCCAGATCCTCGGGCCCGGCGTTCCCGTGGTGGACTGGAGAATCCCCTGGAGTATGGTTGCTCCACACTGGGGTTCCCCCTTTCTCTCGAGGGCCCGGACTTCTCGCGTCAGGCGCCCTCTTTCAGGATCTCCTCCAGACCCCTTCTTCCTTCCGGAATAGCTTGAAACCGTCCGGGTAAACCTTCCACCTCTTTCCACACTCCTTTTCCTCCAACTCTGACTCTGTACTCTGACGCTCCTTATCTGATTCAGGCTCTCTGCCTGACTGACTCTAATTTCCCCTAGAGGTGATTATATCTTCCTTCCCTGTGGTAACCTCCCACCACTACCCTGTGTGGGAGTGCAGGAATGGGTCCACCCACCAACCTAGGGTCCACTTGCAGCTGGGAAAATTACACCTCTTTTACGGGTGCAATACCCCTCGGTGACGCCTGACTACGCGGGGCGCCACATACTGTGTAACGAGTCATTTAGACTAGGAATCTAAGGGGTAAGTGTTACTCCTTGTGGAGAGTGACACACCAATCCAGCATGTCAGTAATTAGGAGACTTGAGGCACAATGTCTCTTAGAGAAGAAAGACAAGAAAGAAGTCGAGGCATGTCATATGATTTAGGATTAAAACCAGACCAGAATCTCAATTCACAAACCGTGTTTTGGGGTATTGCCCTCTCATCAGTGCAAAGTGTGAGAACTGACATACAGCCAGATCAGATCTCATACTTTGCACTGACAAGGCCTGAAACACTGTGTCTGGAAATAGAAACTCAGGATTAAAATCAGACTAAAGACATATTACAAGGTTTGCTAAAGAGTTGATGATGACTTTTAGGATTGCTACTCCCAATAGGTGACACTAAAGTTCATCTTCCTCTCTGAAGAGACATTTGTGACTCACCGTAGCCGGATGCTCACGTCTCAGGCGATGCAGCACTTGTCACGGTTCCGCTTCGAGGCTGTGGGGCCCGGTGGTCAGATCAAAAAGGGGATGAACGGATGGGAATAATTTTGTTTGTCGTGACGCCACCTGTGGGAGTCCGGTGATGGCACCGTGCTGCTTGGGCCTCCGGGGGGTGTGCGCAGCTAGATGGGACGCTCCCCACAGGATGAGCGGGAGTTACCGGGGCCAGGAGCTACACTCGATGGAATATGGCAGCTCAGTAATTACTGTGGGTTAATCCAGGATGATGCACGGACACAGTCTTTTGGTACCTTTACTGGTGACAACAGGTACACTCGACCGGGTGATGAAGTAGGCACTCCTGGAGGTTCCACAGCAAGCAGGAGTGTAGGTTCCTTGTATCTACAGTTCTAGTGAGGTCTGGTGGATATGGAATCCTGCCGGACCGGGTTGTACGTTCTGGTGAAACGTGATTCACCTGAGTTAGCTGCACTGAGGGCACTATAAAAGGGATTAGGTATAATTACTCCTCTCTCTTTGGGCTCTCATCGGGTGGTGCTTCAGGTGTACAGGGAGCTAGGCTTCCTGGTTGGGGTGCTGGTTTCTCTGCAGCCTGCGATGTGGCTCCTGCAGCTCGGACCCAGTGACCGGATGGTTAGGGAGAGTTAGACAACTCTTCTTCCCTGTGAGGTGATTGCCTCCTGTCCTATGACCCCAGTTGCAAGGTCTCTCACTGTCGGTGCTGGTATGGCATGTGGCTCCAATACCAGGGCAGCTCTTCTAGCTGTCACAGTTCTAAAGACTGCACACTCTGTTCTCCTGACCGTATTATAGGATTTGCTTAGGTAACTGAGCTCCCTAGAGGCCTGGTGAAAAGGGTGAAGGTGTTGTAGTTAGTGAGTTCTGCTTGCTGTGTACATTCCATTTGTGTACTAAGAGTTCTGTGGTGCCCCAACCAGGGCGCCAGGGTGCCACATTTGCATATTGTATTTCCCAGAGAGGAGCATTGCAGCTTTTATATCTCCTCGTTACTGTAATGCCGGATCTGGCATGTCACTTTCCACAAGGAGAAAAGCTTACCCAATAAGTATCTTGGAACCTTAGATCAACAGATCTCGATATGCAGATTGGCACCTCGGTACAGCAGAGCCAAGTGAGTGGACACTTACCGTGGAACAGCAGGTTTGAGTTTGTTAGAATCCACACTTTAGAGAATATGTAACCAAAAAGAGTCGTAGAACATAGAAGCCAGCATAACCTAGCTACCTGAATACTCAGGCAATGTATCACTGTGTGAGCCAGCCTAGGAAGGCCTGGAGGAGTGAGATCAGAGGTGCGCACTACAGTGACCAAGTAATTGTTAGATTAGCCTCTTTCTTCCAATCTTTGTTTCCAATTCTGATTTTAATACATACAATAACCTATTATAACTCTAGGTTTATTATAGTAATGTGTTACACATGGCTCCATGCTTTGAAAACGAAGAATAAAAAAAACGCAATGTGTAAATAATTAACTCACAGCTCGTTACAACACAGAGAAAAGAATTAATGAACCGACGTTACGAAACACATGTATATTACGCAGTAACTTCTGTTTGTTGACTCTAGAAAACAATGGCGTCGCCGCTAAGCAGCCGTATACAGACAGCTGCTGTATATTGATTTCCGCGGAAAAAAACAATTCCTCTTTTTCTTTGCAAAATGTACAGAAATATATAAAGGAAATGCAAACCATTACTGTCTCCAGCAGCTCCATTGTATGAGCTCCTGGTAATGAAAGAATTAACAGTGGTGGCCGCTCGCCTCATGAAATCCCTATTAAGTAGAATTCTCGGCATAATGACATGGTACTGGTGAACTGTCAGATCAAAGACCTGATAAGGCTGGTGTAGTTTCTCTGGAAATCTATGTCGGTGTGACTATATAATCCTTTGCGAAGGATTAAACTCAATCTCTGCCCCCAGCGTGAGTGATGGTTCACGTGTTCCTCCTCCCAGCTGATGACTCCTGCACCCTCCCATACACCTGACTGACAGCTCCTCAGTGTCCCTCCATGATGCTGCTGAATCTCTGCCCCTAGTCTGGTTGACAGCTCCTCAGTGACCCTCCTCCCTGCTGCAGCTGAATCTGTCTCTAGCCTGACTGACAGCTCCTCAGTGACCCTCCTCCCAGCTGCTGCAGAATCTCTGCCCCTAGTCTAGTTGACAGCTCCTCAGTGACCCTCCTCCCAGCTGCTGCAGAATCTCTGCCCCTAGTCTAGTTGACAGCTCCTCAGTGACCCTCCTCCCAGCTGCTGCTAACTCTCCCCCACCTATATTGATTGTTAGCTCCTCAGTGTGCCACCATTGCTTTTGATCTGTCGAAACATGCTACTTTAAAGGGAAGCTATCATCAGAATATGACCTGTTTTTTAATAGGTTTATGTGTTACCTGTATTTAAATAACATTACATTTCTTAAAACAAACCTCCCGCCTCTTCAGGAAGAGTTTTCTTTTTATTACAGTGGTTGATAAAACAGCTCACCTCCTCCTGTACAATGACTGATTACACCTCTATATACAGTAGATAACACAGGATCCACCATTCACAATAGGTGATATCACAGCTCACCTTCTCCTGTACAATGACTGATTACACCTCTATATACAGTAGATAACACAGAATCCACCATTCACAATAGGTGATATCACAGCTCACCTCCTCCTGTACAATGACTGATTACACCTCTATATACAGTAGATAACACAGGATCCACCATTCACAATAGGTGATATCACAGCTCACCTTCTCCTGTACAATGACTGATTACACCTCTATATACAGTAGATAACACAGGATCCACCATTCACAATAGATGATATCACAGCTCACCTCCTCCTGTACAATGACTGATTACGCCTCTATATACAGTAGATAACACAGGATCCACCATTCACAATAGGTGATAACACAGCTCACCTCCTCCTGTACAATGACTGATTACACCTCTATATACAGTAGATAACACAGGATCCACCATTCACAATAGGTGATATCACAGCTCACCTCCTCCTGTACAATGACTGATTACACCTCTATATACAGTAGATAACACAGGATCCACCATTCACAATAGGTGATATCACAGCTCACCTCCTCCTGTACAATGACTGATTACACCTCTATATACAGTAGATAACACAGGATCCACCATTCACAATAGGTGATGTCAGAGCTCACCTCCTCCTCCTGTACAATGACTGATAACACCTCTATATACAGTAGATAACACCGGATCCACCATTCACAATAGGTGATATCACAGCTCACCTCCTCCTGTACAATGACTGATAACACCTCTATATACAGTAGAAAACATAGGATCCACCATTCACAATAGGTGATGTCACAGCTCACCTCCTCCTGTACAATGACTGATTACAACTCTATATACAGTAGATAACACAGGATCCACCATTCACAATAGGTGATATCACAGCTCACCTTCTCCTGTACAATGACTGATTACACCTCTATATACAGTAGATAACACAGGATCCACCATTCACAATAGATGATATCACAGCTCACCTCCTCCTGTACAATGACTGATTACACCTCTATATACAGTAGATAACACAGGATCCACCATTCACAATAGGTGATAACACAGCTCACCTCCTCCTGTACAATGACTGATTACACCTCTATATACAGTAGATAACACAGGATCCACCATTCACAATAGGTG
Organism: Allobates femoralis; assembly: GCA_033576535.1. Lineage (NCBI taxonomy): Eukaryota > Metazoa > Chordata > Amphibia > Anura > Aromobatidae > Allobates > Allobates femoralis. The sequence continues at coordinate 35,779,755 of JARQOC010000012.1, forward strand.
ATATCACAGCTCACCTCCTCCTGTACAATGACTGATTACACCTCTATATACAGTAGATAACACAGGATCCACCATTCACAATAGGTGATGTCACAGCTCACCTCCTCCTGTACAATGACTGATAATACCTCTATATACAGTAGATAACACAGGATCCACCATTCACAATAGGTGATATCACAGCTCACCTCCTCCTGTACAATGACTGATAACACCTCTATATACAGTAGATAACAAAGGATTCACCATTCACAATAGGTGATATCACAGCTCACCTCCTCCTGTACAATGACTGACTGATAACACCTCTATATACAGTAGATAACACAGGATCCACCATTCACAATAGGTGATATCACAGCTCACCTCCTCCTGTACAATGACTGATAACACCTCTATATACAGTAGATAACATAGGATCCACCATTCACAATAGATGATATCACAGCTCACCTCCTCCTGTACAATGACTGATAACACCTCTATATACAGTAGGTAACACAGGATCCACCATTCACAATAGGTGATGTCACAGGTCTCCTCCTCCTGTACAATGACTGATAACACCTCTATATACAGTAGGTAACACAGGATACACCATTCACAATAGGTGATGTCACAGCTCACCTCCTCCTCCTGTACAATGACTGATAACACCTCTATATACAGTAGATAACACAGGAGCCCCGACAACGTCCAGAGGGCCCAATTCTGAGTATCCCACGGCCCTCGCTGGGGCGAGTCAAAACATTTCTATATTTTATTTTTTTTTCTTAAAGATTACAATCAGAAAAAATAAACATTAACCTCATTTTAAAAAAAAATACTTGTAACAAAAAAACTGATTTAAACAATTGGTCATTTTGTGATGTGCCGTGTTGAGAGAACCCAAGGTGGTGCAAACATTAATTTAAAGCCCTTCTCCATTCCCAAAATCTATCAATTAAATGTATAGGTTGCTGATGGGTAAGTCAACACCTCGAATCATAAGTCAGACCCCCATTATCACAGCTACACCAGTAAGGTTCTAAAAGAAGAAACAAGTATAAATGACAAGAACTATGGAAATGGCTGAATCCTGTGATTTTAGTTATTTCTCAGCACATTATATAGATAATATCGCCTGCAATAAAAGTAAAGCGTAAGATGAATGAGTCCCTTTAAATTCCCCAGCATTGTTACTGATAACCTTTATCGCTTCCCCAAATAACTAGTTTTCTCAGCATTGATTCGGAGACACACTGAGCCATCTGGAGATGCCCCCAGGCAGGTTCCATGGTATGATCACCAGCTGGGCCAGCAGTTGTTGGAATTCATGGGGTGATTGAGCTCGCAGGCGACGCTCTCACATACCATTACATTAAAATTCAAAAATTCTGTAACCTTTCCAAGAAGAGAAAAAAAAATATCTTAATCCTTGAATTGCCAATTACTCTATTTGTTTAACTCTATACATATTGGGAATTTACAAACACTGGGACTCCGCAAGGAAAATAACAGTATCAGCTCTGTGTTCTGTAACTGCAGATAGATATAAAGGGGGACCCCAGGAGTTTGAGCTAATAGATAAAATTGGACAGATATTAATAAATCAGGGCAATTGGGCAGATATTAATAAATCAAGGTTTGGTCATTGTTTGTTTTACAGAACAAAATTGTGGCCATGGGCCATTTGCAATACCCAGGTTGGAGGGAGAGATCCATCCCACTACCATCCTACAGATCTCTCCAAACATAAAAGCACAATTAGGTTTTCTTAAAGGGGTTGTCCGGTCTAAAATGATAATTCTGCAGTCACTATGTGACTGTAGACTTATCAATCCTCCCAGAGCACACACTGTGCACTGCAAGAATTGGCGGTTTCTAAGCCATGAACGGAGTGTAATTCTATGATATGCATGTTCCCAGCAACACCACGACTAGTGGATGTGGCCTCGCTCTATACAAGTGTATGGAAAGGGTGTGTCCGCCTAGTGGGTGCAGCTTTACTCCATACACTTGTATTAAGCGAGGCTGTGCCCACTAGATGGGGGCTCTGGCTGCAGTGGTCAGGAAGATGCGTACTGCATAATTGAGGTCTGTTCTGGTTTATAAACCGTGAATCCTTGAAGCGCACAATGCGGCCACTGGGAGGGTTGATAAGTCTACAGACTAGTAAGGTACAGTAACCAAAACGCTTCTGCATGTTCTAGGCCCCTTTCACATCTATGGCTATGTTCACACACAATTTGCGTTTTTTTTAGCACTCTTAAAAGCACTTGCGTTTTTTTAAGAGTGCTAAAAAATGTCCCTTGTGTGTCTGAAAGGATTTGCCACGTTTTTGGACTTAGTCATTTTTTCACCAAAAACGCAGGCAAAAACGCAAGCGTTAACGCAGGGTGCATAAATGTGCCTTTTAAAAACGCATGTGTTTCCCATAGGGCCCCCATGTTAAAAAAACGCATGTGCGTTTTTTCAAAAACGCATGCGTTTTTTTTAACATAGGCCCCTATGGGAAACGCATGCGTTTTTGAATGGCACTAAAAGGTACTAATGTACCATGCGTTTTTGCATGCGTTTCCCATAGGGCCCCATGTTAAAAAAACGCACATGCGTTTTTTTACAGCACCCAAAAACGCTGCATGCAGCGTTTTTTGGACTAGGGGTAAAAAACGCAAATGGAGCTGAAAAACGCAGCTACACTCAAATGTACCCTGCGTTAACGCACCTGGTTTTTTTTTAACAGCCCAAAAACGCAGAGATGGTCAAAAAAACGCATGTGTGTGAACATGGCCTATGCGTCTGCTGCGTTTTGCTTCATTTGCGTTTTCATGCGTTTTTACTGCAAAATCGCATCAAAACGCATGCGTTTTTGTCCCCATTGATTTTAATGGAAACGCATGAAAAACGCATGCTAAAACGCATGTGCGTTTGCAAAAACACAAAACGCATGCGTTTTTGCAAACGCAGCCCAAAACGTTTGCCTCGTTTTGGGCTGCGTTTGTAAAAATGCATGCGTTTTGCGTTTTTTTCAAACGCACATGCGTTTTAACATGCGTTTTTGCATGCGTTTTTCATGTGTTTCCATTAAAATCAATGGGGACAAAACCGCATGCGTTTTGATGCGTTTTTGCGGTAAAAACGCATGAAAACGCAAATTAAGCAAAACGCAGCAGACGCATAGATGTGAAAGGGGCCTTAATGTTTTTGTAGTTTGGCTGTGACTTTTCTTTTTTTATAATTGTTAGGTGGTAGGGAACAACGAACCTGTTTGGGTGGGAGTTCTGGTGCTTTCCATTTCTCAAGCACTGGAGCGAGCATTGCTAATGTACACTCGGTGCTCAGCCCAGTGAGAACTGTGTGCAGTGTTTGATCAGCTCATCTCTGATCTGTTTAATTATACATATATTGTCATTCGCCCCTTTGTTGTGGCAGACATTTTTGCCTTAGCGATATTGTTGGTTAAACTATCACTTTGGTTGACTAGGTTTGAAGTACAAGCATGTAGTCACTCTATGTAGCTGCAGACTTGTAAATCCTCACAGAGCACAGTGCGCCCACTGTCAGGATTTGCTGACACATAACCACGTGAATACAAATTGCATATTTGTGTTCATGCTCCTGACAGCGCAAACAATGTGCACTGTGAGGATTAATAAGTCTGCAGTCGCATATAGTGACTGCAGACTTGTAACCCAAAGCAGGACAACCCCTTTAAATGAAGAGTCCTAGACAATAATGCTTTCTGAGAAACTAATTCAAAACAGTGACAACTATGGTGACTAGACGAGGAGAGACCATAGCTGTGCAGCAGAGCCCAGCGATGTAGCAAAGTTGAATACACCATATTATTATTATTATTATTATTATTATTATTTATTTATATAGCGCCATTAGGTTCCATGGCGCTTTACATGAGGATGAGGGAGACAAGAACAAGTACACTAAATCTAGGCGATCAGGACGTACAGGTACAGGAGGGCAGGGACCCTGTCCACGAGGGCTCACAGTCTATGTGACTTATTGTTGATGTAGCAGAGCCAGCGATGTAGCAAAGTTGAATACACCATATGACTTATTGTTGATGTAGCAGAGCCCAGCGATGTAGCAAAGTTGAGTATGCCAAATGACTTATTGTTGATGTAGCGTAACCCAGCGATGTAGTAAAGTTGAGGATGTCAGACGACACATTGTTGATGTAGCAGAGTCCAACAATGTAGCAGAGCACTACAATGCAGAGGTGCCTAGTATATAAGGCGGTCCTGCAGAGTATACTGGTGCTGCGAGCTGTATACATTAAAAGCACCTTTATACAACAGAGTGGACTGGAACTGCATCCTTGTATACTACGGTAGCAGATATTAGTAATTGCCTTAATACTTAGGCGGTGTGCAGCTGTTGGCCTATAAGGTCTAGAAGCCTGAGCAGAGGTGTGGATTACCATTAACCACACAGGAACACAGAGCAAGCCACCCGCCAAGGGATGAAGATAGGAAGCCCAGCACTTCAGCCAGGATAGGGGAGTAACAACTATAGGATAGATGGACAGTGATAGGGGAATGACTTGATACATCGCTGGATAGAAAAGGTATGACATATACACATGAGAGCTGGTTAAGACAGAATGACATCAATACACATATGTAGATGTAGATGGATATGATTCACAGATTTAATGAGATTCATGACTCCTAGTTACAGTTTATTGATTGTAAAACCATTCATTGTGAATTTCGAGGCCATTTTTCCCCCACTCCGTGCATCGGCTGTAATCACACTGGAAATGCTAGTTATATCCTTTTACAACATTCCCATATGTGAAGAACAGAGGTAATTAAACTTCCCCATGACCAGCCTACCAAATGTCAGACCAATACATTTAATTACCACAAGCGGATAAATGTAATGCGCCGCTCTCCTTGCAGGTACATGTTTTAGTAGCTCCCATATTACCGCCACATAATTGATCCACCAAATCGTAATGGTTTTATTGTAATTAAGATGGCTCAGATCTGTTTCATGAAATGTCACCTTTATAAATTGCATCCTTAGATATAGAACATAAAGATCTATGGAGATAATATCAGCACAGGCATTCAAAGATAGACAGACGGATATAAGATGAGACAGGCAGACTGATGTGAAGCAAGACAGACGGACGTGACATAGATATGATATTTATGTATGTGAGAGATACTTATATATATGTGTGTGTATATAAATAGTATGTACCGTATATACTCGAGTGTAAGCCAAGTTTTTCAGCACTGAAAAGTGCCCCCCTCGGCTTATACTCAAGTCACTCGGTGTTGGCTTGGGGGGGGAAGGGCTGTGACCGGGTGCTGGAGGAGGCAGGAGGGGGCCACAGTGACCATGGGAGGTCACATGGGGCCGCTCATTAGTGTAATAAATATGCACTGCATCCCCCCCCGTCCATCAGTGGCGGGGGGAGCTGTGCATATTGCACTACACTGGCCCCCAGCAGTGATATCCAGCCCCCCCTCCTAGTATCTGGCCCCCTAGTATCTGCTGCGGCACACGTAGGGAGGGGGCCTGTATACCACTGCTGAGGAGCGCTATATACCCTGCTGAGGGGCCCTGTATACCCCTGCTGAGGGGCCCTGTATACCCCTGCTGAGGGGCCCTGTATACCCCTGCTGAGGGGTGCTATATACCCCTGCTGGGGGGCGCTATATACCCTGCTGGGGGGCGCTATATACCCCTGCTGGGGGGCGCTATATACCCCTGCTGGGGGGCGCTATATACCCCTGCTGAGGGGCGCTATATACCCCTGCTGGGGGGCGCTATATACCCCTGCTGGGGGCGCTATATACCCCTGCTGGGGGGGCGCTATATACCCCTGTTGGGGGGGCGCTATATACCCCTGCTGGGGGCACTATATACCACTGCTGGGGGGCGCTATATACCACTGCTGAGGGGGGCTATATACCACTGGCTGGGGGCTATATAACAGGATGGGAGTCTGCTGCATTTCTCACCCTAGTCTTATACTCGAGTCAATAAGTTTCCCTGGTTTTGAAGGGTAAAATTAGGGACCTCGGCTTCTACTCGGGTCAGTTTATACTCAAGTATATTCGGTATGTATGAGTATATACATGTATTTCGATATAATAGATGTCAAATTGCAAGAGTGTGCAGTGTGCACACTGTCAGGATTCCTCTGTATTTCCAAGGCAAATAGGCATGTATACAATTTGCATTCTTTCGGTAGGACAAATAAGACTAGATTGTCATCTACTTTTCAGAATTGTGTTTTTATTATATACAGAATGTGATGGTTGATGCTCACTTCGCTGTGTATTTGTGGCAGAATTTTTTCTATTTCCACAGTCCAGCAGGTTTATTCCAGCACTCATAAACCACTTCCCAGGAACATAACATGATCCTTTCCTCGACTATACCGAGCACATCAATATTCCACAGCATTGCAGTCCATTTCATTTGTGGCTACACCCACAGGTTTGGATACAACACCTCTTTTGAGGATCCCAGAGGGGCAACCTCAAGCTCCACTCACACTGTCTCTCAGTTCACACAACACCTCTCTCTGAGGCTCCATCTCACACACTGACTAACCATGTGCCAAACAATCAGACAGCATTAAGAGGCACGAGCCACATCCATGGGTGAAGATATGTGGATAGCCAGATGCACCCATCTCTCTAGGTATTAATAAACCTGGCCCTAAAAGCCTTCATAAAACTCATGGATCTACAAGTCCCAGAATAAACATTCCAGATTTACATCCAAGAGGACAACCATCTCTGTGATACATACCGGCCATTCACAATATAGCCAGTCGCCAGCTATATATACTGTGTGTGCCTGCATATTTATGCACGCATACACACACAGTATATATAGCTGGCGACCGGCTATATTGTGAATGGCCGGTATGTATCACAGAGATGGTTGTCCTCTTGGATGTAAATCTGGAATGTTTATAGATGACGTATATTTGGCTGAGTCTATAGTCAGTACATGACCACTAGAACGCAAATCAAGTACTTGTACAGTCACGTGATGCTAGGAATACCGTGGCATCCTGACAATGTGCATTGCACACTCTCACAATTTGGTACTCTGTAGTTTGAGTGACGGCAGAAATTTGGCTATAGACCAGAATGTTTTTTAATGACTGAAATGAGGATAAGGTCCCACTTCCAGGTTTCATATGGCATTCCCATATGCCGAGTGATATATTTTTGCCCCTGGAGTTATGGAGGACTAGTAAACCGAGACCCTTAGGAGAGTCTCTCTGTAATTCTCTTGTTTGCTGGATCAAAATCCATATCCAGCAAAAAAATAAAATACAATGTGTTGGCTGCACACCATGATAACCCGAGGATAAATCAAAGGTGGAACCGACCATCGTGCACCAGATGAATTGGTTCCTGCTTTAAGAGCGAGATAAATCATATTTCGCAAATCATGTGGATTATACCTCACTCAGCAGGAAAATATGAAAATCATAGATTTAGATTAGAGAGGACGTGAGCAAGACAAACACGAAAATTCAATAGGAAAATCACTCGAAAATTGTATTTTAGCTGATTAAAGACTTTTTGACTTTTTTCCTTTAATCATATCAAAAGCCCATTCTTTTCGGAATATCAAATTATTTTTTATTTTTTTTTCTTACAACTAAGATTTTTTAATAAATTATGCAGCGTGCAGATCCGTATGCATTTCATGCTTATTTTATTCTGCATGCATAAAATTCTGATTCTCCTGAGGCTACAGCCGAGAACAGAGCCCTCCATCACTCCCACCATCTACTAGGATTACTTAGAACCTGTTTGATATGCAAAAATGACAATGTAGATATCTTTACGGTGGTTTTTGTTTATTGTGGAGGTCTGTCGTTCATTTTAGGACTTCTTCTTCACTAAATAAACCTAAATAAATTATGGAAATAAAGATTATATGGGATTCAAACAGTGGTGTCACTGTGCTCAGCTATAAAGGGGGGTGCAGAGGGAGCAATCGCACCAGGTATTGGTGTCTAAGGGGCTCAAAGGCCTTTCTGCCACTTATAAAGTCACCAGTATTGTAAAGTGCACATTGTAGATGGGTGTTAACAATTACAGATCTTGCATGACTTTGCTTTTGTTGCGTTGCCAGTGCCAGAGGGTCTTGAGAGTCCATGGCGAGGCAGGGTCAAGGGTGTTCAGAGACCGATGCAAAGGATGGCAAGATCCTAAGGAAAGATTGACCAAGTTATAGAGTGATACATGGGAGTCAGGTCAAAGGACTGAATGCATGAAAAAGTGAAGGAGTAGGATGGGTTCTAGTAAAGGATGCAACAGACAGTGAAATTAAGTAATTGATATATATTACCGAGCACGCTGCTTAGTTACCCGATGTTTACCCTGTTTACCAGCGTCCTCCCGCTTAGCCCAGTCTGTAAGCAGGAGGACGCTGGTAACCAGGGTAAACATCGGGTAACTAAGCAGCACGCTCTGCTTAGATACCCGGTGTTTACCCTGGTTACCAGCGATGTCGCTGCTGACTGGTCGCTGGTGAGTCTGCCTGTTTGACAGCTCACCAGCGACTCCAGATAGACTTTCCAGCGATCCCGGCCAGGTCGGATTGCTGGTGGGATCGCTGGAAAGTCTTACCGTCTAAAGGGGCCCTTAGGAACAAGCTTGTGCCCACTATCTAATGTACACAGTTATCATCAAGCTCCTGTTAAGCACAACTATATTTTTAAGGAACTTGTGGTCTGCCTCGATGAATGGGTTAACATCTGGTCCTGGCCAGCCAAAGCCATAAGCAACATGTGGCCTCCCCAGTGCAAAACCACACACCTAACTAAGACCCCCTCTTACATGTAGCGTACCATGGCATTGAAGACAACTACATCACCCACGACGACTGCACCATGCCATACTACACCCTGACAACTCCTAAAATGACTCACCAGTTTGCATGCCCAGCGACATCTGAGCATACATGTGGTGAGATGATGGATGGTGTCCTGGGGGACCTCTTCCCAGACCTGAATCAAGACCTCCTTTAGCTCCTGGACCATCTGTGGCACTACTTGGTGGTGATGGCTTCACTGATATGGAATGTCCCTATTGGATTTGTGTGTGATGCATGTGTGGCATCATCGCCTTTGTCTTACAGGAACTGCTTACACACTCTGGTCACATGAGACTGGGCATTGCACTACACTAGAGGAACCTAAAGCCCACAATACCAGGATAAATGATTGGAGCACCAATGGTGAACCTGTAAATTGTCTTGTTCTGTAGCCAATGCGTATTGCACTGTATGGTGCTGAGCTATTTGCACTGGTCTGAATACAGCACATCTGGCCTTCATGCAGTCTTTCTGACATTTTGGTCAGAAACCTGCCAACAGTAGCGTCTGGAGGTCTTTTTGTTTGACTGAGACAACGTACCTCCTGCTTCTTCATGCGGAAAGAAGCCGATACCTGTCCTGCTGGGTTAGTCCTCTTCTGCAACCCATGTTTGACTTTCCTCGTATTCATGTATCGACCTTTGTCCTGGGATTTGCTTTTGATATTCCTGAACCTTTGCTGACTCAGGGTTCCTGATGGTGATGGCTGCACTGGTACATAATGTCTGTGACATACCCCAGGGCCGGGGTACTCGGATCCCAGGCGTAGCTTTAAGGGACTTTCACTGGTAGCCGATGCCTGGATCCGTGGCACTGATGGTCACAAAAAAGGGGTTTAGTAAAAATAGAATAATGTTTTTTAACGTGACGCCACCTGCAGTATCTGGTGATGGCACCAGCGCTGCCAGCAGACCTCCGGGGATGATGTGTAGGCAGCCAGATGATGTCTCTCCCTGCAGGTGAAGAGAAGTCCCCAGGGCAGTGAGGTAAAGAAATGGTTTCATTCCAGGGGAGGCGCAGTCTTCTCCTTGAGACTGGAACACAGGTGACCAACTTAGTAGAAATGAGACACAGGAGATCTTCTTGCTCTGCACAGGTATTTACTGGCAACTTGTCAAGGCAGTTCTCATCAGTACACAGTCACGGGTAGCTGGCCGGGAAGTCGCCAAAGGATACCAAGTCTCTCTGAGGCCCTCAACCATGTTCCTCCTGGTAACAACTTCTGTCCTTTTCACTCACTGCGCTCTCCTTACTTTCCGTGCGCGGCCCTGCGCGGAGCCCTCTTCCTACCAGGCCCGTTGGGTATATAGAGGTTACCCTTCTCTCTCTAAAGGTATCTTTACACACATGGATATATTGCTTGCAACTTACTGGTTACAGTGAAATCATGGACACATTGTTCCATTTTGTTGCCGTGTACAAAATGGAACAATGTGTCCGTGACTTCACTGCAACCAGTGAGTTGCAAGCAATATATCTCTGTGTGTAATGGTACCTTAAGGGGCTCAACCCAGTTTGGTGCTCCTGGTGGAGACGTGCGTGTCGGACCTGGTCAGGGCTATGTAAAAGGCCTTCGACCCGACAGTTTTGGCGGCTTGGAGCTAAACTTTCCTGCACCGCACTCAGAGCCGGTAATCCGTCTTGGACTGGGTTCCCTCTGGACCGGTTTTCAGGACAGTCCAGCTCCCGGCTTGCTCAAGCCAGGGATCCCCCTTCCGTTTGGCTGCCTTCCTTTACAGGCACCCTCCACTTCACTCTTCTCATGACTCACTAACTGCCGCTCCTTCCCGCTCTTCTTACTACACTTAAGCTCCTCCCACTGGGTCTGATTACCCTGGTTATGGGTTCAACCAATGGATCCCCTAGCTCTAAGTGTATGAATGTGTACACAAGGGCCTCAGATTAACATTACCATCCTCTGGTCACCGGAATACCACACACACTAATCTGGGTGTAGTACCCATTTAGTGGCGCACTGACCAGTGGGGTGCCACATTTGCATTGGATTCATGTCTGGGGCATGTGAGGCCTAGTCAATGGCATTATTACTTTCTTCTTCCAGAAACTGCCTGCACACGGAGGAACCCAAGACTTACAAAATCAGCATAAGGTCTGACAATGATTTTGTCAATTTCATCCTGGTACTCAGTTGAGTTCAGGTCACACGGAGAAGGTTTTGTTGTTGCATTTATTCACATAAAAATGCGTCCACTTGGAGATCAATGTTTTGTTTAACCTCAGAAAGTCCTGTGACATCAGAACAAAATACCACACAATTTATGTAGAGATATGTGAAATCATAACTTCTTTTTTTATTGGCCTTTAGCTCGATCTCGAGCCATGGCGATTTGATGAATGAACGCTCTGAAGGTCGATCTTGTGCAGTCTAGATAGGCCTACGAAGGTCTTCTCCAAGGCTAGATAGGTCCATCAGGGTCTTCTCTAAGCTCTATAGGTCCACCAGGTCTTCTCTGCCTAGATAGGTCCACCAGGGGCTTCTCCAAGCCTAGGTAACTCCATCAGGGTCTTCTCAAGTCTAGATAGGTCGACCAGGGTCTTCTCCAAGCCTTGATAGCTCCACTAGGGTCTTCTCCAAGCCTTGATTCTCCACTAGGGTCTTCTCCAAGCATGATGGCTCCACTAGGGTCTTCTCCACCAGTATCTTGATTGTATCAAGCCATCGGGTTGCTGATCTTCCTCTTCGCTTTGTTCCTTGTATCCTTCCGATCATTATGACCTTCTCTAGTAATTTCTCTGTTCGTAGGATGTGTCCAAAGTAGGCAAGTCGTAGCTTGGTGACCCTTCCTTCGAGTGACATGTCTGGCTAGATTTGTTACAAAATGGATTTGCTCTTTCTTCTTGCCATCCACGACATTGATTCTACGCAATATCTAGGGGGGTGGAATATGCATATTGCAATAATAAAATTCAACATGGCTATTTTGTAGTGAACATTGTATCCCAGCCCTTTGAGTTCACTACCTGCGATAGCACAATGTATTGGAGTCATAAACATAAAAAATATATATTAAAAAATCTGACCCCAAAGGAACCTAGCCTATAAAACACCGGAGGACATCTTGCACACACATGTTGGGTGTAGACTCAATCCCAGTAAATAATTTCCCCAGTATGTATGATGAATGGACCATCAAGCCAGTCTTACAATCTGCACGATTGCTTTCAGGTACTTTCCATTAAGTAACAGATGCCTTCTTTTACCGGTCGGCAGGGGATTAAAGGAACCTTTATGAAGAAAAAAAAAAAAAAGCTTATCCCCCTTTAAAATGTAAAGATGGGATCCTTTAAGTAACAGATGGCTGGCGGGCGGTATCTGTGTGCTGCGGTGAGCGGCTCCGACACGGCAATGATGAAGGGAAGACCCAGGGCAGGGGAAGAGCTGGAGAAAGCCATTCTGCTGGCTAGGCAGAAATGGCGAGATTTAACGCCAGCTTTGGGACGCCGACTTTCAACTTCAGAGAGTAAATATAACATCCAACACACTATAAGAAAAACCAATTAAAGGGATTCATGTATGTACGGGGACATTTAAAGATCGCTCGCAGCCACAGTTAGGAAACCCGCTCCTTTCTTTTATGATTCTTTGAAAAATGCTTTGCTAAGGAAATGCATTTTTTCCAGCGGTAATCTGTCAATCATTAAGGGAACCTCAGAGGATATGTGTTTAGTACAGACGTATGTTGCAGAACTGCTGCCTATAAAGGATACGCTGCACATGGGAACATTTATGTTTATTGCTCAATTCATGAAAATTAAAAAAAAAAATCACTAAACAGGAGAATTTCTTGGCGAAATTTAAAGAGACAATGACATTTATTTTTTGCACACGGGGAATGTTTTAATTTTTTGCAAAAAAAAAAAATCGTCTGCAATGTTAATGTGTATACATAGCATAGTAATACCCAAAGGCTTCATTATACAAACCTATAGGCTCAAAGGGGCTGAGCTGCACCCCCACATACAACCGGTAGTGAGGAGAGGGGACGCTGTTTGGAAGAAAGCAGCCATGTTTTTCTAATTCTAGCCAACCTCTTTAACTGTAAAAAATAGACTTTTAGGGGCATATGAATGGCTCACACTATTCTAGGGGCAGTTATATGATACCGATATTGACTGGCAATGATATTTACTGATACTGACAATGGCTCTGATACTAATATCTACTGGCACTGATACAGATATCTGCTTAGCACCAGTACTGATTGACACCAATACTGATATCTACTGGCACCGATACTGTCTGGTACTCTTACTGATACCTACGGGCACTGATATTGACGGGCACGGATACTGATATTGACCAGCACTGGGAAGCGAGCCAAGGGTCTACTGACTGTATATATTTAATGTGCATACGTGTGTGTGTGTGTAACCTGTGTCCATGATATATTACAGCCCCCATCCTCCTGAAAGCAATCCTTCATATACCCATATATGTGCCAACTAGAGATGAGCAGACCAGTTGAAGTTTGGGTTTGGTGGTTCAGCCTGACTTTGTTTTTTAAGGTCTGTTCGGGACCAAAACTTGACCCAAAACTCATTAGAAGATACTGATTGGGCAGTTCTACTCTCCGCCCACATACAGGTAGCCATAAGCAAAGCACTTTCTTGGGGCGAGAGGGCGGAGATTTGTCATTTTTTAATTGTAAAAGCATACTACAGCCAATAACTCTACTTTTACCCCCAGTGCAAACAAATCAAACAATGCAAGGGACTGGCACTGGATCAAACACAAAAAGTACCCGAGTACAGTGATGCTCACTGGAGTGCTTTAGATACATAAAGCACCCGAACTCCAACCCCGAACAGGTTCGCTCATTTCTAGTGCCACCCCCAACAAAACTAACCATATACAATAAAGCATAAAGGGAACCTTCCAGGATGACATCATTAATGAAACTAGTAGCCTGGTTGTACAGGTCCCAGTACAACAGCAAAATTGATCCCGGCCTTGTAGAAATACAGAGGAATCATTGTTGAAGCCAAATGCAAATTAGCCTGAAAGTGCATTAAAGGTGTGTTAATGCACTCTGTATATAGACCCCCCAATGCACTTCCAGGCTAATTTGCAAGTGGCTACTAGTGATAACCAAGTATGCTTACTACTGCTCTATACTCTATCGAGTATTGATGCACTAAGGTATGCTCCTTACTCAATCGAGTATTGCAGGCGCTCGAACGCCATGCATGAGTCCCAACCCCACTATTCATATCTGGTAGCCAATAAACATGTGGGGATTACCTGCTATACACTGTAATGCCATAGTCATGTGGGCTACTGGCATTACTGTGATTGGCCAGTCGCATCACATTAGCAGATCTTGTATACGACCAGGAGGGATGATCGGAGGGAGAGCTTAGGTTAGAGCTGGCATATATACAGGGTTTTTTTTGCTATTGCAGTAATTCAATATTGCACTCTTGTGCCCTTTAGTGCTTTTCATATGGCACTAAATGATGTTTTTTGCTTTAACTTGATAAATAACAAAATATATAATTTTAAAGATACAAAGTGGGTTTCCCCCTTATTTTTGGTAACAAGCCAAGGTAAAGCTGGCAGGTGCAGGCTGATATTATAAGGCTGGCAATGCCCATAATTGACCCTCCCAGCCTAAAAATATCAGCCTACAGCTGCCCCAGAACTGGTGCATCACCTTAGATGCTCAACTCTTTTTCACTGTACTGGTGTGGTGGCAAAAGGGTATTATTTTTGGGGGTTGATGTCAGCTGTGTAGTGTCAGCAGGCATCAATTTAATTACTTATTTAGTTCCCAGCAGCAACAAGGGAGTTAGGAATGCATCAGGCGTTTTCATCACTCTGTTCCCATTCAGTTTGAGTGCCGTTTCCATCCATTTAAACTATTTTCTTGTCTCCCCAGCTCTTCTATTGGGGTCTTCCAGAAAAATGCCGGAGTTTGTCATTTACTTCCATTATACTAATTACCGTACTCGAGTTTCCAACCTGCTTGTTTAAAGTATTGAACACTTGATCATTTTAGTGCTCACTCATCACCAGAAGGTACTTAAGCTTGATATTTCAGTGGTACACATCAGATTACTATAAGACAGGTATCATTTTTATTGTTATTCTAGGACCTATACAGCCATATTATTACTCCCAGCAGAAAAAAAATGTTTTGACGGATTCTCTTTAAGCATTAGAGATATTTGCACTGCCTGAGTCCAAATATTTCGCATTCCCAACCTTCCTTTTCCCATCTTCTGTGTCCCGTAGCCCCAACCTTTCTGTGCCAATGCAGTTTCTTGCATCTGGTTTTTGCACTCTCCTTACAAAATGATGGTTGTCTGTTGTGATAGACATCACTATTCTTGCTTGCACAGGTCTTTATGTGAAAGCCTCCATGTTTTATATGTCTTTACTCATTCACAACTTTTCCGTGAATAACTGCTTCTTGATAGAGGTGAGCAAATCATTCAATGTAAAATGAATATCTGGAATACACGCAACTTGGCGCGAATCGTGAAATATGGTCACAGCTGTTTCACACGTTTGGTAGAAGATTACATCAGCCAGAATAGGCTCAAATGACTCTGGGCTTGGTTGGGTGGTGTTCCCATTATGCCATGCAGTTATCATATTGTGTAATGCAACCAATCCAGAGACTGACATAGGCTGTATAAAAGCAGAGACAGGGAACGCAGCAGCTGTTTTATGGTGAACGTGAATAGCGAACAGTTTAGCAATAGAAATAGGGAGAGAAAAACAAAAAAATACTGGAGAAACTGTACTGATGGTGTGTAACAGCACAGGAGTGAGGAAAAAGAATGGCGACGTGCAAGGGCAATTGAAGAGTACTTTGGATTTACAGGGGATAATAAAAATCCATGAAGAGAGCTTTTTTGATTTGCTTTTAGGGTCCCTTAAGGCAGTGTTTCCCAACTCCAGTCCTCAAGGCACACCAACAGGTCATGTTTTCAGGATATCCTTAGGATTGCATAGGTGATAATTTAATCACTTGCACAGGGGATAATTCCATCATCTGTCTAATGATAAGGAAATCCTGAAAACATGACCTGTTGGTGTGCCTTGAGGACTGGAGTTGGGAAACACTGCCTTAAGGTACCGTTACACGCCGCCATATGGCTTCCATATCGTTGGCGATTTGACTTCAGCGCGCATGTTTTGGGCACTTTTTTTTGATCGATGTGGTACTGTCACACGTAGCGATCTAGTGTGCGATCTTCGCCGATCCTGCATCCCGGAAATCGCCTGCAGAAGACCGGAAGCGATCTTCCCTTCACACATCGCCGCTTCACATGCCACAATCGTAGCAGTGATGTGGCCATACTCTTTCGATAGGGGCGTGCTAGAGTGTTTCACTGCGCCCCTATCACTGCGATTGGTGGACGGAACTGCGTTTAGTCAGCCTTGCGTGAACGCACGGGTCGTCAAATAAGGCACCTCGGACACAGCCAGCCAATCGGAACACAGTATCACCCAGCAATTGCTGCAGATGCGGCGCCAAAAAACACCATCCAAGCACGCCTACGGGATTGATTTCTGGATCGCTGTGTACGTCGCTATCGCCCTGTCACAGGACACAATCCGCTGAAATCGCCTGGTGAATATCGCCTGATTTCCCTGCAGTGCAGGGCAATCAGGCGACGCTCCACCAGTGATTTCTCGCCATACAATCGCCCAATCACACGCCAATACGCACATGCGATCTGGTTTCCACATTGCCGAATTCGGGAATTGCCAGCCATCTCGCCGACAATATGGCGGCGTGTGACGGTATCTTGAGTCTTTTTGCCTTTGTGCGACAGTTCAATCTAGAATATAGCATGCCCAACAACTGCCACCCATTATAGTGTCTCCTTAAGACAACTAAGGCACACACTGGTACCGTATGGATCCCACATTACAGTATGAACACCACATTAAAAATCCGTGTTGTACAGTCATGAGCTTGAGGCCTAAGTAAACATACATACATGGCACCATGTGCCAAAACTCCATAATACGCCAAGATTTCACCAGGCTAGATTTTAGGCAATGTCCTCACTTGGAAGACAGAGGTCACGAGAATTGGTACGAATTAGGTCCATATTACAGTCCATCGGCCAGGTCTGTAATCTGTGGCCACCAGACAGGAGGTCTCAGAAACGTCTCTTACTCAATAGACTCAACGGCTTTCCGTTTGATTAGCCGACCTGGCATACCATCATCGTTATGGTATGCCAAAAATCTGATCGTGCCATGCCGATTTAAAAAGGGGAAGGATAGTGTCCGGTAAGAGGCGGTTATTAGAGCTCCCTCCAGGTCTTGAGAACCGATTTGCACCAACTCCAGTGGTCACCAATATTACTCTCTTGACTGAGGAGCTCTTCACATTACTAATTTTGGATGTTTGTCAGGGATTCTGGAAGCTTTGAGTTTGCAGCACTAATGGAACTTCAACAGAATCTCAATGAACCCTTTTGACTTAATGGGGTCAAGATTTAGGACTGTTTTATCCTACGGAGCTGCTTGCCTAAACCGTAATTTAAGCTCTTACACCATAAATATGTGTATTCTCGTGGCATCTGTGCAGGGACTTTCATTTCAGTAGTAAAACCATGTTCTACCATTGGGATATCAGCACTACTTTCTGTCCTGACGCATCTGTTGTATATCACTGGTTATGACTTTGACAATTAAACGGCAACAAGCAATGACCTGGAAAATGGTACATAACTTTCTTTATTGCTACATGCTGACCTCTTCGCTCCTGCTGTTATATATTGCTACCAGCCATCAGAAATCAAAAGACTGTCGCGCAGATGCAGTGCCAGCCTCAGCCTTGCCATTGCCATTTATCGAAAAGACGCCACCAAAATGGACTCTTTTGTCATAGAGACTGAACAAAGAATCTCCGCTTCTCCTATAAAGAATAATAAAAATGCACATAACTATAAATCGGGCTGTCACTAGGGATCCAAACCCTAGACGTGTTATTTTGATGAATCTTTGCATCTGTCAGATTTAGTAAAGGAAACCTGTTACTGGCAAAGAGCTCCTTAGACAAAGATATCTGTAGTATGCCCTGCCAACATTTTGCATACAGTTGTGGCCAAACGTGTTGGCACCCCTGAAATTGTTCCATAAAATGAAGTATTCCTCTTAGAAAACTACTGTAATTACACACATTTTGTTATCTACATGTTTATTTCCTTTGTGTGTATTGGAACAACACAAGAAAAAAAGGTAAATTGGACATAATTGCACACAACCCTATAAATGGCCGGACAAAATCTTTTTTGTCAAGCATGTGATGCTTGTTCAAACTCAACTGTGGCAAGTAACAGGTGTGGGCAATATGAAAATCACACCCGAAAAGAGAGAAAAATTGAAGAAGTTTACTCAGTCTATGCATTGTGTCTGTGTGTGCCCCACTAAGGATGGAGAACAGAAAGAGGAGAACTGTCTGAGGACTTGACGATCATGAAAAATATAAGCAATCTCAAGGTTACAAGTCCATCTCCAGGGATCTTGATGCTCCGTTGTCCAACATAATCAAGAAGTTTACAACCCATGGTACTGTATCTCATCTCCCTGGACATGTACAGCAGAGGAAAATTGATGAAAGTGTTGCAAAGCAGGATAGTCCGGATGGTGGATAAGACTCGCCAATTAAGTTCCAAAGAAATTCAGGCTGTCCTGCAGACTTAGGGTGCATCAGTGTCAGTGCGACTATCAGTCAACATTTGAATGAAATTAAACGCTATTGATGAGCTCCAGGAGGAACTCACTGCTGTCACAAACATAAAAAGCTAGACTGCAGTTTGCCAAAATGTACAGTACATGGGTAACCAATATCATCTTGGCAAAGTGTCTTGTGGACAGATGAGACAAGATAGAGCTTTTTGGTAAAGCACATCATTCTACTGTTTACTGAAAACAGAATGAGGCTACAAAGAAAAGAACACAGGACCTACAGTCACATATGGTGGAGGTCAGAGAAAAGAACACAGGACCTACTGTACAATCACATATGGAGGAGGTCAGAGAAAAGAACACAGGACCTACAGTCATACATGGTGGAGGTTAGAGGAAAGAACACAGGACCTACAGTCACATATGGTGGAGGTCAGAGAAAAGGACACAGGACCTACAGTCAAATTTGGGAAAGGTCAGAGATGTTTTGGGCTCGCTCTCCTACCTCTAGCACTGGGTGCATTGACTGTGAGCAAAGCATCATGAAATCTGAAGATTTCCATAGGATTTTAGGTAGCCATGTAGTGCCCAGTGTCACAAAGCTGGGTGTGCGCACTAGGTCATGGGTCTTCCAGCAGGACAATGACCCCAAACATCACGAACCCCAGAAATGAATGGAAACAAAGCGATGGAGAGGTTCTAAAGTGTCAGAAATCAGTCCGGATCTAAATTGATCACCTGTGGAGAGATCTGAAATTTGCTGTTGGGAGAAGACGCCTCAAATGAGAGACTGGGAGCAGATTATAAAGAAAAAGAGGCCAAACCTCCAGGTGAGAAGAAGCTTGTGGAGGTTATAGGAAGCGATTGATTGCAGTTATAAATTCCATAAGATGTGCAACCAAATATTAAGGTGAGAGTGCCAACAATTTTGTCTGCCCGCTTTTGGGGTGTTGTATGAAATTATGTCCAATTTACCATTTTTTTATTTTTTTGATTCTGATTTTTTTTTTGTGTTGTTCCCATACACACAATGATATTCTGGGGAAAAATGCCGGCACTTCATTTTCTAGAACAATTTTAAGAGTGTCAACACTTTCAGCCATGAAGGACCTGGAACATTAATTAAAGTGAAGGTCTCAATGCTGGGGTCACAAAAAGTAAAAATCTAGGGAAAATGGAGAATTGTTTGGAATCCCTTATTAAATACAAAAAAGGGGAAGTCAAGAGGCGCAATAGTGCCCTATCACTAGTGACACTGTCTATGTGAGTTTATCAATAGATGTACACTCACCTGATCCAGTTGTGTGCCCCACAACTGGTTTATAAGCCTTTGGTTTAAAGCTGATGCAGGACCTCCAGCAGCCACTCACACGTGGAAAAACGCTCATATATAGGGAAGAAGGTGTGTCACGGTCCGCACTGCTGTCTCAGTGGAATCACAGGGAATGGAAGGCTCCAGTGACCCTGATGAAGGTGCCAGGATAGGCGCCGAAATGCGTAGTTGAATAAAGGAGATTGTAACTTTGGAACCATTGCCTTCCTTGTGACTTCTTGGAGCCTTCCATTCCCTGTGATTCCACTGAGAAGGCAGCGCGGACCGTGACACACCATCTTCCCTATATATAAAACTCCTTATTGACCCTTTAAAATAAAGAACTGGATAAACTATAGTGATAGTTAAGCCCTTCTGTAGACATTAGATGTCAGCCTAATGATTTTTGACTAACTGCTATCTACCCTACTCCCGCATACACCAGAACAGTAGATATGGCTGTGCGCCCCTGTGTTCCCTATGTGAGAGCTGCTGCCAGACTCTGAACGTGGCCTTTCTCCTGGAGAACAAAAGGATCGAGCATTCGAAATCAAATTGGGTGGGCTCTTCTCTTCCTCAGTCATCTGTTAGGGTACCATCACACTTGGCGACACTCCAGCGATCCCGACAACGATACGACCTGGTAGGGATCGCTGGTGTGTCGCTACGTGGTCTGGTGAGATGTCAAACAGTCAGATTCACCAGTGGCGCAGCAACGATACGGAAAGATACAGCGGTCATTGGGAACCTGTCACTCTAGGGCAGTGATGGCGAACTCAGGCTCGAGTGCCGCACACAGTGCAGGTTTCAGTTTCCTTAGTTTGACAGTTGGTAATTGAATGGCAACTGTCAAATGCAATGGAAATCTGAAAACTGGACTGTGTGTGGCACTCGAGGCCTGGAGTTCGCCATCACTGTCTAGGGTAGTTTGAGGTCATTGTCCTGTCAACACAGCGATGCACGCTGCCAGCGGAGAGCGATGACCAAAAATGGTCTGAACGTGTGTAACGATCACGATGTCACAGGGGGGCCTGGACACTGCTTGTATCAACGTAGCAAGATCGTGCTGAGTGGTTGTTGCGTCACAAAACTTGTTATCAGCAGCGATCTTGCTTAGTGTGACGGGGGCTGTAGAGGAAAGTCAAGGAGCCCCCATAATTTCAATGTGGCCTAAAAGCTCAATTTCCCAGGGTTGGCACATTTGATTGTTAAAATATAGTTAGAAATGTTATTGTTCCTTTACTACCTAAACAGTGAAGAACAGGAAAAAATAACTTTTATTCCATAATTTAAAATCCAGGTACCAGAGGGACAGTGAGACTGATAACGGTAATCAACGATCTTGGATCAGACAATGCGTTTCGACATCTATGAGTTCATCAAAGATGCCAAACCTCATTAGTCTTATCCGAGACAGCTGAATACCATCATCAGTCTCACTGTCTGTTACTTGGATTTAAAATTACGGAAAAAAAGGTAATTTTTATGGATCGTGGAATTTTGTTATTTTACTGGATTTTCTCTGTTCATCACGGTTTTCATGAGTGCGGCGAGCTCCCACCCTTTTCAACAGGGCTGCGGAATCTGTATCCATTTTGGGTGGAGTCAAAGTGGGAGTCGGTGTCCATGTTGGGTGGAATCGGAATCGAATTCGGGGAAACTGAGGAGTCGGATTGTTAGCTTACTGACATCACAGCCATGGTTGTAGAGTCCGAGTCGGTGTCCAGTTTGGTGGAGTCAGTTGAATTCAGCAAAATTGAGGAGTTGAAGTTAGATGTTTGGCTTACTGACTTCACAGTTATGATTGCAGGGGTGGACGTCTGTGCCCATATTGGTGGAGTTGGAGCCGGATTCGGGAATTGAAGAGCCATAGTCAAGTGGCTGGCTTACCGACTCCACAGCCATGGTTGTGGAGTCTAAGTCTGCCTCTATTTTGATGGAGTTGCAGTTGGATTCAGGGAAATTGAAGAGTCCTAGTCGATAGTTGGTTAGCTTACCGACTCCACAGCCATGGTTGTGGTGTCGAAGTCTGTCTCCATTTTGGTGGGGGTTGCAGTTGGATTCAGGGAAATTGAAGACGTCAGATGGTTGGCTTACCGACTCCAAGCCTTGCTTTTCGGAGCGATTGCCTCCAGGCTCACACTACCTAAGAATCTACTAATTGGTGAAGTGGCTTACTTTCTTTATTTTTATTCACTACCTAAACATCTTATCAAGTTTGATAAGTAAAATCATCCCAGTATCATTGACCGGACGGTGAAATATGGTGGTCAAACGTCGAAACGAACGGAATTGTAAACATTTTCAGGAAAGAAAGGAAAAAATCTATTAATAAATGCATCTTTTATTCACAGATAAAAGTTTAAGTAAGATATTATACATTTATACAAAGGTTTTGAAAACCTCATATAAAAAAAAAGATGATCAGAAAATATGACTCCATATGAAATGTAATATTACTTACACGCACAAACCTTTGCAAAGTGTTTTGGCAATCGTACAACAATCGGTGCTTGAGACATCCATTAGAAAACAGAAAAATGCACACATTACATGCAGCATGTATAGGTATAACCTGAGCTTTTGCCTTCTATAAAACTGTAAAAAAAAATTCTTTAAAAAAATGCATAACACAGTATATAGGAAAAAAATCCCATGCTTTGCCGTACTACGCCCAGTATAGTACAGTCCGAGCAATCAACACCTGCACAGTTAATGTCTTAGGCTTGTCAAATGTACAAGAGGGAGCATTTTGTTTTTATTGTTTGGTGGAGAATATAAAACGGAAAGTGAAGCAGAATCCAAAAAATTGCATATAATTGGTTTAATCGCTCAGAAAAATATTATTTCGTTATGAAGAAGGAAACTTTTTGTTTTGACTGTCAGCTCTTTTTTGTGAAACCAGAAGGCAAATTCAGGTCCAGAAACATACCGGTACTTGCTTTATTGCTCCTGCTACAAAACCTCTCATTTTTGTTACTTTTTTTTTTTTCTCCTTTTTTGTTTTTTGTTATTTCTCCTTTTTTATTTTTTTTTACAAGTAATTACACTGTACAGTATAAATGTTGATACATTTAATGGTCTGCTTAGGTTTGCTGGCTTTGAAAATTTAGCACCAAAAAAATGTAAAAAAATTTATAAGAAAACAAGGCACTTTAATTATGTTTTTTTTTTTTTTTTAACGCATGATGTGATGTTATTTGTTTTTATGGTTTCTTTTTTTTCTCCTCAATATCACATTCTTCTATAGCTCTCTCGACTCCCAGTGTTTGAGAATCTCATTGGAGTGTGTTGTCTCACTAGGGTTGTAACCATCTTTCACACTTTTCTTATTTATTATTCAGACGCAGGTGTCATGTATAACATATTCTGACTGTGAAACCCAGAACCCCCCTCCCCCCCAAGGTTTTACTGAGATATATATGGTGCAGTGATGTTGGATTAGCAGAGCTGTCGGGGTCCTACATTCAGAATACATATACTTAAAGGAAGTCTGTCAGCACAAAATGACAGGTCAAAGTGAGCACAAGGCGCTTGGTGCACCCTTAAGGCCCCGTCACACGGGGCGACTCACCGGCAATTACATAGCGATGTAGGGGCGTGGCCTATCAGGCGGCAACATCGCCCCTACGTCGCCTCATGTAAAGGGGTGATGTCGGCGCCGCCGGGAGGTCCCCTTTGTTTCGGTGCAGTGCTCTGTAACCAGGCGTCCGATCTAGGGTATGTGCACACATTGCCCCATGTAACCGGTCGTCGGCGACCTGTCAGGACGATGGGAGCCATAGGCTCCCATTGTCCTGCTCGCCACTGGGGTTTTCAGACACCCCTGTGGCGATGCCGCCTGTCAGCTAATGTTAAATGGGGAACGGCGACGCTGGCAGGGGCACCAAAAAGCGTGCGGCACCCGCCAGTCGCGCCGACTCCCAGCCCGTCACCAGGTGTGACGGGCCTTTAGGGTGGCCGAGCACTTCAGTGCATCTGTCCATCTGCTTGTTTTCCAACTTCCAACACGTTCTTCTTCCTGGATTGGCTTTTATAGTTGCAAGAGGAGGGAGAAGATATATTGAAAATGAGTAGGTGGCAAGATGCGCTGAACTACTCAGTGACCCCAAGGGTACATTGAGTGCCTTTGCTTGGTTTGAACAGTCGTTTTGTGCTGACACTCTCTTTAAACAGACTTTATTGTCACAAAAGGACTGTTTAAATTAAGTACAGGCGCTCGGTGCATCAGGGTGTGGCCAAACATTTAAGTGCATTTTCTCACCTGCTTGTTTTTATCTATTTTTTGTCCATCTCTGTCCTCCACTAGCTCTATAAAGCCAGAGTTATCAATCAAAGAAGAGGGGAGGGTGGATATAGGTAGAAAACAAGCAGGGGTGAAAGTAAACTTAAATGTTTGGCCACACCATGGTGCACAAAGCTCCTATGTGTGGTTTAACAGTCATTTTTTTGCTGACAGAGTCCCTTTAAAGAGACTGTCGGCACAAAATAACTGTTCAAAGTGCAGGGCTCGGTGCACCATGGTGTGGCCAAACTTTTAAGTGCATTTTCCCTCCTGCTAGTTTTCCATCTCTCTCTGACCTTCTATAGCTCTACGATGCCAGGGCTGTCAATTTAAAAAGAGGGGAGGGAGGTGGAGATGGATTAAAACAAGTAGGTGGGAAGATGCATTTAAATGTTGGCCATGGCCTGATGCACCAAGCACCTTTACTTGGTGTGACCGGTCATTTTGTGCACACTCTCTTTAAACACAGGTACAATATGCCCATATAACAGAGGTGTAACTGTAATAGCACAGGAAATTTTCTAGGTTATTGGACACTTCAAGTACCTGAAGGTTTTTGCAGCCAAAGGCGGATCTCTCATATGATTTTTTGCTTTCTTTAATATATTCCCTTTTCACCTATAGAGCTGAGGCGAGTACTATACTTCACCAGTCCTGTCACCACTTGATTTCCCGCACAATGGTCTATGGCTGCACATTGGTCATTGCAGATCTAAAAAACCCAGAGAAGCAATTCGCCAACGTATGGTCTAGAGGCAACGTATTCATCTCTCGGTGATTACAATTCATCATCGGTATCAATCTAGTAACATTCTTTCCATTTTTTAAATCTTCACATTCTGATGAACATTTTTTTATTACATTGCACAATGCAGAGTCATTTCTAAATCAACTCCTCTATGTCCATTATTTTCTTCGCTCCCAACTTGACCATTCTTCACACTTCCACTCCTCTTCCACTGTCTTGCTGATCCGCGATCATTCCGATGTCGAAGCAGGTCACCATCATGACGTGAGATTTGCATATGTTCACACACAGCTCCAGGTCCTCTGTGACTTGTTCCAGCGCCTCTAGATACTCCTGAGACTCTCTGTCCAGATCTGGGTCCACTTCAACTGTTGGCCAAGAATGGAGAAACAATGTAAAAAAATTGGATAATGTACATCTGTTACTTTCATAGAGATCTGTTTTGTCTATAAAAGTTCCTTAAATTAGATTTGTTGAAGGGGTTGTCCAGGACTATAATTGTGATGACCTATAGTTTAGATATTAGACCTGTGGGGGTCTGACACCTAGCACACTATCCATTGGCTATCGGAAGGTCCCGCTGAAAGTACAGTATATACTGTATGGTCCAGAAACCTCACAGCTCTGTATACCATGTAGTGGCCATTCTCAGGTACTGCAGCTTCCATGTAACTATGGTGGGGTTACTTGGTATCAGCCCCAACAAAACTGATATTGATGGCTTATTCTAAAGGTTAGGTCATCAATATTATAGTCTTAGTTGCGTCTTTAATGGATACCTTGTTTCTCGAAATAACATGGGTCTTATATTATTTTTTGCTTCAAAAGATGGGTTAGGGCTTATTTTCAGAGGATCTTTACCATGAACAACAATCCACATTTAGTCTTGTATGAAAAAGTAACATTTATTCAAATATAATCATATCACATTCACACACTGCACATACACATTCATACAGGCATGTTGTCCATATAATACATATCAGTCTGTCTCTTCCTCAGTTCTGTTAGATTCCAGGAGTTGAAGGGACCTTTGGAGACTTCAAAGTCACATGACCATGACTTCACCAAAGGTCCTTAACCTCAAAGTATAAAGCCGGGGGCCCCTAAGAGAGTAGGAGCCCTGAGAAATTGCCCAGGCCCTGAATATCAGCCTTTCTCCTCTTTAGTTCCTTTAGTCTCTCATAGTTAATGCAGCTTTGATGACCTCATGGTCACATGATGAAGATTTTACCAAAGGTTAAGGACCAAAGGTCCTTAAGCAGTCTTAATTTTGGAATATAAATGTTGGGAGACCTGAGACAATGGAGGACCTGATATGTAAAATCATAGGGCTTATTTTCAGGGTAGGTCTTATGGCCATGGAAATGCGGTACTAACTTTTTCCCTACGATCCACCTTGGTCTAGCCCTGTAAGACTATTAGCATGTAAATAAATATCTCTCTCTCCAAGGCTTTCTTTTTTCCTATTACAGGGGTTGTCCCCTTTCAACAAATGTTTGCTCATCGGCTCATTTAGGTTTTAAAAAAATCTGTACTTTAGTAACCCTCCCCAGGTGTAGCGCTGAGTCTCTGCAGTCATCCCGCTCTGTTGTTTGGCTGCAGCGTTAACGTTAAGTTGACAGATCTGCTGCCAATCGCTTAGTATATCGGCTCGTGCCATCTACATCGGTAAAGCCATTGAACTCAGTGATGGATAAAAGGGCTGTTGTTGTGTAGTCAAACAGAGACCGGGGCAGTGGCGGAGGCCCAGCAGTAGACCTGGGGAGGTTGAGTAGAGCTCAATTTGTTTTCTACATGTACTGTCTCTGAGCCTATGGGCAAAGGTTTGTTGAAAGGGAAAACTCCTTTATTGAATGTAGTCAAGTTGTATTCAATTAGTTCACGACTATGAAAAATATCATCCATAAACCTTAAATCTAAAGGAAAAAAAAAATGTCTCAAATTTATCACCACCACGAAGACTCGTGAATGATAATACTCACATTCTCCTCTCCACTTGTTGGGATCCATCATTAGGCGAGTCTTTGTCTCCTCCAACTCCTCTTTCAACGTCTCATATTTTGTCTTCACATCTTTGATTCTCTGTTGACGTCTTTCTGCAACCTTCAGCTTGGTGTTGAAGTACATCAGACCCTTAGGAAAATAGATAAAACACGTTATCGGCACTGGAGAGATTTCTGATAACGCAGAGATCACGGTGCAGATATTTTTCTTTTACTTTCTGGTTGACCTTAGCAATGTGTTGGGGGTTGTATGCGTCTATTCTACTACAAGTAAAAGAAGTATCAAATACAAATTCTTCCGAGATGGGTGAACTCACGAACGATTAACACAATCTGTCTTGGTGTAAATGTTTTAATACAAAATGCAATTTTTATTTTGTAGGATCTCTTACGCAAGTGAAATGACCTACATAATGGTCTACGCCAACTTCCCTTTCATGTTTCTTCAATTTGTTCAATTAAACCATTTATTCTAACTTACTAATTAACAGTAAGACAAATAAAAGTCTACAAGGGCGTGTTAATTAGGTACTGAGTACATTTAATTGATTGCATTTTAAAAACTAATACTAAATAAGAAGAAGATTAAAAAAAAATCCTATAATCTCAGCAAATTTACTTTAAGGGAGATGGTTGAGTAATTGACAATTAAAATAAATAGGTATGGAAAAAAACTAGGAGGATTTAAAAATGTTAAAAATAATTCAGTAAATCTACTAAAAAGAATCTAAATTTAAGAACTAACGGAATATAGAGATAGATGGATGGTTGGACGGACGGACATGGATAGATGGAAAGATACCTAGATGAATACATACTTGCATGCTGGATGGATAAACATATGGATAGATAGATGGATGGATATAGATACTTGGATGGATGGATGAACATATAGCTAGATACTTAGATGTAGATGGATAGATAGAGGGATGGATGCATGTTCATAAATATAGATGGATAGATGGATTGATAGATACTTAGATGAATAGATACTTAGATGATGGATAGATACTTAGATGAATAGATCAGTGGCGGACCTTGTGCCCAGAGGGCCCTGGTGCAGCAGCTGATGGTGAGGAGCATGGGGGGGGGGGGGTTTGCTAGTGGATTTAGGCGAGGAGCTGGGGGGTGGTGCTAGTGGATGCTAGTTAACCCCCTCTCCTCTGACACAGGGACATGGGGTCGGCTGGGGGCCCCCCTGCAGGTTGAGGGGCCCCTAGCTGGTCGGGGCCCTGGTGCAACTGAACCAGCTGCACCACGGTAGGTCTGCCCCTGGAATAGATACATAGATGATTGCATGCATGGTCATATACATAGTTACTTAGATTTAGATGGATAGATATTTAGATGCATGGATAGATACTTCGATGAGTAAATACTTGGATGGATTGACATATGAATAGATAGATGGATGGATGAATGTTCATGGATAGATACTTGGATGGATGGATAGATACTTGAATGGTTGGATGAACGAACAGATGGACATACACTTCTATTCCTTACCTTTTCCATATCCTGGAAAGGCTACAAAAAAAAAGAAATATTTTTGGCTTAATCCCCTCAAAATCCAGAAAAACACACTTTCTATGAAAGATGTCCTATTGTCAAAATGCTTAAACTGTTCTTCAGTTGCATGAAAGTCAGTTATGATCTGTTAAGATATTTTAATAAAATATGGCTTTTGCTATTTTTTTTTTTTGCCAGATGAGTTAACCAAAAAATACATTGCTTATAGACTTTCCAACTCCGATGACCCAAAGAGAAAAACTGTGTAATTTATAAGGGAACCTTATAATATATTAATATCAGACTGATAGAGGTGCGACATTTGGCCTCCCTGTTGATCAGCGGTACTTGGTGCCGACATTGGAAAATCCACTTCCTGTTTTTCATTCGAAGAGGGCAGATTACAGTATCTGACAACATCCACTATACAGTTGACTGAGATGTGTTGTCCCTCTTATCAACTGGGCGGTTGTGGGTGCAGATAGCATAGGGAAAATTCTGATCGGTGGGTCATAGGTGCTGGATGTCACAGCATAGGCCAACAATACAAAGACCTGGACAAGCTATGTAATCCTTATATGTACCAGGATCTACAGAATGAGACAATTTTTATAGCTATTTTTGCTTCAGGCATATAGGGGTCTTGAGTGAGGGACCCCAGCTCCCAGTTAATGGCTGCAGTCACATGATGGTTAATAATGGCGTTTCTAAACAAGACAGCCTCTTCATTACAGATGCCTTTGAACTGGAATCTGAGGCGTTGGCTGGGTGAGGGCCTTACAATCTTCTGACACTTCTACATAAATAATCTACCACTTCAAATAGCATAACTGGCCTGCATGGGCAAACCACAGGCTTAGCTGCCACTTTCATTATGGCATACTAGTTTGCCTTTTTTAGATATGCAACCATCATCTATATACTGTCTTGTTAACTACAGGTAGTTACTTGGTAAACCACATTTAAAAAAAGTGAGAACCAATAAGTTGTACTTATTGAGTTGTGATAAGCGTATTCCGGAATATTAAAAAGGTTTTCAGCTTTGAACAGTTCTTTTTTTGTTAGGTTTTATTGAGCGACACACCCTAGTACAGGGAGTCTTGGTGATCGGCACAGAACCTGGAAGAAAGTGCTCCGTTTCTCTACAGTGCCTCAGGAGGACAAATGAAGAATTACAGTTTCATTAAAATGAAAGAGCTGCCCTCGAAGGGTCCTGCAAAGCAAATCATGCTCCCTCCTTTAATTTAGACGTCCCCGACAGGATATTTCTCAGGTCTTGACATTTGTTATATATAATCATGACAAATACAATGTAATATCTGACCTCTGGCTCTTCACGTTTGTGTCTTTGCAGCCTTTCCACGTCATCAATTTCATATACTTTGATTTCAAATGGTTCTTTTAAAGTGCCAGGCAAAGGTGGGAGGTCGACCCATTGGCCAGTGACGTTGTTCTTTCTGCCAACTGTTGAAGTCTCGGGGAGAGGTGTGGGTATTAGCCTTCTGCGCTGAAGACCTAAGAAAAGAATCATCCTCTTAAGTTCTGACCAATCTAAGGAAATGTGAATAGACCCTTTAGAGAGGATTTGCTATAAATATATATTTTTTTTACATAACATCATGGCTGTGAAGTTGGTATGCCAAACCACGGATTCAGACTCCTCAATTTCCCTGACTCCAACTCCTTCATACATGGCTCATGTTTAAGTGATACATTTATTGTATTATAATGGTAACATCAGGATTTAATCATTATTATGATACAATAATCAAGATATTTAGATACAACATCATAACAATCAGCACATTCTGCATTGAACTGTACCTAATTTATTATATTTTTTAGGAGTTGGAGTAAGTCCATTTTATACCGACTCTACCAAAATGGTTGACTCCGACTCCACAGCCCTGCAATGGTATATGTAAATCTAGTCTTTTTATTAAAGTGGGCATGAACCTTCAAGAGAACCATGCCCACTTGGCTAGATTTATATACAGCGAAGTAGAAGCCATATTTAAGTAATCAAGATTACAACCAGATTCAAAAGATATATATTTATGGCAATTGGCAGGTCAAACAAAAAAAGTACGGTATATCAAATTACTTAAAAAAGACAATTATACAATACAACAGTTCAGAAATCTGTAACTTGGTGTGTAAGTGTAAAATTGCCATTACCTCTTTTCTTTGGAGACTTTAAACTCCTCAGTCGTCCAGAAGATGACATTCCGCTTTCACTCATGGAGTCGTGGGCTGAGGATGCACTTCCAGTGGCTTCACTATCCCGGATCATGCTTTCGTAACCACTGCTACCGCTGTGATAGAAGAGGGCCGTCCTTCCCATTGCAGGGGGCAGCTCCCCACTTAACACACTGCTGTTATCACTGCCGTGCCCGCTGCTGTATCTCTGAGGACGCCTTGGTGCTGTTATTTTACTATAAGGTGAAGGTAGAACGGGAGCCTGAGATTTTTCATCACTAAGATTAATACCGCTGTCGTTACCACTATCTGAGTCTGTTGACCCCCGGAAGTGGCCAATTTTGCTAGTACCACCAGATGCCAACTCATTTACACGGTTGTTGGCAGCCCTCAATGCTTGCTTTGTGCCCATTATGGTTCCTCTTGCAGGTTTGGCATTAGCACTTTGAACAGATTTCGAACCTGTTTTTCCACTTGGGGGTATTCCGGAACATTTGCCATTTGACTGATTAAGAGACTTTACAGAAGAACTTAGAGGTTTTGTTCCGTTGGGTGTAAGGCTGCGGTTTTTGCTTAAACTACTTGTAGCTTTCTGAGAAAGGGAACTTTTTGCCTGGTTTGTTTTGGTGGAAGAGCTGCAAGAAGGTGGTGAGGTAATCGTATTAGATGCTGGTGGATTGCCAAGTCTAGGCACCGTACGGCCAGCCTTATTGATACTATTAACACTGCTGTTATCTCTACTTGTGGCTGTCCTTGAGCCAACAGATGTAAGACTATCACACCTCTCCAGAGACATGTGGCTTCCATAGCGTTGAACACCCTCAGACTTGTTTGATTTATTCTTTAAACTGGATACCGCTTTGGGAAGTGAATGGTCACTTTTAGTAAATTTGCTGCCAAGTTGCGTTTCCGAATCTTCCTCTAAATTTAAGGTGGACCTGCTATAATCTGCTGCTGCTTCTAATCTGCCAAGACTATTTGAGTGAAGAGGATTGTTTCTATGATCTAAGCTTGACTTTCTTACCGGAGGAGCAGGAGGTCCTGTACCACCTGGTCTTGGCAACATACTTGTCTTCTGCGGAAGGGTCTTCCTAGCTCCCGAAAAAGTAGCATCTGAGGCTCCTTTTATCCCATGTTCTGTTTGGGAACTGTAGTTCGTTACTACCCCTAATGTTGTGGCACCTCTCCTCAGTTGTGGCACTTTTGAGAGTGGCTCGCTCTTTTTAGTGGTAGGTTTAGGATCCACTTCACATCCGTCCACCACCCGTTGTGAGCATCCCAATGTTGTTTGGGATTTTGTATCCTTAGGCATATTGGTTTGTGCAACTTTTGAGCTTTGTTTGAACTGATTGTCTATAACCAAAGAGGACGATTTTGCAGAAAGTGTCTGATTTTCAGTCCTTCCTTCAAAAGAATTATCCTGTCGCACTGTCCATGGGTCTTCAAACATGCCTTCTTTGCATGTCAATGCATTGGCATGTGTTGTGCTTGAGGTAGACGTATTTTTCCGAGGAAGACTTGAGTGGATCGTTTCTACTGAAATTGTGCCCCAGGTGCTACAAGCTCTAGGTTGGCTAGTTGCATGAAGAGCAGTTGGCATAGCTTTGGTTAGCTCAGAAGTCCTAAGGCTCTTCTCATTGCTGGCATACAAGAGACTGGAACTCATACTGTCATTGTCCATTTCCAAAAAGCAAAACCCACTATCGTTTAGAGAATTTTTTAGATTTTTGCCAATGTGAACATTTGTGTTGCCTGCATCCAAATCCAGACATTCCACCATTTCATGGCTTTTATGAGAAGAGTGTGGAATTAAAGTGTCGTACGTCTGTGCTCCATCACTTTTAATTGTACAGATACTTACTTCACTCAGCCACGAGCTTATAGAAGAGCGTCTGCTGCTGATTGTGCATTGATCCTCGGCTAAGGGAACTACAATATCAATGTTGACACCAGTGGTGGTGATTTGTGAGGTGTAGGCATCAAACTCATCATTAATACTGCTTATAATACTAACTGGTCTAGATCCAGAAGCGAGGGCCTGCAGAGAACAGTCACTGTTAAAGCTAATGATGCTGGATGGTCTACCGCTATCGAGAATCCCACCAATGGACAGTTCTTCAACAACAGTAAACACAAGTTCATCTTCTCCGTTAAGCTCAACAGGCTTCTGCAGTGTTACTGTCGTGGTTACAATATCACGATCAAAGCCCTTTCCTTTCACTGCTGAACAAAATCTGCGTACCTCAACAGGGCCAGGCGGTTTAGGGGTGCTTTTCATAACCGGAAATGTGCTGCCTTGTAAATTGTGCTTGTCCTGGTTTCTTAATCTGCTCATCCCTACAGGAGGCGTCCTGACACCACTACATGGTTCAAAGCTCACTTTTGGGTTTGCTTGAGGAGGTGGTGGTGCAGGACTTGGGAGCGGTCTCTTTGTAAGGAGGCTTTTTTCCCTCACTGATGGATCAGTAGATAATTTTGGTTGTTCCGTGAATTTGCCATTAATTGGCAATGGCCCTTTTTGCCTTTCTGTGATTGTCAACTGATCTCCATCTGAGACATAGTCCGAATGTGCAGTTTCCGCTTTGGCTTGTGTTTGAGGGTGCTCTTGTGTTAGCTGAGGTGACATTGTTTCCAATCCTGAACAGTTATATGGAAAATCGGATGAAATATTACTGCTCTGTCCTTTCCTAGGTGACGGTGGCAGTTTTTCTTGCTGTGGCATAGAAGGTATACTTTCCTGGTAAATCATGGCTTTTGAAGCAAGAGCTGATGAGACAAGTTCTTCATGGAGGAACCTGATGGGATTTTCACTTCCATCAATACAGTCAAGTCTCTCTTGTAGCTCAGCAAATGTGTTGCATTTTAAGTGATCATTATCAGAACTTCGAAGACCGGATAAATTGTCTTTGCTCTTTTTCTTGAGAAGTGAAGGGATAATGGGGACAAACTCTGGAGGACTTTCGTTATCTGTCAGGTCTTGGTCAGATAAAACCGCCCCGTTTGGACCGACGTAGATGACGGTATCGCATGACTGCTCACTGCTGGAAGAATAATCTGGATCACTGTGCATTCCAAGAGCAGGAAAGTCGGGGTCAAGTACAACGGTCTTTGGGTGGAAGGGTCTCATGTGGTGAGGTCTTCTCGATCGGCCTTCTTCACAAGAGCTTTCTCCTCCAGATGAGCTGGATGCATACTAGAAAATTGAGAAAGGGATAGTATGCTTAGAATGTGACAGCTGCAGCACTTAATATCATCCACTCCTCCTAAGTCAAGTGGAAACTTATCTTAAAATCCTAATTACTCGCTCCTTGTAACCACTGAACCCCATCTAAGCAAGTATCCACAAATACTGCAAGAAAACGTACCAGCTCTTATTATAACCCACTGTGGCTACACTCAACCATCCATAAGAAAGTGATAATGTGATGAAGAAATTAATTACAGAATTTTGGACCCACTGAGATATGGGTGAGGCACGGGTTTGGACATTTGGCATTCATAAAGGCTCTCTGGGGCCTGCATATCAAGATATGTAATTGCTTAGGCTACCTTCACATTTGCGTTCCCCTCCGCAGCGTACTGCGGAGGGGATCCGCAATGTGACCGCAGCACCACAAGCCCCTATCTTTATAATGGGAGCGCATGGTGCTGCGCTTGACTGCGCATGACCGTGCGCACCCATTCACTGAATGCGACATGTTGCATTTCTGGTGCAGACGAGACTGGGTGATTTGTGCGCAGGTATCCGCCTGCGCACAGATCACATATGGCAGTGAATGGGTGCGCACGGTCATGCGCAGTCAAGCGCAGCACCGTACGCTCCCATTATAAAGATAGGGGCTTGCGGTGCTGCGATCACATTGCGGAACGCTGTGGAGGGGAACGCAAATGTGTAGGTAACCTTATTTTTCAGTTACTGTTATATAGTTTCATCATATTCTGCAGCATTTTACAGACAACACAATCACTGACTCCATTGGGCTCACAATCTACATCTCCTATCAGTATGTTTTTGTAGTGGAGCAAAGTAGAGAACCTGGAGGACCTACGCAAACCTGGGACTCCAGCGCTGTAGAGCAACAGTACTAACCATTGAACCACTGTGCTGAATTTGGATCCATGCACACAGAAGAGACCGCATGCATTTCCGTACAGACTTCATTGGCTTGTCTTTATGGGCTACCTTCTACAGGACTAAAGCTCCAGGAATGGAGAACGCCCCAATTATTTTTTAATTGGAAGATTGGTGTCAAAGTAACAGTAGACATCCTCCACACATGAATAAGAACCCTAAATCAAACTGCAATGGGCATGAGATCTCAGTGTATGGGAAGCAGCGGAAGAAACTACATATAACATTCTGGTGAATAATTTGGGGCATCTTGGAGTGCACATTTATCTCAATGTTTGAGTAAAGTCAACAATTTTGGAGGAACTAATGTTATGTTTCGCCCTGGAACTGCACTTTGCTTCCCTCCCCTTGGTCCTCTAGACTCTGTTGTGCTTCAGATTGGGCTTTGCAGCTGTCCAAGGGTAATACCATGTGATCGTCCGCTATATAAGGCCCCAAGAACTATTGGCCCCCCATACTATGCCTGCCTGTGGTTTCCAGTATCTCAACCACCTGTCTGCAGTCGCCAGGAAATCTTTTGACTGCCTTCGGTTTCCAATATCGCAACTACCTGTCTTTGGTCTCTAGGAAGTCTCCTGCCTGCCTTCATTTTCCAGTATCTCAACTACCTGTCTGCATTCTCCAAGATGTCTCCTGACTGCCTGCGGTTTACAATATCCTAACTACTTGTCTGCGGTCTCCAGGACATCTCCTGCCTGCCTGTGGTTTCCAGTCTCTCAGCTAACATTCTACAGTCTCTAGAATGTGTCCTGCTAGTGTGCCCACCTGGACCTTGGGCTTGGAGGATCCACGTCACCAGATGAACCTAACAACTTGCCTCTCGTCTAAGGCGTGTGGTGTTGTTTCCGCCGATGGCAGGATAAGACTGTTGGATTTCAACATGTCCAATCCTTCTGTCCTTACCAAATATACAATGCCACCAGAATCTGTCAGTTATTTACTCCCCACTCCCCATCAGAAATCATGCATGTTTTGCACAGCTGAGTGTATTGGATGTCGGGAGGATTAACTGACGGATGTATGATCCTTCTCTAAAGTTGACGGCCAGCTTAGGGTTGTGTCTTGCCAGAAAACCTCTTTAAAAGTCATTTATACAGAATATAATTTATCCTGCAACATACGGTAATCTATTTTCCTCCGGTGAGTACAATGGAGAGAACAGACTAACCTTGGATTTTTTCTTTTTCATTCGATGAATCCTTGAAGCGAGCTGCACGGTGGCGAGGGATTCTGGGTAATTCGATGGAGAGTCTGAGATGTGGGCAATCATCGTAGTTCTGCAGTTAATATTCCCCAGAGATTCCCTCAGGAGCATAGTTAATTTGCTGTCCCTATTTAACAAGGGGGGAAAGACGAATTAAAATTCTGCACCGGGCATCGGGAGACATTCCTTTTGTTATTTCAGTATTGTAAGGGCACGCCAACAAGCAAGTAAAAGGATTACATTAAACATACCAGCTGTTTGCAATGCTATAAATGACAGCGAGTTGTAATTTAACCTGTCCAGTCTGCAATAAACTTCAAGGCAACTTGGCTAAAGCCCTTGCTGGCAACTAAGGGATTAATTATTTCCATTTTTGACACCAGTATTTGCAAACAATTCAAGGAATGAAGCCGTTAGTCAATGCTCATCGTAATGTGGACGGAGAGCGGCACTCCAGGACTCGGCAACCTTACCGGATCAGAGCTGGATTCATGATGATGGTCTGGTTTTTAATTGATGACATTAATAATAATGTTAGAAAACCTATCAAAATTTATATATCCACTTAGATACAATATAAACTTCCAAAAAGCAAATACGCTACCTTTACACTGAACAAGGCGGAGGAAAGAAGAACTGAATAAAGGAACATTTTCAATAATCAAAAAAAATACCTATTTAACCCCTTCTCGACCCGTGACGCAGCATATGCGTCATGAAAACCAGTTCGTTCCCGACCTTGGACGCATATGCTGCGTCATCACGGGTTTCCCTTCCTGCGGCTCTATTAACCGTGGTCACTAAGGGGTTAAAATACGTTAAATGTGTTTTTTTTATTTGGTCATTTTTGTTTGTCCAAGTCACCATCCCGATCACAAATAAGAATTAGAAATCACACCGGACGCTTTGGCTTTTTTCAGACTCAAAAAATCCTTTTTATTTCTGGAAATGCACACGTAGATTAGCAGCAATAGACAGATTCTGACCCCATGTAATGTACTGAAGCCTCTAATTTACATGTGCAAAAGTCATTGGTAGAGCCTGTGTTATCACCTGTGTATAGAGGTGTTCTATACTTATATTTATAATTTTAGTCATTTATATACTATATATACGCTATTAATTCCATAGCGCTTTACATACATCAGCAATGCGGTCCCCATTGGGGCTCACAATCTAAATATCCTATCTCTTGTCTTTGAAATGTGGGAGGAAACCCATCAAACACAGGGAGAACATACAAACTCCTTGCACATGTGTCCTTGGTGGGATTTGAACCCAAGACCCCAGCACTGCAAGGCTGCAGTGCTAACCACAAAGCCACCGTGCTATCATTGTATTCCTGCCTCTGCTGATAATGAGATTGCTGAAAAGACTAATAGTTTGTATCAGTGTAAATAACCCCAGTGCCAATGTAAAAATTGCAAGATTTTATATTTTTATAATATGTATATGGAAAAAAAATACATTTAAAGTACCACTTCTGTGTTTTTTTTTAATCTAAAGTCCCAACCCTAGAATTATACTCGCCCTCCGACGTATTCAACCTTTTTTTTAGCGTGCTCCGGTCCTGCGCTCCATCTATTGTCCATAACTCTGACTGACTGAAAGTCAAAAGCTCTCAATACAACTCTATGAGAACCAAAACGAGGCACCCATAGACTTGTATTGAGTTGTGAGCCTGCACCAGGCTGAGGTCACAGTTCACAGCAGACCAACCGGAGCACCACATAACGGATAAAGACTATGTAGGTCAGGTATAAGACTAGGTCAGGTGTCTTAGATTAGAAGCACCACTCCAGAGTGGTCCTTTAAATCAAGAACCCAATTTAAACAATAGGTAATTTTTTTGATTATCTATAATCATTAATACACCAGTGAACTAATCGTATATTATACAGTAGATGCTTCAAGTTTTGTTTTTTTTTCAATTTTCTTGAATTCCTACCATAAGCATTCAGCACATTACAGGGAATTTATTGGCAGCAACCAAGACCCCCATGCAGGAGAGGGTTCTAATCTTTCTCCTCTTTCCAATATGTAGCAATTAATCATCTTGCAATTTGTACACTTTTAACTTTCCATGAATATGACATGTTGTTTCTCCTCCACTTTGCTGCTTAACACAATAATTACACCTTCAGATTCTTCGTTTTGGACCCTGTAGATGTCAGGAATGTTTGATTTATGGGCTTTTTTTTATACTCTAAAATTGAGCTGCATAATCTATCAAAGATACATTGACAGAGCTCTCAAGTCATAAGGTATTATGGAGGGACCTATAGACAACTTTAAGAAATGCTCCTAACTAAACTGCACAGACTTATGCCTAGAGCAGGGGATAGGTATAGTAAAGTGTATATATATGTTTTATTTGTTATATATGCACTTTTAGATCAAGCATTAAATGAAATATAACACATAATATGAGTTTTGGCCAGAGTGTTTCTTCAAGGGGTTGCCTTCATGAGTTTCACGGGTGGAGGTAACGGAAAAAGGCGTTAGGTATAAGGATAACATGTTCCTACTAAAAGCTATCAGGACTATGCCTGAGCAGGGTGGAAAAACTGTGTGTGATATGTAAGTTAGGTGGCACACTGTCTAGATGATTCACCCGGGATGACCTCCCCATCTCTGGATGGAGCAGTGGAGCTACATAGAAAAATATACCACTGACAGTATCCTGTCCAAAGAGGCAGGGGTCGTAAGGGTGAATGACCGAGATTTTTGCGAGTAACTCGCATGTCACTGAGACAGTGTGTTTCCAGCCTTAGACCTGTGAGTCCCTAGCTGACTCTGTTCCCAGAATTACCTTTGAATGTGAAGATGTCTGGGCCGCCACCCTTGCCCTGCTCCTGACCAGCCCTAGCTATAAACCCCTCACCACCACCCAGAGGACCGGGGTAAGCACAGCAACTCCCACGAAGATAACAATCTTCATAGCAGAATGGCACACATTGTGCAACAGAACACGGTCTTGCAGAGACTGAACTCTATCAGTGACATAGGAGCAGGGTCATGGGATTACTTAAAGCTGGGGCAGTGGATGACCACATCATCTGATTCACACAGCAGCAATTAATACTGCAAGTCACAGAAGGTAACCCTATTTAACTACTGTAGAGCAATTCACTGAGACTGCAAAGTAGTCTACATGTGACTATGAGTTCACCCTTTTCCTAAACCCCTAAAGTCATTTAGCAACAAACTCTTATTGTAGAGATATAAAAAGTTTATTTAGGAAGGAACAGGGCAAAAGTAAATGAAGATCATTATGAGGGAAGAGGGGTGGGGGTCAAAATAATAGTAAGTCCACCACATCTGA
Source organism: Allobates femoralis (assembly GCA_033576535.1). Classification (NCBI taxonomy): domain Eukaryota; kingdom Metazoa; phylum Chordata; class Amphibia; order Anura; family Aromobatidae; genus Allobates; species Allobates femoralis. The sequence continues at coordinate 35,819,022 of JARQOC010000012.1, forward strand.
TATCTTGCTGTGTTGGGGATCATGCCGGAGTAGAAGCCCCATTATAGCTTTTACCATGGACACAACTAAGAGACCAACCAATAGATGTGCCAAGGATGTTGATTGCTGAAAGGGAGGAATCCAAAAAAAAAAATGGCCCTTTGCCCGAGTGAAATAAATCCTTTCTACAGCTCTCCTTTAGTTAACGCCTTCATGTTTCGAACTACATTGACGCACCTTCTAGTTAATAATGAAGAACGTGGTAGAATTTTGGGTTCCATTTGTGATTTTCATAACGGACAAGTACAGAGAGTTCAACCCAAGCTCAGAGGTGTCCAGATGGATCCCAATGACCAGTGACACAGAACTATGTTTTCATAAAATATAATAAATACAGCTTTAAGGTGTCCAAAGACTCTAGGAGACATCGGGCACACCGGACTAACCTGTATGGGATGTGCTTGGCACCGTTCACAAGAGCTAATATGACGTTCCCAGAGCATTCAGAGACAGACAAAGGCCTCCTCCCGTGTCACGACTTTTACTCAACACTTTTTCACAACTGCCAAGGTCAATAAGGTGCAATCGGCTGCGTCCACCCGACACTATCGAAAGAGAAAGACATCATATAAATTTAGGTTGTAGCAACATTACTTGAAACGTAAACCCATATGATGTGTTTTTTTTCATGAAACCATATGAAGTGTTGAAGTTATTGGCTTTACGGTGATAATGATGTACAGACACTACAGCCATCATAGTTTGCTCCTCGATATCTCTGGAGGAACTTGCAGCTCTTGACCTTTCTGTACTTTACAACCTTACAGAGTTCAGCGATTATTTAATCCCACAGCCACTTCCTTCCATTTCTCTATTCCCCCAGTACTCATAAACCTCCCGGAAACGGCATTTCTGCTGTTCAGAGTAGGAAGCGCCATTGTTTTCAGTGAACCTGTTAATTTCTTGTGCACCTGTAATACGGACCTGATTTATTACCTCTTTATGCAAAGTCTACGTTTGCAAATGGTCTGATTATAATCATGGGGGAGCTATAAAAAAAAATCTGAATTGTCCCTTCCTATTGTTGGTCTTTGCTTTTGTGATTTAAACGTCGATTAAGTTTTTTTCAGGATGACCGAAACAATGCTGAGATAAAATCAGGATCAGGTTGAATTGTGATTATTCGGAATTACAAATACATGCTTGGAAAAAAAAAAAAAAAACAACTAAAACCCCCCAAAAATGCACCTATCCAAAGGTTGTTTATGGTATTGCATCTCGGCCCCATGAGCTTCAATGAAACTAGGTTGCAATACCAGACTCAACTAATGAAAAGGCGTGGAGAATAGATGTACAAAAGGATTTGCAGGATATTGGTCCGGTGGTCACGTCAGTCCGAGACCTCCTATTTGAGTCATCTTTGGTATTTCTTTCTACCAGTCATGACATCATAATTGTGAGGGTTTTCTGAAAAAATACACAAGCAACCCCACCCAACACCTAACCCCAACACCTAAGCCCAACCCCCAACACCTAAGCCCAACCCCCAACACCTAAGCCCAACCCCCAACACCTAAGCCCAACCCCCAACACCTAAGCCCAACCCCCAACACCTAAGCCCAACCCCCAACACCTAAGCCCAACCCCCAACACCTAAGCCCAACCCCCAGCACCTAAGCCCAGCACCTAAGCCCAACCCCCAGCACCTAAGCCCAACCCCCAGCACCTAAGCCCAACCCCCAGCACCTAAGCCCAGCACCTAAGCCCAGCACCTAAGCCCAGCACCTAAGCCCAGCACCTAAGCCCAGCACCAACCCTAACCCTGCGGGTATTTTTCTGGTCACCGATTGTGATATATAACAAAGTGACAATGCACAGGACCTACGAATCAGAAGATGCACCTGGGATTCTGGCATGTAGGAGGTGAGTCACAGGACTTCTTACCAGAAGCTACAGATGTGACCACTGGACCAGGGTCCAGCAAATCACTTTGCACAAATCTAGTGTGTTTTTGGAAAATAGAAGTCATATTCTTCCAATCTTGGACAACCAATTTTATACCCAGATTAAGACTACTCGTGGGTTAAATCCTATTGGGTCATCACTCCTGTTCTTTGGATGTTGGACTATTAATGCAATCATAATAGAACCTTTGAGACCCAAAATCTCAGGGTACATATTTCCTATATACGTACTTCCTCCTTTTCCACTTTTTTCCATACGATACTGGTATATATGAAGGGTGAAAAGCATGTGCGAGTTCCTCCTGTCTTCTTCCTCACAATCCACCTTATTGGTACTTCTTGCAGCAATGGCAGCATCAAGGAAGTGAGCCGCTTTCTCTGCCGTCGGGGCTCTGAGCTCGCTCTGGTTTTGAAGCTGAAAACACAGGGAAAAAAAAAAATCACTTAATTAGGATGAGGGTGAGCTTTCCTTCTCAACGGCTGAACTCTCTCGGGCAATCAGAAAAACAAATATGGATATCTAGGGAGAAGGGATTCTGGCTTTTAGGCAAGAGAGGGTTTCATCAGATCTATAATGGCTGAAAAGAAAGAGATTTGAAACAAAGTCTGAGATTTGGAAATAAAATGTATAAATAAATAATCCATGGAAGTTTATTATACCTGAGTTCCACATATTGGATCTTCTCGGAGATACACCCCGGGGGACTGTCCGTCTTGAAGGCTACCAGTGGATACTTCGGCTAATAAATCCTTTAGGTTTTCATCTTTGCCATAGATTTCGACAGCGGATACCCGGATCGAGAAGCGAGTTCCAGTCTTTTCTCTCCTCTCGTTGATTAGTTTGAAAAGCCAGGAGATTGCGCAGGGTATAATGCCGAGGCTTTGTGTAGAAGCATCTTTGCCAATCATCGTATACGTCTTACCTAAAGAGAGAGCACCATTAGATGACAATGGAGTCATCTCGATGTAGAGTCAGCCCTTCATTATCATACAAATCTCCATCTGCAAGCTATATATACCACAGCCAATTCCAAGAAAAATCTGGAATCATTTTCTTTCCAAGATTCTATTTCAGTTCTTCGAGAAGCTACAATTTGTCTTTTTATTCGCTATGAATATATTGATACGAGTACATGATGTGGCTATAATGCAATGTTAATACAGCAATTTACAATGTTTAGGAATTTTGACATTGTCCAATTGATTTCGTAACATCGGAGATGAAATTAATTGAAGCAAGTTTTGTAACTAATTAAAAGCTATACCCTATTTGCATTCACTATGTTTGCTGAACCAGATACCGACAGCATGTAATTAACAGCCTGACATATAATTAACTGTAACAAATCTGGGCGCTTACCAAGCTTGACATGACCAAAGCAAAATATGCACCCATCTGCACCATTCACGACAGACTGGATCACTTCTGCAACAGTCCCGGAGCAAACTTCAGCCTGGGGTAAGATCAAAAAATGACCATAGTTAGTATCATGGACCTAAGCTATCTATGGTCACTTTCATAACAAGTATGATGGGAACGTCTCTTGAACAATGCTGCCATATAACATTATAACCCAATTCATCGAACCTTTACCAAGATCCTTCAACTCCTTTGGAGCGCCTGAAGGAGGAACCCTGCGTTATGGTCAACATTTGTCCTCCCCAATGAGTGAAGGACTCCATCTCTACACAAACTTAAGGCCCCAATACAGGGCCGGCTCCAGGTTTCTGTGGGCCCCGGGCGAAAAGGTCTCAGTGGGCCCCCTTTAAGTACATATCGCGGACTATATATATATGTATATATATATATTGCCGCACACTTACCGCAAGCCCCATAGACAATGCATGGGGCTTGCCGCAAATGTGAAGCAAGTGCAGCCGCTAGACGGAAAATGCGGCAGATGCAGGTTTTTTTTACCGCAACTGCCACATTTTTAAAAAAATGCCTATGTGAAGGCAGCCTTACAGGAACAGTGACTGCCGAAACCAGCAAGAGCTGCTCCTGACAGTGAGTATATTACATGTTGTTAGGAGCGGGCTAAAATGCGATTGCGTTCCCTTGCGCCTTTTAAAAATACCCTTCAAATGCAAAATGTTGCATTTTTGTGCGTCTGAGGATGCTTGGTATATACACAAGCATCCTGAAGCACACAAATAATGCAGACAGTTCAATGGAGCCGCACTGCCATATGGGTGGCACCGCAGCCAAGCGGAGTGTCTGGCCGTCCAGATCTCTCTTTCTCCTCACCTTTCTTCTTGCCGCTCCGGTCTCCTCCGGTCGCTCTGCACATATCAGCACAGTGATGACATCGTGCCCCTCCATGCTGAGCTGCAGAATGCAGACAGCGGCAGAAGAGACTATGGAGAAGAATGCTGCTGGCAAAGGTGGCTGAGACTATAGGAGCGGAATCCGCGGGGGGCTACCACTGGTACCATACTTCGTACACACGCGGCTCTGCTACGTACACCTCGTACGCACGCGGCTCTGCTCCGTACACCTCGTACGCACGCGGCTCTGCTCCGTACACCTCGTACGCACGTGGCTCTGCTCCGTACACCTCGTACACACGTGGCTCTGCTCCGTACACCTCGTACACACGCGGCTCTGCTCCGTACACCTCGTACACACGCGGCTCTGCTCCGTACACCTCGTACACACGCGGCTCTTCTCCGTACACCTCGTACACACGCGGCTCTGCTCCGTACACCTTGTACACACACGGCTCCTCTCCGTACACCTCGTACACACACTTCTCCGCTCCGTACACCTCGTACACACTCGGCTCTTCTCCGTACACCTCGTACACACACGGCTCCTCTCCGTACACCTCGTACACACACGGCTCCTCTCCGTACACCTCGTACATACACGGCTCCTCTCCGTACACCTCGTACACACACGGCTCCTCTCCGTACACATCGTACACACACGGCTCCTCTCCGTACACCTCGTACACACACGGCTCCTCTCCGTACACCTCGTACACACACGGCTCCTCTCCGTACACCTTGTACACACAAGGCTCCTCTCCGTACACCTCGTACACACACGGCTCCTCTCCGTACACCTCGTACACACACGGCTCCTCTCCGTACACCTCGTACACACACGGCTCCTCTCCGTACACCTCGTACACACGGCTCCTCTCCGTACACCTCGTACACACACGGCTCCTCTCCGTACACCTCGTACACACACTTCTCCGCTCCGTACACCTCGTACACACACGGCTCCGCTCCGTACACCTCGTACACACACGGCTCCGCTCCGTACACCTCGTACACACACGGCTCCGCTCCGTACACCTCGTACACACACGGCTCCGCTCCGTACACCTCGTACACACACGGCTCCGCTCCGTACACCTCGTACACACACGGCTCCGCTCCGTACACCTCGTACACACTCGGCTCCGCTCCGTACACCTCGTACACACGCGGCTCCGCTCCGTACACCTCGTACACACGCGGCTCCGCTCCGTACACCTCGTACACACGCGGCTCCGCTCCGTACACCTCGTACACACGCGGCTCTGCTCCGTACACCTCGTACACACGCGGCTCTGCTCCGTACACCTCGTACACACACGGCTCCTCTCCGTACACCTCGTACACACACGGCTCCTCTCCGTACACCTCGTACACACTCGGCTCTTCTCCGTACACCTCGTACACACACGGCTCCACTCCGTACACCTCGTACACACTCGGCTCCGCTCCGTACACCTCGTACACACGCGGCTCTGCTCCGTACACCTCGTACACACGCGGCTCTGCTCCGTACACCTCGTACACACACGGCTCCTCTCCGTACACCTCGTACACACTTCTCCGCTCCGTACACCTCGTACACACTCGGCTCTTCTCCGTACACCTCGTACACACTCGGCTCTGCTCCGTACACCTCGTACACACACGGCTCTCCTCCGTACACCTCGTACACACACGGCTCTGCTCCGTACACCTCGTACACACACACGGCTCTGCTCCGTACACCTCGTACACACACTGCTCTGCTCCATACACCTAGTACACACTCGCCTCTGCTACATTCACACTGTAAATCCCTCCTGACCCCACACATAACCTTCACCTAATTGCCATACACCTAGTACACACTCACCTCTGCTACATTCACACTGTAAATCCCTCCTGACCCCACACATAACCTTCACCTAATTGCCATACACCTAGTACACACTCACCTCTGCTACATTCACACTGTAAATGCCTCCTGACCACACACAAACTTCACCTTATTTGAGCATCATTGATGGCCAGCACAGTCCTGGATACACTGAGGAGCTGATCATGAGACCTCTGACTCCTCCCCATCCATTGACATCATCACAGGTCCTGTAAGCACACTAGCACAGAGTGTGCAGCTCTGCCGGCTCCCGTGGAGGGGGGAGGAGGGAGACCCTCCGGTGCTGCAGCCTGCAGGAGCCTGAAAATGACCCCCCAGCTGCCCCCTGGATATGGCTCTGGCTGTGGGGGCAGTGCTCAGGGGCCCCTGAGGCTAGGGTCACACTTGCATTGTGGCCCTAGCCTGATGCAAGTATTGTATGTTGCAACGCTGCTATGCGCTGGAGGCAGCCCATAGAAACCCGACGTTTACCTTGACAACCACTGGTTGTCAATGTAAACTGCGGGTTTCTATGGGCTCAGTTGCTGGCAGCGCATAGCGTTAAACGCTCTGCGCTGCAGCAGACAATACTTGCGTCAGGCTAGGGTCACAACACAAGTGTGACCCTAGCCCTCAGGGGCCCGGTGGGCCCCCTCCAAGCCGTCGGGCCCCGGCACTTGCCCGGGTACGCCGGGTGCTGACGCCGGCCCTGCCCCAATACATATTATCGAACCAATACGAAGATCCTTCAGCTCCTAGCATTCCTCATTAGGAGGCCCATATCTTATGGTCAACATTTGTCCTTTCTACTAGTGGTGTGACTGAGTGAAAGGCTCCATCTCTACATTACCATAAGGCCTCAATAAATATTTGAGCCAATACTAAGATCCTTCTGCTACTATAGGGCTCCTAATGAGAAAGCCTCTTATGATTCACATTTGTCCTCCCTATGAGTGGTGGGAATAAGTGAAGGGCTTCATCTCTACACAAACGTAAGACCTTAATACATATTCATTGAGCCAATAGAAAGATTGTTCGACTCCTATGTGGCTCCAGATGAGAAACCACATCTTATGGTCAACATTTGCCCTCCCTATGTGTGGTGAAGGGCTCAATGTCTACACAAACTTAAAGTTCCAATATGTTAGATGAATATTGGCTAAATCCACCATTTTTGATGAGAATGGTACATATTATGTGTATGGGGACCTTCTGACTCAACCCACAACAGATGATGCTGAGGGAAAGATGGATTGGGCAGTTGGAATTTTCAACATCTGATCAGATATAATAAGCCACTGACTGAGTCAAGCATTCATGTGTATGGAACAGTAAGGAGGGATAGATGGCTAACGAATGTTTGGCCAACAGCTTTCTCATGCGTATGGTCATCTTTAGCAATCAAGAACATGGGAGTATGAAGAGTCGTAAAGGCTCCTCTTCCATAAAGAATAAATCTAGTCATCATACAGTCATCTTTCTGTCCTCACCATGAAGAAGGATGAGCTACAAGAAATATTACTTAAGTGGTATGACCCAAAGTAGAGCTTATTTTGGTTTTTCAATATGTAACATTAATAATCTTAGAGTAACTAATAGTCGGAGCATTCTCTAAGAAATGCAGATGGTCTTGACCTACCTGAGAAGAGTCTTGAGGGAACACAGAATCGAAGGCAAACATCTTTGGAGCAGCAGCAATGGCTCTTCTGTGGCCAGAAATGGAGTGACCACAAGTAGATGGATCATATAAAGTGACCTGTTTTTTCCGTGGGTCAACCTTTAAAAAGGACATGGACTCGGACGTATCATGACTTCCTTGAGAAGGACAGATTCTAAGCATAACTTTCACCTAAAAAAAAAATCAACCACAATATGTTAGAAAGGAGTTGGACTGAAGTTGGCAAAAAAATATCCTGGTGGTTGATTCCTTTTAAAGGATGATCTACTTAGGAAAATCCTATTTCAGTACCAGGTATCTCAAGTACAGCTGTAACCTGTGGAGGAATCTGGAGAAAGTATTTAATTCCTCCACAGCTCCCCTGCAGGTGAAATGAAGAATTACATAGAAGCACTGAAAAATATATATTCAAATCTGAGAGTCCTCAGTGGTTGATACCTTTTAATGGTGAACTGAAGAGATCTGATCTTTTCAGTTCGCCATTAAAAGGTATCAACCACTGAGGACTCTCAGATTCCAATATATATATTTTTCTATCTGCTGGCTAACACAGTATTAACATTTTTTACCCTATAGAAGCAATGGAAATCGATGGGTTGTCCAACATGCTGGGTGAAGTGCTAAAAAGTGGCCCTCAATTAAGGGACTCTTATTCAGTATTTCTAAATGGAAAAAGATGTTCTAAATGGGACGGTTCCTTTAAGGGGAACATGACCAGTTTGCATTAGAGAATAATCCCATGAGTAGATGGAAAATGGACTTTGTGTTACAAGGTCTTTACACTTTTTATTAGTCACATGTGAATTACAACCTCATAGTGCATTCCCATACTCCGTCTTTAACACGCCGCTTTATAGAATTAATCATCGTAGAAATTGTAATTTGTAAGGTCAAACATAGCCTGCAATCTCATCTTCATAAGTCGCCTGGAGCTTAAGTGCTGAATCCTATATGTTGTAAAAAGACTTTATAATCTGGAAGGAAAAAAGGATGTTGGATCTGCATTACCGCATGTGGTCAGGAGAACTCTCAAGTGGATATTAAAGAATGAAGCGTATGCAGCCGCCGTCAAAGGAACTATTCCACCTCCATCTGATTTACATGGACCAGGGAATAATTCTCTTTTACACTTACATCTAAGTAGCCAATTATTTTTCACTTGCTGTAGTCACTAAAAGTATTATGTGAACTGAATCTGAAGTGATAAAAAACAGGATAGATTGATAGATATGAGAGATGGATGGCTGGCCGGATGGATGGCTGGCCGGATGGATGGCTGGCCGGTTGGATGGCTGGCCGGTTTGGATGGCTGGCCGGATGGATGGTGGCCGGATGGATGGATGGATGGCTGGCCGGATGGATGGATGGCCGGATGGATGGATGGCTGGCCGGATGGATGGATGGCTGGCTGGCCGGATGGATGGCTGGCTGGCCGGATGGATGGCTGGCTGGCCGGATGGCTGGCTGGCCGGATGGCTGGCTGGCTGGCTGGCCGGATGGATGGCTGGCTGGCCGGATGGATGGCTGGCCGGATGGATGGCTGGCCGGTTGGATGGCTGGCCGGATGGATGGCTGGCCGGATGGATGGATGGCTGGCTGGCCGGATGGATGGCTGGCCGGATGGATGGATGGCTGGCCGGATGGATGGATGGCTGGCTGGCCGGATGGATGGCTGGCTGGCCGGATGGATGGCTGGCTGGCCGGATGGCTGGCTGGCTGGCTGGCCGGATGGCTGGCTGGCTGGCCGGATGGATGGCTGGCTGGCCGGATGGATGGCTGGCCGGATGGATGGCTGGATAGACCGATGGCTAGATAGAGATGTATAGATAGGGAGGGATAGATAGATATAAGGACATTTTCAGAAGAAAGCAGCACGGCTAGGTTCTGGGTGCAAATCAGTCACAGTTCCTCTCCCATCCACTGTATCCAATACCATAACAAATTGAGTGCAGCACTCCTTTTCTTTTTCAATCCGCCTTTATTGAGCCATCAGGTGTATAGCGACGTTTCGGAAACACTCTCTCTTCCATTAGCTAGGCTAGAGGAAGGGAGAGTGTTCCCGAAACGTCGCTATACACCTGATGGCTCAATAAAGGCGGATTGAAAAAGAAAAGGAGTGCTGCAGTCGATTTGTTATGGCATTAGATATAAAGATAGATATGAGGCATGGATAGGTTGATAGATATAAGGGTTATGGTGCCGTTACACGCTAGGATATCGTTAACGATATCCTTAGAACAGTGACCGTGATCATTCCGACATAGTTAGTGCGTTGTCACACACAAGGATATCATTAACAACGCAACAGTTAAATAGGAGAAGGACTGAACGATCTTTTAAAGCTGCAGGAATAGGAGATTTTAGAACGACCTCGTTCACAAAGGTGTCACACTGAACGATGTGGCTTCTTCAAGCAGTGTTAATTGGACGACGAACGATAGATTTGAGGTCCGGATCTCAAATTCTGGATGAACGATACAACGATTTTTTCAGCCAATATCCTTGGTTTACACCCAACGACGCACAAACGATTCAACGATCTCAAATCCATGACGTTGCAACGATATCGTTAACGAGATCCTTGCATGTAACGCCACCATTAGATAGATGGATAGACAGATGGCTAGATAGAGTGATAGATATGAAGGATGACTAGATATAGATAGATATGAGGAATAGATAAATCGAGAAAAATAGGCAGCACTCCAAATTAAATGTGAAAAAAGTGGATACTTTACTGATTCTCAGGTGGCGTTTTGATGGTGACCCGTCATTATCAAGCCTTTTTTTTTTTTTCTAATGTGGGATAGATATGATGGGGATGGATGTAAGGATATGAAGGATTCATATGAGAGATACATATGAAGGATGGATAGATCTAAATATGAGACAGATGAATGGATGAGGAATAGAGGGATATGTAAGAGAAATAGATATGAGGGATGGATACGAGGGATAGATAGATGGAAGGGAAAGATAAGAGAAGGGATAAATATGAGAGATGGGTGGATAGATAGACATGAGGGATGGATGGATATTAGAGACAGATTTGAAGGATAGATGAATAGATATGAGGGATAGATAGATAGATAGATAGTAAAAGAAAATGTTAGTGAGCAGCGGTTCTTTGTTCAGCAGAATTGCTGGGTGCTAAATCAGTCCTTCAGGTGGTTTCCAGCCACCTTTACTAGGTAGATATGTGCAAAATAAAGGCTGCAGCACTCCAATTTCGGATGTTATTCTCGCCTTTAATGGCCTTCAGGTACAAAGGTAGCGACGTTTCGGTCTGTAAAGACCTTCTTCTTTACAGACCGAAACGTCGCTACCTTTGTACCTGAAGGCCATTAAAGGCGAGAATAACATCCGAAATTGGAGTGCTGCAGCCTTTATTTTGCACATATCTAGATAGATAGATAGATAGATGGATAGATAAATGGATACATAGATATGAGGGACAGATAGATGTGAGGGATTGATGAATGGAGAGATAGATGGTTAGATGATATAGATATGAGAGATGGATGATGGATGGATAGATATGAGGGCTAGATAGATGGAAGCGATAGATGGAAAGGATAAATAAAGGTACCTTTACACGCCGCGACGGCAGGCTGGATACATCCCGCTACTTCACGTGCACGAGCACGCTCAAACGGTTACAAACGGTCAACGCACCCTCTTTACACGCCGCCACAAGGTGCGCTACGCTACGCTACATCTATAGCTAGCTACATCGCCGGGTGTCTCAAGTAGCCAGCTGTAGCTCATTTACACACCGCTACAACCAGCTACTATGGGAGGACCTGGTACAGCAGGGACAGCACATAGGCGTGCTACAATTGTGGATTACGAGACGTCCGTACGCTGATAGGACGAAGCAATAACATCCTGATTGGGCAGGCAACGCAGGAGGCTGAGTAATACAGCACGCTCGAGCGATTGTGTAGTGTGACTCGTCAGCTCCTTAAATATGCCTCCCTATGCAGCGACTACCAATCGTCATGCAGCAGCTTCCACCAATGATCGCACATGGGGCGCGGTAACACGGAGCCTGGGTGACGCCTTAGCTACATTGCAGCTACATCGCAGGCTGTCCCGAGTTCCCTTCCGTTGCCTCTTTACACGCCGATACAGCTCGCTACCATCGGCGTTGTAGCCATCAGTTTTTGAGCAGAGCTAGGAAACAGATGTATCTGTTGCCGGCTGTAGCGTCACGTCTTCAGACGCCGCTACGACGGGCTACATTGGCGCTACAAGCTACATTTGTAGCCTGTAGCGGGATGTATCCAGCCTGCCGTCGCGGCGTGTAAAGGTACCTTAAGAGATGGATAAGAGGATACATATGGGTGATGGATAGATATGAGATCTATATGGATGAATGCTGTGGTGGTCCGGTAATGGATAGTAATGATGTCATCGCTCCATAGATGATGACGTCTTGTTGATCCTCTGACATCCTCTAAATCCGTGTCCTCAGAAGTGACATGACTGATGGGTGGACATCAACTCTTCTGGACAAGGCGGTAATCCCAATTGTTCACAGCTCTTATATTACGGTATTTGACAAACTATAAAGGATTTTCCTGTGTAGATGTCACAGTCAGCCGTGATTGTAGCATCTACGTGGTTGAGAGACCAGGATGAAATATACCAAATATCCTCACCATATATAAAGCAACTTACAGGGGTTTTCCAATAAACATATATAAGATTATCTCAGCACAGGAACTTTTTTTTTTAATCACATCCAACTGTGGAAATTATTATTATTTTGATTAAAATAAACTTTAAAGTTATCTTTGTGGGAAACCCCATTAATAGCAGCGTTGTACTATGTCTAAATAATACCATCATGCAAATTGTATTAAAGAAGACCTAAACCTAAAACCACAATATAAAAGGGTTGAAACACAACACACTTTGCTGTTGTGTAAAATGTTTAAAGTCAATAGATTGAATAAATATTAAACTAAGTCCATAGTCGTACAGTGGACTCAGCCCCTATATAAATCATACCTCTGTTGTACCAAACGTGGTCAAAAAGCTTTTAGCTTGATTTGCCAATTGGAATGTTGGGTGCACCCTTGTTGTGGCCAGGAGATCTGGAGCACTGCTCCACCTCCTCTTTTATCATGAACAGTCACTTTCCTCTATTGATTAACAGTGTACACTGTCAACGTTAATTGAGGGGGTGGAACAGTGCACCAAAGCTTTTGGCCACACCAAGGGTGCACTTGATGCCCTAATTTGCATATCAAATTAAGTGGGGGGTTTTAAGCACAACAAAGGCAGCATTTACTAAGACAGTGGTGTTTGGCTTTTAAGGAGATTTAGTTCCCCATACGGCTAGCCCTTAGTTTAGTGATTTTGGGGGGCCAGACTTCTTTTAAAGGGAACCTGTCGTGCTGAAAATGATATCGGATTTGCAGGGGGATGTTATACAGCAGGAGGAGCTGAATGAGATTGATTCACATTTTTTTTGGAAAAGTTTCAGTAAAGCTTGCATCTTATTCATTGAAATCATTTTTGAGTCCAGTGGGTGGTCCTATTCAGTGATTCAGTCTTCCCTGTATGACTGTGTACGCAGAGACAGCTGTCAATCAGAGAGTAGGACCGCCCACTGGACTCCTATGGGATTTCAATGAAGAAAGATCAATTTTTACTTATTTTTTTTCCAACAGACCTTTTATATCATTCTGCTTGGATTCTCCTTCCTTAATGTCCACAGATCGAGACTACAGGTTCAGCGTGACGAGATCCCTTTAAGATTTAAAGGTGTGACAAGTTTCTGTTGGCAGAATACAGGGGAGCTCGTCTTAACTGATGGATACAACATGGAGGGATGCATAGGGTGAGAATCCCACAATATCCTTCCATCCCGTTGTATTTCACAGGCCACCTTCCCGCGGCGGGATGCAGAATACGTCCACAGACTCGCGGGACACTCCTTGCCTGAGGCTACATAGTGAATGAGAAGAAGGAAAGTGGAGGGGGAATGGGACTAAGCAAAGAATAAGAAGGCAGCGATTATCTACAATGATTATTACCAGGGTGTGAATACATAATTTTTTCCACTTTATTTGCACTAATGCCAACCTAATATAATACACATGGTTTTGTATGTTTTTAATTATTTTTAAGGCTTTTTTAATTACAAATAAATCCATTTTTATTAGCCATATTTCAAAATTCTCAGCGAGTGAAACATAAAATGTTCATCAATCAATAAATCACAGTAGGGAGGGAACTTTAATTGATATCATACATATACCCATTTTTATATATGCTAATATCTCAAGACTAGTATACACCAGAGACTGTATCCGCATATCTCATGGTTTTTATGACTTTACATGCAGGCACCAAATCCATCTCAAGTATCTTCTATATACATTTAATTACTTGCTCTATACTTGGAGAAAACCAGATCACCCTTGCAGTCCATCTGCTGCCTTGTAATATATGCAGAATTAAGCTCCAAGGTTGCGTGAGCTGGTTTTACATACGAGCCCTCATTGTGGAAGGTCACAGGTCTAAAGGTGTGCGTCAAGCCCGAGCTTCCACTCTGAGCAGACGGTAAAGGCCACTTTACACGTCGCAACATTGCATGCAATTTTGCTTGCAACTTACTGGTTGCAGTGAAATCATGGACACATTGTTCTATTTTGTTGCCGTGTACAAGTGGAACAATGTGTCCATGATTTCACTGCAACCAGCAAATTGCAAGTGAAATTGCATGCAATGTTGCAACGTGTAAAGGTACCCTAACACAAAGCCCAACAGGTTTATCTCACAATAAACCCAACCTTGCTACTTCCATGTTATTTATAACGCCTGTCTGTTGGTGTCCCTTAAGGTTCAGTTCTAGGACCCCTAGTCTTCTCCATGTAGACCTTCGGGCTGGGACAGCTCATAGAGTCCCACGGCTTTCACTATCACTTCTAGGCTGATGACAACCAGACCTGACATCACCCCCTTATTGACCAGAATTCCACAATGTCTGTCTGCTATGTCATCCTTCTTCTCTGCCATATTTCTAAAACTGAACATGGACAAAACAGAATTAATCATCTTTCCCCCATCTCACCCATCTAACCCTCCACTAGACCTATTCATCAAAGTCAATGACTGCTGCCTCTCCCCAGTGCCACATGCTTGGTGCCTCGGCGTAATCCTTGACTCTGCCCTCTTTTGTAAGCCACATATCCAAGCCCTTTCCACCTTCTGCCAACTCCAACTCAAAAATATTTCCTGGACCCGTACATTTGTTAACCAAGAATGTGCAAAAACACTAGTGCACGCTCTCATCATCTCCCATCTCGATCACTACAACTTCCTGCTCTCTGGCCTCCCTTCTAGCACTCTTGCACCCCTCCAATCTATCCTGAACTCTGCTGCCGACTAATCCACCTGTCTCCTCGCTTCTCCCCGGTCTCTCCTTTCTGTCAATCCTTTCACTGGTTTCCCATTGCCCAGAGACTCCACTTGAAAACCCTATGGGTACCGTCACTCTTGGCGACGGTACCGCCCGATTTGTTAGGCGATGCAGGGGCGTGGCCTACGGCACCGACATCGCCCCTGCATCGCCTAATGTAATTGGGCGATGGCGACGCCTTTTACTGGTGCCTGGTTTCAGAGCAGATCTGGGGCGATGTGTACACATCGCCCCATGTAAACGGCCACCGTTGAACTGACAGGCGATGGGAGCCATAGGCTCCCATTGTACTGCATCGCCGCTGGGGTTTTGAGACACCCCGGCGCCGATGCCGGCTGTCAGCTCGCCGGTGCATCCCGGGGGTGTCTCCCTGTGTAAACGGGGATGGCGACGCTGGGGGGCGCCTAAAGCGTGCATGCTCCCGCCATTTGCCCGCCGACATCTCCGGCAGGTGGCACCGTGTGACGGGCCCCTAACTTTTGACATACAAAGCCATCCACAAGATGTCTCTTCTGTATATCTGTGATATGGTCTCCCGATACTTACCTGTACATAACCTTCAATCCTCACACAGAATCTCCTTCTCCCTTCCCTCTTATCTCCTCTTCCGACAATCGTATACAAGACTTCTCCCGTGAATCCCCCATACTCTAAAGTTCTCTGCCCCAACACATCAGACTCTCGACTACTGTGGAAACCTTCAAAAGGAACCTGAAGACTCGCCTCTTCCGACAAAGCTACAACCTGCAGTAACCCTCAATCCACTATATCGCCACATGACCAGCTATACCCTCACCTACTGTATCCTCAGCCATCCCTTGTAGACTGTGAGCCCTCGTGGGTAGGTCCTCTCTCCTCATCTACTGTATCCTCACCCATCCCTTGTAGACTGTGAGCCCTCGCAGACAGGGTCATCTCTCCTCACCTACTGTGTTCTCACCCATCCCTTGTAGACTGTGAGCCCTCGCAGACAGGGTCCTCTCTCCTCACCTACTGTATCTCTCACCATCACTTGTAGACTGTGAGTCCTCGTGGGTAGGTTCCTCTCTCTTCACCTACTGTATCCTCATCCATCCCTTGTAGACCGTGATCCCTCATGTGCCTTATTTTGTTCTTGGTTATTCTACTTGTTTTTATTATGTATACCCCTTTTCACATGTAAAACGGCATGGAATAAATAAAGCTATAATAAATAATCAAAATAGGTCTAAAATCCTCTTCTGATTCATCTGTTAATTTATCATTATGACATTTAGAGCCCAGTTTTCCATATAAAACATTCTCTAGGCAAAAAAGCTAAAACCTCTTATATGTGTTCACCACTAGAGGGAGCCTAGGAGCTAACTGCATACACTGAGCTCAATAATAAAACCTGTGAGCGCACTCTAGTGGTGAATAACGGCAGCCAATATTTTATTCTTTCACTTTGTTTTAGTGCATGGCTTTACATTATATACATATATATTATAAAATTAATTCCCACTCCTTTTAAGCTGTTTTGCATTTTTATATAAATATCACTGTACCTCATGGATTGGTGTGAATTTTTATCTATGCCTGGAAATCCTGTTTAATGATGTCCTTGCCGCAGGTACCTGTGCTGAATTCATTAACCGATGTTTAAAAACAATGATTTCATCCGGTAATTATCTCAACTCGAGTAATTGCGACAGTAAATAAGTGGGTGATTCAGGAGCAAGTGTTATGTAACAGGCGGAAAGGATTATCTTGCAGCATCTTCAGGGCAGTGTAAATTACGGTAATACTGAAAAATATTGGGGAGAAACTGAAATATTTTGCATTATGTCTAAGTGTAACAGCAGACAGCAGGGGGCGCCCTACTTCTTGCTGCCTGTGATCCCTGACTTGCACATAGAGGGCAATGAAGAGGAAGGTGAGTAACTAGGAACGTCTCTATTATTTGCACGTTAGCCGTCATCTGTCGGACATGCCTTTTCTTGGCTGGTGCTTTAAGCAGTACTTTCTAGTGACTGTGGTGTACCGTATAATATATAGATACAGTGCCAATATATCACCATTGTAAGATGCCTAGAAACAATCTGAACACTAGAGTGTGTCGCGCTTTACGTGCACAAAGGGGATCATTTTGTCGGTTCCTAAACCTGGAGAAACAAATGGAAATCCTAACATAGATGTGAATGAGCCCTTATAGATTTAATTAATGTGCCACTAAACATATGGATGCTGTTACACACCCCAATCAATACACTAATACATACATGCATTCTACAAAAACACATACAGTTGCAGATGCACAGATCCATAAGCAGGCATGCACACATACATGAAGACATGCACACATACATTAAGCAGACATGCACACACATGTAGACCTGCACAAATACAGTAAGCAGACATGCAACCACATATGCAGACATGTACACATACAGGAAGACATTCACACACATGAAGACCTGCACACATACAGTAAGCAGACAAGGACACAGATATGAATGCATGCGGTAAGAAGACATGCACATCCATATGCAGACATGCACACACATGCAAATATACAAACATACAGTAAACAGACATGCACACACACATGCAAATATACAAACATACAGTAAACAGACATGCACACACACATGCAAATATACAAACATACAGTAAACAGACATGCACGCACAGTATGCAGGACTGTATATACAGGAAGACATTCACACATATGAAGACCTGCAAACATACAGTAAGCGGACAAGGACACAGATATGAATGCATACAGTAAACAGACATGAACATATATGCAAACATGCACACACAGTATGCAGACATACACACACACACGCAGACATGTACACATACAGTTAACAGACATGCACACACACGTAGACCTGCACAAATACAGTAAGCAGACATGCAACCACATATACAGACATGTACACATACAGGAAGACATTCACACACATGAAGACCTGCACACATACAGTAAGCAGACAAGGACACAGATATGAATGCATGCAGTAAGAAGACATGCACATCCATATGCAGACATGCACACACATGCAAATATACGAACATACAGTAAACAGACATGCACACACAGTATGCAGACATGCACACACACATGCAAATATACAAACATACAGTAAACAGACATGCACACACAGTATGCAGGACTGTACATACAGGAAGACATTCACACACATGAAGACCTGCAAACATAGAGTAAGCGGACAAGGACACATGAATGCATGCAGTAAGAAGACATGCACATCCATATGCAGACATGCACACACATGCACATCCATATGCAGACATGCACACACATGCACATACATATGCAGACATGCACACACATGCACATCCATATGCAGACATGCACACATGTAAATATACAAACATACAATAAACAGACATGCACACACACATACAAACATACAGTAAACAGACATGCACACACAGTATGCAGACATACACACACACGCAGACATGTACACATACAGTTAACAGACATGCGCACACATCAAGACATGCACAAATACAGTAACAGACATGGACGCACACATGCCCGCGTACAGTAAAACATGCACACATATGCAAACATGCACATACATAAGCAGAGATAACCATATCTGCTAGTGATGCAGCCAGGCCAGCACTGTGCCTTTAATTTTGTTGTGTGCTGTCCTGACTACAACACTGCTAGCAGATACAGCCACACAATGCATTGTGCATGACTGTCTACAAAACTGATGGCCAACAAGCAGCGTGCCAAGGAAGAAACAGGCGGCACTGAACAGCTAGTGGGGGGTGACCCGGAGGGCATTTGCCCCTCTGTACCCTTGCTCAGCTTGGGTTGTCAACCATCCAAAAATTCCTTGACAGTCTGTAAAAACAGAGCACCATATTATCCTGTCCGTAAATAAAACTGAAAGCGTCGGTGACTTTTTTGAGGCTGATAAAACTTCTACAGATTATTCTGACTGTAATTGTCATCATTGTACAGTGAATGCAGGTGACGTCTCATATCAGAATTATGGGCTGTAGACATGGATCACTGATAATCATAGTGAAATATTATGGCTTTCCAATGTGTCCGTAAAATACAGCCAAGCTGGCAATCCTGTGCCCAGGCCTGCCCCTGCCTCTGGGACTTAGGGAAGGCAGACCCTATGACGTGTAGGAACGTGCCCCTTGATTACTACGGAGCAGTCATACATTGCGCTGTGTCTGACCCATTGCTGTGAGGTTATAGGCGTAGGTCGCCCCTGTAATTATACAGTGTTCCTGGAGAGAAAAAGTGGATCATTTCCTGGCGTGTGGGAATTCCTCGGTTCCTGCTTTGTTGTCTTTACACAGAGGAATGCCTTGTGCTGCTGATTTCCGTATAGAGGATTTTTAGAAAGCTTTCTATAACAGTATCACCATGTAAAAGGGTTTACCACTTCACGACTGCCATTGCCATCGATTGTGTGGAGTTTGGCGCAAAAACACCAGAAACTGACACCGCTCTAGCCTCTCCTAGTGTATCCTCACTCGTGGACAGGGTCCTCTCTCCTCACCTACTGATCCTCACCCATCCCTTGTAGACCGTGAGCATTTGTGACAGGCCTCTCTCCTCACCTACTGTATCCTTATCATCCCTTGTAACTGTAAGCCCTTGTAGGCAGGGTTCTTCTCCCTCACCTACTGTATCCTCACCTATCCCTTGTAGGCTGTGAGCCCTCGCGGCAGGTTCCTCTCTCCTCACCTACTGTATCCTCACCCATCCTTGTAGACTGTGAGCCCTCATGGGCAGGTCCTCTCTCCCTATCTATCCTTGTATCTGTGAGCCCATGCGGGCAGGGTCCTCTCTCCTCACCATCCCATGTAGACTGTGAGCCCTTGGAGGTAGGGTCCTCTCTCCTCACTACTGTATCCTCACCTATCCCTTGTAGACTGTGAGCCCACGTGGGCAGGGTCCTCTCCTCCTCACCCATCCCATGTAGACTGTTTGCCCTTGAGGTAGGGTCCTCTCTCCTCACCTACTGTATCCTCACCTATTCCTTGTAGACTGTGAGCCCTCGTAGGCAGGGTCCTCTCTCCTCACCCATCCTTGTAGACTGTGAGCCCTTATGAGCAGGTTCTCTCTCCTCACCTACTGTATCTCACCCATCCCTTGTAGGCTGTGGGTCCTCTCTCCTCCTGTACCTGTGTGTTCCTTTTTATGCTCATGTTTATTGCACTTGTCTGTGTATGCCCCTTTTCACATGTACAGAGCCATGGGATAAATGGCGCTATAAAAATGAAATAATAGATTTCCTTGGTCTTCTGGGCATGTCATAACTTGGTAATATTATGGCTTTCAAATACTGTTATCAGTCTTTTCTAGAGTCTGGAATAACTAAATATGCCCAATTTTGCTTTCTGCTCCATACAGACATGCCATTCTGTAGCCTAGGAGAGGTAGCTGACCACCTTTAAGGTACCTGTAAGACTGGTGGTCAAGTTGACCCTATCACCAAGTGTGTATAAAATATTGTTGGATTGAATTTGCTGAAAATTTCCCATTAAAGAGAAGAAATCATGACCGATAGGTTGGTCTATAATCTTTTGTTAGCTTAGATGCAATTACAAAGGCTCGTTACAGGTCGGACGGTGCAATAGTTGGCTTTAGCGCAGCAGACTGTTGTTGAGGAGCGTTGAGTAAACTGTCAAACTGAGGGACAATCTGGCCCTATTCAGGCTTCATTGTCTTCCCTGCCTATAATGCTCCACCATTTTCTTATACCTTTTAGATCTGCACCACGCCATGCTTGCCCTATGTAAAGGGAGCTCACAATCAAGGGTGCGGACATTAAATCAGGGTCACTGGTTGTATTGAAGGGCCACAATAGCGGACCTTGTTCCTTTATATAAGCACTGACGTGACTATGTTATTACAGACCTAGTTTCAGACTGAATAACAGACTCTGTCACTCAGTTGATTTGACACCAAACCTCGGAGAAGGCCTGATAAACCCCAGACGGATTCCTCTCCCCATGCTGGGGTGTCGAAAAACATAATCAGTGCTATATTCCTCTAAGCAGGCTTTCTTAAAGGGTCAATCAATCTAAAGTAGTATGTTCATGAAAGTAAATGGCAAAAAATTATCTTTTAATAAATAATAGCAATATGTAATAATGAAGATAATATAAAGTGTTATTACACATATAAAATACTATATAAGGTAAAGTTTTAAGAAACTCAAATACGCTTTACTCACTCTCTGTGTCCAGTTCTGAATCTCCACTGTCTGGTTTTGTTTGCAAAACTGACATCTCATCGAGAGCACTGCAGACAATCACTGAGATCAGCGGCTCAGGCAAAGCCTCAGTGATTGTCTGCAGTGCCATCAATGTGACATCAGTGATTCAGAGGGAGAAGTAGCAGGCACTTGTCCTTTGTCCCAGGGAAGGGGAGTAAAGCACAGTTTCGGAAAGGAGTTTTCCAAAATTGGAACGGTTCAGGCTTTTTTTTCCTGATCTTGGATCAATAACTAAGTAAATCTGATAACCTTGAATAAGACCTGAATGAGTGCTATATTCCAGAGTCTGGTGTTCATCCATTTTGCACCATCACATTATTTTAGACAAAGGACAGTAGAGATTCTCTTCTTACTGATTTCTTTAAAGGGAATCTGTCAGCGCAGTCCTACTGGCAGCTGCTACCCTCTCTCTTTTTTTGTGATTATCCCTGGGACTTGAACCAACAATCTCTTCAGTTGCAGGCAGGAGCTAAATCTCTCAGCCTATGGCTGAGAGGCATAGCTCCTGCCTGCAACTGTAAAGGTTGTTGGTTCAAGTCCCAGGGACAATCACAAAAAAAGAGATAATCGCGGCTGTGTAGGCACTTTTCCTCAAATAAAAAAGGGCCTTGTCTATCAATAAAGAAATGGCATATGCTGAGAGGGTCTATAGCTGAGAGGTTTAGCTCCTGTCTGCGTCTGTAGAGGTTGTTGTTTCAAGTCACAGGGTCACTCCCCAAAAAAAAAAATAATAATAATAATGGCAGCAGTTTAGACACTTGTAAACATAAAGAATGTCTTGTGTCTCAATAAAAATGCCATATGCTGACAGAGCCTATCTCTGAAGAGGTTTAGCCCCTGCCAGCAACTGTAGAGGTTGTTGGTTCAAGTCACAGAGGTGCTCACAAAAAATGAGATAATGGCAGCTGTGTAGGCACTTGTCCCCCAATAAAAATGTTTTGTGCCCCCCAAAAAAATTCCATATGCTGAGAGCCTATGGCTGAGAAGTTTAGCTCCTGCCTGAAACTGTAGAGGTTGTTGGTCCAAGATCAGGGAAACTCTTACAAAAAAAAGAGAAAAAAATTTGATAATGGCAGCTGTGTAACCATTTGTCCCCCCAATAAAAAATACCTTCTCCCCCAGTGAAAAAATATCCATATGCTGTCAGAGCTTATGGCTGAGAGATTTAGCTCCCGCCTGCAACTGTAGAGGCTGTTGATTCAAGTCCCAGGGATGCTTATATAAAAAAAAAAAAAGATAATGGCGGCTGTATAGACAATTGTCCCCCCATTAATAAGATACTTTTTGATGTGCCAGTCATAAGAAATCTAGCATAAAATCCATATGCAATTATTGCTGTAAGTGCACAGGGGGAGTGTCATTGCACTAGAAAGAGATAATCCACCCCCAGGGAACTTCCAGCCTGATTTGAATATGACTCTCACACTAGGCTTCCTCTGAAAAAGGTATGCAGCGTTACCACAATCTCAATATGGGAAACAAGCTTTAAGTAATCCATGAGACAAGAAAAAAACATGGTTCCTTTGGAAACATAACTAGGAACCACAGGGCCACCATCTACAATTGTGTAGTACTTTCCACATGCAAAGTCTTTAATTCCCAGGCTGGATCCTTGATGAAGAATCTTGTCCCATAGATGTGTCCAAAAGTGATCCAAAATGACTGATGTATCCATCGTAATACCTCCATGACTTGGCGTAAGAACCAATGGCGTATAAGTTCGTTGACCTCCATGACTTCATGTAAGAACCAATGGGGTATAAGGTCATAGACCTCCATGACTTGACGTAAGAACCAATGGGGTATAAGGTCGTAGATCTCCATGACTTGACGTAAGAACCAATGGGGTATAAGTTCGTTGACCTCCATGACTTGACGTAAGAACCAATGAGGTATAAGGTCGTAGACCTCCATGACTTAACGTAAAAACCAACGGGGTATAAGTTCGTATACCTCCATGACTTGACGTAAGAACCAACGGAGTATAAGTTCGTATACCTCCATGACTTGACGTGAGAACCAATGGGGTATAAGGTCGTAGCCTCCATGACTTGATGTAAGAACCAATGGGGTATAAGTTCGTATACCTCCATGACTTGAGTAAGAACCAACGGGTATAAGTTCGTGTACCTCCATGACTTGACGTAAAATCCAACGGGTATAAGTTCGTATACCTCCATGACTTGACGTGAGAACCAATGGGTATAAGGTCGTAGGCCTCCATGACTTGATGTAAGAACAATGGGGTATAAGTTCGTATACCTCCATGACTTGACGTAAGAACCAACGGGGTATAAGTTCGTGTACCTCCATGACTTGACGTAAAAACCAACGGGGTATAAGTTCGTATACCTCCATGACTTGACGTAAGAACCAACGGGGTATAAGTTCGTATACCTCCATGACTTGACGTGAGAACCAATGGGGTATAAGATCGTAGGCCTCCATGACTTGACGTGAGAACCAATGGGGTAAAAGGTCGTAGACCTCCATTACTTGACGTAAGAACCAATGGGGTATAAGGTCGTAGACACCATCGGACTTCCATGTTTTTGTAGAACAGCTCAAAATATTAAAGCAAATTTTCAGTTCAATTTGAAAAATTTGTTGAAATAAAATTAATTTTAAGGGTTTTTTTTGTTCACATAAAAGAATAAAAAAATTGTTGCGGCATTAAAAGAACAATCTTCTATGGAGGATCACCGTATATTTGTCTAAAAGAATGACAATTTGGACGAGGCATCTAATAAGGTTCTCTTTGTGTAGGACATATTTTTTTCACGGCCCTCTAAAGCACAATATAAAAGCTTTCATAAAAAGTCACATTACCTTATGTGTTAGCGCTGCAGAATATACGGCCTAATAGAGTACAATGCTCTCTTTCCGCTGCGGTAGTGATATGAATTGGAAAAGGCAGTCCTAGAAACTAAGTGAGCCTTAAAATAAATGAAATTGCTGCTTCAAAAGTGTATGTGCATTGTTGGTGACAGATTCAAGGCTGAACGTCTATAAAAGCTTCATGAATTTCGTTTTGGCTCTCCTTTCTCTTTCGCGGACTGCATTTTTTTTCTTTTGTAACCTTGAAGTATTTTAGAGGTGTTTGGCTAAAACCCATTCAGGCTCTGTGGTGAACAAGACTAATTAAAATTCATTTTCACTTGGCTCAGGTTGTCATCGATGGTTGCACCGCTTTATTCGAGGCTGTTGACTGACGCTCATGGAAATGTCGAAGAAAACATCGAAGTAACCAGACACGAGCGAGGTATGAAACCGTTATAAATGCCGTATTAGAGGCAGGAGAACATTATTCCATAAAAATTAGGCCATATAATTGGTTTCATGGTCCAAAATATGGTCCTCATCATCTCAATAGTGAACATCTTTTCCAGATACTGTACTAAGTATCCTTCTTTAGTCCTTCCGTAAAGATGTTGACCTTGTAGATTGAGTCCATGGTCCATGCAACCATCCTTCATATGATGCCTCATTTAATGACTTATTAGTTCCAGAGAGGAAGAGGTCTTAAACTCTAGTGTCACCTATGGGAAGGAACATCCTAAAAGTCACCATTGACTCTTTAACGAGCTTTGCCATATGACTTGGGATAAATTCACACCAGAATTTCTGTTGCAATTCAGTGTCAAGGGATGCTGCCTTTCAGACTGACTGCGGTCTAAGGGGTAATGTATCTCCTTGTGGAGAGGGAAATGTCTGACAATGCCAGTTTAGGAGACTCATAGGCCACAAAATAGTCTGCGAAATAAATATATATGGCCTATAAGTCTCCTTATAAGGCATGTCAGGCGTATCACCCCCACAAGGATAGATATTACCCATTTATTCAGGAGAACGGAGGCCTATGGGTCTCATTTCAATGGCATGTCGGGCATGTTACTGTCCACAAGAAGAGACATTACACATTAGTTCAGGAGAACAGAATTCTAAACTAGAATGCTCCCCTGCAATGCTTCATCACTAACTGCTCTACAAGAGTGCTCCTTTACTCTGCAATGCAACAGTGTTTATTAGAGTTCTTCACTATAGTACTTGCCCCAGAGTACTTTACTAGTTCTCACTTTAGAGTGCTTCCCTACTAATAGCTTTAACTTACTAGAGTGCTCAAAGTGCTTTACTAGTTCTCGCCCTAGACTGTTAGCCCTTGAGTGCTTTACTAAAGTGTTTGCCATTGTGTTCTTTCTACTAAACTGCTAGGGCTAGAATGCTCTACTAGAGTGCTTCCATAGAAAGCTTTACTAGAGTGCTCACCCCAGAGTGCTTCAATCATGCTTGCCATAGAGTGGCTCACTAGATTGCTTGCCCTAGAGTGCTTCACTAGAGTGCTCACCATAGAATGCCTCCAGAGTTCAACTTTTACAAAGTGCATAAATGACCAATGAAAACATTATTTCCAATTTTCCCACCTTACTATAGTATAGAATCAAAGCATTAGAAAAAAAACTCCAGAAACTCTCCCTCACTGTTCAACCAGCTTGTTGTCTAGATTAAACTGCTTAAATTGGACCCATTTACCATGCAACATGACAACTTTCTTCTATGCAAACTGTCTCCTCAGAGAAGAAGTAGCCTTGAACTCTAGTGCCACCTATTGGATTTAGCAATCCTAATAGTCAAAAGTGACCCTATAACAAGCCTCGCCATATGACTAATGAGGATTAATACCTGATCAGAACTTCAATTTTCAGACGGTGTTTTGGAGTATTTTCCCCCCTTCAGTGCAAAGTATGAAATCTGATCTGGCTGTATGAGAGACTAAGTGGGGTCTACTTCCAATAGGTGGCACAGAGTTCAAGTCTACTTCCTCTCTGAAGAGACCATTTGCATATTTTATTTCCCAGAGGAGCATTGCAGCTTTAAGCCTCCTCATTACGAGCACGCCGGATCTGGTGTGTCGCTTTGCACAAGAAGAAAAGCTTACCCCTCGAACCTTCTTTCCCGACTCTTGTGGTAGTGACCCATTGGTATAGGAGAAACTGAATGTTCTAGAGGTTGAAAGCAACAAAAAAGCCTGAGTGAAAATGTTACGACTGTGGGCATCAACCAGGTGTATAAAAATCACAACTGACCAGGAGAACTGCCAGAGGACCCTTCAAGACCGTCCACCTCTCCTATACGGTGGAGTAATTGGTAAGCTTGGGTTTGGAGAAGAATGAAGGTCCCACCAAAGTTTGTAACAGGGGTCTCCACAACCTTAGTTAGTCCCAGCTGTTAGAATATTAATTGGAGGACATTGTCATGATATATCATCCTATAACTGCAACGTAAGGTCTAGTGAATGAGCAGAGATCTTTACATGACGGTAATGTAATGATACCGTCCAGACGCCTATGTGTATTTCTGCAGAGAGCAGTATGTTGTAGACAGTCTCTTTATTGCATATATTCAGTGTATAATTGCTGCTTTCTAAGCTAAATAATGCTAACCGAGCCAAGATAAATGGGACCATCAACTCCCCTTTCATTGCGCTCACGCTTATTATTAAATTACGGATCCCGGGCAAGGAAGAAGAAAATTCTATATTGATCTCGACCTTTACTCATCATTTCCATCAGCCCGGCTCCCCTCCAAGCATAGACTGAGTGCACATCTGTAATGTCAGCTTTTTAGATGTTCCCATAGATGTAGTAAATGCTGAGATCCCACCATATAAAGCAACTGGGAAAAAGCAAAGTCAATGCTCCAAGGTCATCGGCATTATTCTAAAGAGAGCTTTCAAGGGAGATGAGGGGGTAATGTCTGTCAGCCATCCTTAACTGTTTCATAGCCGAGAAGGTTGTCAATACTGTGCTATTAATTATGAAGTGTGAACAAGGCTACAACAAATGCTGCGCTCCAGTAGAGTCCCCACAGTCTGATGTTTATGACATGGCTTGTTCCCTTTCTGGGCATTCACTCCTGTGTAGGGGAAGGGAAGTGACAACCATAGAGCAGGCATCAATGGCACCCAGATACATTGACACTTTGAGTTCCAGTTTCAGGATCTGTATTGATCTCCTGGCTCCTTGGGGCCGTCCATGCACCAACTCCATGGGCGCTACCCGACCAAAACTAATCTAGGACATCTGTTGGTTGTAGAACTGGAAATCTAGGGACACGCTCATTTTTGGACATGGCTTCCAGAGAGTTTTCCAGAAAGTTTATAAAATTATGAAAAAATAAATAAAATCATACTTGCCTTACCAATTCCCAACGCTCCTCTTTTAATGTTGCCAAAATTTACCTCCAGTCTCTTTTTCTTTAACTTTCCAGCCACACGGGAAAGTGACGGCTGCAGACAACCACTATTTATTGTGTCATATCCATGATTGGCAGCAGCGGTCACATTATCAGGGTGAAAAAGGATGTACAGAGCCAAGCAATGCTGGGAGAGGAGATTGATCCCCTGCTTCAAGTCCCATAGTTAGAGGACGGGAAAGAGCATACATAGGTGTGCAGGGAAAAAGGAGGCATGTTCTGTGCAGCACTTGGCTACAGCTACAATCCTCCCGATCACTCATTAGCAAATATGTAAATTTAAAGGGAATCTGTCACCAGGTTTTTGCCCCCTAATCTGAAATCAGCAAAATGTAGAAGAGAAAGAGACCCTGATTCCAGGGATACATCCCTTACTGGGCTGCTTGCTGTAGTTTTGGTAAAATAACAGCAGGAAGTTTTCACTAGAAGATTAGTAAATGTGCTGCCAAGTAGTCAATTATAATAACTCACTCTTTATAACCCCACCCCCACCAATAATTAGCCACTTTTTGCCTTTGCACTGTACACAAAGAAAGCAGACAATCAGTGGTGTGGGCGGGGTAATACATAGCTCGGTATTCAGATAACTGGTAGATCTGCAGTAGGGTACAACAGCAAGCAGCAGCATAAGGGACACATCGCTGGAATCAGTGTCTCTGTCTCTACATTATTCTGCACCCAGATGGGATAGCCCAGCAGTGGTGTGTTGAATGTAAGTCCCCTGCCCCGGTATTATACTCACCTTCCACCGCCTTCATCCTTTTCCAGCATTGCTTAGGTCGGTCTGCGTCAAAAAGTGCCCTGCCAGCAGCCCCAGTGTTTCATGGAGGGCATAGGAGGTCACTTTTCAATCCATCCCTTATGAGAGCCTCATTCTGGCTCTCGTAGAGATGCACTGAGCACTTGCGATGTCACTTCTGACTTCCCACAAGTCAGGAGTTACAAGCACAAGATGGCGCCGCGGGACCGAAGGGGCATAAGATAGGATAAAAACGGCAGAGGGCGACTATAATACCCGGGGCCGGGGATTTAAAGCCCCACTCCAGTGCTGAAAATATAAGCACTATTGAGGTCCTTTGATCAAAAAGTGGAAAAAGGTCTGTAGACCCAAATGACACATTGAGATATGAGTTGTGCAAAGCATTTTACTCGGTATTGCTACAAATGTAGCTAAACTGTCAATGTGAATCATTCTGAACATAGCACTAAACAATATCTAGGATCAGACATCACTTTGGGTAAATTCAGAGAACAATCGCCCTCGTTATTTTACTTGTTCACGTCCTCTAAGATTCCCGGCTTTCCTTTAAGATGTTGTCTTCGGCTTGCACATCCCGCTCCCCAGCGAGGCTTCTTCATTACTTTGCTGCAGCATCAATCTAATTAGGGATGTCTATGCTCGGTGCCAATATGTTCCCTTCCATGTAATCCAAACTGACAGATATGCATAACCCTTACAAAGTTGGTTTATGGAAGATATTTCATACAAGCTGTTTATTTGCCGGCATGACCCGCAGCTGCCGGTTTATTTGCTAAGCGAAGACATGATCTTATTGTGGGCTCTCATTATGAGGACTGGGCACGTCAGGATAAGGGGATATGCAACTTAATAAGATTTCAGTATCTATGGGTAGAAGGAGTGGAGTCAATGCCAGAACGGCAGATTCATATTTACTCCGCTGAATAACAATTGGCCAACAGGATGCCGTTAGCGAACAGTCTACTCTCCCCAAAGATGCCAATGCCAATCTGTTGTCACAATAGAGAAATACATTATACAACGCACGTCCTGAATTACATGCGAACGTAATGCACCAGTGATCAGCGGCGCGCGGGCACAATGCTGATTTCCCAATTTTATTTATATATTTATCTTGCACAATGCTGATATTGCTACATTTCTGGAGAAGCAAATGACATCCAATTAGTAAAAGACTAATGTGAATTACTCCCAAACAAGAAGGGAAAAAAAGCTCATCTGAAATGACAATGATAATCACATAATAAATCGCATCAAGGAGCTATGGTTAAAGGGAATGTACCGTTAAAGCAGGGGCGGACCGTGACCCCTGGGGGCCCTGGTGCAGGAGTGGGGGGGGAGCTACTGGCCGTCGGCACGGCCCAGGGGGGGTAGCTGTTGCCCGTCGGCGCGGCCCGATGGAGGGGGGGGAGACGCTGCAGGGGGCCGCCGGCGCGGTGGTCTCCTACCTAATGAGCCGTGCCGGCTGTTTGCAGCCGTCCTACGGGCCGGAGGGGCAGAAGAGAGGTGGGGCGGGATCAGGCAAGGGAAGCAGGAAGCTCTCTGCTTCCCTTGCATGACCCTCCTCTCATCTGACGGCGGCTTGCGGGGTCGGCTGGGGGCCCCCCTCCAGGCTTGAAGGGGCCCCCTAGCCGGTCAGGGCCCTGGTGCAGCTGCACCAGCTTCACCAGTGTAGTTCCGCCCCTGCGTTAAAGCAGACCTACCGTCCTTTTTAATCATGGAGCCTCCCCAGTGATCATTTGGCTATGGGCATCATGTAATACATGACAGCAAAAAGACTTCCAGAGTAGGGGTCTCTATTTGTACTCCACATCCCCATGATGTTCATGCACCCTAATTTGAAATATTAGTAGAGGTCAATCCCAAAATGTATTTAGTGATGAGCAAGCACTACGATGCATGGGCGCTCGGGTCTCGTAAGGAGCAGTTGGATGTTCGGATGGGCGCAACTAGAGTACTCGACTATAATAGAAGTTAATGGGGAATTCAGTAACTTTACCGGAGGAGCTCCCAGAAAAAAAGCTTGAGTCCCGCATTGACTTCCTTCACACTTTGTTACTCTAGTTATGCCCATCCGAGCATCCAACTGCTCCTTTACGAGACCCGAGCACCCGCATATGGGATTGCTCATCACTAGTGTTATTCTTTAGGATAACAATGATAACAGTGAATCCCGTTATGAAAGCTCACATTACACCAGGTACATGTTGGCCCAATATTTGTTTGGTAGACCACTATGTCCCCCGCATCTCCCACACATGATCAATTAGCTCAGCCATGCATTTTCAACTGGGAGAGAGGAGAAAGCTGACATAACAAGAAAACAAAGCTTAAATTTAAGCTGCCCTGTCCTTCTCTCCCTTGCCATCATTTGACAGAGAACAGTCGGTAGGCTTCCATAGACATCAGATGGTCGATGGTCCTCCCTAAGTCAGTGGTCGGATGGTCCTGCCTAAGTCAGTGGTCGGATGGTCCTCCCTAAGTCAGTGGTCGGATGGTCCTCCCTAAGTCAGTGGTCGGATGGTCCTCCCTAAGTCAGTGGTCGGATGGTCCTGCCTAAGTCAGTGGTCGGATGGTCCTCCCTAAGTCAGTGGTCGGATGGTCCTCCCTAAGTCAGTGTCGGATGGTCCTGCCTAAGTCAGTGTTTTAGCCAACTTTCAGCTACTGTTTTTGAAGGACTTAAAACTAGAGATAACCGAAACCCGTGACGTGTGGGTTCAGGTGGCGGCGTTTGCGGCCCGAGCTTGACCCTGATCCTCATTAGATATCACAGATTGGCTGTACGCCCACATACAGCCAGACATCAGCCTTACGGTAGTGGGAGGTTGGGGAGTTTTATTTTTGTTTTATGTTACAGAAACACTATGGGCAAAAACCTGGATTTAATCTCCAGTGCGAGCCAATCACAGACTGCAAGTAGCGTGCACTGGCCCCAGCACCAAGTGTACTGGAGCACAGCGATGCTCACTGCAGCAGTTTGGAACAGTCACTCACCCGAACTCGGGCCCTAAATAGGTTTGCTCATCTCTACTTAAAACCCTCATAGATCAGCTGTAATCTGTGAAGGAACCCTTTAGTAAATGTTCGCTTTTCCTGCAGTTCCACTACTGTGAACATTCAGTATTACATGGTGGCCAAGGAGCTCATTGGGTTGTTCATTTATTGTGTTTGTAACCACTCTCTATTTTTGAGTAAGGGACTTCCTTCTGTTATCTCAGAAGGCCATAAAACAACATTTGGCAATTTGTTTTCGAATTTCTTCAAACTTCCTCCAGTTAATAATGGCCCTCCTCCATGAGATTATTGCTAGCCAAAATTGAGAATTTTGCTTCGACCAGTAGATCATCTTATGTGTATGGAGGATTCCTAAAGGCCCTGTCACACAAACGATCGCTCCAGTGATCCCGACAGTGATAAGGACCTGCAGGGATCGCTGGAGCGTCGTTACCTGATCACTGGGGAGCTGTCAAATAGGCAGATCTCCCCAGCGCTCAGGGACCTGGGAGCCACCTCCCACATCGCTGAAGGCGATGTCAGCGTCCTCCCTACTTAGCGTTGCCTTACAGGCAGCGCTAAGCAGGTAGAACGCTGGTAACTATGATAAACAGCGGTATCCAGGCAGTGCACACTGCCTGGATACCCGCTGTTTATCATAGTTACCAGCGTTCTCCCTGCTTACAAGCAGTGCTAAGCAGGGAGAACGCTGGTAACCATGATAAACACCGGGTATCCAGGCAGCGCGCGCTGCCTAGATACCCGGTGTTTACCATGGTTACGAGTCAGTGAGGTCACTGATCGGTGGTTTCTCTCGCGGTCACACGCAGCAATGCGTGCTGACCAGAGGGAAACCAACTATCAGAAAATGACCCGCAGCACTTTGCAGCAATCAGCGACCTCACAGCAGGGGCCTGATCACTGCTAGATGTCACACATAGCGACATCACTGGAGAGATCGTTGTAACATCACAGTTACAACGGTCTCACTATCGATATCGTTATGTGTGACTGGGGATTAACTCTCCACCTTCAGAGACTATTGATATCATCAGTAAATCCTTTTGTTCCCATAGCAAATACACCACCACTGGAGGTCACTCTTCTCTTACCATCTACAACACATGCAAGTTCGGCAGCGTTTAGCATGCATGTGTATGGAGAGCCAAGAGAGAGCTGTTGGTCAAATGAGGATTTAGCTGACCTCTTATTAGAGGTGTATATCCAAATTACGTAGATCTCACTCCTAACATTGGCAACCTCCATTTTCTTTTGAGTTTTTTAGACCCTTCATCCACTCCACATAGGTGTACTTTGAAGTAATAGCTATATCTGCCCCAATCACTTGAAAACAGCTTCACATTCCTGTCCTTTAGGATCATTCTACTTTTGGATGACTTAGTTGTTGTGTCCTAGAAACAGGGCCCCAGTTCCAAGGGCTCCTGTTATGCTGAGCCATCTAACATATAAAGCTGAGTGTATGTATGTATGTATGTATGTATGTGTATGTATGTATTATAGCTCAGGCTCCTCCAGGTAGCCCTGCCCCCTCATATCTCCGCCCCCTCCACATAGCCCTGCCCCTTCATAGGCCTCATCTCTCCACATAACCCTGCCCACTTCATAGCTCTGCCTCCTTTATAACTCCACACCTCCACATATCCCCACCTTCTTCATAGCTCTGCCCCTCCACATAGCCCACCCCTTCATAGCTGCGCCCCCACATAACCCCATACCTTCATAGCTCTGCCCCTCCATAGCGCTGCCTTTTATAGCCCCACCCCCTTCATGGACGTATGTATAAGCTCCTCCCCCTCCGTCTGGCCTGTTCAAGAGTTGGAACTGCCCAAACTCTGTTCATCATTGCAACAGTAGGAAAAACAAAGAACGTCGTTTATCAAAAGCCTCTTGAACAATTTGCAAATAAAATACTATACATTACTGTGATAATCATTTAGTTAATTTGTGTTGCAAACCTGTAGTGTTTGAATGTACAAAATATTCATTGTACAATGTTATAACTAAGCACAGTTAGTTACTATACCCTGGCACACGCTAGTCTGATATAAATGTTCTCCACAACGCACATTTATAGGGTTAGCAGATGACTGAATGACAGCAGAGTCAGACTACACAAGGTTTGTTTGTAGTCTGTAACCATGGAAACACACAGGTTTGCATAAGAGCTGTAAACGCACATTGATAAAATCAAGAAAAACTGTGAACAAAACTACAAGCACATTTTGTACATGTCATCTCAAAACCTACAGATTGATCACAACTACATCAGCCATGTCTAAAGGGTTACAGAAAATAAATCTTTGCAAACATTACATCTTCATCCAAATGGCGCATTTATTTATTTAAACGACCCTCGTCAAATGCAAATTTACCCAAGTCTCTTCTAAAGAATCCTAAGAAATGACAAGCACTTAAAACTAAAGATAAAACTCAATAGAGAACCTCTTAGGGGGAAAAAAAAATCTCCACGTGTAAATGTGACATACAAATACCTCCGCCGCCTGGAAAGTAGTCAGGAAATGAAGACGCTCGGCAGCGTTTTCAATGAAAAGCCGTCGTTTTAATGCCACCGGATGATAAATTACCTTAAGTAGCACATTAATGTCAGAGATTGAGTGTAATCCAACTTCTTCTCAGTGTCATCATAAAATGGCTTTCAGACATCATTTGTACTATTCCAACATTAAATTTAATAACTTCCACAGAGACGGCAGGAAAAAAAAGAAATTTGGTTGAAAGAGGCCAACAGCATTGGCTCATTGCTTTTAAACGGTGAGTTTATCTAGTCCGATGGCACTGTTTGATGTTTCCAACACATTAATACACAAAGTGGATAATTCTCTCCATTATGTTTATCAATGGCGGTAGGTTTCTGCAATGATCGGGGAAGTGGTATAATCGGAGCAGAGCGAAAGAGGACTGGGAGGCTACTGCCATGACTGACAGGGTGTCATCACTCTTTATTATTAGCAGACAGAAGGGTTAAACATTAGTCTAAGTTGTACCAGATGAACTTTATACTGTCAGAATAAAAAGTAGTTAGCGAATTGGTCAGGGTCAACATAGTGGTGCCCACTGGGTCCATCACCATAGAAGACATGCTTTAGCTGGTAAGCTCATGTGTATTATGTCTCTAGCGGTTGGTAAGTTGGTGGTCTCTAGTGGTTGGTAATGGTCAGGGTTCAATATTACGTTTAGCACAGCTGACAGCCCCAAATTGTCTTGACATTCTTGATTATTCAGGGCAATGGATTATTCAGGTGGCATTGGGCCTGGAATTAAAAGTTCCTATCCTAGAAACTCTAATTTTTGTAAGGCTACTTTCACACTACGAATTTGTCATTTCCGATGCTCGAAATCGGATGCCATCCGATCCGATTTTTTTTATCGGATCCGATTTAAATGGCTGGGGAGGGCTGTGGAAGGTTTTGGGAGTGGTCTAGGGTATTGAGCATGCTCAATACAGAAAATCGGATCCGATATCTGATCCAATTTTCCATCTGATCCGATCCCCCATAGGCTGGTTTCACGCTACGGATTTTTCAGATCCGATGCTGTCCGATCAAAATCGGACAGCATCGGATCCGAATTTGGCCCCATGCAGCCCTATGGGCATCGGACCGAATCAGATGTGCACTAAATGCCATCCGATTTGGTCCGATCCGATCCTGTCCAATTTTATTATCGGTGCAAAAATCGGAGCCTGCTCCGATTTTTGCACCGAAAATCGGATCGGACCAAATCGGATGGCATTTAGTGCACATCCGATCTGACCCGATCCCTATAACATGGGGCCCTATGGAGAAGGGTCCGAGGAAACATCTGATGTCTCCTCGGACCCGATTTTACTGTACTGAGCATGCTCAGTACAGTAAAACTGCTCCTAACTGGGAACACAAGGGTTAAAAATAAAAGTTTATGCTCACATCCCCCTGAGCCCCTGCCGTCTCCCTGGTGGCTCCCGCAGGCTCCCGATGTCAGCAGAAGGTCGTCTTCTGCTGTTCAGGACCTGCGGTGATGTCACAGCCATGTGACCGCGGGTTACCATGGTGGAACCCGCGGTCACGTGACTGACATCACCGCAGGTCCTGTACACATGAAGAAGACCTCTGCAGCCTGCGGGAGCCACCGGGAGCCACCAGGAAAACGGCGGGGGCTCGGGGGGAGGTGAGCATAAACTTTTTTTTTTTTTTTTTCTTTTTTTCAGCCCGGAGGCTCCGATTTAATGCCGGAATCGGATGCCTATTTGGCATCCGATTCCAGGCATCAGAAGGGAGCCGATGCTGTCCGAATTTATCGGACAGCATCAGCTCCCTCATAAATCGGTATGTGAAAGTAGCCATAGACTCCCATATTATTTTAATCGGATCCGATGCGATCGATTTTTGAATCGGATACCAAAATCGGAGGAGTCTCCGATTTTGGCTCCTGAAAAAAATCGGACAGAATCGGATTGGATACAAATCGGATGCCATTTAGTGCACATCCGATCCGATCCCCATTGGAGAACATGGGGGCTAAATCGGATCCGATGCTGTCCGATTTTTATCGGACTGCATCGGATTTAACAAAATCGTAGTGTGAAACCAGCCTAACAATGATTTTATCCATGTTTGCCATTTTTCCTGGAACATCCCAGAAAAAGGAAGGTCCATTACATTCATGGAAAAGTTAGGGAATTTCCCTGGTTCATCTAAAACCTACTGAACTCTGGAAGGTTGGGCCTGTGGACGTTGATTAGACATTAATTAGAAGTAACGTGGGTAGAGACCAGATAGTGACATGGGCTATAAAAGGGGTGTTGTAGGACTTAAAAAGACAATCCCTTCATAGCTTTTACTCTTAATATGTTGCAAAAGTCATAATATATGCACGTGTACTTACAATTGCTCATTTTACCCAGTAAATGCTTCTATTTCCTCTACTCTATGTAGAAACAGGGAGTCTCTTTTCCCTGCATGGATCACTGTCCTCTTGAGCTTCTTACCCAGCTGCTCCCTTCTCCCCTGCCATTGACTTTTGCAGTGATGCGCCATGCAGGGAAAAAGATTTCCTGTTTCTACATGGATCTTAGAAGGATTCAGCTAGTCTGTTTTTAATTATGTGATGTCATACACCTAATGGAAAAGAGAAGAATTAACTGGGTAAAAGGTCAAAATGAGCAATTGTAAGTACACAATGCTTTATATATGTTAAGATGATAAAACTTTCATAAAATGCTTCTTTGACAACTTTGGCTATTTCTTACAACTGTATTTAGTTTTATTTCCTCCCATAGGCTCTAAATATAATGTGAACAGAGCCTTATGACCAGGACACATTTTCATCCCTTGAAAACAATGAAGGTTCACAATCACTTATTCACTGACTGCAATCAGAGATGGTCATAAGAGACTGATAGAGTCATGATAATTTTCCTACCTTCCCCATGCCTGGATTGTCCTTGATTTTGGACACTGCTCTCATTAAACATGGAGGAGCTGGAGGGGGACATAATTGGAGAATGCCACTGAAGTTGGTTGAGTAAGTGCAATATTCTCGGGAGTGAGGAAGAGGTGGATGATACTTCTTGCGCTTCGAAGACAGGTTAAGCTTCTGAGCCGCTCTAAATGGAAAAAAAAATGTGAAAGAAGTCTTATTACTGCAAACACACAGTGCCATTCAGGCCATCAAAACAGATGTTCATTGTCATTTCTGCCTGTTTAACAAATCAAGTCATTTCATCCTAATCACATTTCATAAGAACATATCACCAGGAGACTCATAGACAAAACTGTGCTCGGAGAAAGAACCGGCAACTTACTGATTTAATCTGTCCCCCAGCAGAATTTCAATTATTGCATAACTTTTTATCCAACAGCTTGACAGCTGAGTCCAGGACTTTGGATATCTCATTGACATCATAAAAAATGCTTGAATGGTCCCTTAGCCGCACTTTGGACCAGATGGGCTTCCTACAGCCAGCAGTTAAGAAGATATTGCAAGCTACTTTAATATCTTATCAATGTGATGAAACTCTATTCTTGAACATATTATGGAAACTCCAGCATAAATGAAAAATTCTTAACCAGGCAGATTTTTCATTTTCGGACAGCTATACGAGTCACGTTTTCAGGTTATTACCACACCACTGAGCTTAAGGCATTCTTCATTGTCATCGCTACAGTAAGTGGGTAAATCTAGTTGAGGTACTTCCTACACATTGATATTAGGAATAAGGAGAACTTCTGGACCACACAGCACATGTATGGTATGTAAATTGGGCTGGATTATACTTGAGGAGGCAAAATGTGCAATTCCTTAGTAGCTTTCATTATCTATGGGTCTCAATTACCTAGTTCCCTCTGGTCCTCTCAGGGGTTGACTTTAGAGACCATCTCTTTGTTTGAACCTGGGACCACTAGAGGATCCTCTGGTTCTCTGTTGGTTAGGACTTAAGTACTCCAGCAACCCTGACCTTTGGCTACAGATTAACAAAAAAACAAGTCCAATGTGTCCTAAACACTAAAGGCGGCGTCACACGCGTCAATATCGTGAGCGACATTGACGAAAAGTGACGCATCAGCGATGTCGCTCGCGATATCACAAGTGCGTTGTGCTGTGTAAGAGCGCGACGCAACTGCGATCAATCGCTGGTCGCAGGTTGACAGGTTTACGAGCATGAATGTAAACCTGTCAATCACAACCTGTAATTAGGCTGGATCGCGCCATCTGACACCGCAATAGCGATGTTGGCGCCGAATCAGCCTATACCGCAGCATTGCTGCGAATCGCTCGCTGGGTTGATCCCAGCCCAGCAAGCAATGGCTCCGCCCACGTCGCCGCCGCGTCACCGACAACATCCTGCCGTTGTGACAGCTGGCCTGCGATGACGGAAGCAAGCACGCACCCGCGCATCGCTTCCGACATCGCAGGCCAGATTGACAGGTGTGACGGAGCCTTAACACTAGAAGTCCCAGAGAGGGTCATTGGACCTTTTTACATTGAAAAACCAAGGATCCTTTAAATTCCCAGGACTTCTAGTGTTAAAACATCAATACAAACTTTGGTTCAACCAACCTACCAGCAACATATCCAATCCAATAAAATACCCAAAGGCATGAGAGACGTAAGGGCAAACAAAATGGTAATCTCAAATGCATACACCAAAGGAGACGTTTTGACCAGCTAATGGCCTTTTTCAAGCCATACCTTGAGAAGGACCCCTTGTCAAAACTATCCTGTCAAATAAGGGACATCAAAGTGAGCTTGTTATTATAAAGGACCCCTTTAACATTATCAGAAGTACAAGTGGATAATTTTAAATTCAGTTTTCTCAAAATGATCTATAAATTTAAGATCCTTTTACACAATAGATGAAAATGGGCCAACGAGTGATGGTTCATTTGGTAACGACCCCAAATACATTCCAGAATGTTGGATTTTTTCAGACCTTGCCTGACCAAATTTCTAACTTATTCTAAGGTTTTTTGATTTGAGGTATACTGGAAAGACAATATGGCGCAAATAGGGTTTTATCAGATTAAATACCAATTGATATTAGAATGATGGAGGCGCTCCCCTTGTGTGGTTATGTGAGATGCAACCACTATATATAACGTGTGATAACGACTGCTGCAGCCACCATGGATATTGATGAACAGTGATAAAAGGAGAAAGATGGTGTAAAAGCCATGCTGTCGAGAAAGATCCACTCCGATGGAATATGAAGGATGACTTTCACTACGCGTTTCAGGGCTCACACTTGCCCCTTCCTCACAAGAAGTCATAAACAAATGATTGTATAATAATAAATGATTGTATATGACTCTCTTGAGGAAGGGGCAAGTGTGAGCCCTGAAACGTGTAGAGAAATGGTCATCCTTCATATTCCATCGGAGTGGATCTTTTTCGACAGTGCGGCTTTTACACCAACTTTCTCTTTTTATTACAGTTTAAGGCTTGTTGATTTATTTCACCCTACCGATCAACGATGGTTTGCTTAGTTCAAAACGGACCATTTTATACAACTTTGATCAGTATATGAGATTGCTTAAATAATTGATGTTCCCAGTGGCTTGCGAACTGGCTATTCGACCAGATCAGATAGACCAATGTTGCTAATCTCAAAATATCTACATTGCTTAAAAATGGAAAAATATATTTTTCCAAATGTGATCATCTAGAAGAAAGGCTGTCAACATTAAAAGCTTTGTATTATTGATGGCCTTAGCTGCTAAATATTTCATACTTAATGATCCAATTAGCAGTTCATCACTGCATTGTTTCCTAATCAATGACAAGTTGTCTAACGCAAGCCATGCAATACACACACAAATGTTTAGGCTCAGATTCTCTGCAAACTGGAATCAATTACTGCGGTTTCAACCATATTTTTGCACACCATATGAGCAGTTTTCTTTGCTATGCCCTCAGAAGCACGTCAGAGACCAGAAGACACACGTCTTCAATATACAATCAGTAAAATGTAGCAGAGAAGCTGATGAGATAATTACATCTCCAAAAGATTCAGCCTGGAAAAATCCCCGGTGGGAAAAACCAGCAAACGTGATAGATACAGCAATTCAATACTCAGACTGTTCCAGTAGACAAATTTTGCCATTAATAGGAATATTGCATCGGCCAATATGTGCGGGTTTTATTTGTGTATTATATAACAAGAGATAGGACGGGCAGAGAAGATGTAAGCACTTGCTCTTTGGCTCATCTGCTCTCAACGAAACATGAAATTAGAGAAGATATTAAGCAAATTTCAAACGTTTCCTAAAGTGTCACCGTGGTATTCTGTGGATCATAAGCAGCTACATTAAACTGCCATTATACAGTTCTATGAACATCCAGGGGGTAAGAGAAAATATATAAATATCAATCCCAGCTAACATTTTATAAGTAAAGGATAAAGAAAATGTAAGCAAATTAAAGGACAAGATTATATTTTAGAAGAGCTGGCAAAAGAGGCATCAAGAGAAAGAAAAAGTCATAAAAAATGTAAAATGTAGACCAGTTGGGTTCACTAAAGGGATCTAAGTCCTTCTCCGGAGCATATACTTACCCTATCAGTGAGGCCGGTATTACTAATCTGACTACCATGGTCTAAAATATGGACCATGATCTCCAGACTAGCCACGGATCTTAATCCCAGGAGTTAGCATCCTTTCTCCATATATGAAGCTGTTTAGTTCAGGTCAAGAGACTTGCAACCCATCAGGACCTTGTGGTCTGTACACACACCATAAATTGTGGACTGTACCTGTTCAGAACACTTTTGAGGGGTCTTAAAATGAAAATTGATATATTGCTCATACAGTCATAGAGCCAATAAGGTGACCCGAAAAATGTCCAAAAGAAAAAAAGCCTACGGGGTTGAGGATGGGGTTAGGGTTGCCTGTGGGCATTTTTTGTTGTGTGTATTTTTCAGGGAACCAGCCAATAGCTATACTTCGCAAACTCCCTTATATACACAGCCGTTTGCATTCTCAATTGGTTGAGAAGAATTATTCACTGGCAGACACTCCCGATGGAGGCTTATCTACTGTGAAAACAAAAATATCAGGGATGTTTGAATCCAACAGCTAAAAACTTCTTTCCCCCATCCACTGTTGGAGGAGAGTCAGGACACCAACACAGCTCAGGTGGTCAGGAGGTCCCAGCTAAATCACATCAACCTAATGCCCAAGGCCTCCTCTAAACCCACCACCCACCCTGTGGTATACACATCCCAACTCCAATATTGAGTAAGTCCAACCTCAAGAACAGATACAATACATTGTCCTATTAAACATAAACGTCCATATCCAAACTGGAAAATGTCTTGTATCTCTTGTATGAAGTCTGACCCCAAAGGTGGAGATCATTTTTAACATTCTGATCAAACTTTTTTTAAGAAGATTATCATGAATATTTTGCATTCATGATGATGATATGACCACTCCATGGATGCATTATGAGACTGCCAAAATGCAACCACATCCAGATTTATAGCTGCTCCACCAAGTATCAAAGTACAATTCTAAAGAACAATTTTAATTACGGTATCAGTTTAAAAGAATAAAGTAAGATTCTGGACACTGAGCCATAACGCTCATGTTACCGAAATTTAAATTTATCTCCGACACTTCAAAATAAAGTCTATCCGGGACCAAGTGTCTTTCGGTCCGCGCCGCTGCTCCAATAAGTATTAGAAACACTGGAGTGTTTTAAATAAAAGATCTTCAGTTTTATTTCCGACGCGTTTCGGAGCTAAACACCCAGCTCCTTCCTCAGGTCATTCCCTGAGGAAGGAGCTGGGTGTTTAGCTCCGAAACGCGTCGGAAATAAAACTGAAGATCTTTTATTTAAAACACTCCAGTGTTTCTAATACTTATTGGAGCAGCGGCGCAGACCGAAAGACACTTGGTCCCGGATAGATATTCACCCCCACGATTGTGGAAGTGCGGTCCCGGCTGCGGCTGCTGTGTTTGAGCGATCAAGCTGGTTGTGGGCTTCACAACCGTATCAGGTGAGCAGTTTTCACACTGTATGGGATTCGATTTGTATTAAGGATAAGACCCTATGCGCATTCTCATTTTTTAGATACTTCAAAATAAAGAGCATTTATGGGATTGAAATATAAGCAATAAAGTTTTTTATTCTTTAGAACTTTCTCATAATGTTATGAAGATTTCCTAGAAAGTTGGGATGTAAAATTGAAGTTGAAAAGTTGACCAAAAATCAAAATACCCATATCCAATGATAATTTGGGGTGTACCTTCTTGATTTCAAGGATTACTCCCTTGCCTTCTAGCATTAAAAAAAGAATATTGTATCTGGCATTTAAGAAGGGATTATGAGAACGAATTTCCTGCTTTTCCAAATGATCTTCTGCCTGGCCGGAGAAGGAGATAATTCCGGTGCTCTCAGCTTCCATATTAGATCAGGCTTTGTTGTGCCTCCTTTGTTGGTATTCAACAGACAGATTAACTTTAATCCATTCTAATTTGCGCTCCTCTGAACCACAAATGCCCAAACACAGTCCCCTCTGTGCTCTTTGTCCTTCTCTCTTCCTAAATATGGTTTCCAAAATAGGGCTCACTACTGGGAAGACAATTGCAACTTGTCCAGTTTGTACAACCACAAGACACAATGCGAAGAAGGATGAGGTTTTAGGCCACGGCCAGCACTTCTATCTGGTATTGTTACTAAAGTCATCTGATACTTTGCTGTGAGACCGGGCAGAGCTCCAAGGAAATCCCGATCCATTGGGACATGCAGATACATTTTAATTGAGACTTTTGTGGTGGCTCATTTTTTTTTCTCACCATGATGTTTTGGTAAGATTTATGTATAAGGATTGTCTTTTATTAGAAACAGTACGTCTCTTTTTTTTGCCTAAAAACAGTGCCCCTCTTGTCCTTGGGTTGACTATAGTACTGCCACCAACAAGCCCCATTCAAGAGTTCAAACATGAAAGACAAGAATTCTAGCTCTCGCTTTGCATTTCTTGAGTCAGGGGTATATAATAGGTGAGGGTGCTCCCAGAGCAACCCCAATACAACCATTTACCTGGAATAGAAGGATTCATGATCTCAATTTACTCTTGACTGTCCACATATTTGGCTGCTGATGTTGCACCTTCTGCAAACAGGAAAACCCTGTCCAGGTTCTAACTAGAAATGAGCAACAAGCCTCACAGCATTTGACAATTACACCCACTCCAAGGCCACAATGGCCACTGCTTAACTAGGTGGATGAACCATAAGTATGGCCCTTGTAAAGAAGGGCTCATCCCAGATTGCCATCATCTCTTATACTAATTAGGGAGAACTAGAGCGAAGCAATTCAATTCAAGCTGCAGTGCTCGGAGATGATCTGCCATAGCGCATAGCAGGCGGTCTTCACTTCTGCACCTAAGATCCTTGTCACCTCTGTAGCAATTACTAGGTCAAGATGTTGCTTGAGGCTTAGTGATAAGAGAACATGTGAAGCTGTGATATTTCAAGGCCTAGTAAGTGGAAGATGCACCCAGAATGCCAAGTTTAGGGAGCAGAAGTGAAACCCATCTCTAATGCTGGGCCCACCAGGGCAGCCGGGGTTGAATTGTTCACCTCTAGTTGTCCAGTAGGAAGAAAAAGCAAGGCACATGAGTAGGGAGCAACACTATACTCATTTCCATGGTGTTGCTCCCTTCTCATGTGCCTTACCTTTTCTTCTATTGAATATTCTCCTGCCCGGCACGGTGAGCACCCTTCTGATATCCCCCAGTTATTGTGGTGTGCCTATCTCTTTCTTGACCACACCTCTAATTGTCATCCATTGATATAAGAGATGATGGC
This sequence comes from Allobates femoralis, assembly GCA_033576535.1. Lineage (NCBI taxonomy): Eukaryota > Metazoa > Chordata > Amphibia > Anura > Aromobatidae > Allobates > Allobates femoralis. Next base: position 35,862,793 of record JARQOC010000012.1, read on the forward strand.
AATCTGGGTTGGCGCCCTTCTTTGTTGGGGCCTTATGTAGTGATCCGGAATGGTCTATCCACCTAGTTAAGCAGTGGCCAGTAATCATGTGTTGCTGACATATACCATCTGACTTAGAGGAAGCATGGATGCCAGTGGGGTACCCAGGCAACATTGGAAAAAGAACAGAGATGGGATTAGTTAAGTGAACTAGTGGTATTTTTTACATTTCTATAATGTTCTAGGTTTTGTTTTTTTTTAATTAGTTAGGACATTCCCTTTAAGATAAGACTACGGTAATTTGTGGGAATTTCTTTAAGAAGAAGTAAAAATTCTGTTTAAGAAGCTTGTTTCTAATCCTAATGAATGAGCCACATCTCATGCACTTAGGTAATAATAATATTTATTCCCTTATATAGCGCCATTAATTTCGCAGTGCATTACATACATCAACAGCGCTGGTAACATGGGTTGAATAGATATTTCTCCCAAGGTACAGTAAGATGTATGGCGAAAGATCATTATCTTGATTACATGGGAAACTTGTCCACACGGAAAGACAAAACACAAATAAAGAATGACGTAAGGCAAGCATTTAGTAAGATGTTTACATTCGTCCTCTCTGTAAGGGGCGCCGTACATAACATAAACATTCTCAGCGGGTAATGGACAAGAATGCTCCATACTATTACGAGACTGCAAAGAATGAGCCTTTCCCAGGTCTATAAAACGGCGTGGTGAGAAGTGTCCAGCCCCGGTACAGTCTTCCCAGACTAAATATTGATGATAATGAGGCAAAAAATGTTCTTACATGTATTTCACTTGTCTGCCCCCCAAAATGCTATTGGACCAGAAGAATTAAGAGGCCAGTGATACAGCATCAGCCTGCTTCATTAGAACTCAAAGTGGCCATATACATCAGTTACAGTAAATACACTATATGGAAGCACGTTTGTGCCCCTTCCACATTCACCCTACAGGAGCGGTTATGACATCTATTCTACATCCGTAGACTATAATAGGTCGTCGGCCCCTCAACTACTCATCTTCTGGGAAGACTTTCTACAAGATTTGGAGATGTCTGCAGGAATTTTTGACCACTAAAAAAGACATTTGTGAGGTTGTGGAGAGGCCGGGCTCACAATCTCCATTTTAATTCATCCCACAGGTGTCGTATGGGCTTGAGGTCCAGGCTCTGTGAGACCAGTCATGTTCTTCCCATCAAACTACCCCCCACATCCCATTATAGACTTTGTGCACTGGACACAGTAATGGGGAACGGGACAGAGCTTTCCCCAAACTCTTCCCCTAAGTGCGGTCTGCCTGGCCAATTGTTTTATCTATATAGTGAAGCTGTCGGCTTAAATTGTCTACTTCCCTCAGACACATAGACGATCAGCTCGGTAAAGTATGAAGAGAGGGAAGTCACTCATTTCAAGACACCTTTAGATGTGACATCTTGCCTGTAGGAAAAAAATGATGCATTGAAATTCATGGTGTCCAGTCCTTTCCTCCAATAATCTGTTGAGGGGAAATTTGGGTGGACCACATACACCGCTGGTGGTGGGATAGTCCCGGGGGTCCAGATGAAGTTACCATGTATGGCCAACTTAAATTTGTAAGAGGTGGACCGGAACTGCTACCTTTCTCTTACTAGTACTACAAGTCCTACACTTGTGCTGCACAATGATCACCAAGACTTGTTGCTCTCAAGACTCATATTGATGACTATCCAGTGTACAGACATGCCGCAGTGTAAGAAGTGATCGCAGCACTCGCCTATCAAATTCAGCATGCATATGCATTAGCCATGTAATAATAAAGTATTATTATTATTTATTTATTTATATAGCGCCATTAGGTTCCATGGCGCTTTACATGAGGATGAGGGAGACAAGAACAAGTACACTAAATCTAGGCGATCAGGACGTACAGGTACAGGAGGGGCAGGGACCCTGTCCACGAGGGCTCACAGTCTATGAGGGGTGGGTTAGGATACAGTAGGATGGGGGAATGTCAGGTATGGGGCGTTCAACTGGGTCTCATGGCAGGTTGTAGGCTTGACGGAACAAGTGAGTCTTCAGGTAACACTTGAAGCTACTCAGGGTAGGAGAGTGTCTGACGTGTTCGGGTAGGGAGTTCCAGAGTAAGGCAGATGCCCGGGAGATGTCCTGGACTCGGTTGTGCGAAGAGGTGATGAGGGGTGAGCAGAGGAAGAGTTCTTGGGAGGAGCGGAGGTTGCGTGAGGGTAGGTATCGGGAGACCAGGTCGGAGATGTATGGTGGGGCCAGGTTGTGTATGGCTTTGTACGCCATGGTTAGTGTTTTGAATTGGGATCTCTTGGAGACGGGGAGCCAGTGAAAGCTTGGCAGAGGGGGGAGACAGGGGAGTAGCGGGAGGACATATAGATGAGTTGGGCAGCGGAGTTGAGGATAGACTGGAGAGGTGTGAGGGAGTTAGCCGGGAGGCCATTGAGAAGGAGGTTGCAGTAGTCAAGGCGGGAGATGATAAGAGCATGGATGAGTGTTTTAGCGGTGTCGTGGGTGAGGAAGGAGCGGATCCGTGAGATGTTCTTGAGCTGGAGCCGGAGGGATGTGGTGAGGGCCTCGATGTGGGGTTTGAAGGATAGGGAGGAGTCAAGGATTACCCCGAGGCACTTGGCTTGGGGGACTGGGGAGAGGGCGCAGTCGTTGACGCAGATGGATAGGTTGGGAGGTGGGGTGGAATTTCTTGGGGGGAAGACTATGAATTCAGTTTTGTCCATGTTGAGTTTAAGGAAGCGAGCAGAGAAGAAGGATGAGATGGCGGAAAGGCATTGAGGGATTTTCGAGAGTAGGGAGGTGATGTCAGGGCCGGACAGGTAGATTTGGGCGTCATCAGTGTAGAGGTGGTACTGGAGGCCATGGGACTCGATGAGTTGCCCTAGGCCGAGAGTGTAAATGGAGAAAAGTAGGGGTCCCAGGACCGAACCTTGGGGGACTCCGACAGAAAGGGGGTAGGGTGAGGAGGAGGTGTGGGAGTAATAAAGGATCTGCTCATTTAATTGATTAACGAGTGCTGTGGTCACTTCTCGTAAGTCCATGGCCAGCGATGGACCAACAGATAGATGATATGATTATCTTTTTTTAGGGAGTAGGAGGTTCGGACTGTAGATGATGTAGGTCATTAGCAGAAGGGATGGCATGTGTATGGCGATAGACAGAGATGAGGGAGGAGATAGTGGTGTAGAACTGTGGAGGGCCTTTTGGGAAAGAGTGATAAGTTTATAATGTACTCTGTAGCAGATGGGCAGCCAGTGCAATGACTGGCACAGGAGAGAGGCATCAGTGTATCAGTTGGAGAGGAATATGATCCTTGCTGCTGCATTCAGGATGGATTGGAGAGGGGAGAGTTTAGTAAGAGGGAGACCAAATAGTAGAGAATTGCAATAATCCAGACGAGAATGAACAAGGGCAACAGTTGGAGTTGTTGCAGAGTCAGCGGTAAGAAAAGGTCAAATTCTAGATAAATGGATACATCAATTTATACATAGACACTTAGATAAATATGGGAGAGATAGAAACCAGTAAGAGAAACATGCTTTAAAGAGTTTTTTTTCCCTGAGTCCGGTGTAATTGTATAGGCAGCCGAGCTAATAGCATTTCTCTATATATAAAGCTGGCAGCTTCATGTCCTTGGAGAAAAGCATTAAAAACCACATCTTGACAATAAGGTTAAAAATACCCGCTGAGCATTAGTGTATTCTATATGAAGACCAGGGCCGCGCAGCCGCGGGTCCGGCCACAGCTGTGTCCTTGGTGCACAGTAAATCAGCGTCACTTTATATTGATCGGCCGTGATTAACCCTTTACTAGCCGTCAACTGGCTCATCACAGCAGTCTGACGGGGCAGGCAAGGTTAATCCTAGACATTTTCGAAGATGGCCTCTGCTATAAATTATAATTATTAGACATAATTATGCTTCTTCATTTACTGTGCAATGTCAAACTAAATGGACCAACAATACCCGTGTGCAATACTACATGTCACCAGTAGTGGCCACTGCAGAGAAAAATGCCCGTTCCGCGGATCCCTTCTCTGGCAATCATTGCTGATTGCTGAAAATATCTTGAAAGTGAAGTCAATTTAATTCCATGAGACAGACAAGACCATTATCGTTACCAATCGTCATGAATAATTGGATGGTTAATGATAATGGTTATTATTATGACCGGCTTCAGGCCTCCAGATCTAACGCATAGCAAAATAAGAGAGCGATGATCACCCAGAAATGCATAGCTGCTCGTTATAAACTTCACAGTAATATAATTAAGGGCAGAATATGTCTGCATAACAAGAAGTCATAATGACATCGCACCTCCCGCACATGGGTATATATAATAAACAGGAGACGGCCCCGGTTCAGTATTATCTCTCCTAATGGACTGAAAATGTCTCTTAAGTAGAAGCCGCATTTTTATAGTCTCCAGTAATTAAATTACGCCAATAATCATCTGCCGAAAATTAAAAATATTATCTAGAAAACAGGAAAAACATCATCTTGTATCGTGCAGTAAGAAAAAGGTCAAAGTTGTCATTGTGTGAACGATACAGCTTGTACAATAATTTGCCTACATTCAGAGGAGGCGGCGGGCTGTGGTCGGCGGTTTGTGAGGCCCCCCTGGAAGACGTAGGCTCGGTCAGACACTTTAAGCCTTTCGTAAACTGTGTTTGGTCAATAGGTCACCAAGTCGGTGTACAAGTATTCCCAGCTCGCTATTCTCTCTGCATTTAAACGGGCTAGGAATGATTATTTCATGATTATCGTCCTTTTGCGCAGACCCGCTGATTACTGATGGATCAGCAAAAAAGATTGTTTGTCAGGTGAGAGTATTTTTATGTTTGGCTAAAGATCACCATTCTCGGCAGCACATCGTCTTATGTAAACCATGCATGTGCTGCCGAGAACAATAGCAGAGAACAATCGTATTAATAATTGTTCAGTGTCAAAATAAGGGCAGTCTGTCTTCTAAAGACAGCTGAAAACAACAACTGATTGGCGTTCACAGAGCCACAGCCAATGGTCAATCGTTTGACAGTCATATGATCGGCCACTGGAATTCTTGGCCTTATAACTACCTTACAAGAGGAAGATGTGAGGAACTGTTTTAGAAACATCCACGATGCCCTGCCCCAAAAATATCCTCTGACAGCCCAACGACTCACCCAGACATCCTGCAACCACCTACCAGACCGCCTTTACTATCCACACTGACAGCGCCAGCAATCCACCTGAAGCCGCCAGCATCCACCTGACAGCCCAAGCATCCACCTGACAGCCCGCAGCATCCACTGACGCCACCAGCATCACCTGACAGCCCGCAAACATCCACCTGACAGCCCTCCAGCATCCCCACATGCCCACCAGCATCCACCCGACAGCCCGCCAGCATCCACCTGACAGCCCGCCAGCATCCACCTGACAGCCGCCAGCATCCACCTGACAGCCGCCAGCATCCACTGACAGCCGCCGCATCCACTGACAGCCCGCCGCATCACCTGACAGCCCTCCAGCATCCACCCGACAGCCCTCCAGCATCCACCGACAGCCCACCGCATCCACATGACAGCCCGCCGCATCCACATGACAGCCCGCCAGCATCCACATGACAGCCCGCAAGCATCCACATGACTGATTGAAGTAGTTTGTAACTCGTTCTGGCTTGAACTGAGGACTTTTCAAATCAAACTACGTGGTGCTCAGCTCGAGCCAGAAACACGGAATGAACCGACTTGACTACCAGGAGTGTAGAACATTTCAATCCTTATCAACACGTGTGCAGAAGGAATTCTTCTACCTGCCGGTGGGCTGCAGCGGCTGACACAGGCTTTTATTGGAGTTGTGACAGTCACAACTCTATCAGGTGAGTAACATCTCACCCCCACCTTTACTTTGCCACACAGTCTTCCCCATTGGGTGCATGCCTCTTCTGTCTCTTTTTTTTTTAGATGTGTAAAACCAGGATAGAAAAATTAAGTTATAAAAATATGCTAAATAAGACTTTTTAACAACTGTTTGGCTTTTCAAAGGTCCATCCATATAGGTCACTTATGCAGCTTATTTTCCAGGTTCAGTGGAAAGGGTGAAATCTGCAGGGATACGTTCCATGGGATTATCTCCTGAAAGGGGGTCATGCGTCCCTTCCTGGTGCCCATATGCCCCAAGCGCATAGGGCTTACTGCTTTAAATCATCATCTTGAGTGCAAATGCCAAAAAAATGTACTTTATTTTTTGGACAATGTGAGGAATTATTTTATCCCAAATTTGGGAGGAAAAATGGGGAGCATCTTATAGTTTGAATGTACAACTTGGCTCGTTGTGGTGTAGCGGGATCACAGGAGGCAGGAGGAGGGTCCACCACTGCAGGAAACCGGCGGAGGCAGGAGTGGGTTTTCTTGCTGTGTCACATGCCCAACTACTCAAGATGTCAATCCAAAATGAATATTCACTGCTCCCCACACCCATAATCCCACCCACCCCTCAACATCAAGGTCCGTGAAAGTAAATGACTCTGAAGATTTTTACTACCAGGTGGCCCACCAGATTCCCTTAAAAACCGCTCCAGAGTGCGTAGCCCAGGGGATCGAAGGCACACAACTCCTGCCCAAGTGCGCACAGAGGGGTGTACAGATTCAGTAAAATGTCTATAGAGAGCCAAAGTAGCAATAATAATGCAAGTAATACATTTTCATAGCACCAATATATTCTTCTGCATTTTATAATGCAAATGGTACAAGAGGAAACAAAATCCAGAAGCACCTTGTCCCAAAGTCCTTATGTTGAGAGCACCGCTGGAACAAACGGTGACGCAAGAGGCCAATAAATAATATTCACTGCACTGCTATAATAATACAGATAAAGATGTGGGCAGGCTGACCAATATTATAGGTACACTAAAAACACCTCTCTACTTTTAAAATGGCAAAGCCATAAAACTAAAGTACATATTAGAGAGCATTTCGGGCCGGCTGCAAAGAGGCAGAATGCTTTTTTATTGCTGTTAACAATGTCCATTGACTTTTACGACTCTTGTGAGTATGTGCATTGCAACGCTCTGCAAAAGCAATTAATTTGTCCTAAATACCTGTCTGCTCTGCTAGTGGCATTTCATAATCTCTCCAACATACAGTGAACGCTGAGAATGGCAGCACAATACAAATACATACAGGGCCAAGAATAATACGTTTTTGTTCTATTTGTATCTACTGCCACTAGTAAATGTTCACAACATTTTGTTCTAATTTTGTAATAAAGCTTTTGAATATCGGAGCTTAATTCTTTACGGATACAGATTTCAAAATCGTCAGTATTTATTGCTGATTGTTAAAATGGTGTCTGTCTGTAGTCTCCACTAGAGGGGGCCAAGGAGCTTAGTGCATATTAATGGGGCAGCTCCCAAGTGCCTCTAGTGGTAAATGTAAGCAATCACCATTTTATCAGTTAAAGCAGACTTGGCCTGGCCCACAGGGGGACAGGGGAATTCCACAGTGGGCCCACTACCCCTGTGTATGTGCAGTATTTGGCACGATATACTCGAAATCATATGTACAGACCAAGGTAGTTTATAGGTGAATTAGGGTAATGCAATATTTGCATTTAGCTGAACATTGGGCCCCCAGAGTCCATGTTACTGGTGGGTCCTTGGGAGCCCAGTCCGACAGAAAAGGGTTAAATACTTGAAACAAATAGGCTTAGATGTGTTTGGAATATGCACAATGACATTTACTTATATTAAGGTGTCACTTACCGACTATGGGACGTTGCAACGGGATGTAAAGGAAGAGGAAGACCCTGATGATGGGTAGCGGGGGATCGAATACCTACTGACATCAACCTGTGTTTGGCCCCTGAGCTCCCCTAATATCCATGAGTGGGTCAATCCCCCTGTCACCATCACATGCCTATTCCCTGAGCTGTCCCTCCACTCACTAGTGTGAAGGCCAGATGGTACACCAGACCTCTATAGTAGTCCAACACAGGGGGAAGGTAGACAGACAGGGGAACACAGACAATAAAGGATACAAAGCAAACTTGACTGCTGAAGACAAACACCAGGGCTACAGATAACAAGGGTCCAACAACAGAACAGAGGGTGGCTGTCTGCTTAAACTGAGTAGCTAAGCCAACCCCCTTCTCTCTCACATCTTTCATACACAAAGAAGTATGCTGGCTTCGCTTTTTAAGTAAGTAAGGCCCCCTTCACATCACGTTTTGCTCCTATCCATGGGGATCCTGTTATTTGCAGGACCACACGGACAGGAATAGATGTGTACCTCCAAATGCCATTTCTGTGTCCGGATCCGTGATTTTGTCGGATCCGGACACAAAGAGCTGCGAGGAGCCCCAGCCTGCAAAACGCAGGCAAGTGGTGTCAGCCGGGGCTGACTTTCAATTTCACAATGTATCTACATACATTGCAAAAGGGAAAGCAATGGTTAAAAATAAAAAAATGCTCACCTCTCCGCCGAGTGTCCCGCAATGCGAAGCATCCACCTCCGATGACTGAAGGACCTTAATCAGCTGACTGGGTGGGGCACGGCAACTCGATCAGCTGATGTGTCACATGACACACCACTCAGCTGATGTTGTCATGTGACACATCAGCTGATCGGGTTGCCCCACCCAGTCAGCTGATTAAGGTCCTTCAGTCATCGGAGGTGGATGCCATGCATCGCAGGACACTTGGCAGACAGGTGAGCATTTTTTTTTTAACCCTTTGCTTACTTAAGTTCACTTTAGCAGTGTATGTAGATACACTGCTAGAGTGAAATTACATGGGAACAGAGCAGTGTTAGTGTACTGAGCATGCTCAGTACACTAAAGTCAGATCCGGGAAACGATCCTGTTTTTTCCCGGATACACGCTCCATAGGCCCCCATGTTATTTTCCACGGAGCGCATCGAATCAGATTCTGTCCTATTTGGTCCGCTGTGCCCAAAATCGGAGCAGTCTCCGATTCTGGGGACATCAAAGAATCGGTCACAATCGGATGGCCATACAGGACCAATCCGTGCCCATCCTTGCCCATAGGGATACATGGGGGCCAAATCGGATCCGTGGCTATCGGTTTTACATCGGATAGCCACGAATGCCAAAAAATCGTGATGTGAAGGTTCCTATCTCAGCCAGCCCCCTTCATAGATAGAGCTGGTCATGCATGAACACAGAAAATTCTCTTCTGTGTTGAGTACCAGCCAAGCAGAAAATACACAAAAAATAAGAAAGTATCCCAAAAAATTCCACCCAATTCTTAACCACACATTTATTTCTCGGTTTGATGGTCAAAACGATCATGTTTTAAGAATACCTAAACTGAATTTTTTTTTTAAACCGGACAATCCCTTCAATACCCTGAATAGGGCATCTACTAAACCCTTCAAACATTGATTGCCAAAACCTAGAACACCAATTATAGGGGTTTCCAAATACTAATTTTTTTTTTGAAAATTAGTACTTTTTTGTTCAATATTCAGGCCTTAAATACAAAAATAAAAAGATACAGTCAATTGCCATAAAATTGGTCAATATGTTGAATATACTTCTAGTTCTGAACCTGAGCTATAAGAGAATCTAATTCTGGATGATTATTGGGGATTTATGTTCATCTTGAAGACACCTCATAAAATCTTGACATTCCTTCCTTCCAATTAATGACTCGGCAGGACGGGCTCTCTCTACATTACCTATCTTGACTTATTTTATTTAGCTCCTCTACCCTTTAATAGAAACCGTCTTTTAAGACACCTGTGAGATTTCTCTCTTTACAGCTTAGTGTCAAGAAGACGAATAAAACAAACTTACGGCTCATCCCCGGGCGCTGAAATATAAAGTTACCGAGGACAGTGTCTAGATGGAACCTGGTTAACTTCTTGCCAGATTAATGAGAATAAAGCTGTTGATATATCAAGGACCGAACTTTTATTATGTTGGGGCAGAGGAAAGCCGAAACATTCTAAATGGGCGATCAATAAAAGAAAGAGGATGGAATAAAAACTTAACCTTGGTTGGAAACCCTAACGTTAAATGCCCCAATTATTGGCCAAATTAGACTAGCTGCAAAAAGGGGTATTTTTCCGTTAAGGTTTTTCAAGTGGTTCCTCTCCGAAATCATCCTCATAAACTTCTTCATAAGCTCTCAGAAAACTCTGAATTATATGGTAAATCCACATTGCTGCTCATATGAGTAGTTTTTTTTTTGCTCTTTTTATCTTCAGAAATATCAAGTGGAAAGAAAACATCAATGTTCATCCCGAAGGAAACGTTCCAAACTAGACATTGTCCTTCAGGGAAAACAATTAAAAATGTCTTCTATGCTTCATGAAAACCTCCAGGTAACAAAAACTCTCACAAAAAAGTAGCATATCCAAAAACAGGTTCTTTTTGGAAAATTGTGGTTTTTGAACACCCCAAAAAATTGTGTGCACAAGCCTAACAGTTACTTCTACGGCCATCTACTGTATGATGGTATGAAATTCTACTATTTATGGTTTTCTAAGTTGTCTAACCAAGCTCAGAGTAACTGCAGACATATATATGACCTGTACACTAGGTAAAAGCTAGGTCCATTGTGGTTGGCGCTTTGTTCATCATAGCTCCAGCCTTTGAATGGAGTATGGGGCTTGATTGCCACTCCTTGTAAGTTCCTCCTAGTCATGGTTGCACAACTGAAGGACTCATGGAGCCCATGTCCTTTATTCTGTTGTGGTTCTGCAGGCGAGATGTTGTGTGCCAGGTGATGTGGTTGTCCATGCCCCTGGTTTTTAAATAATTCCCTTTCCCACCAGTAGGTATCATTGATAGAGTTTAGTCTCTGCTCTGACCCTGTGTTGTGAGGACGTAGTGCTGTGTTACAGAAGCTTTTGAAAAGCAAACCGATTTGTGAGAATCATCTATTGGGAGTTGCTGTTCCTTTCCCTGGGTGGAGGTGAGGGGGTATTAGCCCATGGCTGGATAGGAACAGGGCTAGCTTGGCAGCCCAAACGTCTCTACCTTGAAGGTACCTTTACACGCTGCTACAAGAGGATGGATACAACCCGCTACTTCACGTGCACGAGCACGCCCAAACGGTTACAAACGGGAAACGCACCACCTTTACACGCCGCCACAAGGTGCGCTACGCTACATCTATAGCTAGATACATCGCCGGGTGCCTCAAGTAGCCATCTGTAGGTCATCTTACCTCATTTACGCACCGCTACAACAAGCTAATATGGGCGGACCTGGTGCAGCAGGGACAGCACATAGGCGTGCCACAATTGTGGATTACAAGACGTCCGTACGCTGATAGGACAAAGCAGGAACATCATGATTGGGCAGGCATCGCAGGAGGGTGTTTAATACATGACGCTCGAGCTATTGTGTAGTGTGAGTGGTCAGCTCCTTAAATATGCCATCCTATGCTGCGACTACCAATCGTCATGCAGGAGCTTCCTCCAATGATCGCTGAAGGGGCGCGGTAACACGGAGCCTGTGTCACGCCCTAGCTACATTCCAGCTACATAGCCTGGTGTCCAGACATCCCTTCTGTAGCTTCTTTACACGCCGATACAGCTCGCTGCAATCGGCTTTGTAGCCACCTGTTTCAGGGCAGTGCTCGGAAACAGATGTATCTGTTGCCGGCTGCCTCCTACCGTCTTCACACGCCGCTACTACGGGCTATATTGACGACGCAAGCTACAATCGTAGCCTGTAGCGGGTTGTATCCATCCTCTTGTAGCGGCGTGTAAAGGTACCTTTAGGGATAATTCTGGGATCAGGGTCAGCTAGGGAACCCCACCTACAGGGTCAGACTAGCTTCCCTGATTCCATCAGCCCATCTCTGCCTTTCTGCTACTACTCCACTCATGCGCTATTAGCACCCCGAGACAATAGCATTTTCATAACTATATGGAAAAGGGGGGCCTCAGATCTTGTAAAGGCTACAAACCATTTCAACACACATCTTCCCTTCTAGTACAGACACAGAAAAGAACGTGAGGGCTGGAAATACAAGTCAAACTTTAGAAATTCTCTGCTTTTATGGTTTTTTTATCCTAGATGCACAAAGTAATTTTCTTATATGATGCACAAGGCACGCTCTCCAAGTTACCGGAGTGGATAACTATTGGGAGATGACTATAAGATCCACTTGGCAAGTATCTGCTTGTCATGCACGATGGAATTCCAGAATCCAAAAAATTCAAAGTGTGTGGCAAAATAATAATAAAAGAAGCAACACTGTTTTATTTTCCAGCCACCTTTTGTTCAAAGAGGAATCTAGGGATGGAAAGCGGGCTAATTAATCACTGGGAACAAGCAAAACCCATCCCTCACATTAATCATCCTGTGTTGGGAGATGGCACCCACTGATTGTTTGTTTATGTAGCTAGTCATGCATTCCCCGGGAACGTGGAAGCCTCATAGCAAAGCAGTTCTCCAGCTCACTGTGTTCAAAGCCTTGATTTGTTCTCCCTGTCATGGCAAAATAAAAATGTACACTTGACATCTTTATCATGGCTGCATAATTAACCGTCTCATATTCCTGCTGAGGGTGATTTAGGCTTCACGGTAGAGGAACGGGTGAAGAAATGTAAAAAGACATTGATTTTTCCGGAAAATAATAAAGTGGCTATGCATCTTCAAAAGGCTCCAGATCATGCAAAGTTAGATCCCGCCATGGACCATTGGATACGGCTTGGTAACAGTCTCATTTTTGCTGACTTCAGATTTATAATCTATTATAAGGTGCCAGTTTACACTTTTGTCAACTCGCCCGTGTGTCCGCGTCCTCCAGACTACTCCATTCCCTCTTCATTGTGATGGATCAGGCATGCCAATATTTAGAAACAAAACTCTATAAGAAAATAGTCTTCCCAAAGTCTACTGTCTGCCACACCACCCCTAGCTCTACAATGTGCCCGTCAAAATCTCCACTACCTCTATCTGCTAGACTAGTTCTACTCTAACTGTACTGTGTCCAAACCTCAACTCTTCACACACCACCCCAGATATATTGCGCTCGAGGCCACTCCACTATCTGACTGAAGCTCCCTCAGCTTGTGCCAGACCAAATTCCCCAGCTTTGCATTTCACTACTTCTACCCTAGCTTCTCTGTGTGACCGGATTAAACATTTCCCAGTTCTACTGAATGACAAACCACTCCTACAAATGCTATTATGTGCGTCTACACACTACTACCAAGCTTTTCTGTGTGCCAGACCAAAGTTCCCCCAGCTCTACTTTGCACCAGACCAAAGTTCTTTGAGCTGTGCGTGCTACATTGCTCCTGCTCTTTGTGCCAGACCACTATTACCCCAGCTTTTCTGTGTGCTAAATCAAATCTCCAGCTTCACTGTGTGCCATAGAAAAGCTTCTCAAGCTCTGTATGCTAGACTAATCCTTCCTTACTTCCCCTATGTGCCAGACCAAAGCTCACACAGGCTCTTTTGTGTTTCAGCCAAATCTCCCCAGCTCTATGGTGTACTAGATCATTCCTACCTTACCTCTTTGGTGTGCTAGAGTATACCTCACCCAGCTCTAGTGTGTGCCAGAATGCTTCTTAGTGTGCCAGATTAGACCTCCCCTAGCTCTTGGGAATACCTGAACTAACCATCCTCTGCTTAATGGCATGCCAGACCATTCCATGTAGATGGTTATTTCTTTCCTAAGCTCTTCTCTGTGTTCCCCCTGACCCTCTGCTATACTATCTATATGGCCACTCCTAGCCCATTTTAAAGTATGCCAGACCATTCTTTACCCAACTTTATTATTTGTCAGAGCACTCTCCTCCGCTCTTGACAGTGCCATTTTCTGGTGCAGTCCCATTTTAAACAATCTCTTTTGTGTGCCAAGCTGACCTACCCCCAACTATCTGTGTGCCACACACTTCCTTCCCTATAGCTCTTCTACATGCAAGACTAGACCTCCCCCGGCTCTTCTGTGTACCGGACCCTGCCTTCTCTAGCTTTTCTACATGCAAGACGTGACCTCCACCAGGTCTTCTGTGTGCCGGATAATGTATGCTAGATCTCTCCTGTCTCTCACACTGGTTATCAATCAAAAACTACAATGAGAGGTTGAAGTCTACTATCAAATCTATTTTATACATTAAATTAAAATTGTTAATTTATTAACTTTTAAACCACAAATATTTAAAAAAATGTGTTATTCATATGTTCTTTAAATTTTGCCTAGTAATTGACTGTAAGAAGGTTAACTTTGATTAGACTCCTAAAAAAGAATTAGCCCATTGAGGAGAGTGGCCCTAGGCAATTTATGCCCCAACGTAAAAGTACACTAAAAAGTTCTAAAGCCATTGACAATATTTTATGCTAACAAACAAAAAATTCTTTATCAACCAAATGCCTTTTCCTCTACAGGAGTTAAAAACAATTTTTCCTGACATAACGTAGATGTATACAATAATATCTTTACAATATAACCTTCTCTGTAGTACAATGGAAGTGAAATCTGGACAATAAGGAATCAAGACAGAAGAAGAATCAACACCTTGGAAATGTGGAGCTGGAGAAGGATGTTCTCAATACCATGGATGGCAAGAAGAACAAACACCTCAATTCTGGAACAAATCAAGCCAGACATGTCCCTTTAAGCAAAGATCTCCAAGCTACGACTTGTCTACACATCATACGAAGAGAGAAATCACTGGAGAAGGACATCATGGTAGGAAGAATAGAAGGAACAAGATGAAGAGGAAGACCAGAAACCCAATGGCTTGATACTATCAAGAAAACATCGGCGGAGAGAGACCCTAGTGGACCTATCTAGGCTTGAAGAAGACACTGGGGGACCTATCTAGGCTTGGAGAAGACCTTGGTGGACCTATCTAGGCTGCACAAGATCGATCTTCCTACAGAGCATTAATCCATAAAGTTGTCATGGCTCGAGATCAACCTGAAGACTGTTGAAATTATAATAAAATTAGAGGGAGACCCTGGTGGACCTATCTATGCTTGGAGAAGACCTTGGTGGACCTATCTAAGCTTGAAGAAGACACTGGGGCCTATCTAGGCTTGGAGAAGACCTTGGTGGACCTATCTAGGCTGCACAAGATCGATCTTCCTACAGAGCATTAATCCATAAAGTTGTCATGGCTCAAGATCAACCTGAAGACTGTTGAAATTATAATAAAATTAGAGGGAGACCCTGGTGGACCTATCTATGCTTGGAGAAGACCTTGGTGGACCTATCTAGGCTTGAAGAAGACACTGGGGGCCTATCTAGGCTTGGAGAAGACCTTGATGGACCTATCTAGGCTTGAAGAAGACACTGGGGGCCTATCTAGGCTTGGAGAAGACCTTGATGGACCTATCTAGGCTTGAAGAAGACACTGGGGGCCTATCTAGGCTTGGAGAAGACCTTGGTGGACCTATCTAGGCTTGGAGAAGACCTTGATGGACCTATCTAGGCTTGGAGAAGACCTTGGTGGACCTATCTAGGCTTGAAGAAGACACTGGGGGCCTATCTAGGCTTGGAGAAGACCTTGATGGACCTATCTAGGCTTGAAGAAGACACTGGGGGCCTATCTAGGCTTGGAGAAGACCTTGATGGACCTATCTAGGCAGCAAAAGATCGACCTACCTACAGAGCATTCATACATCAAGTCACCATGGCTTGAGGTGAAGCTGAAGGCCGGTAAAAATATTAATACAATAATAATTAAAAAAAATAATTGTATAAAATAGAAGTAAATCTAAGACTTTACTTTTTTCACAAGACGTTATGTACTGTTCTGTTTCCCCTGGAAATCTAAGTATTCAGGACCACAATGTACCTTTATTATCGAGAATGTTGTGTTTAGAGAGCGCATCTGAGATTAATTCTCATCTTGACACCAGGATAGAAAGGCTGAAGAATAACCAAATAATCAAATGCAACCGCATCTCTCCGGAAAGGCGTTCAAGAAAACACCCATCAGAAGGAACACGGCAAAAATAAACACTTCTCCGCTATCAGATCAAATGCCATCTGCTTGGCACAATTTGAGCCTCCAACAGGCGTCTAGCAAGTGAATATAGCGTGCTTCTCAGTCACATATGGTTTGTATGTTTTATGCTCCTTTCCAATTACACTAGCGATAAATCTAAGAATTTGGAAAGAGCTTCTTTTCAATCTGGCCCTTTTCCTCAACTTCACCTCCTGCAACAGAAGGACCGTAAAAAAAAAGAGAAAAAAATTGACAACACCCCTTGTGGCACATTATGACTTGGAGGCAACTTTGTTTCCATTCAGCTAAACATACACGTCTTATTTTACTTCTGGACTCTGTCAAGAACCATTGCCAAAATATCCAACGACTTAATAAAATAAGAAGCTACTTGCCTTTTGCTAAAACGTTATTATGCTTCTTTGCTCAATTAGTTTTACCTTTGTGCATACAAAGTTTTCCTAATTTTTTTTAGAATCATGATTTATTGATCCTTTAATATTTTATGTTTTTATCTATGAGTAAACGCCCTGTCACACCTAGCGATGGGGCTGGAGATGTCGGCGCCGACTGGCGGGTGCGCGCACGTTTTTGGTGCCCTGCCAGCGTCGCCGTCCCCCATTTACATGGGGCGACATCTCCAGCGCCGCACCGGTGAACTGTCAGGTGGCATCACCGCCGGGGTGTCTGAAAACCCCAGCGGCGATGCAGGACAATGCCATAGGCTCCCATTGCCTGACAGGTCGCCGGCGGCCGGTTACATGGGGCGATGTTTGCACATCGCCCCAGATTGGTTGCCTGGTTTCAGAGCACTGCTCTGAAACCAGGCGACTAACCGGCGGCGCCAACATCGCCGCTTTACATGAGGTGACGTAAGGGCGAGGTCGCCGCAGATAGGCCACGCCCCTACGTCGCCTATGTAATTGACGGCGATGTCGCCCCGTGTGACTGGGCCTTAAGAACAATCAGCAAGTTGGAAAACCAACATATTGTAGATAAGCAAGTCATCATTTTGGCCATAAATATATAAAGAAGAGTAATCTGAAGCTAGCTTATTCCTCTCTCCTATTAAAATAAACACAGAGGCAAAGTCAAGTATGTATGGTTATAGTCACACAGCTCCTAGTCTGCGTAGAAAAGATTGAAGTCTTAAGAAGATCTGTCACTTGCATAAATATGTAACTGTTTTATCCAATGTAAATGCCGCTGTTCTGAATCCAGCGTTGTTGTTCTTTTGTTCCTGCGCCTCTCCATTCCTGAGATACGGCCCCACCTTCCCTGTATGTAAATTTCGCATACTAGCTAAGTGGGCGTGGTCCTCAACTTTTCCTCATAGGAGGAGTCAGGAGGGCCACGCCCAGTTCGTTAAAACACTAGATCTTCCCACATAAAAGAGATGACCGTATCCAGCCTTGTTTTCCTTTCTCCTTCCCTGAGACATAGCCATCTTTTATGTGCGTAAATCTAGAGTTTTAGCCAACTGGGCATCACCCTCTTAGCCACTCCCATGAGGAAAATGTAGGTCCACACCCACTTAGCTAAAATGCTACAATTACATACAGTAACAGATAAGAAAAAGAGGAGTGCTCCTGGATGATACCTGGTGGTCTAATGGGGGTAATGGTTTGTAGTTCACTCACCTTTTAGGGTTGTGCACCCTTGCATTACCCCTGTGGAAGACCTTTGGTGTGTATCCAAACTGTTGGAACAGCGGGTCACGTGTGCGGGTCACATGTGCCGGGGGTGTCACCAAAGGTCCTTTAGCATTGTAGGTCCTGCGGTTAGACCAGCTGCTGTGCCCTCGGAGCAGAGGGATAGAAGATTCAGGAAAGGAGAAGATGCGGTCTTGTAGGTGCCCGGGTAAAATAGGCAGGAATATCATGGTTATTAAATGATTCTTCTTTATTTAGTCAGACATCACTACACGTTTTGGCAGTCTAGCCACCTTCATGAGGCCGGATGAAGCAGACTAGACAGCAGAATCGCGCAGTGATGTCTGACTAAATAAAGAAGAATCATTTAAGAACCATGATATTCCTGCCTATTGCTATCTGGTGCCTACAAGACCACGTCTTCACCTTTCCTAAATTTACATACAAGGAAGAGGAGGCCATATCTCTGAAATGGAGAGGCGCAGAAACAAAAGGCAAACCACAACGGACTCAGGAGAACAGCGGTATTTTACTCCAGGTATAAAAACCCTTATTTATGGAAAGTGATAGACCTTATTTAAAGGGGTTGTCTCTCCATAGCTCTTAGCCTCCTCAGTAAACAGATGAGTTTGGAAGATGAACGACTATCCTGTAATAGATGGATGACTCTTTACTTAGTTTATCAAGCGGACGAGATAGGGCAGATGCCCTAAAACAGTACATGGCATGGGGTCCTTGGTGTAAATTATCATGGGCCGCCGATTATCCTAACAGAACACAACATACACCACTAAAGTCAAATATTTCAAAACTTTACATGATGTATGAAGTATTTTTCCTGCAGTTTCCATCTGGATGAGAGAGCATTACCACCACAACGTCTAACATCCAGTGAGTTCACTGAATACTAAGCATCTGGTTTTTATGCCGAAATGTCAAGAAATAGCTCCCACCTGCAAAGCATAGACATTCATCAAGATCCTTTTTTCCAGTACCTAAGTTGTCCTCCAGCGATCCATATTTTCTTATTTCTTCAGTGCTGAACATCTGGATTTTCTTGAGTTTTCACGAGACGGCTGTCAGGTTACTGGAATTTTATTTTACAGGAAGGGTTACATTCCCGTCTCTCCTCGCCAGGTGCTTCAGCTTGAAAGGAATAGCTAACCATTGCTCCTAATTTATGTAGCCTCTTCCTTTGTCAGATGGACATAATTAATTAAAAGTGCTTTACGACTACAATAAACTACTTCCTCCTTAATTACGGCCATAGAGTCCTGCCTGGATCTACGGACACATTGAGACGGCCTCTTTTGTCTCCTTTAATTTTTGTTTTGTCTCACTCTGCAGCCAGGGGCATAGCTATTGGGGATGCAGAAGTAGTAGTCAAACCCCAGGCCCTGGTGCCTGAGGGGACCCAAGACACCATCTGCCCCATAGGGACACCAGGATAAAAATGTACGGTAGCACATTTTAGTAGATTTTGGAGCATCAATTTAAGCCTTTATCCACCACAGTTCATAGAATTCAATTTTGTCATTGTGATTCTGCTAAACTGAATACTATAACCCTAGTTTTTTACTAATTAGTTGAAAAATGTAATACTTTTATTTTTTAATATTTTAAAGGGATCCTGTCACCTCCAAAACGCCTTCTAAGCTATCAAAACATGTCCCTGCAGCATCCTATCACTAATCCCACACTCCTTTTGTCTCCTAAAAGCATCCTGTGAAAGTGGATAAAAACGGTTTAATACTCACTCATTAGTGATTATAATTAGCAGGGGCCATATTCTTTTGCAGCTCCAGGATCCAGCCTCTCTCTGTCTGTGCTGCTGTGAAACTGAAACTGAAGGCAGGACTAATGATTTGCATTCTGTGAGTGATAGAGAGGGGGGAGGGCAATGCCTGCACATCACAGCAGAACACACAGAGACAGGGTGGATCCTGGAGCTGCACAGCCCGCCTTGGTGACTAAAGAATATAGTCACTGCTAATTATAATCACTAACGAGTGAGTATTAAAACGTTTTTATGCACTTTCACAGGATGCTTTTAGGAGACAAAAGAAGTGTGAGATTAGTGATGGGCTGCTGCAGGGACATGTTTTGGTAGCTTAGGAGGCGTTTTGGAGGTGACAGGATCCCTTTAATAGTCTTCCTCGAAGCCTGTAATCTAGAAGATGTTAATTGGTGCGTTTGGCCCTTTATGTCAGAGTTCTTCAGGGTTGACAACCATCTAAAAATGTATGCACTGTCTAAAAAAAATTGGGCACTTTTTTTCCACTGTCCGAAAACAAAAATAAGTGATGTGTCCATGTTTGTTTTGAAGCTGGAGAGCCTTGTACAGATTATTACTAGTGAGCGGATCTGTGGAAGGTCAAGAAGTTCAGGGAAGTTCAGATAGTTTTTTTTTCTCTGACCTGGACCTCAACTTGATCCAAACCTCATTGGAAGTCATTAATTGGTCCGCCTCCATACAGCCAGCCATAAGCAAAGCCCTTCCAGTAGAGCAGGGGTGGGGAACTCCAGTAAACAGTGCAGGTTTTCAGGATTTCCTTAAGTCCCCATCACACATAGCGAGATCGCTGTTTCGTCACAGGTTTTGTGACGCAACAGCGACCTTGCCAGCGATCTCGCTATGTTTGACAAGCAGCAGCGACCGGGTCCCCGCTGTGAGATCGCCGATCGTCGGGCTTCCACTGGGCAGCATGCATTGATGTGTTTGACGCCTTAACAACGACCTCATTGACAACTAAGAATGCAGCCACGTAGGTCTGAGTCGTCAGACTAGCTGCTGTGTGACAGGGTTCCAACAACCGCCGAGGTCGTTATACGGGTTGCCGTATCGTTGCTGCATCGTTGAGTAGATCTGACTGTTTGACATCGCACCAGCGACCACGTAGCGACAATCCAGTGATCCTTACCAAGTCGTATCGTTGTCGGGATCGCTGGAGCGTCGCCAAGTGTGATGGGACCCTTAGTCTTGCACAGGTTATAATTGAATCTCCTGCACTGGTGATGATTCCAATGCCTTGTGAAATGCTAAGGAAATCCTGAAATCCTGCACTGTTTGCAGCCCTTGAGGACTGGAGTTCCCCACCCATGCGGTAGAGGGAAGCGGGAGTTTGTCATTTATTTATTGATTTATTGTACCCACTACATCTGATCAATCCGATTTAACCCCCAGTGCAGCTGATCAAACACGACAAATGATTCACACAGGGCAGAGCACCGAGTGTACCTGATCACCTAGTGTACCTGAGCACAGCAATGCTCGCTCCAGTAGGTTTGGTTACATAAAGCACCGAACTCCGAACCCGACACTGATGTTTTTGGTAAAGGCTGGGTCCGCTCATCTCTTTATTAATACTGTATTTATCACCCTTTTACAGCTCATAGTGAATGCATCTAATGTCTTCATACAGGATTTATGGTTTGTAGACATATATAAAACTAATAGTCTTAATGATTTGTCGTATTTTGGTCATCTAATATGTCTGTAAAAAAAAATTAAAAAAGTCTGTTTTTGATTATTTTTTGAGAAGCTGTCCATAAAAAAAATAAAAAAAATCAAGTTGGCGATCCTGGGGTTCATGTGCACTGCAATGTACACATACGTGGCAGTTGTGGGTCCATGTTACATACTCATAGGCACTTATTGCACCAACCCTTCCTAAATAATATCCTAATGTGTCATCAACATAATAAGCCTACAATATATGATTGTCACAGGTTGATTTTAATGATGTGGATCAAATATATCAGCATGTTTTATACACGTCTCAAGGTTATATAATTATAAAATTATTCATTTATATGCGCATTAATTCATGCATTTATAATCAGTAATCTGTCTTCTGAGCTCAAATCTAACATCTATCAGATCTTAAATGTTGTATAGACAAAAATATCAAGACTCAAATCAAAAGGAATCGAGAATAACGAAATATTTCTATACAGTAAATGAATCGTAAAAATAAAAAAAATTTCTGAGAAAAGTATTAAATTTTGTATTAGAATACACACTACAAATGGTATTTTTCGTAACTACAGACAAACTGATAAAGTTCCAACTTAAAAGGTGTATTTCCAATTCTAAGATCCTATCCCAATATGTAGTAGGTGTAATAATAATAATATTAGAAAATCCCTCCACTAAGAAATGTAGTATAGTTTTCCTGATTAGCTGTCACCTCCTGTGCAGGGTATTGCAGCAGCTTAGGTATCCATGGTTACAACCATGGCAACTAACTGTCACCAAATAAGTGGGTTTGTAACCATGGCTACCTAAGCTCCTGCAATGTCTGCACACGAGGTAAGTGACACAGCTAATCAGGAGAACTATACTACATTTCTAAGTGGAGGCATTTGTTAATATTATTACTATTACATCTACTATTTTTGGGTTATGATCTTGGAGATAGGAATACCCTTTTACATCCCCATACACAATAGACAAAAAATGACCAGCCCCACTGACACTCTCTAATTGTAGGCTTCTGAATCTCTCCCAACAGATGATGTTGGGGAGAAAGTATCCAGCAGTTGGCAACGCCTTCTTTGTATGGAGGAGTCTGGAGGAGTGCCCCAACCTAACCATCTATTGTGTTTGGTGCGCCATAGTGTAGGCCTTCACCTAGTTGTACAGTTGACCGCGTCACTCTCCAGTGGATGAAGGTGAGCCAACAAAAGATTGGGCAAAATGATTTTCCATTACTATGAAATGATGACAAGAAACGTCAAACCAATTTTTTGTCTCCATTAGTCAGACAGTGAAGATTTCCTTGAGCACGTTCACTTCAGGAGCAGTAGTGTTGGTATTCCCTCCAGAATCTTTACTTGTCTTTGGCTCATGCCAGATCATCCCCACCCTAGGCAATGCTAGTTTATCCTCTTCTTCTCATGTCCAGAGCTAGTTAGGCTTTCACCTGGGGTAAAGGTTTAGGTGCCTTCCTTAACCCTGAATCTATATACCTTGACCAAGTTACAGTAGTAACAGACACTCTCTTCGGCCAACCTGATTTCTCATACAGTTGGTTATATCTCAGGGGATATAATCTCTGTGTATTTGGGAGCAGGACTGCCTGAAGATGCATGGCCAGCAGGCCAGATCTCATTGATTAGTAGAATGTGTCCTTGGAATGTGGTTCAGGACCATGGGATTTTTTTTGCTTGGGACGATTGGTGCCCTGGAAGGCATGAAGTGCAGAGATTGCATGCAGAGCCTGGGGTGGCTCTGGCAGAACCTGTGAGGGCTCTCAGTGCTTGGAGTGACCGTTGTCTTGGAATGCACATGGTATGGTAAGCGTGGAAACGGCCAGCGTCCTGGAAGATACCGACGAGGAAACCACAGGGATAATTGGGAAGCTACAGTCCTGCTGAGAATCTGGAACTGACAGGTGTTGGTGATCCCAAAGAGGCAGTTTCCTGAATGATGGATTGACTCGAGTCAGTGAAGGGAGCTGGGAATAGCTCCTATAAGGTAACTATGTGCCTAAAAGAGATTATGTATATAATGCCAGGCAGGCATTATGATTTATTCAAGGATCACATGAGGCGGTAGTTTGTCATTTGGCATCTTGGAAGTTCGGTCAAACGCAATAATTATTTTCTTATATTGGCTATCCTAAACAAGAAAGAAATTTCGCAAAAAGAGCATTAACACCTGCTGAGTAGAAGAAGCCAAACTTGGCCATGAATCTATGGCCACAATTTATAGAAACTAATTGAAGGCTGGTATGCCATGAACAAAACATATTAGTCACTTAGCGGCTTTCCATAATATTAATGCACATATCTGTGTGTTTCATTAGGGGCATATTGGCTCAATACCTTAATCATATGCTCAGTCACAACACAATCAGTACAATGAATATTTCCAAGCTGCTTCTCCATGCCTGGGGCTGATAAGGTGTCTGTTCTACGACTAACCTCAATTATTGACTCTATTTTATGGCCAATATAATGACCAAGAAATGCCTACCAGTGAGCCATCAGGAGCCGTTGATAGGAGGGCGACCCATAGATTATGTATAACATTATTGTTCATTAGTAAATAATGAGATGCTTTAATCCACAGCCAGTTAGGGAGTAAATGTGATTCTGTCATATTAATCTATCTGAGCTTCAGATGTATGTCTCAATTCTGCAAGCCAAGCAGGCGCCCGCAGCATACCAAACATGCGGAGTCTGAAGTTTCAGGCAATCTATCTCCAAGAACACAAACAGCCGATAGACGCTAAAAGCAAGAATAATCTGAAGCAGCCCTTTTATGAGACTTGACATATTGAAAAAAAGCTTCTGCTCTTGGAGACGTCTCGACTTTTATTTTCAAGAACAGATCTTTCCTTTCCAAGAGGATCATTGTAATACAAGCCCAGAAGTCTGTACTCCTGCGTCGATACTATAACAGCCAGTTTGTAGCCCAAAGTAACGATCGTTCTAGCTCCAACTCCTGTCCAAAACTGTAACAGGCAGAAGAATAACTGGAAGCTTGTGGGCCCCAATGCACAATCTTCAATAGCCATATAACTACCAAGGTCCTCACTGTAGTGGTCTTTTTGTATGGGCCAAAGGGACCCTTAGGCTCTAGACTCCAGCTGCGAGTGCAACCCCTTCACCTACTATAGATACGCTTCTGGTTGTAAGGCATCTTGGAGTTATACAGGGTGGCCCATTTATATGGATACATCTAAATAAAATGGGAACGGTTGGTGATATCACTTCCTGTTTGTGCCACATTAGCATAACCTCCCATATACTTATGTGCCACAAACAGGAGTTGATATCGCCAACCGTTCCCATTTTATTAGGTATATCCATATAAATGGCCCACCCTGTAGACGGGACTGTTCAATTTCGGATTCCTCCATGAGATACCACCACATCATCCACCATAGTGACCTTAGTTCATCAAGTATTACATGGCTGGAAATCCACAGGCTGCATGGTTGATGATTGGGGTCAATCTTTTTAGGGAAAATATGCTCAAAATATGGACACACATGGAGAGACCCATGAGAGTCTGCTGTCTCGAAGCTCAGACCCACTGTGCATTCACTAGTTTTCTTGCACTAGTCCAGGACAGTGGGAAAGTTGACACATTGAAGGGGGACAACCTTGGCGATACTTCCCAGAATGTAAATCTGGTAATTGATGCTTGGATATTTCTGCTCTCAAGGAGGCAAAATGGCGAATGCGGCTCTGGACCGTCCTCAACCCTGGATAAGGAACTTTTTTGAAGAAGAGCGGTGCTATATGTAAATTATATGCAAAACCAGGCTTATATGGACACTGTCAGCTTTATTGAGATATGGAGTAAGCGTATTTAAAGAGCAATGAAAAACATGACTGATGTAAATGTTCACATTTATTAGTCCGATTAAAAAAAATATGTAGCAACACAATGTACCACAGAAACATAGGCTGGACCTAAGCGTTTCAGCAATGAACATGTAACCATAAGGCACATTGCCGAAACGCATAGGTTCCGCCTACTAACATCAATCTTGTCTTTCATAGCTAGAGATTCCTTAGCTTGATTGTCTTCAGGGCGGCTCTGTGCGCTGACTGTGATCCTCCGATCCAGGTGCAATTTGGACAGTGAGCCGACCCTTTCTCTACACTATGGTATATTTGCACGCTCTTCCTGGCATGAACTGTTTTTTTTTGTACCTGCAAACATTTTATATATGTACGTGACATTTATATGTACCTGATAAAGAAGGAAGCTGCAGCCGACGTCCCCGAAGACACAACAGCGGCCGGCTCAAACCTCTGTGACTGGTCCTCGAAACTCTGCTCACTGCTGTTTTGCCCTGAAGAAGTGTCCGCGCTTGGGTGCTCCCTTCCCCCTTCTATGGATGTAGAGTCAGGCTAAGAGAAACAAGACAGAAAATACAGGAATGAAATGAGTACAAGCCATCTGTCCGCCTGGATTTTCTTGTAGAGGCTTCTACAGTGACATTATGGGAAAGACTCATAATGAGGGAGGACAACCATGCTTTAATGTGCCGCATCGTAGAGATGTAAACCGCAGACGACAAGCACAGAAGCGAGGGCACCTTTTGTTATGGGCATTGCATGGTGACACATTTTGACAGGCATAAACAAAACAATAGGATGTGATAAGCGGTGATATTTGGTGCCTCGTACAAGCCTTTATCTGGTTCAGTTAGGACTGTCAGAAATTATCCTACTGGTATAAATCGCACACAAGGCAGAACCTTCAGGTGGAAAAGATGCTACTTCTCCAAGGTACATGGAATGCTGAAATTAAGAATAATCTGGGTACAGCCTGCATACTATGATAGAACCAAAGAAGAAGTGTGAAATAGAATCTCCTGTTCTTATTGGAGACGTATGATTACCGTACATTCCCAATGGTTTTTATCCTTGTTGGTTAGGTTTGTCCCCATGATGACATTGTGCAATCAATAGGGACTTACCTTAGTGACACAGGGAAGATTAGCATCAGTTGTGAATTGATTTATGCATTTACAGGATATAAGAAACATATCATTCAGTTTGTTGGTCTCCTTCAGTTTGTGACCTGCTGGAAGCTCCAGAGTTTCAAGGAGTGCATCGGTGGTTGCAACTCAATGTAACTCTGAGAGCCTTGTTCTGGCCTCATTCTGACTCTCATAGACTTGCAGTGACGTAACTGGTGACTTCCAGCCAGCCAAAAGTTACAGTTTCAAGATGGCGACACGGGACCGGAGCGGCATCGGTAAAAGGTGAAGACACCGAAAGGTTTGTATTTGAGTGGAGGTACTTAGATTAAAAGCACTACACCAGTGGTGAAAAAGAAAAAGCTGGAGTGGTGTTTTACACATTTATTACCCATCGACGATAAAGCTGATAACTGTCTGACCATTATGGATCCTTCTAGTATAACCCCACTGATCACTCACCATGATAACACAGTTCTAACTTGAATGGTTACATACGTGATCTATCCTCCAATCATGACTTAACAAATTGACGGAGATGGCCTAGAACTGTACGTGGCCATCTACGATAGAACTATAACAATGTTAGACTGCGTGTGTGGCCAACCCACCATTTAAACTGTAGACAAAGGGCCCCCTGTTCTCATAATTCATGGACGTTCAAGTAGTGGGAACCTCATTTATCGCACATCACCTATCCTGTGAATAGGCAACAATTTTGTACTGTATGTTGGTCAACCTACCCATCAGATGTCCAGTAAGTGGCCCGTAGAGGGGGAGCGTGACACTGAGCACACTTACCTTGGGCTGCAACCCATGGGTGTACCCAGGATCAAAACTAGGGGGGTAAGAAGCCATGGTCGTTTGGAACATTATATCTGGCCCGGTGCATTGTGGGGGCTGATCACGTGTTCGGCCGGGCTCCCCGCCACGCGCATTGCGCATATTGAAGCCGGGATGAACACATGATCAACCCCCACAATGCATAGGGTCGGATATGACGTTTCGGCCAGCGCGTCAGAGTACCACAGGAGGTGGGAATTTCAAAAAGAGCTGACAGGTTCCCTTTAAAGGGAACCTGCAAGAGAAACAAGAGAGAAGGGGCGCAATAGTGCGGTTACCAGGGGGAACTTTATTTAGCGTGGCGTACTAATAGATGGCCACTCACCTTTTCAGGTTGTGCTGTCCCCGCACAACCTGTTAATACACTTAATAAGGCGCCCACCTGAGGAAGATAGAGAATCTATCGAAACATGTTGTGGAGTAGGAGGGGAGTTTGAATAAAGGTCTGTTGAAAAACTATCCCAGTGCCTGCTGCCTTTGTACCTGAGCGCCTCCGCTTACAGTTTCTTTACCTTTAAAGGGAACTTGTCACTCCCTTTGGCCGTTCTAACCCCTACCCACCACTTTATACATGATGTATTTGGGATTCCTGTGACCACTCTATATGCTCAGCGGTTCCCCTGTTTACCTCCAAATTAACTTTTAATATTTCCTGAGCGGTATGGAAATTAGCTGAAAATGGTCCGGGAGGATCTGCTTCATCTGGTCCTTGTCGCCCCATTGGTTGAAATACCCGCCTCGCTCCTGTGATAAGGCCACCGCTCCTGTGTATGTCACATTGCTCTCATGCCTGCGCAGTGGCATAGGTCTGCGTGCTCAATGCAAGCGCACCTGTGACCGAGTCTCGCGAGCACAAAACTACAGCACAAACACCACAAAACTACATCACCAGACCCACCAGAGTTACAAAAATACATCCATATAACCTCCATTAGTGCAGAAACACTATGTCAAAACTCTCAGTACAGAAATACATCACCAGAACCCTCATCAGTGCAGAAACACAGCATCAAAACCCTCCTCAGTACAGAAATACATCCATATAACCCCTATCAATACATAAGCACTATGTCAAACCCACATCAATACATCACCAGACCCACCAGAGGTACAGAAATACATAGATAGAACCCTCATCATTAACACAATTCATCATCACAACCACCATCAGTACTTGGTAAAACAATTGTAATGTCAGGTCACACATTTGTACTGCATGAACCTACAAGTCCTACTACATCCTTAACAATGGTAAGGGTACTGGGAGTTGTTGTTACCAGCCATCAATAGAAGCATACAGGAACCACAATACTCATGAGAATTAGTCATTATCACAAATAATTATTTACATCCAGGTACCTTTATAGATGACGTTGTCTCCGATCGGGGTTGTCTATTTCTTTCCTTCATCTTGTCCAGGCACCTTGATGACTTTTCACATCCGCAGTTCATCTCTGCAGACGTCCATCTTATCCGGTCTTCTGCAGGACATCCCGACACGATACCCTTAAAAATAGCAGAATTGGCAAAATTCTCCTAAGTAAAAATATCTGCCCTACACTGTGCCCCAGAATAAATAATTGCTCCTCCTCATTGTTCCCAGCACATATGATTTATACACTGTCCCTCTCATGGCACATGCCCTCCACACTGCCCTCTCCCTCTTTACTGGGTGCCCTGGTCACACTGTCTTCTAACACTGTCCCTATACTGCCCACTGTTTATACTGTTTATCTCTTCAAACTCCCCATCCTCAACATACTGTCCCTGCATGCTGCCCCCTCTCCATACAACCCCATACTACTCGCCGCAGCCATCCCCCATTCTGTGCCGCAGCCATCCCCCACACTCCACATACTGTGTCTACACTGATCCCACCTCACTCCACATAGTGTGCCACAGCCATCCCCCTCACACCTCATACTGTGTCCACATTGATCCCCTCATTCAACATTGCTGTGACACAGCCATGCCCCCTCACTCCTTATACTGTATCACACACCCATATAACCCCCCTTAACTCCTTATACTGTGTCCACACCTATCGCTCCTCACTCCACATACTGTGTCGCAACCATGCCCCTCACTCCACATACTGTGTCGCAACCATGCCCCTCACTCCACATACTGTCTTCACACCCATATAATCCCCCCTCACTCCACATACTGTGTCGCAGCCATCTTTCCCTTACTCTTTATACTGGATCCTCAAATTTACCCTCTTGCTTCCCATACTGTGTCTATACCCATCTCCCCTTGCTCCATATTGTGTCCTCAAATCCCCATTTTCTCTTCCTGCTGTCTCCACATACACCACTCCCCACCCCCTCCCCCTCAATTGCTCCTTTTATACTCCCCCCCCCCCCCCCCCCCCCCCCCAGTTTGCTCTTCATATTCCCCCCCCCCGCCCACCCATTTTGCTCTCCACATACACCCCCCATCCACTCCCCCCACCCTGCCCCCCCTTTGCTCCTCATACTCCCACCATCCACTCCCCCCGTCCTCTCAGCATTCTCTTCATACTCCCCCAGCTTGTGCCTCATACTCTCTCCCCACCTTGTTCCTCCAGTTTGCTCCTCATACACCCCCTATCCTCTCCCCCCAGTTTGCTCCTCATACACCCCCACAGCCCTGTCCCCTTCCCCTAATTATGGTAACGCCCCCTGTCTTCCACAGCTCCAGTGTGGAATGCTGCCCTCCATCCTTGTCGCCTCTGCCGGGTGACGTCATCAGTGTAATCAGGTGACCTGATGACGTGGTCCTGACCCAGAAATGCTGGGAATCAGGGCTTCCATTGTACATACAGAGCGTCTAATAGACGCTCCGTGTACAATGGACTGCAGGAGTCGGCAGCTTCAGATTCTCTATCAGCTGACAGCGGTGGCAGAGAAAAGCCGGCTTACATTGCAGGGGGGGCGGGGGAAGATGTGGCCGGCAAGGAGAGACCTCAGGTGCTGCAGCAGGAGGTCAGGTAGTGCCCCCCTGCTGCGCCCGGGGAAAATGCACCGCCAGGTTCCCGTAGATATTCCACTGGCCAAAGGGAGTGACAGGTTCCCTTCTAGGGGTGGGTAGCTGACCCCCCTGCCCCGCGCTGGGTACACCCATGCTGCAACCCATAAACTCTCCTCTATGGGTGCCACATTTTGTTACCTCTAGCAATCTATCTGATGAAGGTCAAAGTCACAGACTTAAGCCCCCGTCACACTAAGCGAAATCACTGCTAAGTCACAAGTTTGGTGACGCAACAGCGACTTCGCCAGTGATCTCGCTATGTTTGACACTTAGCAGCGACCAGGCCCCTGCTGTGAGATCGCTGGTCGTGTCAGTCAACTGGACCATTTCTTGATCGTTGGGGGTCACACATACTGTGTCGCAACCATGCCCTCACTCCACATACTGTGTCGCAACCATGCCCCTCACTCCACATACTGTCTTCACACCCATATAATCCCCCCTCACTCCACATACTGTGTCGCAGCCATCTTTCCTTACTCTTTATACTGGATCCTCAAATTACCCTCTTGCTTCCCTACTGTGTCTATACCATCTCCCCTTGCTCCATATTGTGTCCTCAAATCCCCATTTTCTCTTCCTGCTGTCTCCACATACACCACTCCCCACCCCCTCCCCTCAATTGCTCCTTTTATACTCCCCCCCCCCCCCTCCCCCAGTTTGCTCTTCATATTCCCACCCCCGCCCACCCATTTTGCTCTCCACATACACCCCCCATCCACTCCCCCCACCCTGCCCCCCGTTGCTCCTCATACTCCCACCATCCACTCCCCCCGTTCCTCTCAGCATTCTCTTCATACTCCCCCAGCTTGTGCCTCATACTCTCTCCCCACCTTGTTCCTCCAGTTTGCTCCTCATACACCCCCTATCCTCTCCCCCAGTTTGCTCCTCATACACCCCCCAAGCCCTGTCCCCTTCCCCTAATTATGGTAACGCCCCTGTCTTCCACAGCTCCAGTGTGGAATGCTGCCCTCCATCCTTGTCGCCTCTGCCGGGTGACGTCATCAGTGTAATCAGGTGACCTGATGACGTGGTCCTGACCCAGAAATGCTGGGAATCAGGGCTTCCATTGTACATACAGAGCGTCTAATAGACGCTCCGTGTACAATGGACTGCAGGAGTCGGCAGCTTCAGATTCTCTATCAGCTGACAGCGGTGGCAGAGAAAAGCCGGCTTACATTGCAGGGGGGCGGGGGAAGATGTGGCCGGCAAGGAGAGACCTCAGGTGCTGCAGCAGGAGGTCAGGTGGTGCCCCCCTGCTGCGCCCGGGGAAAATGCACCGCCAGGTTCCCGTAGATATTCCACTGGCCAAAGGGAGTGACAGGTTCCCTTCTAGGGGTGGGTAGCTGACCCCCTGCCCCGCGCTGGGTACACCCATGCTGCAACCCATAAACTCTCCTCTATGGGTGCCACATTTTGTTACCTCTAGCAATCTATCTGATGAAGGTCAAAGTCACAGACTTAAGCCCCGTCACACTAAGCGAAATCACTGCTAAGTCACAAGTTTGGTGACGCAACAGCGACTTCGCCAGTGATCTCGCTATGTTTGACACTTAGCAGCGACCAGGCCCCTGCTGTGAGATCGCTGGTCGTGTCAGTCAACTGGACCATTTCTTGATCGTTGGGGGTCCCGCTGGGCAGCATGCATCAGTGTGTTTGACAGGGACAATGACCAACAACCTCAATACTACAGGTCTGAGAAACAGGGTCCCAACGACCTCCGTATCATTCTGAATTGTTGTTGCGTCGCTGGTGAGATCTCTGTTTGACATCTCACCAGCGATCACAACAGTGACGCACCAGCGATCCCTACCAGGTCGTATCGCTGTCAGGATCGCTGGTGCGTCGCCAAGTGTGACGATACCCTTAAACATTACTTTACTTTGGATTGCAACTTTGAAAAGATAACATATTCTACTTTCATCAGAGCGCCAGATAGCATCCCTTTCACTCGGAATACTGTACATCTGCATCCGATAGGATTCAAAAACTGATGTGATATGTGAAAAAAAGTATTGCTAGCAACAACCAATTACCGTATATACTCGTGTATAAGCCAACCCGTGTATAAGCCGACCCCCCTACTTTTGCCCCCAAAACCTGGGAAAATCTATTGACTCGTGTATAAGCCGAGGGTGGACCCCAGCACAGGTATACAGCCCCCAGCAGTGTGGTATACAGCAGCCTCCCCAGTGGTATATACAGGCCCCAGCAGTGTTACAGCAGCAGCCCCAGTGGTATATACAGCAGCAGCTCCAGTGGTAGTATACAGCAGCAGCCCAGTGGTAGTATACAGCAGCAGCCCCAGTGGTAGTATACACGCAGCCCCAGTAGTATATACAGCCCCAGTGGTAGTATACATGCAGCCCCAGTAGTATATACAGCCCCAGTGGTAATATACACGCAGCCCCAGTGGTAGTATACAGCAGCCCCAGTGGTAGTATACAGCAGCCCCAGTGGTAGTATACAGCAGCCCCAGTGGTAGTATACAGCAGCCCCAGAGGTATATACAGCCCCAGTGGTAGTATGCAGCAGCCCCAGTGGTAGTATACACGCAGCCCTAGTAGTATATACAGCCCCAGTGGTAGTATACATCAGCCCCAGTGGTAATATACACGCAGCCCCAGAGGTATATACAGCAGCCCCAGAGGTATATACAGCCCCAGTGGTAGTATACAGCAGCCCCAGTGGTATATACAGCCCCAGTGGTAGTATACACGCAGCCCCAGTGGTATATACAGCCCCAGTGGTAGTATACAGGGCCCCAGCAGGGCCCCCCTCATAGTTTGGCGCCCCCACCTCACTTGCTGGCCCCCCGCATGCAGCGCTGCGCATATACATTACCTGTCTAGCAGCTGTCACCCTCCGGTGGCGGATCGCGGCTCCTGGGCTCCGGGCTCCGTCTTCCTGCTTGTCACGTGACCAGCCGGCGTCGCGATGACGTCATCGCGATGAGCCCGGCGGCCACAAACCAGGAAGACAGAGAGGAAGATGGAGCCCGGAGCCCAGGAGCCGCGATCCGCCACCGGAGGGTGACAGCTGCTAGACAGGTAATGTATATGCGCAGCGCTGCATGCGGGGGGGGGGGGGGCAGCAAGTGAGGTGGGGGCGCCAAACTTTGAGGGGGACCGTATTGACTCGCGTATAAGCCATGGGGGGGACTTTTCAGCCCAATTTTTGGGCTGAAAAACTCGGCTTATACGCGAGTATATACGGTACTTACCTTTTTAGCGAATTTAGGAATTTAAAGGGGACCTGTCACTTGCCATAAATATGTAAATTCTTTACCCAGCGTAAATGCCGCTGTTCTCCATTGTCTTTCTTTTCTTCTTGCTCGTATCCATTTCTCAGATGTAATCCCACATTCCAGATATATAAATGTAGTCTTATTATACAAAAGTTGCCCCCTAACTTAGATACGAAACGTGCGTCGGAGCCAGGAGGTAGATCAGACTCACAGTCCTTATACAGCTCTATACATACCGTAGGTATGCATTAACCCTGTGTGGTGTTGGAATTTATAACTAGACCCTAGGAACTTAATAAGTGGGCAGTTTTTAGGTATTGTATCTTTATTCTTTTCCCATATAATTCATTTGGTGGTATCTTGTTGGACCTCATAGGTAACCGGGTCCACTTATTAAAGATCCTGGTGGCAGCATGTACAACAGATTACAAAGCCACTTATTTATGACAAGTGACGGGGAATTTTCAAAATCTCATTGGTTGCTGGGAATGTTGTCATTTTCTCTTATTAAATGACCCTGGCCCCAATTGTGTTTTCGACTATAAGAAATCTCTTTGAGTTATGGTGGCCGCGCTAAAGGAACACCAAGAGAACGTCACCAATCACCGGCTAAATGGCACTGATGACGATGCCATAAATCACGCGGCCGGCTGCGTCAATAGATCCCCTTTCACTAGGGTGTATGTACCGTCCCCATTATCCACTATGAAAAATGTCTTTGAGACCAAGGCTTCCTAATGAAGGCTATGTATACACATTTGTCCTCATCCAGTTATACTGAGCGCGCTGCCCATTCATGCTCCCGTCCACTCCCTCCACGCACATCTACTACTCCACGCAAACCACCGTCCGGTGAAAAATTAACGAGACCAAGATGTGCTGCCGTAATTTGTGGGCAGTCGACGGTCACAAAAGATTGATGCCCAGACGGACAGCCAAGTTAAAAACAAAGCAAGTGAATAATGCACTTAAAGAAAATCTATTATGTCCCATTGTGCTTTAAAATGACTTCATTAGTAATGGATGGCTGGGCCAGCGAGAACAGGCCTTGGCTTGACAGCTAGGAAGCATTTCTGGGTACACGGAAAACTTGTTCAGTCATGTGATTCGAAAGCCAATAACACATCAATTTCTTACTAACGTGTAATGAAATGTTGGATCAGTAATGTTTAATCACTGGCGAGGGGAGATAATGGCCCACATTTGTAAGACCGCAGCGTCCGAGCTATGATCTGTCAACCCGTCCCAAAAGACTGTGAATGTCGGATGATGAAGTTACTACTGTCACCTCTCCCGACGTGTCGCTAAATCACTATAAAACAATATACTGCAGAATTGCCTTACAGCTCTCCACTTAATGTTTGTCTGTTGTTTCTTCTGTAAATTTTTTAACAAATTGACAACTGGGTGTGACCATTCTCTCCTTTTTTATGGGGCGTGTCACTACAAATCATCGGCAGTCATGATTGGACAGTGTAGGGTGTACACACCCCTTTGTAAGGTAGATGGAAAAATATAGTTGTCCATTATTGCAAAACATTTACAGGAGGAATAACAGAGGCACAATTGGAGATCTAAAAAGGTTCCCATAATTACTACTTCATGAGGAACAGAATTAGTTTCTAAAACAGATGTGATTAGAGGTGACGGGTCCTATTTAAAGGAACAAATCAATAGATGCTTAATAGGCACAATGATAACTCTATGACCCCTCCACACACATATATACAGTAGATAACACAGGATGCACCATTCACAATAGGTGATATCACAGCTCACCTCCTCCTCCTGTACAATGACTGATAACACCTCTATATACAGTAGATAACACAAGATCCACCATTCACAATTGGTGTCATCACAGCTCGCCTCCTCCTCCTGTACTATGACTGATAACACCTCTATATACAGTAGATAACACAGGATCCACCATTCACAATAGGTGATATCACAGCTCACCTCCTCCTCCTGTACAATGACTGATAACACCTCTATATACAGTAGATAACACAAGATCCACCATTCACAATTGGTGTCATCACAGCTCGCCTCCTCCTCCTGTACAATGGCTGATAACACCTCTATATACAGTAGATAACACAGGATCCACCATTCACAATAAGTGATATCACAGCTCATCTCCTCCTCCTGTACTATGACTGATAACACCTCTATATACAGTAGATAACACAGGATCCACCATTCACAATAGGTGATATCACAGCTCACCTCCTCCTGTACAATGACTGATTACACCTCTATATACAGTAGATAACACAGGATCCACCATTCACAATAGGTGATATCACAGCTCACCTCCTCCTCCTGTACTATGACTGATAACACCTCTATATACAGTAGATAACACAGGATCCACCATTCACAATAGGTGATATCACAGCTCACCTCCTCCTCCTGTACAATGACTGATAACACCTCTTATATACAGTAGATAACACAGGATTCACCATTCCCAATAGGTGATGTCACAGCTCACCTCCTCCTCCTGTACAATGACTGATAACACCTCAATATACAGTAGATAACACAGGATCCCATTGACAATAGATGATATCACAGCTCACCTCCTCCTCCTATACAATGACTGATAACACCTCTATATACATTAGATAACACAGGATCCACCATTCACAATAGGTGATATCACAGCTCACCTCCTCCTCCTGTACAATGACTGATAACACCTCAATATACAGTAGATAACACAGGATCTACGATTCACAATAGATATCACAGCTCACCTCCTCCTCCTGTACAATGACTGATAACCTCTATATACAGCAGATAACACAGGATCCACCATTCACAATAGATGATATCACAGCTCACCTCCTCCTGTACAATGACTGATAACACCTCTATATACAGGAGATAACACAGGATCCACTATTCACAATAGGTGAAATCACAGCTCACCTCCTCCTGTACAATGACTGATAACACTTCTATATACAGTAGATAACACAGGATCCACCATTCACAATAGGTGATATAACAGCTCACCTCCTCCTCCTGTACAATGACTGATAACACCTCTATATACAGTAGATAACACAGGATCCACCATTCACAATAGATGATATCCCAGCTCACCTCCTCCTCCTGTACAATGACTGATAACACCTCTATATACAGGAGATAACACAGGATCCACCATTCACAATAGATGATATCACAGCTCACCTCCTCCTCCTGTACAATGACTGATAATACCTCTATATACAGTAGATAACACAGAATCCACCATTCACAATAGATGATATCACAGCTCACCTCCTCCTGTACAATGACTGATAACACCTCTATATACAGTAGATAACACAGGATCCACCATTCACAATAGATGATATCACAGCTCATCTCCTCCTCCTGTACAATGACTGATAATACCTCTATATACAGTAGATAACACAGGATCCGCCATTCACAATAGATGATATCACAGCTCACCTCCTCCTGTACAATGACTGATAACACCTCTATTATACAGTAGATAACACAGGATCCACCATTCACAATAGATGATATCACAGCTCACCTCCTCCTGTACAATGACTGATAACACCTCTATATACAGGAGATAACACAGGATCCACCATTCACAATAGATGATATCACAGCTCACCTCCTCCTGTACAATGACTGATAACACCTCTATATACAGGAGATAACACAGGATCCACCATTCACAATAGATGATATCACAGCTCACCTCCTCCTGTACAATGACTGATGACACCTCTATATACAGTAGATAACACAGGATCTACCATTCACAATAGGTGATGTCACAGCTCACCTCCTCCTCCTGTACAATAACTGATAACACCTCTATATACAGAAGATAACACAGGATCCACCATTTACAATAGGTGATATCACAGCTCATCTCCTCCTCCTGTACAATGTCTGATAACACCTCTATATACAGTAGATAACACAGGATCCACCATTTACAATAGGTGATATCACAGCTCACCTCCTCCTCCTATATAATGACTGATAACACCTCTATATACAGTAGATAACACAAGATCCACCATTCACAATAGGTGTCATCACAGCTCACCTCCTCCTGTACAATGAGTGATAACACCTCTATATACAGTAGATAACACAGGATCCACCATTCACAATAGGTGATATCACAGCTCACCTCCTCCTCCTGTACAATGACTGATAACACCTCAATATACAGTAGATAACACAGGATCTACGATTCACAATAGATATCACAGCTCACCTCCTCCTCCTGTACAATGACTGATAACACCTCTATATACAGTAGATCACACAGGATCCACCATTCACAATAGATATCACAGCTCACCTCCTCCTGTACAATGACTGATAACCTCTATATACAGCAGATAACACAGGATCCACCATTCACAATAGATGATATCACAGCTCACCTCCTCCTGTACAATGACTGATAACACCTCTATATACAGGAGATAACACAGGATCCACCATTCACAATAGGTGATATCACAGCTCACCTCCTCCTCCTGTACAATGACTGATAACACCTCTATATACTGTAGATAACACAGGATCCACTATTCACAATAGGTGATATCACAGCTCACCTCCTCCTCCTGTACAATGACTGATAACACTTCTATATACAGTAGATAACACAGGATCCACCATTCACAATAGGTGATATAACAGCTCACCTCCTCCTCCTGTACAATGACTGATAACACCTCTATATACAGTAGATAACACAGGATCCACCATTCACAATAGATGATATCCCAGCTCACCTCCTCCTCCTGTACAATGACTGATAACACCTCTATATACAGGAGATAACACAGGATCCACCATTCACAATATATGATATCACAGCTCACCTCCTCCTCCTGTACAATGACTGATAATACCTCTATATACATTAGATAACACAGAATCCACCATTCACAATAGATGATATCACAGCTCACCTCCTCCTGTACAATGACTGATAACACCTCTATATACAGTAGATAACACAGGATCCACCATTCACAATAGATGATATCACAGCTCACCTCCTCCTCCTGTACAATGACTGATAAGACCTCTATATACAGGAGATAACACAGGATCCACCATTCACAATAGATGATATCACAGCTCACCTCCTCCTGTACAATGACTGATAACACCTCTATGTACAGGAGATAACACAGGATCCACCATTCACAATAGATGATATCACAGCTCACCTCCTCCTGTACAATGACTGATGACACCTCTATATACAGTAGATAACACAGGATCTACCATTCACAATAGGTGATGTCACAGCTCACCTCCTCCTCCTGTACAATAACTGATAACACCTCTATATACAGTAGATAACACAGGATCCACCAGGAAACATTGTACAATCTGTGTTTCAACCGTTTCAAATCTATCCAACTTCTTTGAAGCTTGATGGCTTTGAAACGCGTAGAAAAAGAAGATTTGATCTACTGACTTTCCTAGACGCTTCCACACAGAAGTCTTCAACAGCAGCACACATTTTCCCTTTTTCTTATTTCCTATCTCAGTAATGGGAAAGTCTGTATTCAATAAAACAATTTTACCTGTGAATTGAAAATTTTCAAAATTAATGATCAGTCCCAAAGGAGAAAGAGGCTGATTTCTCTATTAAGATAAATTACTAAAGTTCCTTATTTTTGTGTGTATTGCTAACTTATGAAATAGAAATTAAAATGACAGCTACTACTTAAAAAGGTTTTCCAGGAACAGATCAATTTGACTGTCTTCTTACAAAACATTGCCCCCATCAATAGGGTGTGTGTGCTTGGCAGTGTCCTTTATTCCAATTGGAAAAGTTGGAAAAAAGGAACCAAAAATGATTTGTTGTGTTGACACAGATGAAGATCAAAACAGGACATGTGACATGGATGAGAGTCTGGAAGAAGGAAAGTCATACTATAGGATCCTAGAAGACATGTCCCCCCTTAGAGTGCGTGGAGTGGTGTTGGGGGGGCGAATGTACTAAAAGAAGGGGTTCGAATAGGGGATGTATCGAAACGTTTGCTCACAATAACTAAATATCTGCCTACTGTCCTCCTTTGTTATATCCAGCTGAGCCCGGGTAAGGAAGACATTAGTTGTGCATGTCACACCTATTCCCAGATGGATTACTCTCAGTAGTGTTGTGCTGATCATTATATGCTGATTACTTAGAACAGATAAAACATATGGTTGCCATATTATGCAGTAAACGTGCCAGAAGCCAGGCATTCCTCCCATCAAACACTTGAGCTCTTGGTGGTGGTCCATCTCTCCATCATCATCAGCATGGAGGATTGCACAACGCAACAGAGGTGCAGCTTGATAAGAGATGGAACCCGTGAATCTTGCCTGTAATGTTGTTCATATGGGACGGTTGGAAAGGTTTGGAAATAATTATATAGACATTACTGTTATCGAGGCTTTTTCTGTACTAAATGGTAGGCAACTGTTTATCTTCAAAGAAAAAATTTGCCAATTATAAGGGTTGTCCAGAATTAATTACAAGGGTCACTTGATTGATAAATTTGCTCTATTTATGGATCGACCCCACTAGTATCAACAGCAATTATATAAATAACTCTATAATAAGACCGTTTATCCTATACTATAAACAGGACCTGTCACTCACCATAAAAAGGTAATTTCTTACCTTGTGTAATTGCCGCTGTTCTCCTGAATCCGGAGTTGTTTTTCTTCTGTTCCTGCGCTTCTCCATTCCTGAGATATAGCCTTCTCTTCCTTATATTAACATCTAGTATCTTTAACAAGTGGGTGTGGTCTTCCCAGTGTGGATAACTAATCCCACTTGTCTAACTAGACTACATTTATAGAGGAGGAAAGTGTGGCTATATCTAAGGCTGGCTTCACACCACGTTTTTGAGATCCTGTTCTGTCCGTTTTGAAAAGGACAGAACAGGATCCATTTTTGCCTGCCATGTTGGTTATTCGGACAGCTCAGTCCCAAATTCGTTTCGGCCCCAAAATAGGAAACTGACGATTTTGGGCTCCAGTACAAAAAAAACGGAGAAAACCGGACAGAAACTAATCCACGCTGATTCGGCGCCTATAACATGGGAGTCTATGGGCGCCAGATCTGGGATAAAACAGGATCATTTCCCGGATTCAATTTTAATGTAGTGAGCATGCTCAGTACACTAAACTGCTCTGTTCCCATTATTTCACTTTAGCAATGTATCTACGTACACTGCTAAAGTGAAATTTAAGACCGCAAAAAAAATAAAAATGCTCAACTCCCGCCGAGTGTCCCGCAATGCGAGGCGTCCACATCCAATGGCTGCAAGGACCTTATTCAGCTGACCGTGAAGGGGCGGCAACCCGAAGTCACATGACAGCATCAGGTGAGTTTAAATCGCCTGCCAAAACCGAGCGATTTTAACCGCTCAGCTGATGCGGTCATCAGCAGATTGGGTTGCCCCGCCCCTTCCCGGTCAGCTGATTAAGGTTCTTGCAGCTACCGGAGGTGGATGCCGCATATCACGGGACCCTCGGTGGAGAGGTGAGCATTTATTTTTATTTTTATCCATTCCTTATTTTAAGTTCACTTTAGCAGTGTATGTAGATTCACTGCTAAATTGAAAGTAACAGCGCCGACACCACTTGCCTGTGCTTTACAGGCTCGGCTCCTCCCAGCTCTTTCCCTCAAAATCCCGGATCCGGACACATAAATGACATCTGTAGTTACACTCAGGACCTGTCTGTTCTTGTCCATGGGGTCCTGCAAAAAAAACAGGATTCCCATGGACAGGAACAAAACTGTGGTGTGAACCCAGCCCAAGGAACGGAAAGGAACGGGAATCAAAGAAAAACAGAGGCGGATTCAGGAGAATAGAGGCACTGACAATGGTTAAAGATATTTTATATTTATGGCAAGTGACTTTAAATTCTAAAATCAGGTAAAAAGTAATTGCTTGATTGGATTAAATGTAGTCTATTTAGCCAATTGGGTGGTGTTCTCAACACCATTATTATGTAGAACAGTTGATGACCACACGTCAAAAAAGGGAAGGAGTTGGCACCAAGACTTGAAAGGAAGCAGACAGGTGAGTGGTGGATTTGGCCTTGAGCAGTGAATTGGGCCTAACGTCGCCATTACAGGACAGGCAACTGTGATTGATCAGATTTCCTCGGAAGCCTGAGTCATACCAGACTCTCTAGACAGAACCCAAAGATCGAATATGGAACATCAACTCCAGAAGGAACCAAAAGACCAAATACCAAACATCGACTCTAGAAAGAAAACAAAGACCGAATACACACATCTACTCCAGAAGGAACCCAAAGACTAAAGACCAAATATTGAAGACCCAACAATGCCTCCATCAGACGATCCATGTGAGCCGAGCCTTCATTTCCTTTCCAGATATACGGTACTCAGTGGGGAAGTGTTATTCATTGGCATTGGACTTGAAGTATGGGTTGCACTGTTGCCCCGTTGATGTCACTGTGTTGATTAACTGCATTCTTTAGATAATTGGAACTAAGACTGAACCTGGTGTGACATCTACACTCTCCTGACAGAAATATGGTGACTAAATATACTTTAGCAGGGCCTGACTTTAGAGTTAGA
Source organism: Allobates femoralis (assembly GCA_033576535.1). Taxonomy (NCBI): domain Eukaryota; kingdom Metazoa; phylum Chordata; class Amphibia; order Anura; family Aromobatidae; genus Allobates; species Allobates femoralis. The sequence goes on from JARQOC010000012.1 coordinate 35,904,565, forward strand.
AAAACTAAGTGTACTGTATTGCATGTATAAGTTGTGTAGCTGCTAGCAAGTGTTGAGTATCAATATATTTCCTTTAATAATAATAATATAATAATATTTATTTATTTATAAGCACGGTGGCTCAAGTGGTTAGCACTGTAGCCTTTGCAGCACTGGGGTCTTGAAGTCCTGGGTTCAATTCCCACCAAGGACACTAAGGACAACATCTGCAAGGAGTTTGTATGTTCTCCCCGTGTTTGCGTGGGTTTCCTCCAGGCACTCCAGTTTCCTCCCACATTGTAAAGACATTACAAAAAAGGATATTTAGATTGTGAGCTCCAAGAGAGACAGCATTACTGATGTATGTAAAGTGCTATGGAATTAATAGCGCTATATAAATGAATAAATCATCATCATTATATAGCGCTATTAATTCCATAGCACTTTACATACATGAGTAATGTTGTCTCTCTTGGAGCTCACAATCTAAACATCCTATCAGTATGTCTTTACATTGTGGGAGGAAGCCGGAGTGCCCGGAGGAAACCCACGCAAACACGGGGAGAACATACAAACTCCTTGCAGATGTTGTCCTTAGTGGGAATTGAACCCAGGACCTCAAGACCCCAGCGCTGCAAAGGCTACAGTGCTAACCACTTGAGCCACCGTGCCGTCCGTTAAAGCTCTTGTACTGTTCCCTTATTGAAGCCCTGTTATATGTGTAAAATAAATCTTTGTTGAGTCACCACTGCTTTACCTTATTTTGCGTAGAGTCATGTTCTTCACATCAGTGATCACTTTGGTCTGAACTCCGTTAGATTGCCGCCAATGTAGACCTATCCTTTTATTATTGGGGGAGAATAGGGAGACCCCAGAATAAAGTAGACCGTCTGATGATTCACAGGTATCCTGCTGAACTTCAAGTCCACAATGGCAGATAACACAGAAGCCAAAGCAGATAACCTGGTAGCCACCAGACGTGTGACAAACACAAGGTCATAACACTGGGAGGTGATGCTTGTCTCGTCTTCGAAGCCTGCACTACCGCTGATGAGTGAAGTAGTGGAATGTAAAATGAAGAGGCAATCTGGATAATTGATTTTTATCTTTCCTTCTTTTAGTTCTTTTTTCTCCATAAAAGTGATTTCTGTTATCTGACTGAATTGCTTAAAATAACAGTTTGCATAGCTCCCACCCTGCGCTCCTGATTTAAATTTTAAAGTCTAGTCATAAATTATTTATGTACTATTATGTTCGACTGCAGTTGGCTCTCAAGGAAAAGAAAGATGATTCTGAAGGAAGGGAAAAAAAAAAAAATAAAGAGACACTGCAGCTTTTAATCTTCGCTAATGGATGGGAGTTAATTACTTCAGGTTCCTGCGAGCAGTCTCCGAGACATCTCCGACTTTCTAGCCTCAAAGAAAGCAAAATTGCACAAAATCATTCCACTAAATTGGTCCATTAGATATAAAAATAAGAAGGGAAAAAAAAAGAAGAAAAACTACAATGCTTCAGTAGACTATTATAGCATGCGTGTAGGTGTACCGAAGATTGAAACCTGATAAACCTTAGGATTAGACCTGGATTACCCAAGACATATTGCAGGCAGGTGCCTAAGGGCAAGTAGCAATTAAGGAGTCCTTAGAAACTTGCAAAATTTTCAATTGCGATCCGGTCATGTTTCAAGACTCGGCAGAGACTCACTTCAGTGAAGTCTGAGGTCACACTGTTAGCGGAAACTCTGTACACCTTTGAGGTCGACCAAAGGTTTGTGCCTAAGGAGGGCTTTAAGATAAGTGAAGCACTGCCTGGGGTGGCTTTATAATGGCCTCGGCTAAGATTTAACAGAAGGAATTAAGGTTCACTGACCGTGATTTCCTATTAACACTTGTGTGATATATGAAGTGCTAAACCTTAGGCCTCAGAAAGCTTTTCCCAGGGTAAATGTCAATAAATGCCATCATCAAATCCTTACTAACAAAGGTAAACCTGACTTCACAGAATGGTCTAAGGGTAGATCATAGGAATAAGGATATAAACTATATTTAGTAAAGTCTTAAGGTAGCCGTGCACCTTTAAGAAACGTCAATTGGTCATGCATATGAGATACCTGTCGGCTAAACGTTCATCCAGCATGCCACTATCTCTCCTGATTCCCACATAGACAAGTGCTCATCTTGGATGAGAAGCAATGTCTTTTCAAAGGGCAGAGAGGAGAAACCGCTGCCCGACACCTCTAAGGCTACTTTCACATCAGTGTTTCTTTTCAGTTCTGACAGACCAGGCAAACCTGAAGTTTTGAACTTCAGGTTTGTCTGATTTGCATTTTTGCAAATCCAACAGAATTCCGCCTTTTTTGCAAAAAAAACGGATCCGTCACACTTGCGGAAAAATTGTGTTTTGCCCAATGCATTTTGTATAGTAGTTCCGAACATGTGTGGCACTTGCATTTTCTTTGCAACCCGGCAAATACGCACTTCTGGCACCGGACAAAAAACGCCACTAACTGTGGTTTTAAGAATAAGGCGCAAGTGCCAGATTTCCTGGATCCGCATGAAAAGGCAAGTGTCCGCGCATGTCCAGAACTCCATTATAAAGTGCATTAGACAAAATACAATCTCGCCACAAGTGTGCCACATCCGTTTTTTGCAAAAAAGGCGGAATTCTGCCGGATTTGCAAAAAAGCAGATGTAAAAGCACCTTCACAATAACTTATCCACCCTGAAAACAAAAGAATCAACTGTTAAAATCCCAACAGCCTATCCCTTGTGCCAGGAAAGGCTTGGGTGGCCTCCATGCACATCAGATGGTCATTGGTCCTGATGAATTTTAGGCAAGTTTGGCTGACTTTCACCCATGGTGTATGCCGATGTTAACATTTGTTTGCCTTGCGGCTATTTTGTGTTGTGTTGGGGTGACTTCTGTTCTCAATGGGCAGAGGGAAAAAATTCTGTTGCCAGACACCTCTGGTGCATACTTACCTCTGTTTTTCTGAAATAATATATTGAAGGAAAGTACAAAGCTCCCAATTCTCATCATATTGTTGACCAATATGGGCACCTTCAAGTTAATGTAAAGAGTTTTGTTAATTAAAGAAGACGTTGGCTTTTCCAGATACATCAGAACTATTGTACAAGGGCTGGATCTGGTGTGTTAACTCAGCCCCATTCCAGCGTGTGCCAGACACAGCCAATGTAGAAGAGTGGATTTAATTTTATGTGCTCCAACATGTATAGATTGTTTGACCTACAACTACAATTCACAGTCAAAGCCATTGAAAAAGGCTCAGTAATTGTGAGTTTTTAAGCATTTGCTTGATGTATACATCAGAGGTAGGGATGAACAGAACTCCCAAAATTTGACTTAGTTCCAATCTAACCGACTCCGAAAAGTCATTTATTATGCTCTTAGGCCCCATCAAATCCCAAAGCATAATAAATGAAGGGTCATAAAGGGATTATGCTTACCCGTTCTGCCACCTCAGCTCCCCTCTTGGTCCTCAACTCAATTCGGATTGGTTTTAGGGTGAGAACTTCCATCATTGACAAGACCTGATGTGGCACGATGCATGTTGATGACGAGGATCACACTCCAGGTCACCGCGAGGCCTAGCCAGTGCCGGACGATCCAAACTAATCTGAAGTCAGCAGGGGGTTTCAAGGGCTGGTGGCCTAGGACAGATTGGAAGTATCTAACATTTTTAACCTATTTCCAAAACTAAAAATGTGGCAAAAAGTTGACCATCAGGTTGCCATTTTCCTATATTTTTATTATTCAAACAAATTGGAAGTTTTTGAGGATGACTGTAACAAAACTGATTTTTAATATTTTTTTTTGGTCATCTGTAATCTGGAGGATTTCTTCACTGCATACATAGCATCTGTCACCCACTGGATCCCATTGTAAATATTGTACACTGAACAATATTCATTATTTTAATGGTTGGAATCATGGATATGTTTCACCTATTTGCGTGTAGGTTTTCCTGCACAAACCGGAATCCCATTTTAGTCTGTTTTTTGGTCCCCTAACCTCGTTGTTGGTCTCAGATGTTTGCAGTATACTCAATAACAACCAACCAGTAATCTGAGAAATTCTCGATATAAATTCCTTCACGACTGTTTCATATCTCCTGAATAAATCCGTATTTCAGAAATCAATGACGCCTTTCTATGGGTGTTAAGAATCTAAATGTGTTGCCTCCACTGGCAGCTATAATCCTGTCTGACTTCACGCATTGATTCTCAATAACCCGGCTAAATTACCTCATCTTAAATCCTCAGGTTTTATTTACATGGTTAATAATCTCACCATTGATTATTGTGACCGGGTTCTAATTATAAATCCATTATAGGACTCACAATGAAATTAAATCAATGTTCTACATAAATGGAAAAAGAAGCCTATAATACACAGGACTATTCACATGGATAATGGATCCTTCATCCGGTAAATTATTTTCTATAAACTAGGTGACATTTAGAACTAGGGTTGAATTTATTCTTTATGTCCAATACTAGGCCGCTGGAAATTATGTATTTGATGAGAGCACTATTTGGCGTCAATGCACTCCAGGAACAATCTTTAGAATTTCTTTTTTGCAGACTGGAGGAAGAGTGATTATTAACCGGTGGACTCCAGCCAGCTCAACCATCAATCCAAACGGCTCATCTGAAATGAAGCTGGGTAAGGGGGAATCTATGGAAATACTCCTTCTATAGATTGGTGGGATTCCTAAAGCAAAATGCATCCTATAAAGGGGGTCAAGGATTATCTTTCTTCCTCCCTTTAAGACTGTGATGTTTATGTAATCAGTAGAAGAAGAAAGAAACAGCGCCTCTCATGCCACGGATGTAGTTAATTCAACTTTGCTTTATTCCACACATCATAAGGCACGACGTTTCGGACCTTACATGGTCCTTTATCAAGTACCATGTAAGGTCCAAAACGTCCCGTGGCATGAGAGGCGCTGTTTCTTTCTTCTTCTACTGATTATGTGAGTATCCAGGTTGGACTCCCTGGTATTTGAAACTTCGCCCATTTGGGACTATACATCACTATATGAAGATATAGAGGGTCCCTACGATCATAGGTGCTGTGAACCATAATTGGCTTGTGATGTTTATGTGTCATAGGTTTTTATATAAGTTAATACGTTTATTCATTTGTGTGAGACCAAGGTAAACACTGAGCCCCAGTCCCCCACCCCCATAATGGAAGTCATTAATAATATGTGGGGATATTCCTTGGGGGTGGACTTATCTAATCAAAAGGGCTTGCAGTGGAAAGGAGAGATCCAAAGAAAAGGAGGGGAGCTGAAACTCAAATGGAACTTCTGTCCTATTTGATTGGGCTGGGCCCTTTGGGCTAGCCCAGAATTTGGGGCCAGGACACGAGTGCCAATCCATCTGTGAGTGTGCCTCTCTCAGTACTTGCTGTAAACCTCTGGCAGGACCCCAAGCAGCGGCTGTTTCCCCAGGTGCTGGTTAGCAGACCCCGGACTAGACTCTGGAGAACAGATCGCAACGGTACATATTGATAAGAAACGTTTGCCTGGCGGAAGCCCTGGTTGGTCCTTTGGATGGTTCACTATGAGTGGGATAGGGCCTTGGTTGCAGAAGACCGCATTAATTCATGGCAGGCTTCAATGGGGCTGAGGTATGAGTGTGGAGGCACCGGGACAAGAGGAGCAGTCTCCAGCAAAGCATGATTTTGTAAATACTCCCAACCAAGTAATGTCTAAGATGACTGTGTAAATAAATCTTCGTTGAGAACTATAATAGACTTTGTGTGATTTGGCTGTCACTGAGGGTAACCCAGAACTGAACTGTTGCACTGAGGTCGGGGCAAGCTCAGCAAAGCCAGGGCTGCTCTGCGGCCTCAGCCCTGCTATGTCCTTAACTACCGGGGCCCCAGCGATTAAGTATGCCATCCATTACTGAAAACCGCTTTCAAGATGGAATCAAGCACCTTAATCTATCCCTGGTGGCTCATTTTTTATGTCATAACCACTCAGATCCAGAGCTGTAGGTAAGCTTTCCGTCACCTGGAACAAAAGCTTCTTATATACTGCCCTCACCTTGTATCTAAGTACCCCAGTCCAGGAAAACTGACTTCTTGGAGACCCTTTAGACTTTTGAGGCAAATGCCCAAGTTGATTGCCACCACCAAGCTACAACCCTCCAACTGATCTTACATTATAGCAGAACTGTAAAACTCTCATTTAAAATGGCAATAACCGATGGAGAAAAAATGGTTTGAGTGCTGCCAAGTCCTTCTCTCTATTGCACTTAGTGTCGATATAGAATTATAATGAAGATCTGAGTGATATGATGAGGAAGACTGGATGATATGAAGTTGGCTGGCGGACAATCCAATTTAGAAGTTTGTACGGAATGTATCCCTAGAAATCAGTCTATCTGGCCTAGCTAAAGTTGGTCAGAAAGTCTATATTGGCACAAGAGACTGGAAAATACAGCTGAAGTGACTACTATTACAATGCTATATGAACGTGTCCTGTGCCACCTTGGTATACCCTTCTCATAGGCAACCAAACACTTGTTCGACAGACAGCTAAATGATTCTACACACATTCAGGCACAGTTTAGCCGAGCATTCATGTGTTGTCAATATGGCAAAAAGAGTTATAACTGTCAAAATAAAGGATTGGACATGTTAAAATTTAGCATGCCCAATCCTTTTTACCACGGCATAAGACACATGGACATCTATAGGTCATACATATTAGTTGATTGGTCGTTCCCTTGGTCTAAACGCTAAATCTCCCAATTCGGTAATTAAGCTCCGTATGATGAAAAGGTAAGACGGAGGCTTACATAAGGCTGTCATATGCAAAAACTAAATATGTAATGTGTTAACATGGTGTAAATGCAGCTGTTCTCCTGAATGCAGCATTGTTTTTCTATTGTTCCTGCACCTCTTCATTCCTGATATATGGCCCTTTCTTCCCCGTATATAAATCTAGTCTTGTTAGCCAAGTAGGCGTAGTTATCAGCTCTTGTTTATGAGCGTCGTCTTGATGACCACGCCCACTTAACAAACAAAAACAGATTTTCACACAAAAAATAGGAGGTCATATCTGAGGAACAGAGGCGCAGGACAAGAGAGAAACAGCAGATTCAGGCGGCCAGCGGCATTATGACTATGGGCACACTGTGCTTCTTTTTTGTGCTGCATTTGTCAGCTACACAAATGCAGCTCTCTATATAGCAAAAGTAGCACAAACCTATTGCCTTAGTTCTGGGTTTTTGCACATGCAAACGCTGCACAAATAAGGGGACACACAAAGACACACACACACTTTCTTACCCTCCCCAGCGATTCTTCCTTTGTGCCCGACAGCAGCTGTGTTTATCCATCTTCCAGATCCTGCGCATCATGTGACAGCCAGAGTCACATGACCAGTCCCATGGAGCAAAGGTCCTGGAAGTGCGATAAACACATCATCTGATGGTGCACGGAGGAAGAATCACTGGGGATCGCCGGAGAGGGCGAGTATTGGAGCATTTTTGTTTTGGAGTTCACTGCAAAAAAGCCTCACAAACAGACTCTGGGAATACCCATCCGTTTGTGGTGCTATTTTGAGGGGGTTAAAATGGAGTCAATGGGGAAAATGCAGCCCAAAACCGGGCACGTTAATTGCAGGGACGTATGAAGATCGAAGGCGATTTCTGCAACAAAAACGCACGTGGGCACAGCTTTTGGAAAATCGCATAGACTTTAATGATAAAGCTGTGGGTGGTGCAAAAACGCAGCAAAAAAAACGCAGCACAAACATACAGTGGGCACATAGCCTTACACCAGCTAAAAGCTATATATTTATAGCAAAAGACAGGTCTTCTTTAATAATCACTCTCTTGTACTTCACTTGCTGGTACACGAATACTAAATATCATGCTTATTCTTATAATAAATCCACATTCATAAGATCGCACAATACTCGCATATCTCCGATGCTGTGTGCCCTTATACTGTTGGTTACACACACACTAAAAATGTCATTCAACATTCACCACCTTAAATTATGGAAATGCTTTCAATGGCTTATGTAAAAATACAGCCCAGGGCAAGATTACTGCAAGAAAGTGAAAACCAGGCTCTAGACTTACAAAACTGATTGTTTCCCCGACTGTGTTTGGACTTAATCCAAGATTTCTTATCAATGAGGTTACTTTCTATTTTCCGCGTATTGACATTTGTTAAAATCAGCTATATTGTACAAACGTTTCCAATGTACCTTACGGTATATCAGTGTGAGTGATCAGCAGATCCTCAAGGAGTTAGTCATGGCCAAAAGTGTTGGCACCCTTAAAATTGTTCCAGACAATCAAGTATTTCTCCCAGAAAATTATTGCAATTGTACATGTTTTGTCATACAAATCTTCTAATACACACAAGGGAGGTACAAAAAAGTTTCGCACAGCCCCAAAAATAAAATTGTTGGCACCTTTCCAAAATTGTGGGTAAACAACTTTGTTTCCAGCATGTGATGCTCGTTCAAACTCATCTGTGGAAAGTAACAGGTGCGGGCAATGTGAAAATCACACCTGAAAACAGATAAAAAGGGGAGAAGTTCTTTTAATCTTTGCATTGTGTGTCTGTGTGTGCCAAATTAAGCATAGAATAGAGAGAGAAGATAATTGGCTGAAGACTAGAAAGCCAAGATTGTTGAAGAATATTAACTATCTCATAGTTACAAGCCTAACTCAGGAGATCTTGAAGTTCCTTTGTCCACTGTGCACAAGCCATGGCACTGCATCTAATCTCTCTGGACGTGGATGTCAGAGAAAAATCGATGAAAAGTCGCATCCAAGGATAGTCCTGATGGTGGATAAGCCGCTCCAATCATGGTTCAAAGAAAGGCTCAGGGGGCATCAATGTAAGGACAAACTATCTTTTTTCAAGTTAATGAAATTAAACGCTAAGGAGGAGACCCTGGAGGACCCACTGCCGACACAGGGACATAAAAAAGCTAGACTGAAGTTTGTCAAAAAGTACGTGAGCAACCAAAATTCTTCTGGGAACGCGTCTTATGGATAAATAGGACCAAGTTAGAGCTTGTTGGTTAATCACATTATTCTACTGTTTACCGAAAATGGAATTAGGCCTACAAAGAAAAGAACACAGGACCTACAGTCACATATGGTGGAAGACAGAGAAAAGAACACAGGACCTACAGTCACATATGGTGGAGGTCAGAAAAAAGAACACAGGACCTACAGTCACATATGGTGGAGGTCAGAGAAAAGAACACAGGACCTACAGTCACATATGGTGGAGGTCAGAGAAAAGAACACAGGGCCTATAGTCATATATGGTGGAGGTCAGAGAAAAGAACACAGGACCTACAGTCACATATGGTGGAGGTCAGAGAAAAGAACACAGGACTACAGTCACATATGGTGGAGGTCAGAGAAAAGAACACAGGGCCTATAGTCATATATGGTGGAGGTCAGAGAAAAGAACACAGGACCTACAGTCACATATGGTGGAGGTCAGAGAAAAGAACACAGGACCTACAGTCACATATGGTGGAGGTCAGAAAAAAGAACACAGGACCTACAGTCACATATGGTGGAGGTCAGAAAAAAGAACACAGGACCTAGAGTCACATATGGTGGAAATTTGAAGATGTTTTGGGGTTGGTTTTCTACCTCTGGCACTTGGTGCCTCAACTGTGTGCAAGACATCATGAAATCTGAAGACTACCAAAGGATTTTGGGTGACAATATAGAGCCCAGTGTCAGAAAGCTGGGGGAGTCCTAGGTCTTCCAGCAAGAGAATGACCCCAAACATATTTCAAGAAGCCACAGAAATGGATGGAAACTAAGCGCCGGAGAGTTCTGAAGTGGCAGCAATGGGTCCGGATCTAAATCCCATTGATCACCGGTGGAGAGATCTTAACATTTCTGTTGGGAGAAGACGCTGACATATGAGAGACCGGGAGCAGAATATAAAGAAGAGTCCAAAATTCCAGGTGAGAAGACGCTTGTGGACGGTTATAGGGAGCAATGGATTGCAGGGATTTATTCTTAAGGGTGTGCAACCAAATATTAAGTTGAGGTGCCAACAATTAGGTCCGGCACGTTTTTGGGGGGTTTTGCATGAAATATGTCCAATTTTCTTTTATATCTCCGTTCTTTGTATTGTTTCAATACGCACAAAGGCCATATCATGTATAATTGCAATAATTTTCCATAACAAATGCTTCATTTTCTAGAAGGGTGCCAACACTTTTTACCATGAATGTATGTGGATCACCTAGTTCCTCAGACACATTGGGTAAAAGTCGGGAGAGCCCACCGTCATCTGATGTCTACCGGCAAAAACATTCGACAGACTCCCTTAAAAAGAGTTTACATGTGTGAACCTGTGGAAGGGAAATCGAGCTGAAATTCCCCAAATAAGAAAAATTAATAATGTATTTGGTCTCACAATAATTTGGATATCAGATGCAAATTTAATCGAATTATGTATTTTTAATCTCATGTTGAGTTCCGGGACAAGTGTTAGTTTTCACTTGCACCGATAATATTTTGTTTATTATTTTGTTAAAAGTCAACCTGAAAACAGGAGCCGGAGCTAAATTGTTCTCTATTTCACGTTGATGTCTTTTTTTTATATCCCACAGTGGTTGAATTAAGTCATTCCGTGGATATACCAGTCGTACACCGAGGAGTCATTAGTTTTCATTATATTCCATTTATTTCTATGCTTTTCTTTGCCTTAAGAATACATTTTGTTGTATACTATATATCCCGCATAATCCACAGGCTGTACCACATTCTTTAAAATCTTCGCTTTCAAATTATAAAAGCAATTTATTTTACTTTTTTGCAAAATGAAGAAAAAAAAAAAATTGTATTACGAAGTCGTCGGCGCAGGTTATACGTGCGGAGGGAAAAAAAGTATTTAGGGAATATAATTCAGCGCCTCAGTCTCGCTGTATCCAATTTTCATTTTTTATTCTCATTCTTAGACTTTCTTTGGGTCACCCAATTAAGATCCGGAATCTGTGACATTACTTATTTCAGCTCTGGCTATAATGTTCATGCCCACTTTAAGCGTTTGTTGGTAAATGGGAAAGATGGCTGGGTAAACATTGTACTGCCCCATTGTTAGATTTGGGTACTTTGTGCCCACTGGATGAAGAAGTCCTCAGGGCACAGAGTCCTCCATTCAGAACACATGCACTTACTTTGCCGTCATCTCGAATAAAAGGTTATTCTTGACAGTTTTCCCAACCTCCACCCCCGAACCGGAGATGCCTTGCCGAGAACAAAGAGCGTCATTAACAATTTCAAACCCATGCCAAGTTTTAACTGGTCACACACCTCCAAGCATCATTCCCATCACAACTCTGTGTTAAGATTTATTAGAAAGTTTCGACAGCAACCAGGAGATTTGCCAACTCTTTTGGGATCTTTTCCCTATTTCCTGTAATCTCAAGAATATCCCGGCAGAGATGACAAGGACGAATATGATGTAATTAGTTTATTTTAATTCAACTCGTATCATTTAGACCCATTTGTTGGCCTTTACTCGAGCTTGAACCCATTTGAATAATTATTAGTGATGAGTGAGAACTTCGATGCTCTGGTACTTGATACTCGTAACGAGAAGTTGGACGCTTGGATGGGCACAACTCAAATACAGAGTGTCAATGGAAGTCGATGAAGAACTGGAGCATTTTTCCGGAAGATCATACAGAAAAATGCTTGAGTTCTCCGTTATAGGAACTGAAAGGAAAGAGAGCGGACTAGGTTCTTATCTCAATGAGAAACACAAAGTGCAGATGGTCACCGCTCACCTTGACAGGTTGTGTAGCACACAACCAGCATGCAAGTAATATAGCTACTGCAGGGCCCACACATCAACAAAAATCGTGGTAAAGAAAAGGCAAATAGGACTGTGTTCACCGGACTTGCGCTGCTAATGGAGGAGACGGCCAAGAGAATGTTGATGGCAAGTGGCTTTTATTTCAACCGACGCGTTTCGGAGTCAGACCCAACTTCTTCCTCAAGGAGCACACTGAGTTCTCCATTGACTTAGATTATACTCGGTCTCACCCATCAAAGCAATCAACTGCTCATTATGAGTATCGAGCACCCATGCATTGGTAGTTCTCGCTCATCACTAATAATTATCTTGTATTCTAGTGACTAAAGCCAAGTAAAAAGATTTTGACTACCCTGGCCCAGTTTCCAGTTCGGTCTTTTATGGCAGCTGAGCCAGGGCAGTATTCATTTCATATTCAGCAATCGTTCAGGCTCCTGTGCACCTCTGCTGCTTACTACATCATGATGTACTTTACCGGGATATCCGGTTGAGGACTGCCGGTGTACACTGCACTCTGGATCAGGATGTTTCAAATCTTTTGCTCATCTCTACTAGTCATCCGGTATGACAAATTTGTTAACTACATCTCCACCCCAAAAAAATTTCAACCAGGAATTCCCAAAAACACTCAGGGATGTTTATTTTATTTGCAAAAGCCATGCCCTTAAATTGGTTTAGTTCTTTGCCAGTCCAATGGGCAATCTAGCCATTCGTGTAAAGTGGCACTTGTTGAGGATCCATTTGCCTTAGTGATTCAATGTGGAGCTGCTTATATTGTATAGGAATTCACTGAAAAGGAAAAAAAATCAATAAAAAAAAAAAAATCAGACGTCTCATGAAAATTAAATTTAGTATAGAGACTCGCAAGCTAATGAAGTGGGTTGTGATATCATTTTGGCCAAAATATGGACCAATACCTTATGGCATATATACATATACATATATACATCTTTTTTGCATGTTTTTAAGCACGGTACAGTTGGGCCCCTCAGTGGTGGCTGGGTAATGTAGGGCGTACCTATGACATTGGCAGCCTGCTTGATGGAATAGTAGGCATGTTGGTAATTACTTTTATAAGGATAGAGGTGCATCTCATATAATGGTGTGAATAGCACCCTATGCAGCCTATATGCATTTTGAATACTAGGCAGCCCCCCCATGGATGCTTGGTGAGCCAGTAAGTGGTGGTTTTCTCAGTATTTTGCCCCCGCCTATATCAAGAGGGGATCATTTGCTATTGTGCATTTGTGTATGGAGGTGATATTGTAGGTATGGCTTTTTTTCTTTGATGTCTTATATTGAATAAGACGTGGAAGAAAGAATTCTCTAGGGTCTTGGAGTAAGTATTATCACTAACTAGGAGCAGATGTTTTGGGGCTCTAAATCAGCCCCTTGGCTGGGATCGTAATTATAATACATTCACTATTATATTATAAAGACACCTTATGAAGTCTACTTTGTAACCAGAATGTTGGAAATTCAGTTATGTCTACCATGATGCTGGGGTTAAAGGGTCTATTCACAGACAAGGACACGTGACATCACAACACACAGAGTTGTATTGGGAATACTCACTTGGATGGGTGGAGGGAGGAAATTATTCACCCTTGATATGCTCCACATTCCCTCTAGATACTGTTGAGCTTGTATGGTGACTGAACTCAGTGCCCCACCAAGGCCGCTGGAACCCACTGTCACTTGTACACTTGAACTTGGAAAACTTCCCTGCTCGTGAGGCCATCCAAGTCCTCTCCTCCGCTCTGTCCCCGAAAAAATATTGGTAGATTTTCCAGACGGTCTACCCACCTGCCCTGCAATCATCAGCAATTCCTTCGGCGAGGAGACTGTGACCACATTCTGGGACGAGAGCCTGGGTATGACGGTAGCCACAGGCACCGAAGTTTGGGGACGAGCGAGGATGTCCGGACACCCGGCTTGGTTGATGGTTTGAATCATCTGCACAGCTTCTTGTTTTAGCTGATTCAGGTGAGTAGCGCAGACGTCACAGCGGCTCTCTCCTTCATTCCTGCTTTTCTGCAGATAGTCAGGCACTTGGAGCTTGTCGAAAATTAAAGCTGAAAATTGGGCATTCTGGAAAAAAGAAGATAAAATGAATGAGCTTGGAAAGAAGGAAAAATTCATTGTAGAAATTTACAAGAATGCATAAAGGCTTCTGCACTGCAACAACATAATCTCAGGGATGTCCAGTCGCTTGTTCAGCAGAAGCGTTCCTTAGTCCTGCACATGCCTTTGTCTACGCCACCTGTTCTTCCATTTGGTATTACAAGTGTCAAGCTTGACACACTGCTAACTATCACACTCCTTACTATAAAGAAACCTTTGACACTCGAAGTTGTAGTAGATCCATAATTGACATAACATCCAACCAAACAAAAAGTCTTTCATCTTGAGTGACGGAGACAGCAATGTGCGCCACCGGCTTGTTGCCCAATATGTCAAATGAGGGATGTATTGAGCCAAAGGTTTCATTCACACTCATTAAGCCTCTTACCAAACCAAGGTAATAATTTTATTTATATAGCGCCAACATAATCCGCAGCACTTTACAATTCAGAGAAAACATTTACAGATAATATCAGACATTACAGGGTAACACAATTCACCAGATACCAAGAGGAGTGAGCGTCCTGCTCTCAAGCTGCAATCTACGATGAAATAGGGGAGGCAGAGGGTAAATGGTAAAAAGTGCCGTCATATATGGTCCAGCCATCTATATCGGTGGCGGACCTTGAGACCGGGGGGCCCTGGTGCAGCAGCCGACAGAGAGGAGCGGGGGGGTTGGGGTGCTACCGGCTGTCGGCAAGGACGAGGGGTGGGGTGCCACCGGAGGGGGGGGGCATATATGCTGCTGCTCCTACCTGCATCGAGCGAGCAGCACATTCCTGGGAGTCGGGGCAGCAGAGGGGAGAAGGGCGGGCTCAGCCAGGGGAAGCATGAAGCTTCCCTCAGTTAACCCCCTCTCCTCTGCCACACTGGCACAGGGTCATGGAGGTCGGCTGGGGCCCCCCTGCAGGCTTCAGGGGCCCCCTAGCCAGTCGGGGCCCTGGTGCAGCTGCACCAGCTGCACCACGGTAGGTCCGCCCCTGATCTATATGATATATAGGGGATTAATTTAATGCTGCATGAACCGTCACCAGCCAGGATCGGTACAAGTATTAAGTGCATGGAGGGTGTAACAGATGATACAAGGGACCAGATTTGGAAGAAAATATAGCAAAGGGCAGAATGAGAACAGTTAGATAAGTGAGCTGAGGTGATAGGCCAGTTTAATCAAATGTGCTTTTTAGGGCCCGCTTAAGTGTGAGTATTGGGAATTATTCCAATAATCCAGGGTAGTGCATTCCAGAGAGTTGGCGCACATCATGAGAAGTCTTGGAAATGAAGGAGTTTTTAATTATTGAGGATGTTAATCTTAGATCATTAGCGAAACGGATGGAACATGTAGGCAGAGATGTATGGCAGTGCAGATCTGTGGAGGGCTTTGTAGGTGAAAGGGACAAATTTATATTTAATGCAATGGATGGGAAACCAGTGCAATGACTGGCACAGGGTAAAGTCATCGGTGAAGTGGCTGGAGAAGACTATGATCCTGGCTGCAGAATCAAGATGGATTGGGAGAGGAGAGTTTAAGCAAGAGGGAGACCAATTAGTAGAGAACTGCAACAATCCAGATGAGAATGAAAGGAGCGACAGATAAGAAGGGTTTACTTGGAATCATGCATGGACAGAATGACCTGAAACCACAATTGTTTGCTTGACCAGCATTGACAACATGTGATATTCTACAATATTGAAATCAAATGCCCCACAAAATCAGATGCATTAAAACAACAGGGATCAATCTCATCCAGAAGCAAAAAAAAACTAAAACAGGCAATGTAGGCACTGTATTACATGAATGGCAACTTGGCCTTATTGCCATGTGGAGAAAAAAGTAGAAAACGTTCATCCTTTTGGCTTACTTTTTAGCAGCTCTCTGCTAGGGGATTCCATATATCAATAGTAGCCCTTAGTTAGGAAACACTGGTGTAAACCATGTCATGATAATGGTGCATACACATTAGAGCGAAGCCGCCTGAACCTGACAATTCTGGCAGTAGTTGCAGGCTCCCTTAGAAGTAACGGGGCCTCTGTGCTCTCCACAAAAGTTTTTTAATGGGTAAAATAGCAAAGGACTTGTAAAAATAAGAAGCAACTTTGCAATTTACCTTTTGCATTCTTAGTTTTCTTGTTTACCGCTCCTTGCCTGGGTTACCAGCCTCATGTGAGGTCCATCAGTAGTGTTTGGTCTCCTACGCTTCAGTGCAGCACTTACAAGCTGTTGAGTTTACAAGCTCTGTATGAAGCTGCGCTCCTCAGCTTGTGATATGGGGCAGCGCACAGTTCAGGTCCCCCATGCAGGCAGACCAAACTCAATCAAGAAGCTAATAGACTGGTGAGCTCGCATGCTCCTGAAAACCTAATCCCTTGAATCAGGGGGTTAATGGGGATTTCTCTAATACACAAGGTCAAGGTAACACTATATGTAGTGCAAATATCAAGGGAAAATACACAAAAGTAGAGAAGAGTATAGGTACGCATCTCCTTCTACAATTGGATAGTTAATTTTTCTAGACTATGTAGCTCTTCCTGGGCATGCTGGGAGTTGTAGTTTGCAACCGTTGAAAAGCCACCGGTTACAGATTACAGCTCTAATGAAGTGTGCAAGAACTCAACATCCCGACCAAAGCTAAACGGCAGACTGTTGGCATTGTTGACCTTTTTTGTCCATTCTATGTATTTTTTCCTGATTATTTTAGTTAGTAGGGAACACTTATTTTACACAGACCAGTCCTTCCCATGATGGAAATATGATCCGTCTACGCCCAGACTTCACGCTCTGCTGTCACAGGCCACACATTCCATTAAAACCATCTAAAGCCATTCCATACATTAATAGCGGAGGTGCACTGATGGATTTATACGCTTCTGAATCCACATCTAAATATTTCGGTTGCTCGCTTTGAGCTCCACACTTGGGCGTACAAAGGATTCTTTACAGGTCAGCTTAAAACCATTCCGAAGCAAGACGTCTCTCTCCGGAGCTGGGATTTTGATTGGCCACTTGTAGGACGGCTTTTAAACCACTGAACCATTTTATTTTTTTCGAAAGCCTGGTAATGTTGTAACCATATTCCCACTTTTGTGCTATACTGATAACCTTGTGACGTGATGTGACAAAACACCTGGCCGGCAGAAGGGTGCGAAGGCTAAACTAAAGCATGTTTCCTAATGTGTCTCCCACCAATAACTCAACAGACTTGAAAGCGAAAACCTAACTATTAAACCTGTTTTATTGGTGGATAATGAACTTGTGTTTCTCACAGATCTCTACTGAGAGGAACATGGATTACGAGCAGGAGCGTAACCATTGCAGATGAATAGGTCTCTACCGGGGGTGGAAGAGCCATCACCTCAGTGCATACTTCAGCTGGATGTACGGTTCAAGACAAATTCACTGAAGTGTATAGCGATGTAGAGACGAGAACTGGCAGGTCCCTACATTTTTATACATGCTGCCAACCAATCGGAGGATAGCAACTGACATTAGTGTGCCTGTGAGTAGGGGTGCATGGCAGAGATGTCACGTGCCATGGAGTGCACACCGATGCCGGCTCCTGTGCTAGCTGTAAAAAAGGATGCCGCATGGCAAGTGAGTGGAGGGAGGTGGGTAAAGTTTTTGTTTTTAATGCTGAAAGGAGAACATATATACCAGGATGATGGACATATATACCAAGATGGGCTCAGGATTGGGACATATACAGATGGGCTCTCCAGGATGGATTTGGGAGACATATAACCAGATGGGCTCAGGATTGGGACACAATACTGGGATGGGGGACATACATACCAGGATGAGGGCATATATATACCAGGTTGGTCCTCGGAAGGAGGACATACATACCAGGATGAGGGGCATATATACCAGGTTGGGTCCTGGAAGGAGGTCATATATACCATAATGGGGGACATATATACCAGGTTGGGTCCAGGATGAAGGACATATATACAGAGATAGGGGACATACATACCAGGTTGGACCCAGTATGGAGGCTATATATACCAGGATTAAGGACATATATACCGGGTTGAGCCCAGGATGGGAACATGAATACCAGGATGGGAGACATATATCTGGATAGGGGACGTATATACCTGGAGGGGGCCCAGGATAAGGGACATTGGTACAGGATGAGGGACATTACTATATAATGAAGGGGGAGAGGGAAGAACACATATGCATTTATAGGATTTAGAAAGCTACAGGGGCACTACATCTGGCCAATCTGAAGGGCAAGGAGTGGGGAGGTCCAGATCCAAATGTTGCATTGGGCCCATTGGGTTCTAGTTATGCCACCGATTTATGAGGAAGGAAATAATCATGTAAGAAAGCAATGGCTAAGCCTATCAAGTCCCAGTAAAGGCCCCATACTCATTATAGCAAGGTCCAACACAATGAATGACCATCTAATACCAATGGGCGCATCCTTTGTCCATCAACTCTGTTTCGACAGATGAGGTTTGGTAAAAAAGGAAAGAATATCTTAAATTCAGCCATCTAATTCCTTTTTTTTCCTCTGGGAGATAGAGCTCCACCAGTGGAGTGTGGCGGCATACAGAACACATACATCTCGGCCAAGTGGGTGGGTGGTCAAGTGAGACAGCTGTTAGCAGACGGATTCCTATCTGATGTGCATGGCCAGCTTAAGATGGGAGCAATTACAATGGTTAACTGAAAACCTAATGAATAACCATTTTCATTAATTATTGGTTACGGTTTTATAGGGGTAAGAAAGTATCACCATATGATAAGATGATCATAGTCACTTTTCAAATTCTCTGCAGCATGGCCACAGGCAAAAAGAAGCACGGTCAGACGTCCATTACACAGTCATAGCAGGGACACATATATAAGATTATCTCAGCACAGAGATGTGTATGATCAGACCATATCCCTGTATGGTCAGACACATCCATTACACAGTACAAGCAGGGACACATATATAAGATTATCTCAGCACAGAAGATTTATGATCAGACATGTCCCTATGTCAGACAATCTACACAGTAGGACAATTATTATTATCTCAGCACAAGATGTGTTCTGATCAACATGTCCTGCATGGTCAGACACATCCACTACACAGTACATAGCAGGGACACATATATAAGATTATCTCGGCACAGGAAAAAAATGAAAACCCATCCAATTGTGGAAATTATTATTATTCCAAGATGTATTGATTAAAATGATCTTTTCTCATGAAAGAACTCCTTTAAAGCTAATTCAGGTGCTGCAAAATAGCCATAAATTGATTGATTTTTCAAAGGGGATATGGTTTTCAAGAAGAGGTTCTTTGTTAAAATCTATAGACAAGGTAACTTCTTGGTTACGATGAAGTGGCAGAGCTGTCAGAGGATTTTTGAGTGATTAGTAGTCTTCTCGTATTGATGACCCATGGATCACAGTGACTGCATTAAATGGCTTTGTCCAGTGTTGGATCCCCATTGTTTATTAGGAAGGATTTTCATATCTGTCCTTAAATCCCTCAGAAACAAAAACACTCAAGATTGTTTCCCAGAATGATCCCGGGGATAAATAAAAGGACACATATGGCTCTCGTACAATGAGTCACTTTGCATATCTGGAAGACGGTGGATAATGAAGTCATTTCTGAACATCATCCATCAACACGTTATAAAGGGATGAAGCATCTTCCCCATTACATCTAGCAAATTAGTATCAGTCCTTCAGCCATCACTTCTTGACGTGTGAAAACATTGTTAAGGTTACTGAATTTTAGCTTTATGAATGACGTAGTGGGGCAGTAGGGGCACATATTACTGGTTAAGGAACATGAAAGCGGATCCCCCGAATCCCCACCAAAAGGAGTCTGTCCCCACCAAAACTCCAATTAAACTACTTTACAGTCCTATAGAGGACCTAGGACATATATAAAACACATACCGGTACCTGTAGTAGAGATCTCACTACTTTAATTTTATATGGAAAAAAAACCCACATTTTATTACATATGTCAATGAGCAGTCCGTAGTGCACCCTGGCATGACCAATTCTACTCTACCTTTTAATTAGCATCCTGTATTTCTCCTTTGAATGCCCAGAGTAGCACTACTTGACCTGAATTCCCGACCTGACGCATGCACACTGACACTGCAAGAGCCCCGCAAGTATTTAGTGTCAGTGTTGGCGCTCTCTCATCCCTCCCTCCTGTCTGCAGCAACCGCTCACTGGACACCACATTGCACAGTAGCAAGTGGCCACTACAGACAGAAGAAAGCTTTTCCGCACTGACGCTGTGTGCGCACGTACTCACTATGCCACGTGTAGGGCTGCGGATTCAGTTCAGGTGGCGCTTACTCTCTAGGCAATCTAGCATTGTTGGTCAAGCTATCAAAGTGTGGAGGATGCTGAAAGTGAGCGACAATGCACTGACCCATGGCTGAGCTAGGGATGTACCAAGGGGCCCTCATTGACATATGTAAAAAAAACTGTTTAATGCAAAGCTAACAGTGGTGAAATCTATAGTACAGGTATATTTTATTTTAAAGGGGCTAAGCCCTCAATTTGACTGCATAGAGCGGTGATCTTGAGAGCAACAATCAGCTCTGAGAGAGTGTTGTGAGCCACATCCAGCTCTGAGAGGGGTCATGACTCACATCCAGCTCTGAGAGAGGGTCACAAGCCACATCCAGCTCTGAGAGAGGGTCACGAGCCACATCTATCTCTGAGAGAGGGTGTGAGCCACATCCAGCTCTGAGAGGGGTCATGACTCACATCCAGCTCTGAGAGAGTGTTGTGAGCTACATCCAGCTCTGAGAGAGGTCGTAAGCTACATCCAGCTGTGAGAGAGGGTCATGACCCACATCCAGCTCTGAGGGGTTTGTGAGCCTCATGCAGTTCTGAGAGAGTGTTGTGAGCCACATCCAGCTCTGAGAGAGGGTCATGACTCACATCCAGCTCTGAGAGAGGGTCATGACCCACATCCAGCTTAAGAGAGGTTATGAGCCTCATGCAGTTCTGAGAGAGTGTTGTGAGCCACATCCAGCTCTGAGAGAGGGTCATGACTCACATCCAGCTCTAGAGAGGGTTGTGGGCCACATCCAGCTGTGAGAGAGGGTCATGACCCATATCCAGCTCTGAGAGAGTTGCGAGTCACATGCAGTTCTGAGAGAGTGTCGTGAGCCACATTCAACTCAGAGAGGATTTTGAGCCACATGCAGTTCTGAGAGAGGGTTGTGAGCCACATCCGACTTTCAGAGTGGGCTGTGAGCCACATACAGTTCTGAGAGTGTGTCACGAGACACGTCCAGCTCTGAAAGAGGGTCGTGAGCCACATCCAGCTCCCACCCCCTCACAGTATTGTCATCCAGAGCCCCCATTACTGGTATAATGACATGCAGTAGCTTTTCCCCAGAAATCACCCTGAGTCAGTGTACCAAGTTCCAGGGGTTCCTACCTCCCCCCCCCCCCCCCCATTCAGATGTGCTTCTGATGTGGCTCCCGAGCTACAAGTTGGGAATCCCTGGCATAGCCTTTAAACTGGGAGACCACTGACTTTCCATCAGTGCTCAAATCTCTGAGCCCCATTACTGGGCCATGCACCAACCATGTGACATATAAAAACTAATAGTTTCTACTAATTTGTCAGCAAGAACTTTGAACCTACCTAGGCTCCAGGATCCTGATGCGACTGTCATCTCAACACTCCTTGCAAAACATCAATGCCAATAACATTGGACTACAAACCCATTCTCAATACTGATGACCATACATCCTAGAAAGATGTTGGGTGACCAATATCTCTCCCAGTTTCCCTATAAAAATTCACACTCCGCTCGCCCAATTGTGGATGTGTTTTCAATTGTAAGTGGAAGTGCTGAGAAGACCAGATAGCGCAAATAGGGTCTTACCCAGATAATATGTATCCAAATAAAGCTAGGAGAGGCTCACTTATTAGGCTTATGAGAGTCACAATGGCTGCAGCAGGCCCACATGGAAATAGCATACGATTGGAGGAAGAAAGGGGTAAAATCTTTGCTACCGTTAACGGACCAGGATGAAGATGAGAAGTGATCTTTATTTGTCAACGCTTTTCAGAACCAGAAGCTTTTTCTTCAGGACAAATCACAGCCTGAATAAGGGCGGAAAAAAGCTCCCTTATCTACATCCCTAGTCCATGATCTTTCAATATCAGTGTGGATTTTACTCCTTGTTTCTTCCGATTTGTTTTCAATTGGAAGTGCAGAGTTAGGATTATTTCCTGGGAAATCACAGGAAAACTTTACAGTAACCTGCAAAGCTCTATCCTTGTCTTCGTTGACATCATTGTTGATGGAGGCCTCAAAACACCTTAGATGATCGCCCAACAAAATCATCAAGTTTGGGCAAATTTAATCTAACGTGTGTGGTGTTGGAAGACTTTGTGTCAACGAAAGTTAAGTAGAGATAATCTTTGGTCATCTACTGGTTGTTTTGGATTCTGTCTGGTATTACATCTTGTCTCATTCAAGAGAATATGGCTACCCTGCCATACCCCACACAACCCATATACATCAGTTGAGCCATTATTGGAAAGAAAATAACTCTACTTTTGGATCAACTTTTTAATGTGATGATTAATGATGAAGTTGACGATCTCCATTGCTGGAGCAAACACCTTCTCATATGACTATTCAAACCAATTGGATAGGTTCATCAGTAGGCGCTACAATCTTAGCAATGATATTACGTAGGATAAACTAAGCAGCAAAACTCCTCGATTTGATATCGGACTTCTTACTTGGCACCGTGACTTTGTATAGCTTCAGCGATTGGATAAAATGAACCCTTTAAATTGCAATGAAGCCTCAATTTATACAGTATAATTACATACGGGAGAATTATAGATACCGCTTCCAAGGTTTATGACCTTTTAAAGGCTTCAACAACAAAAGGCACAACCCATAAGAAGGTGAACTCATTGGAGGAGAATATATGGGGCCGGATGATGACAGATAGGAACAAGGTGCCCAAGTGTTTGGTTACGGGCGATGGCCTTTGTTTACAAGACTTACAAGTGCCCATTACATTTATAGGAAGAGTCTATCAGTGGCATGCTGGAAATGACAAGTAGCTAATAAATATGTCACAGCTGTATGTCCTCAATCCTTTTTTTTTTTCTTGGTAAATGTCCTCTTCAAAGGGTTTGGCTAAAAATAAAGCTTGTTTGTGCAGCCATCGTAAAGCTAGAGAGGAGCACAGGGCAAATGTTGTTATCACAAGGTAATGCACGGCGTGCCGCATCAAAGCTCAGATCGGTGACCATGGGAGTTCTGCAAAAATAAATATTTTTTTCATAGAGAACATCAAATAAAAAGTTTTAGGGTTCAGAGAAAATCAACACAAGTAATATTTGAAGTCAAAGAATGGTCACTAATTATAAAACTATATGTGGTCACATGCAGAGATCTATAAAGATACGGTAGGTCAACGGTTTCGAAAGCAAAATATGTACCATGACCCCTTCTATATTATCCCAATTATATTACAGGCACCAGAGCTCCGGACAACTACTTCTTCTGTAGCCCCTCGTTACATGTTGGATTTATTTGTATTTATAGACCTCAATAAAGTATCTGCTAAAAGAAGTAACTTACAACTAGAAGGTAAAATACATAGAAGAACTTGCAATGGGTGCACGTTCATGTAAAGGGGTTTTCTAGGTTAAGAATTGTAATGGTCTAAATTCTGGATAAGAGGGCTGTGACGTCAGAGTCGGTGTCCATTTTGGTGGCGTCTGAGAAGTTGTTGGATTCAGGGAAATGAGGAGCCTGAGTCAGATGTTTGGCTTACTGACTTCACAGCCATGGTTGTAGAGTCGGAGTCATGGAATCGGTGTCCATTTTAGTGGCGTTGGAGTCATATTCAGGGAAATTGAGGAGTCTGAGTGGGAGGTTTGGCATTACCGACTCCACAGCCCTGCTGGATACACCATCAATATTTGATTTGTGGTGGTCTAACTCTTCCCTACTGACGATCGGCTGTTTAGAGAGGCCACGGCACTTCAACCTTTTGAAAACGTTTAGCTGCATGGTACATAGTACTATTGTAATGGCGGTGTAGGGTATTGCATCGGTTTTTCCATAGATGTGAATAGAACAATGCAGTACTCAGCCATATATAGACAGAAAATGTTGTGGGTCTCAATAACCAATGTGATAGATAGTTGGACCCCTCTGATAGCCTTATCCTAGTTATCTTATAGTTAGTTGATGCATTTGCAATACAGAACAACAAAAAATTGACAATGGACAAATTGGCTATGGGCTAGCACTGCTGCCTTACAGCTCCGGAATCTACAGAGTCAACACTTAAATATACATAGTGATTGGAATTCCTTCCTGCTTGTATGTCCTTTATCTGGCTTCCTAATAAATTGGCCTTATAGTGTTCAAGTCTTAGAATCCTTTAAAGACGATCCGTCACTTGCCATAAATATAATATATCTGTGTAGATGCTGCAGTGGCGACCTTCAGCCCGGCCTGGTGCAGCTCAGTGATATGGGAATGGGGTGCTAGCACTTTAGGTAGGAGCGGGGGGTTTTTGGTGTAGCAGCTGCATCGTGGCGGGGTGGGGTGAGCGTTCCTACCTGCGTCAGAGCCGCGCATTGAAGGTCTGGGAGCTGGTGTTGCAGAGGAGAGGAGGGGGGGAACAGCCAAGGGAAGCAGGAAGCTTCCCTCAGTTAACTTCCTCTCCTCTGACACAGGGTCACGGGGGGCCCCCTACAGGTGCTTGAAGGGCCCCCGACCCAGTCGGGGCCTGGTGCAGCTGAACCAACTGCACCACAGTAGGTCCGCCCCTGAGATGCTGCTGTTCTCCTAAATCCTTCATTGATTTTCCTTTGTTTTTGCCCCCTTTGTTCCTGAGATATGGCCTCTTTACCTTATATGTAAGGTTACTTTCACACCTCTTATTTTTTTTTTTTTTAATCTGGCACAGATCCATTACAAAAACAGATCTCTAACCGAAATGAACCAGATGGTACCGTTCTGGTTGTTTGCCGGATCCAGTAAAAACAAGGAGCGGTACCATCTGGTTCAGTCCATTATTCTCCATTTTTTAATGGATCCCCTGCTGGGGGGGTGGAGTTTGCAGGATTTGGGGCATGCTCAGTAGTTTGCCATGATCTGGTAAAACCAGATTCGGTACCCATTGACTTCCTAATAATAGATACCGGATCTGGTTGGATACAGTTTGACGTCTTCTCGAGGACCACACCCAGTTAGGTATAAGAATACCTTTTCTATACAAGGAGGGGGATCACCTCCATGTGGAATGGAGAGGATCAGAAACAAAAGAAAAACCCCAGTAGATTCAGAACAGAGAATCTACACCAAGTATATGGAAAGTGACTAGTCCTCTTTAAGTGGTAAAATCTTAGCCATCTCAGTTGGTCCTGGACTACATCTCATGCCATATGTTATAATGGATCTGGCAGGGGCGACTATGTGCCCTGACAGGCAAAATGTGTAGTCTAGTGTCCATTAATAACAAAGACGTCATACATACCCGGCATATCAGTCATCAGATTGTATAGAAACGATTAACATAACAATGATATAGTATCTCATTCCTGTAACTCGACCCTCCTCCATGTTTAGAGTGTTTTATGAACCTCGGTAAGCCCTTTTGTCTCCCATGGAGAAAAGTTAGACAAAACAAGAACATACCCCGCAGAGACAGAATTACAGGAAGTTCTACCAAAAACTATTACATCAATGGCCCATACGGTTGTCACATCATCCCCACCGCATGCTGGTAGGACTAACCGTAAACCCAATGGGAAAAAAAACTATACATCTGTTCAAAAGTCTCACGAAAATGGCATATACTGGAATATATACATGTCATATGTGCTAAATGTTTCAACACACTGGCTTTAGACGTGGGTATCAAAAAATATTCACTTAGCAAGTTAGGGTTACGTAGCGCCCTGCGACCCATGTTGTCATCTAGTCATGATAATTAACCCAATGGCCATGTCTAGTGATGAGTGAGCACTATCATGCTCGGGTGCTCTGTATTTGTTTCGAGGAGTTGGATGCTCGGATGGGCGCGACTCAAATTCCCGAGTATAATGGAAGTCAATGAGGAACTCTTCTGGAAAAATGCTCCAATTTCCCATTGACCTCCATTATACTCAAGCACTTGAGTCGTGCCCATCCAGCATCCAGTTCCTCGAAAGAAGTATCGAGCACCCAAGCACGGTAGTGCTCACTCATCACTAGTCATGATGGCCCAGCCATGCTGCATATAGGACCACTAGCAGGTCTTATTACTCAATGCAAAGTCTGTGGAGATGATCTAAAGCCCCAAGAATTAAAATAACGCTAATATCTGTAGCCCAGTGGCCTCCACCAGACGTTATTAAAGGGAAGCTGTCGCCAAGTTTGTGCCATCGTATCTGAGAGCAGCATAATGTAGAGAGAGAGACCCTGATTCCAGCGATGTGTCACTTACTGAGCTGCTTGCTGTCATTTTGATAAAATTAAGTGTTTTCTCTGCTGCAGATTTAGCAGTTTGTGAATATGCCAGACTATCAGACTGATGATAATCTCCAAAACAGTGATTTTATCAAAACTACACTGAGCAGCCCTGTAAGTGACACATCGCCGGAATCAGGATCTTGGGTCCTATATTATGCTACTCTCAAAGTAGGTTGCAAAAACCTGGTGCCAGGTTCCCTTTAAGCTATTATGAAACTACAACTCAAAGATGACATTAGTTTCATAGAACAGCTAAAAGACTTAAGTTGGGTACCAGCAACCTAAACCACATTATAAAAGTTCATAAAAAAAATAAATAATTATATGCATATATATATATATAATTAAATACAATACTTTAACATATATTTATATAAATATATATAATATGTTAAAATATTGTATTATAATATATTAGATATTAATTA
Organism: Allobates femoralis; assembly: GCA_033576535.1. Lineage (NCBI taxonomy): Eukaryota > Metazoa > Chordata > Amphibia > Anura > Aromobatidae > Allobates > Allobates femoralis. Next base: position 35,931,441 of record JARQOC010000012.1, read on the forward strand.
AAATAATATATAACTTAAAAAAGAATGAGTGAAATATAAAACAAACAATAAATCAATAATTGTAGCAATATAAAATATAAAAATAACATCAAATAAGATGAATAAAATAATAGAAGAAAAAATAAAAGTATAAAAATTATAAAAGGAAAAAAATAATTTAAAAAAAAATAGATACATTTATTCTTTTAAGAAACATGAACATTAAATTGCTACGGGGAATTTAAATAAAAGTCCAATCCTATTTGAAAAATAGCAACTGATTATCTGGACGCAGATAAGAATTGGTTGTGGTCTGCCTACCTAGGCTTCTGTATGAGGTGTGGGAAACCAAGAACTCATCACACAGATAAGAAGCTTCCAAGACCATCTGCTATCTGACTCGAGTGATGGACGGCTCCTCTGGAATAATACCTGCCTTTGTAACACTATCCTGAAGGAAAAGATTGTCCTGGTGTGAAGATAAAATGAGAACTAACCGTCTAGCAATCCACTCTCTAATTACCCGCTCCAGCCTTTCCTATCCTGTAATTCAGGATTTCCAAATGACACGTTAATTAATTTTTATTTGTAATATATTTTTTTTCTAAAGGAGCTACTTGCATAAGCAACGAAAGGGTTAAATTAGGGACTTCTGCCCTGTTCGGAAAGGAACCTATTATTTTGGGTTGAATTCTAGGCATAAGAACGCCAAAGTGATGTACGGTATTTGAATGTTGGCTCGTTAAGGGTGGACGCACTGGGAGATTGTTGAATTAAAGGGGTTGTCCAGGATCAATAACAAGGACTGTGGTGAATGAAAACGAATTACAACTAAGGTTTATCTTGGCACCCTATAGACCAAAAAATATCATCGAGCCACACTCAGACCCAAGGGGGTGCTTCATAGAAGAAAAGAGCAAAAACTAGCGCACTCACCATCCAAAGAACAAGTTTATTGCAGAATAAAAAACAACATAGGAGAACGCAGGAGACGTCCAGGATGGCGGCCGTTTCGCGTATAACTAATGCTTCAATGGGTCCACCACATATGAATGAATGAAGATGACATGCAATACCATTCAAAACCCTGACTTCTGCTGTGGTGCTGTTTTTGAAAGAAACAACTACATCATTCTAACGGCCCCTTCACATCAGCGGCAATCGCTGATCGCTGCAGTTGCGTTGAAAAAACCCGCAACTGACGTGATTACCGCATAACGGCCGCACTTGCGGCACTGGAAGCCCCATGCTATGTCTATGGGGCTTGCGCAAGTGCAGTATATGGGGTTTCGACGGTTGTGCGGCACTTTTTTTCGCACCGCATCTGCCGCAAGTGCCAAAATTGCACTTGCCGCACCTGTCGCACACTTACCGCAAACCCCCATAGACATTTCATGGGGCTTGCCGCAAGTGAACCGCAAGTGCAGGCCGTTATGCGGTAATCGCGACTTGCGTTTTTTCACCGCAACTGCCAGCGATCAGCGATTACTAGCTGATGTGAAAAGGGCCTAATTCTGACATTTTTAACATGGCAATTGGGTAAAGGTCAGACTTTTTTTATTTGTATCTATTTCTATCAAGTTGAATGTTGAGAAGTTAAAAAAAGCAGCACTGAGCCAATGGTGCACTGCTCATTGATGGAGAAGAGGGAGGATGACTGTAGGCCTGTTTCACACATTCGTGAAAACCATGGACATATGAGAGAGGCCATTTTAGAGGGGGGAGTGTGGATCTTATGTCACACATGACACATTTGTGTGCTGTCCTGTGTGCTATCCGTGTATCTGTGGATCGCACACGGACAGCCTGTCATTTCATATTCACCTCCCTCCAGTGCTCCTGTTCCTCTCTCTTCCGGGGTCTTCTGAGTGGAGTGAATATTTGATGAGACTAATGAGCTACACCGGAAGTGAGAGGAACTGTCAGCGCTGGAGGGAGGTATGAAATTCTTATTTTCGCACATTAAACTTTTGGACCCTGGTCCATGCACAGGGATGTCACACAGATGACCTCTGTGTGCATGGAGTTTGTGGCCAAAAGCGGTCTGTGGTGCCGGCAAAAAACAGACATGTCGCTGTGTGGAGCACACGGACACCCATCTGCTCCACACAGTGACACGGTCCATGCTGAATAACAGATATCTGAAGGGGGCCATAGGGGATCATATGTCCCCGTATGTCCATGCCTCCGGTATGTCAGTACGGACCGCATACATGCCGGAGGCACGGATGTGTGAAACAAGCCTCCGTCAAATTGAGGTCATGGTTATAGATGGTGGAGCAATGGCAACTGGGCTCAGATATGCAAGCTAGTCCATATCTTCTACAAACTACTATAATGGACAACTAGAATATAAAGGAGCATGTTGAATTGATGAATGACATCTTGGAGGTATAGCTTCTGGCTAAATAGTAATCTGAGTCCTCTAGTGACACCATGGTGGAACCCAAAGGTTTAAAAACAGGCAATCCTATTTGGACTCAACTTTGGATTTATATAATTGCCATGGAGGTCTAAGCTTAATTCACAATAGGACTCTGTTGTCTAGGTCGTCAAATGGAAAAATTCATCCAGCTCCAAAGATTCTACGTGAAAAACAGACTTTATGGTTAAAAATGACCAAAGTACAATGGAACGCGTTTCAAGCGTGTACACATTCTTTCTCAAGCTGTTTCATATCGGCACATTGGTTCTGATGTCCTCTGGGCTCCATTCCAAAGTGGTGAGCTGGATTCAACATCCTCCCTCTTATCTGTTGTATTGGTGCCCAAGATACATTTATTGGCCGAATAGTCATCTCGGGGTCCTCTAATGACTCCACAGTGGAACACAAAGTTTTAGCAATACACCATTCCGTTTTGCATTGACACTTGACACGGTGGTCGAAACCTTTTGGAAGGATTTACAAATAATTTATTAGCTCTTATTTATTTTATGTTTCAAGTATGCAAGATTGTTCCAAATTTCACATTGGCGATCACGTGACTCTAGACCGTTTAGGGACAGACTACAAACCCAAGCTAAATTGGAGAAGTTATCACAGTAGTAGGGACAGCCAGATTAGATCCCAGCAATCACAGGAAGGCACTCTGGATTGTATCATGAAGCGTTGTCACAATCAAAGTCTGCTCTATTTCCAGTCCGATAAGTGGTGCTTCATGCAATGAGAAATTGTCTTTATCTTCTTATGTTTCTGATCTTCCTATGCTTTCTGTGAATGGAAACATTCCTTGTTCACATTCAGATCCAGACAGAGTGCAGTTTGTTACAACATATCCATGAAGATAGGCGTACTCATCTTAGGAGAGTCGTGCTCCCGCTGTTATTAGTTCTCCGAGATTGACACATTTTTCAGAAGATGTAAAGGCTCAGTGATAAGTCTATCACAAGCAATAGTGTCACAGAGAACCACTGTCCATTGCATTACCCACCGTGGAGATGACGGGTTCTACACACACCCCGGTGGGTGAACAATGGCTAGACATTTCTAGGGTTAAATATTCAAGCCTGTCTCTGCAGATTAAAGCAATATGACAACTATGAACTAATGAGGACCCACAGAGATCAGGCTGGACCCTCTTCCCCCCCTTCCCAGCCATGGACTGCAGGACTGCACCCTTATCTTCTAAATACCATGGGAATGGTGAGGGGGGGAGGTGAAAGAATTGCCAGACTCTCCTAAGGCATGGCATATGCAAATTGCTCATATATTTCCCATGGAGCCTTGTCTACAATTCTCCATACACTGGCTGGGTCTCCTCAATGAAAACCAGCACCCCTGGATATGCCACTTACCCAGTGATCTACAATTATGCATTTCCAGACAAAGGCTTATTGGTTCTGGCTCATGTTTCCGACCAAGGTTTTGGTACTCCAAAAATCATTTTTGGGGCAATTTTTCCTTTTCCATAAGATCTCCATGAGCAATACCAGTACATGTTCTTTTACATGTATATTTTCCATATATCTAATTGGTTTCTATTCAGAACGATCTCCTGTGTTGGGCCACAGGTATGCGTGCCTGAAACTGAAAGCTATTATGTGAGACAATCTTGTCATAAGCAAATTGAATAACTTTATAATGTCCATAGATGCTGTATAGCAGGGGTCCCCAAACTGTGGCTCGCGGGCCCGTGATGTGTGTATCGTAACTGTCTTCCAAGTTCGGTGCATAAACACCAGGTCTAGCAAACAGCTATGAAGAGCAGGTCTACAGATGAAGATCTAAATGAAAGTAAGGTAGGAACCCCTGGATCTTGGTATACTGTCTGTGTGATTTCTGCGGAAAAGCTTTGGCTGTCATTAGACAGGTAATGGGAGCTCTGAATGTCACTTGTTGGAGGGTGGCAGGAGCTGGATGTGATTTGCAACTCTGTCTGAGCTGGATATGGCTCGTGACCCTCTCTGAGCTGGTTGTGGTTCGTGGCCCTCTCTCAGAACTGGATGTGGCTCATGACCCTCTCTGAGCTAGATTTGGCTAATGACCCTCACTGAGGTGAATGTGGGTCGAGCCCTCTCTCAGAGCTGGATGTGGCTCATGACCCTCTCTCGGAGCTGGATGTGGCTCATGACCCTCTCTCAGAGCTGGATGTGGCTCACGACCCTCCCTCAGAGCTGGGTGTGGCTCGCAGCCCTCTCTCAGAGCTGAATGTGGCTCGAGGCCCTCTCTGAGCTGGATGTGGCTCCCAACCCTCCATCAGAGCTGGATGTGGCTCCCAACCCTCCATCAGAGCTGGATGTGGCTCCCAACCCTCCATCAGAGCTGGATGTGGCTCCCAACCCTCCCTCAGAGCTGGATGTGGCTCGCGGCCCTCCCTCAGAGCTGGATGTGGCTCGCAGCCCTCCCTCAGAGCTGGATGTGGCTCACGGTCCTCTCTCAGAACTGGATGTGGCTCATGACACTCTCTCAGAGCTGGATGTGGCTTACGACCCACCCTCAGAGCTGGATGTGGCTCGCAGCCCTCCCTCAGAGCTGGGTGTGGCTCGCAGCCCTCTCTCAGAGCTGAATGTGGCTCGAGGCCCTCTCTGAGCTGGATGTGGCTCCCAACCCTCCATCAGAGCTGGATGTGGCTCCCAACCCTCCATCAGAGCTGGATGTGGCTCCCAACCCTCCATCAGAGCTGGATGTGGCTCCCAACCCTCTATCAGAGCTGGATGTGGCTCCCAACCCTCCATCAGAGCTGGATGTGGCTCCCAACCCTCCCTCAGAGCTGGATGTGGCTCGCGGCCCTCCCTCAGAGCTGGATGTGGCTCGCAGCCCTCCCTCAGAGCTGAATGTGGCTCACGGTCCTCTCTCAGAACTGGATGTGGCTCATGACACTCTCTCAGAGCTGGATGTGGCTTACGACCCACCCTCAGAGCTGGATGTGGCTCGCAGCCCTCCTTCAGAGCTGGATGTGGCTTACGACCCACCCTCAGAGCTGGATGTGGCTCGCGGCCCTCCCTCAGAGCTGGATGTGGCTCACGATCCTCTCTCAGAGCTGGATGTGGCTCACGACCCACTCTCAGAGCTGGATGTGGCTCACGACCCTCTCTCAGAGCTGAGTGTGGCTCGATGCCCTCTCTCAGAACTGGATGTGGCTCAAGACCCTCTCTCAGAGCTGGATGTGGCTCATGACCCTCTCTCAGAGCTGGATGTGGCTCACGACCCTCTCTGAGCTGGATGTGGCTCACGACTCTCTCTCAGAGCTGAGTGTGGCTCGATGCCCTCTCTCAGAACTGGATGTGGCTCACGACCCTCTCTCAGAGCTGGATGTGGCTTACGACCTTTTCTCAGAGCTGAATATGATTTTCAAGGTAAGAAAAGTTAGAGATCACTGCTGTTTAGAATGCAGTTATTAAAATGGCCCCTCCTTCCCCAGGGTATTGTTTACCAATATTGCCCTAGTAGGGCACAAAGAGGCTTACAACCCTTTTGTAGGCAATGGTTGCCATCATTTCTAAAGGCATCATGCAATGCCACAATTCCCTTGTAGTGGCCATGGCAGGCAGAATTTTCAACTGTTACTCCCAACAGTAAAGATCTCTACGATCAATGCCAATCATAAGAAAAAAATAACTCTCCAGTGAAGAAATAAAAGAAATATGAATGTAATTTTATCCCCAGTGACAGGCCATACCATTCAACCAAAGAAGAGTGAATCAACTTGAAATTATATGAATTTATTACTCGATTATGACTTTAAGGATTGCCACCCTTATGAGGTGACTTTAGAGTTTTTTCACTTCCTCACTGAAGTGACAATATGAATTTATTAGTAATGTCCCAAAAATTGCAAGATCACAAGAATTTTTGTACAAATTCCACTAATATTTACTTGGATTTTGAGAGCAAGAATGGATAAAAAAAAAAAAAACTCATACCCAACTCTCCTTGACCCTCACCACACTTCTCCCACTGCCACCATTCCTTCAAACATCTTTTATGTCTTCCTACTTCCATCTATGTCTTTCCGAGCCTTGGGCAATGACATTCTTCACTATGCCGCTTGGTATTACATAGGGCACAACACAAATTAATGACGTGTTGTGCCGTACACAGTCACGTGGGATGTTAAACACGTAACTGAAGTCAACGATGTGCATTGCACCTCCCGTGATGCCATAGGATCTCTCTCGGAAGGAGAAGGCGATAGAAGACAGATGAGCTGACCAGAAGACTGGTTGTGCCCGAGGAGAAGCCAGTATAAGGAGAGGGGTTGTAACCCCTTTTATAGGAGATTTGATTTTCATAAAAAAAAATGTTCATGGACAAAATCAAGAGAATCTGCTAAATTTGAGTGTTGAGGAAAGGAAAAATTGTGGTGTAATCTGTACTTCTGCCGTGAGAGACCAAAGTACCAAAGTACACAAATGCGGATTATGGCTGGTTTATACAACGCGTTTTGAAGTAATCCAACTTCGTCATCAAGATACCACCGGGTGACCTCGAGAATTCGAGTTTTGTCTCTTTCGCTCATCTCTACGGTCAATGAATTCACAACCATTTATTTCAGCTGCGGAATAATATAAACAGGAAAGACTAAAGGAAACCTAAAGAAAGTCTCTCAACTCTAGGAATGGAGAAGCCTTGAGGGCAGGATGGCCATGACTTTGGCTGTACAAATAGACTGTTGACCTAAGACCTGAGAAGCCAATAACCGTTTCTTTTACAGCCCTGGAATGCCGGGAGCCCTTGAGTGGCCGTTAAATGGGGCTGGTGATTTTTACATGCTTCCAACCATAAAACTTAGTAACAAGTTCCTGACAACTGTGCTCCATAAAAATCCTTGTCATCTTCACTTTTTTTTTTTCCCCCTAAATCCTTACGGCCACCTTTTTATTTTTTTTTGTGGCAGTTGAAACATGTCCGACCATAAAGAGGAGTCTGGACGCAGGAATGCGCCATGAAGACGACACAGGAAGCGGCGGCACTTCTCTGCTTTATTTACAAAGGACACCGTCAGCGCCCACAGCTTCATCCATTCCCTTACAACTTCCCTTCCCCTTTATCTCCTCCGCGGGACCCCAAAGTGAGCTGGACATATGCAGAACATATCATCTTTGTGCATCAGCGGAACAAAAACATTTGTCCTTAGAAACAAAAGTATTAAATGGGAGGAAGCTACAGAGGATAAAATAGAGGATCAAACTGGACCTTATTTAAAGAATGGATGAGAAAATCGCTTATATAGTAAATCCCTAAACTATTCAATATTATGTTGCTTTACCCAGAAAAGATCTAAGATTAGCAAAAAAAAATAAAATATTTCAATATTTGCCCTATGACAGAAAACTAAAGGTACCGTCACACGAGGCGACAGCGCTGGAGATGTCGGCGGTGACTGGCGGGAGTGCGCACGTTTTTGGCGCCCCGCCAGCGTCGCGTCCCCCATTTACATGGGGCAACACCTCCAGCGCCGCGCCGGCGATCTGTCAGGCGGCATCGCGGCTGAAGTGTCTCAAAGCCCCAGCAGCGATGCAGGACAATAGGAGACTATGGCTCCCATCGCCTGGCAGGTCGCCGGTGGTAGTTTACATGTGACAATGTGTACACATCGCCCCAGATCGGCCGCCTGCCAGGCGACCAGTAAATGGCGTCGCCCTCGCCCATTCACATTAGGCGATGCAGGGGCGATATCGGCGCCGATAGGCCACGCCCCTGCATCGCCTAATAAATCGGCGGTACCATCGCCTCGTGTGATGGTACCTTAGGGGACACCACTGACCATGACCTGTAGTATGTCCTTGAAATTAAGATTGCACCCTGGGCAACAACCAAATACCAACCAGTGGCGTAACTTGAAGGTCATGGGTCCCGATGCAAAAGCTCCAATGGGGCCCCCAATTATTGCAAATCTTTAATAGCCATGGTCTTTTTCTATAGGTCAAAGGGATTTTTGGGGCCTTTAACCAATACTTTACCATTATGCACTTCCCTATGTGGCCATGCAGGTTGCATACTACTGAAGCCGGATAGTTGAGGACCAGTTGAAGCGGTAATTCTAACCGCGAAATGGCAGGCCGTTGTCCGCCGTCCTGCACCCCCTCCCCTGCTAAGATGTCCATGACTGGAAAATTGTAACATGGAATAAAAACTCGAAGATCATGATTCTGGTGAGTGCGGCTAATTTTTTCTATGTGCATTGTACATCACCTTTAACCAATACTTTACCATTATGCACTTCCCTATGTGGCCATACTACTGAAGCCGGATAGTTGGGTTTCATCTATAAATGTGGTAGCAAAATGAATGAATCAGCAAATAAATTGTGGGCTGGTGATATTTGACCCCTCAACTACTATGGCCCAGGTGTGATGGATACCCTTGCACCCCAACAACTCCATCCTTGGCTTTAAAGTGACAGACTAACAAATAAAAGGAACATTTGCATTTTTGCGTTGATGAGCAGATAACAGTCTTTATCCTATATAATAAAGTAAGGCTAAGTCGATGATTCCACCGCTATTATGTATATGGCTACCCGAGAGGCTTCGTCAGTGAACACCGGGGCTCTATGTACCATTACCGCCATTGTGCAGGTGTACCGTGATTATGATGTTGATGAAAATGGAAATGAGAAAAAAGTTTATTTTTTTAAGAAAAACTTTGACTCCTTTTCTTGTGAATGTGCCATGTTCAAGCCAGCAGTGATGATGATGATGCTGATGGGGGTGATCAGGGGGTTGTATACCAATTATCCCCGATCTGTCATTTGGTTTATGATGCCGCAAAGCACTAAACACTCTGCCTGATCAGAACCAGCGCCATAATCCGCTTTTATAACCTTTTTAAGATGCTAAAGGGATCCACAGTTTTCTAAACAAACGGTCGTTTGAGGGACGTAAAACAGCGCCTAATCCATCGGCGGGCGCCGTGCTATTCATCGCGCTCTTATCTCCGGCATTAAACGCCCACATTGGAGGTTGTTAGCGCTCCAGGTAGTCCATCTCCCCAAACAATATTCTCCAGCCCAATTAGGATGACACAGCTTCTGTTTAATTGCTATTGCTCATCTCCATGGGCTGGAGGGAGGCGTCCCAGGCTTGTCTCTCGCATCCAGAGGAGTCATGATCGCAACATCTGTTTCACACTATCGCCACAAAAATGCTTTCCTTTCTGGAAGGTGTCATTTAAGATCCTGAGGCCTAATTACCAGGAAGGGAGTTAGGTGGGAGGGAGAGACGCCCCCCAGGTTCAAGGTATTTACAGTCCATCTACTGCCTGTATTCCCTGGGGGCGTCTGGTTTCTAAGACACAATATATTTGCACAGTCTTGAAACTACAGAGGATTTGGTTTATAGGCTCAAGTGCAGACAGCTGTCCATAAATGTATATGGCAGCAAATGATGGCGACATCAAGTGTACTCACCATCACATCCCCAGAGCAAGAGAAGAAAGGATTCTCTCACAAGATTACCTACAATAGGATGGATAGATAGAGGGATAGATAGAGGGATAGATAGAGAGAGGATAGATAGAGAGATAGAAGAGAGAGGGATAGATAGAGGATAGAAGAGAGAGGGATAGAGAGAGGGATAGAGAGAAGATAGAGAGAGAGAGGGATAGATAGAGAGGGCTAGATAGAGAGATAGAAAGATGAGAGAGGCTAGTAGAGAGATAGAAGATAGAGAGAGGGAGAGATGAGAGAGAGGGCTAGATAGAGAGATAGAAAGATAGAGAGAGGGAGAGAGAGAGGGATAGATAGAGATAGTAGAGGGATAGAGAGAGGGTAGAGAGATATAGATAGAAAGACAGAGATGGAGAGATAGAAGATAGTAGCAGATGATGGAAGGGATAGATAGATAAGACAGATGAATTAGACAGAGATAGATAGATAGACATGAAGAGTAGATGGAAGACATATGAAAGATAGATGGAAGAGATAGAAAACGATATATGAAGATAGATGGAGATAGAAGGAATAGTTGGAAGGAGAGATAGAAGAGAGAGATAAGATAGAAGGGTTTAAAAAAAGATTGATAGAAGGGCTAAATAATACATAAAGGGATAGACAGAGGAGATATAAAAGACAGAAGGATAGAATAAATGATAGGAAAGATAATGAAGAGATAGATGGAAGAGGAGATAGAAGGGATGATAGATGGAAAGGTAGATGGATAGATGGAATACATAGAGGAGAGTGCATGATGAATTGTACATAGTCCTGTAAGACAGCTCTAGCCTACTCTAAGACTAGTATCAGATGGCACATAGCAGGTGGGGGCGCTGTTGCAGATTTTGCATTGGGACAGAGAAAACAGATAGATCCTACGGACCATTGCAGTAATTTAGGCCATATGTGAGATGTTCATCCAGGGCGCATAACTATAGGGGGAGCAAGGGTTGGAATCAGCCTCGGAGCCTATGGGGGACTGATGATCGGGACTTTGGTGAAGATTTTGCATTGGGTCGATGAGCTTCAAGTCCAGCAGTGTGCACATTGTCAAGGACACTGTAATACGTCTGGCTTAAAGAGAATCAGTTACTAGGTATTTCCTATGTAATCTGAAAGCAGTATAATGTAGGGGCTGAGATCCTGATTCCAGCGATGATCATTTGCTGGTCAGCATGCTGTCATTTTGATACTCACTATTTTCTCTGCTGTGCAGAGCTCTGAGTGCTGAGCTGTGCATAACCCCGCCCACACCACTGATTGGCAGCTCTCTGTGACTCTGTATATTGACAGATAGTTCTAATCAGTGGCGGGGGCGTGGTTATACAGAGCAGTTGACTAGGAGACATGAGACACCTAGTCCTATAGTGATAATCTCCTGCTGATAAAACAATGATTTGATTGAAACAACAAACCAGCTTAGTAAGTGGCTATTTGCTGGGGTGAGGGTCTTTGCCCCTACGTCATGCTGCTCTCAGATTACATAGCAAACACTTCCTGACAGATTTCACATTAATTTCTATTAATGTACTTGGACTTCTGGTGTAAAAACCACAATGACCAACTCCTCTCGCGGGGGCAGGTATCACGGTAGAAATGTAACGGTCACTCGTCGCACCCAAGAATACGCATGTTAACGGTGAAAAACAGCTACTTGTTTGCAAGCAGTTGACAAGGCATGATCTAAAATTAGATCTGAAGCGCTCGCAGTCTACATTGACTATTAATATTTACCACTCTTTTTAGGTCTTGGCACCTCTACAATGTAGTGTTATACCGTATATAACGGAAACAATCTGATGCCACATATTGATCCCGACTGAGCCACTGTCTGTCTGTCTGTCCTCAAAATTTCCATCCCTACCGATAGCTGACGCACTTCGGGTCTTTACTTACCCACGTGCTGATCACTAACAAAACCTCCGCTATGAGTATGTTATTTATGGGCTGTTCTATTTCGGACAGGCATCTATCTGGGCGTAACCGCTGACCTGTTGTTTTTCCTGAGTTAACAACAGATTCAGGAAAGAGAAGTGTTGCCTAAACAGTTGGATACGATGCCTGCCAAAACACAAATTACATGGAGGCTGGATAGGAAACTCTTCCCTCTCATAGAAATCAGAGGTTACAGCCTAATGGGTGGAACGAACTTCAACCTGTCCTGCACGGACGTGCCGCGGAGGGAAGGGGGGGATTTTCCTATACATCCCGAGTGGAAAAAAACAACAAGATTTGTGATTGTGTGAATAGTTTGTAGAGTGCAAATTATGACTAATTGAATTATGTGGGTCCAGGTCCTCTTTAAAAGGAAGGTAAAGTTCGCTTACATACGAAGACTGAGCTGGGTGAAAAATGTGAGAGGGGAAATTGTAAGCTTAAAATGAGGTTCCTTCATATATGTGTAGTCGTTCTTGAGATATCAACGCTTTTGTTTTGTTCGGGTTCATTGCTTAAGAGACCGACCACTGCTTATGTCTAGGTTGCAAGTACTATGTGGAGGGTGGCCGGGATTAGGCTGGGTGCACATTGGCGTCTTCTTTAATCCAGAGGGATGCAGTTTTTACCTTCATCCCCCTGTAACCACCCAGAATTCTAAAAATTGATGCACCCCACCGGTATTATGACTGATCCATCTCACAGGAGCAGACAGTTACTTCCGGCTTCCTACCTATTTTTGCCGAACCCTGGGACAAATGACACCCCCCCCCCAGGGGACATGTCATTCAGAACTGCGTTCTGCGCATGCGCACACCAAAAACCCGGATCCGGCGTCCAGATCCAACGGGACCCGGAGTTCGCCAGATCTGGGTTACATAGGGACACATGTTAATTCAAGCTGGAGTGCCCCGATCCAGGTGTTCAGTTTTTGTCACGGAGACCAAAATCGCAACAAAATGCAGTTTTGGTCTCAGTACAAAAACCGGTGACACCCGGATCCGGGGTAAAAACGGGAAGAAGAGGATGCACCAGCGACCCCACTGACAGTCAATGGGGCCAAAAATAGATGCGGGTGCATTCAGCGCTAGCCGAATTCACACAGATGGCAAAAAACACCAGTGTGAAACCAGCCTTAAGTGGCATCGGCGCGATCCAGCAATCCTGGCCAGTTTCAAAATGATGCTTACAAGCGTTACACAGAAGAGCGGTGCACACGTTCTGCTATCAGCAATGGTGGTCGGTCTCCAAATCCTGGCAATTCCACTAAGCAGAAAGAAAAGACAGGTCTATTTTAAAGGAAATTCCAGGTAAAACTGATGAACTTGAGAGGGCATAACTTCTGAAGTCAATAAGAATCTCAGAATAATATGCCACCCCGTGACGCAGACCTGGGGGGTTCTGAAAGGTCATCTACCCCCCATCACACCTACACAGGCCCCTAGTGAGGTCACAGGGGGCGATAAATAAACATTTCCCTGTTTTATTTATGCATAAGATCTATGGACAATGCTCAGATGTTGGAGTAATGTATGGAGAACAAACATTTCACACTTAATGAATTGTGCCGGTTTTGTCTTGCAACGATCAACAAGTAGGAAATGTAGTGTTTTCCCAAGTGCTCTCTTTTCCGGAGTTGCAGAGGTTTAGAGGAAAAGCCCCGAGTGTTACATACTTTGATGTTCACAATGCCAGGCTCTGTTATGCTTTCCAACATCAGTGTCACATGGAAATAAATGTGTAGCTTCATCGATCTGCATTCATAGTAATGATTGGGATGTGAAAAAGGGTTTACTATTTCCATAGAAGCAGCGCCCCTCTTTTGTATGGGTCGTCATCGGTATAGCAACTGATCACTATCACACACAAATGTAGACACTGCTTATGGACACTGATATATGACATCTTGCTAATTTAGTGGAGGACTTTGATGACTACTAATCTCCCATCCTCAGGACTATGACTATTACCTTCCCACCCCAGGACTAGGACTGTCCCACCCCCATAATTATGACTACTACCCTCCCACCCCTGGGACTACTCTCCTCCTACCTATAGGACTATGACTACTACCTTCCCACCCCCAGGACTATGACTACTAACCTCCCACCTCCAGGACTATGACTACTACCCTCCCACCCCCGGGACTACTTTCCTCCTACCCATAGGACTATGACTACTACCTTCCCACCCACAGGACTATGACTACTAAACTCCCACCCCCAGGACTATGACTACTGCCCTCCCACCTCCAGGACTATGGCTACTATCTTCCCAACCCCAGGACTGTGACTACTACCCTCCCACCCTCATGCCTGTATATAATGCCAATATATCCCTGCTCAAAGAACATACTGTAATCTAATATTTATAGATGGGCGTATAAGCCAAAGAAGCAAAGCAAGTGTCTGCAGTGGAGTCCTTGTTCCCGCTTTTCCTGATGGTAAAAAAACAAGGGGGTGCAGAAGTGACCAAGGGTCATTAAATGGCTTGTCTTCAGGTCAATGACAGACCAAAAATGTAAAAACAATTCACCTACTGGCCATTGTCCTGCAACATTGCCACTGTTCCCTGGTTTCATCAACCTAAAAAGAGTCTCCTAGCTCTGCCAGGCTGGATATCGAAATTGGGATTGGAAGTTATTAAAATAAATTAAATCTTATCTTTAAGTTAAATCTTTATCTGGTTGATTATGGATAGAGATAAGTGGATCTGCTGAAGTTGGTTCTGGGGGTTAAGCCAAACTTATAAAGTTCTATTCTGGACCCAAATTTGACCCGAACCTCATTGTAAGTCACTGATTGGGCAGTTCTGCTCTTCACCCACATACAGCCAGCAACAAGCACTTCTAGGGGCGGGAGGGCGAGGGTTTGTCATTTTCTGTTATACACGCTACATCTGATGACGTTAACTTTAACCGCAGTGCAGCCGATCAAACACCACAAGCGGCTAGCACTGGGCCGAGCACCGAGTGTACCCAAGCACGAGGGTACCTGAGCACCAAGCGTACCCGAGCACAGCGATTCTCACTCCAGTGGTTTGCATAAAATTTTTGTAAAGTCTGTGTTTGTACAAACACCGAACTTTAAAGTTCTGTTCACTCATCTCTAGTACAGAGTCTTATAATAGAGTATGAATGTCTGGGTAATAAGAGCAATGAGTCGGGAGTCCTAAGCAGAAGTCACTTCTAACTCGCACATCCGGGTCTTAGGAGCTAAATGGACAACAAGATCTACTCATAGGAACCAACAGATTGTATGTGACAGGCCAGACACAGGGGCTTAGCTCAGGCTTTATAGCGTGGATATTCTGAGACATGTGTAGGAGAATCCAGGGGTTGAGATAAAAGGGGATTGGAAGGCGGCCAACGCAAACACACTGCAACAATGCAGCCCTAAGCCAGCCATTAACACTTGCTGAGATGTCCTAAAGGAGGAAAGGCTTTTCGATTGTGAAGGTCTTTTTAAAGGATATTTCAAGTCCATACAGAAAGCCAAAAAAAAGTGACAAAGAAATTTACGGACCATGTGCCTCTGTTTTCAGTGAGCCATGTTCCTTCAAGTGCCAAATAAGAGATATGTCTAAACCATTTGCTACTGGAGGAAACCTCCCAAATTTTAATGCTTCAAATCAGGACACTTATAAGAGGACCTATTACTCGCCATATATATTTTTTACTAGTTGTAAGTGCCTCTGTTCTCCTGAACCCGTCACTGTTTTTCTTTTGTTTCTGCACCCCTCCGTTTAAGAAAAATGGCCTCCTCTCCCCTGTATATAAAGTTATTCTTTTTATCTAAGTGGGCGGAGTCTTAGAGAACACGCTTATATAAAACCAGTGAGGATCATACCCATTTGGTAAAAAATAACAAAAAAAACTTAGATTTACATACAGTAAAAAGGGCCATATTTCAGGAATGGAGAGCCACAGGGACAAAAGAAAAATAAAGTTGGATCCAGGAGGAAGGCAACATTTACACTTGGTGAAAAATTACATATTTATGATTGATGACAGGTCGTCTTTCTGCCTCTGGACCACCAAGGAACTTATTAGTATAGGTACCACTCTCTTGTGAGTTGCTCCTGTAGGATTATTCTGGCAAAATCAGAAGTGTATGGCATGAAATGCATCAATATGTATGTGATCAGGGCTGCCATCAGGGCATTATTGCCCTTACAGGTGTATAAGACCTGGGCCCCAGGATAATTACTTGCACTTTATTAAGCACAGGTCCTGTCCACTCCATCTCTTCACCAAACTCCATTCCATTATACAGCCAGCAGCAGTCTCTATTGTGCATACAGCCAGCAGCAGTTCTCTATTGTGCATACAGCCAGCAGCAGTCTCTATTGTGCATACAGCCAAGCAGCAGTCTCTATTGTGCATACCGCCAGCAGCAGTCTCTATTGTGCATACCGCCAGCAGCAGTCTCTATTGTGCATCCCGCCAGCAGCAGTCTCTATTGTGCATACAGCCAGCAGCAGTCTCTATTGTGCATACAGCCAGCAGCAGTCTCTATTGTGCATACAGCCAGCAGCAGTCTCTATTGTGCATACAGCCAGCAGCGTCTCTATTGTGCATACAGCCAGCAGCAGTCTCTATTGTGATACAGCCAGCAGCAGTCTCTATTGTGCATACAGCCAGCAGCAGTCCCTATTTGTGCATACAGCCAGCAGCAGTCCCTATTGTGCATACAGCCAGCAGCAGTCCCTATTGTGCATACAGCCAGCAGCAGTCCCTATTGTGCATACCGCCAGCAGCAGTCTCTATTGTGCATACAGCCAGCAGCAGTCCCTATTGTGCATACAGCCAGCAGCAGTCCCTATTGTGCATACAGCCAGCAGCAGTCCCTATTGTGCATACAGCCAGCAGCAGTCCCTATTGTGCATACAGCCAGCAGCAGTCCCTATTGTGCATACAGCCAGCAGCAGTCCCTATTGTGCATACAGCCAGCTGTCTCTCTATTATATATTATACTATGCAACCTTTGTCCAAGGAGTTTTTCCAAGAGTGGGCGGTTAAACTGTGGAATATATGAGGGGAGAAGGCGGAGCTGGGGTGGAGCCTTGACAGGGTCTCAAGGGACCCGAAAATGTTGCCAGTATGGGGCCCTTAAATTCCTTGTAGCAGACCTGTATGTGATGTAGTTAAAAATTTTATGACAACAAAATAGGTGAGCTACTACGGTATGATATAGTCAGGTATGTTTTTTGCTTGTTTAGAAATATAAGGTGGAGTTATTACATTTTCCCTGTCTTCCTTTGCTGCCAGTCTTGCCAAATAATTTCTTTTTTTTTGCAATATGTAAAGTAATATACAAGCTAGACAATCAAGAGCAAACAATAGGCACACTCCTTAAACTTGCCAAAGTCCAGACAGACGGCAAAGCAAATCAATTGTGAGAAATAGGACAGGATGTGTCGGAAAGCTTAGATGACTGATAATGCCAGTTGCATATGGACATCAATTCCTATCAGTTATAGTAGACTGAGTTCAGCGAGGCTGCAGCCATAAGCCAAGCTGGCTCCCATAAAGAGCTCTGCACAATGCTTAGTGGTGGGAAAGTAAGACTGACACGGGCAGGAAGGAACTTTCTGAAAAGCAAGATCTACAATAGTAAACACAATACGGCATGGGAACGTCAGGCCGAGCCCTGGACAATGGGCCCGAGTCCTGCAGCCAGAAAACTTGGCCAAACGACAATATGAAACTCAGTCTATATGGCCAAGCAAGAAATCTGAATCTACTATTCTGCTATTGGATCAGGTTAACTTAGGGCTACGGAGCATCTTGGTCATTTGGACCAGCCAAATTCCTCATCAACAATGATTAAGTAAAGCAATGAAAACGTCCGGTGCACATTATACTGTACTATTATCATTCTGCAATGGATCAGTTTACCAATGTGCTGCCAGTAAGGAAAAAGAGTTGTTTTTACTGGAATGATGACTGCGACGTATGGAGTCATTTACAGTGTTTTTACCGGGTCACTTAAGATTGCCGGGGCAGGCTCCGCTTATACTTGCTCATCGGCTAAATGGCTCCCCGTCCGCTGTAATCTATGAGATGATTCCCATGAACTAGACATTACGGGCCAAAAAGAACATTACATCGCCATAGAAAGCTTTTTAATGTAAGCAGTGATGACAGGAGGTATTTTTGGGACACCTCAAGCCCCTACTCAGCTCTTTGTAATCAAGCAAATGCCAAACATCTATCTGTACTTGAGACATCAAAGTATGAGGCATAGATGACTACTTGGAACTTAGAGTGAACGGGAGGAACTATAAGGCATTCTTCACACCAAGGTTTTTGAGCAAGACGGTGTGACGTCCTCATGCTGTACTTTACTACAGGGCTGTGTAGTCAGATTCGGGGTTGGATGTTTGACTTACTGACTCCACAGCCCCGGTTACACATGCGGACTTGTCAGCTAATTAGCTGGGCTGACTACCATTGTCAGAAGTCCATTGACCAGAATTTACGTGTCCCACATGGCCCCTTGCTGAGGGATGGTCTACGGCTTCACAACTGACCAATTTTGACTCCTAAGCAGAAGACTATGCCTCCTCCTAGTTTACACTTTTTGAAAAGTTTGTTTTGGATTGAATCTCCTCTCCAGAAACTCTTGGAAAACTTGTTCAAATAATTTCTATTGGAAATCCACAATTCCTCCTTCAGTGCCTAGGACACAATGAGTGACAGTTTGCTAAAATCAGGGTGCGCTGAGCTTGTCAGTTTGATGAGTGACAGCTCAGTTTTCCAATTCGATTCTGCAAGGTGCTGGGTTATTCAGGTGTTCTCTGAGATTGCCCAGCTACTTAGCTGAAGTGTTTCTCTCAGAACTCTGCTAGTTGTAGCATTCTGTTCAGTGGTGCTTGTTGGCCTGTATTCATGTGTTCTGTTTGATTGATCTATTGCTGCATGACCTTGGACCTCATTTGACCATCCATTTTTTAGCCTCTAAATGAAAATGCTTCTGCTTTAAATAATGCATAAAAAAACTGAGCCAAGCGTAGCCTTCGTGTACATGCACTTGTCATCATTTAAGCTCTGGTGTATCCACATAGTTTCAGGAGCAGAATATGCTTCAGTATGTTCCCCTGAAGTGTCATTTCTGATGTAGATTCATTTGTTGCATTTTTTTTTAATTCAAAAATAACATAGAGATGGCTTCCTAAAGGAAACTGTGAGAAGAATAGACCGTTGTTATGAGTGTGCCACCTGATGTCACCTTTGGACCTGGGGTCAGGAGAGCTCAGCGTTTAATAGATCGTTTGCTGATGTATGTTCTCTCCTATGCTGAAAAAGATTAAGGACCTCTTCACTGTTGGCAGAGTATTCTATTGGTCTTCATTCTAGCTGCAGCTTATGATTGTCTCCCCTTCTGCTATATCTAACACCATCTGGCCTCACTACATACTGGATATAGAATTTGTATTCTGCCCATGGTGATTGAGCTCATTATCGTGTAGCAGAGGTGTCACTGTTTTTGCTGCAGCGTAGCTGCTTTCTGGAGAAAGTCCTTTCTATATCTGTATGCCTAGCCTGTGGTCCCTGTTTGTTTGCTTGCTCTCCTGCTCCTTCACTCCCTTTGGGGGAAAACATCTAGGCGAGTAACATCCAGGAGAGTAGCAAGGTCTTAGACCCACGCATCTCCACTTTCAGGGATTGTACTCTTGGGACAAGGACTAGCCTATGGGACCCCAAGCTTGAGGAACAATTTAGGTGCACACTGTCCCAGCTACCTAACTGGCGTGACAATCGGTCACTTGTTTTAGCCCCTTCATGACTTTTGAAGACTGAAGCATTTACAAGAAGTTACAACGGATGGAGCAAGCGCATAGCAAGTCATTGAGACATAGCTGAGCATATGTTCTTTTATCTTCCATTAGAACTAGGGGGGGAGCCAGACAAAATCCAGCTCAACTAGACATGTTCACATTCCCAAAGGGTAGTCTTAATTTAATGCATTTTTAGAAACAAATTCTAAATTCAGTTTTTGTTATATTTTTTTGAGTCAAAGTTAGAAATGTATCCTGCAAACCTTAGGTCCCTAGATAGTTTACATCTCTTATCTGATAATGTTGGGGTCCACTGGAGGGGGAATCTGTGCTCAAGCTCACACTATCCATGGAAGACACTAATGCACAGTCAATAAGGGTGGGGTTTATGTAAATCCAACCCAAAAACGGTCACTCCTGTTAGAAATGGGTGTTACCATAAGGTGTAGGGTTGGGGTGAAGCACCATATTGGCAACTCTAGTGATTGGGCCAACCCAAGATGTCCCAGCTATGCTATGTCGATGGTTTTTCAAGTATTCTGCTCTTCTAGTTATCACTCCGGAAAATTCATTTTGGGGACTGTATATAAGAAAAGTAGAGCAATTATCCAAACCAATCCCATCCCATATTTCCTTGCCCAAAAGAGTTATGTATTATTTGCAAGTGTTTCACTTTTGCACCAATTTTGATCAATTTCCCCTATTCTATATGATTTCTAAATTGTCAAATGAGCAACAGTAATTTAGGCCAAGTCAGACTGATTGTCAAATAAAGAAAACTAGGAACACATGCAAATGTCATAGAGAGGACTGATCCCAATTAGAATACGGGGCCACATGAACATGGTCACAAGTTCCCAAAATAGTGCACTCAATCTATAGGAAGAAGTGATACGAAAAACACATACAATGCCGTCCAAGCAAATGATGAATACGTCTATGAAACACACACAAACCAAAGGCTGATGGATGATCATGTTCCCTGAAATCCATCTATGACCTAACAGGACGACTGCTCCTCGGAGTGCACTCTAAATGAATCACCCGTCCTGCAATCAGTCACATTGGAGCAGAAACATGTGGTTAAACATTTGTTAAGAATGATTAAATCAGTATTTCAAGAAGACAGCATGTCGTAGAAAAACACAGCAGACTTGCAATGCACAAGATGAATATACATATCTGATCTCAATATGGAGGCGGTGATGGAAAGATAAGTTACAATATGCAGAGTGGATGAGGCTGGACCGCTCTCCTCCATCCCTGATCAAAGACAATTCAGACGTTTCCTCCTATTCTACACTTCTGTCGTGTTTTTTCCTTGTCTACTGGAAATTAATGAGTAAATGTAACAAGTAGTAATAGGATGAGTTACTGACCCCTGTAACAAGCCATATGTGTCCATCACATAGCCGTGAGTCCACCTATGTCAGGTCTATCTATTCAAAATCTATCTTTCCCTCATCTATATATTGTTCTATCTATCTATCTATCTATCTACTATCTATCTATCTATCTATCTATCTATCTATCTATCTATCTATCATCATATCTATCTATCATATCTATCTATTCAAATTCAAAGAAGCTTATTGTCAGGACTAATATACATTAGTTTTGCCAAAGCAAGTGTATAATAGGGAATAGGGACTGTAGGGATGATGGGTAGGGATTGTAGGAACGATGGATGGACAGATCCAGGGTGGAGGCTAAGGAAGTCCATGAAATAGCACAGTCCTCTTTCTTGAAGTCTATGGCATGTGCACATATACCGCGCTACTCTCTCCACTGCGCTCCACTATCTATCAATCTATCCATCTATCTATCTAACTGTCCCATATCTATCTATCCTTCTATCTATCTCATATCTATCATCTATCTATAAGTCTGTCTATCCTTCTATCAAGCGTTCTATCTCAATAGCCATCTACCTATTATCTATCTGTCTATGGGCCACGTCACACACACAGATAATTGTGCAGAGATTGGTCACAGATCTCTGGTTGCAGTGAAATCATGGACACATTGTTACATTTTGTGGCCGTGTACAAATGTAACAATGTGTCCATGATTTCACTGCAACCAGAGATCTGCCAACAATATCTGCACAATTATCTGTGTGCGTGACGTGGCCCTATCCTATATATCTATCTATCCATCCAAAAAAAGAAAATGGAACAGCACAATAATATACCATACTCATCCGTGGTGCTAGTCCTGTGTATTAGTGTCCAAACCAATTCAAATAAATCAAGGAAAACAGGCAGCACTCCAGTTCAGGTGAATATGAACTGGAGTGCTGCCTGTTTTCCTTGATTTATCTATCCATCCATCTATACATCTGTCTATAGGCCCAGTCACACACACAGATATCTGTGCAGAGATTGTTGGCAGATCTCTGGTTGCAGTGAAATCATGGACACATTGTTACATTTGTACACGGCCACAAAATGGAACAATGTGTCCATGATTTCACTGCAACCAGAGATCTGTTCAGAAGTTGGTCACAGAAGTTGGTGTGTGTAAAGCGGCCTTATTCCCTATCTATCTATATATCTATAGGCCACTTTACACACACATATCTGTGACCAACTTCTGAACAGATCTCTGGTTGCAGTGAAATCATGGACACATTGTTCCATTTTGTGGCCGTGTACAAATGTAACAATGTGTCCATGATTTCACTGCAACCAGAGATCTGTTCAGAAGTTGGTCACAGAAGTTGGTGTGTGTGTAAAGCGGCCCATAGACAGATATACAGATATATAGATGGATGGATAGACTTATAGATAGATAGATAGATATGGCTGTGTACAATGGAACAATGTGTCCATGATTTCACTGCAACCAGAGATCTGTTCAGAAGTTGGTCACAGATATCTGTGTGTGTAAAGCGGCCTTATCTCATATCTGTCAACTATCTATAAGTCTATCCATCTATCTATGTATGGCGGGCGTCACACACTACGATATATGTAAAGATGTCGTTGGAAAGTGCCTGATTTGGCATCGCTCCTATGATATCGTTGCGTGTGACAGGTCGATCTGACTAGCGATAAGTGGTCAGATCATTATATACAGATATGGGAACCTGACCCCATACCAGACGATGTTGATCATCCAATCTGCTGCATCGTTCTGTGTGACACCGCCATAACCGATCTCCTGACCGATTTCTCCTATTCACATCATTTACAAGCATCAATCGCTGGTTGTGTGAACGATTCCTGCACGTAACATCACTGCTGTGTCCTGAATGTTATCTATACATGTGACACCTCACTAACGATGTTGAGCACAAGCGCACACTACTAACATCGTTATTGAGCTCCCACACAAAATCGTACTGTGTGACGCCGCCTATCCCATATGAAATCAGTTCAATTCAAAGAAGCTTTATTGGCAGGACTAAATGCACATTAGTTTTGCCAAAGCAAGTGTACAATAGTGAATAGAGATAGGGACTGTAGGAACATCCAGGGTGGGAGCTATGGAAGTCCATATCTTTCCATGTATAGGTCTGTCTATACATCTATAAGTCTAAAGGGCTTCAATGTCACAGCGATACATCCAATGATCTGACTTGGCCTGGATCGATTGAGCGTCGTTCATTGATCACTAGTGAGGTGTCACATGTACTGATATCGTGAACAACGCAGCAACGCCTCCGCGACAAGCGAACAATATTAGCAGTTGTTTGCATGTCTATGTTCCTCAGTTCTAAATAGGTGACGTCATAAACAACATCGTTCTCAAGGTGTCACACACACCGATGCTGCAGGTTGAATGGACGACCAACGACTGATTTACTGTCCAGTTCATAAACCTGCGATCAACGATCAGCCGACTTATCTTTGGTTGATTCTACGTGTCACACGCAACGACGTCGTAACGACATCGTTGCTCCGCCCCAAAACCCGTATGTCATATTTACCTATCCATCTTGCACAGTACCGCTCTGTTCACATGGAGGCATTGAACACATCTGCTCATGATCACGGGGGTCCAAGAGGCCGGAGTCATGTCAATCATAGATGTTATCACTACACTGTGGCTTCCGTTGGTGTGATAACCCCTTTAAGAAAAGCCATTTTTTCCCCCCTTGATTCAGCATTAAAAGGCATCTGTGCCAGACACCTGTCCTGAAAGTGAAGAGTGATAAAACAGAATAATCCTTCTCTCTGGTGGACTCAAGACATCTATACATTAACATACTGCAGTTTAATTCAGTGTGAGCTATGTAATGATTAATTTATCCTGCGGAGGCGCTGCAGATACGCTACATAGTTGCTGCTTGGTTTCCCCTATAGATTTCATCTGATTGCTGAGGACCCCAGCAGTGTAATCATATATTAGTAGATAGGATAAAGAGTCATTAATAAATTATATAAATGTCAGGAGAGGAGTCTAAAATCCCATAGCTGTAAAAGAACATTTTGAAGTAAAATTACAGTGTAATTAAAAAATATAAATGACTTCATCTAAAATAAATAGTGTGCAATCCTTCCCGGCTCTGAGCCACCGCATCAAAACGAATAAAATATGGAAGTTTCATGATTTTACAACTAATTGCTAAGAGACTAATATTTCCACTCCTTGCCGCTGGCATATTGCAAATAAACGTAATTGTGAAAATCATGAACATTTGAACCTTTATAGTTGTTTATTAAACTAAGTAACTTGCTCAAAGGGGTTTTCCAGACTTAGGTCATCAATATCAGATCGCTGGATTATCGACACCTGGAACCAACAATTTTTAACTATCTGGATGTAAACAATAAATGGAGCTGAACAGCACACTACACTGAAGGCTGATCAGCTCCTAGTCACTTCCATTGTAGCTGAGCTGCAGTACCTGGGAATGGCCACTACATAATAAGTGGTGCTGCAATGTTGGGCTCCATTCACTGTTAAAAACAGCCAATCGGTGTGAGTACAGGGTGTTAGATCCCCCCCGATCTGATATAATAAGCTTGGAAACCCTCTGAAACAAAAATATGTATTAAAAAGGGAAATGGACTCAATCTATGGAGTGATTGTGTTGGTTTCTCTACAATCATTTTCATGTTACCACCAATGAAATCACTAATATAAAAGCGGTTTGGAGTTTTCAAAAGGCGTATTTTAAATCTTCATCAGGACCGTTCATTCCCACTGATCCAGTTTGTTGGTCTCCATTCCCACTGATCCAGTTTGTTGGGTCTCCATTCCCACTGATCCAGTTTTGGATCTCCAATCTCACTGATCCAATTTGAGTCTCCAACCCACTGATCCAATTTGAGTCTCCAATCCCACTGATCTAGTTTAGTGGGTCTCCAATCCCACTAATCCAGTTTATGGGTCTCTAATTCCCACTTATCCAGTTTGAGTCTCCATTCCACTGATCCAATTTATTGGGTCTCCAATCTCACTGATCCAGTTTTGAGTCTCCATTCCCGCTGGTCCAATTTATTGGCCTCCAATTCCACTGATCCAGTTTAATGGTCTCCAACCCCAATCCAGTTTCAGTCCCCATTCCCACTGATCCACTTTATTGGTCTCCATTCCCACTGATCCAGTTTATTGGGCCTCCAATCCCACTGATCCAGTTTATTAGTCCGCCAATCCCACTGATCCAGTTTATTGGGTCTCCAATCCCACTGATCCAGTTTATTGGGTCTCCAATCCACTGATCCAGTTTATTGGGTCTCTAACCCACTGATCCAGTGTGAGTCTCCAATCCCACTGATCCAGTTTATTGGGTCTCCAATCCCACTGATCCAGTTTATTGGGCCTCCAATCCCACTGATCCAGTTTATTGGGTCTCCAATCCCACTGATCCAGTTTATTGGGCTTCCAATCCCACTGATCCAGTTTATCGGGTCTCCAATCCCACTGATCCAGTTTATCAGGTCTCCAATCCCACTGATCCAGTTTATTGGGTCTCCAATCCCACTGATCCAGTTTATTGGGTCTCCAATCCCACTGATCCAGTTTATCGGGTCTCCAATCCACTGATCCAGTTTATTGGGTCCTCTGCTATGTAGAAGGTCAGCATTTCAGTTAACACTCTGGACCCATGCGCATAATATAATTTTATTTAAACTAAATTTTTATACATCGATTATTTTGATCTTTTTTATTGGAAAAGAACATTTGTCAAAAATTGGGACGTTGATGAAACGTTTGAGAGATTGGAACAGAGGGGGATCTGTTTAACCTTTCTCTCGGTGGTCAATGCTCTTTACAACCTTCAGACACAATGTTGGGTTTGTACCTGAAATCCTACCCTGAAACAAGCTGACACACAATGACAGGTCACCGCATTAATAGGGCCCTTTACAGAGATGGAAACATATTAGGGAGGAGATTCTCTTACCAATCACCAGGTTCCTTTTATTCCCTTCCATTATCAAAGACGTTCCCCTTTGAAAGACGCATAATTGGGACCACACAGAGTGACCTCCGAGGACAGGTGCACCTGACCTGCTACAACCAAGGCTCAACAGAAAGCAGGTGTATTATCTCAAAGCGTATACCACCCAGCAGGACACAGGTCAATGTCAATAAGCTGCAGATAAAGCCGCGAGAAGAATCTAAGCATTGTAAGTCTCAATCGACTTCCCAAGAACGGCCAGCAACTTAATATTACCCACCAGCCGGGACCAAATCAAGCTTTCAATGACTCTTTGAAAAAATAAAAAAAAGTCTTGTTTTCCGTCTTATTTCCAGACGCCGGACCCTAAACCCACATCCTAATGCAGTCGAACAATATGACAAAGAAAAACCTAACTAAATTTAGATCCAGCAAAAGAATTTTATAATCATCACTCAGGAAATATTTCAATTGAAACGAAGGTCAATAAGAGCAGATTTCCCCGACTTCTCCTGCAGGAAAAATGACATTGTTACATTAAACAATGTTGTTATAATCCATAAAGCAAAACAATATAATCACCGACAAATGGACGAATCCTTAGTAATAACAAAGACGTCCAGAACTAATTTATGACGGGAAGCTGGAAGGTGTCATTAAGTAGATCCTACGCGACTGTTTGGGTTTGGAGTTGAATAAAGGCTTTGGATAATACAGGGAACATGGTATTTTCATAAACCATTTTACTTCCCCTAATTTTAACCTTTTACTGGCAGGGGTGCATATCATATTATACTTCAGAAAGAATAGGATTGGTAGGAAAAAAAAATAACATTATATAAAAGCTCAAGGGTCATCGTCATCCTCATCCGGATAACCCCTTTTTCAAATCCAGCCGAAATCAGCTCCTCTCCCGCCACGATCCGGTATTCACCCTGTAAAATAAACCTTTGTGACTGCTATCTTTCAGGAGAAGAGGTGAAAACATCTCTGGAACTGGAGTCTAAACGCACAGGATGACCAGTCTTCTGGATCCTTCAAAGATCCAAAGATGGGTGGAGACCTTTTGTAAGGTTTTCGGTCCTGAAGAAGAGTTGTATGCTCCGAAACACGTAGACGAAAATAAACTACTCTATCATACCTTCCTTTTTATTGGATTCTTCTACTGTCGAGGTGGATAATCCCATTATTTCCTAATACACCTATTTATTCACCTTGATGCTCTACAGCAACCTTTTATGAGTGCTCTTTCCATGGTTCTGGATACACAACCTGAGCCAGGTGAGCACATGTCCTTCCAATACTAATGGCATCACCCAGATAAAGCCGTCTTGCGCTTGTCTATTTTCAATGTATCTAAATGATTGGTCGTCATTCCAAAGACTGACTGACAGGTCCACCGTAGTGGGAGCTATTCTTACAAAAGGGCAGCTGGCACATTGAAGAAGTCTTAATAGGATTCATCAACAGGGGCTAATTCCCTAAATTCTATTCAGTCCTTTTATGGATTTATCGATTTCTTAAAAACCTGGTTGACAACAATTATGACTACCATTGTATCTCTAGACCGTCCTCCAGCCATTTCTCTTTAGAAAGGCCCAGGAATATTAGATATTAGGAGCTGTTTGGCATAGAAGAAAGGCTTTCTTTACCAGTTCTATAACCAATGTATGGAATATATGTATATACAGTATAATAAGCAGTGACACTCAGTCCACTATACAGACACATGACCAACTCTACCCTCACCTACTGTATCCTCACCCATCCCTTGTACACTGATCCAGAGGATAAAAAATATAAACTGGGTTTTTGTTAGGTGCTACGAGGCAGAACTCTCTGGGGATACAAAGAATTCCTTTATTGGTAAAGCACAACGCGTGTTTCAGGAAATTCTGAAACGATCCTGAAACGCGCGTTGTGCTCTTTTTACCAATAAATAAATTATTTGGACCCCCAGAGAGTTCTGCCTTGTATTAATTATATCTCCCTCGGGAATGGCTTGGCGCTGCAGCCGGGTGGTTACCTTAGTTTTCTCTTTCCCCGCTACACACTACTGTGCTGACTGCCGGCGGATGAATCAATGAGGAAAAGAAGCTCCTATCCAGGATCCAACGCGTGCCTGGACCTCTGAGCTCATGACCATGACAGGAGTGATGATGTTGGGGTCTGAGATTTGGAAAAGTACATAGCTGCTTAATCAGAGTTGTGCCTGCTGCAAAAGTCCTCCTGGCAAGTGCAATTGGTAGCCGGTATTACTTTGGTCCCACTCGTATTACACGAGCTCTCTTTTCTCTGTTTTTGTCTTATCCCTTGTAGACTGTGAACCCTTGCGGGCAGGATCCTCTCCCCTCACCTACTGCATCCTCACCCATCCCTTGTAGACTGTGAGCCCTCAGGGGCAGGGTCTTCTCTCCTCACCTATTGTTTCCTCACCCATCCTCGTAGACTGTGAACCTCGCGGCAGGATCTTCTCTCAACACCTACTATATCCTCACCCATCCCTTGTAGACTGTGAGCCCTCATGAGCAAGGTCCTCTCCCCTCAGCTACTGCGTCCTCACCCATCCCTTGTAGAGTGTGAGCCCTCAGGGGCAGGGCCTCTCTCCTCATCTACTGTATCCTCACCTACCCCTTGTAGACTGTGAGCCCTCATGGGCAGGTCCTCTCTCCTCACCTACTGTATCCTCACCCATCCCTTGTAGGCTGTGAGCCCTCGTGGGCAGGGCCTCTCTCCTCACCTACTGTTTCCTCACCATCCCTTGTAGACTGTGAGCCTCGTGGGCAGGGTCCTCTCTCCTCACCTACTGTTTCCTCACCATCCCTTGTAGACTGTGAGCCCTTGTGGGCAGGGTCCTCTCTCCTCACCTACTGTATCCTCACTCATCCCTTGTAGACTGTGAGCCCTCGCAGGCAGGGTTCTCTTCCCTCACCCAGGGCCTTCACGGGCAGGGTCCTGTCTCATGAACATGAATACAACATGTTGGAGCAAAGCAAAATCTGAATTTTCATACAAAATCCTTCCCTTGTCCCTTCCTGCTCCTCCATTAGCACTCAGCATGTATAACACATGTAGTGGGGATATAAACACTATTAGTTACTCTAAACATTTCTTTATATGGCCCCAGTAAAGGCGAGAGACGTCTATAATATACAGTAGATGTATATGGCACAGTAAGATGAATGGGAAGAGGGATGTTTATATAAGGAGACCTCCTCCCATAATTCCACATTATGAGTTTGTTTTATGACATCCAGAAACACTGCACTTTACTAAATCCTAGATATATATTAAGATGCCAATGGAGTCAAGGCATTCCCATGCTTGTGTCTCCACCTGTTGAGCAGCAAGACAGAACACGTCTTCTACCATGGAACTAATGCTGGTTGTAGGAATTTCCGTGATCCACTGCATTAGCTGATAACCACCTGTTCTAGGCAAGGTTTACAATCACTGTTGGACATTTCCCCGGGAAGAACTCCATAATTAACATTGTTTTGAAGGGAAGGACCCCCAGTTCTTTAACTATTTGCAGGGGTATTGTGATTATGGAGCCCCCAGGAGGATTAGTGGAATGTCAATTGGCTAACTGGCCCATTAAACGTTTTGCAAAATGCAAAGTTTGAATTGTGGATTTTATGGATTTTGCATTCTTGTCCCAAGAATGAGTCCAATATGCCCGTCCTGTAATACGCCTCCTTTTACCAAGGCCCCATGGTTGCTACATGTCTAGTACATATATTCTTGATGGACAGATGTAGCAAAGGATATCGTGTACCACAACACACAATCTTAAAGACTTGTCACAGAAGGTTAAGGCACTTACGAGAGGAGTAAGATAACATCATTGCACAAGCCACCGACCATGGGCAGGTTAGGTGTTGAATGACTTTTTTTGCACTGTGTTCTCTGAGTCAAGGTAACCTTTGCTAGATCAGTTATACAGACTGCTGTAAATGTCCTATAATTTGTTGACACTTCCCATAGACCCACATGTATTTTTTTTTTGTTGAACTGAGCAGTATAACTTATAGTAACAAAACAATAAGAAATTACTGTGTAGGTAATTCCATCAAATATGTGAATGTAATTTTATGCCAAACTAGTGAAAAAGCACGGTCTTGCAGCCCTCATCGCTCATAAGGTAAAACGGTTTTGGTACCTATTCCAGTCTAATATGTCCAGGAGCGGTCTTCATTCTCATGCACGGAAAATTCCTATCCGTTCTTTTTGAGTGGGTGGTTCCTTATCACCTGCATTCTGGCAGCACTATATGTACTGAAATGTCTCTTCCTTCATTTCCCAGGATGAATTTCCCTTGCTATTGTCCAGGGGCTTGTCTGAACTGAAAGCCCACCTCTCTTTATACTTGTATGAATTTTGACAGACAGTAGAGCAGGAGCAGAATTACAAAGACTCACCCCCATTTCCTATTGAGACAAAGACCAGCCACCTCTTGCTATTGTAAGACAAAGACCAGCCCCCTCTTCCTATTGTAAGACAAAGACCAGCCCCTTCTTCCTGTTGAGAAACAAAGACCAGCCCCGACTTCCTATTATAAGACAAAGGCCAGCCCCTGCTTCCTATTGAGAGACAAGGTCCAGCCCCCTCTTCCTATTGAGAGAAGGTCCAGCCCCCTCTTCCTATTGAGAGACAAGGTCCAGCCCCCTCTTCCTATTGAGAGACAAGGTCCAGCCCCCGCTTCCTATTGAGAGACAAGGTCCAGCCCCCGCTTCCTATTGAGAGACAAGGTCCAGCCCCCTCTTCCTATTGAGAGACAAGGTCCAGCCCCCTCTTCCTATTGAGAGACAAGGTCCAGCCCCCTCTTCCTATTGAGAGACAAGGTCTAGCCCCCTCTTCCTATTGAGAGACAAGGTCCAGCCCCCGCTTCCTATTGAGAGACAAGGTCTAGCCCCCGCTTCCTATTGAGAGACAAGGTCCAGCCCCCTCTTCCTATTGAGAGACAAGGTCCAGCCCTCGCTTCCTATTGAGAGACAAGGTCCAGCCCCCGCTTCCTATTGAGAGACAAGGTCCAGCCCCCGCTTCCTATTGAGAGACAAGGTCCAGCCCTCGCTTCCTATTGAGAGACAAGGTCCAGCCCCCCCTTCCTATTGAGAGACAAGGTCCAGCCCCCGCTTCCTATTGAGAGACAAGGTCCAGCTCCCTCTTCCTATTGAGAGACAAAGACAAGTCCCTTCTTCCTGTTGAAAGACAAAGACCGGCCCCCAATTCTTATTGAGACCAAGACCTGGCAACACTTCCCTTTGTGAGACAGTGACCCACCTCCACGTTTCATTGATACAAATATTCGCCCCCACTTCAAACTGAGACAAAAAGACCAGCCCCAACTTTCCTTGGAGAGACAAAGACCCACCTCCAATTCCTGTTGAGCTATTACTCAGGAATATATATACATTGATATTTTATTACCCATTTTATATTGAATATTTATTTGACATGATTGATCGTTTTTTACAAGCAATAATTTTAATGTTAAACAATAAAACATGCGTAATTTTAATATCCAAAAATTCTTAAATTCATCTCCAAAGATTATTTTCATATCCAATCTTTGGTTTTTAAGCTTGTAACTTCCTTATTTAACTATCCTAAAATGAGAATCCATGGTGGTGCATAACACTGAAACCATTAGGACACTACGCTTACACCGAAGGTCCCCAGGTTCTAGTCTCCAACGAATAATAACCCGATTCGTTACATTTTATATATATTTTTTACATGTACTAATGGAGAGATGTTTTCTTCGGAATTTCTGCTTTTATTTGCTCCATTTTAGAAAATTTCTTTTATAGTTGATTTAATCATTAAGGTCTGGAGACATGGGTCTTTTTTTCAGCAATTTTGCGATGTATTGAGTGTTTTATATGAAAATTGCGCCAAAATGGGTGGACCCACCCCCTGGTGATGATGAGGATGACATCATTGGTAAATAGAGGACACCTCTTTTTTGTAGATCTAGGGGCTATAAAAACCCCCTCTATGTGTATGCTTGTAATATCCCTGAGGAAGACGCCGGGTTGTGGCGTTGAAACGCGTTGGATTAAGGAATAAAGAGGATAAAAGTTTGCTGGGCTCTTTGGTGAGTTTTTAATCCAGAAGCAGCGCGGACCGTGACACACCATTACTCCCATCACTTCTCTTGGAACATACCACGATCCAGTGGTAGGTGGAGGTCCTGCAGCAGCTTGGAACATTGATTCCTAAACGCAGTTAAACCAGTTGTGGGGACCACAACTGGATCAGGTGAGCGGCCACACAGCACCACCGTATACATACTAGTGTCACTAGTGATAGGGCACTATTGCGCCTCTTGTCCCCCCCCCTTTATATTTTGCAGTTGTTGAGAAACAAAGACTGTCTTGCACGTGCTGCACTTCTTTTCTGCATCTCTGCTGCTAGAGATAGATTACACTTGATAACAGGCAGCAGTATGAGTGATATAGACAGAAGGCAGACACGCACTATCCGGCACTGCTGAGTGACGTTTGGGGGGCTCAGAATGTCGTTGTGGGTAAATAAAGTAATGTGCCATCTTGTTTCTTATTGCATCTTACTATCAGATGAGGATAAGTCTAATGACTTGACGGTGACCCTTTAACTAAGACTATACTTTACTTTGTAAAGCCATGTGATCCGCACTATTAAATCATCATATGTCGCTTTGAAAAATAAATTCACCCATATGGCAAAAATTTAGAATAAAATGTGTAACAGGTGGAGGGACTGACTCATCCTTGTGCTTCATGTTTACATCATTTGGCATTAGCCGACTAATGATGACAACTGTCCTCGGATGCACTGAAAACTAATGAAGTTATTTAAAGGGATTCTTTGTTATTCCTTTTGCAAAGGCAAAGAAAGAATGAAACGATTTGCAAAACTATATGTGGGTTACTGTCCCTTTTAGATTGGGAAACATGCTGTAATGTTATTTTATTGTCACTGATCCCTCCCACGTCAAAGGGACGGGCTGGTTTCCTTCCTGAACCAAGATCACACAGCACGGCATCGGGTCACCCTGTCATTAATTGTCACCAACATTCCAAAAAATAAAACCCCAGCAGATACCAGGAGGAATAACGCAGGTCGTAATTACTGCACATGTTAAGCCTGGGTGGGTGACTGCCGTCTACGTGAATACCAGATGTTGGCTCAAATAGTGAAAATTACATCTCTGCACTGGATATAGAGGGGAGGGGGATGCGATTTCAGTTACAGATATGTATCTATATACCGTATGTTATTTATATGGCACTATCCGATACCCAAGCGCTGTACAAAGAGTGGAGTTTAATAAGGACCACAATATAATATCTCTAAATTACCCACAGTCTAGAGGCCAATGTCATAGAAAGTTGAGGTAAACTCAAGTGGCCACATCGATAGTCCGTCAGGGCTATACTAAGTTCAAGCGAACCTTCTCCTGCCTGCCAGCATCCCCGTCGCCTCATCTGATTAGTAGGTCTGGCGCAAAGTCATTGCGCACCCACAACATAGCGCCAGGCCTAATGTGACATCTGCAAAAAGGCTCTCTCTGACAGACTAGGCAGAACCCCGAGAAACCCTGACGTCCTTTAACCTCTATACAGAGATCTGGATGTACAACAGGGTCCAGAAGATTACTGCCTAATGAAGGGCTGCAGTCCAGAGACAGGAATGGTCGCCAAGCAGGGTCAAAGCCGGGAGGTCAAAACCTAGATGGCAGCGAGGTACAAAATCGTGAGGCAGGAGAAGCGTCCAAAAAAGCAGGCCAAGGTGACAGGAGAATATCTAGTGGAACTAAAAGCTATTTCTGGCAGCTTCCAGCAAGAGGCTGAAGGTCTTAGTAGGGTGTGCTGTGGTGCTTTCCAATAGACTGAAGCTTAAGAGTCAATGACTTCAGCTGCACAGAAAACGCCCACTCTGTCACACTGTGAAGCACTGCAGGTCCCAGCCACTCTAACCTTCATTGAGAGGCGGTGTCTGCACTCTCTAGAGATTTTGGTTCTGACTTTTCTATCGCCAGCGCCACCTACAGAATGACAGAAGCAGATGTCGCGGGAGCAGGCTCTGGTGGAGATGTGACACCTAATAATCAAACGTGGAGCTGGTGATGCTGACAGATAGGTTTGCCGGGCTCCAGTCTGGTGGCTACTGGACCTGGGTCATGCAAATTACGAAATCCAGGCAGAAGATGTCAAGTGTATTGAGGTTCTGCGCTGGTTGGATCTGGCTCTGTTCAGGAACGCAGCAGTTCCCTTCCGGAGGTATTACTGTGCATTATTAGATACAAAGAGCTCACAATCTGCACACTTTCTGTGCTTTTGTAGAACTTGCACCTTCATTAGGGGACACTTTGCACCAAAAGAATGTTAAAAATTCCCAGGAATGAAATATGTGCTGCTGAGATCCAGTGAGGTCCAGGACATTAAGATCATTAAAAGGTTTAATTGTCAACACATTTCAAAGCCAATGTAACTCCATCCTCCAGACAGCCACACATACAACAACGTGTGACATGCATGTGTTTACATGTCAAATGCTCTTCACCATTTTATCTAAAAGTGCTAAAAGTGCGTTTTACACCATTATAATGTGTTTATAATAAACTCTCTCTGCTAGGTGGCAGTAGAGAGCAGCATGCGGAATATCAACTATCCCAAACAAACATTCCAGGCAGGACAAAGCAAAAATACAAGGATGTTATAGTGTAAAAAATCTCCGCAGACGCAATCCTGTAGCCTTCATTACTTAAAATGAACCCTTTGTTCCACAAATACGCAGAGATTGCAATTATCCTGTACTGAGGACTACTTAGGGTGGTTAGCATTGTCTCCTAAAAAGTTTGTAAGCTTGAAATGGTATAAGCTGCAATACCAGACACAGCCTGAGCACAAGAGTGGAGCTATTCTCGGTGGAAAAGCACTAGACATTTGTTTACGTGTCAAACCTTATCAATGGCATGCAACAGTCTCTACTGTAAACTAGATGAGGCATAAGCAGGGTGTTCTTACCATTATGGAGCCAGGGACGGCCAATTTGAGGGCTTGCTTCTTCAGTTCAGCCAGCTTTGCTTGACAGTACGGGCACCATTTTCCTAACCCGGGTCCCTCCGACAGCTCAGACACAGAGGCTGCCCCAGCTCCCTCGGGGGAAGGACGGCTGCCTTGAAGAGCTTCATCTGCTGACTGCAACCTTTTCCTGGCTGGTGGGACTTCTCTGCCGGGGAACCTGTCTGCAACCTATGGACGGACAGCAGACATAGGAGCGTTTATAAAAATCCATACGACAGTGTACAGTTATGTCATCTTCTATTCATAGAACAATTCTGGATTTGTCCCCAGAGCTTACACTCAATCACACTTTTTAATTACAATTTTGGTCATGACAACCCCTGAATAGTACATGGATACACATTACTCATACATGTCATGTTAGCACTTCTATAATAGCAGCAGTATTTTCTCCAAAGCTGCATGCAAATAAATATATTCATTTAATGTTGTTTTTTTAGTAGGTAAAAATATTTTTTTCCAATTCCTCACCCAATACTATATAGAATATGAGTTATACTTCTACATAATGATATCACTACTTCTCAGCAGCAGTATGTACAATGCATTCATATAGGGGACTAATAGCAGTGATGGGACTTATCTCCGTGTTATAGGATCAGAACAAGCTTTCCCAGGGCTACAAACACATCACACACGTTATCACAGTACTGGGACGTCTAGTGCTATGTAACTTTCTGCATAGTTGTGGTAAGAGCAGCATGTCTGACACATTGCCTAATTCCAGATATAGGCATAAATCAGGATCAGTATTGGGACCTCTTCTAATATTGCTTACATTGGTTGTACAAGTAGACTTGCAGTAATTGTAGCCATATCCATGTAGTAGTAGAAATAATAAGAGTGGCACTAATAATATTTCTTGCATTTATTGTACATGTAGTAGTATTAGTATCAAACTTTCTCTAGCACCACAAGGGTGTATACATGTATATAATCTGTATACATTAGGAAACAAGAAAATTACTTGTGCACCTACTCTATGAATGTAGGTATATGAATGGATTTACAATGTGTGTGTGTATAATATATATATATATGCATTCATATACCGACATTTATACAATAGGAGCACAGGACACAAGTAACTTTCTTTTCTTTGCTCATGATATAAGATAATATACACTACAAATTATTCAGTACTAGCAGAAATAACATTACTGATGCTTCCTCTACCACAACAACAACAACAAAAAAATAATATATATATATTGTTATTTTTTACAATAATCTCTCCCTGTGCTCTCAGTTGTTGGGACAGTTAGGCTGTGTTCACATGGTGCATTTTCATGTAGCAGAACATGAAGGGTTCATTAGTAAATACAGATTTCTTGGCAGAAAAAGAGTGTTTTTTTTACTGTCTTTTTGCTATTTGTTCTGCATTTTTGCCATAGAATGCTGCAACATTGCAGAATTTAATTGACACTCATTCTTTCCAAAACACTGCAAAACCTGCACAGGTCCCACTTTCTGCAAAGAAATAAACCAATGTGTGTGCACAGCTTATCTCAAAATCACATTGGTTTTGCTGGGAATCAAAACTGCAGGTTTAGATTTACCTAAAACCAAAGTAAAAACAGCCCTAGAAGGCAATGTGTGAACATAGTCTAATGTTGAAACTTTTTCCAGTCCTGCATACACACTGGTACTATGGCGCTGCCTGTAATATTGTCTGTAACTTACTGTACATGTAGTTGTAGTAGTAAACCCCCCTAGAATAACTTGCATAATGCACATCAATATAATAATAGTCCAGGTCTTTCTCTATATGCCTAATATACAGATGGTGCATATATACAGGCATTCATTATTGGCTATGGTAAGGGAAGTATTAGTGATGATACATGTAATAATGAGGATTAATATTGCACACATATGCAGTGCAGAGAGATATACATGCATTATTTTATGATTCATCCCCTGGACATCTTCAGTGCTCTATTCTTCATCCTTAAAGCAATGCAATCTCCAAGTTTTCCTTGCCAGCTGAAGTTCTTGCACTTACCAGCCCTGTATGGTTGGCATGGCCAGTCCTGCCCAGCACAGGGACCATGGTTGTGTTGGGGTCTCCTGATGGTCACCACAAAGTGTAGCTCAGTCATGGAGAAGAGTACAAAGCTCCCAACTCTCTGCCCTATGAACACCACTCCTTCTGCTAGGTGATTTTCCCATCCATTCTGTCTTCCCAGGAATCTCACAGCCTTACAATGTGAAGGTAGAAGGGGCAGGAGGCAGCAGCCACCTCTCCCAGCTCTACACTGACCAGACTAATGAGTCAGGAAGCTGCTGCAGCACAGACAGACTACAGGGAGGGGCAGCATCATCACCAGCATGACCTCACTTTCCCACACACATGAGGTCCCTACAGGAGCCCCCAGGCCATGCAGACATGAGGGTCCACACAGGAGCCCCCAGGCCATGCAGACATGAGGGTCCACACAGGAGCCCCCAGCCCCAGGCCATGCAGACATGAGGGTCCACACAGGAGCCCCCAGAGCATGTAGACATGAGGGTCCACACAGGAGCCCCCAGCCCCAGGTCATCCAGACATGAGGGTCCACACAGGAGCCCCCAGCCCCAGGTCATCCAGACATGAGGGTCCACACAGGAGCCCCCAGGCCATGCAGACATGAGGGTCCACACAGGAGCCCCCAGCCCCAGGCCATGCAGACATGAGGGTTCACACAGGAGCCCCCAGCCCCAGGTCATGCAGACATGAGGGTCCACACAGG
This sequence comes from Allobates femoralis, assembly GCA_033576535.1. Lineage (NCBI taxonomy): Eukaryota > Metazoa > Chordata > Amphibia > Anura > Aromobatidae > Allobates > Allobates femoralis. Next base: position 35,969,173 of record JARQOC010000012.1, read on the forward strand.
AGCCCCCAGCCCCAGGTCATCCAGACATGAGGGTCCACACAGGAGCCCCCAGGCCATGCAGACATGAGGGTCCACACAGGAGCCCCCAGCCCCAGGCCATGCAGACATGAGGGTTCACACAGGAGCCCCCAGCCCCAGGTCATGCAGACATGAGGGTTCACACAGGAGCCCCCAGCCCCAGGTCATGCACACATGAGGGTCCACACAGGAGCCCCCAGAGCATGTAGACATGAGGGTCCACACAGGAGCCCCCAGCCCCAGGCCATGCAGACATGAGGGTCCACATAGGAGCCCCCAGGCCGTGTAGACATGAGGGTCCACACAGGAGCCCCCAGGCCATGCAGACATGAGGGTCCACACAGGAGCCCCCAGCCCCAGGCCATGCAGACATGAGGGTTCACACAGGAGCCCCCAGCCCCAGGTCATGCAGACATGAGGGTCCACACAGGAGCCCCCAGAGCATGTAGACATGAGGGTCCACACAGGAGCCCCCAGGCCATGCAGACATGAGGGTCCACATAGGAGCCCCCAGCCCCAGGTCATCCAGACATGAGGGTCCACACAGGAGCCCCCAGGCCATGCAGACATGAGGGTCCACACAGGAGCCCCCAGCCCCAGGCCATGCAGACATGAGGGTTCACACAGGAGCCCCCAGCCCCAGGCCATGCAGACATGAGGGTTCACACAGGAGCCCCCAGCCCCAGGTCATGCAGACATGAGGGTCCACACAGGAGCCCCCAGGGCATGTAGACATGAGGGTCCACACAGGAGCCCCCAGGGCATGTAGACATGAGGGTCCACACTGGAGCCCCCAGGGCATGTAGACATGAGGGTCCACACAGGAGCCCCCAGGCCATGCAGACATGAGGGTCCACACAGGAGCCCCCAGGCCATGCAGACATGAGGGTCCACACAGGAGCCCCCAGGGCATGTAGACATGAGGGTCCACACAGGAGCCCCCAGGCCATGCAGACATGAGGGTCCACACAGGAGCCCCCAGCCCCAGGCCATGCAGACATGAGGGTTCACACAGGAGCCCCCAGCCCCAGGTCATGCAGACATGAGGGTCCACCCAGGAGCCCCCAGAGCATGTAGACATGAGGGTCCACACAGGAGCCCCCAGCCCCAGGCCATGCAGACATGAGGGTCCACATAGGAGCCCCCAGCCCCAGGTCATCCAGACATGAGGGTCCACACAGGAGCCCCCAGGCCGTGTAGACATGAGGGTCCACACAGGAGCCCCCAGGCCATGCAGACATGAGGGTTCACACAGGAGCCCCCAGCCCCAGGTCATGCAGACATGAGGGTCCACACAGGAGCTCCCAGGGCATGTAGACATGAGGGTCCACACAGGAGCCCCCAGCCCAGGCCATGCAGACATGAGGGTTCACACAGGAGCCCCCAGCCCCAGGCCATGCAGACATGAGGGTTCACACAGGAGCCCCCCAGCCCCAGGCCATGCAGACATGAGGGTCCACACAGGAGCCCCCAGGGCATGTAGACATGAGGGTCCACACAGGAGCCCCCAGGGCATGTAGACATGAGGGTCCACACAGGAGCCCCCAGCCCCAGGCATGCAGACATGAGGGTCCACACAGGAGCTCCCAGGGCATGTAGACATGAGGGTCCACACAGGAGCCCCCAGCCCCAGGCCATGCAGACATGAGGGTTCACACAGGAGCCCCCAGCCCCAGGCCATGCAGACATGAGGGTTCACACAGGAGCCCCAGCCCCAGGCCATGCAGACATGAGGGTCCACACAGGAGCCCCCAGGGCATGTAGACATGAGGGTCCACACAGGGAGCCCCCAGGGCATGTAGACATGAGGGTCCACACAGGAGCCCCCAGGCCATGCAGACATGAGGGTCCACACAGGAGCCCCCAGGCCATGCAGACATGAGGGTCCACACAGGAGCCCCCAGGGCATGTAGACATGAGGGTCCACACAGGAGCCCCCAGGCCATGCAGACATGAGGGTCCACACAGGAGCCCCACAGGCATCAGACATGAGGGTCCACACAGGAGCCCCCAGGCATGTAGACATGAGGGTCCACACAGGAGCCCCCAGCCCAGGCCATGCAGACATGAGGGTTCACACAGGAGCCCCCAGCCCCAGGCCATGCAGACATGAGGGTCCACACAGGAGCCCCCAGGGCCATGCAGACATGAGGGTCCACACAGGAGCCCCAGCCCAGCCATGCAGACATGAGGGTCCACACAGGAGCCCCCAGCCCCAGGCCATGCAGACATGAGGGTCCACACAGGAGCCCCCAGGCCATGTAGACATGAGGGTCCACACAGGAGCCCCCAGGCCATGCAGACATGAGGGTCACACAGGAGCCCCCACCCAGGCATGCAGACATGAGGGTCCACACAGGAGCCCCCAGGGCATGTAACATGAGGGTCCACACAGGAGCCCCCAGCCAGGCCATGCAGACATGAGGGTCCACACAGGAGCCCCCAGGCCATGCAGACATGAGGGTCCACACAGGAGCCCCCAGGGCATGCAGACATGAGGGTCCACACAGGAGCCCCCAGCCCCAGGCCCATGCAGACATGAGGGTCCACACAGGAGCCCCCAGTGGCCATGCAGACATGAGGGTCCACACAGGAGCCCCAGGCCATGCAGACATGAGGGTCCACACAGGAGCCCCCAGCTCCAGGTCATGCAGACATGAGGGTCCACACAGGAGCCCCAGGCCATGCAGACATGAGGGTCCACACAGGAGCCCCCAGCCCAGGCCATGCAGACATGTACTATAGACAAGTCAAATGTAAACAGAGGATGAGGACACAAGACTGAAATGACTTTACAGCTATTTGTTACAGTGTAGCAGGGTCTGGTAACTTTAACTGCTCAGAATGTATATCTTTATAATTGAATAAAGAATGCAACAATGATAGTCAATATAGGTAGAAATGAAGGGACATAGGTGGAAGGTTTTGCCTGAGGCTCAGAAATTTAAGAGGTTTACTTACATTCACACACAGCGTTTTTACAGTGCGTTATATTCACACATAGCGTTTATTTGAGATTCCGGTTTTGTGAATGGATCCGTTTTTTCAATGGCAGTAAACAGATCAATTTCTGAGATTCCCACCAAAGTCAATGACTTTTCTAGATTTGACATTCAGACACGTCCTTTTGCACTGATGCGATTTTTGGCTCAAAAACTGATCCTCACAAAGAAAGAGCTGTCACTTTGTGTTCGGATCCTCACAAAACACACAAATAATGGTTCATCCATTTTTTGATGCGTTTTTTTGAAAAGCTGATCCAGTTTTCAGCTGAACAGCGAATCCTCAAATAAACGCATCAAAAATGTTGTGTCCGAATGTAACTTTAAAGGGGACCTCCGGGGAGATGATTTTTTTTTTTGTACAGTCCCTGCCCTCCTACATGATGAAGCAGAGCTGGGCACTGCAGTTCTAGAATCTATAGATCACTTACAAATCAATAAAATCATATCTGCTCCTCATCCCTCAACCCTCCCTTTGGGGACAGAGAAATTCAGCCTCCTGCTGTAGCAGTGACAGGAGGTGTGTCAGGGGCGAGGACCCTGGGGGCTTCAGGATCATCTTACATTTCCACCCTCTCATAGTTCTGTATAAAAAGGCAGTGTGGTAGGAGGCGTGGGCGCCAGCCCCATGGTCACACTACATTTCTGCCCTTGAAATACCTTCTTATGTAATGTAAGTACAGGGCTGTTCTTCCTTCAAATAGCAATCATGTCACCAAGCAGATATAAATACATGCTGTGATCTTCTGCTGTACAATGATATGATGGTGCATAATGTGTGCTGTCATATACCAGGCTAGGAGCAGAGGCAAAACACTGCATTGATTGTTTCAGCACTGCCATGGTCTCCCCTCCCCATATCAACTTGGTAGCTTCCTGTCCCATGAAATTTTAGCACTATGCATGACTGAATTTCTCTGTCCCCTGAGGGAGGGGTGAGAGCTGAGGAGCAGATCTGATTTTATTGATTTATAAGTGATCTATATATAGATCCTAGAACTGCAGTGTACAGCCCTACTTCATAATGTAGCAGGGCAGGAACTGTACTAAAAGGTTTTCTCTCCCCGGAGTTCCCCTTTAAATTTGCTCTTCCCATGTACTTACATAGGTAAACTGCAAAGTGTTTGTAAAAACAAGCAAGTTCTTATTAGTTTTTTGTTTATTTTTTTTTTTAAAGAAAAAAAAGAAATAATAAAAATACCTTTCCAAACAGAATGAGTTTTAATGTTGTTTATACAGCTCTTACAAGCCCTATTAGAAAGAGCTTGTAAGCACTGCACATATTTGTCCACCACTGCACATATAAGTTCAGCACCACGCATGTTTGTCTACCACTTGGCATGTTTGTCTACCACTTGGCATGTTTGTCCACCACTGCGTGTGTTTGTCCACCACTGCATATGTTTGTCCACCACTCTATGGCCCCAAAAGTCATCTTTTAGTGTCATGATAATGTTGCATATTTGTGTGCCTATAATAATGTGTTCAAAGTACATGTAATACTAAAAGGGTGAACGGTTACAACAGCCAGGAAAGGGTTGTGGACCCGACCACTCAGGGTGGATAGATTTACAGAGAAGATTGATTTGCAGAAACACAACCCTTATCATAATCATATTGATCTGTAAAACGTAGTTAGATGTCACGTGTGCGTGTGTGAAAAGTATAGCTATAATTCCTCCAATCCGGCTTCTGGTAATCCAGAAAATATACACAGCTGAAATACAATGTGGAATTGAACAAAACAATAGAGAGCTGAACTAAAAAAAACCAGGATGCCTGATAATCCAGAAGGTTTTATATCCAGAACTGAGTGGGTCCAATTGATGGAGATCAGTAGATAGAAGAATAAATATATGAAAGAAGAAATATTATTATATTATATTATTATTATTATTATTATTATTATTATTATGCAAGCAGATAACAGAAAGCTACAGGAAAAGCCCAAAAAATATAGACAGTTGTGAGAGACCCTAGATTAGGGGTGCACATACTTATTTTTGTGAGAGTGCAACTCTTAAGGCTCCGTAAAATTTGATCACAAGAATATATCCACTGTGCTACATATACCATAATCTATTTTGAGGATCCATTTTTGGAACTTCCACTATTGCGGACAAAGAAGGTCTACATATTTTTCAGTCTGGACAAAAAGAAGTCAAATGAATGTACAACGAGCACAGCTCTGCCCATAGAGTGAGAGTTACTGGACCCAGGAACAGGGCCGGCTCCAGGGTTTTGTGGGCCCCAGGTAAGAGTCTCAGTGGGCCCTTTCTCCTTCGGAATGTTCGCATGCACCGTACAAATTTCACAACAATGAACAGAGTGCGGGCCAGCAGTGTCAGCCATCACTGATGATGTCAGACGCGGCTGGCCCCCTCTGCTGTGGCAATGTTGGCCCCCCCATTTTCCCAGGGCCCCAGCACTTGCCCAGGTGCACCAGGTGGTAACACCGGCCCTGTCGGTATGGCTGGGGGACACACAGAATGGCATTGTGGGCCATTGGTCTTTTTAGGACTTTTTTATTTGGAGAAGGAGGGTTAGTTATTTATTGGATCTTTGGACATCTCCTGAAGGTGCACCAGGTTATATAGAACCAGTGCTGCTTCCAATAGATATTGGATGGAACATCTATCTTTAAAGCTTTTTTCTATTGTTCTACAGTCGTCATACTTTTTACAGCCAAGTTTTCTCAGCTGTAATTTTAAGAGAAAGTAGAGCCAGGTAAATCCTTCACATTTTAGGCTGGTAATCACTTTATATCACTTTTCAGACTCGCCCTCTTCAGTATATGTTCCCCTCACATTAGGTAATCTGAGCAGGGCCCGGCTCCTCTCCTGCACATTAGTCCTTTACTCTTGGATTTCATTATTAACTATATGAGAACAGAACGTTTCAGCAGCTTGTGTCCTCCTGATGGGGGGGGTGGATTTCTATATGTGGCATCTGAGATAAAGCATCTGTGGTAGACAACAGCTGAGTCCAGCATATCATATCACATAGGGGACAACATGGCGGGGCGTGCGGTCTTTATTTTCCCCGGCCTGTCTCCAGGTCTTTTACCAATTTGTGTTTTTTATCTTGAGAAATGGACCAGTCAGTGCAAGCAAGCCTGGCTGTCAGGCATGGGGGGCGACTGATTACTGCGCTAATCCCCGGATGTGTGCATGTTTGAGAAGATCAAAGATTTAGTGGACAGCAGCTAAACCTTAATAACTAAATGTCCAGGTATGGCGTCTGACCTCTGGGTAAGGGCGCTAATGAAATCTGTGAATTGTGTGCTAGGTGCGAGGGATAAGGGGCCGCCAACCAGTCACACTGCCTTGGCCTTGGGGTATTTAAAGACAAGGCAGATCAGAACAATGAAGACTTCTCCCAGGTGAATGAAGACTTAGTTATTCAAGTCTAAAAGCAGTCCATGTGACTGCATAAGGGCCCTGGACAGCTAGGGCCCTTCAGAGGCATAACATGCAGGGGGAACATGGGGGGAGCAAGCTTCATAAGAAACAAAAAGTAAGTGCAGTTCCAATCTTTTACACCAGTTTTCAAATGTATAAAAAAGTAAAAATTTTTAACTTTTTTTGTACAGAAATCTTAGCAGTGCTCTCGAAACTTTTACAAAAGTGTCATTATTGACCGGCTATGTTGTAAATGGCCGGTATTTATCACAGAAGGGGAGGCACTCTGCCATGTAAACCCTGAATGTCTACTCTGAAACTTGTAGTTCCACAAGCTTTTGTATTGTAGCAAAGGTCTGAGTTTATAGGTTAGCCAGGGTACTGGGTAGGTCTGGCTAACCACATATCTCCCACCCATAGCTGTGTCTCATGCAATATAATGAGATTGTGAAGTCGATTGAAGTCATGAGGAGACGATGTGTGTGTGGAGAACCTGTGGTGGCTCTGAGGGTTCAGAAGCGGCAGTTGTTCCGGGGTTCTGAACAGATGATACCGGAGTTGGTGTATGGAGGGAGTGACAAGTCCTGGTCGGTGAACCCAGAAAGGAGTCTTCCTGAAGGTAGAGACTGGCTGAAGCCAAGACCGGGAAACCTGCAAAGCTCCTGACAGGTAATTTGCAAAGCAAGGGGTTGTGGGCTGACCGAGGTTCATGAGTGATGGTTGCCAGGTCTGTCACTGAGGTTCTCCGGCAAAGTTATAGCCAAAGTGTGCAGGTGGACTTGTGTTTGAATTGGACTGTAGGCCAGATACCTTTCTGAAAGTTTCTTGGGCATATTTGCTGAGAATTGGACTTCGTGCTATGTTTATTATGCCGAAGGAAGGCTCATGTTGGTTTACAGTAAGCAGTTTATGCTCAGTTTGAATAAGATGGCTGGACTTATTTAATAAAACCCATGTCTGAGGGCCTCAAATCCGCGTCCAAACGAGTGTCCCTAATACATTCAGCGAGCGCTGCTCACACCAGGCAAACAGGTGTCAGTGCAGATTTAGGGATTAGAACTTTAGAGTAAAAAGTGGAAAATCATCCGTAAGCAGAAGTGTTAATAAAGGTGCTAAATTGTACAAACATCATATAATACTTTTATAAATCTTGACTCAGTAAAGGCAACAGCCTTAAAGGTCTCTTTGACAGAAGCAACAGCAAAGAGTCCAAGTTGGACCCAGGGAGGGTGAAGCCAACTACCTAAAAGAGAAAAGCCATTAGGAAAAACTGACTTCCATATTGCTTCATTGAAACAGTTAAAAGGGAACCACTATTGTGATGTTTATGGTAAAGAAACATTAGGTGGCCATGCAAGTCAATCACTGGTCATAGCGGTGACCTCATTGAGTGTGACCGGCTACTATGTTTATCTAATTGCATAAAATGAGTACCAACCAGAGACCCAAACTCCACCTACCCATGGACAAAACTCCACACATCTGTGGCCTATGACGGCATGATTCTCCGCACAGTGGATGACTGTGGGCCAAAAGTCTGTCTACTAGACCTAGGCCCTCCATGCTCATTCAGTATTCTCCGTCTCAATCCTTTGTGGTTAGGTTTAGTGAGTGTAACCAACAGCTGTCCATCCGTGAGCTCAGAAACCTTCATATCCAAGTGAAAAGACAGCAGCAGGTCTCCTCTGAATGCAATACATGATGGAGGTTGCAGAGACGAGATCAAGTTCTACATAATCTATTGATAAAAACGTGAGCTACCACACAAGGAATACAATGATGTTATAAGGGTCGATCTTGGTCCTCAGATGGGATCTGGGTGAAACTACGGTTGGTTCAAGGAGTGCAGTCATACCTGGAGCCTTGGGGCCCAAAGAGGTCACTAAGGCTCATTTGAGAAAGCCGATACTATTAAAGACCTGTGGTATAGTTGGGGTCCCCTTTGGCAAATTTTTCACTGGAGCCCCCAAGACTCAAGTTACGCCAATGACCACACACATTAGAAATTCAACCATTTCCAAGATGTGCCGGCCTGATTGTCTTATAAGACAGCAGTACTATAAAAAAACTCATGGAAATTGGGCCTATGTTACAGATTTTACATTGGGGCACATATTTGCCAAGTTATGAGAAACCAAGGTATATTGGCTTACTTAAAAGTGTCCATGCAGTTTAACATCTTTCCCCAAAATTAGTGTATGGCGTACTCCAATCCCATTAAATCAGCCGATTTGGGCCACAGATGTTGAACACTCCTGGGTATGTCAATATCTGCAGCACTTATATACAAACACATACATATATGACCATCTCATTCTCAGCATTTACATTGCACATGTCCTCTATGAATTATCCCTCAGCGTCCCTAACCCACTGACCATCATACCCCACACCCTATTGCATAGGTATAATGGCTGCCATAACTTTCCTACCCGCCTGAATCGTTAGACAGAAGAGGGCGGCTGAAAAATTATTCAATTAAGAGACATTGTTCCATAATCCGAGGCATAGGGAAGTATAGTATAACGCTGTGGATGTGAAATATGCCCATATACCTAAAGATAAGGTCTGGTCTGTATTATATATGGCCAGATGAGTATAATATAGGATGACGGTCTGTTTAACATTAACACTAATTCACAGAATTTAAGAATAATTCCACCCAGTGCAAGGATAACGTGATTTATCAAGTCCCCCGCCAAGAATCCAGGGGATCGGGCATTGACGGCATTACTAATAATGGGTTTATTAGACTCATCCACCTTAACCAATTCCAGACATGTAAATCCAATGTGAGCAGATAATACTAGGGATTTATGACGCAGTATGAGCAGGAGTCCAGCAGTGATGGTGGGTCTGTAACATATGGCCAGGACCTCACTACCTGCCGGAGTCTGCAGCATTGCCTGCCTGCCTGTACAGATCACTTCTACATGTGTTTAGCTACCAGCAAGATCCACGTGTTTCATTACCTAATTTGTCAGCCCTTATACCAAAGACAAAAAAAAAAAACATATCCTTTATATCACCATGCAAGGAAATGTTCACCCAGAGGTTGGCAATGTATTGCCTCTGACAACAACCTGCGGCCATCTGGACTTCCAAACACAACTTACAGGAGCCCTGAACCCAAACAGAATATGCAGCAAATAATACTAAGAGAATAAGTGGTGAACATAAGGAAACCTCTACATCCTAACCTGAATAATGGCTGATAACAGGGAACAAAACGTTGGATGGAGAGAAATAAGAATCTAATATTATCATTATTATGCTTTGTTTATGTAGCGCCATCATATTCTGCCATGCTTTATATACATCATAATCACTGTCCCTATTGTGGCTCACAATCTAAACATCCTATCAGTATGTCTTTGGAGTGTGGGAAGAAACCAGAGAATCCAAAAGACCCACCAGAACACGGGAAAGAACGTACAAACTCCTTATAGATGTCGTCTTTGGTGGGATTTGAACCCAGGACTGCAGCACTGCAAAACAGTGCTAACCAATGAGCCACCGTATAGCGCTAAACACTGAGCCACCATATAGTGCTGCTAACCACTGAACTATCATACAGTGCTAACCACTGAGCCACTTATAGTGCTAACCACTGAGCCACTGTATAGTGCTAACCACTGAGCCATCGTACAGTACTAACCACTGAGCCATCATATAGTGCAAACCCTGAGCCATCGTACAGTACTAACCACTGAGCCACCATATAGTGCTGCTAACCACCAAACCATCATAAAGTGCCAACCACTGAGCCACTGTTTAGTGCTAAACACTGAGCCAACATATAATGCTAACCACCGAACCATCATACAGTGCTAACCACTAAGCCACTATACAGTGCTAACCACGGAGCTGTCATACAGTACTAACCACGCAGCCACCATACAGTGGTAACCACTGAGCCACCATACAGTGCTAACCATTAAGCCATCGTACAGTGCTAACCACTTAACCACCATGCAGTGCTAACCAGTGAGCCACCGTATACAGTGCTAACCACTGAGCCATTGTACAGTACTAAGCACTGAACCATCATGTACAGTACTAACCACTGAGCCACCATACAGTGCTAACCACTGAGCCACCGTACAGTGCTAACCACTGAGCCATCGTACAGTGCTAACCACTGAGCCATTGTACAGTGCTAACCACTGAGCCATTGTACAGTGCTAACCACTGAGCCATTGTACAGTGCTAACCACTGAGCCATTGTACAGTGCTAACCACTGAGCCACCGGACAGTGCTAACCACTGAGCCACCATACAGTGCTAACCACTGAGCCATCGTAAATTGCTAACCACTGAGCCCCGTACAGTACTAACCACTGAGCCACCATACAGTGCTAACCACTGAGCTATCGTACAGTACTAACCACTGAGCCACAATACAGTGCTAACCACTGAGCCACCATACACAGCTAATCACTGAGCCACAATACAGTGCTAACCACTGAGCTATCGTACAGTACTAACCACTGAGCCACAATACAGTGCTAACCACTGAACCATCATACAGTGCTTAACCACTGAGCCATTGTACAGTGCTTAACCACTGAGCCATTGTACTGTGCTTAACCACTGAGCCATTGTACAGTGCTTAACCACTGAGTCACCATACAGTGCTAACCACTGAGCCATCGTACAGTGCTAACCACTGAGCCATCGTACATTGCTAACCACTGAGCCATCATACAGTGCTAACCACTGAGCCATCATACAGTGCTATCAACTGAGCCACCGTATACAGTGCTAACCACAGCCATCATACAGTACTAACCACTGAGCCACCATACAGTGCTAACTACTGAGCCCCATACAGTGCTAACCACTGAGCTACCGTATACAGTGCTAACCACTGAGCCATCGTACAGTGCTTAACCACTGAGTCACCATACAGTGCTAACCACTGAGCCATCGTACAGTGCTAACCACTGAGCCATCGTACATTGCTAACCACTGAGCCATCATACAATGCTAACCACTGAGCCATCATACAGTGCTATCAACTGAGCCACCGTATACAGTGCTAACCACAGCCATCATACAGTACTAACCACTGAGCCACCATACAGTGCTAACCACTGAGCCACCATACAGTGCTAACCACTGAGCCACCATACAGTGCTAACCACTGAGCCACCATACAGTGCTAACTACTGAGCCCCATACAGTGCTAACAACTGAGCCACCGTATACAGTGCTAACCATTGAGCTATTGTACAGTGCTAACCACTGAGCCACCATATACAGTGCTAACCACTGAGCCACCATATACAGTGCTAAGCACTGAGCCACCATATACAGTGCTAACCACTGAGCCATCGTACAGTACTAACCACTGAGCCATCGTACAGTGCTAACCACTGAGCCACCATTCTGTGCTATCAACTGAGCCACCGTATACAGTGCTAACCACTGAGCCATCATACAGTACTAACCACTGAGCCACCATACAGTGCTAACTACTGAGCCATCGTACAGTACTAACCACTGAGCCATCGTACAGTACTAACCACTGAGCCATCGTACAGTGCTAATCACTGAGCCACCATACACAGCTAACCACTGAGCCACCATACAGTGCTAACCACTGAGCCACCATACAGTGCTATCAACTGAGCCACCGTACAGTGCTAACCACTGAGCCACCGTACTGTGCTATCAACTGAGCCACCATACAGTGCTATCAACTGAGCCACCATACAGTGCTAACCACTGAGCCACCATACAGTGCTAACCACTGAGCCACTATTCTGTGCTATCAACTGAGCCACCGTATACAGTGCTAACCATTGAGCCACCATGCAGTGCTAACCATTGAGCCACCATGCAGTGCTAACCACTGAGCCACCATACAGTGCTAACCACTGAGCCACCATACAGTGCTAACCACTGAGCCACCATACAGTGCTAACCACTGAGCCACCATACAGTGCTAACCACTGAGCCACCATACACAGCTAACCACTGAGCCACCATACAGTGCTAACCACTGAGCCACCGTACAGTGCTATCAACTGAGCCACCATACAGTGCTAACCACTGAGCCATCCTACATTGCTAACCACTGAGCCACCGTACAGTGCTAACCACTGAGCCACCATACAGTGCTAACCACTGAGCCATCCTACAATGCTAATCACTGAGCCACCATACAGTGCTATCAACTGAGCCACCGTACAGTGCTAACCACTGAGCCATCCTACAATGCTAACCACTGAGCCACCGTACAGTGCTATCAACTGAGCCACCGTACAGTGCTAACCACTGAGCCATCGTACAATGCTAACCTCTGAGCCATCATACAGTGTTCGCCACTAAGCCATCATACAGTGCTAACCACTGAGCCACCATACAGTGCTAACCACTGAGCCACCATACACAGCTAACCACTGAGCCACCATACAGTGCTAACCACTGAGCCACCGTACAGTGCTATCAACTGAGCCACCATACAGTGCTAACCACTGAGCCATCCTACATTGCTAACCACTGAGCCACCGTACAGTGCTAACCACTGAGCCACCATACAGTGCTAACCACTGAGCCATCCTACAATGCTAATCACTGAGCCACCATACAGTGCTATCAACTGAGCCACCGTACAGTGCTAACCACTGAGCCATCCTACAATGCTAACCACTGAGCCACCGTACAGTGCTATCAACTGAGCCACCGTACAGTGCTAACCACTGAGCCATCGTACAATGCTAACCTCTGAGCCATCATACAGTGTTCGCCACTAAGCCATCATACAGTGCTAACCACTGAGCCACCATACAGTGCTAACCACTGAGCCATCGTACAGTGCTAACCACTAAGCCACCATACAGTGCTAACCACTAAGCCATCATACAGTGCTAACCACTGAACCATCATGTACAGTGGTAACCACTGAGTCTAGTATGGTTTCACACATGTTGAGTGCAATAGCGCCACCTAGCACTGAATTATTAAGCAGTGTTTACACTCTTATGGGACTCCATTTTTTCTAAGTAAAATATCAACCAGTGTAACCAGCCAAGATCAGAACTTGTCAAAATATAGCATAAACGGTGCAACAATGAGACAATGATCAAAGTACAGAAAGTAACACAAAGGCTTAGGTGTGGTGCTTTTTTTCTAAATAATTGTGGTAGATTAGTAGGTAAATATTAGAGATGGATGAGAGATAGACAGACAGACAGACAGACATAATACCCGAGGGTAATGGGGCCGACACAACCTTCAAATCTGGTGGAGTTGTACATTATTAGGAGCTGTTAGACTGCAAAGGGCCCCTATATAGTTCTTGCACAGGGGCCCCTTTTGTCTTTATTTGCCACTGGAGAGAGAAATCTCTAATCCCTCAGAACATAGTAACAATACTCCGCGTTACTCATAATAGTCACTGTTCTACAGCCAAATTGTTCAGAGACATAAACAATTGAAATCAATCTGATCTTGTGGTGCTGAAAACAAACCTGTTGCTTGAATTTGTTGATTGGCTGTAATTTTCAAGATACAGAGGACATGTTTCATGCAGGTTAATAGAGTTTGCTTCATTATTTCATCATTATTGCATTGTTAGTAGCTAGTCTATTACATCATCTATTTAGTCTATTGAGCCTTCAGTATTCTATCATCTTAGGGCGACCAATCAGAAAACACCAACTCCGCTCCAACTACGTAATCCTAATTACTGTTGCATCACCTACTTTTATAAATGCTCTCTATGTAAGATATACAGTTTTAGGATTTCTTAGCATATTCACATGTATCTGTTTTTTCCACATATGCCTCATTGTTGAATTAACAAAGCGGATAGTTTTTGCTAGATATGTGGAAAAGTCACTTTTGCGTCACAAAGGAGAAACTACACTACCATGATAAAGGAAGAGTACAATATGTATTTTGGCTGCAGAATAAGAGATTGGGATAAGAGTGCGCTCCACACATGCGCTGTAATAGACATGCATCACGTCTTACCCAGTGATTGCATTGAGAAGAGGCAATCTATGGCTTTTGTAGTCCCAATGATATCTAAACAGACAACCAATCACACCAATTACTATTTCTGCATGATGCCCCATGCTTGTCTGCATGATTAGGAAAGGGGAAAAAGTGGACTTTACAGTATCCAAACCTTCTATCTACAGTATGCCCAGTACTGCATACAGAAGAATTGCTGGCTCCAAAAGCACCAAAAAAATTTCATTTGAGTCAAGTGAGGAAGAAGAGGTCGCTTGGTGTGATGAAGCATCTTTCTGTCATGACCCAAACTTTGTCAGTCAACCTAGCCCTATAACACAAAGTGAACTGAGCAGTCTTGTTAGAGATATAGACCTGCCCAAGTGTAAGGCCGAGCTCTTGGGTTCAGAGTAAGGCTGAGCTCTGAGGTTCACAGGAAGGCTGAGCTCTGAGGTTCACAGGAAGGCTGAGCTCTGGGGTTCACAGGAAGGCTGAGCTCCGGGGTTCACTGGAAGGCTGAGCTCTGGGGTTCACAGGAAGGCTGAGCTCTGGGGTTCACAGGAAGGCTGAGCTTTTGGGTTCGCAGGAAGGCTGAGCTTTTGGGTTTGCAGGAAGGCTGAGCTTTTGGGTTCCCAGTAAGGCTGAGCTCCTGGGTTCACAGTAAGGCTGAGCTCTTGGGTTCACAGTAAGGCTGAGCTCTTGGGTTCACAGTAAGGCTAAGCTCTTGGGTTCACAGTAAGGCCGAGCTCTTGGGTTCACAGTAAGGCCGAGCTCTTGGGTTCACAGTAAGGCTGAGCTCTTGGGTTCACAGTAAGGCCGAGCTCTTGGGTTCACAGTAAGGCTGAGCTCTTGGGTTCACAGTAAGGCTGAGCTCCTGGGTTCACAGTAAGGCTGAGCTCTTGGGTTCACAGTAAGGCTGAGCTCTTGGGTTCACAGTAAGGCTGAGCTCTTGGGTTCACAGTAAGGCTGAGCTCTTGGGTTCACAGTAAGGCTGAGCTCTTGGGTTCACAGTAAGGCTGAGCTCTTGGATTCACAGTAAGGCTGGACTCTTGGGTCCACAGTAAGGCTGAGCTCTTGGATTCAGAGTAAGGCTGAGCTCTTGGATTCAGAGTAAGGCTGAGCTCTTGGGTTCACAGTAAGGCTGAGCTCTTGGGTTCACAGTAAGGCTGAGCTCTTGGGTTCACAGTAAGGCTGAGCTCTTGGGTTCACAGTAAGGCTGAGCTCTTGGGTTCACAGTAAGGCTGAGCTCTTGGGTTCACAGTAAGGCTGAGCTCTTGAAGTCACAGTAAGGCTGAGCTCTTGGAGTCACAGTAAGGCTGAGCTCTTGGAGTCACAGTAAGGCTGAGCTCTTGGAGTCACAGTAAGGCTGAGCTCTTGGAGTCACAGTAAGGCTGAGCTCTTGGAGTCACAGTAAGGCTGAGCTCTTGGAGTCACAGTAAGGCTGAGCTCTTGGAGTCACAGTAAGTGCTGAGCTCTTTGGAGTCACAGTAAGGCTGAGCTCTTGGAGTCACAGTAAGGCTGAGCTCTTGGAGTCACAGTAAGGCTGAGCTCTTGGAGTCACAGTAAGGCTGAGCTCTTGGAGTCACAGTAAGGCTGAGCTCCTGGGTTCACAGTAAGGCTGAGCTCTTGGGTTCACAGTAAGGCTGAGCTCTTGGGTTCACAGTAAGGCTGAGCTCCTGGGTTCACAGTAAGGCTGAGCTCTTGGAGTCACAGTAAGGCTGAGCTCCTGGGTTCACAGTAAGGCTGAGCTCTTGGGTTCACAGTAAGGCTGAGCTCTTGGGTTCACAGTAAGGCTGAGCTCTTGGGTTCACAGTAAGGCTGAGCTCTTGGGTTCACAGTAAGGCTGGGCTCTTGGGTTCACAGTAAGGCTGGGCTCTTGGGTTCACAGTAAGGCTGGGCTCTTGGGTTCACAGTAAGGCTGGGCTCTTGGGTTCACAGTAAGGCTGGCTCTTGGGTTCACAGTAAGGCTGGGCTCTTGGGTTCACAGTAAGGCTGGGCTCTTGGGTTCACAGTAAGGCTGGGCTCTTGGGTTCACAGTAAGGCTGGGCTCTTGGGTTCACAGTAAGGCTGGGCTCTTGGGTTCACAGTAAGGCTGAGCTCCTGGGTTCACAGTAAGGCTGAACTCTTAGGTTCATAGTAAGGCTGAGCTCTAAGTTTATAGGCTACAGCAGTGGAATCTCTTAGTGAGTGATGTTCAGATAGATAGATCTTGCCCAATACTCCTTCATGAAGGGCGATCTTGTGGCATCAACATCATCAATAGTTTAATGAATCTCTGAAGATAAGTGATAATCCAGAGGAATGGAGGCTCTTCATTGCTTCATCCAAAACAAACATAAAAAACAGTCTTGCTGCATAATGGCAATGCGCTCCTTTTAATTCCAGTTGGTTTGTCAGCCACATGGAAGACAACATGAAACAGCTGTTGAGGTGCCTGAGCCTTGACCAACATTTGTGGCCTCTGTGGTGACCTCAAAGTGGTTGTCTTCTTACTTGGTGTCCAGGGTGGATACACAAAGTACTGCTGCTTTCAGTGTGAGTGGGAAAGTCGTGCAAGAGAATATTACTACAATAAGAGATCGGCCTCTCCGACATACAGTTGAGTATAAATGTCCTGAACCAGCACTTGTTGACCCACAGAAGATATTGCTACCACCATTACATATCAAGGTTGGTCTAATGAAGTACCATATCTCATTGATAAGTTTCCAAGGCTGAGTGAAGCAAAGATGAAGGAAGGAATCCTAATTGGACATCAGATTCATCAGCGTATTCAATATTAGTATTTTTAAGGCTGCATGGTAGCATTCGCATTGGTAGCAACTCATTTTTGGGGAAACAAAAGAGCTGAAAACTATGAAGAGTGTGAAATGTTATTAAGTGTGAAATGTTCTTGATCTTTGTTCTGCTGCTGTAATACTGTAATTTCCTCTGGGATCAATAAAGTTTATCTTATCTATCTTATCTTAAGAGTTGGTGAAAAATCTCCTCAAATCATCTAAGGATCTTGGCTGTAGCATGTCTTAAAAGATTCCGTTCTTACATTCGCATCTAGACTTTCCTCCACCATACTATGGAGAGATGAGTGACGAGCATGGTCAGAGACTTTTTAGTGCAATTCCTGTAATTGTTTCTAATGTGTAATAGTGCTTAGACAGGGTTTAGTTAGTTTCCTCTAATCAATATCAGAAATTTGGCATAACAAAATATTCTGCATCTTTATATTAGCAAAAATAATAATGTTTGAAAGTGCTGAAACTTGTATGCATTAATTATATGTAGCAGCAAACTGAAAACTCCTTCATATCATAGACACAACTAAAAAGGTCATTAAAAGGTATCAACCACTGGAGGACTGTCAGATTGTAATGTTCTTCTATCTTCTGGGTAACACGGTATAAACATATATTTTACCTTATTGTCAGATTTGAACTCTGGAGGTCAATATCATTGAGGAATGGCTCATTTCATAATGTCTGCAAACAGGTAGACCAGATTATAATCAGGGGCGTAACTGCAATCGGGGCAGGGGTTCCACAGCATCCAGGTCTCGGAGACTAAAGGGCTAAAAAAGTCTCGTTGGTCCATATGAGAAGACCAATGCTTGTGGGTCGTGTTGGAGCTTTTCCATTGGGGCTCCTGAGCCCCAGGTTACACCACTGCTAATAATACATAGATTGGTCACTTTGTCCGGGATTATGTGTGTAGCCACAATTTCAGCTTTGGGAGATTTGTGACTTCTCAGCACTTGCGGACTCTCTTTCTATGGATGTTCCCTATACAGCTCACCCTCCCTGATGTCAGTGCAGAGTCAATGCTGTATCTGAAGCAGCAGTGCCACCTACTGGTCACATGCAGAACTCCACCCAGATGTCCCCTGACACCTCCTCAGTCCTTATGCTCACTGATTCTTTCTTAAACTAACACAAGATGACAGTCTCTAGTTTAACCCCAGGGAAAGCCATCTTTTCATGCCGCACTTTCTACCGTATCTGCACTCTCGCTCTACATTTTAAAAGCGTTCTACATACTTAGAACGGTTCCACCATGAATGTATTAAGACCCCTTGCCTTTCAGGAAACTTCCCAGCCAAGTGCATAACTTAAAGGAGTACAAAGCCTACAACCCCGCGGCTACCGTCACTCACACGTGTGTGTATGCATCTAGCGGTGCAGCAGGGATTGCAATAGCCTCCCTCGCTGTTGTCGCCCTGGAGTGGCTGATTACAGAGAACAATACATTATATTGATCCATGCAATAACTGTAGAGTGGGGCGTAACCACTCGATAACACCTGGGCCCTGGAGCTTGGGGGCCCCAAATGTCCCTTTGGCCTATAGAAAAAGACTAATGCTGTTAAAGACTTGCAATAATTTGAGGATTTTAGCTTCAAGTTTGCCACTAACTTTAGCTAGATGTTCAGTTTGCTGCTGTACCCCCAAATCTAAAAAGGATGGTTTGTGGGCAGGGGCATAACTACAATAGGTGCAGGCGTTGCAATCACACCCGGGCCCTAGGGGGCCCCACAAGTCCCTTTAAGACTAATGCTATTAAAGATTTGCAGTAATTGGGGTGCCCATTGGAGCTTTCACATGAGCTTCAAGTTACCTCACTGCAGGTGAGGCTTATTACTCCTCCATACTTTGTGCCCATTAATAGTGGGAATTCTGTTTTCTCAGTGAACAGAATTGGAATGTTCGCATTGTTTATAATATTCGTTATTTTGATGTTCTAATACGATCTTGTGTTCCCCACTACACACTATAATGCAGCGTGCCACAATTAGGCTTCCCAGCACGTGCCCTGTACGGGGGACGTCGCTCTACCCTGACGACGGTACAGATTGTGATGTGTCCTACAGATTTAATCCTTCTCAGTGGGGCGCGATGGCTCCGCACATTACACGGTCTGTTGGAGTCATTACATTTGCGTCCCCTTGATACTTTCACTCTAAATAATACACCTGTGCTATTTTAAAGTCGCATTGTCTCTCCCTTTGTGCCCAAGTTTTGATTAGCATGCATTATTCAGCCACCTCCCGGGAGGGGGGGCACGTGTCATTTTGTTGGGTGAGGGGAAAGATTACGTATACTGTGCACACACACAATAAGGGGGGGCTGTATATATAAAGTGATCGCCAATAAGCACCCCCCCTGAGTTTGGAGATTCGCGATGATTGGGTGACTGTTCCGGTAACGATTCCGGTCTATATGGGAAAGTAAACATTTAAAAGCGCCGATAATCAGGATGCCGGATCGCTCTACTCTATAAAATACATAGTCATGCAGAATGTCTTCAGATTTAATGGTCAACCCTCGGGCAGATGCTCCCACTCTCTGTGGGACCGGAGCGTGTCTCTAGTTTAAAGATTTTAAAAGGGATAATGAGACACTCCAGCCCAATGCCCTAAAGGCGAGCGCAGCAGCGAAGGAGTTAGCCAGGGCTATTAAATTTTAATCTGTTCTCCCTCCAATACCTCTGTCTTCTGCTTCACTTATCTCAGGCTGAGTGCAACGAAGAAGAGGCGCCGCAGCAGCGCCCCAAGTGGACAGTTCTGGATCAGCAGCTAAGGCTATGTTCACACTGTGCGTTTTTGATCTGTCTTTTTGATCCGTTTTTGCAGTGAGCGGATCACTCAAATGGAATCCAGCAAAGTCAATGGGATCAGGTTTTGGCTGGAATTTATCCGTTCTTTCCCTTGAAGGAGCGCGCCATTTTCATTGGGGTTTTTCTCATCCACTTTTCCCATTGTATAAGGAGAAAAAAAGACGCACCTAAAGCGGATCGGAAACAGAAGATCCCATTTCTGATTATTTTTTGGGGGGAAAACTGATCCTCTTTTGTTGCAGAAAAAGCAAGAAAAACGCCTAATAAATGGATCAAAAGTGCACAGTGTGAACATAGCCTTAAGGTGACGACTATGTAAATGAGGGAATAAAGCAAATAGGATCAAAGTCTTTATCATGCAAAAAAAAGGGTTAAAACCAACTCTCTCTATTTTGGGATATGGCTTCTTTTCATGTGTCAGTTGCCATAGGTGTGCCCAGCCCTATTCTCCTCCACTCTCAGTAATCAGAAGAGGCTGCCTGTTATTGTGTGTTTTCCTCCAAGACACCCTGGAGACTTGAGCAAGGGGAAAAGTTAGGAGAATGAATGCTGCTGATTGATGTTGGGGGAGCAGCCCTGGTCAGATCCCTCTAGGAAGCTGCTGTCAAAGTTGTAAAGTATAGATTATTAACTCTTGGCAGGCGAGAGCTGATCTGCAGGGGGGGGGGGGGCAGCAAGCAGTAGCCCCCTGATAGAGCCTGCTCTCTGCCTGCCTTAATATTTAATAGGCTTGTTTTATCTGAGTGCTCCTGTCATCCATCAGCATCAGGTAGGGTTTTCATGGATGGCTTACTGGCATGCTTGTTCTTGTAGTTCCACCCCACATGCACCTGCTCACAGGAGAGATGATCTGCCCTTATAGCCAATCTACCTGGTGTCAGATCAGCTTTGCAGTATCCAGGACCCCCCCCCAGTGTGAGTGGTGCTGCTGTCCCTGGTGCTGAACCCTCCATCCCCTCCCCACAGACCCAGAGGAGCCTCACCTTGCCTCTCCTCCTCAACAGATGACTGGTAAATCCAAAAATGATGTCGGAGTCCAGGCACAGGGCCCCCAGCTCCAGCAGGCTGGGGTTCTTCCTCTCAGGGGTGCTGGATCCAGATGAATCCTCACAAGCCATAGTTGGTGAGATGTGTCCGGCTCCCTGAGCAGTGGAGTGGCTATCCCTTCATCCTGAGCGACTGACTGTGTCCAGGAGCAATGCAAGAAAGAGCAGAAGACTTGAGCAGATGAGGGGGGCAGCCACTCAGTGTCCCACCAGGGCTGCAGTCTGTGCCCAACCTAGAGCCATCAGCAGCCACGGGCACAGGCTCCATGTGATCTCCCCATCATCATATCCGTGCACACAGGACGCATGCCATGCTCCGGGGAAGCCCAGCTCTGCCAGGGGGGCATGCGACCAGCTGGACCAGGGGAGGCATTGGAGGGGCCACCTGAGGAGCAGCCTGAGGAGGGTTGTAGTCCAATGCAAGAAGTTACCACAAGAAGCTGTGTACATGAATCCTAAGTGCAGGAGGGATGAGGAGGAGGCAGGGAAGAGTAACCCTACATGAGCTGGGCTGCACACGAGCTGCCTGTCATCAGGAGCTGCTGCCTGTCATCAGGGGCTGCTGCTGCCTGCATAGTCAGTGCCTGCCATCAGGAGCTGCTGCCTGCTCACTTCACACCCTGCCCCTCTGATGTGCTGGGACTCCCAGGCTCAGGACAGGCTGGTAATTGCAGGCTGTCAGCTGTCAGGTGGGGGCTGTCCTGTGGGTGTGACGTCATGGTCACACCAGTGAAGCCCCCAGTAGACACTGCCTCCATGCAGGGGGGTCTGCACTGGCAGAGGCTGGAGCAGTGGGTACAGCACTGGCAGAGGCTGGAGCAGTGGGTACAGGTAGCACTGGCAGAGGCTGGAGCAGTGAGTACAGCACTGGCAGAGGCTGGAGCAGTGGGTACAGCACTGGCAGGGGCTGGAGCAGTGGGTACAGCACTGGCAGAGGCTGGAGCAGTGGGTACAGCACTGGCAGAGGCTGGAGCAGTGGATACAGCACTGGCAGAGGCTGGAGCAGTGAGTAGAGGACTGGCAGAGGCTGGAGCAGTGGGTACAGCACTGGCAGAGGCTGGAGCAGTGGGTACAGCACTGGCAGAGGCTGGAGCAGTGGGTACAGCACTGGCAGAGGCTGGAGCAGTGGGCACAGCACTGGCAGAGGCTGGAGCAGTGGGTACAGCACTGGCAGAGGCTGGAGCAGTGAGTACAGCACTGGCAGAGGCTGGAGCAGTGGGTACAGCAGCACTGGCAGAGGCTGGAGCAGTGGTACAGCACTGGCAGAGGCTGGAGCAGTGGGTAGAGCACTGGCAGAGGCTGGAGCAGTGGGTACAGCACTGGCAGAGGCTGGAGCAGTGGGTACAGCACTGGCAGAGGCTGGAGCAGTGAGTACAGCACTGGCAGAGGCTGGAGCAGTGGGTAACAGGCTGACAGTGACGCAGAGGCTGGAGCAGTGGTACAGCACTGGCAGAGGCTGGAGCAGTGAGTACAGCACTGGCAGAGGCTGGAGCAGTGAGTACAGCACTGGCAGAGGCTGGAGCAGTGGGTACAGCACTGGCAGAGGCTGGAGCAGTGAGTACAGCACTGGCAGAGGCTGGAGCAGTGGGTACAGCACTGGCAGAGGCTGGAGCAGTGAGTACAGCACTGGCAGAGGCTGGAGCAGTGGGTACAGCACTGGCAGAGGCTGGAGCAGTGAGTACAGCACTGGCAGAGGCTGGAGCAGTGGGTACAGCACTGGCAGAGGCTGGAGCAGTGGGTACAGCACTGGCAGAGCTGGAGCAGTGAGTACAGCACTGGCAGAGGCTGGAGCAGTGGGTACAGCACTGGCAGAGGCTGGAGCAGTGGGTACAGCACTGGCAGAGGCTGGAGCAGTGGGTACAGCACTGGCAGAGGCTGGAGCAGTGGTACAGCACTGGCAGAGGCTGGAGCAGTGGGTACAGCACTGGCAGAGGCTGGAGCAGTGGGTACAGCACTGGCAGAGGCTGGAGCAGTGGGTACAGCACTGCAAGGCTGGAGCAGTGGGTACAGCACTGGCAGAGGCTGGAGCAGTGGGTACAGCACTGGCAGAGGCTGGAGCAGTGGGTACAGCACTGGCAGAGGCTGGAGCAGTGGGTACAGCACTGGCAGAGGCTGGAGCAGTGGTCAGCACTGGCAGAGGCTGGAGCAGTGGTACAGCACTGGCAGAGGCTGGAGCAGTGAGTAGCAGCACTGGCAGTGGCTGAGCAGTGGTACAGCACTGGCAGATGAGGCTGGAGCAGTGGTACAGCACTGGCAGAGGCTGGAGCAGTGGGTACAGCACTGGCAGAGAGCTGGTAGCATGTGGTACAGCACTGGCAGAGGCTGGAGCAGTGGGTACAGCACTGGCAGAGGCTGGAGCAGTGGGTACAGCACTGGCAGAGGGCTGGAGCAGTGGGTACAGGTAGCACTGGCAGAGGCTGGAGCAGTGGGTACAGCACTGGCAGAGGCTGGAGCAGTGGGTACAGCACTGGCAGAGGCTGGAGCAGTGGGTACAGCACTGGCAGAGGCTGGAGCAGTGGGTACAGCACTGGCAGAGGCTGGAGCAGTGGTACAGCACTGGCAGAGGCTGGAGCAGTGGGTACAGCACTGGCAGAGGCTGGAGCAGTGAGTACAGCACTGGCAGAGGCTGGAGCAGTGGGTACAGCACTGGCAGAGGCTGGAGCAGTGGGTACAGCACTGGCAGAGGCTGGAGCATGGAGCACGAGTGGGTGTACAGCACTGGCAGAGGCTGGAGCAGTGGGTACAGCACTGGCAGAGGCTGGAGCAGTGGGTACAGCACTGGCAGAGCTGGAGCAGTGAGTACAGCACTGGCAGAGGCTGGAGCAGTGGGTACAGCACTGGCAGAGGCTGGAGCAGTGGTACAGCACTGGCAGAGGCTGGAGCAGGGGTACAGCACTGGCAGAGGCTGGAGCAGTGGGTACAGCACTGGCAGAGGCTGGAGCAGTGGGTACAGCACTGGCAGAGGCTGGAGCAGTGGGTACAGCACTGGCAGAGGCTGGAGCAGTGAGTACAGCAACTGGCTGGTACAGAGGCGTGTGGAGCAGTGGGTACAGCACTGGCAGAGGCTGGAGCAGTGGGTAACCAAGTAGCAAACTGGCAGAGGCTGGAGCAGTGGGTCAGCACTGGCAGAGGCTGGAGCAGTGGTACAGCACTGGCAGAGGCTGGAGCAGTGGTACAGCAGGCACTGAGGGTGCAGAGGCTGGAGCAGTGAGTACAGCCCTGGCAGAGGCTGGAGCAGTGGGTACGCAGCAGAGGCTGAGCATGGGTAAGCACGGCAGGGCTGGAGCAGTGGGTACAGCACTGGCAGGGCTGGAGCAGTGGTACAGCATGGCAGAGGCTGGAGCAGTGGTACAGCACTGGCAGAGGCTGGAGCAGTGGGTACAGCACTGGCAGAGCTGGAGCAGTGGTGCAGCACTGGCGAGGCTGGAGCAGTGGGTACAGCACTGGCAGAGGCTGGAGCAGTGGGTACAGCATGGCAGAGGCTGGAGCAGTGGTACAGCACTGGCAGAGGCTGCATGGAAGACTGCAAGGCTGGGCAGTGTACAGCCTGGCAGAGGCTGGAGCAGTGGTACAGCACTGGCAGAGGCTGGAGCAGTGGGTCAGCACTGGCAGAGGCTGGAGCAGTGGTACAGCACGGCAGAGGCTGGAGCAGTGGGTACAGCACTGGCAGAGGCTGGAGCAGTGAGTACAGCACTGGCAGAGGCTGGAGCAGTGAGTACAGCACGGCAGAGGCTGGAGCAGTGGGTACAGCACTGGCGAGGCTGGAGCAGTGGTGCAGCACTGGCAGAGGCTGGAGCAGTGAGTACAGCACGGCAGAGGCTGGAGCAGTGAGTACAGCACTGGCAGAGGCTGGAGCAGTGAGTACAGCACGGCAGAGGCTGGAGCAGTGGGTACAGCACTGGCGAGGCTGGAGCAGTGGGTACGAGCACTGGCAGAGGCTGGAGCAGGGTCAGTAGCACTGGCAGAGGCTGGAGCAGTGGGTACAGCACTGGCGAGGCTGGAGCAGTGGGTACAGCACTGGCAGAGGCTGGAGCAGTGAGTACAGCACTGGCAGAGGCTGGAGCAGTGGGTACAGCACTGGCAGAGGCTGGAGCAGTGAGTACAGCCTGGCAGAGGCTGGAGCAGTGGTACAGCCTGGCAGAGGCTGGAGCAGTGGTACAGCACTGGCAGAGGCTGGAGCAGTGGTACAGACTGGCAGAGGGACGTGGACAGCACGGCCTGGAGCAGTGAGTACAGCACTGGCAGAGGCTGGAGCAGTGGGTACAGCACTGGCAGAGGCTGGAGCAGTGGGTACAGCACTGGCAGAGGCTGGAGCAGTGAGTACAGCACTGGCAGAGGCTGGAGCAGTGGTACAGCACGGCAGAGGCTGGAGCAGTGGTACAGCACTGGCAGAGGCTGGAGCAGTGGGTACAGCACTCGGCAAGGCTGGAGCAGTGATGTACAGCACTGTGCAGAGGCTGGAGCAGTGGTACAGCACTGCAGAGGCTGGAGCAGTGAGTACAGCCTGGCAGAGCTGGAGCAGTGGTACATGCAGCTGGCAGAGCTGGCTAGGCAGTGGTACAGCACTGGCAAGAGCTGGAGCAGTGGTACAGCAGCAGACTGGACAGTGGTCAGACTGGAGAGGCTGAGCAGTGGGTACATGCACTGGGAGAGGCTGGAGCATGGTACAGCACTGGCAGAGGCTGAGCAGTGGTACAGCACTGGCAGAGGCTGGAGCAGTGGGTACAGCACTGGCAGAGGCTGGAGCAGTGGTACAGCGTGGCAGAGGCTGGAGCAGTGGTACGCACTGCAAGGCTGGAGCAGTGGTACTAGCACTGGCAGAGGCTGGAGCAGTGAGTACAGCATGGCATAGAGCTGGAGCATGGATACAGCACTGGCAGAGGCTGGAGCATGGGTACAAGCACGGCAGAGGCTGGAGCAGTGTCGCACTGGCAGCTGAGCATGGGCAAGCACTGGCAGAGGCTGGAGCAGTGAGTACAGACACTGGCAGAGGCTGGAGCAGTGAGTACAGCACTGGCAGAGGCTGGAGCAGTGGTACAGCACTGGCAGAGGCTGGAGCAGTGGTAGAGACTGGCAGAGGCTGGAGCAGTGAGTACAGCACTGCAGAGGCTGGAGCAGTGGTACAGCACTGGCAGAGGCTGGAGCAGTGGTAGCACTGGCAGAGGCTGGAGCAGTGAGTAAGACTGGCAGAGGCTGGAGCAGTGGTACAGCACTGGCAGAGGCTGGACAGTGGTACAGCACTGGCAGAGGCTGGAGCAGTGAGTACAGCACTGGCAGAGGCTTGAGCAGTGGTACAGCACTGGCAAGCTGAGCAGTGGGTGCAGCACTGGCAGAGGCTGGAGCAGTGAGTACAGCACCGGCAGAGGCTGGAGCAGTGAGTACAGCACTGGCAGAGGCTGGAGCAGTGGTACAGCACTGGCAGAGGCTTGGAGCAGTGGTACAGCACTGGCAGAGGCTGGAGCCAGTGGGTAAGGTAGCACTGGCAAGAGCTGGAGCAGTGAGTACAGCACTGGCAGAGGCTGGAGCATGGGTACAGCACTGGAGAGGCTGGAGCAGTGGAGTACAGCACTGTCAGAGGCTGGAGCAGTGGTACAGCACTGGCAGAGGCTGGAGCAGTGGGTACAGCACTGGCAAGAGCTGGAGCAGTGAGTACAGCACTGGCAGAGGCTGGAGCAGTGAGTACAGCACTGGCAGAGGCTGGAGCAGTGGGTACAGCACTGGCAGAGGCTGAGCAGTGGTAGAGACTGGCAGAGGCTGGAGCAGTGAGTACAGCACTGGCAGAGGCTGGAGCATGTGAGTACAGCACTGGCAGAGGCGGTGGAGCAGTGGGTACAGCACTGGCAGAGGCTGGAGCAGTGAGTACAGCACTGGCAGAGGCTGGAGCAGTGGGTACAGCACTGGCAGAGGCTGGAGCAGTGGGTACAGCACTGGCAGAGGCTGGAGCAGTGGGTACAGCACTCCTCACCCCCATGTGTCACATTTTCCCCTCTGTGGCATTGTCACCACTCCAGGAGCTGCTGTCCCTGCCCTGAGCACTGTGCATGACAGGCTGAGAGATGCTCCAGATGGCACACACCTACTACAACTCCTATCATCCGCACATGGCAGAGGGAGTTTGCATACATGGTCTTGTGATGCCACCTGCATACGATCCAGGCTTTACCCTTTGTTCTCTGCCACCTCCCTAATACCAGCTGTAGTCTCTTTCCACAGGAGCAGGGACAATACATTGTCAGATGGAAGTGTGTGCCCTGATCCTCCTGTGCTGCATGGATGGATAGATGGATAGATGGATAGATGGATGGATGGATGGATGGATGGATGCTTAGATAGATTGATTCATATATGAGAGGAGTAGATAAATAGATGTTAGAGCTAGATGAATGAATATGAGATAGATAGGAAATAGACTGAAGTATATTATATAAATCAAGTTGGATAGACAATAGATAGTAGATGGATAAATATGATATAAATAGATTCTAGAGTAAGATGGATATGAGATAGAAACTGATGGATGAATGAATGATGTATGGATGGGGGATTATACATATATTTCGATGAATAGATAGATGGCTAGATAAACAGATATACAGGTAGGTGGATAGATAGATATGGAATAGATAAATATAATATGGGTAGATGAAGAATATTAGATAAATAGATGTTAGAGCTAGATTAATATGAGCTAGCTAGGAAATAGACTAATATGTTCTAGATAAATGGTTATAGATGGATAGAACTTAGAGGTAGATGGATAAGTGAATAGATAGATGGATAAATAGATTATATATGGGATGAGTAGATAAATATTAGATGTTACGGTAGATGAACATGAGATAAATGGGTAATAAGCGGATAGATATAGATTGATGGATGGTTAGATGGAAGGGATAGATGGGAAATAGACTGATAAATATTAGATAACATGGATGACTTGATCTATCAGTTACTGATTTGCAGATCTGACTCTGTAAATACAGAGGTATCACAGTATAATTAGGATGATTTGCCATTCAGGAATCTGGGAAAGCTGAGTGCTGTCATGAAGAAGAGGCATTCTCACTGTTTTGTACACCCATAAATAAAAGTTATTATATCTCACTTGGAGGGATGGATCCACTAAACCATTAGTCCAGAAGAGCAGTTGTAAAGCAGAACAGACAGGTGGTTGTGGTACAGCAAAGCAATATAGTAAGAACAGCCACAGCTGGAACAATGGCAGCAGAGCTGGAACAGTGATGTAGCAGATTTGACTCAGTGGGGAGGAATTGGTGTAGCATAGTAGAGTTTACAACTGATTCAATGGTGCAGAGTTGACTCATCGATGAAAAACCAATGTAAGAGAGCTGAGTTTCTTAACCCAATCACTAAGGGTTAAACACCCTCCCTCCAGGAAGATGTGGTCTAGTCACAAAGGGGTTCATGCCGTCCCTCGAGGAAGATGTGGCCCGGTCACTAGGGGTTAAGGAAGTTCTGTAACGACCACAAGGGTCTGGGGTACTCGACCAGCCGGGCGTAGTCAGGGGAATGTCATGATGGCAGTCCCGGTGTTCGTGGCCCTGGCCGAGCAGATGAAGGGGGTATTTACAGGGGATGATAATGTCTTTACGTGACGCCACCTGTGGTACTTGATCAAGGATGACCAGCACTGCTTAGAAGAGCCCCCAGAGGATAGATGTAGTAACAGCCGGGATGGTGACACTCCCCACAGGAGGAGCAGGCTCCTGGGGTATGTTAAAAGAATCTTTGGGGGATGATGGTGGTAGCAGTTATGGTGCAGAAGGCATCAAGGAGGGAGAAGGAAATAACAGGAAGACACAAAGGGGTGCAGTTTTTTACCTTTACTGTAGAAATGTGGTGCAGTCTGGGGGCACTGGTTACCAGGTCCAAGAGGGTCAGGTCAGCCTGGAAGCAGTTGGATTCCACCTCCCAGGTGGGTTTGGAGGCTTGCCTGCTGCGCTTCTCAGTTTGGGTCCCAGCTGCCTGAGAGCTATTCTGCGGCACTGTCCTTTTCCTCTCTTGCCCTCGCTCCCGACTTGCAGACAGCATGAACCTTAACGGACACTGCCGTGTTGATTGCAGCTCCGGGCTCTCATTATGCTGTTGTGCCGCCAGGTCTCTACATGCGGCCAGGAAACTTGCAGTCTCCTGTACTCCAGAATTGGTCGGCAGGACGTACAGTTCCCCTCTAACCCAGGACTCTGGCATCCTCTGTAGCGCTGCCTGGGGTGAGGTCAACAGCTCCTCTCCCCAGGACCTTCTCACTTCTCTCCTATTCTCCTCATCTGCTTCCTCTCCCTTCCCGCACTTTCTCTTCCTAACCCCTCCTCCTTGCCGGAAACAGGGCAGTTCCCCCTGAACTTGGATGCTGAGCTCCCCTTTTTGGTCAGGAGTCAGGTCTGATGTGTGCATGTGATGGGTTTACCTGACGTGGAGGTCTCCTTCTGCTTCCAAGCGTAATGTCACCTCCAGTGAGAGAGGCAACACTACTGTGGCAGCCAGACCATAGGGGCGCCACAGTTCAATGCAGTAGTGCTTGATGTAACAGTGCTGGAACCACAGAAAAGGAGAGCTAAACAGTTGAGCTTGATGTAGCAGTGCTGGAACCACAGAAAAGCAGAGCTGAACAGTGGAGCTTAATGTAGCAGTGCTGGTGTGGAGCCCACTGGAACAGGGTACTCGGTGCCATACCGGGTCGCTGCTGGGGATGTCACGGAGGTCCGGTTTGGACCGTGTCCCGGGTTCACGCAAGTAAAGGGAATATTTACAAGGGATAAATGTTTGTCGTGATGCCACCCACGGTTTGTGGTCAGTATTGAGACCACCGCTGCAGCGCTTCTCTGCCAGGAGGATGGATGGGCTGCAGCCAGATGGATGAGCCTGCCGCGGGTCGGGCTGCTCCTGTCAGGATAAAAAGGGTATTTTTAAGCAGCTCGTGGTACCTGGAATCAAACACGGACACACAGGCAGGGTTCACCGGGCTTACTTGTCAGTTTCATCACAGTTAACAGCAATTCACAGAGCAATTCAGTTCTGAACAGTTCACAGACAATTCACTCCGGTTACGCTAAACCCACTGCAGCCAGGCTGTCCCTCTGAGACCCCTCACTCCTTCTAAGTCCTTCCAGGCTGTTATTGTGCTCCCTTTAAATGTCTCCGGATAGTGTAGCGGCAGCTCGGACCTCTGTGGGTCGTGTTGGCTGCTGTGCTTCCTACCCTTTGTTGTGGGAACTCCAACCTGGAGTTAAAGCTCCCCGTCAGTTAATCTGGGAAGCTGGTATGGAATCTCTGTTCCCCTGAGAGCCGACACTCTGGTGTGTGCCTAGTCTGCAGCAATCCTTTACTGCAAGGCGTTACCAGACTCCTTCTAGCCCGTGTGACTCCAGCTCAAAAAGGGAAAACTTCTCCACCAGTTAGTCAGTGCTGCCGTGTTCCTCGGACCCAGTAATGCTGGTCCGGTCTCTGTCCTCACACTCCCATGGGATACCGGCTATGGACGAGCTTTCACTCCATGGTTTCTGTGACTCTGTGGATTCTGCATCTCCATCAAGCCCAACCCCACCAGGATGTGTGTCTGTCTTTCTGATGTCTGTGCTGCTCGGCTCACTCTGGCCTACTAACTCCTTCCTCCTCTTTTCCTCTATTTAATTTTCTGTCACCTGATCTACATGCGTTCCCACCCACTTTCCTCTAAACCCGCCACCCCTTGCCTGCCTAGAGTCCGGGCTCAGGGTTGGGTGCTGCCTCTATTGGTGTGGTGTGTCCGTGAGGTTGTTTGGTGTACAAACCGTCTATCTTCCTGCCTGGCTGCAGTTCTCTATGTGGCCACCCTGGTCGCAGGGGTGCCACACTGGAACCACAGAAAAGCAGAGCTGAACAGTGGTGCTTGATGTAGAAGTGCTAGAACCACAGAAAAGCAGAGCTGAACAGTGGTGCTTGATGTAGAAGTGCTAGAACCACAGAAAAGCAGAGCTGAACAGTGGAGCTTAATGTAGCAGTGCTGAAACCACAGAAAAGCAGAGCTGAACAGTGGTGCTTGATGTAGAAGTGCTGTAACCACAGAAAAGCAGAGCTGAACAGTGGTGCTTGATGTAGAAGTGCTAGAACCACAGAAAAGCAGAGCTGAACAGTGGAGCTTAATGTAGCAGTGCTGGAACCACAGAAAAGCAGAGCTGAACAGTGGTGCTTGATGTAGAAGTGCTAGAACCACAGAAAAGCAGAGCTGAACAGTGGTGCTTGATGTAGAAGTGCTAGAACCACAGAAAAGCAGAGCTGAACAGTGGAGCTTGATGTAGAAGTGCTAGGACCACAGAAAAGCAGAGCTGAACAGTGGTGCTTGATGTAGAAGTGCTAGAACAACAGAAAAGCAGAGCTGAACAGTGGAGCTTGATATAGAAGTGCTAGAACCACAGAACCCCCCCCCCCCCCTCCATTGTCAGTTTTTAGAAATCTCATTCACTTTGCTGGTAATGTTAAGGGTAACATTTGTTTATACTTGAAAACTGCATGGAAGAAAATTGTAGCAAAAACAGTGTGAACAAGTCCTTACAGTTCATCAACAGTTATGTGTATGTAAAGCATATGAAGGGCTCTAAGATAGTTCACCAGGATCAGATTGGGGTTGGTCCGACACCCACCTTGCCATGTTTTATAAGGATAGGCTTGTCCGGATTACTGTGATTTATGCCTGAAATCGGCTACTAAAATTAGACGCAAAGTTCAAATTCTGGCTGATTTTATGCCAAAATAGTGCCACCCCTGTTCATAGGTCATATGTGGTAATGCAGCTCATCCCTAGTAATTCAATGGACTTGACCAACAACAACACAGTCCAGGGTCTTGTGCACAAGTGTTGTTATTTTTTTCTCGAATCTATACAAGTCCTATAGGAAAAGAGTAATAAACAAAGTATTTATGTGCATTTGGCATTGATGAACCGGAGAGAGGAACTCCTCCTCGTGCCAACTAAGCTTGTATAGGGATAAATACAATTGTTTCCAGTTATTGCGGTCCATCCCCATAGGAAACCACAGAGAACAAGTCTTACAATACAAACTGTTCTTTTCCCAGCAGTGTTCTGGTCGCGGCGCTGAGGATACAAGTTTCGCTGGTGTTTAGCGCATTAGTGGACCGGTGCCACCATCCCCGAAATAAACAGTTGAAGCCGGGCTCAGCCAATG
The DNA here is from genome assembly GCA_033576535.1 of Allobates femoralis. Classification (NCBI taxonomy): domain Eukaryota; kingdom Metazoa; phylum Chordata; class Amphibia; order Anura; family Aromobatidae; genus Allobates; species Allobates femoralis. The sequence continues at coordinate 36,001,394 of JARQOC010000012.1, forward strand.
CACATCCATCTGTTCCTTCCCCGTGTTGTTAACGGGATTGTTAATTTGTGCTTAATGATTAGAGAATCTCTTTAACTCACTATATCTCTATAAAAGAAGCAGGAAACATCTTGTAAACTCTAAATAAATCTGCTGCTCATTAGTGATGTATACACGCTCCAATCTGTGTACATTGTGGTATATATTGTACAATCACATGGCGTCAATCTCACATCTGATCGTCCACAAATCCAGGTTTTCCAGAATCTATGAAACTAGAGCCATTGGCCCATATTCCCATTGGAAGGTTGGAGTAAGATTTTGATATTTGTTTGGAAACGATTAGTAATAAACTATAGTCTGAAAAATCCACCAGTTTGTCATTTCCCACTTTCCATTGGTTTATTAACCAAGTCCCTGTTGTCATGTGGTCCAGGCTGAGTTTAGTGGCTCAGTCCCTGATATCCAGTGGCCCAGTCCATGTTATCTATTGGTTTGTGGCCCAGGACCTACTCTCCATTTCTTTAGAAGCTACGTCCCTGATACCCAGTAGTTTAGTGGCCCACTCCCTGCTATCCAATAGCACAGTCCATATTATCTATTAGTTAGTGGCCTACTCCCTGCTGTCCAGTGGCCCAGTCCATATTATCTATTAGTTAGTGGCCCACTCCCTGCTGTCCAGTGGCCCAGTCCATATTATCTATTAGTTTGTGGCCCACTCCCTGCTGTCCAGGTGCCCAGTCCATATTATCTATTAGTTTGTGGCCTACTCCCTGCTATCCAATAGCACAGTCCATATTATCTATTAGTTTAGATGCAAAGTCCTTACAATCAATTTAGTAATTCAGTCCCTGATATCCAGTAGTTTAGTGGCCCAGTCCCTGATATTAAGTGGCCCAGTCCATGTTATCTATTAGTTTGTGGCCTACTCCCTGCTGTTCAATGGCCCTGTCCATATTATCTATTAGTTTGTGGCCTACTCCCTGCTGTTCAATGGCCCAGTCCATATTATCTATTAGTTTGTGGCCTACTCCCTGCTGTTCAATGGCCCAGTCCATATTATCTATTAGTTTGTGGCCTACTCCCTGCTGTTCAATGGCCCAGTCCATATTATCTATTAGTTTGTGGCCTACTCCCTGCTGTTCAATGGCCCAGTCCATATTATCTAGTAGTTTGTGGCCCACTCCCTGCTGTTCAATGGCCCTGTCCATATTGTCTATTAGTTTGTGGCCTACTCCCTGCTGTTCAATGGCCCAGTCCATATTATCTAGTAGTTTGTGGCCCACTCCCTGCTGTTCAATGGCCCAGTCCATATTAGCTATTAGTTTGTGGCCTACTCCCTGCTGTTCAATGGCCCAGTCCATATTATCTATTTGTTTGTGGCCTACTCCCTGCTGTTCAATGGCCCAGTCCATATTATCTATTAGTTTAGTTGCCAAGTCCTTACAGTCAGTTTAGTAATTCAGTCCCTGATATCCAGCAGTTTGGTGGCCTTTGGTGCTCTTCAGTGACCCAGTCCCTGCTCTCTATTGGTTAAGTCCCTGTTCTTCAGTGATTCAGTCCCTACTGTCCAATGTCTTAGTGGCCCAGTCCCTGCTCTTCAGTGGCTCAGTCCCTACTGTCGGTTAGTCTAGTGGCTCAGTCCCTGATATTCAGCAGTTTGGTGGCTCAGTCCCTACTGTCCAGTGTTTTAATGGTCCAGTCCCTGCTCTTCAGTGGCTCAGTCCCTGCTCTCTATTGGTCCAGTCCCTACTGTCTATTACTTTAGTCTAGTAGCTGTGGATAAAATGGCGCAATAGGGTCTTACCCAGATAAAGCTTAAATAGACATATGGAGCTAATACACTCACCTTGTGGAATTGTGTAATACACAACCAGCAGAAAGGGTGTAACAAATGCTGCATAATCCACATGCTAAAAAACAGAAATGAATGTACTGGAATCAGGATAAAAAGTGGATTGAAATCTGCGCCGCTGTCAAAAGATGAAGGTCAAGATGCAATAAAGTAAAATACAGTGGAATCTTGGACTAGAAGTAACTTGGTTTGAGAGCGTTTTGCAACACAGGCTAACATTTCTAATAAATTGTAACTTGGTATAAGAGCAAGATTTGGAATAAGAGCAAAATGTGAGCTCTCCCCATCCTTCTACAGTACTGTACCTCCCTCCCTGCACAGATGCAGTACAGTACGAGCTCGCCCCATCCCTCCCTGCATAGATGCAGTATAGTACGAGCTCTCCCCATCTTTCTACAGTTCTGTACCCCCATCCCTGCACAGATACAGTATGAGCTCTCTCCATCCTTCTACAGTACTATACCTCTCTCCCTGCACAGATACAGTATGAGCTCTCCCCACCCTCTACAGTACTGTACCCCCTTCCCTGAGCAGATACAGTACAAGCTCTCCCCACCCTCTACAGTACTGTACCTCCTCCCTGCATAGATACAGTACAGTACAAGCTCTCCCCAGCCTCTACAGTACTGTACCTCCCTGCCTGCACAGATACAGTACAGTACAAGCTCTCCCCACCCTCTACAGTACTGTACCTCCTCCCTGCACAGATACAGTACAAGCTCTCCCCACCCTCTACAGTACTGTACCTCCTCCCTGCACAGATACAGTACAAGCTCTCCCCACCCTCTACAGTATTGTACCTCCCTCCCTGCACAGATACAGTACAGTACGAACTCTCACCATCCTTCTACAGTACTGTACCCCAGTCCCTGCGCAGTTAGTGTACAGTACTAGTAATACTGCTTCTAGCGCATGCGTATAACCATCAATCACAGTCTTTTCCTCACTTCTGGGTTCCAGCCTTTGTGTGTTCACCACACTCTGAACATGGAGCCTCCATACTTGATAGTGTACATGTGTGACACCGTTACTAAACCAACTTTAGGTACTGTAACTGATTAACTTCCTGCACGGATGTATACTATACATACCATAGAACTTCTGCAATTAATTGCAAAATGATAATAATGTTATATGAATACAGTAGATATTTTTGGGTTGTGGAACGAATCATCTGCATTTCAATTATTTCGTATGGGAAAATTTGCTTTGATATACAAGTGATTTAGATTACAAAAAAATTCCCAGAACTAATTATGCTCGTAATCCAAGGTTACACTGTATAGTGGTTTATTTTGCCACACTTCGAGCAGAGCGCCTTTTGTGTGATTCATATACGGTTTTTGCATTTGTTTATCATGTTTTTGGTGGGGATTGGTTGCAGTTCACACTGCTGCTTCCAATGTGTGCAGACTCATATTTTTTTGCCTTTGTATTCACCACTGCTGGTAACAGCAGATATTGGAGGCACCTGCCCCTCCCATATGAAGTCTGCACACAGAGCTGCCACCCACACAGCCCTACAAGGTGAGATAGTCCTGTGCTCTCCCGCACCCTGTCCAGCTGAGGTATGTACACACTGGCAGGTTTTTACCGTAGCACTAGGGACAGAGTTAGGACTGTCTCTATCAGGGCCTACCGTGGAGTGGGTGAGACAGCTTATTGTACGTTTTCTTGCAGAAACGTATAAACCAAAAGGCCCTGTTTTTGTCACAGCACTTGCTATTTATTTTTATTTTTACAGCAGAGGCTTTTGTGTGATCTATCGGTTTGCATTGTTATATGTTTTTGGTGGGATTGGTTGCAGTTACAGCTGTTCCATGTGTGCAGACTCTTATTTTTTGCTTTGTATTCACCACTGCTGGTAACAGCAGTATTGGAGGCACTGCCCTCCCATATGAAGTCTGCACACAGAGCTGCCACCACACAGCCCTACAAGGTGAGATAGTCCTGTGCTCTCCGCCCTGTCCAGCTGAGGTATGTACACACTGGCAGGTTTTTACCGTAGCACTAGGGACAGAGTTAGGACTGTCTCTATCAGGGCCTACCGTGGAGTGGGTGAGACAGCTTATTGTACGTTTTCTTGCAGAAACGTATAAACCAAAAGGCCCTGTTTTGTCACAGCACTTGCTATTTATTTTATTTTTACAGCAGAGCGCTTTTGTGTGATTCATATACGGTTTGCATTTGTTTATCATGTTTTTGGTGGGGATTGGTTGCAGTTCACACTGCTGCTTCCAATGTGTGCAGACTCATATTTTTTTGCCTTTGTATTCACCACTGCTGGTAACAGCAGATATTGGAGGCACCTCCCCTCCCAGAAGTCGCACCGAGTCACCCCACAGCCTACAAGGTGAGATGTCTGTGCTTCGCACTGTCACTGAGGTAGTAACATGAGGTTTTTACCGTAGCATGGGACAGAGTTGGACTGTCCTATCAGGCTACGTGGATGGGAGACAGCTTATTGTACGTTTTTGCAGAACATAAACCAAAGCCCTTTGTCAGCTTGCTATTTTTATTTTAAGCAAGCCTTGTTGATTTACGGTTTTTGCATGTTTATCATGTTTTGGTGGGATTGTTGCAGTTCACATGCTGCTTCAATGTGTGCAACTCATATTTTTTTGCTTTGTATTCACCACTGTGGTAACAGCAGTTTGAGGCACCTCATATATGCCGATCCACCACAGCAAAGGAGCCTGCCCCTCCCATATGAAGTCTGCACACAGAGCTGCCACCCACACAGCCCTACAAGGTGAGATAGTCCTGTGCTCTCCCGCACCCTGTCCAGCTGAGGTATGTACACACTGGCAGGTTTTTACCGTAGCACTAGGGACAGAGTTAGGACTGTCTCTATCAGGGCCTACCGTGGAGTGGGTGAGACAGCTTATTGTACGTTTTCTTGCAGAAACGTATAAACCAAAAGGCCCTGTTTTTGTCACAGCACTTGCTATTTATTTTTATTTTTACAGCAGAGCGCCTTTTGTGTGATTCATATACGGTTTTTGCATTTGTTTATCATGTTTTTGGTGGGGATTGGTTGCAGTTCACACTGCTGCTTCCAATGTGTGCAGACTCATATTTTTTTGCCTTTGTATTCACCACTGCTGGTAACAGCAGATATTGGAGGCACCTGCCCCTCCCATATGAAGTCTGCACACAGAGCTGCCACCCACACAGCCCTACAAGGTGAGATAGTCCTGTGCTCTCCCGCACCCTGTCCAGCTGAGGTATGTACACACTGGCAGGTTTTTACCGTAGCACTAGGGACAGAGTTAGGACTGTCTCTATCAGGGCCTACCGTGGAGTGGGTGAGACAGCTTATTGTACGTTTTCTTGCAGAAACGTATAAACCAAAAGGCCCTGTTTTTGTCACAGCACTTGCTATTTATTTTTATTTTTACAGCAGAGCGCCTTTTGTGTGATTCATATACGGTTTTTGCATTTGTTTATCATGTTTTTGGTGGGGATTGGTTGCAGTTCACACTGCTGCTTCCAATGTGTGCAGACTCATATTTTTTTGCCTTTGTATTCACCACTGCTGGTAACAGCAGATATTGGAGGCACCTGCCCTCCCATATGAAGTCTGCACACAGAGCTGCCACCCACACAGCCCTACAAGGTGAGATAGTCCTGTGCTCTCCCGCACCCTGTCCAGCTGAGGTATGTACACACTGGCAGGTTTTTACCGTAGCACTAGGGACAGAGTTAGGACTGTCTCTATCAGGGCCTACCGTGGAGTGGGTGAGACAGCTTATTGTACGTTTTCTTGCAGAAACGTATAAACCAAAAGGCCCTGTTTTTGTCACAGCACTTGCTATTTATTTTTATTTTTACAGCAGAGCGCCTTTTGTGTGATTCATATACGGTTTTTGCATTTGTTTATCATGTTTTTGGTGGGGATTGGTTGCAGTTCACACTGCTGCTTCCAATGTGTGCAGACTCATATTTTTTTGCCTTTGTATTCACCACTGCTGGTAACAGCAGATATTGGAGGCACCTGCCCCTCCCATATGAAGTCTGCACACAGAGCTGCCACCACACACAGCCCTACAAGGTGAGATAGTCCTGTGCTCTCCCGCACCCTGTCCAGCTGAGGTATGTACACACTGGCAGGTTTTTACCGTAGCACTAGGGACAGAGTTAGGACTGTCTCTATCAGGGCCTACCGTGGAGTGGGTGAGACAGCTTATTGTACGTTTTCTTGCAGAAACGTATAAACCAAAAGGCCCTGTTTTTGTCACAGCACTTGCTATTTATTTTTATTTTTACAGCAGAGCGCCTTTTGTGTGATTCATATACGGTTTTTGCATTTGTTTATCATGTTTTTGGTGGGGATTGGTTGCAGTTCACACTGCTGCTTCCAATGTGTGCAGACTCATATTTTTTTGCCTTTGTATTCACCACTGCTGGTAACAGCAGATATTGGAGGCACCTGCCCCTCCCATATGAAGTCTGCACACAGAGCTGCCACCCACACAGCCCTACAAGGTGAGATAGTCCTGTGCTCTCCCGCACCCTGTCCAGCTGAGGTATGTACACACTGGCAGGTTTTTACCGTAGCACTAGGGACAGAGTTAGGACTGTCTCTATCAGGGCCTACCGTGGAGTGGGTGAGACAGCTTATTGTACGTTTTCTTGCAGAAACGTATAAACCAAAAGGCCCTGTTTTTGTCACAGCACTTGCTATTTATTTTTATTTTTACAGCAGAGCGCCTTTTGTGTGATTCATATACGGTTTTTGCATTTGTTTATCATGTTTTTGGTGGGGATTGGTTGCAGTTCACACTGCTGCTTCCAATGTGTGCAGACTCATATTTTTTTGCCTTTGTATTCACCACTGCTGGTAACAGCAGATATTGGAGGCACCTGCCCCTCCCATATGAAGTCTGCACACAGAGCTGCCACCCACACAGCCCTACAAGGTGAGATAGTCCTGTGCTCTCCCGCACCCTGTCCAGCTGAGGTATGTACACACTGGCAGGTTTTTACCGTAGCACTAGGGACAGAGTTAGGACTGTCTCTATCAGGGCCTACCGTGGAGTGGGTGAGACAGCTTATTGTACGTTTTCTTGCAGAAACGTATAAACCAAAAGGCCCTGTTTTTGTCACAGCACTTGCTATTTATTTTTATTTTTACAGCAGAGCGCCTTTTGTGTGATTCATATACGGTTTTTGCATTTGTTTATCATGTTTTTGGTGGGGATTGGTTGCAGTTCACACTGCTGCTTCCAATGTGTGCAGACTCATATTTTTTTGCCTTTGTATTCACCACTGCTGGTAACAGCAGATATTGGAGGCACCTGCCCCTCCCATATGAAGTCTGCACACAGAGCTGCCACCCACACAGCCCTACAAGGTGAGATAGTCCTGTGCTCTCCCGCACCCTGTCCAGCTGAGGTATGTACACACTGGCAGGTTTTTACCGTAGCACTAGGGACAGAGTTAGGACTGTCTCTATCAGGGCCTACCGTGGAGTGGGTGAGACAGCTTATTGTACGTTTTCTTGCAGAAACGTATAAACCAAAAGGCCCTGTTTTTGTCACAGCACTTGCTATTTATTTTTATTTTTACAGCAGAGCGCCTTTTGTGTGATTCATATACGGTTTTTGCATTTGTTCATCATGTTTTTGGTGGGGATTGGTTGCAGTTCACACTGCTGCTTCCAATGTGTGCAGACTCATATTTTTTTGCCTTTGTATTCACCACTGCTGGTAACAGCAGATATTGGAGGCACCTGCCCCTCCCATATGAAGTCTGCACACAGAGCTGCCACCCACACAGCCCTACAAGGTGAGATAGTCCTGTGCTCTCCCGCACCCTGTCCAGCTGAGGTATGTACACACTGGCAGGTTTTTACCGTAGCACTAGGGACAGAGTTAGGACTGTCTCTATCAGGGCCTACCGTGGAGTGGGTGAGACAGCTTATTGTACGTTTTCTTGCAGAAACGTATAAACCAAAAGGCCCTGTTTTTGTCACAGCACTTGCTATTTATTTTTATTTTTACAGCAGAGCGCCTTTTGTGTGATTCATATACGGTTTTTGCATTTGTTTATCATGTTTTTGGTGGGGATTGGTTGCAGTTCACACTGCTGCTTCCAATGTGTGCAGACTCATATTTTTTTGCCTTTGTATTCACCACTGCTGGTAACAGCAGATATTGGAGGCACCTGCCCCTCCCATATGAAGTCTGCACACAGAGCTGCCACCCACACAGCCCTACAAGGTGAGATAGTCCTGTGCTCTCCCGCACCCTGTCCAGCTGAGGTATGTACACACTGGCAGGTTTTTACCGTAGCACTAGGGACAGAGTTAGGACTGTCTCTATCAGGGCCTACCGTGGAGTGGGTGAGACAGCTTATTGTACGTTTTCTTGCAGAAACGTATAAACCAAAAGGCCCTGTTTTTGTCACAGCACTTGCTATTTATTTTTATTTTTACAGCAGAGCGCCTTTTGTGTGATTCATATACGGTTTTTGCATTTGTTTATCATGTTTTTGGTGGGGATTGGTTGCAGTTCACACTGCTGCTTCCAATGTGTGCAGACTCATATTTTTTTTGCCTTCATATTAACTATTAGTTTGTGGCCTACTCCCTGCTGTTCAATGGCCCAGTCCATATTATCTATTTGTTTGTGGCCTACTCCCTGCTGTTCAATGGCCCAGTCCATATTATCTATTAGTTTAGTTGCCAAGTCCTTACAGTCAGTTTAGTAATTCAGTCCCTGATATCCAGCAGTTTGGTGGCCTTTGGTGCTCTTCAGTGACCCAGTCCCTGCTCTCTATTGGTTAAGTCCCTGTTCTTCAGTGATTCAGTCCCTACTGTCCAATGTCTTAGTGGCCCAGTCCCTGCTCTTCAGTGGCTCAGTCCCTACTGTCGGTTAGTCTAGTGGCTCAGTCCCTGATATTCAGCAGTTTGGTGGCTCAGTCCCTACTGTCCAGTGTTTTAATGGTCCAGTCCCTGCTCTTCAGTGGCTCAGTCCCTGCTCTCTATTGGTCCAGTCCCTACTGTCTATTACTTTAGTCTAGTAGCTGTGGATAAAATGGCGCAATAGGGTCTTACCCAGATAAAGCTTAAATAGACATATGGAGCTAATACACTCACCTTGTGGAATTGTGTAATACACAACCAGCAGAAAGGGTGTAACAAATGCTGCATAATCCACATGCTAAAAAACAGAAATGAATGTACTGGAATCAGGATAAAAAGTGGATTGAAATCTGCGCCGCTGTCAAAAGATGAAGGTCAAGATGCAATAAAGTAAAATACAGTGGAATCTTGGACTAGAAGTAACTTGGTTTGAGAGCGTTTTGCAACACAGGCTAACATTTCTAATAAATTGTAACTTGGTATAAGAGCAAGATTTGGAATAAGAGCAAAATGTGAGCTCTCCCCATCCTTCTACAGTACTGTACCTCCCTCCCTGCACAGATGCAGTACAGTACGAGCTCGCCCCATCCCTCCCTGCATAGATGCAGTATAGTACGAGCTCTCCCCATCTTTCTACAGTTCTGTACCCCCATCCCTGCACAGATACAGTATGAGCTCTCTCCATCCTTCTACAGTACTATACCTCTCTCCCTGCACAGATACAGTATGAGCTCTCTCCCACCCTCTACAGTACTGTACCCCTTCCCTGAGCAGATACAGTACAAGCTCTCCCCACCCTCTACAGTACTGTACCTCCTCCCTGCATAGATACAGTACAGTACAAGCTCTCCCCAGCCTCTACAGTACTGTACCTCCCTGCCTGCACAGATACAGTACAGTACAAGCTCTCCCCACCCTCTACAGTACTGTACCTCCTCCCTGCACAGATACAGTACAAGCTCTCCCCACCCTCTACAGTACTGTACCTCCTCCCTGCACAGATACAGTACAAGCTCTCCCCACCCTCTACAGTATTGTACCTCCTCCCTGCACAGATACAGTACAGTACGAACTCTCACCATCCTTCTACAGTACTGTACCCCAGTCCCTGCGCAGTTAGTGTACAGTACTAGTAATACTGCTTCTAGCGCATGCGTATAACCATCAATCACAGTCTTTTCCTCACTTCTGGGTTCCAGCCTTTGTGTGTTCACCACACTCTGAACATGGAGCCTCCATACTTGATAGTGTACATGTGTGACACCGTTACTAAACCAACTTTAGGTACTGTAACTGATTAACTTCCTGCACGGATGTATACTATACATACCATAGAACTTCTGCAATTAATTGCAAAATGATAATAATGTTATATGAATACAGTAGATATTTTTGGGTTGTGGAACGAATCATCTGCATTTCAATTATTTCGTATGGGAAAATTTGCTTTGATATACAAGTGATTTAGATTACAAAAAATTCCCAGAACTAATTATGCTCGTAATCCAAGGTTACACTGTATAGTGGTTTATTTTGCCACACTTCGAAGTAAACCTTGCTGCTTCAGAAGTTGTGACCAAATACTCTTGGTATGTTACTGTTGTATGTTACTATTTATGTTAATGTAATTTATGTATCTGTGTAAGTAGACTTCACATGTCTAGTGGTCAGTGTGAGGCCATCTAGTGGCCAAAGGTAATAACTGCTCCCCGGTTATTCCACATCATGATAAGAGTTATTAATAATAATTGTTGGAATTTTTGGTATTTCTTATAGGCGGGGCTTAGACAATAAATGGGGCCTGTGCGCAATGAGAAGGAGAGTCCCCAGGAGAAGGAAGGGGAACCGAAAACCAGCTAGATTCTGTCCAAATTAATTAGCCTGGGCCCTTTGGGTCACCTCTGGGACTTGTGTCCAGGATACATGACATGGACTCTAAACCTTTAGAGGCTTTTTCTCTCCCGGGGCCGGACCCAGTTTTCTGTCTCAGGCAACACCCCGTGTGGTTGTTGCTCTTCCCTGGTTGCAGTGCAGCAGACCCCTGTCTTTGATCTTAGAAATGGGTCACCACAGTATGAGCGGTGAAGGAACGTTTGTCTGGCGGAGGCCCCGGTTGTTCCTTTGGACGTATCCCCATGGGTAGGATCCCTGATGAAGGTGCCAGGTAGGCACTGAAACGCGTAGGAGGAGAATAAAGAAGGCTTGGATCAAAACTTTGTCTTGGGTCTTCCTTGATGTTTCTGGCAGCGCGGACCGTAGTACACCTTTCTTCCCTGAAATTCCCGGTTTAACCCCACGTGTGTGGAGTCGGTGGAGGTCCAGCGGCAGCCATCAGGATACTATCCTACATGCGCACAAGCCAGTTGTGGGTCACACAACTGTAGTAGGTGAGTGGATTACACTTTTTCACCGCTGAAATTTAGTGTCTAGTGATAAGGGCACTATTGCGCCTCTTGTCCCCCTCCCCTCTCTCTTTTGGGTCACCTCTGGGACTTGTGTCCAGGATACATGACATGGACTCTAAACCTTTAGAGGCTTTTTCTCTCCCGGGGCCGGACCCAGTTTTCTGTCTCAGGCAACACCCCGTGTGGTTGTTGCTCTTCCCTGGTTGCAGTGCAGCAGACCCCTGGCTTTGATCTTAGAAATGGGTCACCACAGTATGAGCGGTGAAGGAACGTTTGTCTGGCAGGGGCCCCGGTTGTTCCTTTGGACGTATCCCCATGGGTAGGATAGGGCCTGTACTATGCAAACTAGATGAATTCACGGCAGACTCTGTGGTGGGAAACTCCAGTCCTCAAGGGTCACTAACAGTGCAGATTTTCAGGATTTCCGAAGGATTGCACAGGTTAGGCCGGCTTCACACCACGGTGTGATCAGGTCCGGGGTGACCCGGATAGCCCAGACCTGATTATCACCCTATGCAACCCTATGGAGCCAGATGGCAGATGGCTGCCATCCGGTTTCCATCTCTCCGGGAGAATCCGGGCGTGTTCGGATTTTTCTCCCGGACACAAAAATGTTGCTTGCAACGTTTTTGTGTCCGGGGAGAAAAATCTCCCCAAATTGGCTTCTCCCAGATCCTCCCGGATCCGGAACAATCTGGCGCTCCCTAACATGGGAGTCTAGGGGGCCGGATTGCCCCGATCTGAGAGGATCTGGGAACTGGACACCGGCGGCTGCACGCTGCTGTAATTTCCGCGGCTAGCAGGGAGCTAGAAAAATCAGCAGCTGCGGCTGCAATTAGAGGGATCCGGCTGCACACAGGACCGGAGGGCATATTGGCCCTCCGGTTCTGTTTGCAAATCCAGTCCGGGGCTGTCAGGTTCACCCCTGACAGCCCCGGATCGGATCTACCTGTGGTGTGAAGCCCGCCTTATAATATAATCACCTGCACTGGTGATGATTCCAACCCCTGAGCAACACTAAGGAAATCCAGAAAGCATCACCTGTTACTGGCCCTTGTTGAAGTTCCCCACCTCTGATCTAGAATCACCGGCACAAAGGGGAGCAGCCTCCAGCAAAGTGTAATACTGTATATACTTATAATTCTGCAAGATGTGTGCCTGTGCCAATACTGTGTAAATAAACCTTCCTAAAGACTTTACTAGACTCAAAGCGTGCTTGTGTCCTCATGCAGGGTGAATGTAAATATGACGGTTGCACTGGGGAGCCGGCCGGGGCGCGCTCTGCAAAACCAGGGTTGCTCTGCCGCCGATGCCCTACCTTGCCTGTGACTACTAAGACCCCGTGCCGCTGGCCTCTCAACGTATGCTCCAAATTTTGCACAAATTCTGACATGTCCTTGTTGTCAGTGCATGAACCTAATTTCGGTACATTTCTACCAATCTCTACAGCAAATGTTTATACTGATGACCAAAGGGGACATGATTAAACTTTTACCATGAAGTACAATATATTTCTATATGCAAAACTATACAGAAGTCACAGTAAAATAAATGCATGGACAGGACAGGTCATAGCCGTAATATTTAACATCTATAATATTTGACAAATTCATGTGCAACAGTTTAATAAAGCAAAACTTGCAACAAAGACGTAATAATCCTTCAATTCTGTTGCAACTTCTGTCCCTGCAGCACAATGAGAACAGTTACCTATAGGATTGTGCCGCGGTGACGGACTTCGGAGCCTCCGTCTGGAGAGTATATAACTCTAATAGGAGCGTCAATGCTGCGTGCACAAGGCTGGAAAATAAATATATGCAAATAGGAGTTCACAATGGCGTCTAGTCCAGGCCTTTCTGAATGTAAGACCCTGTCATCCATCTCCCCTCTGCCCTCTGTTGGCTGATGAGACACAGCAATCAGGGGTAAATAAACTAACCATCCATCATGAGAATAAAGCACCAAACAGCGCCATTGTCACACCAGGATGTGTGTGATTCTACCGGATCAAATCTGGACAATTATTTCAGTTGTTTTACATTCCTCTGGTTTTACTTCTAAAATGAAGACCCTTAGAAAGATAAAGGAGTGTTTGAGATTGGAAAACGGTCTTTTTTTAATAGAGACAGCGCCCCTTTTGTCTCTGGGCTGAGTCAAGTATTGCAGCTCAAATCCAATCAGAAAGTTGCAATACCAGATCCAACGAGATGGTTCTTCTTTAGAGCCCAACCACTAATTGTATGTAAAACTGGATATGCTTTATGGATTATTGGCTAGAAAAACTGGAATATGACCAGTAGAGTTATCACCAATCTCCACTGGTCAACAGGAGCATAACATACAGACACACAAGTGTACAAGTAATAAATATCTGTCAAGTGTCACCAACATGGTTCGGATTGTGCAGCGTACGTTTAGAGGGGATCTCCTTTGTCAGTTGCTTCTTCAGGAGGTCAAATCCCCTGATGAAGGTGGGTCTTAAGTGTAGGAACAGCAATGAATGATGCTTTGGAGATGGACAGAAACACTCAAACTACCCTGGACCATTGTCCTGTCCATGGCACCTGGATCAGGGCAGCGCTCACTTCTGCACCAACTGCGGCTCCGTATTCTGGATGACTCTGCCACTTTTTTGGCCCCATGTCATCCTGACGTCCAGGTGGCTTAGTAATCAGCAGAGGATGCCAAGAATGACCGGTAGGGAAGTGAACGCTGCCCTGACACGGCTGACACAGAGGAACAAACTGGATGCTGGACCGGGGTAGTTTAATTCTTTAATTTGGGGGCTCTACCTTGTCTGATTAGCACGTGTGTATAACACCTGCTGGTCATGATCATGTCATCGCAGCAATCTGCAAACAGGTGAGAGGCTTTGGGGAACCCCTTTCTGGAAGAAGCTTTCCATAATAAAAAAATTAAACAGCGCCCCTTTTGTGCACAGTCTGTGCCTGGCATTGCTGACAAGTGCCATTGATTTGGCACTGGGCTGTAATACTAAAAACGACCTGTCGGCACATGTGGCGCTGTCTCTAGAAGTCAGGCATGTGTTTCTAAACTCATGCAACTGTTTATTACTCTGAGGGATTTGTTGCTAGACTTGTAGTCCTCCTAATGGTCGTATTCTGCACCACGTCAAGCGTTAAATCCGCCGCACACACGGCTTAACTTCTTCATTGTGAATTAAATGGCGTAATGTGCCAAGTCTGTTTGCGGAGTACTTAGCGCCCGCTCTCTGTCTTATTCCTAGGCTTCGGGGTACAATCTTGGCTTCTTTACGCTTGTAAGAGTAGTATTTATAGATCAGCCATTGAAATATTTCCTTCCATTGTCAGATTCAATTATTTTTACCAATTCCATCTTTCTAAGTGTTTTTTTTTTTACCCTGAAGCATTAATTGGGTTTTAATTGCAGCTATTCTCTTTAATTTTTAGGGATGCTAGAACAGTGTAATTATGTACGAGGGTTGGCATTGTGTTGTGTTTTTTACGCTTCTGCCATGGATGGATGCCAGTAAACATGACTTAACATGGGCTTGTTTCCAATCACCAGGCACGGAGCTGCAATCCGCATTACTGAGCACACAGCCATAATTGTGCTTTCTATCAATCGCTGCCATGCAGTGCAATGGTCACCGAAATCCAACTGCACAATGACTATTCATGGGGCACTTGGCACAATATTGTGCCGCAGTATGCGTGGCATTATCAGGCAATTATTATCTTTAATACTTTGCTACTTTTGTCCTTGTATGAGAACAATACACTATTGCACATATTGTTAGGATGTTCAATCTGCGGATGAGTCATTGTGTCAAATTTGCCTGTTTCGGGACAGAACAAGAATCATCAGTCTGGTCTATGGTTAAAAATCCTGAAGAGAGAACAGGATATATGTCTCGCCCCGGGCGGGGACCTTGGGGTACTCTGAACCGGGCCCTCTCGTCGTCGTCTGGGGGCTTCGAGGCGCCCAGTGACGTGAACCAGCTCTGTGGTCCCCTCGTCGGGCGAGCAGTTAAAAGAGGATTAAAGAAATGGATGAAAGGAAGAATAAAATAAAAATAAAGAAGAGTCGTGACGCCAGCCATGGGCCGTGACCAGTACGGGCTATCAATGCCATCCAGGCCTCTGGGGATGATGGTGATAGCAGGCAGGAGAGATGGTGAGCCCTCCATGGTCAGGGCTTGTTCCCCAAGGCAGATGTAGGGACAAGGTAAGACACATTAAGGGGCCAGCAAGGTTCAACAGCTGCCGGCAGGATTCATTGTTACTTACAATCAGGCCGTTTCTGCCTGCGCGGCGGTTCAGTCGGAGGCTCCGCAGGTGAGCTCCTGCTGCTGTCGCACAAATCAGTCTCACACACAAATCAGCTTGACCGGCTATTACTTGCTCTTTTACGGATGATACAAGTTACAGTTTTTACTCAGCGGCTCTGGTGCTATTCCGCAGCTGGGACGGCTTGTCCACATCACCCCCTCTCTTATGTACCTTCGGGCCTCTGTTCTGTTCTGTGTACGAGCTACAGGCCAGCAGTCACGGGCTGTACTTGGGTCTCTCTTCCTGGTTCCCTCGCCCTATTTCCACCACGTTTCTTTTGCTGTGCCGGAGGTTGGGTTTCGGGCATACAGTCCCTTCACCTCGCCAGTTAATTTATGGCTGGGGCATACAGCGTCCTACCACTTCAACAGGGCCGGCACCCTGGTGGTAGCGGCCTGGTCCCTCGTTGTCCCCGCTGATCCGGACACACCTTGAACCCCTTCAGTCTGTCTCCGTTCTTGGTCTTGGACCCGGGCTGGCCTTGGTGGCATTGGCCGCTGGGTCCGAGTGGTTGCAGTCTGGTTTCTCTCACTGGTAACAGGTCTGCTCTCACTCGTATCTCCTACTTCCGTCTGTCTCAGCTACAATACATGCTGCCACCACTCATCAAACACACAGGGTGTTGAGTCTCCGAAATATACCACTGTCTGACAATCAACAGGGTCACACACTCTCTGTAAGGCATGGATTCTTTAGAGATTTCCAGGATCAAACTTATTAAAGTTTTAAGCTTTAATATATAAAAATGCATTGTTTACAAGAAAAGATATAAAAAGGGTAAAATTGAAATGACACACAAATATGTAAAAATAGTTATAAAATGGGACAAATAACAGAAATACCTAAATGTTCCAGTCTAAAGTTATCTTCTGTTACCTTGAAGAGAGGAGAAAAGGAATTGTATGGATCACACTCCGTATTGGCCAAACTCCACATGTGACCAACTCTTCTCTTGTGCAACCTTGCTTTTTATATGCCTCGACCTTAGCTCAGGTTTTCTGGATGCCTAGAAGTACACGGTACCTTACATGTCAACTATCTAGTGTCTTCCCCACTCTTCTCTATACAGTAAATGGGAAAATTTTGCAATGACCAACTGCCCATAATTTGAAGTTCAGACTCCTCGGGCTCAGTTGTCACAATTTACACCCTTAAGGTTCTGTGTTCCTGTAATAAGAGTCACTAGGGGTTATGTCCTCTGTGTAGAGATGGTCATGTGAATGCAGACAAACTGTCTACATTCCCCTTAACCTCTTTTGGTTCAAATATACAGCAGTAGTTCTGCACAGGTTCTCCCTCTTCCCAATGTCCACATAGCATCCATCTATGGTTTGAGTGTCTTTGCAAAATGCCCTTAGATTCATTATGTCAAAGTTAAAGGGTTTTTCCCAATATGTAAAGTTATCTCCTATTCTCTGAAGTGCCCTGTCAAAACAGAGCGGTCCCAAGCATGTTCAACACCACTCCATGATCCCAAAGTGAATGAACGAAGTAGTGGCATGCCTGCACCACTCCAGCTCTATTTTACTCCGTTCTCATGATTAGTGGGAATTATAGTTGTCTGACCCCTATTTTTTTTTTTTTTTTTAACAGTAGAAAAAAAGAAACAATGCCCTCATCAAACACATTGGTCAATATCATTATATCAAAGTTGGCAATATATTTTGAAGGATACACTAACAATTAAATGCATATATGGCCTCCAGACTGGCCCACAAAATGGGGGGAGAAGGATGTCAACATACCCAATCATAGATACAGCTATTCCACAAGTGTCTTGCAGCACTTTGTCCTAGTTCACTCTTCAGCCTCTCTTGTGTACTGGCACCCTCACTCTGTGCTTAAGAAGAATGAGCTAACAGACAGCTAAACTCTTTTCCCATTGATGCATTGACTTGGACGCAGGGGGTCCTTTTCAACTTTTATTGATAGGATCAGTGTAAAACTACAAGAAACACAATGAAAATACTCAGTACAACATACAGCATATTTGAGATACATACCGTAGCGTATGTGTTACAGGCCACGCAGTGTAATTGCACAACAGCATGGCCAATAGCTATAATGGCAGAAAACTACTTGATAATAAACAAGTAGAACAGAGTAGCTACATTATACAATTTGGTGGGTTCTAGCAAGGAAATCATAACAACTCCTCGACTGTGTTATGTAGACGGAAACAAACAGATGAGCTGAAATCCAGAGAGAGAGATCAGCATGCCAGGATGTCAGTGTCCATAAGGTTATAATGGATGCTGCTGAAGAAAAAGGGGGCGAGGCTAGTGCAAAGGCTGATGGGAAACTGCAGAAGCCTTGATGAGCAAAATTAGATTGCACAGTAACCAATGTAGTAAGAGAACATTGTCAACAAATCGTATTGTTGGATAACTTATCATCACTGGACAGCAACTCAATGTTGTCAATACCTAATATTCAACTTACAAATTCAAGCATAATAAAACTAATTATATACATTTCTATAAAGGTGTGACATCTTGTACCTCCCAGTACACTCCTCAGCCTCTCTACAACACCAAGGTACACTCCTCAACCTCACTACAACCTCCCGGTATACTCATCAGTCTCTCTACAATGCCAAGGTACACTTGTCAGCCTCACTACAACCCCCCAGTACACTCCTCAGCCTCACTACAACCTCTTGGTACACTCCTCAGCCTCTCTACAACCTCCCGTTATACTCATCAGCCTCACTACAACCTCTTGGTACACTCCTCAGCCTCTCTACAACCTCCCGTTACACTCCTCAGCCTCTCTACAACCTCCCGTTACACTCCTCAGCCTCTCTACAACCTCCCGGTACACTCCTCAGCATCTCTACAACCTCCTGGTACACGCCTCAGCCTCACTACAACCTCCCGGTATACTCCTCAGCCTCTCTACAACCTCCCAGTACACTCCTCAGTCTCTCTACAATGCCAAGGTACACTTGTCAGCCTCACTACAACCCCCCAGTACACTCCTCAGCCTCACTACAACCTCTTGGTACACTCCTCAGCCTCTCTACAACCTCCCGTTATACTCCTCAGCCTCTCTACAACCTCCCGGTACACTCCTCAGCATCTCTACAACCTCCTGGTACACTCGTCAGCCTCTCTACAACTTCCCACTACACTCCCAGCCTCTCTACTACCTCCAGGTACACTCCTCAGCCTCTCTACTACCTCCAGGTACACTCCTCAGCCTCTCTACAACCTCCCGGTACACTCCTCAGCATCTCTAGAACCTCCTGGTACACGCCTCAGCCTCACTACAACCTCCCGGTATACTCCTCAGCCTCTCTACAACCTCCCAGTACACTCCTCAGTCTCTCTACAATGCCAAGGTACACTTGTCAGCCTCACTACAACCCCCCAGTACACTCCTCAGCCTCACTACAACCTCTTGGTACACTCCTCAGCCTCTCTACAACCTCCCGTTATACTCCTCAGCCTCTCTACAACCTCCCGGTACACTCGTCAGCCTCTCTACAACTTCCCACTACACTCCCCAGCCTCTCTACTACCTCCAGGTACACTCCTCAGCCTCTCTACAACCTCCCAGTACACTCCTAAGCCTCTCTATAATCTCTCAGTACATTCCTTAGCCTCTCTAAAACCTCCTGGTACACTCCTCAGCCTCTCTAAATCCTCCTGGTACACTCATCAGCTGCTCCAAAACCCCTCAATACACATCCCATGAACAGGTGTGACACTGCTTTTGGAAGAAAACAGCCATGTTTTGTTTGTTTTTTTAATCTGTGACAATCTCTTCCCAAAAAACTTCAGTCTGCCATGAACTCTGTCTTAGAATTGAGCAAAAAGATTCACACTACCCTGATCAGGTGTCCAGTTCTCCCTGGCAGCCAGATCAGGGCAGTGAACACTCGAATGCCAACATCTTTGGTGCCTCTAAAGGTACTGTTACACGGTACGAGATCGTGAACGATATCGCTTAAACGTCACGGGTTTGGAGTCGTTCAAGCAACATCGTTACTACCTCATTGCGTGTGACTCTGAGATATGGTTACGATAAATCGTTGGGTCGTTGATCGCAGATTGGAGAACATGTTCTCAAATCAGACGATCCTTGATCAGCCAACCTGCTGCATCGTTGTGTGTGATACCGCGATAACTATGTCGTTCAAGAATTCACCCATTCACATCAGTGAAAAAGTATCGTTCGCTGGGTTGTGCGAACGATACCTGCTCGCTGGATGGTTGGGGGGTCATGCACAATATCTAGGCGTGTGACATCTCACCAACGATGTCAAAACGATGTCCTAACGACCGCGCGCCCCCGAGATAGTTAGTGATATCATTTCAACATTGTTGCATGTAACGGTACCTTTCCACTTACTAGTCCCTGTAACATCATGAATAAGTTTGCGGTGTGTTGGTCCAGCTGGCCCTATAGTGGACACCGGACCGAACAGGGGTTTTGCACATCTTTTTGCTCATCTCTTCTGGGTCGTCTTCCATCCTCTGTCATCTTCATCACTGTCTTAAGAAGTGGACATCTCAGCAATGTTATCTCTCCAGGTGGAGGCAGCGTAAACTGTTTGTTGCCTGTCCTGGTGTTATCGGCGATGTTCAGCTTGCTCCGCAGAGCTCTGAGCGCAGATTAATTTCTTCTCCAAATACAATTAGCAGAATATATGTGATCCCTTTATCTTGTCTCTTTAAACAAGAATTGACATTAGAATCCGACCCAGGAGAGAATTAACATCTTGGTTAATTCCCTGCTGGGACGACGCTCCCTTCATGCTGAGATGTTGGGGCATCTTGAGCCGCGTTATCGCCTCGAAGTGTCTAAAATAAAGTGAAACATTAACTTCCACCGCAGCTATTAGACCAGATAAGGCTGTTTTACTTCTTGTTTCGCCTGAAAGTGATCCATGCACATTAATGCAAGTCTCTCAATAAATATGTTATCTCCAAGCCTCAGGAGCCTCCATCACTGATAACCAGACAGTCATTACTTCAAGGAATCACTGTCCCGGCAGATGCTCTTTAAAGGCTCAGGAGGACCTGAAAAGACTCCAGTGGTGAACTCTTTTCTCCAACGTCTTTATAAACTTGCTACGTACACAATGCGGAATAGAGAGGATGAGTCGCATCCAATGTGCGGGATTGAGAATAATGGAGTTCACACAAGTCAATGCACTCAGATTATAGGAGCCGATGTGGGGGTCCGGGGAAAGACGGTTCTAAAAAATTATTTATTTTCGCAAAGAATGGTGTTGACAATAGAGAAATCTTGAACCGTTGATGATCGTGTTTAAAAGAACAACCAAAAATCCATTGAAAATTATCGTAGTTTGGTAGCCAGATGGTGGCCTCATGATGGGCACGTCTATACGGTATATAACAGGAAAAATGACTCTCTGGAAGAATATGTCCACATGGGATGAAATCGAGGCAGAAGAAGTTGCTGCAGATATTACTACACAACTACCGCAAAATCCACAACGAACCGGAAGCAAAATCATCCTGAGTTCTACGCAGATTTGTCTTTGATTTTGGTTGCAGATTTACTATGAGACAAAGGATGAAATCCAAAGTGTACAGTTACCTATAGGACGTGCACACATTGAGGATGAATGGAACCCATTTTTACACCAAAAAAAATTCTGTAACAATACAAACATTTTGCCGCACCCCTAAACACTTACAACCAACAGCTAGATGGGTGAGCTTTAATCTCATCCACGTGCTGCTTTATTTGATTTTGGAATTTATGGAAATAGTTTTTTTTGTCCACCAGAAATAAATAGCAAATCTCTCTCTCCCTCTATGTCTCTCCCCTTTCTATCTCTCCCCCACTCTCTCTCGTTTTCTTTCCCTCTCCCTCTCTTTTTCTCTTTCCCCCTGTCTCTATCTCTCTCCTCCTCTCTCTGCCTCCCCCTCTCTCTTTTTCTCTATCTTTCTCCCCCTCTCTCTATCTCTCTCCTCCTCCCTGTCCTCTTGCTCTCTCTCTATCTCTCTCCCCTCTCTATCCTTTTCTTTCTTTCTTTTTTCTTTCTTTCTTTCTTTCTTTCTTTCTTTCTTTTTCTTTTTTTCTCTTTCTCTCTTTCTTTCTTTTTCTTTCTTTCTTTCTTTTTCTTTCTTTCTTTCTTTCTTTCTTTCTCTCTTTCTTTCTCTATCCTTTTCCCTCTCTCCCTCTCTCTATCCTTCTCACTCTCTCCCCTTCTGTAAATCTCTCCCCTTCTGTAAATCTCTCTTCCTCTATCCTTCTCCCTCTCTCCCCCTCTTTATCCTTCTCCCTCTCTTTCCCCCTCTCTATCCCCCTCTCTCTATCCATCTCACTCCTCCTCTCTCTATCCTATTCCCTCTCACTCTCCCTCTCCCCCTCTATCTCTTTTACTATCTGTCTCACCCTTTTTCCCTCTCTCTTTCCCCCTCTATCTATCGTTCTCTCTCTCCCTCTCTTTCTATCCTTCTCCCTCTATCTCCCCCTATCTCCCTCTCCCCTCTCTTCCCCTCTTTCTCACCCTCTCTCTACCCTTCTCTCTCTCCTCCTATTTCCCCTCTCTCTATCCTTCTCCCTCCCTCGCTCCCCCTTTCTTCCACTCTCTCTATCTCTCTCCCTGTACCTCTCTCTCCACCCTCTCTCTCCCCTTTCTCTTTATATCCTTCTTCCTCTCTCTCCCCTCCTTCCCCATCTCCCCCTCTCCCTTTCTTTCTCTCCCTTTCTCGATCTCCCTCTCTATATATTTTTCTTTCACTCTCTCTCCTTTATTTTTATGATACTGGAAAAATTCAGGCAACGTAAACTCATTCAAATATGCATGGTAGTGCACACAGAAAACGCACCAAAAACGCATTGTGTTATTTGGGTGCGATTTTCTGCCGCGAAATACACCAAAATTTCTGCATCAAATCTGCAGTGCGCGCACATACTCTGAGGCTATGTGTGTGGCCCCCCTGCAGACTGGTCACCACTAGATGGCACAGCAGCTGGGATTGGTAAGTCGGTCACCCCACACACACCCAACACACTCCCGATCCCAAGTCTAAGTTACTCTATGTCTAGCAACGGGATAGCGGGAGGAGCCAGGTGGAGGGTGGAGAGTTAGGACAGAACCCAGTTAGGGGTGGGAACACAACAACAAAAAGGATACAAAACACCAAGTTCTAGTTCAGTTTAGTAGAGAAGGAGAGTAGCAAGAAAGAAAGAGTTGAGACCTGTCAGCCAAGTACTCAGAGAAACCAAACTGAGAGAACCCGGACCCGGCAGCATGTGCCACTGTATGGCTAGCCCACTTCCCAGGCTGAGAACCGAGGAAAGACAGAGGTGGTCCAATGTGTGTCTAAGTCAGCGGGGACACCGAGGGACCGGGCCGGAACCAGAGTGCTGGCTCTGCTGAAGTGGCAGGGAAGCTGTATGTCCCAACCACAAACTCCGGCGGGGTGTGGTGTCTTTATGTCCCGAGACCCAACCTCCAATGCAGTGAAAGGAAGGCTGTCGTATTAGGGCTAGGGGGCTCGAGAAGTCACCCACAGAAAAGCCTGTGACCGCTGGACTGTAGCTAGCATGTGGAACAGACCAAAAAGGCCAGAAAGTAACATGAAAGGGGGTGCTGCAGACAAACCATCCCAGCTGCTAGTGTGGCGCCCCACTGGTCATGGCGCCACTAAAGGGGTACTACACCCAAGACAATGTGTGTGGTATTCCTGTCATCAGGTAGGATGTAGTGTAATCGGAGACTCTCGATCCTGCATTCACACACTTAAAGCAGGGGACTAAAGGGTTAACCTGTTGTTTGCCAGGGGGGAGGAGTGAAGTGTAGTGGAAAAAAGCGGGAAGGAAGAGAGTCAGGCAGAATAGCCATGGAGAGAGACTGAATAGGGAGGAAAGGAAAGCCTGGGGGAGATGAGGAGCGTCATGCTTGTCTCAGAGGAAAGCGCATAGAATGGACACCGGGTCCGAAGCTGTACGGGGTTACTCATACCCGGCAGTCAATTCCAGATTTCCCAGATACAGTGTCAGGAGGCAAAGCAGCACATAGAGTTCAGCAACACTGACACCCGGGAGCGGGATGTAAGTAAAGGACTTGAGCTGCCTGTCAAACGGCACATGCAGGACAGAGTGGGCAAGCAGCTTAGCTTCAAGCAACTGCAGGAGCCACAAGTAGAAGCGCAGGAAGAGAAAGTGAGGTCAGAGGTTGAGACCTGAAGAAACATCAGAGAGCCTCAGAGACATTGCATCCTCCGGTGGCTACCCAGCCAGCTACCCAAACTGTGACTGTGTACCTTGCAAACTGTTTGGAAAGTCACCAGTAAAGTACCCGGTGAGCTCACCACTGCCTGAGACTGTTCCTTCCAGCATAACAGTAGAGACTTCCACCTGCAGAGCCGCCGACTACCAGGACAACAAGCACTGTGGAAGGAGCTGCAGCAGCAAAGTAAGTGACTTCCACCGAACACAATCCCTCACCAGGCTCATCTATTACTACTACACACTGCCCTAAGGACCCTCAGCCCTACCCGAGTAGGGCTTACTATCCATGCTGCCCCAAGTCACCGTCCCCAGCAGGAATACGGCAGCGGTGGTTCTACTAACCACATACCCCGGGTGGCATCATGACAAATCTCCTGCAAATAACCCCTTTTTGGACTGAGCCCAGGCCACGGGACCGGGTCACGACTACCATGATCCCCCAGAGAAACAGCACCGGCCCGGCCCCGAGTACCCCACAGCCTGGGGGCGCATCACTAGCTGACATAATCCCATACTCACCTTCAAATATGTCACATGTGAACTCAGTCTTAAAATCGGCTCTTGGTGACAATTTCTGTGCTCATTCTGTGAAGATTTTCTCTGCAGTGCAGAGTTGAGACTTGATAAAGCTTCTTGTATAATGATGTAATATATTGGAGATTTTCTTCCATCACATATGGGCTCACCCTTTTACTGTACAGTATATGGGCCATGTAGGGTCTCCGTTATATCTACTGCAAAGTGCACCAGTCTTTTGCCAAATCATTAAAGGTACATTGTGCTCTACTGATGTTGACCACCAGCCGAAGATCCCAGAAGATTTATATGATGAATCCTGATAAGTGTCCCATCATCAAAAAAAAAAGGATCTGGTCATCAAAAGCAACAGCTTGCCCCTAAGTAAACGAACTCGCGTATTCCATGTCGCACCTCCTAACCCACCATGGCAATTCTGACATTTTCAATTTGGAAAGTCAAAAGCCGTATTTCCTCTGCAGATCAATTTTAGTGCCGGTGTAACAGGCCAGATTAACCCCCCGACCAGAATATACCCGGGGTTAAAGTGGCCTAGCCCAGATTATACCCCGGGTATATTCTGGCCTAGCCCAGTTTATACCCCGGGGTATAGTTTGGGCTAGGCCAGAATATACCCCCCTGGGCCAGAATATACCCCGGGTATATTCTGGCCTAGCCCAAACTATACCCCGGGGTATAAACTGGGCTAGGCCAGATTATACCCCTCCATATACCACAGCAGCTGTAGATCAGGGGCCCAAGCCGTGCACAGGGCCCCAAGCAATGCATGGGGGCCCGAGGCTGCACAAAGGGGCCTCAGGCAGTGCTAGGGCCCCAGGCAGTGTTAGGGGCCCTAGGCAGTGCATGGGGGCCCGAGGCAGCATACAGGGGCCCCAGGCTACACACAGGATCCCAGGCTACACACAGGGGCCCGAGCCAGCATACGAGGGCCCCAGGCAGTGCACGGGGCCCCAGGCGGTGCACAAGGCCCCAGGCAGCACAAAGTGGCCCCAGGCAACATACAGGGGCACCAGGCAGTACTAGGGGCCCCAGGCTACACACAGGATCCCAGGCTACACACAGGGGCCCCATGCAGCATACAAGGGCCCCAAGTAGCACAAAGGAGCCCCAGGCAACATACAGGGGCCCCAGGCAGTACTAGGGGCCCCAGGCTACACACAGGATCCCAGGCTACACACAAGGGCCAAATGCAGCATACAGGAGCCCCAGGCAGCACAATGTGGTCCCAGGCAGCACAATGTGGCCCCAGGCAACATACAGGGGCCCCAGGCAGTACTAGGGGCCCCAGGCTACACACAGGATCCCAGGCTACACACAGGGGCCCCAGGCAACATACAGGGGCCCCAGGCAGTACTAGGGGCCCCAGGCTACACACAGGATCCCAGGCTACACACAAGGGCCACATGCAGCATACAGGGGCCCCAGGCAGCACAAAGTGGCCCCAGGCAGCACAATGTGGCCCCAGGCAACTTACAGGGGCCCCAGGCAGTATTAGGGGCCCCAGGATACACAGAGCATCCCAGGCTACACACAGGGGCCCCATGCAGCATACAAGAGCCCCAGGCAGCACAAAGGGGCCCCAGGCAGCACAATGTGGCCCCAGGCAACTTACAGGGGCCCCAGGCAGTATTAGGGGCCCCAGGCTACACACAGGATCCCAGGCTACACCACAGGGGCCCCATGCAGCATACAAGGGCCCCAAGTAGCACAAAGGAGCCCCAGGCAACATACAGGGGCCCAGGACAGTATTAGGGGCCCCAGGCTACACACAGGATCCCAGGCTACACACAGGGGCCCCATGCAGCATACAAGAGCCCCAGGCAGCACAAAGGGGCCCCAGGCAGCACAATGTGGCCCCAGGCAACATACAGGGGCCCCAGGCAGTACTAGGGGCCCCAGGCTACACACAGGATCCCAGGCTACGCACAAGGGCCAAATGCAGCATACAGGGGCCCCAGGCAGCACAATGTGGTCCCAGGCAGCACAATGTGGCCCCAGGCAACATACAGGGGCCCCAGGCAGTACTAGGGGCCCCAGGCTACACACAGGATCCCAGGCTACACACAGGGGCCCCAGGCAACATACAGGGGCCCCAGGCAGTACTAGGGGCCCCAGGCTACACGCAGGATCCCAGGCTACACACAAGGGCCACATGCAGCATACAGGGGCCCCAGGCAGCACAAAGTGGCCCCAGGCTACACACAGGATCCCAGGCTACACACAGGGGCCCCAGGCAACTTACAGGGGCCCCAGGCAGTATTAGGGGCCCCAGGCTACACACAGGATCCCAGGCTACACACAGGGGCCCCATGCAGCATACAAGAGCCCCAGGCAGCACAAAGGGGCCCCAGGCAACATACAGGGGCCCCAGGCAGTACTAGGGGTCCCAGGCTACACACAGGATCCCAGGCTACACACAGGGTCCACATGCAGCATGCAGGGGCCCCAGGCAGCACAAAGTGGCCCCAGGCAGCACAATGTGGCCCCAGGCAACATACAGGGGCCCCAGGCAGTACTAGGGGCCCCAGGCTACACACAGGATCCCAGGCTACACACAGGGGCCCCATGCAGCATACAAGAGCCCCAGGCAGCACAAAGGGGCCCCAGGCAACATACAGGGGCCCCAGGCAGTACTAAGGGCCCCAGGCTACACACAGGATCCCAGGCTACACACAGGGGCCCCAGACAGCACAATGTGATCCCAGGCAGCACAATGTGGCCCCAGACAACATACAGGGGCCCCAGGCAGTACTAGGGGCTCCAGGCTACACACAGGATCCCAGGCTACACACAGGGACCCCAGCCAGCATACAAGCAGTGCACGGGGCCCCAGGTGGTGCACAAGGCCCCAGGCAGCACAAAGTGGCCCCAGGCAGCACTAGGGGCCCCAGGCAACATACAGGGGACCCAGGCAGTACTAGGGGCCCCAGGCTACACACAGGATCCCAGGTTACACACAGGATCCCAGGCTACACACAGGATCCCAGGCTACACACAGGGCCCCAGGCAGCATACAAGGGGCCCAGGCAGTGCAGAGGGCCCTAGGCAGTACAAAGTGGCCCCAGACAACACAAAGTGTCCCCAGGCAACAGAAAGTGGCCCCAGTCAGCAGAAAGTGGCCCCAGGCAGCACACAGGGGACCCAGGAAGCACACGGGGTCAGAGGCAGCACAAGGGTGGGGGAGAGACAGCGCGCAAGGGGGCAAGAGACAGCGTTCAGGGCCCCTTTGTGCTGCCTGTGATCCTGTGCGTAGCTTGGGGCCCCTGTGTGCTGCCAGGGGCACCTTTGTGCTGCCTGAGGCCAATTTGTGCTGCCTGGGGCCCCTAACACTGCCTGGGGTCATTGTATACTGGCTGGGGACTCTGTATGTGGCCTGGAGCCTTTTTGTACTGCGTGGAGTCACTTTGTGCTGCCTGGGGCCCGTGCACTGCCTGGGGCCCTTATATGCTGGCTGGGGCCCCTCTGTGTAGCCTGGGATCCTGTGTGTAGCCTGGGGCCCCTAGTACTGCCTGGGGCCCCTATATGTTGCCTGGAGCCCTTTTGTACTGCGTGGAGTCACTTTGTGCTGCCTGGGGCCCCGTGCACTGCCTGGGGCCCTTATATGCTGGCTGGGGCCCCTCTGTGTAGCCTGGGATCCTGTGTGTAGCCTGGGGCCCCTAGTACTGCCTGGGGCCCCTGTATGTTGCCTGGAGCCCTTTTGTACTGCGTGGAGTCACTTTGTGCTGCCTGGGGCCCCGTGCACTGCCTGGGGCCCTTATATGCTGGCTGGGGCCCCTCTGTGTAGCCTGGGATCCTGTTTGTAGCCTGGCGCCCCTAGTACTGCCTGGGGCCCCTGTATGTTGCCTGGGTCCACTTTGTGCTGCCTGGGGCCCTTTGTGCTGCCTGGGGCCCTTGTATGCTGCATGGGGCCCCTGTGTGTAGCCTGGGATCCTGTGTGTAGCCTGAGGCCCCTACTACTGCATGGGGCCCCTGTATGTTGCCTGGGGCCACTTTGTGCTACCTGGGGCCCTTGTATGCAGCATGGGGCCCCTGTGTGTAGCCT
Organism: Allobates femoralis; assembly: GCA_033576535.1. Taxonomy (NCBI): domain Eukaryota; kingdom Metazoa; phylum Chordata; class Amphibia; order Anura; family Aromobatidae; genus Allobates; species Allobates femoralis. Next base: position 36,029,613 of record JARQOC010000012.1, read on the forward strand.
GGGATCTTGTGTGTAACGTTGGGCCCCTAGCACTGCCTGGGGCCCCTGTATGTTGCCTGGGGCCACTTTGTGCTACCTGGGGCCCTTGTATGCTGGCTGGGGCCCCTGTGTGCAGCCTGGAATCCTGTGTGTAGCCTGGGGCCCCTAGTACTGCCTGGGCCCCCTGTATGTTGCCTGGGGCCCCTTTGTGCTGCCTGAGGCTCTTGTATGCTGCATGGGGCCCCTCTGTGTAGCCTGGGATCCTGTGTTTAGCCTGGGGCCCCTGTATGCTGCATGTGGCCCCTGTGTGTAGCCTGGGATCCTGTGTGTAGCCTGGGGCCCCTAGTACTGCCAGGGGCCCCTGTATGTTGCCTGGGGCTCCTTTGTGCTACTTGGGGCCCTTGGATGCTGCATGGGGCCCCTGTGTGTAGCCTGGGATCTGGTGTGTAGCCTGGGGCCCCTAGTACTGCCTGGGTCCCCTGTATGTTGCCTGGGGCCACTTTGTGCTGCCTGGGGCCTTGTGCACCGCCTGGGGCCCCGTGCACTGCCTGGGGCCCTTGTATGCTGGCTGGGGCCCCTGTTTGTAGCCTGGGATCCTTTGTGTAGCCTGGGGCCCCTAGTACTGCCTGGGGCCCCTCTATGTTGTCTGGGGCCACATTGTGCTGCCTGGGGCCACATTGTGCTGTCTGGGGCCCCTGTGTGTAGCCTGGGATCCTGTGTGTAGCCTGGGGCCCCTAGTACTGCCTGGGGCCCCTGTATGTTGCCTGGGGCCCCTTTGTGCTGCCTGGGGCTCTTGTATGCTGCATGGGGCCCCTGTGTGTAGCCTGGGATCCTGTGTGTAGCCTGGGGCCCCTAGTACTGCCTGGGGCCCCTGTATGTTGCCTGGGGCCACATTGTGCTGCCTGGGACCACATTGTGCTGCCTGGGGCCCCTGTATGCTGCATTTGGCCCTTGTGTGTAGCCTGGGATCCTGTGTGTAGCCTGGGGCCCCTAGTACTGCCTGGGGCCCCTGTATGTTGCCTGGGGCTCCTTTGTGCTACTTGGGGCCCTTGTATGCTGCATGGGGCCCCTGTGTGTAGCCTGGGATCCTGTGTGTAGCCTGGGGCCCCTAGTACTGCCTGGTGCCCCTGTATGTTGTCTGGGGCCACTTTGTGCTGCCTGGGGCCTTGTGCACCGCCTGGGGCCCCGTGCACTGCCTGGGGCCCTTATATGCTGGCTCGGGCCCCTGTGTGTAGCCTGGGATCCTGTGTGTAGCCTGGGGCCCCTGTATGCTGCCTCGGGCCCCCATGCACTGCCTGGGGCCCTAGCACTGCCTGAGGCCCCTTTGTGCAGCCTCGGGCCCCCATGCATTGCTTAGGGCCCTGTGCACGGCTTGGGCCCCTGATCTACAGCTGCTGTGGTATATGGAGGAGTATAATCTGGCCTAGCCCAGTTTATACCCCGGGGTATAGTTTGGGCTAGGCCAGAATATACCCGGGTATATTCTGGCCCAGGGGGGTATATTCTGGCCTAGCCCAAACTATACCCCGGGGTATAAACTGGGCTAGGCCAGAATATACCCGGGGTATAATCTGGGCTAGGCCACTTTAACCCGGGTATATTCTGGTCGGGGGGTTAATCTGGCCTGTTACACCGGGTTTGTGGCCCTTTAAATCACGTAAACAAACCAGCTGCTTAGTTAAGGACTCAATCAGGCGCTAAGACAATTAACCGCGGGTTCGATATATATCGTGTGATATCATTACTTGCCTTGATCATTAGTTATTATGTTTAATTTTTTTTTCCTTTTCGAATATTTGGGGAGACGTGAACGACGTTAATGCATTAAACAACAGTATTAATGCCCCCCGGGGGAAATCCGGGCCGTAATCCATGAAATTTGCTACCTCCACCAATCATTAAGGTATTATAGTATTAATTGATACAAGTGCAGCAAGTCAATGCGGCTTAATTCTGACCTAATCAGATTTTAGCTTAGGCCAAAATTAAATTTAAGGCGGGATAGAGTCCGGAATAACTTAATAGAGAGCTTTAGCTGGGTGAATTCACACTGGAGGAGCCCTGGGGACCTGAAGAAGGACAAACCACTGATGACTCCTCAGCTAGACTTCTAAAACCAATAAAGGAAAGTGTAAGGATTGTGTTTTTTAAGAGGCACCGGGCCACACAAACGATAATTAGAGTCTGTTGTAAAGATGATTTATCATGTCCATCAGGGCGCACCAAAAGGCGAGGTCACCCATGTAGGCTGATGAAATTCTAAGTACTGACTCCCAACGGACTCCTCACATCTGCCGCCCCCGGTGATGAGGACATAGCCGGCAGCAATCTACTCAAGGCCGCAGCAATATATAGGCATTTTTGGCAGATTGAACATTCTATTTGTTTATTGGATCTGACGTCCATTAAAGACCTTTTTAAATAAAGTTGTAATGGAGGCCATTTTTTAAAGGGATACTTTTTTTTCTGATTCTTATATATATACATAAGGTCATGAATTATGCATCACGTCCCAGCTTAGGAAAGTGTGAAAATTGTCTTTTGAGCTGAACTGTTCAATGAGGCCCGGAGGCATGAATGAGGAGAAAGAACGGGAGGTCCCGCGAGGTGCACGCCGACGTGTACAAGGAAAATAAAAAATAATATTTCATGCCTGATTACCTCGCGCAGCTACTCTAAAAAGCCATGGAAATTAGGAACCCTTGAAAGGTTTTCTGATTGGGGAGATGAATGGCTGTAGAGCGGCGAGTATCTGATATACATCCATCATCCGTACAGTGTTTGCTTTACATGATAGATGAAAAACAAGGTTCTGAAAATCAATTATTACATAAAAGCTCTGACACGAAGCATCCTGTCATACACATAAATAATGGACCCATCCAATCCCCAAACACGTAATGGAAATTATATATATTATATACCTAAGAGAAGTCATAGACAGCAGATGGGCCCCTATGATGGGAAGCATTTGTGCTCCCTGTCTTTAACACCTCCTACATGTTCCTAGTGTCTAGCAGATCCTACTGACCTTATGGGTATTGTCTGGCTTTGGTAACCCGCAGTTGAAGTACAGAGTTCTTGATGATGTAGGCAGGGGTCTCAAACTCCAGGCCTCGAAGGCCGCACACAGTGCAGGTTTTCAGGATTTCCTTAGACAGTTGGTAATTTAATCTCCTGCACAGATGATTGTTCCAACTATTAAATGCTAAGGAAATCCTGAAAACATGCACTATGCACGGCCCTCGAGGCCTGGAGTTTGAGGCCCTTGATGTTGTAGGGGTCTTATAAGGATCCTTCTCTGATGATCCTGAAAAGATCATCTATATAATGCACATAACATCTGGACACCCCAATAGTACTACTAAATCAAAACTAATTATTCCAACCCCACTCACTAATCTAAGATTAGCAACGCCTATGACATAACCTGCCGAATGCGCCCTTGTCCTGCCAGGTATCTGTAGATATAATGTCATCGTCACCTCCCAATCCAAAAAAAAGAACCATGCTAAAATTGGAACAATCCTTTAAAGCCAAATAGAGGGAAGGGTGTCATGCTTCGGCCGTGGGGACGGTCTCTCATGGTAAGGGAGACCGTGTCCATCATGTGGTGCTATACATCTCACCCCTCTGTCCCTGCTGTGGGGCGGTCTCTGCTAAGCAAGGAGATCAGTGCCCACCACGCAGCTCCACTGGCACTGCTCACCCTGTCCATGACTCCATGAGGTCAGCATCTTCCTTCTCTGCTAGGAACCTGCGCTCTCTTGTCAGGTCTCCTGGATGTTCTTAGGATGCGCGGCCCGCTTTCTACATTACTTAAAGGAGCAGTGCACCTGCTCTCCATTGGGGCTTTTGTGATGCTCTGTGCATAAAGGACATCCTCCCCTAAGGGAGGTGCCCGGGCAATATGTTCATTCTCTAGACATTGTGTCTGTCCAGGTAACACACTGCTGAGCTCTGCAATAATGTGGAAACAAGATGCTCCCTTGTTTCCACATTATTCTAACACCTCTGTCTCCACAGAATCCTCAAGGCTGCCCAGGCCTCTCCTGATGTGCACAGAACCATCCGGATTCCTGTACCATGTGGATCAGTCTCTCTAGAATTGTACGAGCTCACAGGATTCATCTCATCGGCAGAGTCCAGCGTTCCACAGTATTTCATCTCAATTGTCCGATCTGTACAGGTTGCCCCTCTGGTCCGGAATTTGTGGCATTTAGACCTTCCCGGTGTTGTAACGGGTGAATCCCTATACAGGGGTAACCTCTCCACTGCCCCACTATGAGAGTTCGGTGTCGTGATCAAGAGGTTCTCCCCTCAGATACCTTTTCCCTTTGTTAATATCTTCCTCAATAAATAACCTTGTTTTACTATAGTCACTCTACTGTCTCTTGAAGTCTACCATGCCTGATGGAGACCTGAGTAATCTACCATGCCTGATGGATGACCTAGAGTTAATCATACCAGCCTCATGTGACCTGAGTAGTCTACCGATGCCTGATGAGACCTGAGTAGTCTACCATGCTGATGAACATAGACCATTTTTTTCACTTAGCCTATATACATCAACTAACTAATGGATGGGACCATCTCAACTATTGAAAGCTTGTATCTACATCTGAGAGATGATATTACTGTCTTGAAGACCTAACTCAGGCTAATACCCTTTTCAGCTTTATCAACCATAGGTAGGGCCTATACTCAGTGATAAACCTTTAGACTACTCAGGTCTCTTCATCAGACATGGTAGATGATCGCCCCACAGTGGGGGCCATGGGGTACTTGGAGCCGGGCCTCTCGATGTCCTCGAGTGTCTGGGGGATGTCACGGTGGTGTCCTGTCTGTGGTCTCACCCGGATGAGCGGTCAAATAAAAGGAGAAAAGGGTTATGGAATAGGGGAGTTTATAGGGGTTAAGGGGTGGTTGTCGTGATGCTACCCGTGGTTATTTCCCTCGTTCGGTGGATGATGGAGTGGCAGCTGTGATGGTTGCGCTGCCCACGAGTGGAGCGGGTCCCCAGGCATCCGGAGTGAGGGATTTGGGGTGATGAGCGTGCCAGCAGGGCAGATCTGGCAGCAGGGAAGGATCAGAGCCGCTCAAATGCAGGGCCTTGCGGCCTGCGCGGGTTATCAGTCTACGCTCCTCAGGTGGGAAATGAACAGTCTCACGCACAGTTCTGAGTTCCAAACCCAGTTTACTTAGCTTTTCTTTGCACGCCACAGGTCACAGTTCAAGTACAATTGTAGTCCGAGTAGTCTTTAGCAACCATGATAGCTCGTCCAAGTCACCCCATTTATGTTCCTTCCCTCTCGGGCCTTCCTTCCTCTGCGCTGCCTGCTCTCCTCCTTCCTGCACACGCCTTCGTGCACAGAGCCCCAATCCTGCAGCCACGGGCCTTGTCGGGAGACCAGCTGTGTCCTCTGACACTAGTACAGCTGCCTTCTTGGTGGATGTGACGGGAGTTGGCCACAGCTCCTGGAGATCTCGTGGCCACAGGTTCTGAGCTTGGACTCTCCTCGCCACCTTCAGGGCAGGGTCCCTGGTGCTTGCCATGCCACTCCGCTTCACTGCAGATTCGTGTGCACGGGTGGATCGCTCACTTCCCGCGCCTCTCAGGCTTTCTCTGCCTCTCTGCAGTCTGCTGTTCTGGGACCCGGGAGGAGCCGCATCTCTGCTCAAGTTCTCCGTGTCCTTCTCCATTCACTGCTCCCACATTCTGCTTTTCTCCTCAACTGAACTGCTACTTCCTGTTGTCTTTCCATTTTGTCTACTCTTCTACTTCCTGACTGCTTGCGTACCAACTTCTCACCCACCACCTTTCTCCCACCGCCGTTCCATGGGCTGCCTGAGCCCTCCCACTGACTGGGTTCACCCACTGTCCCTGGGATCGGGTGTGTTTGTGGTTGTCCGGACTTACCATACTGCTAACTGAGGACAGGAATACTACACCCGTGGATTGGGTGCAGTACTCCCTTTATGGCGACCAGACCGCAGGGGCGCCAGAGTAGACTACTCAGATCTCTTGATCAGGCATGCTAGAACACAAAATCCAAAGAGTCACATATTTATACACAACAGGACATGAAATAGATCATTAATTGTCCTATTTACTGTTTATATGTCCTGTTGTGTATAAATATGTGACTCTTCAGATTTTGTGTTCTACCATGCCTGATGAAGAAACCTGAGTAGTCTGCTATGTCTGATGAAGAGACCAGAGTAGTCTGCTATGTCTGATGAAGAGGCCTGAGTAGTCTACGATGTCTGATGAAGAGACCTGCGTAGTCTACCATGACTGATGAAGAGACCTGAGCAGTCTACCATGGCTGATGAAGAGAATTGAGTAGTATACCATTTCTGATGAAGAGACCGGAGTAGTCTACCATGTCTGATGAAGAAACCTGAGTAGTATACCATTTCTGATGAAGAGACCTGAGCAGTCTACCATGCCTGATGAAGAGACCTGAGCAGTCTACCATGCCTGATGAAGAGACCTGAGTAGTCTACCATGTCTGATGAAGAGACCTGAGTAGTCTACCATGTCTGATGAAGAGACCTGAGTAGTCTACCATGTCTGATGAAGAGACCAGAGTAGTCTACTATGGCTGATGAAGAGAACTGAGTAGTCTACCATGTCTGATGAAGAGACCTGAGTAGTCTACCATGGCTGATGAAGAGACCGGAGTAGTCTACTATGGCTGATGAAGAGAACTGAGTAGTCTACTATGGCTGATGAAGAGACCTGAGTAGTATACCATTTCTGATGAAGAGACTTAAGTAGTCTACCAAGACTGAACTGATGAAGGGACCTGAGTAGTCTCGAAAGCTTGTTATTAATTACCACCTTTTCATTTAGCCAATAAAAGGTATCAACCACTGAGGACTTTCAGTTTTTAATATTTTTCTAACTGAAGAAATGGTGACTGATAGCAGCTTTTGAGACTACTCACTCAGGACTAATCAGGCATGGTAGAACACAGATGTCTCTTCTTCAGGCATGGTAGAAGTCTCAAAAGCTGCTATTTATTACTATCCTCTGTCACAAAAATATTAAAATGTGAGAGTCCTCAGTAGTTGATTCCTCTAATGGCCAACTTTAAATGGTAATTAATATGTGACTCTTCAGATTTTGTGTTCTACTGTGCTTCATGGAGACCTGAGTAGTCTCAAAAGCTATTTATTACCATCTTTTCCGTTAGCCATGAAAAGGTATCAACCACTGAGGAGTCTCAATTTTTTTAACTTTTTTTCTATATAGCACCATTAATTTCCTCAGCTATTTACAGATCTTATTACCATAAAACGATCAAGCTTTTGTATTTTCTGGGGCCACTGCTGAGTGACTCCAGCCTTCTGATGCAGATGGTCACCCGGCATACATACATACATATATCCCAGTGTGAAGGTCAGCAAAAGAATGAGTGACATCTATTGATAGGAGACGACTTCTTCCAATACTCTGCTCAGTTGCCTGTGTCTGAATAGCGTGGGGGGCACTTTCTTCAAGCCTTTTAATTCCCACACTAATTTGCAAGTCGTAAAAAGAAACTGACTGTAATCCATGATTTTGCATTTAATTTCATGTTGCCCTAATCAGTCCAGTTTAACCCACTCATCTGTGACGGGGGGCACTCAAACATGTCATTGACCCTAAACCACACATAAATCACACAGTCTGAACACACACAAGATATTTTGTCTTTCACCTTCGCAGAAAATTAATTGCTTCTTAAATGCTATTTGACTGATGCACTTTCAACTACATTGGGGACAATCTGTATTCAATCCTTATTCCACTGCGGTAATATTTGGGCTGTTCGAACGCCTCAAAACAGGTCAACAATGAGTAAAAAATGTAATTTTGTCTTTTTAGATCCAGTTTAGCCAAACCTCTTCTATTTACAGGACAATAAAAGTTGATTGGGTTTCAATACTCTATCTTCTTACAATGAGGCAAACAAGGCATGCTGATCCTCCCAATGATCCTGGATCCTATGGAATAATCCTGAATTTTGGAGAGCTGTCCCATTGTCCTGTTAGGTGGGGATTATGTCCGACGTGAGCTGTATCTGTTTTCTTAGGACCCACATAGAGTTGAATAGAATATGTATGACTGTTGCAGTTCTACCTCTGGTGGAATAATGATGTCTGTGTGAAGCGCAAAGGTCTGGGATACTCAGACTGCAGACCACTATTTGCAATATCACAGTGGTAGCCAGGCTCAGCAGCTGTGGCCCTGACTCACATTGAAAAGGGAGCTTGAAAATAATCGAACAACAAATAAAAGGGTAATAATAAGTTTGACACCAGTTGGGATGATCAGCCAGATATAGCTGGCACTGCAGCAGATCCCTTGGATATAGATGGAGTGGCAGTGCAGTTGTTAAACCCTTCCCAACCAGGGCTGGCTCCCAGGGGATGGTGATGACGGTGGGTAATACTAGTGGTGCAGACTAGCAGAGAAATGAACAGCTGGAAATACTTTTGCTTTACCTTTTACTGAAGTTATTACACAGTGTCCAGGGTAATACAGCCACCACCAGGTACATGGTCGGGCCAGTCTGGGATGAACTGTAGTCTGTTCAATGAGTATAGTGGCCTACCTGCTGAGTTGAAAACAGGATGAAGTGCTGGTGATCCGCGCTATTGAAAGGAAAACCAGGACCTGAGAAGTCTGGTGCAATGGTGTTTCTTTATTCCGCCACTTTTCGGAGCAACCTCTGCTCCTTCCTCAGGGATAATAAGCAAATTTCAGCGGGCGATTGCCCCTCTCTGCCAAAAGATAAGACCTTATGTGCGTTTTTTATGTCTCACTTTTCTAGATACCTGCTGACTTGTCCTTGTTGTAAGTTTCTAGGTGCGCTTGTGCTGTCCTGTAATCCCTTCTTGGTTGACATGGGTTACCTCCATCCAGGTAGTGCAGGCCCTGTGAGTATCTGTACTCCGCTCAGAGCAATTCTCTCGTCCTCTATACTACTGATGCGCCCCAGAAGGTCCCACTTGAGTGGCTAGTGAGCATAAAACTCACTAGCCTCCACTTTCTGACACCAGGCCCTGTAAGCCTGAGTGACCTAGGGACTGCTATTCAACCTTACAGCTGGTTCTTCAGAGCAGCCACCTGGCTCGCTCCTGACTGAACCTTTCCTGTGTCTAGCTCATCCTTACTACCTAGCTAACCACTCCTTCAACCAGAAACTGAGACACATGCCCAAATAATCTATAGAAATGAGACAAATGCGCAATAGGGTATTGTCTCTATTATATAGAGGTAAATGTATGGTGACAAGGGCCTGCTCATCTGATCTGGTTGTATAACCCACAACCAGTATGAACGCTTAGTCAGTAGCTGCTGCTGGATCCACACATCCACAGGTCACCGCAGAAATCAACATAAAAGGACAAAGTGTCGTACGATCCGCGCTGCTGCATTCATGTCCCTGAGGAAGGAGCTGGGAAATTGCTCCAAAACGCGTCGGATTAAAGAACCATTTCAACCAGACGATCCATTGTCCTGGTCTTCCTTTGGTAGCAGCGCGGATCGTAAGACACTTTGTCCTTTTATGCTGCTACATGCCCAAATAAGGCCTTTTCAGTGCTCAGCTTCCTAGTTGAAGTTCAGGCTGTGTTGAATGCATCAGACTTCCAGCAAAGGGACTCCCAATTCTCTCCAGACATGGCATTACAATATGTACATAAAATACCATTTGTGGCAGCCAGACTGCAGAGGCACTACATCTGCTCCTTGGGGGTTTTATGACCCCCCCATTCTACATCCATACCAATTTTATGGATTTAGTCCCTTTGCAGATATAACGGCTCCCACTCTTCTAGGAAGGTTTTGTACAAGACTTTGTAGGTGTCTGTGTGGCGTTTTGCCAATTTTTCCAGAAGACCATTTGTGATGTAACACTGCGGTTGGGGAGAGGCCGGGCTCACAATCTCCAATCTAGATCTAAACAAAGGTGTTTTGATGGGGTTGAGGTCTGGGCTTTATGTAGCTCGTTGTCTTCTTCCACACAAACCTCTCCCAACCGTGTCTTTACGGACCTTGCTTTGGGTACTTGACACTGTTATGGAGAACAGAAAAGGGTCTTCCCCCAAATTGTTTCCACAAAGTTGAAATCCAAACTTGTCCAAACTGTCTTGTACTGAAACATTAAGGTTTCCCTTCACTGAGAATAAGGGGTCAAGGCCAACCCCAAAAGAGTGATACACCCCATGGCCATTGTATACTCGGAACCAGGCTTTGGTGCTTCCGGGGAGTCACAGGGGTTGAGATCTGGCTCCGTGACCCTGGGGATCAACTTAAAAGTTCAGGGAATAAGGATTTAGGGATGGTTGTTGTGACGCCACCCGTAGTGTTCGGCTATTGATGGCCGACGCTGTGGTGCGGGACTCCTGGGGATGATGGGATTGCAGCTAAAGTGATATCGCTCCCCATGGGTGGAGCAGTTTCCCAGGGCAACCGGTAAAGTCTATGGCAGTGGTAGGCCAGCGGGGCTGTTCTGACAGGAGACGGGGTCGGAGCGACTCGCAGACTGGTCTTCTGTGGCCTGCATGTCTTGTCAGTCTACCGCTCCACAGGCGGGGAATAAACAGTCTCACACATAGTTCTGGAGTTCTATACCCAGTTTTATTTAGCTTTCACTTCAGCGCTGTCGCCGGGTACTGTCCTTGCCAAGTCTCAGTCCAGATAGTTCCTAAAGAACCGGCATAGTTTGTCCAGGACACCTCCTTATGTTCCTTTCTCTCACGGTTTGCTTTCTCTCTCAGCGCTAACTGTCCGCCTCCGCTCACAGTGCCCCAATCTAGCAGCCATGGTTTCTGTCGGGCGACCGGTGCCAAGCCCCCTGACCCTAGTTAGGTTTCTTTCTCGTGTGTCGGGTGTTGGCGACAGCTCCTCTAGATCTAGTGGCCTCCGGTTCTATGGTTGGAGCGTAGAGTCTCCTCGCCACCTTCAGGGCTGGTCCCCTGGTTCCCAACCAGCCCTTCTGTTTAACTTCGATTCAGGCATACGGGTGGATTGCTCTCTGCCCGGCGCCCCTAGGGACCCAGGACGAGCTCCACACTGCTCAAGTCCTCTGGATCCTCACTCTGACTACTCTCACTAACTTCCCACCCTCCACCTGTCTTCGCTCTGTTCCCTGGCTGAGCCCTCCCTCTATCGGGTCTGTCCACCATCCCTGGGACCAGGTGTGTTGGATGTTTGGTAGGTGTCTGGACTTACCATCCTGTTTCCCTGAGAACAGGAATACCCCACCCGTCGAGTGGATGCAGTACCCCTTATGGCGACTGGACTGCAGGGGTGCCACAATACCATCCAATAGCATTATCCCTCCTCTACCAAACTGTACAGCGGCACAAACCCAGACTCGTCCATCAGACCCAGATAGAGCAAAATGTTTCGTCACTGCACAGAACATGACTCCTCCTGAGCCCAGTGGTGGCATTTGTACACCGCTCAATCCGTCTCTCGGCATTGTGCTTGGCGATGTATAGCTGCAGCTGCTCAGCTATGAAGCTCCAGGCGGGTGCAGTGTTTGTGCTGATGTTACAGAGGAGGTCTGGACTCTGCAGCTATGGGGTCAACAAAACAGTAGGGACTTTTCTGCCCTCTACTCCTCCACACTCGGCCCCCACACTATAACATTACAAGATCTCCACTTCGTGACTGAGTTGCTGTGGTTCCTTCCACTTTTCTGTAATATCACCCACAGGTGATGGAGGAAGATTTAGGAGAGAAGAAATGTCATGAACAGACTTGTTACACCAGTAACATCCTATTACAGGACTGCGCTGGTATCAAAGAGCCCTACACCACCAGCCGCCCTGTCACATGTTAGTAAAGTAAGACAGTATGAAAAGTGGCTGAATGTTATACACCGGGGGTGAGTAGCCGGATGTTATACACCGGGGGTGAGTAGCTGGATGTTATACACCGGGGGTGAGTAGCCGGATGTTATACACCGGGGGTGAGTAGCCGGATGTTATACACCGGGGGTGAGTAGCCGGATGTTATACACCGGGGGTGAGTAGCCGGATGTTATACAACGGGGGTGAGTAGCCGGATGTTATACAACGGGGGTGAGTAGCCGGATGTTATACACCGGGGGTGAGTAGCCGGATGTTATACACCGGGGGTGAGTAGCCGGATGTTATACACCGGGGGTGAGTAGCCGGATGTTATACACCGGGGGTGAGGAGCTGGATGTTATACACTGGGGGTGAGGAGCTGGATGTTATACACTGGGGGTGAGAGGCTGGATGTTATACACTGTGGGTGAGGAACTGGATGTTATACACTGGGGGTGAGGAACTGGATGTTATACACCGGTGGTGAAGGGCCAGATTTTATACGCCGGGAGTGATGAGCCAGATGTAAAAAATCGGGGGTGAGGGGCTGGATGTTATGCATTGAGATGAGGGGCCAGATGTTATACACTGGGAGTGAGGGGCCGGATGTTATACACCGGGGGTGAGGGGCCAGATGTTATAAACCGGGGGTGAGTAGCTGGATGTTATTCTGGCACCCCTGCGGACCGGTTGCCACTAGATGGCGCAGCAGCCGGGATTGGTAAATTGGTCTCCCCACACACACACACACCAACACACTCCCGATCCTAAGTCTAGGTACTCTATGTCCAGCAACGGGATAGCGGGAGGAGCCAGGTGGTGGGTGGAAAGTCAGAGAAGAACCCAGTTAGGGGAGGTTATAAAAGGACAGAACACCAAGTAACAGAAGGAGAATGGAGAGAAAAGAGAGAAGAGAAGAGAAGTGAAGTGAAGTGGTGGAGCAGTAGTAGACCAGACCAACCCAAACAAAGCCAGACCAGTCAGAAGGAGAGGCGTGACCATTGTCCAGGGCTGAGAGAACATGGACCCAGCGGCCTGTGCCGCTATGGGGCTTGCCCGGGTCCAAGACTGTAGTGAAAGACAGAAAGAGTCTAGGTGTGCCCAAATTAGCGGGGACACTAAGGGACTGGGCCGGAATCAGAGTGTCGGCTCTGAAGTGGCCAGGAAGCTTTATGCCACAATCACGAACCCCAGCGGGGTGCGGGGTGTTTATGTCCCAAGATCCAACCTCCAGTGCAGTGAAAGGAAGGCCATCGTATTAGGGCTAGGGGACCCGGAAAGTCACCAAATGAAAGCCTGTGACCACTAGACTGTAGCTAGCATACGGAACAGACCGAAAAGGCACAAAAGACACATGAAAGGGGGAGTCGCAGATAAACCATCAGCTGCTGAAACCACACCAGAGCCGCTGCTGAACTGTGTAAGCTGTACAATCTGTCAAGAAAGGAGAGTAAAACCCAGTTAAAGCTTGATACTGTTTGAGACTCTGATTGCTGCCTGAGAGGAGATAGAAATAGGCAGGAGGGACTGCTGGCCTTACTGCGCTACAACTTACTACACAGTTTGCCCTGGGTACAGCCCTGCCCGTGGAGGGCTCAACATCCGTGCTGCTACCCCCATCATCCTAGAGGTCCCATTGCAGCGGCTGGCTACCAATAGCCGCAACCACGGTGACATAAATCTCTTAAACTGTTAACCTCCCTTTTTATTGACTGCCTGGGACCACGGAGCCGGGTCACGAACACATCCCGCAGCCCCAGATGAGGACAGAGGGCCCGTTTCCGAGTACCCCACAGCCCAGGTCAGTGGATAATTATACAACGGGGGTGAGGAGCTAGATGTTACACACCGGAGACAAGGGACCAGATGTTATACACCAGGGACGATGGGACTGAGTGAGAAACTTGAATTTAATTATCGATGTGTCTCAGTACTTTAGCCCATGTAGTGGATTTTATCACTTATAGAGATGAGCAGCAATGCCTTACACAGTTTATGGACAAGACAGGTACCTCGTCACCTTTAAACTGGTCCTGGATCAGCGAGCGGGGATTAAATGAAAATGGTGAGATCTAAAAAATTTAACAAATAGACATCAGTGGAGGTTGGGGTGGTTTACGTTTAGTGGCATCGGTTCATAGTTTAGGACCATCTTTTGCTCTTATTCTGGGCTCTATTGAAGGCGTACACGTACGGTTCCCCATTTCTTCTCTCAGGTGTTACATTTCTTCCCTATCCGCGGTATCTATGACACTACTGTATAGCCAGTCACTGATGGCACAACACATCCTCCTACAAGCAGCGGATCCATTGGAATTCTGTCTGTCTCCTCTCTGTTGTGAGAGATAATGGTATTTGTCTAAGAACTCAGCATTTCCAGAATGCAGCATTATAAACAAGCGTCGTCGCTTCACTTAATTCTCCACTTCTGTCTTCAATATTGTTGTCTCCTCCTTAAGACTTTTTAGGGACATTTTGCTGGGCATGTGCTTCCTCTAAAGGGAGAAAATCCTACAGCATACTCAAAACTCGATTCTCTGGACCCACATTAACACTGGAATGCAGAAGAACTGCAATACCAGACTTGAAGGTGGCTTGTTCGTTGTTCCTCGGAGTAGCAGCCCTGTGTTTATAATTTCATGCAGCCCCTTTACATGTTTAGGGCTTAAATTGTTTGGTGTTAATTTGTGCATGGATTTGCCAGCACTGCCCTGATATTTCAAATGTAATCCTGGCAAACTTGGTGATACACAAAACGAGCAGGTTTACACAAAACCTCACCCATGCATGATTAGTAGGGTCCCAGGTGGCTCAAGGGCGAGGCTAAGTCATCCTTGGCGGCGAGTGCATGTGTATATATGTGGCACTTCTAGGAGTCCGGTTGCCACAGTGGCATTGCCTCCCTCATAGGGGGTGAATGTCATGCCTGGAAGCAAAAAGGTGCCCCCTAATCAGGTAACACCAGCTCACCTCCTCCTCCTGTTCAATGACTGATAATGACTCGCCCACCAGGGCCGTGGGGTATTCAGAGCTGGGCGGCAGTTCTGCTGGGGGAGTTACGGGGATCAAGACCCGACTCCGTGGCCCTGGGCGGTCAAAAAAAGGGGGTAAAATAATTGGGAATTAACGTGACGCCACCCGTGGTGTGCGGCTATGGGTAACCGCCGCTGCAGTCGGGACCTCTGGGGATGATGGGAGTAGCAGCGAAAGATGTTGAGCCCTCCACGGGTAGAGCCGGTCCCCAGGGCACCCGTGAAGTCTGTAGTAAAACAGGGGTGCAATGTTCACAGTCACAGGCAGTCTCCTGCTGCCGGATCACAGAACCAGTCTATCTCCCCTCAGGAGCAAGAAGCACAGTGGCAGACAACATCGAGCTTTAACTGGGTTTGCTCTTTTCCTCACAGATGGTACAGTTTACAACAGTTCAGTAGCAGCTCTGGTGTAGTCTAAGCAGCCAGGATGGTTCATCTGCGTCACCCCCTTTTCTGTCTTTTTCGGGCCTTGTTCGGTCTGTCCGCACGCTAGCTACGATCCAGCGGTCATGGGCTTTCAGTGAGTGACCTACCGGGTCCCCTAGCCCTAGTATGAAGGCCTTCTCTTCACTGCGCTGGTGGTTGGGTTTCCGGGACATAAAGACCCCGCCGGGGTTCGTGGTTGCAGCATACATCATCCTGGCCACTTCAGCAAAGTCGGCATTCTGGTTCGGCCCAATCCCCAGTGTCCTCGCTAATTCAAGCACACCTGGACTCCTTTTTTCTCTCCCCACGGTCTACAGCCTTGGAACCGGGCAAGTCTCATAGTGGCACAGACCGCCGAGTCCGTCTCCTCGCAGTCCTGCCTGGTGGTGTTCTACCTCTCCTTCTACAGTCTGGACTTCACTTGACTTCCCTTGACTGACTGGCTACTTACCTTTGTGCTGTTCAGTGTTGTTAACGCCCCTAACCGGGTCCTTCTCTGACTTTCCACCCTCCACCTGGCTCCTCCCGCTATCCCGCTGCTGGGCATAGAGTCACTAAACCTAGGATTGGGAGTGTGTTGGGTGTGTGTGGCGAGACCGATTTACAATCCCGGCTGCTGCGCCAAAGTGGCAACCGGTCCGCAGGGGCTCCACAATAACAAGTCTATATACTGTAGGTAACACAGGATCCATCATTCACTATAGGTGATGTCACAGCTCACCTCCTCCTGTACAATGACTGATAACACCTCTATAAACAGTAGATAACACAGGATCCACCATTCACAATAGGTGATATCACAGCTCACCCTCCTCCTGTACAATGACAGATAACACTCTATATACAGTAGATAACACAGGATCCACCATTCACAATAAGGTGATATCACAGCTCACCTCCTCCATCCTGTACAATGACTGATAACCTCTATATACAGTAGATAACACAGGATCCACCATTCACAATAGGTGATATCACAGCTCACTCCTCCTCCTGTACAATGACTGATAACACCTCTATAACAGTAGATAACACAGGATCCACCATTTACAATAGGTGATATCACAGCTCACCTCCTCCTGTACAATGACTGATAACACCTCTATATACAGTAGATAACACAGGATCCACCATTCACAATAAGTGATATCACAGCTCACCTCCTCCTCCTGTACAATGACTGATAACACCTCTATATACAGTAGATAACACAGGATCCACCATTCACAATAGGTGATATCACAGCTCACCTCCTCCTGTACAATGACTGATAACACCTCTATTTACAGTAGATAACACAGGATCCACCATTCACAATAGGTGATATCACAGCTCACCTCCTCCTCCTGTACAATGACTGATAACACCTCTATATACAGTAAATAACACAGGATCCACCATTCACAATAGGTGATGTCACAGCTCACCTCCTCCTCCTGTACAATGACTGATAACACCTCTATATACAGTAGATAACACAGGATCCACCATTCACAATAGGTGATATCACAGCTCACCTCCTCCTTTACAATGACTGATAACACCTCTATTTACAGTAGATAACACAGGATCCACCATTCACAATAGGTGATATCACAGCTCACCTCCTCCTGTACAATAACTGATAACACCTCTATATACAGTAGATAACACAGGATCCACCATTCACAATAGGTGATATCACAGCTCACCTCCTCCTCCTGTACAATGACTGATAACACCTCTATATACAGTAGATAACACAGGATCCACCATTCACAATAGGTGATATCACAGCTCACCTCCTCCTGTACAATCACTGATAACCTCTATATACAGTAGATAACACAGGATCCACCATTCACAATAGGTGATGTCACAGCTCACCTCCTCCTGTACAATGACTGATAACACCTCTATATACAGTAGATAACACAGGATCCACCATTCACAATAGGTGATGTCACAGCTCACCTCCTCCTGTACAATGACTGATAACACCTCTATATACAGTAGATAACACTGGATCCAACATTCACTATAGGTGATGTCACAGCTCACCTCCTCCCCCTCCTTCACTATGACTTTTGTGCTCATTCATCAGATGCGTCAATGCAAAATACCGATAAGAGTCTGTTCTTTGTGGGTGATTCTTTCTGGAAACGAGTTTTTTTTTAAAAATAGCAGTGGCCGTGTGATAATTACAAGATTTTCTCGTTTTTGTTTTTAATACCAATTGTAATTTAAAAAAATGCTCCAAATTTTATAGAAATACATAAAACTACTAATGTTAGGGCCCTTTCACATCAGCGTTTTTTTCAAATCGCGGCAGATGCGGTGAAAAAAAAACGCATCTGCCGCGATTACCGCATACCAACTGCACTTGCGGCACGGTTGCGGCAAGCCCCATACAATGTATAGGCGGACTTGCGGCAGGTGCGGTGAAAAAAACGCATCTGCTGCGAATACCGCATACCGGCTGCACTTGCGGCACGGTTGCGGCGCGGTTGCGGTAAACGCCATACAAGGTATAGGCGTACTTGCGGCAAGTGCGGTTTTGGCACTTGTGGCAGGTGCGGCCGCGAAAAAAAATGCTGTCAGCCGCGGTTTTTTTCGCGGCCGCACCTGCCGCAAGTGCCAAAACCGCATTTGCCGCACCTGCCGCAAGTACGCCTATACCTTGTATGGCGTTTACCGCAACCGTGCCGCAAGTGCAGCCGGTATGCGGTATTCACGGCAGATGCGGTTTTTTTCACGCCATCTGCCGCGATTTGAAAAAAACGCTGATGTGAAAGGGCCCTAAGTCTTAGTAGACCTTAATTTTCATCTGTCGTTTTCTGACACCATCCCTTTAAACTGAAATTGTTATCAATGAAAATATAATACAGTGTATATAGATATATAATATCCCTTGTGTCATGTTTTTGTTTTTCGATACCTCTAATCCGAACCGTGAAGGAAACACCATGTGATTGTGGGCGTCAGCAGCTGTTAACTGTATGAGCATTATTACACCCCGCTGTATCTTACAGATCTCATCATCATCGGTATAAACAATCAATTACTTCATCAATTTAACTAAATAGGCATTTTTATGGCATCCCCAATCCTCGCCTAGATTACACTCATCTTATCATACGAGGCAGAGCCGCACGGAGAGGATGAGAAATATCTATTGTACTTAGTTCTTAATTGTGCATGATAATGATTATTATTAGTGGTAATTGTTGTTTTTGGCTCTTTTTGTGTGTTTAGGGAATAGACGCCATATGGAGGTTGTATAATATTTGCATTTGGTGTACTTGTCAGCGGTGCCCTTACTACGGGACAGTCATCCAGTCTGGATCCTAACTCACCATCCATGGCTGCTGCGGGAGCTGTAGATTTCTACAAAGGATGGAGTGGTATGTATTGATAAATTGGGTATTGATTTCTTCCTATACCACCCCGGGGTAGATGATGGTGACCAGAGGTTTGTGGCCTCAATGCAAAATCCTTTACCTACTCCATTAAACACAATCTGTCAGCAGGTTATTGCTACCTCATCTGAGAGCAGCATGTTGTAGGCAAAGAGACTCTGAATCCAATGATGTATCAATTATATTACTGGCTGAAGCAGTTATCACACAATCAATGCATTTAGCTTTAGACATGTAGCAGAGCTGGGAGAGTTCCTTTCCCCCCCACACCAGGCTCTCTATAGAGATTGTACATTGATAGTGAGGTGTCAATCACAGCAGGGGGCTTATCGGACTGCAAAGTAGTCCAGTGATGGTAATCACCAGGTGATAAAGCTTTTAGTTAAGTTAACAATAGCATACACTGATAAGAAAGGCACAGTTAATTTTGTTTGCTAACCCAAGCAGCATACTGTTCTTCTCAGTTTCCATAGCAAAAACCTGCTGATTCCTTTTACTAGCACTGGCGTCTTTATATGGTAGAAGGTGATAAAATATGACCCAATTACTATTTTTATGCTCACTATACATATACCCCTAAATAAAGTGTATACACAAACTGAACCTCATGCAGCCCTATATTGTCTGATGATGTAAACCATAGACATGCTAGTGTCTGGCACATAACATGGTCCAAAACTACCATGAACTTAATGTTCTGCGCCTATAAGCATACTTGCCTACAGTCCTGAAATTGCCAGGAGAATTCCACATTCTGACCCAAAAAAGTGGCGCCTACATGCTAAACCAGGGGTTGACATATCATTTAAAAAAAGCAAAGAAGCCACTGCTGCCTGTGGTTAGCACGTAGTACAAAAAGTGCATATGCACATATTAATTTCTAACTGTACTCTAAAACTGAGACATTTAGCAAACAATTGATCAATTCTTTGAGCTACCCCGCCATTTCACGGCAATCTCAGATGGGGCAGTCCTACTCTACTTTTTTTATATATGCTGTGCCATTACAGCCTCCTAAAAGCATTAGAAGCAAGACCACATTAAATGCACACGTACTTGAAGCATTTCTGAACCACTCCCATGGCGCCAGAAGGGCAAGCGCAGATAAAGGCCAACCAGGTCCGGACATGACATCTGGACATTATCAGATCTGACCCCACCACACTGCCAGACCAGCAAGCATGGAAGAGGGTGGAACAGGCCCAGACACGTGCAACAGTTAAGCAGAGCCGTTGGGAGGGTGGGGCCACTGTATGTATGTACAGCGGCCTAGATCAATCACAATAAAGACAGATAGAATGGCATACAAAACCAAGCACGCACGGCAAAAAGTGGGGGTCAGTCACAAACCAATAACAAATAAAAAAGCCAAGAAGCCAGCGCTGCCTCTGGTTAGCATGCAGTACATAAAGTGCATATGCACATATTCATTTCTAACTGTATTTAAAACTGAGACATTTAGCAAACAATTAATTAATTCTTTGAGCCACCCCGCCACTTCACGGCAATCTCAAATGGGGCAGTCCTACTCTACGTTTTTAATATACAATGTGCCATTACGGTCTCCTAAATGCATTAAAAGCAAGACCACATTAAATGCACACTTAACTGAAGCATTTCTGAAACACTCTGACGGAGCCAGAAGGTGGTCTTGCTTTTAATGCATTTAAGAGGCTGTAATGGCACAACCTATATAAAAAAGGTAGAGTAGGACTGCCCCATCTGAGAATGCCGTGAAGTGGCGGATGGCTCAAAGAATTGATCAATTATTTGCTAAATATCTGTTTTAAATTACAGTTAGAAATGAATATGTGCATATGCACTTTTTGTACTGCATGCTAACCACAGGAAGCGCTGGCTTCTTGGCTTCTTGATTTTACATATCATTGGTGCAACTTGTGTAGCCACACAAGGGCCCAAGAGGTGAGGGGGCCCATATCCACCTCCAAAACAGGTAGAATTCTGTATTTTGATGAGATATTGCGCTGCAAATGTCCTATATACTGTCCTTGCCCCCTTCTGTCTGTATCCTCCATTGTGCTAGACTTTCTGGGCAGGGCCTATAGTGGTTGTTTATTTCTTTTGAATACATTACAGTGGATAGGGATCTATAGAAGGAAAGTAAGAAACTAACCACTGAGGTCAATGACTGGCTTTAAGTAGTGTTTAGTGAGTTGTGTAATATTTGTAACCGCTATACTCGTAATGAGTACATTGTTATACTCGTGTATTCATCCAAATAGCGAGTCCAGTGTTAGTCAATTAGTCATAGGCTCCGCCCACACACATCCAGCCATAAAACGAGCATTTCTGGGGCACGGCGGGAGGGAGGGCTATTTTGCCTTTCCAATGCATAAAACACCTTGCAGTGCCCCCAGAGAGACCCTAACATTCAATCTGCTCTCCCCGAGGCGCCAGCTCACTTTGTGTACTGAAGGGAGCTGGCAATTTGTGTCAGATCGTTCAAGATCAACACATCACTCATGAGCACCAGCAAAACGCCCCGAGTAAAAAGTATCGCGAATACCGTACTATCCACGCGAGTAACTAATAGTAACGATTACACTCGCTCATTACTAATCACAGTCTACAAGGGTTGGGTGAGGATATGTCTGGCATCAAGGGCCCATTTGTAGCGCGCTGACTAGCACGGCGCTACAGATACAGTAGGTGAAGAGAGAGGACCCTGCCCATGAGGGCTCACAAGTCTACAAGGGATGATGAGGATACAGTTGGTGAGGAGAGGAGACCCTGCCTGCTAGGGCTCACAGTCTAAAAGGGATGGGTCATAGGTGAGGGGAAAGGACGCTGACCACGAAGGCTTACTGTCTGCAAGGGATAGGTGAGGATACAGTAGGAGAGGAGCAAGGACCTTGCCCATGAGGGCTCACAGTCTAGAAGGGATGGGTAAGGATACAGTAGGTGAGGAGAAAGGTCCCTGCCCACGAGGGCTCACAGTCTACAAGGGATTGGTGAGGATACAGTAGGTGAGGAGAGAGGACCCTGCCTATGAGGGCTACAGGCTACAAGAGGTGGGTGAGGATACAGTAGATGAGGAGAGAAGACCCTGACTTTGAGGGCTCACTGACTACTAGGGATCGGTGAGGATACAGTAGGTGAGGAGAGATGACCCTGCCCACAAGGGCTCACAATCTACAAGGGATAGGGGAGGATATAGTAGGTGACGAGAGAGGACACTACCCGTGAGGCCTCACAGTCTATAAGGGATGGGGAGGATACACTAGGAGAGGGTAGAACTGGTCATGCAGCGCTTTAGTGGACTGAGCATTACTGCAGATTGTAGACTTGTCGGAAGAAGTGGGTCTTCATGTTCCTTTGGAACTCTCGCCCACTATAAAAAACTTCAAGAGTGTGGAGGATGTGCGGAGAGGATCGGAGGTTACATGTAGATAGGTAGCAGGAGACCAGGTCACACATGCATGGAGGATACAGGTTGTAGATGGCTTTGTATTTCATCGTTAGAGTTTTGATATCCAAGGTAAAGTTTTGAACTGGAGTCTATGGGCAATGAGAAGCCATTGAAGGACTTGGCAGAGAGGAGAGGTCGGGGAATATTGGAGGGACAGGTGGATTAGTCGGGCAGCAGAGTTTAGGGTTGATTGGAATGGTGCAAGAGTACTAGAGGGGAGGCCAGAGAGTAGGAGGTTGCAATAGTCGAGGCGGGAGATGATGAGGGCATGCACAAGTGTTTTTGCAGGTCTTCCTTTCATATAGATCGTATGTATAATTTTTACAAAAATTGATTGTCGATCCACTTTAAGGCTACATTCAGACTGTGTGCGTTTTTTGATCCGGTTTATGCAATGTACTGCAGAAAATGGATCACTCAAATGACACTCCAGCAAAGTCTATGGGTTTTCATTTTTGCCATTCAGACTGTGCTCTTTTAAAGTGATCTGTTTTTTCGCTTTAGGAGAGCTCCGTTTTGGAAAATGACATGTCAATTTGTGCTGTGTTTTTGTGGCGTCCCACTGGTCAGGTGTCACAATTGGGGTACTGCACCCATAAATTAGTGCAGTTACCCCTGTCACAGTGGAGTGTAGGGTTTGTTGGAGGATCCCATCCCAGTACTCCCACACACCCACCTAGGCAGATGGTAAGGGCCCATACCCTAGGGGGGGGGTTAGGGGAGGAAGGAGGTAGAAGAACCGATTCTAGTTTGGCCTCGAGGAAAGACAGAGCACGGGAGCCCTGAGAGAGAGAAGGGGACTCTGAGAGAGAGAAAACAGGCAGCCCAGACTGAAGGATGGGACCTCCCAAATCGGAGCGTCCATGCTCCGAGAGGGAACACTGGTCCATACACTGGAGTGCCGGTTCTGAAGACGCGACATAGGGAGTTCAGCCCCCGAGTTGTAACACCGGTCGTCACGGGTCCATCTACCGGCCCCGACACCCTATCACAAGGAGACTAGTCACACCAGGATAACCCACCAGGGTCGAGTTCTAGTACAGCAGAGAGGAGAACGGAAAGCCGGGATACTCAGGAAGCACCCCAATAGGGCCTGGTACTAAGTGGGCTGTTCCCGGACAGGCAGCTGCAGCAGAACACGGGTTAGAGCAAGGAAGGCATACCACGGGAGACTCCGAGAGACTCTGCAGCCCACTGTGACAACCCAGCCGGCTACCTTTACCTAATGACTGTTGTCCACTGTGAACTGTACCACCACCAGCATTGTTCCAGTAAAGTACCCGGGTAGAGTGACAGAGTCTCAGTGTGCTTATTTCGCTGCTGCACTACATCTTGCTTATCTCCATCATCAGCACTTCCATCACTACAGGTACATTCCTGCCCCGGAGGGCCATCTCTACCTGCAGGGAGCTGTACCATCTCGGCTGCTGTACCATGCCTTCCGGAGGTCTGAAGCGGCGCTGGTGCTAATCACCAGAATCTGCGGGTGGCGTCACGATAATCTTACAAACTTTTATTCCCATTTCAACTACCCCTTTTTAGTTGACATCCAGGGCCACGGGTCTGGGCAGGCCACCAGTGACATCCCTACAGCAGCAGAGGGCCCAGACACTCGAGTCCCAATACCCTGTTCTAGTCATTTTTCTCCCGCATTTTACCCATAGGAGACCTTCAAAACGGGGAAAAAATGCAGCAGTCAAAAACGGATCTAAAAACTGATCCGTTTTTTTTAAACCACTCAAACAAAAACGATTCAGCTTTCCAGCAGAATAAAACAAAAATGCAGCACAAAACCATGAAAAAATAAGCACAGTGTGAATATAGCCTAAATATCAAAATTTTTAACAGTAAAATGTGGCAAAGTATGCTGAGACAGTGCAGAACCATGGAATTAAATAAATATGATGTGACCAGGGTCTTAAATGCCAACCTTTTGGAAAGAATTGCCATTTTGACTTGAGTGGTCCCTTATCTTGTGTCCGTAAGCCTATCTGGTCTCTCTAAATAAAAAAAAGACCTCTTATGCCATTTACCATGAAAAAAGCCCTATCCAGTCTGTCTGATGTACGTTTGTCCCGAAAACAGCACCACCTATAGGACATCGCGTACATTACAGTTAAACTGGAAAATTACAGTTAAACGGGAATGTGAAGAAGCCCATTAAATTGGTTGATAAGGCAAAACAGTGCCACCTATAGGACATCTGCGATGAGGGGGTCCATAGGCCATCCGGGACACTGACCGCAGCACAAGTCTTCATTGTCACATGTGCCTGGGTCCACTCCGTCATACACTTTGCGCGGACCCATCCTGCTGCTGCACTTCACTTTGCATTCCACTCTGGAACGCAGACTGGCACCACAGCTCCTCAGGGTACAGGGGAAAAATACATTGTACAAGGATAAGTGAGATCGCACACAACATGTGGACAGGAAGAAGGGAGAGGGTACAGGGGAGAAAGACAGCACAAGGGGAGAGAGAGCGCACAAGGGGAAGAAAGAGCACATAGAGAGAAGAGAGTTTGCACAGGGATGAGAGAGAAAGCACAAGGGAAGAGATAGCACACAGGTTGAGAGACAGCACACGGGAAGAGAGAACAGACAGGGAGAGAAACAGCACAAGGGAAGAGGGAGTTCACAGGTTTAGAGACAGCACAAGGGAAGAGAGAGTGCACAGTGGGAAGAAACAGCACAAGAAAAGAGAGAGCACACGGGGAGAGACAGCACAAGAGGAGAGAGAACATATGGTGGGAGAGACAGCAAAAGGGGAGAGAGAACCTACAAGGGGAAGAGAAAGCACATGGGGGGGAGAGTGTAAAGAGGGAGAGAGAACACACAGGGGAGAGACAGCACAAGATGAGAAAGACAGCACAAGGGAAGAAAGTGCACAGAGGGAGAACAGCACAAGGGAAAGAGCGCACAGATGTACAGAACGGCACAATAGAAGAGAGCGCGCACGAGGCAATGGTGAGCAGCAGTAGCGCCTGTCAAGCCACGACCGCCCTGTGCAGCAGCGGGCTCCCCCCTCCCTCCTCGGTGGCGCTGCGAGTAGTAGTATGAGTAGTTACACTAACATAAAATTGCACATGTTCTGGAATCGCTGATGCGATAGAATCAGGCCCCCGTCTAGTAAACATATAATTATTTTACCTGGTGTAAATGATGCTGTTCTCCTGAATCCGGTTGTTTTTTTAGTTCTACTCCTCTCCTTCCTTAAGATAGGGCCCCTTCTTCCATATATATAAATTTAGTGTTGTTAGCCAAATGGGTGTGGCAGTCATGAAGACGCCCATAGAGAAGGGCTGAAGACCACGCCCACATCTCTATATCTCAAGTATGGAGGCGCGCAGGAACAAAAGAAAAACAACGCGGATTCAGGAGAACAGCGGCAACTACTCCGGGCAAATGACGGCTTCTCTTTACAGAAATGTAACGCCATTACAACTATCACAGTTTTATTGCAATTTATGGTGATCATCTCCACAATGTTCCTACATTTTTTTGTAAATTTCCCCGCGTGGAAGCCAGAGATTGATGCTGGGAGCCGCCTGTATATAAAGCAGCGGGATGTTGTGTCCTGGATGCTTATGACACATTGATGATTGAGGATAAATGGAAGATGAAATATTACACAACCCGGGGGAGCAAGAGAAACTATATGGAGGGAAGAAAGTTATGTGAATGCAGGTCCTGATAATCCCATCCATCCCGCCTTGGATGGCAGACAGATTGCGCTGCCCGGGGACAGATCTCACTGTACGGTGACCCGGGGTCACTTGTGTTTTTATCATGATAGATTTGTGGGGAGCCGTGTCCGGACCCACATCGGGGGACGGTCCCTCAGGTTCTCTGAGCACAATTACATTTTATATCATGAGGCTCCATGACACGTCATGTATGATGCATGCCCTCTATAGGTACAGTATTGTGTACATACTCTGTGTAGAAGTAAATAATTTGACATATTTATTAGTTTATAGTAATAATATGCTGGAGATGATAAATCTCATCTCGGAGGTTTGAGATCCGCATTCCACTCAGTTTATTGTTCTCTGCATTTACCGTATATACTCCCAATTATGAAAGACATATACTGCGGACAGAACAATGGCACTTTTTTATAGTTTTGGCACGCCCCTGTGGAGGTGCCGGCGGCACAGGGGCCAGGTAGTCGGGCTTGAATCCGGGTCCAGCAGCCTGCCGTACCCCGTCTGGCTCTCACGTTCAATTTGTTGACTCCCTAGCCCTCTATGACGGTTAAAGTACACAAATAGTCGAGTCCTATCAAAGATGAGTTCTTTACCCAAACGGTCTTGTGATACACAGGCACAATCTTTAAACGTTTATTTTTGGGGTTATTTGCAGTACTCTCTTTGATGCAGACTGCTCCACAGTTTCAGTGTCTCCAGGCTTACCCCCGCTACATCTGGCATTTAGGCCTCTGGCTGTGTGCTCTGTGGCGCCCCTTGCGTCCAGGAGGCCACAAAAGGGAACTGCAGCCAGGCAGGTAGGACATGTTGCACACCAACACCCTCACAGGCCACACAACCCACATGTAAGAGGAGGTAACATCCAGCCCTGAGATTAGACACTCTATGAGATTGAGGGGTGGTGGATTCAGAGGAGTGGGTTGGGCACACCTGAAGTCAGGTGACTTGACAGTATATAGGAAGGGGGAGGAGGAAAGGAAGGCAGTAGGCCACAGTGAGCTGAACAGTAAAGACCAGAAGGAGGCCGGGCTCAGCTGAGAGGAAAAGACTGAGAAACACACGTTCTGGAAGAGTGAAGGCATAAGGAGCGCAGAATCTGTACTGAGCCAGTGCGAGCCAGAGGAGAGAGAAGCCTATCCAGAGCCAGATCCCCAGGAGTGTGAGAGAGCAGAGAGGGACTGTGTAACCTGGCCCTAGGAACGCAGCTGGAGCTACTGACTGCAGGAGGAGTAGCCCTCCTATATACCGAGAGGAACAGAGAGAAAGGAGCCTGGTAGAGCCTCGTGCTGGAGGACTGCTGGAGGCTGGGCTAAAGTAGAGTGTCTGCTCTAGAGGGGACCGTAGTTCACCCGGCATCCCCAAACAACACGACGGGGGTCTGAGTTTCAGATTGAGATCCCTACCCAAAGGACAGGCAGCTCAAATGACAAAATTAGGACTCACAGAAGCCCGAGTCACCGCCATACTGTCCAGTGTCACACAACACGAAGTAAGGAGAACGTAACAGCCCGGGAAGGACATAGCAGATTGTGTGAGGGGTCACAGAGAGAGAGGCCTGGCTGCAGGGAGCAAAGGGAACCCGGAGAGGGAGAATGTGCCGGTGTGTTAAGAACTTGAACTGTGTAAGAACTGTAACTGTGCTGTAAAGTAACGTGAAGAGCTGAGAGTAAAGCTTGGAAAACCTGGAACTGCTTCCCTTGTGTCTCTGCGTGAAAGCTATTCTCTCCCATACAGGAATACAGCAAGCCTCCACCTGCAGAGCCACAGCTACAGCCTGTCAGCACCAACGCTGAGGAGAGATCCTGCAGCGTCTGCGAAGTAAGTGTGATACAACTTCACCATACAGATAGGTGAACCGCCGCGACACTACTATATTAATGATTAAAGTGAATGAATGAGTAGCACCAACAAGACGAGGATCTTATGAGTATAATGCAATTGTGAAATGCAGAAGCTGCCCTGTGCTATACATGTAAACTGGAGAACTTAGTCTCATTAGTAGCTACTAAAGATTAAGCTTGGCATCCACATCAAGGAGTCTCCATTGCCAAGTCCTAACACTATGCCTCACAGAAATGGTGTAATGTGAATGGATATATATGTCCTAGGTGTAATTAAAAACGACGATTAGGTGTGTATCAGGATCTAGCAATGGTGTCCAAGTGTGGCAACCAAACTAAAGAAAGGGAAAAAATGGAACATGGGAATTAAATTATGGAGTGGGAGCTCAGTCCAAATAAGCAATATATGAATAAGGTCAAGACTGGCATCAACCACAAGCGTAGGTGCTGGCAGAAAAAATTATATACTTACAGATAGGTGAACCGCCGCGACACTACTATATTAATGATTAAAGTGAATGAATGAGTAGCACCAACAAGACGAGGATCTTATGAGTATAATGCAATTGTGAAATGCAGAAGCTGCCCTGTGCTATACATGTAAACTGGAGAACTTAGTCTCATTAGTAGCTACTAAAGATTAAGCTTGGCATCCACATCAAGGAGTCTCCATTGCCAAGTCCTAACACTATGCCTCACAGAAATGGTGTAATGTGAATGGATATATATGTCCTAGGTGTAATTAAAAACGACGATTAGGTGTGTATCGGGATCTAGCAATGGTGTCCAAGTGTGGCAACCAAACTATAGAAAGGGAAAAAATGGAACATGGGAATTAAATTATGGAGTGGGAGCTCAGTCCAAATAAGCAATATATGAATAAGGTCAAGACTGGCATCAACCACAAGCGTAGGTGCTGGCAGAAAATGAGACTAAGTTCTCCAGTTTACATGTATAGCACAGGGCAGCTTCTGCATTTCACAATTGCATTATACTCATAAGATCCTCGTCTTGTTGGTGCTACTCATTCATTCACTTTAATCATTAATATAGTAGTGTCGCGGCGGTTCACCTATCTGTAAGTATATAATTTTTTCTGCCAGCACCTACGCTTGTGGTTGATGCCAGTCTTGACCTTATTCATATATTGCTTATTTGGACTGAGCTCCCACTCCATAATTTAATTCCCATGTTCCATTTTTTCCCTTTCTTTAGTTTGGTTGCCACACTTGGACACCATTGCTAGATCCTGATACACACCTAATCGTCGTTTTTAATTACACCTAGGACAATATATCCATTCACATTACACCATTTCTGTGAGCATAGTGTTAGGACTTGGCAATGGAGACTCCTTGATGTGGATGCCAAGCTTAATCTTTAGTAGCTACTAATGAGACTAAGTTCTCCAGTTTACATGTATAGCACAGGGCAGCTTCTGCATTTCACAATTGCATTATACTCATAAGATCCTCGTCTTGTTGGTGCTACAACTTCACCATAGACTTAACCCTTACTGCCCCGGGAACCCAGTTCTACCCACTGGAACTATACCACCTAAGCTGCCATTACATCTTCCCCGAAGGTTCTGCAGCAGCGGCGGCCCCCATCACTGGCCGTATCAAGTGGGTGGCGTCACGACTGACAACCCCTGTAAATATCCCCTTTTATTGCCAGGGCCCGGGACACGGTCTTGACCAGGACCACCTGTGACTTCCCCAGTAAAGACCCGGTCCGGTACCGAGTACCCTTGTCCCAGTGGGCTCGACAGCTCCTTGAGTCCTCCTGTACTACCTGTAGTTTCCTGCTTGCATAAACAATG
Source organism: Allobates femoralis (assembly GCA_033576535.1). Classification (NCBI taxonomy): domain Eukaryota; kingdom Metazoa; phylum Chordata; class Amphibia; order Anura; family Aromobatidae; genus Allobates; species Allobates femoralis. The sequence continues at coordinate 36,059,106 of JARQOC010000012.1, forward strand.
GGGGTTGCTTTTTAGGACACCGTTCCCACCCAAACCAACGGTGTCTGTCACCCAACTCAAAACTACAAAACAAGGGCAACACAGAAGGGACAAATGCAACAGGGAGGGCCCTGCTCCTAGGGGACGGGGAAAGGGAGACCTCCTGCACTCACCTGCAGCTGTGCCCTGATCTCCCAACTCACCCTATACGTGCTCTTTCATCCCACCGCCGAGGAGGATATCTGGTCCCTCACTGGCCCTGATGTAAGCGCTCACGAGGGAGATGACCGGCAGGGGCCCGATTCTATCGCATCAGGAGATTCTAGAATGTGTGAGATTATATACTGGTTCAACTATAATGTTTTAGGTTACTACATGCAAAAAAATAGGTGCATGTAAAACTGTGATAGCAATTGAATTGTCTAAAGTCCAAACATTAAGGTAGGTATATGTATGGAAAATATGATGAATTCTGGTATTGATTAAATATAGTATCCAAATGGTACTAGTTATGTGTGTGACCTCAAATCTGGTAAGCAGAGCGATATTAGGAATGTTTTGTTATACTAATATGGCGGCCGTTACACCCTGAACTCCACTACGCATCAGTGGGAGTAGTAATATGGTGACCGTTATACCCTGAGCGCCACTGAGCATCAGTGGGTGTAGTAATATGGCAGCCGTTACACCCTGAGCATTACTGTGCATCAGTGGGTGTAGTAATATGGAGGCCGTTACACCCTGAACTCCACTACGCATCAGTGATACGGCGAGCGCATTAGCCATGATCTAATGGTAGATGCTAGACTGTGTATGCTCCTTCCAAGTCTGGCATGACTTGCGTGATAGGGGTGTGGTTGAGGGGTGGTCGAAGGCCGCCCTTACATGATTCATGATTCTAGTGGATGGGGGGAAATGTCACCACACCCACCAAAGAAGCTTTTCACGCCTACCAATGAAGGTGTGTCAGTTGGTGGGTGTAGCGGTGTAGCCCATGTACGGGGGGGGGGTCTTAGTTCCCCTTGTGGCACCCCAGAGTTCGGATGCCACTATGCCATTATCTCCCCTGGGGGTAGTGTCATACCCAAAGAGCAACAGAGGGTACTCACACCAGGCAAAACCAAAGCACACAACACCTTTCTGTCTCCAGGCCTGAAGGGGGAGATCTAAAACCCAGGTTCAGGACAGCAGCCCTATAAATTCGGGTCTGGGGCGGAGTTAGTCAGTTCAGTACAGAGCAGTACTGAGGAAGACATCCTGTGGACTGGAGCAGTGCTAAGCTCGTCCCAGGGTAGCTAAGCCTAGCTGAGGGATCTAAGGCAAGGGTCTGAGAAAGGAGAGGAGAGCCTGGGGAGTGGAGCGGTGTCAAGCTCACCCCAGAGGAGTAAGTGCCAGACAATGGACACCGGAGTCTCAGGCTGTGCAGGGCCTAACGACCCGGCAGCCAACACCGGAGGAATTCCAAGTTCCCCATCCACACCAAGTGCCCAGAGGCATATAGGTGTCAAAAGCCCAGGAGTAGCCGCCCGTGAAGTGGGGCTAGAGAAGGACTCGTGCTCCCTGTCATACCGGCACGTGCAGGAGAGAGACAGAGAGAGAGGGCCGCAGCTCAGCTTCAAGCAGCAGCAGGGACCCAAAGGAGAAAGTGCAGCAGGCAGGCCTCAGAACTTGCCAGATGAGGAGATCCCCGAGTTGCTCCAAGGTTACATGAACTCACAGCAACAGCAACTGTGGCTGAATAGGTATTTCCAGTTAAGGATTTGAGGAACCAACTGAACGTGAGCATGTCTGTTAATGCCAACCTCCATCCTGCACCCTACACCCTTCAACATCCACTACCCAGGGGATCCGCTCCGCCCATGGGGAGCCGCTCCATCCCAGCTGCCCGTTCATAGTCCCCAGAGGTTCTGCAGCAGCGGTGGCCACTCATAGCCACAAACCACAGGTAGTGTCACAAATAATCTTTTTTAATTTTTCCCCAAGAACTCTTTAACACTGAACCCAGGGTCACGGAGCTGGGTCTGGACCCCCGTGACTCCCCAGAAACACCGCAGCCTGGTTCTAAGTACCCCACGACCCTGGGGCACATCACCCCTCTGCACCCTCCCCTGTCTTACTTCCAAACCCCCGCTGCAATTCTAATAAAGTGCATGGCCACATGTCTTCACTAAAGTAATGACTTGGCAATATGGCGACTGATACACCCGGTCCGCCACTGCACATGACCGGGTGTACAAAGATGGCGGCCACATCAGTTACAATGCATGAGCATGGAAAGAGGGTTTTTTTCTACAATCTGGCCAATCAGGAGATACCTGGGTCTAACTGTGCAGTGGCCAGTGGCCTCTAGGTGGCACTATTTTGGGGATAAACTTGCAGACAGACTGACTAAGGCTTTTATGTGAGTAGATAGCTTCAGGTCAGGAGACCCACGGACAGGGCCGGCATTAGGGGGGGGCAGACTGGGCAGTTGCCTAGGGCCCTACTCTCTTAGGGGCCCCCAAAGGAGCTGAACTGAAAATAGCAATAAAACAGTGAAAAAAATGTAAAAATACACATATTTGGTATCGCTGCGTTCGTAAGAATCTAAGCTATCAATATATGAAGTAAATTAATCCAAATGGTAAATGGCATAATGGGAAAAAAATAAAAACGCCAGAATTATGTTTTTTAGGCCACCACGTTGTAATAAAAGGCGATCAAAATGTTGTATCTGACTCAAAATGGTATCGGTAAAAATGTCAGCTCAGGGCACATAAAGTAACCCCTCACATAGCCCTGTATCTTCAAAAATTAAAACATCATGGGTCTCGGAAAAAAAAAAATATTTTTTTTTTTTTTACAAATTTCAGTTTTTTTTTTTTATGATTGAAATAAAAATGACGTTCAGTATGTTTTTATTCTGACCTAGATAATCAACTTATGAAGTCACTCTTACCATATAACTACGGCCTGTTCCACATCTAAGGTTGGTGTGCGTTTTGCTAAATTTGCCTTTCTAGCCGTTTTTACCGCTAAAAACGCATTAAAAACGCTAGCGTTTTTTCCCCCATTGATTTCAATGGGAACGCATGCATTTTTGCGAACGCAGCACAAAACGTCTTCCCCGATGTTTTGGGCAGCGTTTTTGCATGTGTTTCCATTAAAATCAATGGGAACAAAAACGCATGCGTTTTGATGCGTTTTTGCGGTAAAAACGCATGGAAATGCAAATTGAGCAAAATGCAGCAAAGCGTTAGATGTGAAAGGGGCCTGAGCATTTAGGGCCCACTTTAACCTTTTGCCTAGGGCCCCACTTTGCCTAAAACCGGCCCTGAGTACCGTTACACGTCGCAACATTGCATGCAATTTGCTGGTTGCAGTAAAATCATGGACACATTGTTCTGTTTTCTTGCTGTGTACAAATGGAACAATGTGTCCATGATTTCACTGCAACCAGCAAATTGCCTGTGAAATTGCATGCAGTGTTGCGACGTGTAACGGTACCTTTAGTCCTACAAGCAATGCGGCCCCCCGATATCAATTTTTTTCTACGTGCGGCCCACTAACCCAACTGAGTTTGAGACCCCTGGTCTATAGTATACGGGGTCCAAGGATCCATTCACCAGCACTGAAACAATACGGTTGTGTGCTAGCCATCCATTTTTGAACTTGCATAAGATATGAGGCGTTGACCTGAAGATTTGGGAGTGTAAGGGCGAGTAACAGAGCGGTGGCATGAGGGATGAGGGGCCCCTGCCTGCTAGGCCTATACATGTTACTGACCCATCTGAATCATTCTTTCGGCAGTAGTCCATGAAGCTAATACTTGCGCCATCTGAGTGTGGTGGAACGAAAAATGTATTGGAGCGGTTTGCATGAGGGATGAGGGCTCACTGCCCACGAAGCCTATATATGTTACTGACCCACCTGACTAATTATTTCGGTAGTAGTCCTTGAAGCTAATACTTGTGCCACCTGAGTGCAGCAGAGCATAAAACTAATTGGAGTGGTTTCATGAGGTATGAGGTCCCCCAGCCCAACAGTCCTACAATTTTTAGCCTTAGTAAATTGATGCCACTTTCATAGTGCCTGGCCTAATCTTTTTCTAATGCGGAGACTCTTCTTGTGGTGTCTTTGTTGTGAGTTTTGTGAATTCATCAGGGCTCTCTGAGCACTATGCCTACACCTGTCACTCATATCACTGTTCCTGATCAATGCTTGAAATACTGGGCTAGGCCTTGTCCTATGCATCCATTATGCACAATGATGATTATTTTAACTGTCAGAAATATCACTTTTCCTGATGTCTGTCCCTAATTTGAGCTGTTTTTGCAACTTTGGGCCACTTTGAGGGAGTTTTTGATTTTGCCTTCCATTGATTTTAATGGGATTTGGAAGTTCTATGAACAGTTTTGTTAAACAATTCGGTGATCATATGCTCATTCAGAGAACCGAACCTGAACTTCAAAAGATTCGCTCATCTCTAGTTATCATACCTTGCATGCGCAACTTTGCATAGCGCTGGCAAATACACCGGCTTTCCTAAAGCATGTTGTTATGCCCACAGGTGTGTGATAACCTGCTAATTGGGCCGACTAGTCGGGGAACGAACGCACCCTTGACTAGTCAAAGTCCAAATTTGCATCTCATGAGTGGTCTTTAGAAATACTTTTTCTATAGATCTGGTTATGTGTGTTCCTACATAGAGGGACTATTAGGCAGGGATTATAGTATGTGCACAGAACTACTTACAGATCTCGGGGAACAGAGGATCTGACAGGTTCCCTTTAATTCTGCTTAATATTTAGTGATACAATTAATATAAAATCATCACTGGACACAGTTTTGAGATTTGCCCCCTTCAGATTTATTCGGTTCTGTCTATTGTACATTCATGAGGGTTGATGAGGACGTTCAGGGCTTGAGATCTGACTTTATTAAGGGGAGACATCTCCATCAGTTAGGCAGGGAATATAGTTATGTGCATAGGACTACTCATGGTTCAATGGAAACAGAAAACCTGACAGGTTCCCTTTAATTCTGCTCAATATTAAGTGATACAGTTACTATAAAATCATCACTGGACACAGAGATTTGAGTTTTGCCCCCTCAGATTTTTTCGGTTCATTCATGAGGGTTGATGAGAAAGTACAATACTTGAGACGTGACTTCATTAACATCATGAAACAATCACTGATCTCAGGGAGACCAGTCAAGGAAACACTGCGGGCAGCCGGCTAAAGCGCTCAAACACAGTGAAATCCGTGTTTGAGACGCCTAAACGAGGCTCCACGAACTCTATTTACATATAAGTATTTCCCAGGGGACAATCCCCCTGGGAAATACAAATATGCAGATAGAGTCTGTAGAGCCTCATTTAGGAGTCTCAAACATGGGACCAACCAACACCAAAACCAGGTATCAATCCACAGACAGCTGGAATACCAAAATCAGGTATTCAGCTCGGTAGCTGTTTCGGGGTTTTGCCCCTCATCAGTGTGGAGTATGATTCTGGCTAGGTGGGACTTAGCCTTGGGGTGCTTTTTTTTTTCTTTCTTTCTTTTTTCTTTTTTTTCTCAATATTCACATATTCACTGTGGGGGCTTCTTTTTTTTTTTCTTTTCTTTTTTTCTCAATATTCACATATTCACTGTGGGGGCTTTTTTTTTCTTTTTTCTTTTTTTCTCAATATTCACATATTCACTGTGGGGGCTTTTTTTTCTTTTTTTTTTTTTCTCAATATTCACATATTCACTGTGGGGGCTTTTTTTTTTCTTTTTTCTTTTTTTCTCAATATTCACATATTCACTGTGGGGGCTTTTTTTTTTTTTTCTTTTTCTTTTCTCTCAATATTCACTGTGGGGAGACCTCTCTTCATGCCGTCCGTTGTTCATCTCTATTGTCTGACGTGGCAGCGTCTGCGTCTATGAACTGCAATGAGAAAACATGAGTTAATATTCTGCCAACAAACTATACATAGAGATGCTAGATGTGGCATATATATTTGCCTGTTCTACGGGCACGGCATTTTTGGGGGCTCCTCCAGGTTCTGCGTCGTCTCCTGGGTCCGCTATGTTCTTCCCTCATTCTTGAAGGCACAGTTGTTTCTTTTCTTGACAGACCAGGAGACAGATGATGAATGATGGCTGCTGGGCTCTGGAGGGAGTTTTATAGCCACAGACTATTGTGACCTCATAAAGCAATGACAGAGCAAGCGGGTGTGGCTGGATGACCTAAGTGATCTGTAAACTTTTCATGAAGCCGTGATGTCATCGCACTTCTGAACATTCTATTTGGAATCCTGCATACATCAGTCTCATTCAGCTCCGGCTCCTAAGAAAAACAACATTACAATATCAACATGGCGTCTAGAAGGAGTTATAGAAGCGCGACTGAGGATCAGGAGGAGGGGGCACCGTCGTCACCACGTGACCCATAGAATAGGTAAAGAAATAAAACGACACAAAATAGGAGGAAAAATGTTTAGACAGAATGGATCTGAGGAATAACCAATATGGCTGCTGATAAACACCGATCCTCTCCATTCCACTCAGCTGCTAACTTGGGAGACTTTGGGGAAGGCTAGAAGTGAGCTCTTTATCTAGAAAGGCAGTCCTGTTGATGGTTATCTTATTTTTGGCTAAAACCACTGTGGAACATCCATATTAGGATAGTATATGATCCTATTGGGTGGAGTATGACACTAGCATTACCGTTTAGGTGTTCATTGGCTGCTTCTCTCATGGCTCCACCCCCTCGGAGCCTCATTTGTCAAAACAACAAACTTGTTGCCCACATCAACCAATGCAGTAGTCCAAGCAAAGCCAGGGGTTTATTGCCAAATGAAAAATAAGCAATATTTTCAAGCCAACAATCTTGATGGTTAAGGACTAACCCCCAAAACACACTTTGGGTTTGCTCCATCTGTCCTGACAAAAGGTGACTGTTAGTAAATAGGCTAAGGAGGGCGGAGGAGGACACAGGGATTCTCTTTTTGGCTATCTTTGACATGATCATGCCTTACCTCATTGTCAGATTTAGCAGCAGAACTGGTCTTGTTGCCCATAGCAACCATCAACAATGTAACATTCCGAGCTGCATTAGGAGCAAAACCTGAGCTGTGATTGGTTGCTACAGGCAACAAAGTTATCCTAAATCAGCCCGGTGACTGACTGTGTCCTCTGCGGTGCGCTCCTTTCAGGGAACAACAGAATATTTATCATTTTGGGATATTTCTAGATTTTGAGTAGGAATGATCTAGAGGCAGAATCTGACGTATTTTTCTGTTTGCCGTTCACAGACGCAGGAATCGCTGGCTGAGAAGTGAGAAGGGGACGTCTCCCGCCAGCGATGGCTCCGAACAAATCATCCACCTGTGATCAATGTATCAGAATAAAAATAATCATTAATCATCGTTAAGTGGCCGGAGATAATAAATGGCAAATGCAGCAGAACTTGGTTCCCGTGATTTCATGACGCGGCGTTTTCTAACTTCTATTCAGGCTGAATTCCCCCAACAGATATGCTGGGACTTGTAGTGTCTATACACATCTATACTATGTTACAAGTCCAGTAACAGAGTAATATGTTATATCATAATATATACATATACAGTATCTCACAAAAGTGAGTACACCCCTCACATTTTTGTAAATAATTTATTCTATCTTTTCTGAAGATCTGACCCTTTGATACATTGTACAGTAGTCAGTGTGAAGCTTGTGGTGTCGCCTACATAACTCAACACAGCCATTAATGTCTAAACCACTGGAAATAAAAATGAGTACACCCCTAAGGGTACCTTTACATACCGCCACAGCGGCTAGCAACAGGTATCCACCGCACGTGCACGCGCATGTTTTTAACGGTGGATACCGATCGCCGATGCCGCATATACACGCCGCCACAACTTGCTCCACTGAAGGCATCTTTGTTCCCCGGAAATGCCAACGGGTGCCGCGGCTTATTCCCTGTAGAATACCTTCGCTACTTCACACGCCGCTACCACAAAGGAATATGGGCGTACATATTGTTGTGTATTCCGTGATGCACAAGCATTGATTGGACAATGCAATAGTGTCATGATTGGCCAGCCTGCGCAGGAAGGCTGCCTAATACATGACGCCATTGCAATTGTGGACTGTGAATGGATAGCTCTTTAAATATGGCGTCCTGTGAAGGGAGAGCCAATCGTAACGCAGGAGCCTCCACCAATGATCGCTGATGGGGCGCGGTATCCATGACGCCGTGGCACGCCCCTGGGAATTCGCTAGGCCACGCAAATACCTTGCCTGTGCCCCGATTACACGCCACCACCATAGGTATTGTGCCTTCCTGTTTTTGAGCACGGCTCAGACACAGGTATTCGAAGGAACTGTAGGACACCGGGAGGAATTTCCCTATTTACATGCCGCCATTTCGTAGTAATTTCATGGCAACAGGCACAATTGTCCCCAGTGCCTGGCAGTTTTGCCTTCCTGTGGCGGCGTGTAAAGGTACCCTAAGGGAAAAAGGCCAAATTTTGCTAAAATATTTTGTGTGGCCACCATTATTTACCAGCACGACCTTAACTCTCTTGGACCTGGAGGTCACTAGATCTTCACAGGATTCGCTGGATCCTCTTCATCCTTCATAATGACGAAGATGGTGGATGTACTGTAGAGACCTCGCGCTCTTCCACCTTCTTTTTGAGAAGGCAGCATAGATGCTCCATAGGGTTCAGGTCTGAAGATGCTCGGCCAGTCCAGCACCTTCACCCTCAGTGTCTTTCGCAGTGACCTCCACCATTAACCCCCTCCATCCTGCGCTGACCACCGAGCCTCCATGCTGCGCTGACCACCTCATTCCCGGTTCAAGCTTCCATCAACGATGGGTGAGACCGGGGGAGACCGGAAGGGGGTGTGTAGGTGTGTGTCTTTGTGTGTAGATCTGTGTGTGTAGGTGTGTGTGTGTCCAATTAGCTGCCCCCCCGCATCCCGCCGCCGCACCGATCCTCGCCCTCCGATGTGATAGCATCAGGCAATCATCTAGTATATATATAATCCTCCTTGAGGCTGTCTTGGGCTAATTATGTTATACGAGGCTATGCTGTAAACAGCACCCCCATAAACAGCACAGTACCCCCATATACAGAACAGCACCCCCATAAACTGCACAGTACTCCCATATACAGCACAGAAGCCCAATATACAGTACAGCACCCCGATATACAGCAGAGCCCCCCCACATACAGCACCCCAGCCCAATATTCAGCACCCCACATACAGCAGAGCTCCCCATAAACAGCAGAGCCCTATATATAGCGGAGTTCCCCTATATACAGCACTGCAGCTCCATGTACAGCAGACCCCCCCATATACAGTACCCCAGCCCTACATACAGCAGAGTCCCCCACATACAGCAGAGCTTTCCTTAGTACTGACTGTGTCTCAATAAACTTCTCACTTTGAAGCAAAAGAAACCCTTATACGTGTGCTTTGATTCTATCGTCTATAGCAGGGGTCTCAAACTCGCGGCCCCCGGGCCGCAAGCGGCCCGCCACGCTCCTTACTGCGGCCCGGGGCACCATGAAAGAAAAATGCATGGCCCGGGCCATTATATATGCAGCCGCCGCGGTACCGCTTTACTGTGACAGGTACCGCCGGCTCAGCTCACACAAGCGCCTTCGCGCCTGTACATTCACGGAAGCAGGCGGCCGGCGGACCAAGCCGCCTGTGACGTCACAGGAGGCTTCTGATTGGTCCGCCGGCCGCCTGCTTTCGTGAATGTACAGGCGCGAAGGCGCTTATGTGAGCTGAGCCGGCGGTACCTGTCACAGTAGTCACAGTAAAGCGGTACCGCGGCGGCTGCATATGTAATGGCCCGGGGCATCAGGTGTGTATGAGTGAGTGTTAGAGAGAGAGTGTGAGTATGTGTGAGTGTATATGTGAGTGAGTGTGTATGTGTATAATAGTGAGTGTATTTGTGTGTATAATAGTGTGTATGTGTATAATAGTGAGTGTATTTGTGTGTATATGTGAGTGAGTGTATAATAGTGAGTGTATTTGTGTGTATATGTGAGTGAGTGTATAATAGTGAGTGTATTTGTGTGTATAATAGTGTGTATGTGTATATGTGTGAGTGTATTTGTGTGTATATGTGAGTGAGTGTGTATAATAGTAAGTGTATTTGTGTGTATAATAGTGTGTATGTGTATAATAGTGAGTGTATTTGTGTGTATAATAGTGTGTATGTGTATAATAGTGAGTGTATTTGTGTGTATAATAGTGTGTATGTGTATAATAGTGAGTGTATTTGTGTGTATAATAGTGTGTATGTGTATAATAGTGAGTGTATTTGTGTGTATAATAGTGTGTATGTGTATAATAGTGAGTGTATTTGTGTGTATAATAGTGTGTATGTGTATAATAGTGAGTGTATTTGTGTGTATAATAGTGTGTATGTGTATAATAGTGAGTGTATTTGTGTGTATAATAGTGTGTATGTGTATAATAGTGAGTGTATTTGTGTGGATAATAGTGTGTATGTGTATAATAGTGAGTGTATTTGTGTGTATAATAGTGTGTATGTGTATAATAGTGAGTGTGTATAATAGTGAGTGTATTTGTGTGTATAATAGTGCGTATGTGTATAATAGTGAGTGTATTTGTGTGTATAATAGTGTGTGTGTATAATAGTGAGTGTATTTGTGTGGATAATAGTGTGTATGTGTATAATAGTGAGTGTATTTGTGTGTATAATAGTGTGTATGTGTATAATAGTGAGTGTATTTGTGTGTATATGTGTGAGTATTTGTGTGTATATGTGAGTGTGTGTATTTGTGTGTATATGTGAGTGAGTGTGTATGTGTGAGTGTGTATATGTGTGTGCGTGTATATTTGTATGTGAGTGTGTATATGTGTGTGAGTGTATGTATATGTGTGAGTGTATTCCTGCGCCGCCTGAGCGGCACATCGCTGGCGGCTGGTGCCGGGTGCAGGCTGGTGCCATGTGCTGGCTGGTGCCAGCTGCCGGGTGCAGGCTGGTGCCACGTGCTGGCTGGTGCCGGCTGCCGGGTGCAGGCTGGTGCAACGTGCCGGCTGCCGGGTGCAGGCTGGTGCCGGCTGCTGCCAGCAAGCGGAAGACTGGGAGCCACAGAAGAAGAAGCTGCCGGAATGAGAAGAGTGGAGTCAGGTAAGGCGCTGTTACAGCCGAAGATAGCAGCCTGGGGGGAAGGGGAACGTGACCGCTGAAAGTGCCTAGGGCGGCAGGAACTCCAGATATGTAAGTGTGTCAATGTGTGAGTGTGTATGTGTTTGTGTGAATATGTCTGAGGATGTATGTATGTGAGTGTGTGTGGATGTGCGGGTGTGTATATATGGGCTTGTCCACACACCTGCGCTCTCAGTATTTAGCGCTTCTGCGCTAAATACTTAGGCTTTGACAGAGAAGCGCAGGTGCGTGTATGCGGCCGCTTTCAGCAGACGCTGTCCCTGGTTACCCGATGTGTGTCGTGGTAACCAGTTTACACAGCAGGCTGCATAGTGTGCGCTTATCCGGGCGCACAGGGAAACGCTGCTTGCAGTGTTTCCCTGTGCGCTCTGGATAAGCGCACACTATGCAGGCTGCTGTATAAACTGGTTACCACGATACACATCGGGTAACCAGGGACAGCGTCTGCTGAAAGCGGCCGCATACACGCACCTGCGCTTCTCTGTCAAAGCCTAAGTATTTAGCGCAGAAGCGCTAAATACTGAAAGCGCAGGTGTGTGGACAAGCCCTATGTGTGTGTGTGTTGTGAGCGAGAGAACAAAAGAACAGAGACCAGGACATTACTACAAGATGACAAGGGAGGGAACATTACTAAAAGATGGGGACATTACTACAAGAGGAGGACCAGATGGGGACATTAATATAGGATGGGGACCAGGATGGGGATATTATACAAGATGAGACCAGGGTGGGGACATTACTACAAGATGAGGATCAGTTTGGGACATATACCAGGGCGTAACTACACAGGTGAGGGTTGCGATCGCACCGGCCTGCAGCTAAGGCCCAAAGCCTTTGGCCATAAAAGACTAATACTATTAAGATTTTCAATAATTGGGCCCGTTGGCTTTCGCATCAGGCCTGGCCTGAGTACCCACTGATTACTACAATAAGGTGATCAGGATGGGGACATTACTACATGATGAGGATCAGTTTGGGGGACATTACTACAATAAGGTGATCAGGATGGGGACATTACTACATGATGAGGATCAGTTTGGGGGACATTAATATACAATGGGGACCAGTATGGGGACATTACTACAAGATGGAGACCAGGTTGGGGACACTACTACAAGAAGATCATAATTTGTACTTTACTAGATTGAGCAAAAAATTCTGGTATTGCTAAAATGTCACTTAGGGTACCGTCAGGGCCGGCGTTAGGGGGGCAGACTGGGCAGTTGCCTAGGGCCCCCACTCTCTTAGGGGCCCCCAAAGGAGCTGAACTGAAAATAGCAATAAAACAGTGAAAAAAATGTAAAAATACACATATTTGGTATCGCTGCATTCGTAAGAATCTAAGCTATCAATATATGAAGTAAATTAATCCAATTGGTAAATGGCGTAATGAAAAAAATTAAAACGCCAGAATTATGTTTTTTAGGCCACCACGTTGTTACAATAAAATGCAATAAAAGGCGATCAAAATGTTGTATCTGACTCAAAATGGTATCAGTAAAAATGTCAGCTCAGGGCACATAAAGTAAGCCCTCACATAGCCCTGTATCTTCAAAAATTAAAACATCATGGGTCTCGGAAAATAAAAAAAAAATATTTTTTTTTTTTTACAAATTTCAGTTTGTTTTTTTTATGATTGAAATAAAAATGACGTTCAGTATGTTCTTATTCTGACCTAGATAATCAACTTATGAAGTCACTCTTACCATATAACTACGGCCTGTTCCACATCTAAGGTTGGTGTGCGTTTTGCTAAATTTGCCTTTCTAGCCGTTTTTACCGCTAAAAACGCATTAAAAACGCTAGCGTTTTTCCCCCATTGATTTCAATGGGAACGCATGCATTTTTGCGAACGCAGCACAAAACGTCTTCCCCGATGTTTTGGGCAGCGTTTTTGCATGTGTTTCCATTAAAATCAATGGGAACAAAAACGCATGCGTTTTGATGCGTTTTTGCGGTAAAACGCATGGAAATGCAAATTGAGCAAAATGCAGCAAAGCGTTAGATGTGAAAGGGGCCTGAGCATTTAGGGCCCACTTTAACCTTTTGCCTAGGGCCCCACTTTGCCTAAAACCGGCCCTGCCCACGGACAGTCCGGGCATCACGTGCCGTACGTGGACTCCAAACCTGACCTCCTGATGAGACTTCATGCACACAGCAGGGCCACTTACTGGGCCAATTCCAGTCTCCTCACTTGCAGTCCTATGCAAAACCACAGTAAAGTCAATGCAAACTAAAAGCGCTTCAGGACAAATGACAAACTTGGCCGCGCTATTAGAAAAAAAGGATTGTTAACAATTCAAGTGCTCGACATCCATTACAGCACGTTGTGTATTCCCGCCAGCGCTGCACATATGATGTGTGACACATAACACATTGCAAGGGGCCTATGTGTCATTTTACATGGCATCCTATGGCTGCTGAATACACTCAGCATGCAGCCTCATGCCTCACAGCACATCTATTACAGCCATAAGCTTGAATAAAACACACATTCTCAGCAGCCCGCTCTCTGTTACAAATATATGCAATAGTGCTCAGCAGGAGGCATTGATGGAGATGGCTATACACAATGTATATGTCCTTAAACATGGAGCAATATTGCTAAATACAATCATTTTTCCTTATAATTACACATGCCTGAAAAGTTCTAATGCCCCAAAAGCATGCTTAGAATATAGTGACCAGCCTTCCCAAGGCTTCTAATTGCAAAAGCTCCATAGTGGTGATTACTATGGATTTGCCAAGTGCAATTATTTTCAGGGCTCAATGCTGCCATCTAGTGGTCATTATTAGAATGTGCATTCTGATTTTTTCCTAAATTTAGACAAATTATATATTTTGGTTATTAAATTAACTATTATAGTTTTAGAAGTAAGGCAAATTTATCGTTTTAACTTATTCACATATTTCACACTTCTCGAAGATGGTACAGCCTGGACCTATAGATTTCTGCAGATGATGTATTGAGGATCAGAACAACCGGCATCCATAAATACAGGTGGGCAGAAGGCCGTAATGGGATGTTTTGTGGGTTATTCTGTCCAAAAGTTAGACAACTCTCTAATATTTTCTGTATAAATTTCTTACACTTTTAATTCTATCTCCTTGCTGTTATTTAATGCGGAGCCTTCCATGTTTTTTTCCTTTTTTCATTACTACAGTGTATAAAAACCGGTCACTTTATATCATGGATACAGAGGTTGAGAAATAATACGCTTTTTTCACATACTGTGCACCCATGTGACCGGGATATGAACAGGTAAGCAACCTACAGATATGTACTATGTGCTCATATACAAAAAACTCAATGTATTCACAGCAGTCTCAATATGCCCTTTGGTATCCATTCTAGGGTATCCTATGTGATATATTTACTGCAGTCTTACTGTATCCTAAGTGATATATGCCACAGTATTAGAGTATTCTATTTGATGTATATACAGCATTCTCAGTGTATCCTATGTGATGTATATACAGCATTCTCAGTGTATCCTATGTAATGTATATACAGCATTCCCAGTGTATCTTATGTGATGTATATACAGCATTTCAGTGTATCCTATGTGATGTATGCAGCTGTCCTTAGTTTATGCTTGTGTCATTTACAAAAAGCGTATCCTATGTGATGTATATACAGTACTATCAGCGTATTCTATGTGATGTATATACAGCAGTGTCAGTGTGTATGGGTGATGTATAAAAACAGCAATCTCAGTGTATCCTATATGATATACACAGCAGTCTGTGTTTTCTATGTGTATATTTTATGTAATGTTTATACAGCCATCTCCGGGTATCTTTTTGTGAGGTATATACAGCAGTGTCTGTGTATTCTATGTTACTTATATCCACCAGTTACATCATGTTTTATGTAATATATATACCACAGTCTATGTAACAGTATTTGATTATACAGTACAGCAGTCTCAGAGCAATCCTACCTCATATATTTCACATATCCTATGTGAGGTACATATAGCAATCTAGGTTATCCTACATGATGTATATACAGTAGTCTCAGGGTATGCTTTGTGATATATATGCCGCGGTCTCATTGTATCCTACGTGATGTATATACAGCAGTCTTAGTGTATATCATGATATGCACAGCAGTCTCCGTGTTATCTATGTGTGTATGTTATGTAATGTTTATATAGCCATCTCAAGATATCCTATGTGAGGTATTTACAGCAATGTTTGTGTATGCTATGTTATTTATATGCAGCAGTCTCAGTGTACAGTATTTGATGATTATACAGTACAGCAGACTCAGTGTATCCTGTCTGATATAGATAAAAGTGAGAAATAAAGCCAGCTCACTGCTCTGTAGGTATTTGGGTAGAAAACGCTGTCCCGGTCCTTTTGCTGGATACGCTCGGAGAATGGAATAGGAGCGGTCCTTGTATGTTGGAAAAAAATAAAGAATTCTCCAGCGATTGTAGCAGATGGTGAATTAAAATGTAACTTTTATTCTTCTTTGGAAAAAATCCAAATATCTTCAGACAGACAATAATTGACAATGTATGGTCAATAATTGTCTGAAGAAATTTGGATTTGTTTACAAAGAAGAATAAAAGTTACATTTTAATTCACCATCTGCTACAATCGCTGGAGAATTCTTTTACTATTGGCATATATACATTATATATTATATATATATATATAATATATATATATATATATATATATAATCAACTCACACATACAAATCTTAGTGTATCCTGTGTGATGTACGTACAGCAATCTTTGTGTATCCTATGTGATGCACGTACAGCAATCTTAGTGTATCCTATGTGATGTGTATACAGCATTCTCAAAGTATCTGTATATATAACAGTCCCTTTGTATCCTATATAATGTAAACACTGGTCTATATGTCCTATGTGATGTATATATAGCAGATCAGTGAATCATATATGATATAAATGCCAGTCTCAGGTTATCCTATGTGATGCACGTACAGTAGTCTCAGAGTATCCTATGGTATGAATACACAGAAGTCTCAGTGTATTTTGTGATGTATATACAGCAGTTTCTGTATCCTATATGATGTAAATACTACACCATGTTCCAAATTATTATGCAAATGTTCATTTTCTCTGATTTTCCTAAATGGTCGGTGCAAATGACAGTCAGTGTAATAAAAGTCATCACCCATTAGACTATACATCGAATGTTATTGAAGAAACCTCCCAATGATAACAGTGTAATCTTCAAAATTAAAAAAACTCTAAATGCACTGTTCCAAATTATTAGGCACAGTAGAGTTTCTAAACATTTGATATATTTGAAAGAACTGAAAATGGTGATTTGTTGAATTTGCAGCATTAGGAGGTCACATTCACTGAAATAAAAAGCTATTTTACTCCAAAACATCCTAACAGACCAAGTTACATGTTAACATAGAAACCCTACTTTGTTATCACCTTCACAATTCTGCATCCATTGAACTTGTGAGTTTCTGGAGAGTTTCTGCTTGTATTTCTTTGCATGATGTCAGAATAGCCTCCCAGAGCTGCTGTTTTGATGTGAACTGCCTCCCACCCTCATAGATCTTTTGCCTGATTATACTCCAAAGGTTCTCTATAGGGTTGAGGTCAGGGGAAGATGGTGGCCACACCATGAGTTTATCTCCTTTTGTGCCCATAGCAGCCAATGACACAGAGGTTTCTTTGCAGCATGAGATGGTGCAGTCATGCATGGAGATGATTTTGCTCCTGAAGGCACATTTTTGCTTTTTGTACCATGGAAGAAAGTTCTCAGTCAGAAACTCTATATACTTTGCAGAGGTCATTTTCACACCTTCAAGAACCTTAAAGGGGCCCTAACAGCTGTTTCCCAATGATTCCGGCCCAAAACATGACTCCTCCGCCTCCTTGCTGACGTTGAAGCCTTGTTGAGACATGGTGGCCATCCACCAACCATCCACTACTCCATCCTCTAGGCCATCCAGGATTGCTCGCACTCATCATAAACGGGACTGTTTGAAAATTAGTCTTCATGTATATCTGGCCCACTGCAACGTTTCTGCTTGTGAGCACTGTTTAGGGGTGGCCAAATAGTAGGTTTATGCACCACAGCAAGCCTTTTGAAGGATTCCAACACCTTGAGGTTGAGGGACTCCAGAGGCAGCCAGCAGCTTCACATATCTGTTTGCTGGTTTGTAAGGCTGCTTTCACATTGCGATTTTTTTTACTGTACGAGGTGATCCTTTTTTTTTGCAGGATCCCCCGGATAGCAACAGATCCAAACGGATGCCTGCAGTCGGATGCCAAATAGGCATCCGTTTCCGATATTTTGCAGGATCCATTTGGGATCCTCTCCCTCTTCTACCTCTCCTCCTCTCCCTGCTCCTCCGTCTTTCCTGTCTCCTCGGTCCCTGCTCCTCCATCTCTCCTGTCTTCTCGCCTCCTTCTCTCCTGCTCCTCCGTCTTTCCTGTCTCCTCGGTCCCTGCTCCTCTATCCCTCCTGTCTCCTCAGTCCCCGCTCCTCCATCTCTCCTATCTTCTCGCCCTCCTCCTCTCCCTGCTCCCTCGGTCTCTCCCTCTTCTCCCCTCTTGTTCCCTTTCCTCCAGTATATAAAAAAAAAAATCTCTGTGAGGATTCCTCACCTCGCCGGCTCCCGATGCGACCATCTGCAGCTCCGATGGTCCTGTTAGGACCTTGACACATGAACGACCGATCAGCTGATGTGTCACATGACCGCATACACCGGCCGCCCAGCTGATCAGTCAGTCAGGTGACAAGGTCCTGGCCGGACAATTGAAGCTGCAGATGGTCACATTGGGAGCCGCGGAGGGTGAGGTATCCTCACGAAGGATTTATTTTTATATATGCCAGAGGGGAGGGGAGAGGAGGGAGAGAAGAGCGGGGTCGAGGAGACCGCGGGGACCGAGGAGACAGAAGGGAGAGAGCAGTGGGGAGAGGAGAATAGACAGGAGAGATGGAGGAGCCGGGAGGGGATGGGGGAGAAAAGGGAGAGACCAGTTATGTACTGAGCACAGCTTCTGAGCATGCTCAGTACATAACAATGGAGTCGACATCAGATCCAATGTTTTGACGGATCCGCTGTCCATAGACTCCAATGTTAAAGGGCAGCGGACCGCTAGATTTCGTGAATATTTTCTCGATTATCTTCCAGGTTTTTTGTCCTTCTTTGTTAGCTTAAAAGGAACCTGTCACCCCAAATAACCTTTCTAACCTATTAATACCTGTCCCTGCAGCCTTACAATACATTCTAACACATCCCTGTCTCACCTTTTTACTAATCTACGAGTACAATAATGTAGTTATCAAACTTACGAAATTCTTGTCAGAGGGGCATTCCTGCAAGCCATTTTGACTGGTAGAC
Organism: Allobates femoralis; assembly: GCA_033576535.1. Taxonomy (NCBI): domain Eukaryota; kingdom Metazoa; phylum Chordata; class Amphibia; order Anura; family Aromobatidae; genus Allobates; species Allobates femoralis. The sequence goes on from JARQOC010000012.1 coordinate 36,077,632, forward strand.
GGGTCCCCTGTGCTGCGCAACCCCTGCCTCGTTGCTCTAATACACCCTAATGGGCGTCATTATACAAATGCAGAGCTCTGGCACAATTTCAATATCGCGCCCGCAATGTCACTGCTGCGACGCGGTCATGTGACGCCGGGATCGCCGCGTCCCTTCCGGTCGCACACAGGCAGACTTGCAATCTGCGCATGCGCGAAGTCTGCCTGTGAGGGCCGCTTTACACACACCAACTTCTGTGACCAACTTCTGAACAGATCTCTGGTTGCAGTGAAATCATGGACACATTGCTCCATTTTGTGGCTGTGTACAAATGGAGCAATGTGTCCATGATTTCACTGCAACCAGAGATCTGTTCAGAAGTTGGTCACAGAAGTTGGTGTGTGTAAAGCGGCCCTGAGACCTGCGACCGGAAGTGAGACAGGGATGTGTTGGACTGTATTGTAAGGCTGCAGGGACAGGTATTAATAGGTTAGAAAGGTTATTTGGGGTGACAGGTTCCCTTTAAACTCTTTAGCCAGGTCCTGGTAAGGTTTTAGATTGTCACTGTCGAGAATATCTGAGATTACACAAATTCCCTTGGTTTTCCAGGTGTTGAGCTGAATTCTTAAGGAAAAAGTGGAAAGTGTTTCGATTTTTAGGAAACCTATTAATTCCGTGCCATATGCCTTCCTGGACTGTGCCTCAAATTTTCTCCATGTTATTATTGAGTTCCTGGTGATGGCCTCCTTGGGTAGTCGCTTATAAGAGTCGGATAGGTAGGCCACCACCAGGTCTCCGACGTCTGTGTTTGAAAAGGAAGAATCTTCAAGGCCAACCCATGCCGGTTTGTCATCGCTATTCCAAAACTACTGGGTGTTTTTACTGATGGTAGCTTGATGGTAGGCTTTTATATTGGGCATCCCCAGTCCTCCATTAAATTTGTTTTTGCTTAGTGTTGACATTGCCAAACGGCGTTTAGTTTTGCCCCAGACAAATGATGCGAATTGAGTTTGGAGTTTCTGTAGAAGCTTCTTCTTAATTGGCAATGGTATCAGTTCTGAATATATAAAGTAACTTGGGAAGTTCCAGCATCTTATATGTGTAATTCTATTTTGGATAAGTATATTAGGTCTTTTTCTATGACTTTATATATGTCGGATATGTTTTGGTTAGTGCAATCCATTGTATTTTTTGTTAGCTTAATTCCTAGGTAGGACATGCTATCTCTATTCCACTGGAAATCGATTTCCGATTGTAAGATCCTCAAGAGATCTTGGTCTAAGATAAAGTGCATGGCCTGGGTTTTGCTCACATTGACTTTGTACATTGATACCTTCGAGAACTCTTTAAAGATCTCCGAGACCTTTTTGACCGAGCCCAGTTGGTCCATTAGAGATAGTAGAATATCATCTGCGAAGAGTGATACTTTTGAATCGTCTTTTATTGGCAGGGATGCCCCTAACCCTACCGTCCTTTCTAATTTTCTCCGCTAAGGGTTCAATAGAGAAATCGAATAGCGAAGGGGAGAGAGGGCACCCCTGTCTCGTTCCATTTGAGAGATTCATTTTACTCGAGAGTAGACATTACCAGAATTCTCGCAGACGGTTTGAGTAAAATGACTTTGAGGTCTAGTACAAAATGTTTATAGTGTTTGTAATAGGTAGTCCCACTGGACTCGGTCAAACGCGTTTTCAGCATCTATTGCAATAAAAACAGTGGGGGTCTTATTTTTTTCTGAGAGGTGAGTAGGTTCAGAATTCTCCTTGTAGCATCTTCTGCTCCTCTGTTTGCTATGAAGCCCACTTGGTCCTTGTGGATAAGGTTTGGTATTATTTTTTATAGTCTGGTAGCTAGAGTTTTTGCCAGTATTTCAGGTCGGAATTTAAGAGTGACATAGGCCTATAATTCCAGTGAGTCTCGGTCTCCTTTTCCTTGTACAAGACTGATGTTGTTGCTTCTTGCATTCTCAGGCAATTTTGTGCCAAGGATATGCGTTGATGAGGTGGTTAGTATGGCTAGAGTAGAAGCAAACATTTTGTAGTACTCGTTGGGGATTCCATCTGGCCCTGATGCCTTGTTCTGTTTCAGGGAAACCCCCTAAATCCTTGACATAGCAGAATGGGAAGATTGCTGGAAGGGAACTAAAGAGCTGGGACTTGAAACAACCATCTAAAGGCCCCATTACACATAGCGATATTGCTAACAACAGTGCTGCAAAGTCACAGGTTTTGTGACGTTGCGGCGACCTCGCCTGCGATCTCCCTGTGTGTGACACTTAGCAGCGATCAGCCCCCGCTGGGAGATCACTGATCTTTAATGAATGGCTTGGATCATTTTTTGATCAGTGATCTCCCGCTTGGCATGTGTCGAGCCACAGGCCCTGGGGTGCTCGGGTATCAGGCTCGGAGGGGTTCTCGGGGATGTCACGGGTGGCGGTGCCTGAGCTGGTGGCCTGGGTGACACTTCAATAAGGGCTTATGTACAGGGGATAAGAGTTATTGTCACATGACACCACCTGTAGTACCTGGTGATGGATCACCAGCGCCGCCACAGTCCTACGGAGGGCGATGGTATCGCGGCAAGGATGGCAAAGCTTCCTACAGGTGAAGCTGGTTCTCCGGGGCAGCGTTCCTGCAAGCAAACAGGTTGATTTCTGCAGCACAAAGACACGGAGGCAAAGTCACTCTCCCGGGAATTTTACTGTAAACAGTCATCAGCATACAAGTCCACAGTTCAGCAACAGATGTTAAAGAAACAGGTAGCTCTACGGGTGGCTGCAAGTGGATGCCAGATGGTATGGTGGTACCATGGTATACCTTAGTTGACGAACCCATGTCCTTTCTTCCCCGCCTAGGATGAGTCTATACCCAAATGGCTCCTTGTAGCCGGTGAACAGACTGCAGCAGCCGGTTGACGACTTCAAAGGTGGACTCTCGCCGTTTCCTCTGGTCCAGCATTCCCGTGATGGACTGGGGAATTCACTGGAGTATGGTCGCTCCACGCTGGGGTTTCCCCTTTCTCTCTATTGCCCAGACTCCCGCGTCAGGCACCCTCTCTCAGGATCCCCGCCTAGGATCCTCTCTCATTTTCCTCCGGATCAGCGTAGAGCTGTCCGGGTTGACCTTCCGCCTCGCTCCACATTCCTCTTCGACTGCTCTCCAACTCCTCTTTAACTCCCTCTAGAGGTGAATATATCTCCCTCCCGGGTAACCTCCCACCACTACTCTAGTGTGGGAGTGCAGGAATGGGTCCCACCCACCAGCCTAGCATCCACCTGCAGTTGGGGAAAGTTACACCACTTTTACGGGTGCAATACCCCACTGTCACACCAGGCCATGTGGGGTGCCACACATGCTGGATCGCTGTGTGTAACAGGGGTAACAACCAGCGATCCCCATTCTGCGGCCGAGAACCTGACAGATCCCAACGACCGCGGGTTGTCGGCGCATTGCTGGGTCATCGCTGGTAAGTCTGCCTGTATGGCATCTTTCCAGCGACCACATAGCGATGCACCAGTGATCCAGTTCAGGTCGGATCATTGTCTGGATCGCTGGAGCGTCGCTACATGTAATGGGACCTTTAGTCTCAGTATTATGCGTGATGTATGTACAGCAGTCTCAGTGTATCAAGCATGATGTGTACAGCAGTCTGTGTATCCTGCGTGATGTATGTGCAGCAGTCTCCGTGTATCCTATATGATGTATATACAGCAGTCTAGGCATATGGAATATAATGCATATACAGCAGTCTGTGTATCCTATATGATGTTTATACAGCAGTCTAAGCATATGGAATATGATGTATATACAGCAGCCTCAGTGAATCCTATATGATGTATGTACAGCAATTTCAAGCTATCCTATGTGATGTATACACAGCAGTCACAGTATTTCCTACTTGGTGTATGCAGCAATGTCAGTGTATCCTAAGTGATGTATACTGCTCAAAAAAATAAAGGGAACATTTAACAACACAATGTAATGTTGAAGTGTTCCCTTTACTTTTTTGAGCAGCATATATACAACAATCTCAAGATATCCCATGTGATGTATATAAAGCAGTTTAGGACATCCTATGTGATTGTCCACACAATGGAGTTGGGGTATTCTATGTGATGTATGTAGAGTAATCTCAGGGTATTCTATCTGAAGTGTGTACAACAGTTTCAGTGTATTCTATGTGATGCATATACAGCAATGTCAGTATTTCCTATATAAAAGACATACATCTTTCTTATATCTTGACCCCTCCCTCCAAAAGTGTGGGTATGCAGCAGTGTGTAAGTGCTGTGGCCGGCAGGCCCACTCACTGTCTGGGACACCATCCACGCCGCTTGCCAGACGGTGTCCCCTATCCTGCTTCCTCCTTCCTAACCTGTGCAGCAGGTGCTGAGTGCAGTGTACAACTATAATGACCCCCCCAGCAGCAAATCCTTATCTCCTGCACTGCGGGCGCAGGTATAGCATATACTTGTGGTTCACAGTGCAAGAGATAGAGCTATGATGCCAGCTCATTAGAGTTGAACGCTGTGCTCAGCCCCTTGCCGCACTGGTTAAAAGAAGAGGGGGGAGACACAAGGCACAGAGAGAGGGGAGACAGCGCACAGGGAAGAGAGGCATAGAGAGGAGGGAGACACAGCTCACAGAGAGGAAGGACACAGCTCACAGAGAGGTGGAGACACAGCGCACAAAGAATGGAGGAGAGACAACACACAGGGTGAGAGAGGCACAGAGGGGAGACAGTGCACAGATGGGAGACAGATGGGAGACACCACACACGGGTGGAAGTCACTAGCTGCACTCACAATCCCTCAGTGAAAATCTGAGAGCCAGAACGAGGCCTGAATGAGGCTCTTAGACTTGATCTGTTCATGGTGTGGCAGTATTCTCTCATTTGTGGTATTATTCTGTCATTATGTGGTGGTAATGTGCACTCTGATCATGGTGTGGTGGTATTTCAGGAAAGCTGTTAATCACCTTAGGACAGCCCACTGGACTCCTAAAATAAGAATAAGCAGGAATTAAAATTTAGGTAGACTCATCCTAGTAGAACTCTACTCTAGGGGGCAGGTTTTCTCACAAATGGCTGTATTTTTATGCAGGACAGGGAAAGATGTCAATCACAAATTAGGACAGCCAATTGGATTTTTAAACCAAGAATAAGCATGAATTAAAATGTAGGTTATACTGAACCTAGTAGGACTCTAGGACGGCAGATCTCTACACTAATGGATGTACCTGCATGCACAAGGAAAGCTGTCAATCACAGATCAGGACTGCCTATTGGACTCCTATGCCATGGATAAACAGGGATTAATATGTAGCTGTACTGATTCTAGTAGAAGTCTAGGGGGGCAGGTGTTCTCACTAATGACCGCATCTGTATAGACAGGGAAAGTTGTCAATCACAGATTAGGACCACCCACTGGACTGCTAAATTAAGAATGAGCAGAAGTGAAGATGAAGAAAGTTCAAGTTGTATATTTTCCCACAAACCTACATACGGTATCTATCCTTCCAGCTCCTCTTGCTGTCTATACAATGGCGCTGGTAAGCCAGACACAATGTTCAACATTTTTTGTAATCTCATACAATCCCTGGTTTAAACCATTGACTGGAGTGTTGTTTTTTGTTTGTTTTTTTTCATATAAATATGGCCACTAGGTGGCTCCCTTTCACAGGTTGTATAGTTACTACAAGCTAGGGTAAATTCTGTTTATGAATATGTTTATTATATCTCATGTCCGTGGGTTCTTCTAAATGGCCGCCGTCAATTAAAGTGCACTACGTTACCTCTTATTACAGCCATCATTTCTGAGCGGAAAATACAACCCGAAATTTGTGTTGGCGCAGCCACGGAATAGGCAGTAAGCAAATACTCCATCTAATTGGAAATGTGTTTGCTTTGCTGCTCCAGGGAATTTAAGAAAATAATCACTTTTTTCCCAATTCTGCCATTTTTGTTGTAAAATAAAAAGTCAAATAGAAAATTTGCATTAAATTTTATTCCAGAAAGAGTAAATCATTGCGGCGACATAGAAATCACTATAAATACACATCCGCGTATTGACCCAGCATAATATAAAAGCCGGCAATAGAGGCAACATTGGATTTTTATTTGCAGAATTTGCTGTCGCCTTTTGTGAAACGTTTTGCCATTCATCTACCCGTATTCTTATCATACCTGTGTGTGCACAACACGTTCTGCCATAGTGATGGAAGCGGAAGAATAAATATGCATGGGATTATTGCAGCAAATAATGGGTGGGATTATTGTAGCCAATGCTTCTGAGCGGAGCTGCTCATTTGGCACATTTTGAGGCTCTGGTTCAATTATTGAATTGTTCAAAAAGTTACTGCAAGGTGATCCAATTTTTTGCAAAGCTGATGCAGTACCACTTATGGCCGGCAGATGGAGAACTCTCATATGAACAAAATAAAGGTAAAACTCCACCTGCTGGCAATAAATGGTATTGCAGAAGCTGCAATTTTGTACAATTAAATCATATTTTTTTAATGTGGGATTGTATAAAAAAAAGCATGTCCGAAAGAGTGTCACACCTGTGCTCTAAGTGTTATTGCAAAGTTCAGGGTGAGCTGCAATACCAGGTGCAGACTGAGGTGGCGCTGTTCCTGAAAGAAGCCATGCTTTTCTAACCTTATTTAAAAAAAAAAAATATATATATATATATTATATATAATATATATATATATATAATATACTGATTTTTATGGGAAGCCATCATGGCCACTAATGCAAATAGATCACCCTGTTCCTAGTGAGCATACACAACAACATATATTCATTACAGAATATAAAGGAATGATTAGAATCACACATTTGCTTATCTAATTGGTTTTAATTGTCACATAATGCAATTAGCAACATCATTTTATAAGCCGATCTCTGGTCGCTTGCAGAAAAACCCTTGTTCTTATTAATATCTCTTATTCCTATACACATGTAGCAGAGACGATTATGTCGTATAGTCAATGTCTCATCTGATGTTTTCACCATTCGTAATCATATATAACTTATGTGACAATTTCAGCTCTGCTACATTAGTGATTAAAGAATATTTCTAGGGCGCCCAGACTTTTTTTTTCTATTCCAAATTATGATTTCTGAACACATTGTTAATATAACTCCTTAATCAAGCAAGAGACTCTATATAAATAAAGATTATTATTATTACTATTATAAGAAAATGCTTAAGAGAAAAAAAAAACTACAGTGGTATCCAATATCCTTACTATACATATAATATATTGATATGACACCCCAAATAATTCTCCGAGAATAGAAAAGAGATGCATTTTTTCCCATGAACATAAAAGGTACTGGGCTGCGATACCAGACCCAACCTTACGACAATGGTGGCGCTGTTATCAGTTAAAAAAAAGTAGGTTGTTTTTTTAAACTAATCTCAAATGGCTCTTAAGATAATCATGAACAGTAAACTTACATTACTACTTTAACAAGAAGATTAAATAGAACAGATTCAGTATAATGATCAGACCCCATGGTCAGATTCTGTACCAATATTATGGCTGCAACTCACAAAGCCCCCCCATTCAATTATACTGTATAGTTAGAAGCAGTGGTGTAACTTGAAGCTGATGGGCCCCGATGCGAAAGCTACAACAGGGCCCCCAATTATTGCAAATCTTTAATGGCAATAGTCTTTTTCTATAGGCCAAAAAGGCTTTTGGGGCCCCCTAGTGGGCAATTGCAACCCCTGCACCTGTTGTAGTTATGCCCCTATTTAGAACCGCCATAGTGATCTGAGGCAGTGGCGTAACTTCAGGCCCTGGGGCCCCGATGCAAAAGCTCCAATGGGGCCCCCAATTATTGCAAACCTTTAATAGCAGTGGTCTTTCTTTATGGGCCTTTTGGGGCCCCGGGTGTGATCGCAACCCCTGCAACCCCTGCAACTATTGTAGTTACGCCCCTACATAAAAGCCCCATAGTGATCTGAGGGTCAGGAGGACAAGGGGGTCTGGTCTAGGGGGTGCAGCCATAATATGGGCAGTATGCATTTAAATGAAAGGTGCAAGATAATAGCTTATCCCAGCTCCCACTTGCAGCACTAGAGAAGTCCTGCTGTATCCAGACGCCGGAGCCTTTCTTCTTCTTAGTCTTCATCGTGTCCAGAGGGTGAGGATAGCGCCCGCCTGATCAAGTGGTCCTAAACATTTCACAATTTCGATAGAGAACTGTTGAACTGTTAAGAACCACTGAGCCAGGCGGACTGTCAGGTAAGAGCGCACGTTCCAGAGCGAGGAGCAGCATTCACACGCCAGACACACCTAGGACAGAATAGATCATGTTAGCAATAAACACAGAATTAATTACGCCAGAGACAAGTCCCATCTAAACCCCTCCGTAAACTTAATCCCTTAGTGAACAATGCTCGATTCCCGCAGTTCTGATGACTTTCTCATGCAAGTCATTGACATTCTGCAAACCTACAATGTGCCAAATGACAATGTCGGCTCTGCTACATCTGTTATGAGAGCTGTGAAAGCATAAATATAGCAGCTACCCCCTAGACCGTACAGGGGCCCAGTAGGTAAGGGGGGCATCTCCCCCCCCCCCAAAGTAGGTACAATTGTGCATTATGGGGGGCTATATACTGTTCTTGCCTCTTCTGTCTGTGTCTGCCGGGGCCTGGATACCCAAGGGACCTCTGAAGCCCCGAGTCGCACACGACACATTATTATTAATATTTCAATGTTAGCATTATCACCCGTGAACTTTAAGTTTCACTCCGAATTTAAAGGGATTATCCAGGACTAGAAAAAAAAAATCACCGCCCTGTGGCAAGGTTGTTCCTTGAATTGCATCTCATCGCCATTGAACAGTGCAAAGCTGCAATATCACACACCACCTGGAGGCAGGGGGGGGCGCTGTTGTGGAAGAAAGCAGACTTTTTTATTTTTAAGTCTGGAAAGCCCCTTTAAGTACGGCACGTCCTAGAAATCAAACCTTGCTGCAGAAAAGACAAGGAAGTCGCTAAACGTTTGCAGTGACAAGGAAGTATCTGTTAAAAAAACACCCCCCCCCCACAAACACACTCCTTTCCCTAAATGCTACATTGAAGTCACCACATACTGCTGGGGGCATAGGTAGAGCAGGTGCAAGGATGGAAATCACCGCCTGGTACTGAGGGAATATATAGGAGTTAAAAGGCAAGAAACACCACGGACAAGGAAACCCTGCATACACAGGTGTAGCAGAGCCGAGTCTGCGGTCAGAGGCTCCAGTAATGACTTTGTATTGTCTGAAGTTGTCTTAAGTGTTCTCCTATATCTATGACCGTTCATTCAGATAAACTGCAGACCCAAGGCTAAGTGGCATCAAATATTAGTCATAGTCAAAAAGAGATCTAGCAGAGCTGGATAGGGATCAATACATTTTAGATTGGTTTAGTGCAATATAGTATTAGATAAAGTTGTTCCAGCTCTGCTATGTCTGTGTGCGTCTGTATGATAGAAAAGAAACCCTCTCCCTAATTCTGCCCATGACCTGGTGGGGTCAGGTGCTCTGGAGTAGCAGAGCCGAGATGGTGCTCCAGTCAAGGTCATGCAGTTGCAGGCTGCTCGGACTCACCTGAGTGCCAGGCTTCTCCGGTGCGATCTTCTGAGCTTCTCAACAACAAGGGCACTCCTTATATATGCACGCATCGGCTACCGAGCCATACCTATACAATCACAGAGGAATGCCACCCTCGCCTGACATTACCAGTTTTTCCAGCTATTTTTTTTTTTTTCAGGGTGTTTAACAACCATCTGAAGACTGAGCCAAACGTCAGCAGACACGGTCAAACCTGTTCCCAGCAGATCATGGACTTTCTTCCCTTAGAAATAGATATTGCTTAACAGGTTCTGTGAAGAAGCTGGAGGTGGCTTCAGATGGGAGTAAGAGACTCCACCCAGGTGTAACCATCTCCGCAGCTATTAATGCCATAGTAAACGTGCTATTATTAATATTATGTAAGTTTAGGGGATGATGGCTCCATGTGTCGCAGGCAGGGCGGCTTTATCAATGAATCACATCATAATAGCTACAGGTGACACCTCTGTCCTCAGGAAGATTACCATAAAGACCTAGAAACCGCACAATTATAGCTAAAGCTCTGGTTGGGACGGTCTGGAGCAAGTGCAGATCTAGGTTACATGATAAGGAGCAAGTGAAGGATCTTAAGCAGGAGTCAATATTTGGAGCAGGTGCAGTGGTCCTGAGCAGGTACTAAGATATGGAGCTGGTGGTGTTGGTCCTTGGGACGATGCTAAGAGGTAGAGCAGGTGTAGTGGTCTTGAGAAAGTGCCTGGCTACAAGAAAATGTGGGGTGCAGACGTTTCAGAAAGTGCAAAGACTAAGGCCGGCTTCACACCACGTTTTTTCGGGTCCGGTGTGAACCAGACGGCCCCGGACCCAATTTTTGGCATCAGGTTCTATTCAGTTTGAACCGAGCAGAAACTGATCCAGTTTTGCCTCCAATGTTACCCTATGGTGCCGGATTCGTCATATTTTGGCCATGAGGTTTTGTGTATTCTGTGCCTGATCCGGTTTTGTCAGGTTTTTTACGGAGCCCAAAATACGAAACTGCAGCATTTTTTGTCTCGGTGCAAAAACTGGACAGAACCGGATCCAGTGCAATCCGGTACCCATATAATGGGAGTCTATGGTGTCATATCTGGTAATATTAAAAAAAAAAAGGATCGCTTCCCAGATCCAATTTTAAGCACAGAGCATTCTCAGAAATCCTGCCATCCAAACTTCAGCACCATGGACAGCAGTATTTCATGCACAAGCTGTGAATTCAGCACCAAGGACAGAGGCAGAGCAGACACAGGCAGACTTCTGCACCATGGACAGCAGCGGAAGACGAATCCTGTTGAAAATTTGATCAGGGACCATATTTGGCCACACTTTCTACACATCCTGTCCTGTCAGGTTCTGTCCGGGGGATCCTGCAAAACACAAGATCGACCCTGACAGACAAATACTGTGGTGTGAAGCTAGCCTAAGTGTTGAGACCTTGAGCAGGTGGCAGGCCTTGAAAGGTGCTGAGATAGAGCAGGTACCTTCACCTACTCAAGGCTTACCACCTGTTCAAGGTCTCAACACTTAGAACCATCCCCACCTGCTCTAAATCTTACCACCTTCTCCAAGCTTGCTACTTGCTCCAGGACAAACCCCACCTGCTCAACATCTTTGCAGATTCTCATGGTCCACTACTCAAGGTGTTCCACCAACTTAAGATCTACTCAGAACCACTCTAGGTTTTGGGAACTCATGAGATCACAGATAGTGGGTCTGATGAAATCCAGACCAGCTGGGGTGATCTTGAGTAGGTGCCAGGATTTGATTCTGTTGGGTTGGTCCAGAGCAGATGCTGAGCTATTTCTGGTCAGATGGGCTTCTTAAAGAGGACCAAACAGCAGGATTTAGAGATATAAAGTGAAGCCAGTGCCTTACAGGCTCTGGGATAGTGAATGCAATGATTTCTTTGCTTGAAAGATTCCACGTCTGATTGCAGAGAAAAGTGTTATAAAACGTCTGGAAAACAGGGCATCAGATGATTGATGTGTGCTGCACTGCGTCACTATTTGGGTTGTTTTTGTTTTCTATTCCACCCCTCTAGGTTTGTCTTTAGGCTGTAAGCCAAACTCCTGCTTCCCCCCCCCCCCCCCCATCTCTCTCTCATTCAGCCTTTCACTTTCGGGCACCTGCACACAGTCACTTTCCTTCACCAACACGGTGTCTGACATTGAGGATGCGCATAGCGTTATGCCCACCATCATGTTGGTGATGGAACTTACCAGTCTCCTGTGCTTGTGATTGTATGTGGGTGATGAACTCCATCAGCAACTGGCGCCGGGTATAGTGCTATGCGCATGCACAATGTCTGACACCATGTTGGTGGAGGAAAGTGACATAGTGCGTAGGCGCCCAAATATGAAAGGCTGGATAAGAAAGAGGGTTCAGCTTACAGCTGAAAGACAAGCCCACAGGGAAGGAATAAATAAAAGTCCCATATAGTGATGTCATGCTGCACACATCAATCACCTGCTGCCCTGATTTACAGTAGTTTTATGACACTTTTCTCTGCAATCAAACTGGCTTCACTTTATAGCACTAATTCCTGGTGATTGGTCCTCTTTAAATAGGTGCCGAACAGTGGTCGAGGGTTACGACTAAGTGCTGACACCTAGACCAGGTAGCAGGGGCAAATATCTAAAACAGGAGCTGATACCTGGTGCAAGTCAGAAGTTCTTGAGAAGCTGCTAAGATGTGGATCAGCTGAACATCTTAGGAAAGTATAGAGCTGAAAAAGGTGCAATGATCTAGAGCGGGTGTTGTGATCTGGAGCAAGAGCTAGTCAGTTTTGTGCAGGTGCTGTTGCCAATAGTTTGCAGTATTTGCTGGAGTCGCTCATGTAGTTGTCATACTGTTTATTGCTGCTTTCTGAATTCTCTCTGTTGTGATACGCGGCATTTTCATAGCATAGGTATGCTTCACATGGCTAGTGGCTATAGACTTGGAAACCTCTGCCATAGGAGATTCTGTAAAAAATATGATTTTTTTCCATTACTTATTTAAACCAACATAATGTATATGTAATGTATGTATGTATACATACATTGGGTGAAATAAGTATTAAATATGTGACTAATTTAAAAGTAAATCTATTTCTAAGGGCAGCTGTCACTAGCATATAGCCAGCATAAAACTCCTGCAAGGATCCCAGTGTAATGCACACAATGGCCGCGGCTCTCCTGACCCAAGTGTGACAGCTTCATGTATTTCTATGAGCTGTAACGCTCGAGTCAGGAGTCGTTGCTGCACAAGAAACATCTCATAATGGGTGCAACCAGTGAGCTGTCTCAATACCTTCACAATTTTATTGCTTCAAAATATAGTGGTGTCATTCATTACAGTGGAACTCATAAAATGCTGAAGTCTCCAGTGAGCCATAATCCTGAGAGTGGAAAGAACATTATGTCATCATAAATCGGCCATGACAGGTGCTCCCCGTAAGATTTCAGATAGTAGAGTGAAAATAATTATTAGAAGAGCTGTCCAAGAGCTAAGGACCACCTGTGGAAAGCTACAGAAAGACCTGGAATCAGCAGGTACAATGGTTTCCAAGAAAACAATAAGTAATGCACTCACCTTCCATGGCCTGTATGCACGCTTCTGTATGCACGCTCCTGTATGCACGCTCCTGTACGCACGCTCCTGTATGCTTGCTCACCACGCAACACTACATTGCTGAACAAAAAGCATTTAAAGTTTGCTCAGGAACATTTAGACAAGCCTGTGAAATACTGGGAGAATATAGTCTGGTCAGTTGGGACCAAAATTGAACTTTTTGGATGCCAGAATACACATCATGTTCGGAGGACAAAAGGCAAATCACCCCAAAATAACAGTGAAGTATGAAGGCAGGAACATCATGGTGTGGGGCTGTTTATCAGCATACGGCACTGGAAAACCTCTTTCCTTTATAACTGAAGTAAGAATAAATGGACAAATGGACCAAAACATTTTTTATAGAAAACTGCAGCCATCTACAATGGCTAAGGCGGACATCTCAGAAGACAATGATCCCAAACTCACAGCCAAGGAAACTCCCAACTGGTTTCAGAGAAAGAAAATGAAGCTTCTAGAATGGCCGAGCCGATCACCGGTGCTGAATCCAATAGAAAATTAAAGGAAGGAGTGATTCACTAGTAAAATGTAAGAAATGCCCGGTGGATGCCTGTATGTGAAGACTGGAAATATTTTCCCCAATGTGGAGCTTAGTGTTGCCCCATGTTTTTTTTTTGCCTTCCTCTGGCACAACATGTTAGGCTATGGGTTGAACTAGATGGACTTAAAGCCTATCTTCAACCTTAAAAACTATTAAACTAAAGCTTAGAGTTGGAGTCCAGGATTTGAAGTGTTTGTGGGGAACCATAGACCCGTGGGCTGCATGTGGCCCTCGATGACCTTATCTGCGGCCCCCGTGCAGATTCATGGGGACTGCAGTGCTCGGGCTGGCAGCCGCGGTTTGCTCCAGCTCCCCAGTGATCTCTATGCCCCCAGCCTCAGCCTAACAGAGACCTATATGCCCCCGGCCTCTTCTGTGATGTCTATGGCCCTAGCAAACCTGGAAAAGCAGTTGAGAAGCAACATAATCTATATCACTGAACAGCCACTACGATAGGGGTGAGTTGATTGTTTAACCAAATAAAGCGGGTAATTTTCAAGTTGCTAATTTTGTGCGGTCCCCGAAGGATGGTAGAAATTTCCAAATGGCCCCCGAAAGAAAAAGGTTGCCCTAATGTAGAAGAATGGGCCAAAATCCACCTGGATTCACTATCCACTAGTGTGTCCTCCATACAGGAGGCGTCTGGGGCTTCATCCCCAACAAAGGTTTTTGTAAAAAGTATTAAATACATTTCAGTAAGGTGTTCAATACTTTTCTACATTCCTTTTTCACTGAGCACTCCTCTCAACAGCCTGAGGCGGACTTAAATTTCAATTTTAGTAGGTTCTTGTCTGACCACAACATTGTAGGCTTTAAACCCAGAAAGCAGCACATTAGGTTAGGAACCCAACAATGAGCTGTGCCTTGTAGCTGACTGCTGGGCTCCCATAAACTGTCCATTATATGTGCCAGGTATCTCTTGTTTTTTTTTTTTTAAACGTTTTCAGTAGCAGTAATGCAGTTCCAAGATTCCTATACTCAATGCATATCTTCGCAATTCAGAGTGCAGCTGTATATTTTTTAGCAATACTTCTCTGTGTCATTTCTCATTATTACAGAATTTATGATGGTCTTTGACTGTGTTGATTGGATGGGTTGTCATCAACATCTGGAGAGAAATTCATGTCATAGCAGCTTTACTCAGAACATTTTTTATGTATTTAATACTTATTTCACCCACTGTGTATCATATAGTGACGAGAACCCAGGGCTGTGGGGTACTCGGCTTCTCTCCTCTTCTAGTCAGGGAATTCACGGGTGGCCATCCCGGAGCCATGGCCCTGGGGGTCAACTAAATATTTGTTCTTTGGGAGTTTCTATTTACAAGTTGTCTTTGTCGTGACGCCACCTGCTGAGTCTGGTGATGTTCACCAGCGCCGCCACAGTCCTCCGGTGGTCGGTGGTATTGCGGCTCTTTCTTTCAGCCTTACAGATCAACAGTTCATTAGATGGTATTCTGGCGAATGCTTCCTGGCTGCATTTGGGATTTCTGGAACCCTCCTTTATGTTCCTTTCTTTTCCTTCCATTCTGTTGCCAGTGTGAAGCCTAATCTCCTACAGATGATCTGGCCTCCTGCTGCTTCTAGTTCTGTCTCCTCTCCCTTTTGTACCCGTTGGGTTAACCTTCTATTGAATGCCGCAGCTGCCACTGCGCTTCTGGCTTCCCTCTTGTCGGAACTTTGGGAGTCAGGGCCGTATTTATAATATCCCTGTTTAGCGGATTTTCTGTGAGACTTGGAGTACTCGCAGGTGCGGGCTTCGGTACCCAAGTTTCTTCCTATGGGGCAAACTCTTCCGTTACTCACTTCCTCACTCAAGTTAACTCTGCGTCTGTGAGTTTCCTTGCTTTCTCTCTTTCTTTTGGGATCTGTTCTCTCTCAGGGCCCCTCAGCCGAGATGGCCCTCTTGGTTTCCTTGCAGGCTGTCTGCCTGTTCCTTCCACCTCCTCCTTCTCCGACTCCCTTCACTCTCCAACTGAGCTCACCAGTTCCCTCTAGAGGTTGCTAAGACCCTCCTGGGTTCCTCCCACCCACTGTCCTAGTGTGTGAGTGCAGCTCTAGGGCTCCATCTTGTGTCCATTGTTCCAATTGCAGTGGAGTACTACACTGCTTTTCTGGGTGCAGTATCCCTTTTGAGGCACCTACGTAGTGGGGCGCCACAATAACAGTGCTTCTCATTTCTTGTCCCTGAGAATTAAGCTGTGGAGTCAAGAAGTCAAACATCCACAGCCCTGCTGAGAATGTCCAGGTGGTCATGAATTGAAGATATCCTGCAGTAATTCCTCATATACTATGTGACCTGTATGTCACTTGATAAATCCTGACCGGACCTATTTTGGCCCTGTAATTATGGAGCACTTCTACTGTAAGATGATTTTTTAATAGACCCAGTCAGTTGGTGTCAGATTTGTATTTTTTTTAGGATCCTAAATTAGAAATGTAACCATATATATATGACCAGCACATCATCCCCATTACACTTGACTAACGAGTTTCATGGTCAGACAGGTGGCTTCTGGGGTTGAGAGTTATGGTTCTGGTAGTTTGTACACAGTAGACACTTGCAGCTATAGATCACACTGACTCGTTGGGTAAAACCCGATTGGACACAGTAGGTGATGCTCACATGAGGGTCTACATGTAATGTCATATAAAAATCCAAGATCCAAAAGCTTTAGGTGATCAAGATCCTAGAAATTCATACATTGCCCAAGGCTTTGGTTGTACCCTCTCCTTAGATTGGGTTTTACAATGCTGGACTTTATGGGCCTTGATGGGGCTAGATCTTCCAGGATCTTTAAAATCTGGAAAGAACATGGTCCCATATATGGTACTTCTAAGGATTAGACTCTACTGTAGGTAGAGCTGATAATCTCTAGATCCTATAGATCATAATTGTGATTTATTGCGTATGTACAGTGCTGTCTTCTCCAGCATCCATTCTTCTATGTCTTGCATATACTGGGGATAAAATCACAGCTCCTTAGGGTCAATAAGTCAAAGATGACTGTTGGGAAAACTCAACACTTTCCTTTGGACCTGCCAACCATTTGCAGATTGGGGAGCTTCCAGCTGGCAAATGTTAGAAGGATTGGAGATGTTGAAATCCAGCTGATCGATCCTTCTCTTCTCTTGACGGTGATATGAATAACTCATTGATAACACATTCACGCTGGGATGAACCGAGCATCGGCGTATAGTCTTTGGAAACTTTTTACATGTAAAGCCATATAGAGGAACTCCGATCTTAGCCTTAAAGTAAAAACCATTAAGGCAGATCTGTCTGAATGCCCTATTAGAGACTACAGGGATCTGAAGAACTTAACCATATGTTACCTAAGTAATCACTTGAAGTAAGAATCACCAAGCTACAACTTGCCTACTTTGGACACATTATACAAGGAGAAAATCACTAGGGAAGGACATTATGGTAGGAAGAATAGAAGGTACGAGGCGAAGAGGAAGACCAGAAACCTGGTGGCTTGATACAGTCGGAGAAGACCTTGGTGGAGCTATCTAGGCTTGGGGAAGGCCCTGGTGGAGCTATCTAGGCTTGGAGAAGACCCTGGTGGAGCAATGTAGGCTTGGAGAAGACCCTGGTGGAGCTATCTAGGCTTGGAGAAGACCCAGGTGGAGCTATCTAGGCTTGGAGAAGACCCTGGTGGAGCAATGTAGGCTTGGAGAAGACCCTGGTGGAGCTATCTAGGCTTGGGGAATACCCTGGTGGAGCTATCTAGGCTTGGAGAAGACCCTGGTGGAGCTTTCTAGGCTTGGAGAAGACCCTGGTGGAGCTATCTAGGCTTGGAGAAGACCCTGGTGGACCAATGTAGGTTTGGAGAAGACCCTGGTGGAGCTATCTAGGCTTGGAGAAGACCTTGGTGGACGTATCTAGGTTTGGAGAAGACCTTGGTGGATCTATCTAGGCTGCACAAGATCGATCTTCCTACAGAGCATTCATCCATCAAGTCACCATGGCTCGAGATTGAGCTAAAGGCCAATAATTACAAAAAATAGCTGGAAATGTGTTAGATAGGTCCAGCATCCTGAGTTTTTGAAACCTTTAATGCTTGGGTCACAGTCATTGTGGGAGATGTCTCCTATGAATGTAAAATGTTTATGCATATGAAACTCAGGATGCCTTAGTGGGTGTATCGCTCACACGCCCTGGGTTAATGCTCACACGCCTAGGTTACATGATGAAACAGTCTAAGCATTCAAAATCCTTAACCACCGCGGACATGTGGTTATCTCCACGTCTCCCCACCCAGAGACAGGCCTCATGTCACAGGGAGTACAGGCATGAATCAGTCTCTGTAGGCTCATCTTCAGAGATCATCATTCTGTGCTCTTTTGGTTCCGAATATTTGACAAAGCAAAATCCTCAAGATACATCTAAATATTCCTGGTTCATTGTATGACTGGCAGGGATGCACAACCTTACGGCGTGCAAACTTGTAAAGGGGCAAACGCCAATGTTGTACCGTAATTCTTTTCCTTTTAGACTCATTTATGTGAATGGGATTAAATTCAGGAGTATAAAAATAAACTTGTATGAGCAGTGTCTGCTCTTTCTTATTCAAAGGGTTGTCCATTTCCTAAAGATTTTTTCATTACTGTGTCCCTTCTCTAAATACCAATGGAATAATATGGTTAATGTATTTATAGAAATGCCCCCAATCTTCAGATATCAGCGGGGGTCCTGGATTCCAGCAGCTCTACCTCCAGCTTGTGTGACACCCAGGAGTGTTTCAGTAAAGTCATCACTGCTGTGTGTAGGGGGCTGCTGGACTGCTCAAGTGCTAAGCCAGGACCCTTCTCTGTCTATACATCAGCCGGGACTGGCATAGCTACTGAAATGAGCCAGACAGCCCCCTTCATGTGCCGAAGCAGAACCTCTCTCATTTGTCGTGCACAAGATTAAAGTGGTTTTGTTGGAAACCAGAAAATAAAAAATTGATTTTATATATATATATGGATAGAGACATCTTTGTAATATACAGTCATGGGCAAAAGTGATGGCACCCTTGAAATTGTTCCAGAAAGTGAAGTATTTCTCCATTACACATGTTTTGTCATACACTCGTTTATTTCATTTGTGTGTATTTAAGATCTCTCCATAGGTGGTCAATGACTCATAGCTGCCAATTCAGCTCTCTCCAGTACTTTGTTTACATCCATTTCTGGGGTTTCTTGATATTTGGGGTCATTGTCCTGCTGGAGACCCATGACCTAGGACGCACACCAATCTTTCTGACACTGGGCTCTACATTGCCATTCAAAATCCTTTGGTAATCTTCAGATTTCATGATGCTGACACGCCCCTCCAGGGCCTTATGATACTCGCAATCGGGCTTTGAGGCTTCATGGAAGTCAACGGGGGTCGAGACCCGGCTCCGTGACCCTGGTGGTGTCCTTAAAAGTTCTGGAAGGGTGGCTCTCTTCTTTAGGGAAAGTCTTGAGGACAGGGAGTTTTGTTAGGGAGAGGATGACCGGACCTGGGGATATCTGTTTTACGTGACGCCACCCACAGGTTTCAGCTATAGAAGGCCGCCTTTGCACAACAGTTCCTCTGGGGCTGATGGTAATGATGCAGCAGTGTTGTAAAGCCCTCTATGGGTAGGGATGAAACCCCAGGGCAGCAGATGTTACTGAGTGAGTTGGTAGCTATATTCCAGCACAAGGCTTATGACACGTCACAAAAGGTCACGGACACAGCGGGTTGCAGTCCTTAGATGTTTACTCACAGTCACTGTGCAACAGCCCGCTGAGTGTTGGGTTCTCGGAGGGAGGGATCCACCTACTCCCGGGTAATGGGATGACACACAACTGGTACCTCTTCTCTGTTCTTTCTTGGTCGTGTCACACTGCGCTTGCTTCACACCCTGCCTTGCGCTTCGCTCACACAGAGCCCTGAGCCAGTGACTGTGGGTCCCTCCTGGGGTTACTTTAAGTCTGGCCCCGGACCCTATATGGCCACTTTTTCAGCTGATACGGCACCTTGGAAATACCGCAGCCTCTGGGTTGCTAGCTGATCCTGGTTCTCTCCAGTAGTCTTGGGGTCCTGGTGCCCCTGTTCTGCAGCCTGGTCCCTCCATTGCCTGCGACTGGCAATTGATGCGAGCCCCATGGGCAGATTGCTCACTACCTGTGCCTCTGGGACCCACTCTTCCTCCTGGAGCA
The DNA here is from genome assembly GCA_033576535.1 of Allobates femoralis. Classification (NCBI taxonomy): domain Eukaryota; kingdom Metazoa; phylum Chordata; class Amphibia; order Anura; family Aromobatidae; genus Allobates; species Allobates femoralis. The sequence goes on from JARQOC010000012.1 coordinate 36,097,552, forward strand.
CCCTAGTCCTCTCCTTCTGCTCCTCAGCCAGGCCTTAGGACGAGCTCCCACTGGCTCCAGTCCTCTGGACACTTCTCTCAAGTTCTTACTCCTCTCTGACAGGCTTCCTTCCACTAGCTTCCCTCTAACTCAACTTCTAGAATCTAGATCTAGAATCTAGAGCTTTCCTTGTGCTATTTATGCCCTCTGTCACGTGTCCCTCGTCATCTACGTGTGTCTTCCTGACTTCACTCCTTCCCAGATGCTCCCCTTACTACTTCCTCCCGATCCATCCCCACTCCCTAGTTCCTCCTTCCAGGCAGGATCAGGTACTGTGCTCTCCCGTAGGAGCAATCTCACCCTAACTCTGACCTGGACCTAGTGTAGTGTGTGGCCTGGGTATCCCAATACCGGTCTGTGCCTCCCTTACCCAAGAGTTGGGTACTACACCTCAACAGGGGTGCAGTACTGCTGTGGCGACAGAATCCGCAGGCGCCACATATCTTGCACACAGTCAATGCCCCCAATGCCAGAGGCAGCAAAACAACCATAAAACATCTCTGACCTCCCCATATCTGACTGTAGGTCTTGTGTTCTTTCCTTTGTAGTCGTCATTCTTTTTTGGTAAACAGAAGAATGATGCGCTTTACAAAAAAGCTCTATCGTGATCTCATCTTAAAACTAAACACTTTCCCAGAAGGATTTTGGTTCCTCACATACGGCAAACTGCAGTCTAGCATTTTTCTGACACTGTCGGCAGTGAGGTCCTCCTGGGTTTCCTCCATAGCATTTAATTTCTTTCAGATAAGGACAGTTTGCGCTGACACTGATGCCTGAGGATGCAGGACAGCTTGAATTTCTTTGGAACTTGATTGAGGCTTATCCACCATCTGGACTCTCCTGCTTTGCCACCTTCAATTTTTCTATTGCGTTCACATCCAGGGAGATTAGCTACAGTGTTATGGGTTGTAAACATTTTTATTTTGTTGCATTGTTGACAAAGGAACATCAAGATCTCTAAAGAACTAAATTGTTAAAAAACTATCAATAATCTCACGGCTACAAATCCTCAGACAGTTCACTTCTCCTCTTTGTTCTCCATGCTCAGGGGCTGGCTGGCAGGTTTTGCCCTGGGTGGCAGTCCACTGTCTCCAGCCAAGTGAGGACTGGGGGGGGAGGTTGGAGAGGTGCTGGCGATCCGGAGGCCAAGTGAGGAGTGGGGGTGGAGGAGGATGCTGGCGCTGCTTCACCTGCCTGCTTGCTGCTGCCGCCAGTCACAAATCACTGTCAGCCTCCACTCCTCCCGCGTCCCGCCTCCTACTCCATGCTTACTGTGGCACATAGACTCACCCTGTAATGGTGAGTTAACTTCTCCCCTTTTTTTTATCTGGTTTCAAGTGTGATTTTCATATTGCCCGCACCTGTTACTTTCCACAGGTGAATTTGAACAAGTATCACATGCTTGTAACAAAGTTGTTTACCCACAATTTTGGAATGGTGCCAACAATTTTGTCTGGCTGATTTTTAATGTTTTGTGTGAAATTATGCCTGATTTGCCTTTTTTTTTTCTCTGTTCCAAAACTCACAAAGGAAATAATACGTATACGGTAATTAAATCATTTTCAGGAGAAAGGCTTCATTTTCTAGAACAATTTCAAGAGAGCTAACACTATTGGCCATGACTGTAAATTCAAATATATTATTGAGTTGTGTATAGTTACAAACAACTAAAGATTATGATAACTAATGGATCACAGTTCTAATACTAAACACAACCCATTAAGAGAGGGTGCCTTTTAAAAAGAAACAAAATGCAAGTTGAAGTGCATGTTTACTTTTTTTCCGTTTTGGATATTGGCTTCATACATTTTTGTTTTAGGTATGGATTTTATGCAACCAGCATCTAATACTATCGTTGATAGTAATATCTACAGCTAGTCAGATATTACTAATTTGCACAATAACAAGGAGTAATAGTCCATTGATGGCCATAAATGTATGGAGAGTCCCAAGTGTACAATGCAAATTTCATATTGTCAGGCGCTCCAAATTTACAACTTTGTGACTAGTTTTAGGAATCAACCTGTCAGCAAGAATTTTGAGCCAAAGGGAGAAGATCCACCAGCAGCTCTAATGATGAGCACAGGCGGCTGTAACAGCTCCATACCTTCAGTAGCCACAGAAGTTTCAACAGTAGCGGCGACCATGTGTTAAATGTTTAATTTGGCAGATATCAGGGGAGAGAGGTGGGGTAGGTGGGAGTTCAACATGCCCAATCTTTGTTCTCAAGGGAGATAAATTGCCACCCGAGGTGAGGGACAGCAGCTTATTCCCCTCTCCCCCATCCATAGTTGGGGTGAACATGTTTGGATAGGGTGGGCAGGATGAATAGGAGTCTATACTAGTTTCCCTGAAACTAATGTTTAATAACAATCCAAAATCGTAGCTGCAAATTTTAGACTAGCACCACTTTGCTTTGCAGTACAAAATATTAGAGTACAAGTATGGCAACCATATGTGACTGTAGGAAGACAGATGCTCCAATGCAGAGAATCAATGCAAATCTATGGTGTATCATGAGCCATCGTGAAAAAGTCGGTGCCTATAGAGTTAACGGGGGGTGGGGGTTAGCAACATTAAAGGGGTGTCCTTGATGAAGGATCCATAACTCCAGTGCTTGGAAACTCCACATCCTCCTATATAAAGCCATTGATTTAAGATTAAAGAGTGTAATGCATTATTTTCCCTTGTGGTGGCGCTGTAGGAAAACTGACTATTTGATGAGGGGGTCACATCAACAGCACACTATCAGTTTATTTGGGAGGGGGGGGGGTCTTAACAGAAATTAATTGTCCAAAATGATATAATTTGAAAGATTTGCCTCCTGGGGATGTGAGCGTGGCATGATGGTTTAGATCTATAGAAAACAAAAAACTCCCGCTTTGATTTCCAGCATTTAGCGCCACTGGTTCACACACTGTAATGTTTGACGTTTGCTCCTAATTTCATAGACTGGAAACTCTGTTACATTAATAAGTGGAATTAGGCAAATTTGCAGCCTAATCCTATAACCGAGATATGTAAATGACCGTATGGAGGTTGTGATGTAATTATCCAATGTTCGCTAATTAAGCTGTAAAACTATTTCCATTTTACTGCTAAATCATCTATTTAACACTGTCGTGCACAGGAATAGTCCACGGGTTCATAGCTGGTGAATGAAGAACATTAGCTGGAAATTTAAAGGGGTTGTGTGTAATTAATAAAAATATGGCTGTCTTAAAACAGCACCACACCTGACCATAAGGTTGTATTTGGTATTGCAGCACTTTGTTAATCTGTTACAATGTCAAGGCCCAAGTGAGGGAACAAAAATGGAAACAATGGGAACCCCAGGGAAGATGACTATGGAAGGCCATGGCTTTAGGAGAGAGGACAAGTGGTCACCTCCTAACACTCACAACTCGCTGCCTTATCCTTATACGGGTCCTTCCCACGTCACCTTCAGTGCCTAGGCCCTAACTGGCCCAGGAGTCCTGTAGTGTGATGGCCAGCAAGGGATAGTCTCGCAACTAAAATAAGACAACTCGATGTAGGTAAGACTGCTAAGTACGTACATGGCACGACGTTGAAACGATGTCGGCAACATTTCATTTTTGACATCATTTCAAATCGCTGGTGAAGGTGTCACACGTCTAGATATCGTGGACAACTCACCAACAATTGTGTGAGCAGGTATTTGTTCGTCAAACACCACAAACGATCCCTGCTCACTGCTGTGAATGGGCGAAGTTGTCCACAACATCGTTATCGCGTGTCACAATAACGATGCAGCAGGTTGCTTGAGTTGATATCGTCAGGTTTTACAACAATTGGTAAACCTGTCAACTCCGATCCAACGATTTATCGTAGCAACTTGCCAGAGTCACACACAACGTGGTCGTAACGACGTCGCTGGTATGCCTCCAAACCTGTGATGTATCAGTGATGTCGTTAACGATGTTGTGCCATGTAACAGGGCCTTAATGGAAACATAAACAACAATCTTCAGATACTTCAGCAGGAACGTTGCTGAAGCGCTACAGCAACTAACTCCTCAGCTTCTCCAGTGACAAACTCCTTCAAAGTGGTCAGCATATAGAATATAACCGATACTGGATGGCAGCCAGGAGTGCGTTTATATAGCAGAAGGGCTTGGTCCAAAAGTGCTGCAGCTAAGATTAAGACAAGTTCTCAGCCAGAACGGAAAGAGTCCTTAACCCTTTCAGCATTAAAAGAAAGTAAGACCGCTCCAATACCTGATATGATAGTGAAGCGGGCAGCAACGAGGATCTGCAATCAATTATGCATTGTGATCTTCTGATGTCAGATCTTCTAGAGGTCACATCAGAACAGGGCACCCGTGACAACCAGCCAGCAAATGAGTGCCCCCCCCTATCCATATTCACGTCCCTTTTAAATTAAAAAGAAAGTACAGACCTTTGTTTTATAGGCTCAGTGTGCTAGAACAACCCCACAAACTGGAGAAGGGCAGCAAAGTGAAAGAACAGGTAGAGCTGCTGCTTCCTAGTAAGTGTTTTATCTCAGAACTGGATTCACAGTCAACCTGCTCAGTAGTGTTGTATAAAGACTGTGGAACAGTAATTCCTCATGGGTGAGCTGTATATGAGAGGAAATAAAGTTGCTAGTCTCCACCCACTAGCTTAGGCTGCCTTCACATTAGCGTTTGGTGCCGCAGCGTATGCTGCGTTCCCATACGCAGTCAAACGTATGCGCACTGCGTTCCTATGTTTAACATAGGAACGCATAGTGCCTGCGTTTGGCAGCGTTTGCTGCGTTCGGGTGCGGACCATACTGCTCCTTCCGGTGTCCCGCGTCCGCACCCGGGACGCAGCATGTCGCGTCTCTGGTGCGGGCGAGAGTGTGTGATCTGTACGCAGGCATCCGCCTGCGCACAGATCACATATAGGAGTGAATGGGTGCGCACGGCGATCTGCAAGCATCTGCAGACCGCCGTGCGCTCCATTATAAACATAGGGGCCCGTCTGCATGCAGATGCTTGCAGATGCATCTGCAAAACGCTGCAGATGCATCTGCAAGTCTGAAGGCAGCCTAAGTGACAATTGAAAAATAGAGAAAAAGGGAAGGGAAAAATGCAAGGCACAAGTCACACAATGACCAGAAATAGTCTTATTCTCATACACACACGACTGCAAACTCTGAAGTCATCTGAAACGACCGGTACATTTTAACACTAAGGTCACTGAGAATTTGGTAAGTTTTTTACTTTAGTATTTGTAAATCCATATTCACATGTTGTGTATTTGGTGAGTTTTTACCTCTGTATCTGTAAGGCCTCGTGCACACATTGTGTGTTTTGGTGAGTTTTTACCTCAGTATCTGTAAGGCCTCGTGCACATGTTGTGTATTTGGTGAGTGTTTACCTCAGTATTTGTAAATCCATATTCACAAGTGTGCACGAGGCCTTACAAATACTGAGGTAAAAAAAACCTTTCCAAATACACAACGTGTGCACGTGGCCTTACAAATACTGAGGTAAAAACTCACCAAATACACAATGTGTGCACGAGGCCTTACAAATTCTGAGGTAAAAACTCACCAAATACACAACATGTGCACGTGGCCTTACAAATACTGAGGTAAAAACTCACCAAATACACAACATGTGCACGTAGCCTTACAAATACTGAGGTAAAAACTCACCAAATACACAACATGTGCACGTGGCCTTACAGATACTGAGGTAAAAACTCACCAAATACTCAACATGTGCACGTGGCCTTACAGATACTGAGGTAAAAACTCACCAAATACACAACGTGTGCACGTAGCCTTACAAATACTGAGGTAAAAACTCACCAAATACACAACATGTGCACGTGGCCTTACAGATACTGAGGTAAAAACTCACCAAATACACAATGTGTGCACGAGGCCTTACAAATACTGAGGTGAGAAACTCACCAAATACACAATGTGTGCACGTGGCCTTACACATTCTGAAAACTCCTGACCTCTCTTGCTGTATTGGCCGTATACCTTCCTTTATATTTTTGTCTATGAAGGGAATTTAAACATTTTTTATTTAATTTTTCTTTAACTATAAATAAAAAACTAGATGCAATTGCATGGACCATTTGGATCGCTGATGGCAGAAGGAGGTAGGGGGGAAATGTTTGAACTTTAATTAATGTCGCATAAATGAACATCAATTTCTCATGAATCTGCCAATCAGGAGATGATGAAGCTTTTAATTTACGATCCTGTAAAAATAAATAAATCACATTTCCTTGACAGCTGAACAATTAATCAAATATATTGCCGTGCATTGTGCAAATGGCTATGGAGCAATTTTAAGAGGTAAAAAAAAAAAAAAAGGATCCTGCACCACCGAAAACCCATCCCCCTCCCCCATATTATCTGGTCTCAGATATGTAAATGCATTTATTGTTACTCCTTGTTTTATTTCTTGGCTCATAAATAGAGTGACAAGCAATATCCGGGGCTCCAGCGTCTGGCCAGGGCCAAGAGCAGTCAAAATATCATAGATAAGATGGGACTGTGGCTGCTGTGGATACTTTACAGGACAGCACTGTTGTCGGGGAGGGCCGCCCTTCACTTTTAGCATTCATGTTATCATGTGGATATAGTATTATGCATAATATGGTGGCACTTTGTGATTTTAATATATTTTGTACTGCCCGATAATAAATCAAGTGTTAGGAGAAGGAAACGTTAGAGGAAAGCAACAAATACACATAATGTGGCCATTTAATTGAGCCTTGAGTTGTGCACACTGTGCGGAGTCGCTCCCAATACGTATGAACGAGGGTAATACTCAAGCTCTTGTCGCTTCAGGGATATAGTGAAAGAATAGGGAAGCGTCTAGTATAGAAGCGTTTGAGGACTACTTTTGTTAGGCTGTGTGCACAAAATCCATAGACGCTGCGTCTTGGATGTGGTGCCTCCAGACCTGCAGGTACCCGCGGGTGAACGCAGGGAGACTGCAAGCCGCCCTGTACCCACGATCTGTGGAAGTAAAATATACCTCCAAATTATCCAGTTTCTTAACAAGGATCCAAGGTAGGCATCCGAGGCCGTGGTGGACTGGACTGCAGCTCTTTGTGCTTGTCCGCATAGTAGAAGGGTGCAGCAGCTGCCTGCATTTATGTCAGAGACCTTACCCCTCATACCTTTCCAACCGCACTGTGTCTACTGCTCTCACACTTCCTCTCTCTGTTGTTGTCCCCTCAAGATGTCTTGGTGGTATCCTTACTCTTCTCCATCCATAACTTTTATGACTTGTCCCAAGCCAAAGTCCCATGGCTTACAGTACCATCTATGCTCCGATGACACTCAGATCTACCTCTCTGGTCCAGACTTCACCTCTCTGCTATCCAGAATCCCAGAGTGTCTATCCTCCTCTCACTCTCACTTCCTAAATGTCAATGTGCAAAAATCTGAACTCCTCATCTTTCTTCCATCTCACTTTTCACCCCTACGTGATCTATTACAATAATTGACACCACGCTCTCCCCCCGATCCTGAATTCTGCTGCCTTGGACTAACTCATTTCTGCCCTGTCCTTCAAATCGCACATCCAATCTCTCGCCACCTCCTATCGCGTCCAACTCAACATTTCCAGAATTCATTCTTTCCTCAATTCTAAAATCTACTAAAACGTTAATACCTGCCCTAATTATCTCCTGCCTCAGCTACTGAAATATCCTTCCCTGTGGTCTCCCTGCTAACACCCTTGCACCTCTCCAGTCTGTTCTTAATCTGCTACGCGACCTCTCCCCTCTGCAAATCCCATCATTGGCTCCCAGTTCCCCAACGTATTCAGTTGAAACGACTAAGGGTATGTGCGCACTGGTCGGGTTAGGGCCGGATTAGGTGTGTAAACCGCCGGTCGGTTTACATAAATTTCATGTAAATTTATGTTAATCCAAACCGGCGTTTGGATTAACATAGAAACCTATGTAAACCGACACCCGCTGTGCACACAGCGGCGGTTTACACATGCTCATCCGTTGCTAACCCGCTGGGTTCCCAGCGGGTTAGCAAAGAATGAGCTTGTTCTATAATCCGGCCGGTTCTGCAGCGGCTGCAAGAAGAATCATGTGCTGCTTCCAGCCGCCGCAACACCGCCGCCGCTAACCCGCCAGTCACCCGCCCGTCTCCCGCCGCACATACCCGACAGGAAGCCGGTGGACGGCTCCGGAGCTTCCTGTCGGGTCCCGCCCAGCCGCCGCCGCCACAAACCCGCCCACCGTGCGCACATACCCTAACACTGACATAGCTGTACATAACCTGTCCCCTCCGTATATCTCCGAACTAATCTCCTGATATACTCTAACATGTACTCTCTTAGTTTTCCCAAGACGACCTCCTCACCTCCACACTTGTTCGTTCCTCATCCAACCGACTCTACTTCTCCCTAGTATCCCCCATTCTCTGGATTTCTGGGACCCAACACATCCGATTATCTGATACACTCGTAAGATTCAAACAGAACATTAAAACTTATCTCTTCAAGAGAGCTACAGCCTACAACCCCTGGCAAAAATGATGGAATCACCGGTCTCGAAGGATGTTCATTCAGTTGTTTAAAGCGAACCTGTCACCCCCTCCAGGCATCTAAAAATAACATAGCCACCTTCTGCAGCACTAAGGCTGCATTCTGACAAGGTGTCTATAGCATTTATGCTCCCTTGATTCACTGAAATAAAGACTTTTATAAAATCTGTTTCAAACCTGATCCAAGACCGGGAGGCGGGTTTTCATGTGTCTATCTCCTTCCTCTGTGGTGTCAGTCATCCCTCTCTGCTCTCTGTGTGCCGCCTCCAGGGCCATCTCCCTGCATTAGCTCTGCTACAACATACAGCTGCTGGTATAAGAGACCCCACAGAAGTAAATCTAGCAGGAGGATCCTGAACAGACAAAGCCCTTGAGCTGAGCTGTCAGCAGTGCAGCAGAGTTGAGTTTGTGCTTTAGATCAGGGGCTGAGGAGCAATTCTGCTGGGTACAAGAAACTGAAAACTGCTCAGCTCAAGTGCTGCTACGTAGCAGGCAGTGCTTTGTCTGCTCGTCCTCCTGCTAGATTTACTACTGTGGGGTCTGTTATAACAGCAGCTTTATGTTGTAGCAGAGCTGACTAAGCTCTGTAGTGCAGGGAGGTGGCTCTGTAGGAGGTGCACAGAGAGCAGAGAGGGATGACTGACACCACAGAGGAGGGAGATAGACACTTGAAAACCCGCCTCCCGGTCTTGGATCAGGTTTGAAACAGATCTTATAAAAGTCTTTATTTCAGTGAATGAAGGGAGCATAAATGCTATAGACACCTTGTCAGACTGCAGCCTTAGTGCTGCAGAAGGTGGCTATGTTATTTTTAGATGCCTGGAGGGGGTGACAGGTTCGCTTTAATGTTGTAGAAAAAAGCAGATCACAGACATGGCACAAACCTAAAGTCATTTCAAATGGCAACTTTATGGCTTTAAGAAACACTAAAAGAAAGTAAGATAAAAAATGTGGTAGTCAGTAAGTGTAATTTTTATCAGACCAAGCACAGGGAAAAAATTATAGAATCATGAAAAACAAACACACACAAGAACACTCCAATACATCACTAGTATTTTGTTGCACCACCTCTGGCTTTAATAACAGCTTGAAGTCTCTGAGGCATGGACTTAATGAGTGACAAACAGTACTCATCATCAATCTGGCTCCAACGTTTTCTGATTGGTGTTGCCAGGTCAGCTTTGCTGGTTGGAGCCTTGTCATGGACCATTTTCTTCAACTTCCTCCAAAGATTTTCAATTGGATTGAGATCTGGACTATTTGCAGGCCATGACATTGACCTTATGTGTCTTCTTTCAAGGAATGTTTTCACAGTTTTTGCTCTATGGCAGGATGCATTATCATCTTGAAAAATGATTTAATCAACCCCAAACATCCTTTTGATTGATGGGATAAGAAAACTGTCCAAAATATCAATGAAAACTTGGTCATGTATTGAAGATGTAAATGAAATTTGCATGTTTTCTTCAGGCAGTTGTCTTTATAAGTCTCATTGGAACGGCACCAAACTAAAGTTCCAGCATCATCACCTTGCCCAATGCAGATTCGCGATTCACCACTGAATATGACTTTCATCCAGTCATCCACAGTCTACAAACGCTTTTCCTTAGCCCATTGTAACCTTGTTTTTTTCTGTTTAGGTGTTGATGATGGCTTTTGTTTAGCTTTTCTGTATGTAAATCCCATTTCCTTTAGGCGGTTTCTTACAGTTCAGTCACAGACATTGACTCCAGTTTCCTCCCATTCCTTCCTCATTTGTTTTGTTGTGCATTTCCTGTTTTGGAGACCTATTGCTTTAAGTTTCTGGTCTTGACGATTTGATGTCTTCCTTGGTCGACCAGTATGTTTCCCTTTAACAACCTTCCCATGTTGTTTGTATTTGGTCCAGATTTTGGACACAGCTGACTGTGAACAACCAACATCTTTTACAACATTGTGTGATGATTCTACCCTCTTTTAAGAGATTGATAATCCTTTCCTTTGTTTCAATTGACACTTACTACCACATTTTTTATCTTGATTTCTTTAAGGGTATGTGCACATCAGTAGTTTTGTGGGCTGTTTTTGAACGTTTTCCGTCGGCGGTTTCCGCTGAGTTTTATGTTAATTTATGTTAATCCTAGCCACCGGTTGGATTAACATGCTACTCAATGGAGTTTAGAAAACACTGTCTACATTAGAACGGTTTTTTTCTGGTCGTTTTCAGTTTATTCACCGGTTTTCCACCGGTTTTCAAAGATAGAGCAAGTGACTTCTTTTGAGCGTTTTTCCAGCGGTTCTAGCTTACAAGTGCCCAAAAAAACGGCCTAAAAACGCGAAGAAAACCCGCCAGAAAACCGCCGACAAAACGCTGTATAAACGCTATAAAACCAGTCGGAAAAAGCGCAAAAAACTCTAAAAAACCGCTGGACACTGCTGAGGTCAGAAAACTCAGTTTCTGCCATTCTCCACCGGTTTTAGGACGGTCTGCAAAGATGCAGAAACGTCAGATGTGCACATACCCTTAGTGTTTCGTAAAGCCATGAAGTTGCCATTTGAAATGACTTTAGTTTTCTGTGATCTGCTTTTTTTCTACAACATTAAACAACTGAATGGACATCCTCCTAGCCTGGGGATTCCATAATTTTTGCCAGGGGTTGTACAATGACCCAACTGCCACCTCAACACCACCGGAGCTACCGCAACCCCTGACCTACTGTCTCCATCCCCATCATTCTGTAAACTAAAGGCCACATTACATGCTTCAATCTTGTGAACGATATTGTTTAAGTGATCCGGAATTTTGATCGCTTAAGCGATATCGTTTGTGCGTCGTTGCGTGTAACCGAGCGATCTTTCAGTGAAAAATCGCTTGATTGTTTGGTGGAAGATTTGTGAGCAGGACTTCAAATCAGTCGTTCATCGTTCAATTAACCTGCATTCAACCTGCTGCATCGTGCTGGGTGACACCTCTCAAACGATCTCATTCTCGATTTAGTCTATTCCTGACGCTAGATTGTGTCGATTGCTGAGTAGTGCGCACGATCGCTGGCACGTTGCCAAATTTAACATAGTTAATGAGATCTATGCTTGTGACACAGCACAAACAATATCAATAAATTGTTCTACCGATCTCGATCACGTGACTTTTCAGGCGATATCGTGATCGAGATTGAAGCGTGTGACGTGGCCTTTAAGCTACATTCAGATCAGTCTTTTGATCCAAGTTTTGCAGTGCACTGCAGAAAACAGATCACTGAAAACCCATAGACTTTGTTGAGATGTCATTTCATTTTTGCCATTCAGACACGGCACTTTGAAAGTGATCTGTTTTTTCACTTTTTAGAGGCTCCGTTTTGGAAAGTGCATGTAATTTTGTCTGGCGTTTTTCTGATCCGCTTTTACCATGGGAGCCATTGTCTATGGGTCAAAAAAACGCAGCACCCAAAAACGCAACAGAAAACTGTTGACTGCACCTGTTTTCCTGCAAAAAATGCAGCAGAAGAGAAAATAATGCACAGTCTGAATGTACCCTTTACTCTCCGTTTTCCTTTTTTGAGTGCCAGAGTTGATTGGACAATGTGTCCTCTTATGTACAGCACTAAGGGCCTCCATATGGCTCTATAAATAAATAATAACAGTATGCAGGTTTGTAAAACGGACCTGAATAGTGCATGTAACCATTTTTAGTTCAGGTGGTAAATTTGTATGCACTGCCATGTGGGTTAGTATTGCTCAGTGTCTGTTGCACACAAGGAATTGCCAACGATACAGCTGCCTGAAGGCTAAATAGTTGCTTGCAGAACATTTTTTTTTAAGGTTTCTCAAAATGAGATGTGTTGTCCAGGACTAGTATATACTTATGATCTAACTAGATGGGGACCTGATTATATTACATAGGGTGATTCTAGAACATGTGTAATTATATAATAGTCCAACTACTCCCACTACTAATCGCAGCGCCACCGAAGATATGAGGTGTCATTGGCTTGGCAGGTGCTGCTGCTTGCCATGTGCACTTTCTCCCCTTGTGCTATCTCTTACCCGTTGTGCTCTTTCCCTTATGCTTGAAATTACAAAAATGAGGGGCGCATTCTTGACTAATACCCGGTGGTCTAGTGGGGATATATTGTTAGTGGCTGCTGATTGCTGTGTGCCGCTCCAAGTGTCACTGCTCCCAGCCGCCTCCTCCGGTCACGTGTTCCGCCTAGGTGAGCTGACCAGGGATTTTTCTGACATCATGGCAGGTCCTTTAGTTTTCTAACTAAAGCCTCCTCATTACCGTGCAGCTCCAGCCAGATCCCATAAGGGATAATGATAATGAAAAGAAATAATTCTGGTATTATTGGTCTTCAATAAATTTTTATTTTCAATAACAAAAGTACACGTAATACAAACATAGACAAAAATCAACATTGAGTAGGTAGCAACAACGTCCAAAGTATGGGAGGTAGGTGGGGGGGAGAGGGGTGGGGGTACTTTGGATAAAAGGGAAGCATGGTGTTATTAGCTGGTCTTCCAACACTGCCGGGAATAGTGAGTAGGTACAAAGCCTCGTATTACGTTATGCAGGATTGTTTTTAGTTCTGATCAGACACGTGAGGCTAAGTGATATCGGGTTTTCCCAATTAGGACCTTGTACCGCTGTTTCCATAGGGAACCAGTACATCACGCATGAGCAACATGGAACATAAAAACATAAAACTAGACAAACTAGACGAGGAGTTTAGGGAGGTGGGGGGGGGAGGGGGTTGGGAGGACGTAGAGGGGGGAGGTAGGAGTAATTTCAGGCTAATGGGGGGGAAACCGATAGGGCTGGTATAGAATTAGAAGGGATGAATCAGGAGGTAGTAATTGCAAGGTAGAGGACATGAAGGGGTTGAGTGATAGTGACCCACTCCCTCCATCTTTGTCTCCCCGCCGGCACTCAAGGAGGGGGGTCCACGGCCGCCGGGTGACCAGCCCATAGAGCCCATGCCTCTGACACGTATCGCCTTCTCGGGGCGTCCATTGCCAGGTGGTATTCGTGAGAAAATATTGTGTTGAGTTTTTTGGTGAGGTCTCCAATGTTTGGGGGGGTTGCGTTTTTCCAGGATGTTGCTATACATAATCTGGCTGCAATAAGTACATAAGAGATTGCATGTCTTATGACTGGGGAAATGTTTCCGCTCCTATGTGTAACACTGCCAGCTGTGGGGGCAAGGGAATGTAGGTGTCTGTAATTTCACCCAACAGGACAGCCACCAATATCCAGAACTGTGCAATCTTAGGGCAGCTCCACCACATGTGAGCCAGATCCCCCTTCTGGCCGCACTGTTTCCAGCATAATGGCGAGGAACCCACTGCATGTTTGGCCATCCTGGAGGGGGTGATGTACCAACGAAGATGCACTTTCTTTAAGGATTCTAAGTGATTTATGCATTTTGAGGCTTGCGATACACTTCTAACCGCTCCCTCCCATTCATCGCGGTCAGCTTCAAAGGCTAGGTCTTTCTCCCAAGAAACCATGTTGGGGAGCTTTGTGGGGCAGTTGTGAGCCAAGAGACCCTCGTAGATCAGGGAAAAACCCTTCGGGGGGTTAGTTTCTACGTGTAGGAATCGTTGAAATGGTGAGGGTGTGGGTTGCTTAAGAACGTGTGTGCATGCAGGGGACATGATAAAGTGTCTCACCTGTGAGTATTGTAAAAAGGAATTACGAAGTGTCTGAGAGTCCCTGCTAAATCTGTCGAATGGAAGTAGTCTGTCATCTTTTATAAGATCCCCCAAGGAGAGTATCCCCGAGGACTGCCAGGGTGTGATATTCAGCGTGGGGATGTGCACCTGTAGGGCTTCCAGCGGAATTTTCTCCGGAGGCAGCTGTAGCCAGAGATCTGGCATTTTTTTCCACGTCTCTTGAAGAGTACGGATCGTGGACAAAGGGTGGTTCACCCTTACCGGCCCCAGCGCTGCCCCAGCCAGGAGCCTGACAGGCGAGACCCCCGGGTCTAGTTCCGTCTCCAGCTGAACCCATCCTACCTCAGACTGTTGCCTCCACAGTGCTCTAGAAGCTTCTAGAATTGCTGCTTTGTGATAGGCAACGACATCCAGTACCCCCATACCGCCCCCTTTTAATTTCATGTACATCGTTCGTCTCTGGACTCTTGGTCTACCTCCCGCCCAAATAAAGGTGTTAATTTGTTTCTGTAACTGTGCTAAAAATTTACCCGGGAAACCCACTGGGACACAACGAAACAGGTATAGCAGCTTCGGCAACCATAGCATCCTGAAGGCCTGGATTCGAGCCATCCAGGATAATGGGGGGAGAGGGCTCTTGGTCAACTCCCCCTTCAGTGTTGCCATTAGTCTACTTAGATTGACACGTGCCACCTGTCTCGTGGGACACAAGGCTATTCCCAGGTAAGGTATGCCTTCCGGGACCCAAGTAAAGGGGAACTGTGTGGAGAGGGCGACCCGTTCCCCTTCAGACAAATTGATGGGGAGTGCCATGGACTTTGCCAGGTTTAGTTTGTAGTAGGAAATTTTTGTGAATTCGTCGAGTTCTTTGAGAATAGCCGGAATGGAGTTATCGGGACTAGTGCAGGAGATGATGACATCATCAGCGTACAGCCCTATGACATGATGTTTAGCACCCACTTGAATACCCGCGATCTCAGGGTTGGATCTAATAGAGGTCGCCAGTGGTTCCATGACGAGGGCAAAGATCAGGGTGACAAAGGGCACCCCTGTCTTGTTCCGTTGGTGATGCCAAAATGTCTCGACACGAATCCCGACATTGACACTCGAGCCCCCGGATTAGAATAAAGGCTCAGAATGGCAGATAGGATTGGGCCGGAGAAGCCGAATTTCTTCAGAGCCTCTCGCAGATAACCCCAGTGTACCCTGTCGAACGCTTTTTCAGCATCAAGTGACAGGAATACACTGGGGTCTCCCCTTCTCTCAGCAATCTCCACTAGGTCTATCATACGCCTAGTGCCATCTCTGGCCTGTCGTCCCCCCACAAAGCCCACCTGATCCGAGTTTGCAAGCAACGGAATCACCTTGGCGAGTCGAGAGGCCAACAGTCTGGCAAATATCTTCACATCCGTGTTGAGTAACGAGATGGGACGATAGTTGCCAGGTCTGTCAGACGGCTTTCCAGGCTTCAAGATCGTAGAGATCGAGGCCTCCAGGGCCTCCGCCGGGAGAGTCCCCTCAGTCTGCCAATGCTGAAACAGTCGAAGGAGGTATGGAGCCAAATGGGGGGTGAACGCTCTATAGTATTCATTCGTCAGACCATCAGGGCCTGGGGCTGAGTTCAATTTAAGAGTTGCCATTATTTTTGTTACTTCTGCCAGGGTGAAAGGTCGATTCAGGGACTCGAGCATATCTGGGGGGACCGTCGGGAGGTCAAGTCCTGACAAATAGGCTTGGATGCTGTCTAATGAGGGCTGTTGAGTTGTGGAGTCGTTTGACAAGTTATAAAGTTTAGAGTAGAAATCCGCCATAACTTCTACTATATCGCTTGGGTTCCTAATTGTTTTTCCGTCAGGGGATGTCATGGTCGTCACCATTGATTGAACTACCCTTTTCTTGAGTCTCCTGGCTAGCAGTGTACCAGCCCGGTCTCCTGCAGCATAGTATTGAGTGCGTAGTTTCCTCAGTCCTAACTCATGTTGGTAGAGTAACTGGGATCTCAACTTCGTTCGGAGGTCAAAAATCTGAGTGATCAGCTGTGGTGTTGGGCAAGCTTTGTTTGATTTCTCTAAGTTTGCTATTTGTTCCGACCATTCTCTCCACTGCTTTTCTCTAGCTTTTTTGTTTTGAGCGGCCTTCTGTATAAGGAGGCCGCGGAGCACCGCCTTATGCGCCGCCCATAAGGTTCCATCAGTGATCTCTCCAGTGTCGTTAAGTAGGAAAAATTCCTCTAGGTTCCCACCCAGGGCGTCTAATGTCCTTTGGTCTGAAAGAAGGCTAACATTCATCCTCCAACGACGTGGCGCGCATCTGCTTTGCCCCTGGCTGATCCCTAGTGTGACGGGCGCATGGTCCGACCATGAGATCAGCCCAATTTCGGCCGACGTGCAGCAGGGCAAAGTTTTTTCTCCTACCAGGAAGAAATCGATCCTGGAGTATGTTTTATGACTATTGGAGAAGAAAGTGTAATCCCTCTCTTCTGCGTGGAGATAGCGCCATACATCGTGGAGTCTGAATTCCCTGCATAGGTCCGCCAATTCTCCTCTCTTTCTTATTCGCGGAGCAGAAGAGTCCAGTCTGCCCTCCATGATCTGATTGAAATCTCCACAGACCACCAAGGAGCTCTCGGCTGAACAGCTCAGTTTTTTGAACAGGGCTCTCAGAAATCTCAACTGTCCCATGTTCGGGGCATAGACCGTCACTATCGTGTACGGCTCTCCCGAGATGAGACAGTTTAGTATGAGATACCTCCCCTGTGGGTCTGCCTCCACTGAGGTCTGCTGGAACTGGACTCTGCTGCTCACCATGACACACACTCCTGCTTTCTTAACGTTGTGATTAGCAAAGTAGATGTGGGGAAAGGAGGGGTTCCTTATCCGGTGATTGTCTTCGGCCAGAAGATGGGTTTCCTGGATGCATATCACCTCTGCACGCAACTTGCGAGTCTCCTTCCATAGGAAGGAGCGCTTAACTGGGGAGTTTAGTCCCTTTACATTAAGCGAAGCCACATTTAATGTTGAGTTGGTGGACACTGACCTGACCGGGCGGACCGCAGACATGGCCCCCAACCTCAACCGCCGGGCGGGGAGACCTCTGGCAATGAAAAGAAAAGTGGTTAAGAGGGTAGAGAGATAGAAGAAGGGAGGGGGGCCTAGGTGGGGGTAGAAAGAGGGATTGGGGGGGGGGGGGGAGAGGGGGGAGGGGGGAACACTTATGTAAACCAGAATATCGTCAGATACCAATTATCTGACTATCAGGGGGCACTAATAAGAACCTAAACTGGATCCTCCCTCTGAGCGACCAAGTCCAACCGGT
The DNA here is from genome assembly GCA_033576535.1 of Allobates femoralis. NCBI lineage: Eukaryota > Metazoa > Chordata > Amphibia > Anura > Aromobatidae > Allobates > Allobates femoralis. The sequence goes on from JARQOC010000012.1 coordinate 36,115,099, forward strand.
CACAGACAAGTGGAGGGAGGTCCAGCTCCTCTCGCCTCTCCAAGTGGAGCTGCGACAGGTGGGTCAAGTGTAGGAGTCCAACAGGTAAACTCAAGAGGACAGGTCATCCCACACAGACCAGAGTCAATTCTTCCCGGGCCTTTTCTTCTATTAGGGCCGCCGTCATAGTTGGGGTCTTCGTGGTCCTATTTCTGGGGTATGTGGAGAGCTTGCAGCTGAGGGCATTAAGTTCCAGGAGCGCAGCGCTCTGCGCAGTTGAGTTGGCGATGCGAAAGAGTGTCTGGATCCTTTGTATCTAAAATTCACAGATACTGGGGTGCGCCAAGCATATTGGATCCCTTTTTCTCTCAGTAGTTGGCAGCTAGGAGCAAATTCTCGCCTCCTGGCGAGCGTGCCCGGTGAAAGGTCTGGGTATACTGCCGCGTTCTTAAATTGCGTCGGGAGAGTGGGGTTCGCTCTCATGGCGTGTACAAGCGCATCCCTCGTTTTAGTGTTTAAGAAAGATATCAAAATGTCTCTGGGGACTTCTTTTGGTAATTTTGCAGGTTTAGGCAGTCTGTACATTTTCACAGTCTCCAGTGTCTCTGGTGCGGCTTCTGGGAGAACTGCAGACAAGAAAGCTGTGACAACTGCAGGGAGATCCTCTCCATCTTGTGATTCTGTCACCCCTCTCAATTTAACATTGTTTTTACGTAGCCCGTCTTCCAGGTGGCACAGGGTAGCATGAACTGTGCCCAGATCCCTGTCCATCACATCATAACTGTCAGCTAGATTGTTGTGGGCAGTAGCATAATCTGCCATTTTGGTTTCAATGTGTGAGGTTCTCTCACTTAATGCTGCCATTTCTGCCCTCATTTCTCCCATCATGTCTCTTATCTCTCCCAGCATTGTGTCTCTCATGGAGCCCAGCATGTCCCTCATACAGCGTTTTGTCAGAGGGGAATCATCCCTACTTACAGGACTGCGTTCATCTGGGCGGCGGGGAGATCGCGGCGTGTGAGGAGCAGTGCTGGCAGGGGACGCTGGGTCCTTCCTGGTCGGCGCCATCTTGGCTTCCCTGTGAGGCTCCGGGGTGAAGAAATCTGTGAGCTTGCTGTCGGCCTCACGGCGACGGGACCCGGTTCGCGGCATGGTCCGGGTACGCGCAAGGACTTGAGCCGTCTCTGGTGCCAATCAGGGGCTCGGGAATGCCGTTAGGAGCCGCTTCTCCGGTCTGTGTGCAGGAGCTCCTCTAATATGCGTCCGGCGCCATCGGCTGCTGGACACGCCCCCTAATTCTGGTATTATTTAGGAGCTCTCAGTAATGAGAAGCAAAATACAAATAGTTGAAGTAGACCTGTTTATTGTAGCTTGACCACTCCCACAAGATCGTTTGATTACACTCTCTGCTCGACAACGACGCATATTGTTCATCCCCAAACCCCCCCAACACTAAGCTGTCAGCCCATGTGATCATCTGTCACTGTGTCCCCAGCTGATGACAACAGGGGTGGCTTTGCTCTAGATATAGCGCCTCTCTTGTTCTGGGGCTCTGTCTGGTACTGCAGCCTTCAATGGAATAGCACTGAGCTGCGATACAAGTCTCAGCCCATGGACAAAAGTAACTGGTGTTCATTTCCTGATGAAGAAGCGGGGTTACACTTCGAAACGCGTAGAATAAACCACCATATGCTACAACAATCGCTTTGAATTGGTTTATTTGGCAGCAGTGTGAACTTGATACCATTTTTCCTAATATCCTGCATGGACAAAAGATGGTGCTATAGGCAATATGGAGAAAACCGTTGGTGTAATTAGCTAAAATAAATCAAGATATTGATTTTGTTTTGATAAAATTTATTGCTAATACTGATTGACACACAGAAGAATTTGGCCTGAGAAGCCTTCACGCACATACAGATAATATTGCATTGTTTTGCACACATGCCTGTAGCAGGATTCCTGCTTTCTTTACAGGTCCACCTTCTGCACCTCCCTGCCCCGAGACAAAAAGCTCCTGATCGTAAACATCCCAACCATGGCGGCAATGTGCACAGCAATGCGACACACCCCGCACCCACCGCGCTCAGGGGCCGCAGAGGATAACACACGCTTCACTTACATGTTATAATGATACAATACAATCAGAAGTCACATTATGTACTGCAGCATTACACACGACACTGCACCACAACAAGTATAGAACACACACAGCCCCGATGCCTGTACAGGAGGAGCGGTGCAGTTGATGTACCCCTACAGGACTGTGCTGATCCAGCATTAGGCTCTGCAGCAGTCATTTGAGACAGACTGGTTGCTAGGAAAGAAATACACAATAACTACTGTCAGGGACATTTCTCCACAATCTCATTAACAACCAGTCTGGGTCCATAGTATTTAGTCCTTTGATGCAAAGCAGAAAGGGCTCTGAATTTCAAGGGGAACTCCGGGGAGAGAGTTTTTTATTACAGTCCCTGCCCTCCTACATGATGAAGCAGAGCCGTACACTGCAGTTCTAGGATCTATGGATCACTTATAAATCGATAAAATCATATCTGCTCCTTTGATTTCCCCCCCCCCCCCCCCTCCCCCCCTCATGGGGCATAAAATTTCATCCTGACAGCTTCATGCAGGAGATGTGTCAGGGCGTGGATGCTGGGAGCTGCAGGATCAGCCTACATTCCAGTGATGATGATGATCCATTGAAAGTTTCAGGGGACAGGAAGCTACCATGATCCTATGCGGGATGGGAGACCATGCAGAGCTGAATCGATCAATCCAGTGCTCTGCCTGTGCTCCTAGCCTCACAATAACAGTACACATTATGCATCATCACACAGCAGAGGATCACAGCTTGTTTTTGTATCTGCTTGGTGACATGATTGCTATTTAAACCTGGACCCCCGTCACATAAGATGGTGTATCGGGTACAGGATTGTAGTGTGAGCATGGGGCCGGCGGCCATGCTCCCTGACACACCCCCTCCCTATACAGAAGTATGAGGGGGCTGGAATTTAGGCTGATCCTGCAGCTCCCGGCATACACGCCCCCGACACACCACCTGCTTTCTGCTCCTACATGAAGCTGCCATGCTGAAAATTCTCTGTCCCATGGGGGGGGGTCAAAGCTGCTATGATCGATTTATAAGAGATCTATAGCTCCTAGAACTGCAGTGTACAGCTCTGCTTCATCATATAGCAGGGCAGGAACTGTACTTAAAGCGAACCTGTCACCCCCCCCGGGCATCAAAAGCTATAATAGCCACCTTCTGCAGCACTAAGGCTGCATTCTGAGAAGGTGGCTATAGGCTTTTGATGCCCTTTATAGTATGAAATATTAAGTTAGGTAAATGCTCACTCTTCTGAAGATCGAAGACCAGGAGGCGGGGTTTCACGCTCCTCCGGCCCGCCCCTCATCAGTCATTGTGCGCGCCTGCTGCTGCCTCCCCTCAGTGTGGAAAATGAACGCGCGTCTCCATTCTCCTGTATGGAGCCGCGCATGTGCTGTGCGCCCGGTGTCCAGGAAGTCGACACCGGGCGCACAGCGCATGCGCGGCTCCGTGCATGAGAACGGAGACGCGCGTTCATTTTCCACACTGAGGGGAGGCAGCAGCAGGCGCGCACAATGACTGATGAGGGGGCGGGCCGGAGGAGCGTGAAACCCCGCCTCCTGGTCTTCGATCTTCAGAAGAGTGAGCATTTACCTAACTTAATATTTCATACTATAAAGGGCATCAAAAGCCTATAGCCACCTTCTCAGAATGCAGCCTTAGTGCTGCAGAAGGTGGCTATTATAGCTTTTGATGCCCGGGGGGGGTGACAGGTTCGCTTTAAAAGTTTTCTCTCACTGGAGTTCCCCTTTAAGCTAACAGGTGTTAAAGGGTTTTGCAGTTATGCAAGGTGCAGTTAGTTGTAAGAAAAAAAAAATTAAGATTTGTGCTTTACTCACCATCCCCAGGTCCAGCAATGAGTCTTCACTGCTGCCCACGGTCTCCCTTATCTTGTGCAGTGCTTATATCAATCAGTGAGATGAATGCCTTGAGGTGTACATGCAGGCAGGGCCACTGAGCTCAGTTATCAGCTGCAGTACTGTCACCGTGACATCAGCACTGCAGTCAAACAACAGAAACAAGGGCAGTGGTGGGAACTCTGTGCTTTACTCACCCTTCCCAGGTGCTTTTTTTTGCCTGCAGCAGCCGGTTTTATGAAACTGGAAATCCCCTTAAAAAATTGCAAAATTATGCAAGGTCCATAAGTTATGCAGGCAGGGCCTGCTACTGCTGCCATCACTTGAGTTGGGATATCCTGTAATACCAGATTGTCCATAGACCATTTTCTAATATCAGTCTGTATCATATTGCAGCATTTAACATTTTCTCTAACATAAAACAATTAAAAGGAGAGGTTGTGCAGGATTAAAATACAAGGTCATCTCCCCACCCCCCTTACAGAATGGCACCCCTCTTGTGCACAGGCGGTGTCCGGTATTGTACATCACCCGCGTCCATGTTGCAATACTGGAGAGATGCCATTCTTTGTGCAAGGTTCACGACTTGCTTTGTCCACAGCCGATTTGGAAAACAGAGAACCAAGGAGCAGAAATACGGAATAAAACTGTGCTTAAAACCTGTGCCCCTGGTGCCAAGCCCAGGGCTGATATGTGTGACCCCACAAGTCCTAGGGTTGTGCTTTGGAAGAAAAACTAAATCTGCCATTAAAGTGTCCAATTGTGGGATTTCTTCAGCTGCTCAGGTAACTATCCTTGTCATTTGAGCTGCCATTGAGGAAAATCTGAAATAATAAAGAAAAAGTGAATGAAAGGACAAGATGAAATATACTGGAAAATATCAAAGCCCTGTGCACCGGAGGAGCGCTGTACATCAACATCTGCTCTATTGATGGAGACAATAGTGAATAAGGCGAGGGGAAAAAGCGGAGGGACCTAATGGTGAGCTGCTCTATAAGAATCCTGGCTGATAACAATGGATTACTAAGCAGGAAAATGACCCCCTCCCTAACAATGCCCATACTGGTTTTGTAAACCACCATGAAATGTGTATGAGGAGGTTTATGAACTCTTCTGATGACACGTAGGAGGGTGAATAAGGATGGGGCATGTTGGATTCCAATATGCCTCATCACAGGTGTCTGGCAATGCATTGAAAAAAGAACATGCATGAATGTCATCTGATCATATATATGTGTATGGATGTAACATGAGAGCATGAAGAGCAGTAGTCTGCACTTTTTTTTATCCTGTGCCAGCTAATGATTGCATGTAGATTTCCCTTAATGTTTAATAAGATGTTCTTCAGCAGCTGAGGCAAGACTTCAATGTATAAACTGCAATGTAGAAAACACCACATCTCACCTGTCCTCTTTTGTGATGAAAAAACTCCAGGACCTCCTCATTCCCCACAGCCTCTGCCTGGAAGTAAATGTACAGATGAGAGCAGCTGATCATGCAAGGACACCGCATTATTTTCATTATATATATATATTATATATACATATGCACACACTGCAGCACCATACCTACTTGTGAAATCAACTGCATTTGACAGAACATACTGTAAGAATCTCATGCACACGCTTGCGAAGGAAACCTAAATTATCTATTGCTGTGGAACGTGCAGCTGCAGCGCCTCAATATCTGCTGCAGATTTGAGCCTCTGCAATACAAAGAGTGAAGTCTGTGGGAATAATCACCAGTGTGAATTTGCTGCAATACCCTGCAGTAAATCCATCCTGTGGGTATGTGCCCTCCAGCCGTGTTCACATGTAGAGTAAACGCTACTTCTTTATGTGCAGGAAAACTGCTGCGATTAACCATTCAATCCAAGTAGATGTGATTTAATGAAAGCTCGTCTAAAGTCGCTGCTGATCTGAACTTTCTTTGTGCGCTTTTTCCCTATATCTTTCTATGGAAGCCTAAAGAAAGCATGTAAGAGTTGCAATTGTGTTAAAGTGCAGAAGCCCAGAGTTTCCGCATTACATAAATGAAATGCTGCAAGAACTCGTAAGTGAACCAGATCATATCCCAGATTTTGGTGCAGACACCTGCAGTTCTGTATGTGGGAACCTGTCCTAGAACTCCTGTTTTAGTTGCACATCCAGTCTGTCACTTTTCATAAGGGTATGTTAGCTCTGATGTGTCTCAGGAGACATGGTGGATGTCTACTAGGGAAACTCCAGATTTTAAGATCAGCCTAGTATATTCAATTCCAGGCTCAACCTCAGATCTCCTGACCTGAATTAACAGTATCACATATGATTATCTGGCTATAAATATATGGCAAGAGACTCGGGACAGAAGGGTTTAACAAAGACAATAAAATAGGGCTGCTACAGGACCATGTGAATCTAGCCCAACAGGAGCTGAGGTGCAATACCAGACACAGCCAGTGGATAAGAGTGGTGCTGTGGAGCAGTTCTGTTACATAAGGTTTCTTGGGCTCCACATATTTCATGTCTGCTTATCTCAGCGCTTACAGAGGCTGCTGTATTGTTTAGTCGATATATTATGGAGTCACAGCAGCTTGCACTGTTCACACTTGCTTTATACTGCTCAGCAGTGGCGTAACTACCGGCATAGCAGCCGTAGCGGTCGCTTTGGGGCCCGGCGCTTGTGGGGGGCCCGGACCCAGCGCCGCTACGCAGCCACTGCTATACCGGCAGCTGCGCCTGCGATACATACAGGGGCGGACTGGCCCAGCGGGCCCCGACACTTTGGGACCACGTCCCCATACCCCCCTGGGTGCTGTAGGGGGGGCCCGGACAGAAAGGGGGGCCCATTGGTCCCCTGAGCGCCCCCACATGTCATACAATGGGGCCCCTGACCGCTGCCCCCACACGCTATCCTCGGGGCCCCCTGACCGCTGCCTCCATTACTGCTGCGTCCCCCCGCTCTCCATTACCGGTCCGGCGGGCAGTCGCGCTGATCTGCCTGTCATGTGGGCTGTAGCTGACGCCGCTCTATTTCCTGTATCGCCGGCTACAGCGTCACACTACATGACAGGCTGTGGCTGCGATCAGCGCGACTGCCTGCTGCAGGTAATGGAGAGCGGGGGGCCTGTATACACCACCACCAGGGGCCCTGTATACACCACCACCAGGGGCCCTGTATATACCACCACCGGGGCCTGTATATACCACCACTGCGGAGGCTGCTGTAATACTGCTGGGGCCTGTATACACCACTGGGGAGGCTGCTGTATACCACTGGGGCTGCTGTAATACTGCTGGGGCCTGTATATACCACTGGGGAGGCTGCTGTATACCACTGGGGCTGCTGTAATACTAATGGGGCCTGTATATACCACTGGGGAGGCTGCTGTATACCACTGGGGCTGCTGTATATACTGCTGGGGCCTGTAAGGGGGTGTCATTGGGGGAAGTGTGTCTTGGAGGGGGGCGTGTCATTGGGGGGGCCCCGTTCAAAAGTTTGCTATGGGGCCCTGCCAGTTCTAGTTACGCCCCTGCTGCTCAGTATTCTGTGGATCAAAGTATTAGTGACTTACAACTTGATACGCAGTCTGCCCATCATAACCAGCTTGGTCCATGTCGACTCCGGCTAGATCCCAGGCAGTTAACCCATCGACGTCACCGCTGGCCGCCAGGCTGGAGAACCAAATGCAGAGAAAAGCAGTTACGTTACATCATCATGTTGATCAAGCAAAGTGCAAATTTCAGGTTTTATCTCACACTTTTACCAACTGTATGGCAACAGGTATCAAAGGAAAGACTGTACATACATCCATCAGTTGAAATTAGCGTTGAACACATCACCAATTTTCTAAGTAAATATATTTCTAACGGTGCTAGTGACATGAATTACTCACCAGATGTGTCAACCCAACCAATCCACATAGCTGATGAAAGCAGACCATAGATGGCCATAATTAAGTTGGGTGTTATAATGAGAAATTACATAGGGAAAAAGTAATGAGCACATGAATAGAGAGAGGTATAAAAAGCCATGAAAAGTCATGACACCATCTGAAACGTATCAGAAAATATCAGCTGGTCCAAGTGATGGATTATAAAAAGGTGTCTCATATTACCAAGATGCCCCACAAGAAACCTCTCATGATGGGTAAAACCAGTGAGCTGTCTCAAGATCTTCACAACCTTAGTGTTGCAATACAGACTGCTGGCATTGGTTACAGAAGAATTTCAAAACTAATGAAGGTTTCATTCAGCTCTTCTGGGGACATAATCCTGAGAGTGGAAAGAAGATTATTTCATCATAAATCGGCCATGACAGGTGCTCCCCGCAAAATTTCAGATAGTGGAGTGAAAAGAATTATTAGAAGAGATATCCAAGAGCTAAGGACCACCTGTGGAGAGCTACAGAAAGACCTGGAATCAGCAGGTACTATTATTACCAAGAAAACTATCAGTAATGCATTCGCCTTCCATGGCCTGTATGCACGCTCCTGTATGCACACTCACAACGCAAGACTCCATTGCAGAACAAATAGCAGGTTCAAGAGTGTTTGAAGTTTGCTCAACAAGATTTAGAGAAGGCTGTGACATTCTGGGAGATTATAGTCTGGTCAGAGACCAAAATGTAACTCTTTGGATGCCAGAATACACGTGTGTACAGGCCAAAATGCAAATAATGCAAACAACAATGAAGAATGGGCCAAAATCCCCCTGAGCAATGCAGGGACTAGTGTCTCCATATAGGAGGAGTCTGAAGCTTCATCACCAACAAAGGCTTTTTTTTGTATGAAGTATTAAATAAATTTTAGTAAATGTATTCAATACTTTTTCAATATGTCTTTTCTTATTATTACACATCATTTAATTTATGGATATCTATGGATTGATTTATTTACCTCTGTGGCTTGGATGGGTTATTACTGAGATCTAGTAAGAAATTCATGTCAATAGCAGCTTTAGAAATCTAATTACTGAGATAATTGGTGGTGTGTTCAATACTTATTTCACCTGCTGAATGTATTCTATTTTAGTGGCATCCAGATGACATATTTTAAAAGTTTTTTTTTCATTCCTCTAAAAGTTTTAGTGCAGACATTGCACTGAAGGATGGCGGGAGAATCGCTGGAAAATGATTTCTCTGAAGGGTTAAGACGCCTCAGCCGTATCTACTTATCTGTCATAAATTATATTCAAGGATAGGTTACTGCTGCTGTGTTACAATGTGTCGCCTCATGTGTCTCTCGCCTATCTCGAAACTACAACTCCCAACATGTCCTGACAGCGCAGACCTTTCCAACCTGTTACAAAACTACAAACACTGTCCTACACCTCCAAGAAATGGTTTTGTAGTATGAGAGCCTATATCTAGGGGTCACTGAGAACTTCTCTTACTAGGTCAGATATAGCCTCATAGGCAGTCACCCCGTCCCCATGATAACACTAACTGCTCTGTGCAGACATATAGAAATATCTGCAATTTGATATCTTCTATGGAGAGTGACTTGAGTGCCGATATTGTACAACAGTCTAATGTTAATGTCTAATGAACGGGGCCTTTATTACTGGATTCATCCATTTATCTGTTCTAGCCAAGTTCCCCTATATCTGCCCAAAGTAGAGGACAGAAGTAAGAGAATATGACTGTCGCAGCACTGCCATAAAGTGAGACGTACGTGCTATGTCCTCATTACAATACTAGCAGACCTGTATCTGCAGGATGGCTGCTATAAGGGGTCTGTACACCATAGAGAACAGGGGTTAAATGCTTTTTCAGCCTACAGCTCTCCTTGCTGACTCCATCATATACATTTTGGTTGGAATACCCAACCCTCTGACTCTTAAGGCCCAGTCACTCATAACGACGCACCAGCGATCCCGATAACGATGTGCAGAGATCGCTGGTGCGTTGTTTTCACATCGCTGGTAAGGTGTCAAACAGGTATCTCACCAGCGATGTGAAAAACGACGCACTAGCGATCCAGAATTATACCGAGGTTGTTGGGAATTGTCACTCCATAGAGCAGCATTGAGATCGTTGGTCATTGTCCCTGTCAAACACAACGATGTAGCGCTCCCAGTGAGAGACCCAACGACGTAGAAATGACCCAGAGCAGTGTGTAACGATCACTGATCTCACAGCAGGGGCCAGATCGTTGGTGCGTGTCACAAAGAACGACATCGTTGCTGCATCACAAAATCTGTGACGCTACAGCGATCTCGCTATGTGTGACAGGGCCTTTATGGACCTTTAGGTCAATTAGTTGCCCCCAATACTTAACTACAGTCCACAGCTGACACTGAACATTTGCCTTCCTCCAGAAACAGCACCACAATTGTCCCCAGGTTGTGTCTGGTATTACAGCTCAGCTCTACTGAATTTATGGGGCCGAGCTGTAAAACCTGACAGGCAGTAAAGCCGCCTTGTTTTTCTCAGCCTGTAGAATCCCTTTATAGCATTATTCCAGCATTTGTTTTCTTTTTTCCACAGCTGGAGTGGAGCTTTAAATCTAAGTCCCCTGCCTCTGGTCTTCTACTCACTTTCGAGCATTGCTCCGGTCGGTCTCCTGTGATCAGTGACCTGCTGGCAGCTCCAATGATTCATGGAGCGCGCCGGAGGTAATTTTTTCACATCTCTACAGAAGCCTCATTCTGGCTCTCAGAGGTGCACTAAGCTTTTGTGACCTAACGTCTGATTTCCAGACAGTCAGAAGCTTCGGAACACAAGACGGCCAGGAGCTATGCAGGAATACAATGAGGCCAGCAGAAGGCGAGTATATGATTGGGGGCTTAAATTTAAAGCACCACTCCGGCGCTGACAGACCCCCCCCCCCCCCCCACCCCCCACACACACACACACCCTTGCTGCAGGCCAGTTAAAGAATTACAAATTTTGATCCAAAGCGTCACTCTAATGCAAAAAAAAAAAAAAAGCAAGTCAACCTCCTTGATGAATGTCTTAATGTTGTGAACCTCCCCCTTGGACGGTATACAGTAATATTGTGTCAGGTGATTCGCAGGCCGGACATAGCACTACACATACCGCTCTCGCACTTGTGAATGCATTCCTTTCTTGCCGGGACATCAGACTGAGTAAACCAGTTCCTCAGGACGAGCAGAGCGTAAGGCGGGCATGTCGTGTGTACAGGAATGCCATGTGTGCGCCTCTCCCCTCTATACTGCGGGGCTCAGCGCTTCCGGAGTGACCTGGCCCGGAATGCACTGACAGCCTCGACTAATCCTCTGTACTGTTAGCCTCTCCGCACTGTCACAACAATCCGGGCAGTGACTGGAATAAAGCACCTGGGCCATCTGCTCACCAAAATATTCAGTGACTGTAACAATCTCTTCATTTCTAATCTTGCACCAATGTATGTAAACTGTAAGGGGTTATCCCTGCCTCATTCCCACATTGGTAGGCAAGAGTTGACCACTGCCCCCCAGGATCGCACATACGTCTTAGGCCGGCTTCACACCACAGTAGAATCAGGTTCGGGGCTGTCCATTGTAAACCAGACAGCCCCGGACCCGATTTTGCTGTTATGCAGCCCTATGGGGCCGGATGGTAGCTATCTGCCATCCGGTTTCCATCTTTCTGGGAGGATCCGGTTGAATTCGGATTTTCCTCCCTGACACAAAAACGTTGCTTGCAACGTTTTTGTGTCCGGGGCGAAAAATCTGCCCAAATCGGATCCTCTCGGATCTGGAGCGATCTGGCACTCCCTAACATGGGAGTCTATGGCGCCGGATTGCCCAGATCCAGGAGGATCTGGGAACTGGACGCCGGCGGCTGAAAATTTAGCAGCAAGTGCACCACCGGCTGTCCCCTGCACAGATTTCTAGCCAGCAGGAGAGGTGCATGCCATTATAGGGCAAAACAGTTGATGAACGCCCTGTCAGCCACACCTCCCCATAAAGAAGTGGCAACATGACCCCAATGACATGGCTGGAACATCCCTGATCTCTCACCAATGTGTGATGTTATAATCCAACACTACAATCCTCATTTTCCTTCCATCCATCTATATCTTACCTATCAAAAGTATAGTAGGGATTGGTACTGTTCAGTGGGGGAAACATTCACTCTGGAGCAGAGGTTGGTCTGTATAACCCATAGAGGACCCATGGAGTTGTAATACAGGGAATGCAAGTGTCTTTAGAAAAAAAAACTGTTCCAGCAGTATTATCCATGGCGTGATCTCTCTTGTTAATGTAATGGTTCTTGCACCCATGTATTAATCAGACATGTCAGAGGAGCAGACGCCTCCTCTATAATGGGCTCTTCCCATCGGGTCATGTATGTGATCAGCACTGCGCTCATACATGGCTGCGCCATCACTTATCTTTACCTGCAGAGTTCGGTGCCGCTGTGCTCCAGCTCCTCCCAGGAGAGGTGAGCGCCCGTCTGTCGAAGCAGCTGGATCACCTCAATTTGTCTGGAAAAAGTAAAAAATGAAACTCCATTACTCTGCAGCTCATTATTACAAGCAATGACCATCATAAGACTGTGAGAACAGGTCAATAAGAGTGATGATTGGTGGTTATATTGTTAGTGTGCAATTGTTTGGGCAGGGAATGCCTGAGTAAATGGGTGGTTGGGGTTCATCTGTGCTCTTCTGCTATATACTATATACCATGCGCAGTGCATCTGGTGATGTACACTGTACTAGGTTAAGGATACAATAATATTCAATGAATTCAATATCCAATACTCTTATATTCTGTGATCCCCAACTGTAATGTCTGTATTCTCTTATATTCTGTGATCCCCGGCTGTAATGTCTGTATACTCTTATATTCTGTGATCTTGGCTGTAATGTCTGTATACAATTATATTCTGAGATCATGTGCTGTAATGTCTGTATTCGCTTATATTCTGTGATCCCCAGCTGTAATGTCTGTATACTCTTATATTCTGTGATCCCCAGCTGTAATGTCTGTATACTCTTATATTCTGTGATCCCCGGCTGTAATGTCTGTATTCGCTTATATTCTGTGATCCCCAGCTGTAATGTCTGTATTCTCTTATATTCTGTGATCCCCAGCTGTAATGTCTGTATACACTCTTACTTCCTTCCCCTGCCCAGATGCTGTGGTATATCCCACCTGTTCCTTCCTGCATGGTCGGACACATCCATTACACAGGGGCACATCTATAAGAATATCTTGGGCCAGGAATATATATATATATATATATATATATATATATATATATATATATATATATATATATATGTATGTGTGTATATATATATGTGTGTGTGTGTGTGTGTGTATATATATATATGTATATATATGTGTATGTGTGTGTGTGTGTGTATGTATATATATATATGTATATATATGTGTATGTGTGTGTGTGTGTGTGTATGTATATATATATATGTATATATATGTGTATGTGTGTGTATGTATATGTATATGTATATGTATATGTATATGTATATGTATGTATGTGTGTGTGTGTGTGTGTGTGTATATATATATTTATTTATTTATTTTTTTTTTAAACATCCATTTGTGGAACTTCTTATTTTAAGCTCTATTAATTAAATGTAGATTTGTTTGTGGCACAACCCCTTTAAAAAAAACACTCATGTATAGCTCATCAGCACTTGGACTACTACATTCACCTCAAAGAAAACCTCAAGCCGAATAAGGCAGTAAAAAGATTTTTGTGAACTCACTGTAAAATCTTTTTTCTCTGAGCCATCATTGGGGGTTAGCACATGGTATCCTGTGTCCCCTAATGAGGCTATAGAGAAAACAGACTTTTCAGAGAGATTGTTCAAGGCCCAGCTCCTTTAAATGATTTAACCATTTGTGTTGTTGCTTTGCTCAGAGACTATTACAATTGTATTTTACACGATACCCACTATTGTGCACAGCTATCGTTCAGTTCTTCGGTCCCATTCATTATTTGCAGGGTTTTTGTTTGATGTTTGTTTATCTTGTGGTATCTGCTGACATTGTTTGCTTTATCAAAATGGTGCACGTGTTTTATGGATTTTGCACGTTGTCCAAAGAGTTGAAAAAAGTGGGGATTGGAGGACATTTAATATAAAGTTTTGAAACTTATTGAAAAGTTGCAATTAATGAATAAGACTGAGAATATGTGGAATCTCTAAACCACAAAAAAAGTAAAAACATAAAATAAGATTTAAAGGCGCAAGTGCAAAGTTTAATTTGGTGCAAACCACCGAAGCCTTGCTAGCAGATGCAACAGTGACTGACTGGGGCCTTAGTCTTTCTGCTCATCCATATGCACTTTATTTATTAGATTTTCCTTTCTCTTAGCCATTCACTGAACTCATTTTCCTTACAATCATTTTTTTTTTTGCAGATGTTATATTTACGGTTTTGTTTGTTTTGTCTTTTTCCCTAAGGTGGAGGATGCTCCCCTGCATGCTGCGTTCATAGGTCTGGTCACGTTCGGGGTCCCGTGTAGGAGACAAGTCCCAGGAGGAGAGAGAACAAGCAGTGCCTGCTTTATATAATCCCACCCCAACAAGCCCGAGCAGGAGCGCCCAGCGCTGCGATCCTGTCCCAACATCTCAGCTTGGAATATGTAATGACAGCGGCGTGGTACGGGATCCTGCCTCAGAATAGGAGTGGTACTCATAACTTTCATGTAGAAATCTTCCAAAAGGACCCGAGGCGCTGGCCGGGTGTGGCATTGCAGGACAACTTTCTCACATTAGTAAAGTTCAACTCTTACACACAAGAATCAAGTTTAACCTTTCTGCTGCCAATGCAAAAAAACTACGTGCAAGACGTCGGCCAGAGAGAACCTGTCATACGTAAAAAGCTTAGCACAAGTGTGATGTTTAATAGGGTCACCGGAAGAAAAACTGATGAGATGGTGGCCAGAAATCAGGGGTAATCTGCAGACAGTGTGCAGCGCCTCCACAGGGAATGGGAAGCATTGGCCCAATAATCTCAATGGGACATCAATGCATAATGAAGAAAACCTCCGATTGTAACATTTCAAAAAGGGTTAAGGGGATGACATCTCCAGTAGGCGAGGTGTAATACCTTCATCTCCCCTGTGGTGGCGCTGAATTCTCCCCACTGGTCACTTGGGGTCTCCTATAATCCGCTCATCTTCTGGGGCCCAGAAAACATTATGCATTTTACAAATACCACACCTGAAAGCAGTGGCCAATGGCTGCAAGGATATGAAGGACTAATGTCCATAAGTTATGGACATTGATTTTTGTGAAGTCCCAACCCTATCTAAATTTTCTATTCAATGGCAGAATACTCGTACCCTTGATAGCCTTCTCCTCTAACGAGAGTCTGCATGGAAATGACATGGGGCAAATAAGCTGATGATTGTGCAGGAGGCATCAAGTGTCGGCATCTGCTCCATTACGAAGAAGGTTCCACCTTTAAGCGTCTTTTGTCTGTACATGTCTTCAGGACAAGCTCACATAATAAACTATAATCAGGTTTGTCTTCTTTTTTTGGTCAATTATGACTTTGTATGTATGCATGATTAATGAATGTTCAGCGAGTAGTAACATTGGGTCCAGATGGCCGGTAACATTGTTGGACCAGAATACTGCAAAAATTGCACTAGTACATAGGACGAGGTAGCTGCACACAGACAGTACACAGACCCCAAATACGAGGCCTGGAGTGCAGTACGGTCAGTAACAAGAGGTTCATTATTCTTAATGCAAGTGAGCGCCTCACCTCTGGCGGCCCCCTTACACATGGTATTTTTTTTTATATAGACAGCATCTTAGCGCTTGGATGTACAACCATATTTTTTGTCATTAGTCAATCATCAGTAAATGCTCTCACCTAAAGCTGGTGACATCCCACTAGGTCAGCAAACCTGTGGTGTATTTTGGCTGTGGCTGGAGAGGCGCAGGCTGGAGCATACAGCCCTTCAACAACACTTTTAACAAATTGTAATAATGATATAATTAAAAGGACTCTAACTATCAGCCAACAGGGCAGATGTGTAAATGGCCTTGTCTAAAATATTAAAGAGCAAAAATATTTCTACAAGTAGTGTGTGGTCGATTGAGATCACTCACCTGAACTTTACTGCGTTCATCAACGGCGTGTCTCCATAACGGTCCTTGGCGTAAACCGTAGCGCCATTATTGAGCAGATACTGAACCACCTGGTAGTGACCCTCACAGGAAGCCACATGAAGCGGAGTCCGACCATCATAGTCCTCACTGCTAAGATTAGCCCCCTGGAGAAAGAAAATGCACCTAGACATCATGCTGCTGTGTCAGACCCCTCTAGTGAAATACAAATCCTAATGATGAACCCCCCCCCAAACAATGATGAACCCGTCCTGCTACATAATGATGAGCACCCCTACACTATGATGAACCTCCCACCCCTACAATGAACCCCCCTGCACAATGATGACCCTGTCCCACTGCATAATGATGAGCACCCCTACACTATGATGAACCTCCCACCCATACAATGAACCCCCCTGCACAATGATGACCACACACACACTATGATCCTTACACATAAGTAATTATTACCATATCCCTTATTGCTTCCAGGGCATTAATATCCCCAGTTTTAGCAGCTGCGCAAGCCAGGGCTGGGGTGAGGGCATCTCTCACCGCCTCCAATTCCTGTAATAGAGAAGTGAGAGTTAGTGGTATTCAGGTACAAAGATTTGACGTGTGCTCACAATATTTAAATCTGGCAAAACTTAAGAGACCACTGCACAGTTTTCTATAAGTCACCATCTTTACATGTCTGACAGCCATTCCAGTCCAGTGTCAGTTGAATTCCAACCAAAGTACACCTCACTCTACTTAATGTGCCTCTGATTAGGTGATCACCTGAACTAAATCTTATTTAATGAGGGAAAGTGTAAAAAAACACTGCTGTGGTCTTCACAATCCTCTTGCAATAGGACAAGCTGGATGGCAAAACAAGTTCTAGGAATAGCCCAAAAGTAATTTGAATGAAAAAAATAACTTAGGGTACCTTCACACGCAGCAATATTGCTAGGTAATTTCACTGGCAATTTGCTGGTTGCAGTGAAATCATGGACACATTGTTCCATTTGTACACAGCAACAAAACAGAACAATGTGTCCATGATTTCACTGCAACCAGCAAATTGCCTGTGAAATTGCCGCGTGTGAAGGTACCTTAAATCATGCCAAAGGGGCACCACATCAAGACCCGGTCATGGCCAGCCCAATCTCCAGACCTGAACCCAATTGAAAACCTCTGGAATGTAATCAAGAGGAAGATGGATAGTCACAAGCCATCAAACAAAGAAAAACTGCTTACATTTTTGTGCCAGGAGTGGGATACGGTCACCCAAAAGCAGTGTGAAAGACTGGTGGAAAGCGGCCAAGAAGCATGAAAGCGGTGATAAAAAATCATGGTTATTCCACCAAATATTGATTCCTGAACTCTTCCTGAGTTAAAACATTAGTATTGTTGTTTCTAAATGAATATGAACCTATTTTTTTGCATTATTTGAGGTCTGATGTTTCTTTGGTATTATTTTGACGATTTCTTATTTGCTGCAAATAAATACAACATTTTTAGCTTTGAATTTCGGAGACATGTTATCAGTAATTTATAGAATAAAAAAACAATGTACATTTTACTCAAATATACCCATAAAGAGAAAAATAAGAGAAACTGAACATTTTACAGTGGTCTCTTAATTTTTGCCAGAACTGTATGTCCATACATTTCTTGCTTCCTTAATACAATTAGATGACACTTTTTTGGGGGAAGGGGGGGAAGGAGGAGAAGGGGGGGAAGGGAGGGGTTGAGAATGTAGGTGTTTTGATGGGTCACATTACACTAGGGCCAGTGTAGTTTTCCAAGGTCTGGTGAGACACAACACCCAGCATGCCCCCATAGGAGACCAGTGGTGGGTCCCATTACACTAGTACAGAGGTCTGCTATGTGTAGCTGTCCAGCCTATGAGAAACTACAACTCCCAGCATGCCCTGACAGTCACACACTGGGAGATGTAGCTGGAAAGCCACAGGCCATAAAACACGACACTGGAGGAGACATGGTTCTGCAAACTACTGCGCAGCAGAAGAATGCCGCCCCTGTCTGCGGTCTCTGCTGCGGGGTTTGCACCTTTTACATGTAGTCCAGACACAGACATGAAGGACCACTGATAACATGAAGAAAGGAAACTTACTTACATAAGTGGAATTATAAAAATGTAACTTGAGTTTCCGATGAGACTGTACCTCCTTGCAGCTCACACCGACAGACTTGGCAACAACCTGAATGAACTTGCTGTCTCTCAGGGAGATCTTGGCTCCTGTTGCACTGACCGTCATCTCACCCCTGAGATTCTCAAACAGCATCTACAAAAAAACCACAATCCAAGCTAAGTTACTGGTATATTAACTGCTGAGTTGACGTATCTCAGACAGGAGAGCAGGAGCTTGGCTCAGACAGGAGAGTGAGAGCAAGGCTCAGACAGGAGAGCAGGAGTGGGGCAAGCCTCAGACAGGAGAGCAGGAGCGGGGAAAAGACAGAGGAGCAGGGCACGGACAGGAGAACCAGAGCAAGGCTCAGACAGGAGAGCAGGCAGACACAATGCAGAAATTCAGATCAGAGAGATGGGCTGTCAGTTCAGCGTAGGAAATCCAATGGATGATGGCTGATGCAATATATTATAGAAGTAGGAGGATAAAAAAAAACACTATGCCCATAGACAGTGTATAGAGGTATGCGGATCACTGTGTCCACAGACAGCGTAGGGAGTGGTGCGGAGCACTGTGCCATGGCCATATGCAGAGACTGCCGGCTGTATATCTTGTATACATAGACCGCACTCTACTGTATATACAGATCCCCACTATATACATACAGTATATATATATATATATATATATACACACAAATACAGCATGTAGTCTCGACCTGTGTATAGAGCGACAGACAAGACAGAGCGGCAGACAAGACACCAGTAGTAGCGGAGGCAGCAGCAGCAAAGTCCTGACTCCAGTCCCTTGCATTCTACCGATGCCATGCCCGCGTGACTTCCTTTTTGCAGGCTGCACCGCAGCAGCGGTGATGGACAGGAAACAGGGCCTGCTCACAGGTGAGGGGGTGGTGCCCTGACAGTGACTGACAGGAGAGGGGGCCCGTGCAAGATGTGAGGGGTGGAGCCTGGAGATCAGGGACTGCCCTTCACATCTTGCACAGGCCCAGCAAAGCTGCGTCAGCGTGTGGCGGCCTGGGGGGTGGGGGGGGGCCCCCTGCCCCTGATCCAATGGCCACGACCCCTGTACTTCGGCCCGAGGCCCCTGACTCCAGGCAGACCTGTACCCCCTAGTAGCGGCCCTGCCCACAGGCAGTGCAGGGAGGGATGCGGAGCACTGCGCCCACAGGCAGTGTAGGGAGCGTTGCAGAGCACTGCGCCCACAGGCAGTGTAGGGAGTGTTGCAGAGCACTGTGCCCAGAGGCAGCGTAGGGAGCGGTGCAGAGCAATGTGCCCACAGACAGAGTAAGAAGTGGAGCGGAGAACTGTGCCCACAAACAGCATTTGGAGCGATGGTCATATAATGAACAGTTAGCCTAGTCCTAATTTGGCCATAGATAAGATCAGTATGATTGGTGAGAACTGGTCAGGAGGACCTTGTGCCAAGAGGAGGACAGCGACATCCACAGGAGTGTGGCTATGCCTGGTACTGCAGCCCAACTAGAAAAGATATTAAAAATGAATGGACCCCTGTACTGGACGTAGAGGAGATCAGGCGATTCTGCGAGGAGCATATACCTGTTTTTTCTGCTCCAGGGTAAGATTGGTTTTGCCCAAAACATAGGACAATTTCGCCAGTGCGGCTTCTGGAGTCAAATCACATCCTGGAATCACTCCGACCACAGTAAGAGCCTGCGAGGGGAAACAAGGAAAAACATACATTCCTCAAATACTAAATTAAGGTAAGTAAACAAATAAAATAAAACCATCTTAGGCTACGTTCACACATTTGCGCATTTTGCTGCGCTTTTTTGCGCGCGCTTTTTGCCGCGTTTTTCGGCCGCGCAAAAAAGCGCAGCAAAATACGCAGGGGCTTTCACACACTGCGCTTTCTTCCCCCCAGAAAGCACAGTGATGTCACAGAGGGGAGGAAGAATCCGGCTTCCTCCTCCCCTCTGACATGTGTGACCGCCCCATTAGATTCCACAGTGTGTTAATACACACTGTGAAATCTACATTAAACAAAAGCAAGTTAATGAAAAATAAAAAACAAACAATCAATACTTCACCTCTCTGACGCCTTCTCCCGGTGTGCGATCTCCGATTCCAAGTGAGCTCTCTTCTGACAGGACCTGTGATGACGTCAGAGGGGGGGCGTTCCCGGGGCGGTCCCATCGCTGATTGGCTGCTCGCGGTCACATGACCGCGAGTGCCCGGGAACGCCCCCCCTCTGACATCACCACAGGTCTTGTCAGAAGAGATCTGACTTACAACCGGGGATCGCACAGCGGGAGAAGGTATCGGAAGGTAAGTATTTCATTCTTTTTTATTTTTCACACACTTGCTTTTGTTTAATTTAGATTTCACAGTGTGTATTAACACACTGTGGAATCTAATGGGCGGCCACAGCTGTCACAGAGGGGAGGGGGAAGCTGGATTCTTCCTCCCCTCTGGGAGAATACGCAGAAGTAGCTGCGTAAACAATTGACATATCAATTGTTTACGGAGCTGCGTTTTCTCCCAGAAAACGCAGTGCATATTTTTACGCAATGTCTGCACTGCAAAGTGAATTTCCCATTCACTTTGCAGGCAGACAAAAGGCACATTGCGTATTTTGAAAAGCGCGCGTAAAAAAAACGCGGCAAAATACGCAATGTGTGAACGCAGCCTTACTACAACAGGCTTTTCAAATTGAAACAACTGAAGGAAATTCTCCTTTTTTGGGAAGATTTTACAAATGTTTTCTTTCCAGCCTTTGATTACACAGGACCTAATCTGGAGCAGACGCCACCCGGGCCCCGTCCGGGGCAGACGCCATCAGGATCTGACTCAGTGACACTATTTCCCAAACCCTCAAAAAAAACAAAGAGCAAAATTTAATACATTTTTTACATTTTTTATTACAAGTCTTGTAATAAGTAGCCGGGCACAGAAAGCAATCACTTTGCAGCGTCTCCTTATAGGCTGCACCCTCCAAAATCCTGTTTAGGGCACCTCCTTTAAATGCATGCTAAAATAAATCTGGAAGGGAAAAAAAAGCACGGATCAGGCCTTATCCTCAAAAAATGTAAGATAGGCCAGAGAAGAGGGGTCCTCACCTGAGAGGGGTGTGATAAAGTCACTGCCCTCTAAATAGTATAAACCATGATGGCTGCTGCGGTCCCTACAGGCATGGATGTTGAAGAGCAGGAGTAAGAAGGGGGTAACTCAGCACTGCCAGGTATCAGGAATCCACAATGTAATAAACATATCATTTATTTCTCACTGCTTTTCAGGTAAGAAAATCCCCTTCCTCAGGATAAAAAAAACAACAATGTACCTCAATTCCTGATATTTGGCAGCGCGGTGTTAACCCCTTCTGCCTCCTGCTCTTCATCATCCTCTAAATGCATGAGAAGATAGCACAATTATTCATGCAAGAGTGAAAAATAAAAACTGCAAGAAAAAAAGTGATTTGTGTTTACTGAACTTGCTTACAAGGGAATTGTTCCTACAAGAGAACAGCTGCACCCAAACTGCCCACCCAACTGTGCAGGGAACCGAAGAACAGATGGTCGAAACGTGCAGCAGGGTGAAGCCTGCACCACATCCCGGTTGTTCTTCATACAGGGTCCCAGAGTTCAGAACGTCAATTTACTAGACGAGATTATCCCTCTAAGGGCACAGACAGACTTATGCGAGCTGCATGTGGGTATCTCGCATGCATCTTGCATGAGTCACCCAACCTGGCCGCGGGCTCTCTTAATGGGAGCATGGAACTGATTGTGCTTCTATGGCGTACCACACACCTGTCCAGAGGCAGGGACCGGACAAGTCATGCGAAATACTCGCATGCAGCTCGCATTGCTAAGGGTACGACTACATGGTGCGGACGGCCAAGCAACCAAAAGTTTAAACCAAAAAAAATATGCAGCCACTAGCAGACTGTGTTGCAACGTGTGGTCTCACCCCAAGCCTACTCTCTGTATCAGCTCGCCTGGTCTCTAATACACATTTTGCTTCAATTCCTGGCAGTTTACTGGTGTGATCAGTCACTTGGATTGTAAGGCTGCGCATACTTACGATCAGTAAATGCAGCGATTTGGGCGCAGTGTCTTGCCGCTGTGTTCAAAACGCTGCGTAGTACAGTATCAGCATAGTAGATGGGATTTGGAGAAATCCCATGCCCACTATGCTGAACCCGAAGCGTTTTGACAGCTGCGGTGTGGGTTGTCGGTATTCCGCACCTCCTCCGCATGTTCATTTCACGCTGCGGAGTCGAAAGTGGCTCCCATCGGGTGACTGCAGGGAGAAGCCGCCCCGCACCCACCGCACATGGTGAGTACAGGGCGGCTGTGGCCTCCTTGCAGCCACCTGCAGGTTCACTCAGCTCCGGAGAAGCAGCGTCCAACAGGCAGCTCCTCCGGACCGTGAGCACATACCCTAACAGGTTGTAGTGTTCAGGGGATTGTAAGACTTTATACACTGTAACCGCTGTCCTCTGAAAAGGCTCAGGTCAGGACAGGTGCAGACAATAATGCCGTCACTCACTGATAGCGAGCACACGTCTGGAAACTTGATATTTGGAAGTTTCAGAACTTTGTGACATGACGATCACACTATTTCCTCGGATCAGGAATCTCCCTGTAAGCGGTCTACATTTTGCTGTGTGTTTTGGTCGTCGCTGAGAGACGCTCGTGACATAATTACAGGGCGGCAGAGCTGCCCGATTCAAGTCGCCAAGCTCACTGGAATGAAAACAAGCACTTATTAAAGCACTTATTGCGAGACAGAAAAGAAAGTATCTGCAGCCAAGTGCAAAGGTCAACTAGTATACTCTCCCCTGCGCTCCTGCTTGATGTCCTATTACATCGGCTGCACCAAACATCTACAAAGTCTCAATCGAATGGATCCAAATTGAATAAACCTCCCAACTACTGAGAAACAAGTGTCAGGACCCAAGACGGGAGCACTGTGACCCTCTGCAAACAATGAATGACCGAGACAGCTCACGAGGATTAAGCGTATGCAAGGCGCTATCCCAGCAATCGCTCACTTCAAGCCTGGGGTTGTGTTGACTAAGTATAGCGCCACACCCACCAGAAAAATACAGCATGTCAGCAAAGATGGGAGGGTAGGATCCTCAGCTCTAGCAAAGAGCAACAAACAAGGGGTTTTTGTCCATATCAATAGCTATGTGATACGGGCTCTCGCACCACGGGACCCACAACACCCTGAACCCCTGCACACCCTCGGACGGACCACGGCAACACCTCGCACGGACGCACGCCGGCCGGGACGCCACGGGACTGGAGGCCACTGCACCGAGATCGGAGAGCCCTACTGCCTCACTTCATCACCAAATGATCTGCTGGTGTCATTAAAGTCAAACAACCACCTAATAAAGATGGCTGTGTACTGCTAGGATATGCACTCACACTCTGAAGGGTTGTTTTAATGCCACTTATTCCACACTTCGATTACCCCCTCCCCCATGTTAATCAATTTTAACCAAACATATCCGGCCATGTACACGCACCTTTCCGGTGGCATAAGACTCGGTGACGGAGCCCCGTAAACACTGTGTGCAGTTAATAATCGCCACGCCACGCTCTGTAGCCGCCTTCAGCTCTTGCAGTAGATCTATCCGGCAATCAGGGGCATTTCCAGAGCCGTAGGTCTCGAGCACAATGGCCTCCATGGGGGGCTGAAGGAAAGCTTTTACCTGCACATAGAATTACATATTAGATGGTGTAGTGAGAAGTGTACTGCTGGGTGCACACATCCACATACGGACACATACGGTGGCGGCGGTGATCCCAGGGAATATGCGGAGCAGACCCACGTTTCTGTTCATGTCTGTGTGCACGTGGAACTTCTTGGTTGTGTTTGCTCTCCAAACAGTCTCCCAATTAACTGGAAAAGAAAAATACAGTTCATTATTAAAGTAACGTCATATTCATGGCCAGCTATACAGGAGAGACGCATCATTTGTCTAAAGTCTTTTAAAAGGTGAACCCAGGACTTGGCTGTCAGATGGCTGGAATTCTAAATCTTGCACCCCATCACAGACCAGCTGTTACCCTTGGAAGATCACATCCCCATACACTCCATAGTGGCTGCTCTGGGTACTGCGGCTCAGCTCCTGTTCACTTTAATAGGAGCTACAGCCCGAGAATGGCCACTCTACAGCGTACAGATATTCTGGTGCCATGGGACCTGCAAAACAGCGGACTCAAGGAAAGCTCATCAATATAAAAGTAATGGACAAGCCCTTTAAGTAAGTTTATCAGTGCAGTCTGCTGTGTACGGGGCCATAGGGATATATTCAGAGTGTGTCCATGGCTGATAATAGCAGTCTGATGTGCTGGACACTTCCCTCCAGCCTGTCCCTAGTTTTCTGCTCATTGTCTTTTTTAAAGGACAAAGCCGAATCGCTCGAGTAGAGGAGAATACCATGAAAGGTTGATGATGACGAACGTGGCCTGTTTGTTACCTGCAGCTGCTCATTTCCTTACATTGAGAATACAGTCGTACCTATACATAGCACAGAGCGACAGGCCGCCTCTGAAGAGACAGCGCCCGAACATAACCAACGCCAAGTATATAAGACTATGGCCGGTGTCACAGGCTGACCACCGGCCAGACCCAAACTGCTCAGCCCCAAAATACCTACACGTGTCCAGCTCAGGAGACCCACGGCCACTCTGTACACGGCCGTCCATACTCAAGAGCCATCAAATATGGAGGTGTGAAACCAGCTTAAGACGGTGGCCAGGATTAAAAAAACAAAACCAGATTGTTCCAAAAGCAGCACCGCGCCTGTCTGCAGGTCGTGGGGATTATTGCTGCTCTCTAATCCGGCTCAATGAAGCACATCTGCGGCACCGGATGCAACCTAAGGACAGGTGGGGCCGGCGTGGTTTTCTAATCCTGTATAAACTCTTAATTTGACCATCATGTACATTGTTCAGTTGTTTTAGGGGTCATGCTATTGCACCACACCAGTATTAGAGTACACAGATCTTATTCAAGCCATACACATGGGGCCCTCTGACGGCTAAAGGGTCAGACATGTTTTTTACAAGGAGTGACAGCAGTGTATTTCTTTCTCTCTGACACACATGCATGCTCAGCATAGCTAGGGGTGCATATGTGGATGGGGGAGAAATAGCGGTCAGCTGCTCCCATGTGTGTGCACATGACCCTATAGCTGCCCCAAACAAGTTCGAAGTTATAACCTGTCACCTATACAAGTACATGCTGCTCCTTGGATATGCAGATGGGGGGCTACATTTCATCAGTTGCCATATTACAGAGAATTTCCACCATAAGTAGGTGCTGCTGTACAGACTGGCGTGTAGCAGAGCGCAGTGTCATTTAATGCACACCTGGCTCTGCTACGTCAGGTATGGCGGTGATCATGTATTAGCTACACCCTCCATCCTCCCTATAAAATAGGACCCTAAACAGCAGAATTACCACCGCCCACGCACACGATCACCACATCAAACCGTCCCACGCTAATAACTCCGCCATGACACAGGTAATGGGAGCTGTCACATGCTTTGATGGATAAAGTGCATCTATTAGAGCAGTTTACGAGCACCTCTCCTGTTGTGCAGTGTTATAATCAGGCCCTGTGTAGTTTTGTATTCGGGGGGTCACTGTCTTGGGTGAGTTCTGAATCCTGCAAGCATGGTCGCCATTTTCAGCCAGCGACATTTCCATAGGAAAGTGTCCTCTCAGCACCAGCAGAGGAGGAATCCTTACAATAACAACTCCCTAAGGAGTGGCGCATCCACTCTGATGAAACAAACTAGACCGGTGGCTTTTAATGACAGCTTGGCCGAGGCCACGCAGAAAATCAGGTGCATCCAACCCAGGATTGAGAGGGTGAGACTTGAGTACATGACTGGCACAGCGAGGACACAATGCACAGAATTTTATTTTCTGTTTGCAAAAAAATCCGCTGCATTTTACAGTGCAGCGGATACACACTGAAAAATAGCCGCAGCGTAACAAGAGCTGCAGGAAGGCACAATATTGCTCCAGATGTAGGTGCAGATTTCCATCCATTGCAATAAACAGTCATTCCAGAAACAGCACAAACCCTGTGTCTCCTGCAGAGCTGCTCTGGTGCTCCCCTCTAATAATTCTGCCCCCTATACAGGATGAATAATAAGGGCTGCATGTATGATTAGTTCGCACATTGGTATTTGGAAATTCTTGCGTGTTCCGGGTCCAGGGCACAGAACAAGCATTTCCACTCCTGACCGGATTCTTCTGACATTTTTAAGCTTCTGGAGAACGCTCCTCTGTAGGGTTTCATCAAGGAGATTTCTGTGAAATTCTCACTCCCGCACAAATGGTGAAGCTCATGTTATACTTGGGTTTAAGGAAAACCTTCCCTGTTTGCCATATAAAAGGGTAAAGGGAACCCAGGAGACATTATATAGTAAGACCTTTCCATGAATACGAAATGGTCTGTGGCACTCAAATACTGTGGAAGATATGACCAAGATTGGGCACGCTGGGATATATTGGAGGCCGGGGCACTGTTGTCGCTTGTGTGCCGTTATGCTGAGGAGCACTAGTTAGGATTTTTAAGGTTTTTATATGTTTATTAGACGGCGGCCGATTCTATCGCACTGGGTGATTCTAGAACGTGTGCAATTATATATTAGTCCAACTACTCCCGCTACTAGTCAGTGCGCCACAGAGGAGGGTGGGTGAGCCCGCTGCAGCACAGGAACTGCTGCTCGCCATCCCCCTGGGCACACTCTCGCTCTCTTTTCCCCCCCTGGGCGCTCTCTCTCCCTCTTTCTTTTCCCTGGGCGCACTCTCTCTCGCTCTTTCTTGCCCTTGGGCACTCTATTGCCCCCTGGGCGCACTCTCTCTCTTTCCCCTGGGCGCACTTTCTCTCTCTCTTCCCCTGGGCACACTCACTCTCTCTCTTCCCCCTGGGCACTCCCTCTGTAATTTACATGATGTCTTATAGGTGGCGCTCTTTTCTGGACAGACAGGATAGGGCTTTTATATAGTAGAATGTAGCTCAGGCACACACTTGGGATTAAAAAGCCCTGGTAGTGCCCAAACCACAGCTCCCCATGGCCAAGTACCATATTTAACTAGATTTTCTAGGGAAAGTAAGTGAATGTCTTGGTTGAGACCCACTCACTCCAGAACACAGGGGAACATTTGTGGTTCTGGAGTACAGAGATGAGACTCCACCATTGAACACACAAGGTTTGTTCTATTAGACTTTCATGACTTCACTCCTCATCCGCTCACAGATTCTCACATAAGGGAGAAATTACAGGGATTACATGGCCGGGCAGCTTACTTGTAATATCAACTTCAGCGTTGGCAAGTGGAGGCAAGTTGGGAGATGTGAACGCATTGAAACTTCCAGCATCCACCTTAGTCACCCGGTTTCCCCTGTAGAGCTTGTGATGAAAATAGAGACACACCTGAGAAAGCAAGCGAAGAGAAGAACAGAGCAAGTGTTACAACATGACAGACCTGCCCTGTAATGCCCCATTATTACAGCAGATCCCAGGAGGCCACTCAGCCGGAGAAGACAATAATCCCAACAATTCACAATCCCAACACAAGTCACAGTCCCAACACAAGTCACAGTCCCAACACAAGTCACAGTCCCAACACAAGTCACAGTCCCGACACAAGTCACAGTCCCGACACAAGTCACAGTCCCGACACAAGTCACAGTCCCGACACAAGTCACAGTCCCGACACAAGTCACAGTCCCGACACAAGTCACAGTCCCGACACAAGTCACAGTCCCGCACAAGTCACAGTCCCGGCACAAGTCACAGTCCCGGCACAAGTCACAGTCCCGGCACAAGTCACAGTCCCGGCACAAGTCACAGTCCCGGCACAAGTCACAGTCCCGGCACAAGTCACAGTCCCGGCACAAGTCACAGTCCCGGCACAAGTCACAGTCCCGGCACAAGTCACAGTCCCGGCACAAGTCACAGTCCCGGCACAAGTCACAGTCCCGGCACAAGTCACAGTCCCGGCACAAGTCACAGTCCCGGCACAAGTCACAGTCCCGGCACAAGTCACAGTCCCGGCACAAGTCACAGTCCCGGCACAAGTCACAGTCCCGGCACAAGTCACAGTCCCGGCACAAGTCACAGTCCCGGCACAAGTCACAGTCCCGGCACAAGTCACAGTCCCGGCACAAGTCACAGTCCCGGCACAAGTCACAGTCCCAAAAACAAGTCACAGTCCCAACACAAGTCACAGTGCCAACACAAGTCACAGTCCCAACACAAGTCACAGTCCCAACACAAGTCACAGTCCAACACAAGTCACAGTCCCAACACAAGTCACAGTCCCAACACAAGTCACAGTCCCAACACAAGTCACAGTCCCAACACAAGTCACAGTCCACACAGTCACAGTCCCGGCACAAGTCACAGTCCCGGCACAAGTCACAGTCCCGGCACAAGTCACAGTCCCGGCACAAGTCACAGTCCCGGCACAAGTCACAGTCCCGGCACAAGTCACAGTCCCGGCACAAGTCACAGTCCCGGCACAAGTCACAGTCCCGGCACAAGTCACAGTCCCGGCACAAGTCACAGTCCCGGCACAAGTCACAGTCCCAACACAAGTCACAGTCCCAACACAAGTCACAGTCCCAACACAAGTCACAGTCCCAACACAAGTCACAGTGCCAACACAAGTCACAGTGCCAACACAAGTCACAGTCCCAACACAAGTCACAGTCCCAACACAAGTCAGTCCAACACAAGTCCAGTCCAACACAAGTCACAGTCCCAACACAAGTCACAGTCCCGACACATCTAATGCCATCACTTGCTCATTCACCAACTGTCCCGGACCGTCCTGAGCATGTGTGACCACCGATGTGATCTGCAGCAGCTCCACTGTGCCACACCAAGATGTTGGGAAACCTATACCATGATATGTTGGTGCCACACTGCAATATATGGTGGTCCTCCAATCAGTATCCTCATCTCTTCACTGGAGACATTGGGACTCTATCAGTGCGTTATCCATCTTACTAATGATTTATCTACATTATTTGTTGGCTGGAAATTCAGATATCTCATCCTTCCAAAGGTGGCCAAACATGTTCAATAGCCAACTGTGCATAATGTATTAGAGGCTCTCGACTCTCCTCACACAGATGAGGTCAAGAGAAAGAAAGGTCTGGCCTCTTGGCTATACACAAAAACAACAGATTCATTAATGGAAAGCCTGGAGGGAGGAGGACAAGAAATGTAAGCCTGGAAGGTGGGGGGGGGGGGGGGTGGAGAGGGAAAGGGACAGGAAAGCCTGGGGGGAGTAGGACAGGAAAGGAAAGCCTTGGGGACAAGAAAGGAAAGTCTGGAGGGAGGAGGACAGGAAAGGGAAGCCTTGGGGGGGGGGGGGGGGGTGGAAGGACAGGAAAGGAGAGCCTTTGGGGTAGGACAGGAAAGGAAAGCCTGGAGGGAGGAGGACAGGAT
Source organism: Allobates femoralis (assembly GCA_033576535.1). Lineage (NCBI taxonomy): Eukaryota > Metazoa > Chordata > Amphibia > Anura > Aromobatidae > Allobates > Allobates femoralis. The sequence goes on from JARQOC010000012.1 coordinate 36,144,680, forward strand.
AGGAGAATCTTTTGGGGAGGACAGGAAAGGAGAGTCTGGGGGTGAGGAGGACACGAAACAAGAGAGCCTGGTGGAAGGGGGGGGGGAGAAGGACAGGAAAGAAGAGATCCTGGGGGGAGAAGGACAGGAAAGAAAAGAGCCTTGCTGGAAGGAGGACAGGAAAGAAGAGAGCCTGGGGGGGGGGGGGGGAAGGACAGGAAAGAAGAAAGCACGGAGGAGGAGGACAGGAAAGAAGAGAGCCTGGAGGAGGACAGGAATTCATTGTGCACCTTGGTGTCATGCGACTACTTTAGAGCTGTGATTTTTTTTGTAACAGAGCAGTCGAATCTCGGATTCATGTGATTTGCATTGAAGTCAGACTCATGAAACTTATGTCCAAATGTGTTTGATTATCTGATGACTGTGTTGCAGTGTTCTCGATGTCGTAGGATGCACATCTCCATATAGACCTACACTTATTCTATTCCTTTATCTAAAGCACGGGCAGATTTGTCTGCAACAAAGGTCTAGTGGCCAAAGATCGCCGACAGCCACTGCTACACCACAGCATAATGAAAGTGAATAGGGTCATATTGCAACCTGTTTTGTATGATTAGCTCGACAAGCATGTCACAGTCAGAACCCGTTGGATTTTTTTTGCGATTTGCTTGTCTTGGCACCCTACTGGTACAATGGCGACCTCATTCACCTGCATCATGCAGCAATGTGGCAGTGGCAAATCTCTATGATGTCCCATTATTCATGAACCGACTGCTGGAAACACATGGGAAATCTTCATTTTATTTTTATTTTCCATCAGAAAAACAGATAACTGTATAGTAAAAATGTATACAGAACATAAATGGATGAAATACTAAGCGTCACATGGGTGAAGGGCTGATAAAGCCTAGATAGCAGAATGGGTCAGCCATGTTCTGTGCCCACTCATATCTCCATTCAAGTAGTGTAGCCGGCGCAGTACAATTGAATCATATGTCTGAACTAGAAATGGGGACGTGGCAAATACTACCGACCCCATCCGCACCAAGCAGCCATTTACTAATATCGGCAATGCAAGTGATTACAAAAATGCTCATTGTGCAGCATCATCATCCCAGGCGGTGTATGCTGGAGCAAGCCTGACATTTACATAAGGAGCGCAGCGGCGGTGGGGATTTCTCTGTATCTGTGTGTACAGCGTTTAATGACGATTATGACTCTAATCCATTTAAACACTGTACACACATTGCCAGGGAACATGAGCACAATACTACAATACACGATGCGTCAGCTGACACATAGTCCACAGTACAGGTGGCTACTGTTATATCTAGAGTGACACTGGAAATGTCTACTCCGCTGCCGTCCTAGATAACAAGTGAAGCCAAGAACTTGGTCTGGAGCTGCGCTCAGCCAGCAAGAAGCAAGTCAAGGTTTTCTTTGTTTCCAACTAATTGTATGCTCTTTGTTTGGCCTTGGCTCTCATGGTGGAGATGCAACAGGCGCAGGGCATCTTAAAGACAATGCTTCTTGGCAGACATGTCTGCCAATTATCTCCCCTCTAGAAGGAAAGCTGAATCCCCTGTGTCACTTAGAAGTGGCTCCCTATATACATCAATGAGCATATAGCCCAGCGAAATGACTAAATCAGAGACCTCCAGCTGTGGACAGACAACTATGAGGATTTGCTCCTCGGTGACACTGTTCTGGTCAGTTCGGAGTATTGCTTCTTAGTTTATGTGCCGACAAGAAAATAATGGTGCCGATTTTCTCCTGCCAGAAATCTGCACTTGCAGAAAAAGACGCATCAAAAAGATTGCAGTGCCAATAGTGCGTTTTTTTTCTATGGAAAATGTGTGGTTTTCAATGTGCGTGGGGAGAGAAAAAGACAGAGCAGACCAGACAAAGAGACCAGAAAAGAAAGAGACCAGAAAGAAAGAGACCAGTAAAGAAAGAGACCAGTAAAGAAAGAGACCAGTAAAGAAAGAGACCAGTAAAGAAAGAGACCAGTAAAAAGAGACAGTAAGAAGAGCCAGTAAAGAAAGAGACCAGTAAAGAAAGAGACCAGTAAAGAAAGAGACCAGTAAAGAAAGAGACCAGTAAAGAAAGAGACCAGTAAAGAAAAGACCAGTAAAGAAAGAGACCAGAAAAGAAAGAGACCAGAAAAGAAAGAGACCAGAAAAGAAAGAGACCAGAAAAGAAAGAGACCAGTAAAGAAAGAGACCAGTAAAGAAAGAGACAAGTAAAGAAAGAGACAGTAAAGAAAGAGACCAGTAAAGAAAGAGACCAGTAAAGAAAGAGACCAGTAAAGAAAGAGACCAGTAAAGAAAGAGACCAGTAAAGAAAGAGACCAGTAAAGAAAGAGACCAGTAAAGAAAGAGACCAGTAAAGAAAGAGACCAGTAAAGAAAGAGACCAGTAAAGAAAGAGACCAGTAAAGAAAGAGACAGAAAGAAAGAGACCAGAAAAGAAAGAGACCAGAAAAGAAAGAGACCAGAAAAGAAAGAGACCAGAAAAGAAAGAGACCAGAAAAGAAAGAGACCAGAAAAGAAAGAGACCAGAAAAGAAAGAGACCAGAAAAGAAGGAGACCAGAAAAGAAGGAGACCAGAAAAGAAGGAGACCAGAAAAGAAAGAGACCAGAAAAGAAAGAGACCAGAAAAGAAAGAGACCAGAAAAGAAAGAGACCAGAAAAGAAAGAGACCAGTAAAGAAAGAGACCAGTAAAGGAAGAGACCAGTAAAGAAAGAGACCAGTAAAGAAAGAGACCAGTAAAGAAAGAGACCAGTAAAGAAAGAGACCAGTAAAGAAAGAGACCAGTAAAGAAAGAGACCAGTAAAGAAAGAGACCAGTAAAGAAAGAGACCAGTAAAGAAAGAGACCAGTAAAGAAAGAGACCAGTAAAGAAAGAGACCAGTAAAGAAAGAGACCAGAAAAGAAAGAGACCAGTAAAGAAAGAGACCAGTAAAGAAAGAGACCAGTAAAGAAAGAGACCAGAAAAGAAAGAGACCAGAAAAGAAAGAGACCAGAAAAGAAAGAGACCAGAAAAGAAAGAGACCAAGAAAAAAAAAAGAGAAGAAAAAAAGAGAAGAAAGGAGAAGAAAGGAGAAGAGAGAAGAAAGATGAGAGAAGAAAAGAAGATGAGAGAAGTAGAGAATAAAGTAGAGAAGAGAGGAGAAAGGAGAGAGGATGTCTTCCTTGCAAAAATACAGCAGGTGTAGGGGGTCTTAGAGAACTACATAAAGGGGGCACCAGTGACAGTATTTCTAATTCTGGAGAACTTTTTCCTCTTAGTCTGTCTGTATACTTTAAGTTATGTTGGGTTTCTATCCACATGATTTATACGATATCTTTGCAGTCAGTAAATGATACTCGTTTCCGTACAGAGACAGTAACGAGTACCGTATGTATCTAGTCTGCTCTCAGCCAGGACCGTATTTTCCATTAGGCACCCAAGGGCATGTGCCAGGGGTGCCAGGTTTCAGGGGGCGGCACCAGGATTAAGATTAATAAAAAAGTCTTCCTCCCTCCTCCGAACTCTGCATAAAATTCGGCGAGTTTTTGGAGGAAGGAAGAGGGAAGGGTGGGGGGGGCCCCTCATTCATTTGTAACCACGCCTTTAAGATGCGGTCACAAGTGAATGTGTGAGCACGCCGGGTCCCGGCACATCCGGGGTCAGTGAAGCTCTAGTCCGCTTCCTGCCCCAACGTGCCGCTGTGCTCTCTGGCTTCAGAGATCAGCGGTGTGGTGATGGATCATCACTGCTCTCAGCCCAGAAGTGGATAACATTGTACCCAATCTACACAATGTGCTCTCAGCCACGCTGGTGCCAGCTCACTACCACTGAAAAACAAGGCTGCCTTAACACTGCAGTGGTTATGATCCATTTGGATCAGCCACAAATGGGATGCCCAGGGATCAGTTTTCGGCTTGCAGCATCCAGTTTGCCTGTACGGTGGAATCTGTGGGGATACAAAGTTTTCCAAACGTGACAGTCAGAAACTAGCCTAAGGCTGGTTTCACACTGGCATTTTCTGTATTGTGCCGGTATCCTTCAAAATCCTGATGCATCCTGATCAGGGATGTGTCCCAATACTTAACAGGGGGATGCATGGACATCAGGTGGCATCAGGTTTTCAACAGATGCAGGCGAGTACGTCATTTTGATGTGCTGGACAAGGTTGCATTTTTTGCGGTAGACGATTTTGCAGCCAAAATCCTGATGCGGCTCAATCCATCAAAACAACACATTGATATCAATTGTGCCGCAACCGTCCGCAGTTGAATGCGGCCAATACGGATCAGGATCTTACACTGAGAATGCAAGAGTATAGACAGACAGATAGTGTAGATAGATAAGTGTAAATAGATAGATATCTGCCACCCTCCGCTGCGTAATTTTACTTTGGCTGGCAAAAAAAAGCATGGGCTCCGTCCTATTTTTAATTGCCAGCCAAGGTAAAACTAGACCGCTGAGGGCTGGTATTCTCAGCGGGGTAAGGGCCCATTGTTTTAGGGCTCCCCCACGCTAAAGAATAGCAGCCCACAGCTGCCCCTAAAAATGGCGCACTCATTGTAGCGACATTTCAAGGCACTTCATCGGGCTCTACCGCCAGCCCTGGTGGCAGTGGCACTCTGGGTAATAAGGGTTAATACTAGCTTTGTATAGCCAGTTGGTATTAAGCCCTGAGATTCTTAATGTCAGGCCAAGTTAGACCGGCCATTAAGAATCTCAAATAACTGGTCAAAAAAGACGCAACACAGAGAAAACATCACGAAGCAATCACTGATCTCAGGAAGACCAGTCCAAGAAAAACACTGCGTGCAGCCGGATAAAGCGTTCAACACAGTGAATTCCTAGGCGCATTGCCCCTTGGGAATTACAAATATGCAAATAGAGTCCGTGGAGCCTCGTTTAGGAGTCTCAAACACAGGACTAACCAGATATCCCTCCAGGGAAGGACCTAGCCATGGGGTGGCTTCTTGAGGAGACCACCATAACCACCATATTAAGTGGCCCTTTCAATCATAATCCAGCTGTTTACGAGTTTAAAGATATGACAAGGGAATACCAAGGCCAGGTATCCATCCACAGACAGCTGTTTCGGGGTGTTGCCCCTCATCAGTGTGGAGTAGGATTCTGGCTAGGTGGGTGCAATGCCTAGTAGACCAACATCACGACATTCCGAAAAATGCGCCATTTTCTGGGGGCTGCGGGCTGCTATTCTTTAGTGTGGGGGCCTTAAAACAATGGGCCGTCGCATATTTTTTGTCAACCTAGGTAAAATTGCGCAGTTGAGGGTGGCAGCTCGCAGATGTCTGCTTTCAGTGGGCTAGACAGAAAAATACTGTGAAAGCCCAATGCTTTTTTTTTTAAATTATTTATTTAACACCCTATGACAGCAGGTTGGCTGACATACATTAATTTGTATGGCAACCAAGCACAATCACCATCCAGATTGAGGAAATGCAGTCTGACTGCAACAGCCAATCACAGACGCTCTCACAGAGTGTGAGCATCCGTGATTGGCTGTTGCCGGTCAATGCAGTGAACATGCATGAAATGGGCAGCCCAAGGAGCAGCAGGGGAAGACCGGTAAGCCCAATCTACCTATTCCTACCATCTATCTATCCAGTCTATCTGTCTATCTATTTATCTATCTGTTAATTTATTCTTTTAAAAGCATGGAATTGAACATGTAAAGTGAGCGCACCCTTCTATAGCAAAACGCAGGGACTGATCAGGACAAAAACACATGCAAAACTCATACAACCTCAGCATTTTTTGCCTGATCCTGTGGCTGATCAAGCAAAAAAAAAAAACGCTGCGGTGTCATGCATTTTTTCATGCATCAACGGATGCAGATGCATGTGTTTTCATCCTGATTAAGACACAACGATAGTGTGAAACCACTGCTTGAGTTCACCGACAGCAAACTATGATCTTCATAGTGGTGAATGGAAACAAAAAGAATAATGAAAAAACATAAGGGTTTTTTTCGTGCGTGGTGGCAAGTTATTGTATATAGCCAGAGAGCTGGCCGGCCATCGTCCGCAGCCGGCGGGCTCGCCGGCCATCGTCCGCAGCCGGCGGGCTCGCCGACCAGCGGGCTCATCGACCAGCGTCCGCAGCCAGCGGGCTCATCGACCAGCGTCCGCAGCCAGCGGGCTCATCGACCAGCGTCCGCAGCCAGCGGGCTCATCGACCAGCGTCCGCAGCCAGCGGGCTCATCGACCAGCGTCCGCAGCCAGCGGGCTCATCGACCAGCGTCCGCAGCCAGCGGGCTCATCGACCAGCGTCCGCAGCCAGCGGGCTCATCGACCAGCGTCCGCAGCCAGCGGGCTCATCGACCAGCGTCCGCAGCCAGCGGGCTCATCGACCAGCGTCCGCAGCCAGCGGGCTCATCGACCAGCGTCCGCAGCCAGCGGGCTCATCGACCAGCGTCCGCAGCCAGCGAGTTTACCGACCAGTGTCCGCAGCCAGTGAGCTCATCGTCCGCAGCCAGTGAGCTCATCAACCAGCGTCCGCAGCACTGCAGACAATAAGACATCTGGAGCAGCAATGGAGACAGATTATTGTACCTGGCAGCACGAGTAAAGATCAGCTGTTTTTTATTTTTTTGTCTAAACTGCAGCCAGGAGAGAGGGGTTTTCCTAAATGGAATAATGTTCTGTGAAAGGTGCACCCCCTTCCCTTAGCTTTGTAAACCACAACATGACTTATGTGTTCTCTGGGTACAAACAGAAGCTGTAGACTGCCCTCGTGTGTCCAGATACAGTAATTTACATGTAGCTAGAGAGCGCACATTTCCATAGAACAAACCATAATCTACTAAATATGTGACCATGATCCAGGGGTAGACACAGGCGGCAGAGGATCCCTGTGCAACTAAGGAGCTGCCTGCCATAATATTGATCATTTATTAAAGGAGGGAAAATATCTACAGATCTGCCACTAACTGGGAGCCATTGGCCTTACACTTTACATACAATAGAACATGTTACTGGTCAATCTGGCAGATGGCGCCACATCTGCCGGATCGGCCGCCAAACGGCTGACTTGCAGTCCGGATCAGTCAGGCCCCATGCATGGTCTATGGAGCTTGTGGTCAGGTGCAGTAAGTGCCGTTCTGCCGGTTGTGGCAGATTCAACACTTGCGGCGGCGAAAAAAAAACGCAGCGGGTTTCTTTCGCCGCCGCATCCGGCAGAACGGCACTTGCTGCACCTGACCATAAGCTCCATAGACCATGCATGGGGCTTGCCGGATCCGGGCCGCAAGTCGGCCATTTGGCAGCAGATGCGGCGCCATATATCAGATCGGCCACAAACATCAGCAAAACGCTGATGTGAAAGCAGCCTTAGTCATTTTTTTCTAAAACGTTTGCATTAAGGACTCACTTAAAGGGCTACGCCATAAAGTCTCTTCACTGATCTATATGATAAATGTATGAATTATGTAATTTATTATATTCTAGATGTGGGCCCGAAACTATAACATCAGAAGGTGGGGATGTTACAATGGGGGCAGGCTCTGTGGCGCTAGGCGTGGCAGCTGTCTCTCCACCCTGATCGGTCTCTTTCTCCCCCCTATGCCCTCTCCTTTGATCTGTCTCCCCACATGTGCTGTTTGCTTTGAACAGTTTCCCCTCTGTGCTCTGTACTTTTTTCCTCTGTGCGCTCTCTCTACCTCGTGCACTCTCCCCATGTGCTGTATTCTCCCCTGTGTTCTCACCTTTGACCTGTGTCCCTGTGCGCAGTCTTCTACCCTCATGTGCTTTCTCCTTTGAGCGGTCTCTCCCCCCCCCTGTATGCAGTCTCTCTCTTCTGTGCTGTCTTCTCTCCCCACTTGTGCTCTCTCCGTCCTGTGGTGTTCAAAGATGGCAGCGGCGTAAGTGCGCATGCGCGCACTGGGTCACGCCGCCTCCGTCTTTGTATACCTAGGTGTCCAATGATGGCGACCGCCTGAGTAAGTGTGCATGTGCGACTGTTATATGTGTGTGCACTCAATCAGGCAGTGATGTGTCAGCAACGGCGGCTGCAGGCAGCAGATGCACCACTGGCGATACTACGCAGTGTGCCAATACCACCAGTGAGCGCCATATTTGCACACCCATCACTCTCTGCCCCCCAGTGAGATCTCTGTGCCCCCCTTGTGAGCTCTCTCCACCCCCCATGCGCACTCTCCTGCTGTCAGCTGCGGGGGGGCTGCTGGTGATACTGTGGAAGGGGCCAGTATCACCAGTGGGTGCCGTATTTGCACACCCATCATTTGGGTGTGTAAATATGGCTGCTGTCAGAGTGTGATAGGAAGACATTGGGACAGAAGTGGTTGGCTGACAGACAGAACTTTATGATTAGGTAAGTAGCCCTTTAATGCCTGACTAATGTGTATTCCACAGTGGGTGACAATCACAGCTGTCTGCCTCTATCCTATTAAAACTAGTCTATAGATCTTAATATGTAGATCTATCTACTGCGATCGAAACGATTAACTTTAGATTTCTCTTTTGTTCATTCATTTTGTACTTAATAAACATAAACTTAACACTGCCATTATTGAAAGCATTCTTCATTTGTCGCATTTTTTTGACACCTTCCTAAAACACACTTGCTGCTTGACATGTAGAGGTCCGATCACAGATTGTGAGTCCAGACCGGAGGCTCGGCCGGGCTTTGTGAGAATGATTTCGCATCCCGGTAATCAATAGGTAAAAACTTCAAAGACTGAAGACTGACCTCAGGAATGACAAACTGGCCAGCAATCATCAGCGCCCCCAACAGGTTGTCACGACCATCATTTCGCATCTCATAGATAGGAACCTGCAAGAGAATTACAGTATGATTGCTTCCTTCAGATAACGGCTGAGGGTCGCTGCTGGCTCCACTGATGATAATTTGGAGAGACAGAGGTGAACAGGGTGGAAATGTTTCACTATAAGATGGGAAAAGCACCTACGTTACAGAGAGCACATTTGCATTGTGTACCTGGCCCAGGGGTCTCAAACACGCGGCCCAAGGGCCGCAAGCGGCCCCTGGGGCTTCACTATGTGGCCCGCGGCACCTTGGACAACTTAATGATGCATTGGCCCAGTGCAGGGGGCCGCTACATTCCCCACTGTGTCATGACTTCCATCCGCGACACTAACAAGCTCTGCCACTCAGCAAGATCAATGCAAGCTGCCCGCCAATGAGAGGTCCGTAGCTGATAGCTGATGGCGGAATATGACCTCTGGCTGGCAGATTGCATTAATCTTGCTGAGCAACAGAGTTGTTGAGCGGCGGCTGGGAAGTCATAGCACAGCGGAGGCTGGTAGTCAGCACAGCGGGACCACGGCGTCCCCCTGCACTGGAGCAATGATCATTAAAGTGAGAAAAGTGTGAGTGTGTGTGAGATGGTGTGTGGTGTGAGGGTGCGAGTATGTGAGTGAGGATATGTGTATAAGAAAGTGTGTGTGAGTTTCAGTGTGTGCATGAGAGAGTGTGGTTGAGTGTGGTGAGAGGTGTGCTGTGAGAGAGTGTGCGGCGTGAGAGAGTGCGCGCTGTGAGAGAGTGCGCGCGTGAGAGAGGTGCGCGGTGAGAGAGTGCGCGCGTGAGAGAGTGCGCGCGTGAGAGAGTGCGCGCGTGAGAGAGTGCGCGCGGTGAGAGAGTGCGCGCGTGAGAGAGTGCGCGCGTGAGAGAGTGCGCGCGTGAGAGGGTGCGCGCGTGAGAGGTGTGCGCGCGTGAGAGGGTGCGCGCGTGAGAGGGTGCGCGCGTGAGAGAGTGCGCGCGTGAGAGGGTGCGCGCGTGAGGAGGGTGCGCGCGGAGAGGGTGCGCGCGAGAGAGGTGCGCGCGAGAGAGTGCGCGCGAGAGAGTGCGCGCGGAGAGAGTGCGCGCGAGAGAGGTGCGCGCGAGAGAGTGCGCGCGAGAGAGTGCGCGCGAGAGAGTGCGCGCGAGAGAGGGTGCGCATGAGAGAGTGTGCGTGTGTGTGTGTGTGTGTGTGAATGAGTAGGTATGTGAGTGTGTAAAAAGAAAGTAAAACAGGATGAGGGCATCACTATAAAAGTAGATCAGGATCTGGGACATCAGTACAAAAGGGGACCAAGATGCGGGACCTCACTACAAAAGGGGACCAGGATGCGGGACCCCACTACAAAAGGGGTCCAGGATGGGGGACATCACTACTAAAGGGGATTGGGATGGGGGACATCACTACTAAAGGGGATCGGGATGGGGGACATCACTACTAAAGGGGATCTGGATGAGGGACATTACTAGAAAAGGGGATCAGGATGGGGACATCACTACAAAAGGGAATCGGGATGAGGGACATCACTCCTAAAGGGGATCGGGATGGGGGACATCACTACTAAAGGGGATCGGGATGAGGGACATCACTACTAAAGGGGATCGGGATGGGGGACATCACTACTAAAGGGGATCGGGATGGGGGACATCACTCCTAAAGGGGATCAGGATGGGGGACATCACTACAAAAGGGAATCGGGATGAGGGACATCACTCCTAAAGGGGATCGGGATGAGGGACATCACTCCTAAAGAGGATCGTGATGGGGACATCACTCTAGAGGGGATCAGGATGGTGGACATCACTAGAAAAAAGGGATCAGGATGGGGGTTATCACTAGAAAAAGGGATCAGGATGGGGGACATCACTAGAAAAAGGGATCAGGATGGGGAACATCATTAGTAAAAGGGATCAGTAGTAAAAGGGATCAGGATGGGGGACATCACTAGAAAAAGGGATCAGGATGGGGGACATCACTAGAAAAAGGGATCAGGATGGGGGACATCACTAGAAAAAGGGATCAGGATGGGGGACATCACTAGAAAAAGGGATCAGGATGGGGGACATCACTAGAAAAAGGGATCAAGATGGGGGACATCACTAGAAAAAGGGATCAGGATGGGGGACATCACTAGAAAAAGGGATCAGGATGGGGGACATCACTAGAAAAAGGGATCAGGATGGGGGACATCACTAGAAAAAGGGATCAGGATGGGGGACATCACTAGAAAAAGGGATCAGGATGGGGGACATCACTAGAAAAAGGGATCAGGATGGGGGACATCACTAGAAAAAGGGATCAGGATGGGGGACATCACTAGAAAAAGGGATCAGGATGGGGGACATCACTAGAAAAAGGGATCAGGATGGGGGACATCAGTAGTAAAAGGGATCAGGATGGGGGATATCACTAGAAAAAGTGATCAGGATGGGGGACATCAGTAGTAAAAGGGATCAGGATGGGGGATATCAGTAGAAAAGGACATTACTACAAGAAGAGGATCAGGATTTGTACTTTACTATATTGAGCAAAAAATTCCCTACAAGGGATGCGGCCCCCCCCACTATAAATGTTTTTCTATGTGCGGCCCACCAACTCAGCCGAGTTTGAGACCCCTGACCTAGCCCTTGCTCGGGAAAAGTCATACTGGACTTCATCCAGCTTTCCAAGAAGCAGAAGCCACAGATGGAGAAATATCTCCTTTATAGAGGTGATGATGATGATGATGATTTGTTGACCAAGTGCATTCAGTGCGGCATAACAATGCTCGGAGGTCCGCACACAGCTGCATGTCACCACTTACCTGGGATCCGGTCAGCACAATGGTTTTCCCAGGTTCTCGCACATAAAGGATAGTGCAGACGCAGTGTAGGCCATCGTGTCGGTGCCGTGAAGAATGACGAAGCCATCGTACTGCTCGTAGTATTTCTACAGGGAGCGTCGTTCATTCATAGAAGAGAAAGAGAAGGAAGAGAAGTCTGCCATTACTACAATACTAAACCGCAGGAACTCTATGACATCACTGACATTTTTTATTGAGAACATAATTTCTTAAACATTTTTTAAGTGCTGTTAGGAAGAATTTTTTTTACATTTTTTTTATCCCCCTTTATATTTATCCAATGACAATATAACCACAAAGAATAATCTACATATCTTGTATTGAACGCACTATATCAATGTTTGATCTTTTTTTGCATTACTATATACCGTATTTTTCGGACTATAAGACACACTTTTTCACATTTTTTGAGGGAAAATGAGTGTGGGTGCTTCTTATTGTTACTGATGTAAGTGCTGTGGCATTAATAGCACTACATAGGTGAATAAATATTATTAATATAGTGTCCAGATGTTGCTTACCAGGGGGTGCGGGTTCGCTACTACAGGAAATTGGTGGCAGTACGTGTTGGGAGATGCTGCGGGTCCGGGTCCAGAAAGAGGGAATGTGTCACAGCGGCACCAGTGAGGCGATACACCCCGACAGTCCTGGGCCTGCAGTATCAGGGTGGCGCGAGCTGGGCACCATTGATCTCCTAGCAATGGACTTAATGTACCATAGGAAAATGGCTGTGGAGGCAGCACATAAGCAGATCGAGATCTGAATCTGCGCGTGCACTGCCTTCGCAGCCATTTTCCTCCAGGTCAACACATCTACCTTTGGGAGATTAATGGCGTCCTTCTTGCGCAGCTGTGACACACCCTCCTCTCAGCCCTGGGCCTGCAGTATCGCCCCACTGGGGTTGCCATGACAGACCCTCTCCTCCCAGCCCTGGGCCTGCAGAATCACCCCACTGGTGCCACCATGACAGACCCCCTCCTCCCAGCCCTGGGCCTGCAGAATCACCCACTGGTGACACCATGACAGTCCCCCCTCCTCCTAGCCCTAGGCCTGCAGTATCGCCCCACTGGTGCTGCTATGACAGACCCCCTCCTCCTAGCCCTGGGCCTGCAGTATCACCCCACTGGTTCTATTATGACAAGACCCCCTCCTCTCAGCCCTGGGCCTGCAGTATTACCACACTGGTGCAACTATGACAGACCCCACCTCCTCCCAGCCCAAGACCAGAAGCATCGCCCCATGCGCGCACCTCAAACTTCCTGCAATGGCGACCCTACCTCCTGTGATTCTGTGCACCCCTGTGGTAAGCCAAATGTGAACCATACGAGGGACTAAAGACTACAAGATGTACCCCCATTTTAAAATTAAAAATTATTTTTTTTTGCCATTTTCCTCCTCTAAATAAATGTCATTCTACTTAATGTGCTTCTGATTAGGTGATCACCTGAAACAAATCTTATTTAACAAGGGAGAGTATAAAAAAACACTGCTGTGGTCTTCACAATCCTCTTGCAATAGGACAAGCTGGATGACAAAACAAGTGCTAGGAAAAGCCCAAAAGTAATTTGAATGAAAAAAAAGGAGATTTTTGTGTACTCACCGTAAAATCCTTTTCTCTTAGCCTCTAATTGGGGGACACAGACCATGGGTGTTATGCTGCTGTCCACTAGGAGGCGACACTAAGCAGAATCTGCAAAAGAGTTAAGTGGCTCCTCCTCTGCAGTATACACCCCTGGAGCAGGCACTGCCTCACCAGTTTGTGCTAAAGCAGTAGGAGAGTTAGCAGAGTAATAACAGTAAAACAAGGCCTGTATCAAAACAGGCAAACCTGTGTATATTAAGGCTTGTCAATGAACAGGCACATATGTAAACAATTGAGTGGTAACCGAGTAATCTATTATGAGAAGGCCTGTCACAAACAGGCACATTTGTAGTCAACTTCACAGGTAAATCTGTGTAAACCGTTAACCTGTACAGTTACCCATGTAACAGCTGAGAAGCAATCTGAGAACAGTAGTAAAGACCCGAAAGGGCAATAGGGTGGGTGCTGTGTCCCCAATTAGAGGCTAAGAGAAAAGGATTTTACGGTGAGTACACAAAAATCTCCTTTTCTCCTTTGCCTCATTGGGGGACACAGGACCATGGGACGTCCCAAAGCAGTCCCTGGGTGGGAAAAATCAATGGAGCTAGTAACACTGAGCATGGTCAGCAAAGAACTATGCACCGACAGACGGGCTGCTGCTGCCTGAAGAGCACGTCTAACCTGACCTGCATTTGCCAAGGTCTGACTGTACATGCTGCAGTGGCATGAGTATATGTGTAGGCTTAGACTCAACCTTTTGGCTGCCTTACACACTAGTTGCTCTGACCTCTGGTGCCAAACGGCCAAGGAGGTCCCACGGCCGTAGTAGATTGTGCCGTAACACTGCCAACATGAGTGAGTTTTCGATGGTATCCGCATCTAGGACAAAGCCATCTGGTTAGAGGCGTCTTCGAGGCTAACATGTTTTTATGGCTGCTCTCTGGAAGCAGGAAGAAAGAAAATCCGCCCACTTTGAAGGGCACTGTCCGGGATACGTTGCTTAGGGACCTAACGATGTCCTGCATATGTAGGTCCTTCGCGATCTAATGCACTGGAGTCGGACGCTGCGACGCGCCCCGAGCAATGTCTTAATTTAGGTGGAAGGAGTATACCGCCCTTAGAAGCAGGATCAAACCGGCCGTAGGGCACCCTTGTCTTGAAGGCTAGAAAAGATGGTTTACATGAGAGCGCTGCAATTACCGACATCTCTGCACAGAAAAATAATTGCCACCGACAAATACCAGTTTGTATGAGAATGGGAATATCCCATAGATAGTGATGGGCGAATCCTAAATTACTCGGAGTCGCTTGACTCTAGCGAGTCCGAGCCCGGGACTCGCTACTCGTTGCGAGTCTAGCGAGTCCAATGTTAATGAATGGGGAAGCGAGTAATAGCGAGTAGTGTGCGATTTACAAATCACAGATGTGTCTCGGAAGCTTCAGCCTGAAGCAATCCTAGTTTTGCCATTGATTTGCATTGGACTCGCACAGATAAGAGTCCGGCTGTCTGCTCTGTGTGCAGTTGCCGCAGCTCCAGGGTCCTAGAGCCCGCCTGCTTCCTGATGTAGCAGAGCTGAGGACGGAAGAGGATTTTTTTAATTAAAGATGGAGTCCCTAATGGCTTTTTTTTTTATTTCTAATAAAACATTTTCTCTGTGTTGTTTTTTTTAAAACAATTTAATAGAAATTCATGGTGGTCATGTCTAATATTGGCGTGACCGCCATAAATTTCAGGCTTAGGGCCAGCTGATAATACAAAGCTGGCCCTAACCTCTTTATTACCCACGCGTGCCACCGCCACCAGGGCCGCTGGAAGAGCGGGGTTCAGCGCCAGAGGATGGCGCTTCAATGAACGCGCCATCTTCTGGGGCGGCTGCGGGCTGCAATTTGCAGCGGGGGGTGCCCAGAAAGCTTGGGCATCCCTGCGCTGCGGATTCCAGCCCCCAGCTGGTTAGCTGTACCTGGCTAAACATAGAAATTGCGCGGAGCCCCACGCATTTTTTTTTATTATTTCATGAAATTCATGAAATAATAAAAAAAAAAGGGCTCCCCTATATTCTTGTGTCCAGCCAGGTACAAATAGGCACCTGGGGTTTGGGGGCAGCCCGTCGCTGCCTGCTGGATCCGGCTGGTTCCAGAAAGACCATGTAATTTTTTTTCTGAAAAATCAATAAAACAATCCTAAAAAAGGGACTGCATCTTTATTAACCCCTCGCCCATGGTCCAGGGGTTAATAAAGATGCAGTCCCTTTTATTTACATTGTTTTATGGATTTGTCAGAAAAAAAAATTCACGTGGGCTTCGCCGTATTTCTGGAACCAGCCGGATCCAGCAGGCAGCAACGGGCTGCCGCCAACCCCCAGGTGCCTATTTGTACCTGGCCGGACACAAGAATATAGGGGAGCCCTTTTTTTTATTTCATGAATTTCATGAAATAATAAAAAAAAAAAAAAAAAAATGCGTGGGGCTCCGCGCAATTTCTATGTCTAGCCAGGTACAGCTAAGCAGCTGGGGGCTGGAATCCGCAGCGCAGGAAGGCCCAAGCTTTCTGGGCACCCCCCGCTGCAAATTGCAGCCCGCAGCCGCCCCAGAAGATGGCGCGTTCATTGAAGCGCCATCCTCTGGCGCTGAACCCCGCTCTTCCAGCGGCCCTGGTGGCGGTGGCACGCAGGGTAATAAAGGGGTTAATACCAGCTTTGTTATACAAGCTGGTATTAAGCCCGAGATTCTTAATGTCAGGCCACGTTTGACCCAGCCACTAAGAATCTCCAATAAAGAGTTAAAAAAACACAACACAGAGAAAAATTTTTTATTAGAAATAAAAAAAAAAAAAAAACATTAGGGACTCCATCTTTAATTTAAAAAATCCTCTTCCGTCCGACGTAGTCCAAAACGCGATGTCCTCTCTGCTACATCCCTGTGCATAGATATAGATGTCTATGCACAGGGAATGAGCATACTGAGAACAATCGCAGCTCTGCTACATCATCTCTGTGAGCAGGCAGGCTCTAGGACCCTGGAGCTGCGGCAGCCTGCACAGAGAAGACAGCTGGACTCGGCTCGCAAAGTAACAGCAGTTACTTTGCGAGTTTCCCTGCGATTACTTGCACAGTAATCAGACCAATGCAAGTCAAAGGCAATCCTAGTTTTGTCAGAGTCTGTGACAAAACTAGAATTGATATTGATTTGCATTACTCGCACAGTAAATGAGTCCAATCACTGGGAAACTCGCAGAGTACCGAGTCCTGCGAGTCCCTTACTACTCGCCGAGTAACGAGTCCTAGCGAGTAGATTCGCCCATCCCTACCCATAGAGGATCACAAGGTGGTTCTTGTAGGGCCGTGAGGCCAAAGTTCAGGTGCCACGGGCATAGCCCTGTTGTATGGAGACCTACAATGGCTGACCTTCTGAAGGAAGGATGTCCTAGAAGTCAGGTGGCAAGACGTTTTTCCCTGCTTCCAGAAAACCATGACTCCCCTGATGAGAGTTTGACACGAAACGCGTCGGGAGGAAGGACGTGGTGGCATATATAATTTGAACAACTATTGAGTCGGCAACCTGTTGGTCAAAAAAAAGCCAAAGGACCATATGGAGTTGGAAAGACTCAAGTGGTAACGACAAGAGACAACCCGGTGAGACCATTCTAATTTGGGAAGTGTGGGTTTGCTGTGCTCTTGTTACATATATCTCTTTCACCTGAGGACCACAAGAGATAGTGGGACCTTGATCAAGGTAGTGAGAGATATAGGGGTGTACTTCTGGTACTAATAACAAAAGTGTGGGTGCGACTAGTACCATGTGCCTTGTGACAGAGTTACATCGCACCACATACTGTCCGACTTGCGCCTGTTGTCAAGTGACTGGGTGTTCTTGCATCATGCCTGATTAGGGATAATTAATTACCAAGGCCGGAGGTGCAGTTGATCTAATGTAACTGTCTCCCCTGCTGCCCCCATCCTGACTAGGACTCTTATGGCAGCTGTGAAGGCTTGAGGAGACCAATGAAGAAAACTGCGGATTCCTAGATGAAGAATCCGTGCCATGACTGGGAAACTTTGAGTAGAGCTGTAGCTGTGTTGGAATTGTGGCAGACTTGTGGAAGCGGATGCGCCAACCAAGTCTTCTTAACGTGCATTGTGACAGTGACACTGTGTTCGCAGTCCCAGAAAGTCATGCACTGCAGCGTAAGTCGCCCAGTTATGGGAGGATGACCGCTTTCCTGGAATGCAGTATAGACACTGCAACCTTCAGGCTGCGAAAAACTCTGAATTTATGTGCTTCAAGTCTCACGGTCTTGTCTTTTTGACTCCGAGTCGAGAAGGGGCTGACTGCATAGAAGAAGGTTCGGATCACGGCTATACTGGGGACTGGAGGGCCCATCTATTGGGTCCATGCAGTCGGGAGTCTGCTTGGTCCTACTTCGGAGTGGGCTGTGCAGAGTAATTGCGCGTGTTATCTAAACCCACGTACCTAATATAGGTGCAGTGAGGAGCTTGGCAGCTGTGCTTGCGTTCCACATCCTGTGACCTAGCGTTCCCTTTTTATAGTCTGGGGAGGGAGGCCAGGCAGGCCATGTGACGTCACCCCTCAACCCGAGTCCCCACCAGTGGGGAGTTGAGAACGGGAAATGGCCTATCGCAATGTTAGTTACGACCCAGTGCCCCAACCTTGGGGCGCTGAGGCGTGACTATGCTAAGGGTCGTACATTCCAGAGACCCTTCGTTGAATTACCCGTGCCGCTGTGGATCACGGTGCTTCAGCCTGCGTCTTGTGGGACTTGGCTGTCATCACTGCCAGCCAGCACTCCCACTGTGGGGTCTAGAGAGGATTGGCGAACAGTTCTGGGACGCCTTACGTTTGTCGGGCAATTATAGGTTACATTACCTTTAACTGGGCTTTCCAACAGTGGGGAGCCGTGGAAGGACTATGTCTGTTACCTTCATAGTAAATCCACCACAACCTATGTTAGGTAAGTGTACCAACAGGTACCTGCATCTGGTACGGCAGTAGGAAAAAACCCAATACGCGCAGTGACCCCTGCGCTGGACCGAGAGACTTTGCCTGTACCGCTCCGGTATTTAAGGAATTGATTACTACTGTAGGAAAAGTTGTACTGCTCCTCGTTGTATTATATTACTCCTTGCATGGAATTCAGAAGGAGGAGCGCACCCTGAAGCAGGAATAAATCCCTGCTGGTTGCCCTGCCGTTGCCGTTTGGAGAGTGCCGCACAGTGAAGTTGCGTGCCTTGTACCCTCCAGAGTCCCTGTGCGCGAGCCGCACAGCGAGTGCTGTGCTCCATGTACTCCCGCATAGCTGACGCTGTGATACCTCCTATCAAAACGCTAGTATTGGCTTTGGATACACCGGAGCATGATGTGGTGCACTGCCGACCGGCCTTATCTATAGGACCTGGCAGGCTCTACTGTATGTCCTTCTTCCCTTTGGCACAGTAAGGATCACAACTCTAATACGCCGACTGCACCAGTCTGTGCATTGCACACCACGGCAGGGAAGAGGCACTGTTGGGCTGGCCGTGCTCCTGGATACTGCCCAGGGGAGCATGTTCTTCTGGGCAGGCCGCTGAGGCCGCGGCAGGACAGGGGCCGCTGGGGTGACCATTAGAGGCACTCAGCTAGGCTGAGGCCTCAGGCATGTGCTGCAGCATAAACCGTGCAGCTGCCCTGCTAGCCGTGTCCCTCGATGTCTTTAGGAGCCCTTAGCCACGCTGGGGCTCGTGGTGCTGCAGGCTTGCATAGAACTGCGGCCCGTGTCCATCCGAAGCACTCAGCAGAGCTGATGCGTGTGGACTGCGACCGTGAAGCATGCTTGTGCCCTACCTGTGGTGCCTCCACCTAAAAGCCCCGAAGGGGTGATTAGGAAGAGATGCTGCCGTCCGTCGACCGAGGGTTCCTGTGTAACCTCGACCTCAACCCAGAGTCCTCAACATTGGGGAACTGGGGAAGGAGGATCATCGTCTCGGCTTTAACCAGGCACCCCCAACAGTGGGGGGCCGAGGAAGAAGCAGCATGTGAGGGGACTGAGTCTACCTCAACCAGGCGCTGCCAACAGTGGAAGGCTGAGGAGTGATCATGTTGGGAGTCTCGACTGAGACCCACTTTTCTTCTTCTTGAGAGGAAAAAGCAAAAAAATGCAAAAAAAATTGGAAGAGAAGAAAATTTAGGTGTGCCTCCTATGACACTAAGCAAAAACTGGTGAGGCAACGCCTGCTCCAGGGGTGTATACTGCAGAGGAGGAGCCACTTAACTCTTTTACAGATTCTGCCTAGTGTCGCCTCCTAGTGGACAGCAGCATAACACACATGGTCCTGTTTCCCCAATGAAGCGAAGGAGAAAGTTAATTTATTTCAGTAATTCAATACATAAAGTGAAACCATATATTATATAGTCATTACAGAGTGATCCATTTCAAGTGTTTATTTCTGTTAATGTTGATGATTATGTCTTACAGCCAATGAAAACCCAAGAGTCATTATCTCAGAAAAATTAAAGTAGAGAGGATGACTGCAAAATTGTGAGATGAAGTGACTTGGCTGGGAAGGCCAACATCACTGCATGTTACTGCAAACAGCGGTTTCGCTAAAAAGGAGATTTTTGTGTACTCACCATAAAATCCTTTTTTCTTAGCCTCTAATTGGGGGACACAGGACCGTGGGTGTTATGCTGCTGTCCACTAGGAGGCGACACTAAGCAGAATCTGAAAAAGATTAATGTGGCTCCCCTCCTCTGAAGTGTACACCCCTCAGGCAGGCTTTGCCTCACCAGTTATGTGCTTAAAGCAGTAGGAGAAGTAACCAACAAAAAATTAAGCCTATAAAAAAGGCAATCATCATGAATTAAAAGATCACCACAAAATCCCAATACGGGCAACAGGGAGGGTGCTGTGTCCCCTAATTAAAGGCTAAGAGAAAAGGATTTTACGGTGAGTACACAAAAATCTCCTTTTCTCCTTCGCTCATTGGGGGACACAGGACCGTGGGACGTCCCAAAGCAGTCCCTGGGTGGGAAATAATAATGTCATAAGAGTTGTAGAAGAATATATTAGAGAAAGCCGCGGGCACCATGAATAATTAAGGGATCAGCCACTATGTGTTTATACACTAACAATATACCGGGGAAAGCAACACATAACACTGGGCGATCACCAAATAAAGTGCAAAATCAGTTTATTCAAACAATACAGTATTTTAAACACACACAAGACAATTAAAATCAATTAACACAGGGAAAAAAATCCCCTTACATCAAAGATAGAGGGAGGTCACATAACACATAATATGGCTATATGTTCAAAGGTAGATCTTCCATAGGTGTACAGTGTCTAAGTATTTAACACAATAAGAAATGTGGTACAACTAATCAAAAGCACCATGACACCACGCAGTACCACCTATGACCAAATAAAATCCCAATTGACAGTTGACAGATGGTACGTCCGGTCCAGGGAGAAGAGACTCATCCTAGGCTGTGAGAAGAGACAGCTAGAGAGGTTTGAGGTACAGTTGGGCTAAGGGAACTGCTTCCACGGCATCAGCCATCCTGCGTAGCACTCTCAGTCCATTTCAGAGAATGAGGTGATGAACTAAGGAGGCACTGGACTTCTAGACGTAGGGCATGTGACCTATCCTGAGGGAGAAACACTAAACCGCAGGAGGTATTGAAAAGTAATCCTTCCCAGGAAGGTCAGCGTTTGGTTCGGGAGTGTAGAGGAGATTTGGCAGACTGACCAACCATCCTAGGCGTATGGTGTCTACTGTAATGTGGACACTGTGGTCGTAATGTCTGAAAAAGGAGCTTTGAGAGACGCCATGGCGAGTCCGAAGGGTAATACAACAAACTGATAGTGATCGTTGTTGATCTCAAATCGCAGTAAATTTTCCATGCGCCAGGGATATCAGGATGTGTAGAAAAGCATCTCGAATATCTATGGAGGTCAGCAACTCTTCTTCCTCCATGGATAGGATGAGAAAGCGGAGAAATTCCATATGCAATGACGAACCCGAACGACCTTGCTTTGTTGTTACAAGG
The DNA here is from genome assembly GCA_033576535.1 of Allobates femoralis. Lineage (NCBI taxonomy): Eukaryota > Metazoa > Chordata > Amphibia > Anura > Aromobatidae > Allobates > Allobates femoralis. Next base: position 36,165,910 of record JARQOC010000012.1, read on the forward strand.
CCAAGATGGGCCGGACCAAGCCTCCCTTCGTGGGGACTTACAAAAAATAGGTTTGAGTAGAACCCCTGGAAGCGTTAATCCGGAGGAAACATGGATAATGACTCCTGCTCGTAGTAGCGAGGTGACGGCCTGATAAAAGAGGCTCGAGGCTTTGATGGGGGAAAGACAGGAAAAAGAACAATCTGGTGGGTGGGAGATAAACTTTATGTCGTAACCGGAAGACGTCAGCCTTCTGACCCACCTGCCGTCCTAACAGCAAGCTAGACCGGATGAAAACGGGAAGGTCGCCCCCTACTTGGTAGGTACCTTGAGGGATAGAGGAGTCATGAGGATGAAAAACTAAGGAAGGCTCGTGAGTGATGTCTTAGAGGCAGCATCTGGCCTCCACTCACGTAGCCAGAGGGCTTGTCTAATTGTAATGGCGTTTGATGACACCACGGCCAAGCCATTAGCTGTGTCTAGGGATGCATGAACTAGGTAATTCTCTGCTACTATAAAAACTGTGCCAACCAATTCATCAGCTTTGGATCTGTGTCCTTATGACGTAGGATGGCATGCATTATGACTGTCCAGTTAAAATCGCCTAAGCTACTCAAACTGAAGCGAAGAAGGGCGACAATGACGATCTTGCCGCCCAAAGGGCGGATTGTGGCATTCGTGCCACCTGACGGGCTGTTGCATCCTTAATGGAGTAACCTTTATCGTAGAGTTTGACCAGTCCTGGTCAAAAAGGGGAACCTCGTCTTACGGTTTCTCAATCTCATGCCTGGATGAGATCTTTGTTTCTGAGGAATCTCTTGAGTTCAGGGTGATCCATAAAATAGTGTCGTCATTGGACTCTCTTGACAGAAACCGCAGAATCTGGGGTTTCACAAGGAGGGTCAGCTACATTAACTGGCGTGATTAGGTCCTCGACCGAGGTTAGAGCATTCGAGGGGACTAGCTCAAAGGACGCGTCCAATCCCGGGTCAAAGCCTGGGTCATAAAACCTTAACAGCTGTCTGTGGTAGGCAAAGCCCGGGAGCCGCGGGACCTGCATTAAATACCGATGGTAAGTGATCATAAAGTGTACATCTAGTGGAGTGCCCACGTGGTCAGTGGGATTGACCAACCACCCAAGGTGTCTTCCTGCAGTGCGGACTGCGTTGACTGATCTGAGGGCGTGGGGCGACTCTGCAGGGCCCGGATCAATGAGGGGGAAATATTTTCTGAGAACTGTGACATGGATTGGTACAGGAGGACCGTCCATTTAGTGTATCTGGATCGCTGGTAGTGAGTGGTTCTGGCACAGTAATAGTGGTTCTGGCACAGTAATAGGAATGCAAACCTTGCAGTGTGACTCTGTATGCCTGTAAGAAGCATATAAGGGTTAAAGACCTTAGAAGTCTTCGGTTTCCTGAGCCTGACATGGTAAAGCATAACCTGTGAACTGCGCTTGCGCCTATACTGCTCCTGCTCTGCTGCAAAAGAAACAGAGAGAGAGAGAGAGGAGAGGGAGAGAGCTGCAGCAGAGAAAAGCACACTGCTGAGATCCTTACCGCCTTTGTGCGCTGAGTTAGCAGTCAAGCGATCCTGTATTTCTCCCCTTCCGGATTTTTTGTAATGGTGGCCACTGTTGTAAAGGAGGAGGGGAAGATGGGTCTGAGCCAGATAAGTGTGCCTCCTGCTGATGATGCGGCCATGGCGTTCCTGACTGATTGACGTCAACCGCAGATCAGGTTGGGGGGAGGACCTGGGCGGCGACGCTGTAGTCTAAGCCGAAGCCGGGGCCTAGAGTAATATGTGGCCCCGAAACAGGCGGAGGCCTGCGCGGAGGTCCGGATGTTCTTCTGAAACCTCCGCTGTGGAGATGGGCCCACATCTCTTGCCTAAATGGTTGGCTACACGGAGGGCATCAGGCGTGAATAGGTATTTAAACCCTGGACGCCGGCTACATTGGACATATGCCCCTAAGAAGGAGCCCTGTGTCAGACAGGGCTCCGTTTCGGTACCTGCCATGGAGCCTCAACCCAAAAAACCCATACGGGGTGAGATGGGAAGGGCAGCTGTGGGTCCCATGGTTCCAGCCTTGCGTCCTGTGAGACTCGTCGCCATCCCTGTCACCAAGAGCCTCTTGTGGGGTCTGGGGAGGATTGCTGGGTGGTCCTGGAAAGCCTCCAAATCTACTAAGCTACCCAACTGTGGGGAGTAGGGGCCCCGTAACGGACAGGGGATTCACACATACCTGAGACCTCAAGCCAGCCACCCCTGTATGTCGTGAATTGGGGAAGATAGCGGTGTCCCCTTGTCTGAAGATACACGAGGCCAGCCTTTAACCCGGGCTTCCAACCGTGGTAACTTGGGGATGATTTGCTGCAGGGCAGTCTTAGATTCTACTCAACTTTGACCCAGATCCCCAACTGTGGGGAACTGAGGAATGAGTAGTTCTGGTCAGTCTCAACTTCAACCCAGAACCCCAACTGTGGGGAACCGATGAAGGAGTAGGGCTAATTAGTCTCGACTTCAACCCTGGTCCCCAATGGTGGGGAGCTGAGGAAGGAGGAGCCTCTGACATTCTTGAATCCTCTTGAGGATGCGAGAATTTGTTTCCTGTCATGAATCCTCAAGTGAAAAAATTATTAAAAAATAACAGAGAGAAAACAAAACGATGTGTGCCTCTTAACGACACTAAGTAAAAACTGGTGAGGCAAGGCCTGCCTGAGGGGTGTATACTGCATAGGAAGAGCCACTTTAATTTTTTTCAGATTCTGCTTAGTGTCGCCTCCTAGTGGACAGCAGCATAACACCCATGGTCCTGTGTCCCCCAATAAGGCGAAGGAGAAACGGGTGCAATAGCACATCGTGTGAATGTAGCCTAATGAGCAATGCATAGCCTCTCATACCGCAGCTCCCAAGGTTGGAGGACGTACGATGTAAAAATGGTTATTATTATTATCAGGGTAACGCAAATGTCGGGCACTTCAGCAGTGGCGGTGGTGATAATGACTGTGGTTCTAAGCTTTGACAGCTGACATTTCGCACACGCTCTACCTTAATGTCCTCGGCGATTTTGGCCCAATCGTCAGTGGTCATATTACAAGAGTCGAGCAGAGGCGAATACTCCAGAATGGTGTACACAATGCGTTTATTCTGCTTGGAAAGACTAGAAAGGAAAAAAGAATCAAGAGGAAGAAATTAGGACACAAATGTACATTAAAAAATATATAAATATAGTATGTATTAGGTAAATAATTACCATGCACCGATCCTGAGCTATAGGAGATTTTGTTCTCTGGTTACGTCTAAAGCTGTATTTATAATTCTGATGGCAATGCATTATGGGTGCACAGAGGGCAATTATGATTTTGGGAATAACCTTTAACGAGTAAGAAGGGGTCTCTAGATCTCCGTATTGAATGGAGCGGTCTACCTGCTCCATCTATGGGACTGTCGGAGAACCCGAGTGTACAGCTCCGCTATGTCCATCAGTCACATAGACAATGAACGGAGCAGACATTGACGGGGGCTGCAGAGCTCAGATTCAGGAATATGGCTGTCCATCAGGTGGAACCTTACCCTTTAACAGGTAAGGATTTAGCAGATTGGGGCTACACTGGTAGATAGACTAAGGCTCTCTCCATACCCCACTATTCCCTAATAGTCATAATGCATATTTTTTCCTGATATCACTAGCTCTATTCCCATTTGAAAAATTAAAAATGTCCAATACAGTAAAAAGTATTAGAAAATCTTGACAACCCTTGATTTCCCCCATACGCCTGACTATATAATGAAGAAACCTGACTCTCTGCCATCTGTAATGAGCAGACCAAACTGAAGGAACATCGCGCTCTCATCTCACAAGATTTGCCTCTAATTAATTGCACATATATTCCCCCGACCTTAAAGGTTGAGACACCTCATGTACCCCTCAGGGGTCGGCAGCATCAGACACAACCACAACTTTAACCGACCCCTAAAGTCCGAGGACCAGGAGCCGCCTCGCTCTAGGGTCAAACACAATTCTCTTAGTAGGGTCATTCCAGCTCCAGTGATCCAAGTCTGGGAGCGGCACCGTTTTGTTTGGAACGGTATAAGCTTTAATTTGCTATGTAACAAGATTATATTTGTTGATATTTTGTTACGGTGGCGTCAAATTCAACACTTTGTCCTGTAATTCATTAATCCAAGAGTGGCGTCAATGGAGTTCAATGACAGTGGGTGAAGCCCTCCGGTGTCATCATCGCTTCTCACAGATGAGGGCCCCCCCCCCGCTACAGTCAGAGTGAGAGGACGCTTTTTCCATTGCTGCAACGTCTGTATGTAGCAGAGCCCGGATCACCAAGGGACGCCCTATGTTGGATTACTTTGGACACATTATGCTTTTAGGCGTTAATTAAGGGGTGAAAGAGGATTCATGTTTGTTATTTCAAACAAAGGAGTTTTTTCGGTTTTCTGTTCTTTCTTTTCACTTACAGGTTAGTAATGGGGGGGAGGGTCTCAGGCTCATCATTAACCGAGGGCGTGATGGCAGCTGTGATCTTTGACGAATCACAGTCATCATTAACCCATTATAATATCCCAACAGCCACTGCACGAGGGCAATCGGGAAGAGCCAGGTAAGGCACCAGGATTTGGCGCATCTAATGAATGCATCAAATTCTGGGACAGCTGCAGGTTGGTATTTTGAGGCAGAATACCAACCCCCATCTGTGTGCTTTAACTTGGGTGAGTATCAAAATAGGGGACCCCATGGTGTGTTTTTTGTTTTTTTTTTTTAATATTTATGTATATTTATACTAGTATACTAGTTTGGTTGCCAGACACTAATGTGAATGGCAACCAATCACAGACAACGGTCACAAGAGGGGGGCGGGGATGCAGTGAATAAACATGATGCTCAATGAGCGGACCTGGAGTAGTGTAAGGCTAAGGCTCAATGAGCGGACCTGGAGTTTTGTAAGGCTAAGGCTCAATGAACGGACCTGGAATAGTGTAAGGCTAAGGCTCAATGAGTGGACCTGGAGTAGTGTAAGGCTAAGGCTCAGTGAGCGGACCTGGAGTAGTGTAAGGCTAAGGCTCAATGAGCGGACCTGGAGTAGTGTAAGGCTAAGGCTCAATGAGCGGACCTGGAATAGTGTAAGGCTAAGGCTCAATGAGTGGACCTGGAGTAGTGTAAGGCTAAGGCTCAATGAGCGGACCTGGAGTAGTGTAAGGCTAAGGCTCATGAGCGGACCTGAATAGTGTAAGGCTAAGGCTCAATGAGTGGACCTGGAGTAGTGTAAGGCTAAGGCTCAGTGAGCGGACCTGGAGTAGTGTAAGGCTAAGGCTCAATGAGCGGACCTGGAGTAGTGTAAGGCTAAGGCTCAATGAACGGACCTGGAATAGTGTAAGGCTAGGGCTCAATGAGCGGACCTGGAGTAGTGTAAGGCTAAGGCTCAGTGAGCGGACCTGGAGTAGTGTAAGGCTAAGGCTCAATGAGCGGACCTGGAGTAGTGTAAGGCTAAGGCTCAATGAGCGGACCTGGGTAGTGTAAGGCTAAGGCTCAATGAGCGGACCTGGAGTAGTGTAAGGCTAAGGCTCAATGAGCAGACCTGGAGTAGTGTAAGGCTAAGGCTCAATGAGCGGACCTGGAGTGGTGTAAGGCTAAGGCTCAATGAACAGACCTGGAGTAGTGTAAGGCTAAGGCTCAATGAGCAGACCTGGAGTAGTGTAAGGCTAAGGCTCAATGAGCGGACCTGGAGTGGTGTAAGGCTAAGGCTCAATGAGCGGACCTGGATTGGTGTAAGGCTAAGGCTCAATGAACAGACCTGGAGTAGTGTAAGGCTAAGGCTCAATGAACAGACCTGGAGTAGTGTAAGGCTAAGGCTCAATGAACAGACCTGGAGTAGTGTAAGGCTAAGGCTCAATGAGCGGACCTGGAGTGGTGTAAGGCTAAGGCTCAATGAGCGGACCTGGAGTAGTGTAAGGCTAAGGCTCAATGAGCGGACCTGGAGTGGTGGCATAAGGCTTTGTTTACACAGCGCATTTTTACTGCATTTTTGGCCTCAGTTTTTATCTTGGTTTTATGCAAATCTACTCCTGCATTTTTGTTTCCCAGCAAAAACCTATGAGATTCAGGGAAAAGCAGTCCACACATATTGGTTTTCTTTCTTTGTATGAAGTGTCAACACCACAGGTTTTGCTGCATTTTAAAAAAAAAAATGAGTGTCAATTGTTTTCTGCATTTTTTGCAGCATTCTATGGCAAAAACGCAGCAAACAGCACAGTAAACCGCGGTAAAAAACGCAGCAAACAGCACCACAAACGCATAACATATTTGTGCTGCTTTTTTGCCCTGTTTTCGGGGAATACAGACATACAGAAAGAGACACTTTATTACCCTCCTCGGTGATGTCTTCCTCCCAGGCATTAGCAGCACCTGTGGGTAGTACGAGTACTGACAGGACCTAGCAGCATGTGACGCTCAGGCTGAGTGAGATGGTTAGGTCCTGGAAGTACCTTCCCCATCACCCACAGGGAAGAAGACATCACCGTGACTCACTGTGGGATTGCAGGGAGGGTAAGTACCGTATATACTCGTGTATAAGCCGACCCGTGTATAAGCCGACCCCCCTACTTTTGCCCCAAAAATCTGGAAAAACCTATTGACTCGTGTATAAGCCGAGGGTGGACCCCAGCACAGGTATACAGCCCCCAGCAGTGTGGTATACAGGCCTCCCCAGTGGTAGTATACAGCAGCCCCAGTGGTAGTATATAGCATCCCCAGTGGTACTATATAGCATCCCCAGTGGTAGTATATAGCATCCCCAGCAGCCCCAGTGGTAGTATATAGCATCCCCAGCAGCCCCAGTGGTAGTATATAGCAGCCCCAGCAGTAGTATATAGCAGCCCCAGCAGCCCCAGTGGTAGTATACAGCAGCCCCAGTGGTAGTATATAGCATCCCCAGCAGTAGTATATAGCAGCCCCAGCAGCCCCAGTGGTAGTATACAGCAGCCCCAGTGGTAGTATATAGCATCCCCAGCAGCCCCAGTGGTAGTATACAGCAGACCCAGTTTAAGTATATAGGAGCCCCAGCAGCCCCAGTGGTAGTATACAGGAGCCCAAGCAGCCCCAGTGGTAGTATACAGCAGCCCCAGTGGTAGTATATAGCATCCCCAGTGGTAGTATATAGCAGCCCCAGTGGTAGTATATAGCAGCCCCAGTGGTAGTATACAGCAGCCCCAGTGGTAGTATATAGCATCCCCAGCAGCCCCAGTGGTAGTATACAGCAGCCCCAGTGGTAGTATATAGGAGCCCCAGCAGCCCCAGTGGTAGTATACAGCAGCCCCAGTGGTAGTATATAGGAGCCCCAGCAGCCCCAGTGGTAGTATACAGCAGCCCCAGTGGTAGTATACAGCAGCCCCAGTGGTAGTATACAGCAGCCCCAGTGGTAGTATATAGCATCCCCAGCAGCCCCAGTGGTAGTATACAGCAGCCCCAGTGGTAGTATACAGGAGCCCCAGCAGCCCCAGTGGTAGTATACAGGAGCCCCAGCAGCCCCAGTGGTAGTATACATCAGCCCCAGAGGTATATACAGCCCCAGTGGTAGTATACAGCCCCAGTGGTAGTATACATCAGCCCCAGAGGTATATGCAGCCCCAGTGGTAGTATACAGCCCCAGTGGTAGTATCCAGCAGCCCCAAAGGTATATACAGCCCCAGTGGTAGTAAACAGCCCCCCCTCCTTAATATGGGTCCCCCAGTATTAATAAACAGCCCCCCCTCCTTAATATGGGTCCCCCAGTATTAATAAACAGCCCCCCCTCCTTAATATGGGTCCCCAGTATTAATAAACAGCCCCCCCCCTCCTTATCATGTTCCCCCCAGGCTGCGGCAGCTCTCAAAATAACAAACAGTTTATACATCACCTTCCGTCGCAGCTCCTCCGGTCCCGGCTCCTCCGCTCGCCGGCTGCTTCTTCTTCTTGTGCCGACTTCTGTGACCGCGCGCAGGAAATGACGTCATCTCCTGCGCCCGGTCACATGACACCGGCACAAGAAGAAAGAAGAAGCCGGCGAGCGGAGGACCGGAGAAGCTGCGACGGAAGGTGATGTATAAACTGTTTGTTATTTTGAGAGCTGCCGCAGCCTGGGGGGAACATGATAAGGAGGGGGTGGGCTGTTTATTAATACTGGGGGACCCATATTAAGGAGGGGGGGCTGTGTATTGCAATATGCACGGCATCCCCCCGCCGTTGATGGACGGGGGGATGCCGTGCATATTCATTGCACTAATGAGGCGGCCCCACGTGACCGCCTGCGGTCACCGCGGCCCCCTCCTGCCTCCTCCAGCCCCCGGTCACAGCCCCCCCCCCACAGCATACCGTATTGACCCGTGTATAAGCCGAGGGGGGGACTTTTCAGCCCAATTTTTGGGCTGAAAAACTCGGCTTATACACGAGTATATACGGTAATTGGATGTTAGTGGTGCAGAAAGCGCACCAGAAAAACGGAGCAATAACCGACTCATTATTTTCTGGGCACTCTTTCTTCACCACTGACGCAGAAGTCAGAAACGCAGCGTGTGAACAGCAAATTGAAAGTCCCGTTCCCTTTACTGGCAGACGCAATAACTGATCCATTTTTGGGGTTGCTTAAAAAAATAAACCCACCAAAAACATCCAGTGTGACCCTAGTCTTACATGAACTTCCCTGAGAAGCCTGTGTTCGGGGTCCGCAATGCAGTTATTGTGAAATCTTGCTTGTTACAATTTGTTAGAAATGTTAGCTTGTCTTCCAAAACACTTGAAGACCAGGTTACTTGTAATCCAAGGTTCCACTGTAATCTGCTGGTATTTTTGGAAGACAGACTGCCGCACTCTTCTAATCAAAGATGAGCCATTATAACCCAATCACCATCAAAAGCTGCTCCTCCTGGCAGACGGGTGCTTGGCCAAGCATTCAGGTGGTCTTAATAGGAGAGGGGGGGGTAAACCGCTGCCAGAGGTCTCTAGCTGGAACATGAAAGGGCAGAGAACTGCAACTCAATATCGGTGGGGGAAGATTCGGAGCCCTGCATACACATAAGATCAGGCAGTAATCTGTCTGATATAGCTATAATAGGGACATAAACATCCCCGAGGCAGTGTCACATGGTGCCCACACACTTTACTGCCATAACGGAGCTCCAGCAATACTTACGGGAGAACCAAAGTGTTTTCGGGAAAGTCGAGGAAGTCGTAGAGCTTGGTTTGCTGGGCGTACTGCTCGTCATGTAGGATGGGGAGCTTCTTCAGGGCCTTCGCGAACGCATTAGCCTGAGGAGCCAAAACTAAGGAGAAAAGCAAAAAGTTAACGATGCCTCAAAAAGCCAAAAATAACAATCACATTCAGTTTTCCCATTTCTTAAATTTTATCTTTGCTTTCTTTTGCATAATGTAAGATTATAACCCCCACCCTCCCTGCCCAGAATAAGGCTACGTGATGGGCAGCTAACTCCTCAGGTAACATGGTCCCTACTATATACAGTGTTTTTTATTACAAACTTTAATAGCAGTCTAAAATCTGCTTATCTTGGCCAAGGTCAACCGGTAAAACCAAAATTTTGTGAAAGAACCAGTCAGTTGCAAAAATGATGGCAACAATCAGCTTTACTGTATGCTGCAAAGTAATCTGTGTTCAATTACTTCAAACTGCAGCATGAGGACCCCTGGTGGGGAATGGAATAACTACAATATTCCACATATTTTTATTACACAGATTTAACAATACATGCTAACATGCTGATAATAAATAAATATATAAAATAAATGCAAACATATATGCATGTATATACATAGACAATGTGAAATGTGTAATATTTAATTTCTCCTGAGGGAAACCAATCACCTGTGTAAATCAGGATCTTGTGTTATTTTTATTAAGGGGGCAATGTTTTGCTTTTCACACCAATCTACATTCCAATATGAGCAATTTTCACATTGGCCACTGGTGGTGTTGCTTAATTATATAGAGATGCGATCAGTTATTATATAGAAGTAGGAGGAGGTGAGCTGTGACATGTGAAAGAATATGGTGCTATCTACTGTATATAGAGGTGTTATCAGTCATTGTACAGGAGGAGGAGGTGAGCTGTGATATCACCTATTGTGAATGGTGGATCCTGTGTTATCTACTGTATATAGAGGTGTTATCAGTCATTGTATAGGAGGAGGAGGTGAGCTGTGATATCACCTATTGTGAATAGTGGATCCTGTGTTATCTACTGTATATAGAGGTGTTATCAGTCATTGTACAGGAGGAGGTGAGCTGTGATATCGCCTATTGTGAATGGTGGATCCTGTGTTATCTACTGTATATAGAGGTGTTATCAGTCATTGTACAGGAGGAGGAGAGCTGTGATATCACCTATTGTGAATGGTGGATCCTGTGTTATCTACTGTATATAGAGGTATTATTAGTCATTGTACAGGAGGAGGAGGTGAGCTGTGATATCACCTATTGTGAATGGTGGATCCTGTGTTATCTACTGTATATAGAGGTGTTATCAGTCATTGTATAGGAGGAGGTGAGCGGTGATATCACCTATTGTGAATGATGGATCCTGTGTTATCTACTGTATATAGAGGTGTTATCAGTCATTGTATAGGAGGAGGTGAGCGGTGATATCACCTATTGTGAATGATGGATCCTATGCTAAGCTGTGTATAAAGGTGTTTATTGTCACTGTAATGTTTCCTCTGATGATTAAAAGTATGCTGAAAACTATTTCCCTGAACCGATAGACTAAAATAGCTCAAATGTCCAGTGTAAAAATTGCAAGATAACCAATTTGCCAAAAATAAATTACTGGTAAAAAATAGTTGACTTACATAGAAAGACTGGCAGCTGGACAAATCAGCTTATCACTGGGAAACTCAAATCAAAAAGGAATTGTCCAAAGCAGAAAACCCCTTTCAGTAGAGATTTTATTAAATTAAAGCTTTGATGTGATGGAATGAAGACAAGGTGCTGCAACAGACGGCAATGCAATCCTCCTCAATGACTGATGTGTATAAAGGCCATAAAGGATAGTGCAGTGACCACATTACTGAGGTCGGTGTCAGCTTCCTACAGAGCGCCTCTCCTGCCGTACTGTGACTGAATGAGTAATCTTGCAGCCACATTGCATCAGATTCCTTATGAACATTAATAACCCCGCTCACCCCAGTCCTGCCCCTTAGGCCACGTACACACACTGAGTATGTGATGAGTTTTTTACCTCAGGATTTGTAGCCAAAACCAGGAGTGGGTGATTAAATACAGAAGTGATGCAGGTGTTTCTATTAGACTTTTCCTCTGATTGCTCCACTCCTGGTTTTGTCTACAAATCCTGAGGTAAAAAAAACTCAAATACTCAGTGTGTGCACGTGGCCTTAGGCCAGCACACAGATCTGCCCCAGGGTACATGCTGGGTCACAATTGCCATTTCTGCAGGTTATGTATGCATCCCTATATCTGGACTGTTCCTATGCATTAATAGGGCATCTGCACAGTCACCTCGAAAATGGGCGGTAAATTGGAACATATCTGGAATTCACATTACTGGTCCCAGTGTTCGGACCCCCACGATCAATAAGTGATCACCTATCCTGTGAACAACCCCTTTAAGAAGCGCACAGCCATAGTGTTATGTGGGCAGTGTCTACTCTATATGGCTGTTGTCAGACCTGATGGTATGCGAGATAAGTCGGAGATCACAAGGGCAGGGATTTCTGTCTTTAGACTTTGTGTCAGTGATGACAACAGAGGACTATGCCTTCCATTCAATGTTATGAAAACTTAGGTATAAACCACCTCAGGCAGAGGATCGTTCATTTGCTTTTGTAGCAAATGATTTTATGACACTTAGATAGCGGTTATAATCGCCTTCCGCTGTATAATCCTCCACGTTGCCAAACCACATAAGTACATAATCTTCCCGAGTGGTGTTCTGGCTCCCAGCTCCCACTACGTTGTGCTGCGGCCAGGTTGTGTTACCTAATACCTGTAGTCACATGGTAACTGCAGTAATGTATATGACAAATAACCTTCACCGCCCCGTCATGTAAACACGAAGAAAACTTTCCTCTTCCGTGCACCTGCCCGAAAACAGGACGAGCACTAAATACAAGGGTGGAAATCTTCAAGAAAGATTGGTTATATTATAAGATCGAAAGAATAATAAATTACAAACAGGGTTTCATGTAGGAGAGCCCCGGGGCCTTTGTTATCAGCGGTCATCCTAAATGGCCTGTACGCTATTAGGCTGCGTTCACACTGAATGACAAATCTGCAAAAACTCCGACTTTTGCTGGGAATCTCCAGAATTGATCCTTTTTACAGCACTGCCACTCACTTCCTGTTGATTGTCCATTTTTTCTGAAGGTGGGCGAGAGAGGCCGGTTGTCATTGGACGTGGCGCACGCGAAATGTCACATGAGCCACAAAATGGCGATTACAGACAGCGCTGGAGCGGTGCCAGCACAGGAGGTGAGTACTGGGTCTATTTTAACTCAGGGAAAACAAGTGGAATTACAAGGCGTTGTCTTACTAGTGGACAATCCCTTTAATAAAGTGGGGTTATTTCAAAGGCATTTAAGTCCATCAGCACAAAGAGTTGCAGTCACCATAGTAGACAAATCAGGAACCTTCCTCCCCAATAGTTTACTCCAATTCAGGGTGGTGCCGACCCTGTAAGGCTATGTCCACACGATCCAGAGATCCTGGACACAGTGTTTCTTCTCCTGTGGGGACACCGGTGATCTCCGCGGGTGAACTCAGCCACCCAGGGTCCACGGTCAGCATTTGTGGATCGGCAGCCTTTCCCTGCATTCACCCACCGAGATCGTCTCCAACTGAGCAGACAAAGACAAAGGGACACCCAGCCCTGCAATTATCATAGAGGGTGCTCCAGTACCAAACACCAGAGGAAAAGAAGAAAAACAAGAATGGCACTAAACAACGGAACACTCAACCCATAAGTGTGCAAAAATGGAAACTCCCAAGCAAAAAATTGACATGCTTGTGGCCAGAAAGCCGCCCCACATGTACGTTAACGCTGCGGAGAAAAGAAGCACAGTGGCCACAGGAGTTCTGTAGATCCATCCACTGTGCTCATACCGTATAATACAGCATTATAGACGTAGCGTGTTCTCGCTGCAAATCCGGATCATGGGAATGTGCCCTAGGCTTTATTCACAAACAGCGTAACTGCTGCATTTTGTGAGGATCCGTTTTTGGTGCAAAACTGAACCAAGAACACATCCTCACAGAACGCAGTATTCTGTGTGTGAATGCCGCTACGCTTTTCCTCCTGCGCTTACTCACCTCGCTGCGCTCCCTCGCTGATCGCTTCTTATACCAGTACCATCGCACCTTGTGCAGGACCTTAAGCAGCACCATGTGACTGGGCGCCGTCAACAGTCACATGGTGCTGCAGGGTCCTAGATCTTCTCATCCCCACTGGGCCGCAGCGAGCGCGGCCTCTAAGACCCTGCAGCACCATGTGACCGGTGACGTCGCCCAGTCACATGGCGCTGTTTAAGGTCCTGCACAAGGTGCTACAGGGCTGGTATAAGGAGCGATCAGCGAGGGAGCGCGGGAAGGTGAGTAAAAGGGTGGCTCAAGTGGTTAGCACTGCAGCCTTTGCAGCACTGGAATCCTGAGGTCCTGGGTTCAATTCCCACGAAGGACACTAAGGACAACATCTGCAAGGAGTTTGTATGTTCTCCCTGTGTTTGCGTGGGTTTCCTCCGGGCACTCCGGTTTCCTCCCACATTGTAAAGACATACTGATAGGATGTTTAGATTGTGAGCTCCAAGAGAGACAGCATTTCTCATGTATGTAAAGTGCTATGGAATTAATAGCGCTATATAAATGAATAAATATTATTATATTATTAAAAGCGCAGGAAGAAAAGCGCAAGGAATTGACACGATCACTCTTCTTGCGGATGCACTTTGCAACGCAAAGCACTTTCGCATAATTATGGATCATGTGAATGCACTTCTGCAAAAGCCATTGCTTTTGCAAGAATATGTTACGGCGCTGTGTTTCACTGCATTTACGCAACGCTAAATAGCGCTGTGTAAATGCTGAAATACGCTATGTGCGACCGTAGCCTAAAAAGAAAATTCTTCTGCAAATCCAGAAGTTTTGGCAGGAAAAACATTTTTGTAGAAGATTTTTCCTACTCATTACTATGGATGAAATGTGCAGCAAAAACAGTCTATCATATAATAAGGCTTCAGGGCACTAAGTGGCAATATCAAAATGTGCAGCAAAAACACATTAAACAACTGGCATGCTGCAAGGAAAAAATAAGTAAAGTGTGCATGAAACACAGAAATCTCAGTCACTTTGCTTGCACTAGGAGATCCATAGGTTTTCTCCAAAAATTGCGCAGAAAAAACACAACAGAAACGCAATGTGCGCACAAAACCTAAGGGTATGTGCAGACAATCAGCAATAGTTGTGTTTTGGAAGCAGCTTATTACTGCTGCGTCCAAACGCATCATTCAACAATACAAGCACAGTGATGTCTAGTAATCCCATGCTCACCACGCTTCTCCCCTCCACAGCGTGTTATCAGCTGTGGTGTGGGTTGCCACACTTCTGGCTCTCTGCAGCATATTAATTACTGTGGAGTTGGAAGTGATCTGAAGTGGGTGAAAGCAGGGAGAAGCCGCCCTGCGCCGAACACAGATCGTGGGCACAGGGTAGCTGCATTCATCCGCGGCTTCCCTCAGGTCCGGATACACTGCGAGCCGGAGGCAGTGCCACTGGATAGTGTGAACATACCCTAAAGGTGCTGACCAGGATACAACCACTGCATCCATACAAGAGCAGGACCCACACTAAGAGGAGAACCGTATATTCCAGAATAATCTGTCCTGTGTGTACAGGAGGTATGACACCATTTGGGGCCATTATATGACATATCCTGCATTTCCCCTCTCTGTCTCTCTCAATATGCAGTTATCTGATGTGGCCGTGCATAGAAGTCTTTCTCCACTTTATCCAAGAAACGTCCAAAAACGGACATTTTCTCGACTCCCCTAGAAATGACAGGAGAAATCAGTTCCTAACAATGTCCATCGGGATCAAGGGTGCCATTCTAACGATGTGGGGCCTACACCCATTGGACATCGAATATAGAAATATCCCATTTTTTGTAAAAAAAAAACTAATAAAATCAATAAGTTGAAAGTATCCGGATATATTTGTAGAAGCTTCTGTCCAAAACCCACAATCAGCTGCCAATACTGTACAAATATTGTGCAAAGAGATATCACTGAGCTAACAAAAACGTGGCGAGAGCGGCGCCTCCACAATAACAGCCGTCACTTATTAACCGCACGGTGTGGGCTCAGATGCCGGTGCAAATAACGTTACACGGGATTACGCGATCCGACTTGATAATCCCACTTGTAGGCCTCAATTTTGCACAGGTTTAGGACAGCTGTCTTGTTGCCCATAGCAACCAATCACAGGGCAGCATTCATTCCTCCTCAGCACTCTAGGCAATGTAAGCTGCGCTCTGATTGGTTGCTATGGTCACTGCTGCGTATCTAGGGTCTGAACTCCATGCACAGGCCCAAGATTTGGTCACAGAGGCGCTATGCTGCCCCCGACAGGCCCCATCGACAATACAAATATCCCTGTGCTAGTTTTGACATCAAAAGTGACACCAACCCCAAAAAAGGCCGTAGTCCGAGCGTTACAAACATTGTTGCACCTTTTTACTGTTGTGAAATTGGTTTGAGAAGTAACTTTTCGCCCCACGGCAAATATTTCTACTTTTAAAAATGTTTAAAACAACGTTTTACGCGTTTTTAATCAATTCTACTCCCCCCGTTGCAGTAATGTCCGCCGGCGCTCGCTTGACACATACAACGTGACCGCTGCAGCCAATCAGCGACAACAGCTCATCAATATTCCATCACCGGGGATGTGAGGGCTGCAGACTGTCAGTGGTCACTGATTGGCTGCAGCGGTCACATGACGTGTCACGCACAGCTTGTGCTTCCTAATAAAATTTAGAGGAGGGTAAGAAACATTACGGAGCCAATTCCTTTATCCAATCTCGTGGGGGGAAAATAGTGAAGAATATTTCGATTTTCTAAATCAGTCACTCCCCCCTTGAGGAAAGTTGGCTCGAAAATTATTATTATTTTTTTTTTTTTCGCAACTATGAGTTGCACAAAATTTGTTGCAACATTTCAACCAGTTTTATGTCACAATTCTGGCGAATGGTCCAAATCCATCCAATAGCTAAAGGGGTTTTCCCACGGACAAAGTTCATTTTCATCAAAAGATCTTGGAATAATAATAATATCCACAATTCTCCTGGGCAGGGGAGGAAGGACAAGAGTATACAGACATTACAGCCAGGGATCATCACAGAATATAAAAGTATACAGACATTACAGCCGGGGATCACAGAATATAAGAGTATACAGACATTACAGCCAGGGATCACAGAATATAAGAGTATACAGACATTACAGCCGGGGATCACAGAATATAAGAGTATACAGACATTACAGCCGGGGATCACAGAATATAAGAGTATACAGACATTACAGCCGGGGATCACAGAATATAAGAGTATACAGACATTACAGCATGTGATCACAGAATATAAGAGTATACAGACATTACAGCATGTGATCACAGAATATAAGAGTATACAGACATTACAGCGTGTGATCACAGAATATAAGAGTATACAGACATTACATTATGTGATCACAGAATATAAGAATATACAGAAATTACAGCCGGGGATCACAGAATATAAGAGCATACAGACATTACAGCCGGGGATCACAGAATATAAGAGTACACAGACATTACAGCCTGGGATCACAGAATATAAGAGCATACAGACATTACAGCCAGGGATCACAGAATATAAGAGTATACAGACACTACAGCTGGGGATCACAGAATATTAAGAGTATACAGACATTACAGCCGGGGATCACAGAATATTAAGAGTATACAGACATTACAGCCGGGGATCACAGAATATAAGAGTATACAGACATTACAGCCGGGGATCACAGAATATAAGAGTATACAGACAATACAGCTAATTCTTTTTCACTGCTTGTTTTCAAAAAATGTTTTTCTCTAAGAAAGAATCATCTATGATCGCATGCTGTAATGTCTGTATACTCTTACTTCCTCCCTGGCCCAAAAGTTATGGCATGATCAAATACATCCAATTGTGGAACTTATCATTACTCCAAGACCTAAACATTAAAAGTAACTTTAAGATTAACTTTGTTTGTGGGAAAGCCACTTTAAAGGGGCTGTCCACTGTTAGGACAACTCCTTCTGAATCCATTTGTTTCCCCCATTTAAAAATAAAACACCGTATACTCACCTCCCAAGCTGACGCCGTTCCAGCGCTGTTGGTAACCGCTGCTCAAGTGACATCACATGAGCCCTGCGTCCAATCAATGCCAACTTCCTTCTCCCCACTTTCAAACCATCAACAGGAAGTGACGCAGTGGCTGCGCTCACCTCGTGTTGATTGTTCACTCATTTGGTCTGAAGGCAAATAGACAGAGGCCGGTGGTGATTGGACGCGGGGCTCATGTGATGTCACTTGAGTAGCGTTACCGAGAGCACTGAAATGGTGGCAGAATCTCAGGTGAGTACAGGGTCTATTATTAATGGGGGAAACAAGTGGATTCAGAAGAGTTGTCCTAGTAGTGGACAACCCTAAAAGTGTTTCCCCTGCAGCGCCCCCAAAGGGGAAATTAAGCATTACGCCAAGTCTAGCCCTATCAATAGAAGTCTGTAACATGAATGAAACTGATTGAGATAAATATACTTGTCTAATAGGGTAATGAAAATTGTCTTTCTACATTGGACAGCCGCTTTAAGTAGTCGCTCATTTGGGGCCCATGAGCTTCAAGTTATGCCGATGGGCGCAGGAGAACGGCCATTACCACCAAGGTGGCCACCATAACCCCTTTAAGAGTTACTCAACTTTTCAAAACATTTCAATGGCCAATTAACCCCTGTACAGACAGCGGCTGGCACAAACCCTGGTACCCCCCTGTACAGACAGCGGCTGGCACAAACCCTGGCACCCCCCTGTACAGACAGCGGCTGGCACAAACCCTGGGCCCCCCCTGTACAGACAGCGGCTGGCACAAACCCTGGCCCCCCTTGTCAGACAGCGGCTGGCACAAACCCTGGCACCCCCCTGTACAGACAGCGGCTGGCACAAACCCTGGCACCCCCCTGTACAGACAGCGGCTGGCACAAACCCTGGCACCCCCCTGTACAGACAGCGGCTGGCACAAACCCTGCACCCCCTGTACAGACAGCGGCTGGCACAAACCCTGACACCCCCCTGTACAGACAGCGGCTGGCACAAACCCTGGCACCCCCCTGTACAGACAGCGGCTGGCACAAACCCTGGCACCCCCCTGTACAGACAGCGCTGGCACAAACCCTGGCACCCCCCTGTACAGACAGCGGCTGGCACAAACCCTGGCACCCCCCTGTACAGACAGCGGCTGGCACAAACCCTGGCACCCCCCTGTACAGACAGCGGCTGGCACAAACCCTGACACCCCCTGTACAGACAGCAGGCTGGCACAAACCCTGATACCCACCTACAGTCCAGTAGCACTGCAATGCTGGGGTTGTAGTCCCCCTACTCAGCAGTGCCATGCTGGCACCCCTGTTGTCAGGTGCCCCCTGCCCCCCCTCAGCATTGCATGCTGGGCGCTGTAGTCCCCCCCAGCAGTGCATGCTGGGGGCTATAGTCCTCCCTCAGTTCAGACATGCTGGGGTTGTAGTCCCCCCTCAGCAGTGCATGCTGGGGGCTGTAGTCCCCCTCAGCAGTGCATGCTGGGGGTTGTAGTCCCCCTCAGCAGTGCATGCTGGGGGTTGTAGTCCCCCCTCAGCAGTGCATGCTGGGGGTTGTAGTCCCCCCTCAGCAGTGCATGCTGGGGGTTGTAGTCCCCCCTCAGCAGTGCATGCTGGGGGTTGTAGTCCCCCCTCAGCAGTGCATGCTGGGGGCTGTAGTCCCCCCTCAGCAGTGCATCCTGGGGGTTGTAGTCCCTCTTCAGCTGTGCCCCTCCCCCCGGTCACCTTCATTCTGGTACATCATGCCGATGGTGCCCCCGGTGTTGACCACCAGCACCCGGGCCTCGGTGACCAGGCTGCTCAGGCTCTCCAGGGAGCCGGACAGGCTGTGGCTCTTGGACAGCTTCCTCTTGCGGCTGCTGCTGGCGGCGGCGGGTACGGGGGGTCGCGGGGGCAGCGCCGGCGGCTGCAGGGGGGACAGCACCATGGCCTCCTGCTCCAGCTGCTCCAGGCGGGTGTGTGACAGCGCCTGAGACAGCCGGGACATGGAGCTGCTGCCCCGGAGGGGGACACCGGCTCGGTCTTCCTCCGCCATGCTACTGTTGCTATCAGTGAGGACGACACGACACTCCCCCCACGTGTACAGCACCTCCCCCACAACAGGAGCTCAGCAGAGGGGGCAGGAGATGTAGGAGGACATGCTGGGTAGGGGCAACATGCCAGGAGATACAGGAGGGCACAGGATACAAGGGGCAGCGTGCCAAGAGATACAGGAGGGCACAGGATACAAGGGGCAGCGTGCCAGGAGATACAGGAGGGCACAGGATACAAGGGGCAGCGTGCCAGGAGATACAGGAGGGCACAGGATACAAGGGGCAGCGAGCCAGGAGATACAGGAGGGCACAGGATACAAGGAGCAGCGTGCCAGGAGATACAGGAGGGCACAGGATACAAGGGGCAGCGAGCCAGGAGATACAGGAGGGCACAGGATACAAGGGGCAGAGTGCCAGGAGATACAGGAGGGCACAGGATACAAGGGGCAGCGTGCCAGGAGATACAGGAGGGCACAGGATACAAGGGTCAGCGTGCCAGGAGATACAGGAGGGCAAGGGATACAAGGGGCAGAGTGCCAAGAGATACAGGAGGGCACAGGATACAAGGGGCAGCGTGCCAGGAGATACAGGAGGGCACAGGATACAAGGGGCAGCGAGCCAGGAGATACAGGAGGGCACAGGACACAAGGGGCAGCGTGCCAGGAGATACAGGAGGGCACAGGATACAAGGGGCAGCGAGCCAGGAGATACAGGAGGGCACAGGATACAAGGGGCAGCGTGCCAGGAGATACAGGAGGGCACAGGATACAAGGGGCAGCGTGCCAGGAGATACAGGAGGGCACAGGATACAAGGGGCAGCGTGCCAGGAGATACAGGAGGGCACAGGATACAAGGGGCAGCGTGCCAGGAGATACAGGAGGGCACAGGATACAAGGGGCAGCGTGCCAGGAGATACAGGAGGGCACAGGATACAAGGGGCAGCGTGCCAGGAGATACAGGAGGGCACAGGATACAAGGGGCAGCGTGCCAGGAGATACAGGAGGGCAAGGGATACAAGGGGCAGCGTGCCAGGAGATACAGGAGGGCACGGGATAGAAGGGGCAGCGTGCCAAGAGATACAGGAGGGCACGGGATAGAAGGGGCAGCGTGCCAGGAGATACAGGAGGGCACAGGATACAAGGGGCAGCGTGCCAGGAGATACAGGAGGGCACAGGATACAAGGGGCAGCGTGCCAGGAGATACAGGAGGGCACAGGATACAAGGGGCAGCGTGCCAAGAGATACAGGAGGGCAAGGGATACAAGGGGCAGCGTGCCAGGAGATACAGGAGGGCACAGGATACAAGGGGCAGAGTGCCAGGAGATACAGGAGGGCACAGGA
The DNA here is from genome assembly GCA_033576535.1 of Allobates femoralis. Taxonomy (NCBI): domain Eukaryota; kingdom Metazoa; phylum Chordata; class Amphibia; order Anura; family Aromobatidae; genus Allobates; species Allobates femoralis. Next base: position 36,186,658 of record JARQOC010000012.1, read on the forward strand.
TACAAGGGGCAGCGAGCCAGGAGATACAGGAGGGCACAGGATACAAGGGGCAGAGTGCCAGGAGATACAGGAGGGCAAGGGATACAAGGGGCAGCGTGCCAAGAGATACAGGAGGGCACAGGATACAAGGGGCAGCGTGCCAGGAGATACAGGAGGGCACAGGATACAAGGGGCAGCGAGCCAGGAGATACAGGAGGGCACAGGATACAAGGGGCAGAGTGCCAGGAGATACAGGAGGGCACAGGATACAAGGGGCAGCGTGCCAGGAGATACAGGAAAGCAAGGGATACAAGGGGCAGCGTGCCAGGAGATACAGGAGGGCACGGGATAGAAGGGGCAGCGTGCCAAGAGATACAGGAGGGCACGGGATAGAAGGGGCAGCGTGCCAGGAGATACAGGAGGGCACAGGATACAAGGGGCAGCGTGCCAGGAGATACAGGAGGGCACAGGATACAAGGGGCAGCGTGCCAGGAGATACAGGAGGGCACAGGATACAAGGGGCAGCGTGCCAGGAGATACAGGAGGGCACAGGATAGAAGGGGCAGCGTGCCAAGAGATACAGGAGGGCAAGGGATACAAGGGGCAGCGTGCCAGGAGATACAGGAGGGCAAGGGATACAAGGGGCAGCGTGCCAGGACATACAGGAGGGCACAGGATACAAGGGGCAGCGTGCCAAGAGATACAGGAGGGCACAGGATACAAGGGGCAGCGTGCCAGGAGGGCACAGGATAGAAGGGGCAGCGTGCCAGGAGATACAGGAGGGCAAGGGATACAAGGGGCAGCGTGCCAGGAGATACAGGAGGGCACAGGATACAAGGGGCAGCGTGCCAGGACATACAGGAGGGCACAGGATACAAGGGGCAGCGTGCCAAGAGATACAGGAGGGCACAGGATACAAGGGGCAGCGTGCCAAGAGATACAGGAGGGCACAGGATAGAAGGGGCAGCGTGCCAGGAGATACAGGAGGGCAAGGGATACAAGGGGCAGCGTGCCAAGAGATACAGGAGGGCACAGGATACAAGGGGCAGCGTGCCAGGAGATACAGGAGGGCACAGGATACAAGGGGCAGCGTGCCAGGAGATACAGGAGGGCACAGGATAGAAGGGGCAGCGTGCCAAGAGATACAGGAGGGCACGGGATACAAGGGGCAGCGTGCCAGGAGATACAGGAGGGCAAGGGATACAAGGGGCAGCGTGCCAGGACATACAGGAGGGCACAGGATACAAGGGGCAGCGTGCCAAGAGATACAGGAGGGCACAGGATACAAGGGGCAGCGTGCCAGGATATATAGATGGGCACAGGCTATATAGAAGGAGAAGCATGTCAGGTGATAATACTGGGCACAGGCTAGAAGGGGCATCAGGCCAGGAGATATTGCCTGGCACAGGCTATATAGAAGGGGAAGCATGTCAGGAGATAATACTGGGCACAGGCTAGAAGGGGCATCAGGCCAGGAGATATTGCCTGGCACAGGCTAGAAGGGGCAGCATGACAGAAGATTTTGCTTGGCATAGGCTAGATGGGACAGTGTGCCAGGAGATGCTCCTGGGCACAGAATAGAAGGGGCAGCATGCCAGGAGGATACTGGTGTCCACCAGATGCTAAAAAGGGCATTCTGACCTATTCCTACAGCAGCCATTTTGGCAGCTGTCACATTATTTTTCCTCATTCCAAGGAGAGAGCCTGAGGCTTAATTAATCTCTTGGATCTGTTAGGCCGGTTTCACATCATGGTTTATCCGATCCGGGGATGACCGGTGTGAACCGGACAGTCTCGGATCAGATTTCGGCCCCATAGTATTCCTATGGGGCCGGATGGAAGCTATGTGCCATCCGGTTTCTATCTGTCCAGGAGGATCCGGACAATTCAGATTTTTCTCCCGGACATAAATGCAAGCAACATGTGTGTGTCCAGGGGGGGGGGGGAACATAAAATTAAAATAATTAAAAAAAAAAAATCGGACAAAATTGGATCCGGCGCCCCCTAACAAGGGGGTCTATGGCGCCGCATCGCTTCGGATCAGAGATTAAATTGGATCTGGGAGCCTGCTAAACTTCAGCACCATCAGCTATCCCCTGCTGTGATTTCAGGACCATGGCTAGCGGGATCTTGAAATTGCTGCGGCTGCTATCAGCTGAATCCGGCTGCAAACCAGACCGGAGGGCATATTTGCCCTTCGGTTCTGTTTGCAAATCGGGTCCAGGGCTGTCTGGTTTCGACCGGACAGCCCCAGACCTGATCACACCATGGTGCGAAGCTGGCCTTAATTAACCTGAGGATATCAATTTCCTGGCCAACTGGCCACACAATAGGGCTTTCTAATAAATGGAGATAGGTGACACTTGGGAATCATAGGCAATTACATAGAGGAAGGGCACCCCACCCCCCCACCCCCCCTCTTGGTGCTGCTAGGGGACTACATAGACGTTGGCCAGACAGACCGGTGCCAATGAAAGAAGTCCTAATATTTAATTACACATCATTCCCCTAAATATGACAAACATAAATTTTACACCTGGAGAGGTATGGGACCATAACGCATATTTCTGCATAATTGTGTGACCTTCCTTAAGGGCCCGTTTCACGATTCAATGTCCAAGCAATCTGACCATCGATCCGACTTGACCTAGATCGCTGGAATATCGTTAATAGTGATGAGCGAGCACTAAAATGTTCGGGCACTCGATGCTTGGGTGCTCGACCGAGCCCAATGTAAGTCAATCAGTGACAGGCTCTGCCCACAGACTTCCGGCTATAAAACCAGTATTTCTGGGAAAGGACGGGGGGCGCATCGTCGCAGCATACAACACCTTGCTGTGCCCCCCAGAGGGACCCTAACAATCAATCTGCTCTCTGTGAGGTGCCAGCTCACTATGTGCACTGAAGGGAGCTGTGTATTTGTGTCAGGGCGATAATTATTAATGAAGAGTCCGAACATCTCAGCAGTACTCGGTGCTCTCCGAGCACCCCGAGTACCGGGATACTCGTGCGAGTAACGAGTAGCGTCGAGCATGCTCGCTCATCACTAATCGTTAATTGATCGCTTATGAGGTGTCACACGTACAGATATCGCGAATGACGCAGCAACGATTCCGCGACAGGCAAACGACACTTGCGATCGTTTGATCGCCTACGTCCTTCAGTTCTGAATAGGCAAAGTCGTCAATGACATCGTTATCAAGGTGTCACACACACCCATGCTGCAGGTTGGACGGACAATCAACGACTGATTTAAGGTTGTGATCATAAACCTCCGATCAACGATCATCCGACTTATCGTTGATCGTATGTATGTGTCACACGCAAACACGTTGTTACATCGTCGTAGCAACACCCCAAAAGCCGTGACTTATCAACGATATCGTAGCATGAAACGAGCCCTTAACTTCCCCAAGCTTAATAGCGGCCAGTGGAACAATCGTAAACATGCCATGTGTCCTACCATCAGAAAGCTGAAATCATAAATAATATGAGAGCATTATCTCCTACCTACAACGCTCCCAGGCCAAGTTATGATCCATAGTAGTTCTTGAATATTACATATCACAACCCAAGGGGTGGGGACTGCAGGACAGGGGCCGGAACACTTACTGAATAAGAATGCGCAACCTCCACTGGATATTGGTATTACTTTGAGGAGGACCCCCATTACACCATGTCACAGAGTATACCCAAGGGAACCCGGTTGGCTCCACGCTACCTCCATGTGCCACCAGCATCAAGGAACCGGTAACTGATTACATTTGCCTGTAAATCCATGTGTATCCCATTTATGTTTTATTTGCATAACTAACATTTGTAATATCTTCATAATACCTGTACATAAATATTAATATCTGGTGTGCCAATAGGGCGAGTAAATATAAATTTAATCTAGAGTTGTTCTTCATCTCGATCACGAATCCCTATCGCAGTGTGCTTATTTAACGTTAAAGGCCACTTTACACACACATATCGGTGTCCAACTTCTGAACAGATCTCTGGTTGCAGTGAAATCATGGACACATTGTTCCATTTTATACACAGCCACAAAATGGAGCAATGTGTCCATGATTTCACTGCAACCAGAGATCTGTTCAGAAGTTGGACACTGATATCTGTATGTGTAAAGTGGCCTTTACACTTCCTGGGTTGGTTTCTGACCCGCTAGCCTATTCATGGAACGGACTTCTATCAAACGAGAAACTGGTGGCAGCAATTAGAGGCCTTGAGTAAACACAAGCACTATCAGTGACGGGGTGGCGGTTATCATATATGCTTCTGGCTAGGGATTGGAAGGCATATAACTCACTTAGGTCCCCTTCACACCACGTTTTTTCGGCTGTCAGGCTTGTCCAGTGGTTTGCAGGAGACACCGGACACAGCCTGACAGCTCCGGACAAATAGAACCGGAGGGTTAATATGCCCTCCGATCCTGTTTATAGCCGGATGCTGCAGAGAGCAGCTGATGGAGTTGTCCCCTGCTGAAATGGTGCTGAACCGCTTCACAGGGGACAGCTCCCTGGTGCTGACGCTCAGCGTAGCTCACGCTGAACTTCAGCCGCTGGTTCCCCGATCTGGCCAATCCGGCGCCATAGACTCCCATGTTAGGGAGCGCCGGATTGCCCCGGATCCGGGAGGATCCAATTTTGGCAGATTTTTTTGCCCCGGACACTAAAACGTTGCAAGCAATGTTTTTGTGTCTCGGAGAAAAATTGAATTGTACCGGATCCTCCCGAATAGATGGAAACCGGATGGCAGCTATCTGCCATCCGGCTTCATAGGAATACTATGGGGCCGAAACCGGATCGGGGGCTGTCCGGTCCACACCAGACAGTTCCGGATCCAGAGAAACGTGGTAGTGAGACACTGTAGGACTCAACTAGCAAACCGGAGGCTGTGGTATCTGGAAAGGCCAAGTTACACACACAGATACTTGTGCAGAGGTTGTTCGCAGATCTTTGTTTGCAGTGAAATCATGGACACATTGTTCCATTTGTATACGGCCACAAAATGGAACAATGTGTCCATGATTTCACTGCAACCAGAGATCTGCGAACAATATCTGCACAATTATCTGTGTGTGTAACTGGGCCTTTAGTGCAACAGCCACATCCGCACACAATTGCTAAAAAAAAGGCAGCCGCATAGCATCAAGGGCACCAGGAAGACGTTGACCAACAGGACCCGAGGCTTCTGGTTTGGGACACTTTGTAAGGCGCAGGGCAGGAGGGAGAGAGCCAGAGCAGTGAGACGACCCGGAAAGGCACACCAGAAGGGGCGGTCCTGGTAAAGTGCACCCAAGTTACCCTAGAGTTGTCTGGAACGCTGACCCGGAGGACACAGCACCCGGCTGGCTGTTGTAACCTGGAGACTGTGAGAAAAATGTGAACACTGCACCCTGCTGTGTCCTCACATTTATTTACTATGTCACCTGCCCTGTAACCATCATCCAATAGACTTTATAACTGCTCTGGAGCCTCGCTCTACCCGTGGAGAGCTGTACCATCTCTGCTGTGTCACCAGCCACCCCAGTGGATCTGAATCGCAGCGTCAGCCATCCAATTGCCAAATACCATGGGTGGAGTCACGATTTAATCCCTTATAAACTTTCCCCCATTTTTATGGCATGGCCAGGGCCATAGAGCTGGGTCACGCCACTGTGACATCCCCGAAGAATTTTACAGCCCAGTTCTGAGTATCCCATTGCCCTGGTGTCTGGGCATGTCACAATCAGCTAGGTATAGCTGGGTGGTAGATGATACAAGTGGGCACCAGTCTAGATATGGGTGGGTAGGTGCTACTGATTGGCCCCAGTCTAGCTATGGGTATGAAGGTGTTATAGGTGTGCATTGGGCTAGGTATGAGTGGCTAGGTGTGGGTGATTAGATGATACAGGTGGATACTGGGCTAGGTATGGGTGGCTAGGGCAGCGTCCATCGGCGTGTTTGACAGGGACAACGACCAAAGATCTCAATACTATGCTCGAGTGACAGGTTCCCAACAACTGCCGAATCGTTCTGTATTGTTGCTGCGTCGCTGGTGAGATCTGCCTGTGTGGCATCTCACCAGCAACCACGTAGCGACGCACCAGCGATCCCTACCATACCAGGACGTATAGCTGTTGTTATTGCTGGAGCGTCGCTACATGTAACGGAGCCCTTAGCTGACACTTATCTAATGTATATTAGAGTCTTATCACGGTTTATCAAGGAAAACACCCTGATAATATATTATTTGCTTTGTAACAATAGCACTCGGTAAGTTTCCATTGTTTCAGCACAGACCATTATGCATTGTTCTCTCAGCACTTCATGGAGAGCTCCCATCAGATGATCCCCAAAGTGAACAATCCTTTTAATGTTTGCACACCTGATCACCTCTACAATCTCCAGACAGCTCTGTAACTTCGCTGTTTTCATCCGTGACCCTCTGCTTGACCTGACTGGCACATTTTATTTGTCTGTACTTCATGCTTGAATACTTTTCCTTTTGAGATTGGCATGAAAAATTACCAGCGTATCAGCATTGATGAAAGAACTCAATGTGTCCAAGAGGCAGGAGGATGGTGACTATGGGTTCACTGCAAAAGAATGTGTACAGTTGTAAAATACGTCTTTGACTAATGGAGCCGACCAAAGCACTTTCCGGGTCCTGAACAGGACACCAGACACCTTGGGGGGGGGGGGGGGGTTCTAACAATCTTCCCATTGTTCAGCCAGGCCGGGATACCTGTATGAAGAATCTGGCCGGACATATTCATGGACAGACCCATCATGGAAAATCACTAGTGCACACATACCAAAAACAGTTGTTTGAACGAGGCCTTAACCCCCAAGAACTGAAAAGTGGACTTTTATGATTTGATTTCCTGATTGGTAGCAGTCGCCTGGTAATAACGAAGCCAAGGTTCATTACTAGAAAAGTTAGGGTCAGAGATCTAATGAGCATCTGACAGCAGAATTTAACCCCAACCATGTTAGGAACACTTTATCTGTTGTACTACATTTAAAGCCGATGTGTCATAGTGGCGTGTAACTACCTGGACTTGTCCGGAAACCACTGCCATTCATACAGGGCGCTGGTACCATTGCCAGAGTGGGCTGGTTGACATCCCAAAGTGTGCAATGGGTGGTCGGACAGAAGATCTGGAGATAAAAAGCGTAATAGAGTCTTATCCAAAACATCAAACAGATAAAAGGAAGGCAATCTGCTCACCTGGTACAGCTGTGTGACACACAAACCAGTATAAAGCGCATGTACAGCGGCGTACTGCACGGGCCATGTGCCACATAGGCTGAAGCATAACCTCCAGAAAATTAATTAAAGCGTGGTGAATCCTGCACTGCTGACAACGGATCCAATTAATTGAATATTTAACAATAACAGGCGATTTATTTGATGCGTTTCAAAGTGAACTTCACTTCTTCAAGTGGCCTTTCCAAACGAAGAAGCGAGGTTCACTTGAAAATGCGTTGAATAAACCACCTGTTATTGGTAAACATTCAATCAATTGGATTCTTTCACAGCAGCACAGGATTCATCACACTTAAGGGCCCATTACACGCTACGATATCGTTTGTACGTCACAGCTTTTGGGTGGAGCAACGATATCATAATGACGTCGTTGCGTGTGACAAGTAGAAACGATCAACGATAAGTCAGCTGATCGTTGATAGGAGGTTTTTGAACCGGACCTAAAACCAGACAATGATTGTCCGTACAACCTGCAGAATCGGTGTGTGACACCTTGATAACGATGTTAAAACTTTGCCTATTCAGAACTGAAGGACATAGGCGATCAAACGACCGCAAGTATCATTCACTTGTCGCGGAATTGTTGCTGCGTCGTTAACCATATCTGTACGTGTGACCTTTCACTAGCGATCATTGAAGTGATCTTGGTCAAGTCGGATCGTTGGTCGGCTCGTTCGACCATCGAAGTGTGTAATGGGGTATTTATTCCTGTTTTCTGGATATAGTGGGTGGAGAAGTCCCTTTTCATGGAGGAAATTCATCCATCAGGAATAGACTGTCAGAGCCAAGAGATGAAGAACACGTACCAACAAAACAATACTGGGAGAAGGTCAATTAGAGTCAATTAGAATCAATGACACAAGAACAACAGTTCGGAGAGAAGGGATTGAACCTTCATCGGCCGACAGGGCCCGACGGAGTGATGGTGAATAGATCATTGTCAACAGGCGCAGAGGAAAAGAGCAATTGCTGAATCCAGCGTCCATCATCCAAAGACAAGATGGTGCTAAACTTGGCAATCGCCAAAGCTTTTCACCATTAGACAATGGTGTGGCGAGGTGTGTGACATTCCACAGTAACGAATGGGATGTTCAGTGGAAACGAATGGACCTACCCTGAATATCAGACGATAACCCAATGCTGGAAGCCCTGAAAATATTAGAAGCTACTGAGGAAAGGTAACATACCGTAAGTCCTGTTCACACTGTCGTGCCAAGTCAGTCACAATCTTTGCATTACTCTTAATGTTTGAATATTGGGATAAATCATTGCATGGCCCGAGCCTTCTGGCTAAGTGTAATGATAAGGGCTCGTTCGTTATAAACCTGCAGGTTAAATCCGGAGGCCCCGATATTTCACAATCCGGATTTCCCACCAGGAAACCGAAGGGAATGGTTCTTGGGATGGCATATTGGATCAGATGCTAGAGTCGGACAGCGGAGCATACTACAGAGCTTTCCCACTCTGGAAGACCTACAAGATAAATTTCCACAAAGGGAACTAAATTGGCTGGAATATGAACAACTGCGTTCATTTGCCAAAACGGGGCAAGGAGAACAGATTGTACGCCCACCCATGACGGAGTTCGGATAATTATTCCTACAGACAACACCCTCAACACACCAGATTTCTCTGCTGTACAAGGAACCAAACACACCACCACAGGGGACAATTCCTGGATATATATGGACATCGGAGGAGGAGATGGGACATACATTTTCGGAGGAAGACATCAATAAGATATTCATATTTACTCACAAAATGTCACCATCTGGATTCACCCAAGAATAGAATTCTAAAGTCCTAGCCAAATGGTATCAATATCCAGTCCGATTGAGGGCTATATTCCCCTCAGTGAGTAACGGGTGTTGGCGTTGTGGTAATGAGAAAGGCACGCTGTTCCATATCTGGTGGCAATGCTCTAAGATACGTACGTTTTGGGGTGGGGTATTCGCAGCCTATGGGAAGATTCCACGGGAGCAGATGACACCATCTCCCCAGGTGGCTAAATTTTCGATCCTTCTGCCATCTGACAGACTTATAGAATACTGTATTATGGGAAACCATGATATTAAGCAGTATATATGATATTCATGGGAATACTCGTATTTTACTTTACTATGTTTCATGCATACCCAGGTACGATTGCAGATATACAATATATGAAAGATCTTACGAACTTGGGGTTCGAAGTACCATGATTCTTCAATGATGGGATGTTTAATGTTTCTACCTTTTCTTTGTACTTTTGCTAATATTTTCAATAAAGAAAGATTAAACCTGCAGGTTAATAGCGTTATTGGACCTGACGGGTTCCCTTCACTTCCATGTTCTTCCCTTACTTTTCTTTGCCCACCAGATGGCAGTAAGGACACAGTAATGTAGAATGTGTGTCACCCGCTGCTGCACAATATGGAAACGCAAAGGCATTTTTAAGGTTGGATCACCAAGTTTCCATGACTGTAAACTTATGACACGACAGTACAGGTTCTTACTGAGACTATCGCGATCGCTGTCATGAAGAGAAACATTGGAGCTTGTGCACATATAATACAAACTGTGGCTGGGGACGGGGTTTTTTTTTTTCTTGAAACCTGAAAAAAAAAAAATCCCTTTAAATATCTATGGGAAAGGCGGAGATTATAGCAAGGCTGAACACAGCACTGTACAGACAATGAAAGGAATAGAGCCACAAAAATGTGTATCACAGCACGTAACGCTCACTTAGGTGTCATGATTAGTAGTGAAAAAAAACATAATCAGGTGCAAGTAAATACATCAAACACACAACCTAATTCTTGGAGGGGTTGTGCTTGGGTACCTGATAGACCTCATCTTGCAAATAGTGTGTTCCTACCTTGCCACGGAGGTAGACACCCTATAAGACACAATGGTGCCTCTGCATCTTATAAGGTGCGTACCTCTGCGACAAAGTTGGGGTCTCAGTTGGGCAACTCTGAGCTCCCTGGGCTGTCTCCGGTGAGTGTTGGCTGGCTATCCGGCATGTCTCAGGTGGGTGCCAGCAAACTCCCAGGGTTGCCTCACAGCTGCCCCCCGAGGAGTCTCGAGTGGGAGCTGGAGGACTCTCTGAGGTGTTTCGGGTGGCTGCTGGTGGGCTTCTGGGGGTGTCTTTGAATATTCACATGCTCCCAGGGGTTTATCGGGTGGTTACCAACTGGCTTCCAAGGGTGTCTCAGGAGGGTGCCAGTGGACTCCCTTAGGTGTCTTGGGTGGTTGCCGGGAGGCTTCTGGGGATGTCTTTTATTGAGTGCCGGCAAGTTACTTGGGTTGTCTAATGTGGGGGTGTGGACGGTTACTCGGATTGGTGCCGGCAGGCACCTGGCGGTGTCCCGGGAAGTGCCAGCACTACCGAAAGGGTTTCCCTGGGCTGTCAAGGGCTGATGTCGGATGCCGATAGGCTCCCAGGGGTGTTTCTGGTGGGTGTAGGCAGGCTATTGGAGGTTTATCAGGTGGATGCTTGCAGGCTCCCAGGGTTGTCTCATAGCTGCCCCACAAAGAGTCTTGGTTGGGAGTCGGAGGGTTCCCGAGGTGTCTCAGGAGGGTGCTGGCTGTCACCTTGGGGTGTCTCTAGCAGGGGTCAGTGGGTTCCCGGCATGTCTCCGATGCATGTATTTTCCTTCTATGACAGAATTACTAACTGGGTGGATCAGGGAAACACAGTAGATTTTGACTTCAGCAAAGCCTTTGACAAATTATCTCATACTTTACATCTTATTGAAAAAATGATCAAGTATGGAATGGACAAGGTGACTGTTAGGTGGAATCATAACTGACCCAAAGAGTGGTCATAAATGGCTGCACACCTAGTTGGAAGGACGTCTGTGTTCAACATCTTTATCAATGATTTGAATGAAAGGTAAACTCATTTAATTTTGCTGAAGATACAAAGCTAGGAGGGATAGCCAATATTAGAAAAGAGAGTGAGGATTCACAAAGATCTAAACAAACGAACAGTGAGCAGCAACTAACGGAATGGCTTATAACAGGTAAAATGCAAAGTCTTACATCTGGGCAAGAAAATTGAAAAAAAGCATATACAGAATGTGAAGAATAGGGCTAAGAAACAGCACATTTGAAAAAGCCTTGGGTATACTAATAGATCACAGACTGCACATGAGTCAGTGTGATGCAGCAGCAACAAAAAGTAAAACACAATTCTAGGGTATATTAACAGAGGCATACAGTCTAGATCACGTGAAGTCATTATCCCCTCTACTCTTCTTTAAATCAAACCTCACCTGGATACTGTGTCCAGTTCTGGAGACTGCATTGTAAAAAGACATCAACAAACTGGACAAGTTCAGAGAAGAGCGACCAGAATGATGACCGGTCTGCAAACCATGTCAAAATAGACTTAAGAGCAGACTTAATCAATGTCTACATATGTCAACATGAGAAAAACTGTAGCACGCCCTACCATGTACAGGTGCAAACCCAAATATGCCACTTGTAACAAAAAAAAGACAGCTGAACTCTGAATAGTAAGTTATGCAAAAATAAATATACAGGAAAATTGATTAATATAATATAGCTAAGGAAATATGTATCTTCGCATATAAATATGGGAACCTATACTGAGCCTCTCCTTGAATTTTAACCGGCAGTGACATAGCCCCTGAGAGACCTAGTGGGGGGGTTGGGGTGGAGGGTTTGCACAAGCAGAGGGCCGCCCTAATCTAAACAAGAGAAAAACTGCTGCACTCCCTACCATGTAATGTGTACAGGTGCAAGCAGGTGTAAAAAGTCTACCTAGACACCCCCTTGGGCACACGACCATCCCTGGAATACACCCACCCAAGACACACTCTGGTGCCCAACCAACCCCTGGCTGCCCTTCTCACACATTCCTGGAAGCCCTCTGATGCCCTCCTAAGACACCCACATCCCACATAAGACACACCCAAGGGTCCTATGCCCACAAACCCTAGGACCCCCTTGTGTCCACATGATAGTCCCCTGGCACCCAGGACAGACAACCCTGGGATCCCAACAGCTTCCACTTGAGACACACCTGGGAGCCCTCTGGTGCCCACCCAAGACACCTTACAGCACCCACCTGAGAAACCCTGTTGAACCCACCCTAGAGTGCCCCTGGGAGACTTTTGACACCCACTAGACACCCCCATGGCAACCAGTCAAGACACCCTTGGGAGCCCTCCAGCAAATCTTTCAAGAGACCCCCAGGAACCCAATAGCTCCCACCCAACTGAGAGACCACCAGGAACCCTCCTACACATACCTGAGACACCTTTCCACAAGGTCTCTGGCACTTCCCTGACACACCCCTGGGAGCCATCCAACACCCACATGAAACCACTGGCCATCCCCTTGGGTCCTCTGGATCCACATGAAACACCCATCAGGAGTGCTCCAGCAGGTATCCAAGGCATCGCTAGGAGAACTCTGGTGTAGAACGGAGATACCCCCAGGAGCCCTTCAGCATCAACACATCGCTGGGGCTCTCTGACACCCACATGAACTCTTTAGCACCTACCCTCACCCCTCAGGAGCCCTCTAGGATTTACCCAAGACTTTTTGGAGTACAACAGGATTTGCCCTATTAAAGATTTGAATTTAGGATTTCAGCATTGCAAAGCCACTGTGTTGCTTAGAATATGGGGTTGTCGATTTTTCTATACAGTATTAAGTTGTAGACTAGACAACAATAAATCAAATCTGGGGACTTAAAAACACATGAGTCCTCCTTGTGGGAATTGAACTTAGGACACTAGCAATGAAAAGAAACAGTACTAACCTCTGAGCCCTCTGATGCCCACGCAAGACACCCCCTTGTGCCAACCCGATAGTCCCCCAGGAGCTTTCCCAAGACATCCAAGGGAGTCTTCCAATGCCCAACTGAAACAACACTGGAAGCCCTCTGACACCTACCTACGACCCCCCCTGGAGACCTCCAGTGCCACTTAAGAAACCCACAGAAGCCAACTAAGACAACCCTGAGTGCCCTCCAACATTCACCCGAGACACCCCCAGGAGCATTCTAGAACCTACTCAAGACATCCTCTGGCAACCACCGGAGACACCCCTGGGAGCCAATGGTTTCTACCCATGACTTGGAAGCCTCATCACAGCCACCCTCAGCAGGCTGAGACACACTGGTGCCCACCCAAGAAACCCCTGGGAACCATAAAGCACCCACCTTATACACACCCAGGGGCCCTCTTATGCCCACAAGTCCCCTTGTGCCCACCTGATAGTCCCCTGGCACCCAATAGAGATAACACAACTTGCCCTTGAGACACACTGGGGGTACACTATGGTGCCCACCCAAGACACCTATGGAGCCCTCCAGCACACACCTGAGAAACCCTCTTGAACCCACCCTAAACACCCCCAGGAGTCTATTGACACCCACATGACTACCAGCCAAGACACCCTTTGGAGCCCTCCAGCAAATCTTCCAAGAGACCCCCAGGAACCCAACAGCCCCTACCCACCTGAGAGACGACCAGGCGCCCTCCTACACATACATGAGACACCACTGACTCCCATCCACAAGGTCTCTAGAACCTCCCTGACACCCCTTGGAGCCATTCAACACCCACACAAAACCTCTGGTAATCCCCACAAGTGCTCTGGCACCACCTCAAACACCCTCCAGGAGTGCTCCAGCAGGTATCCAAGACATCCCTACAAGAACTCTGGTGTACAACTGAGACACCCCCAGGGGTCTTTCAGCACCATCACAAGACATCCCTTGGAGCTCTCAGACAACCACATGAACCCTTTAGCACCCACACGAGGCACCCTCAGGAACCCTCTAGTACTTACCCAAGACGTTTAGTAATGCAACAGGATTTGAATTTAGGACTTTAGCGTTGCAAAGCATCAGTGCAAACCACTGAGCCACCGTGCTGCTCAGATTAGGGGGTTGTCAGTTCTATACAGTATTAAGTTGTAAACTAGACAACAAATTGAATCCGGGCACTAAATAATACAACATGATGGCTCCTTGTGGGAATTGAACTTAGGACACTAGCGTTGCAAAGAAGCAGTACTAACCACTGAGCTGCTCATCATCCTTTGTTGTCGGTTCTTCTACATAGTGTTAAGTTGTGGACTCGGCAACAATAAATTAAATCAGGGAATTTATAAAAAAAAAAACGACATAAATTCTTCTTGCGTGATTTGAACTTAGGACTTTAGCGTAAAGCAACAGAACTAACCCCTGAGCCATCTGGTCCAACCCCTGCTCAAAGCAGGATTCACCAAATCATTTCGGACAGATGTCTATCCAGCTTGTGTGTTAAGACTTCCATTGGAGGAGAACTCACTAGCTCTCGACCAAGCACAGGTCAAAACATTGTCTCATGTGTGTATATCACAGAATACATTACGTCTTTAAATCTGCACCTTGTTTAGATGCGGTCTGCTGTGGGTGAGTTTTATCATTTCCAAGTGAGCTCCTTAGCTATCTTTATGTTGCGTCCCTCTGGAGGGTGCTGCTGACTTCTTGTCTGTCTAAAAGGGAACCTGCCATCTACTTCATACTCCCGCAACCACGAGTAGCATTAATCAGACACTGGCTTTATTGCAGCCATGTGTGAGCTACTCTGCAATGCTGTGGATGACAGGGCAGTGGTGTCTTCACCTCCCTCGGCTCCCCATGAGTGAGTATAGGGATTTCAATGAATGAGTCAAGTGGGCGGTCCTCTTCAGTGATTCCATGTATGACTGTGTGCACAGAGCTGTCAATCAGTAGTAGGACCAGCTCCTGGATGCATAAAAACACTGAGCTTCTATTGCTCAGGTATGTTGCTGTAGAGCCGGGGGGGTAACAACCCTGGCCAGGTAAATGGGACTTCTATGAAGTGACGGGCCGCATTCCTTGTGTTGTGAGATGACGGTTTCAGTAACACCATTTTTTTTTCTATACAACATTTTCTTCCATTTTTTGAGTGTCGTAATAATGGAAAGGCTGCTATAGATTTGTAGCTGATTTATAAGCACCATTTTTTTCATTATTTTTCCATAGTAAGGAATCTTTTTTTTTAAATGTTTGGAATTTTTTAATTTATTTATTTTTTTTACTTACTCCTTACATGGGATTTTTACTTGCTTGATCACCTGCAATACTTCTGCATTATACAATATGAGGTGTCAGTATTAGGCTGCGTTCACATATTGTGTAATTCCCGCGCTTTTTTCGGCCGTGCTTTTGCCCAAAAAGCGCATCAACATCTGCGTTTCCCAGCAAAGTGAATGGACTTTCACTTTTGCCATTCAGACTCTGCGCATTTTGCGGACGCGTTTTTGGGGTCGAAAGCGCGTCCATAAAAAGAATGAACATGTCAATTCTTTGCTCGATAAAGTGCGCACTTTCTCCCATAGGCCCCATTACAAGCGCTGGAATACATGTCGGTCACACAATGCTCTATTCCGGCGCCTACAAGCGCGGGCGCAGGAGGAGGTGATGTCCCATGGGGGGCCAGGAATAGACATGATTACTTACCGGTAATTGTGTTTTATGGAGTCCACGACAGCACCCACATGAGAGAGGGGATCCGCCCACCAGGACAGGAAACCTACAGATAAAAAGGGGCGGTCCCCCTCGCTCCCTCAGTTTGTTTACAGAGTATGAGGGGAACCGCAGAGTTAAGAGAAGCATAACACATCTCAAAGAAACATCACACGTACAAACCCAAGAAACCCCGGGCAAGGCCCAAGGAGTAAAGTGCACACACACCAATTAACGTGACAAGGGAGGGAAGTGAGTGGGTGCTGTCGTGGACTCCATAAAACACAATTACCGGTAAGTAATCATGTCTTTTCTTCTCGCCACGACAGCACCCACATGAGAGAATTGCAGAGAGCAAGATTAGGGAGGGACAACCGTGCTGAGGACAGATCTCCCGAAAGCCAAGTCAGAGTCAGAAGACAAATCCAAACGATAGTGGGAATAAAAGGTAGAAGGGGATGACCAAGTGGCAGCCTTACAAATAGCTTCAATAGAGACCGCAGCGCGCTCGGCCCGCGAAGAAGCCATAGCCCTAGTAGAATGCGCCCGCACACCTTCCGGAGGATTGCGGCCCGTCACCGAGTAGGCCAAGCAGATGGCATCCCGGATCCATCTAGACAACGTGCTCTTAGTAACAGCAAACCCCCGACGAGGACCCTGAAAGGACACAAACAGAGCCCTACTCTGTCGATAGGGCCTAGTCCTATCAAGGTAGTGTAACACTAATCTCCTGACATCTAGCGTATGAAACCGTTGTTCCTCAGGAGAACCCGGAGTAGGAAAAAAGGAAGGGAGGAAGATCTCCTGACTCCGATGAAACCGGGAAGCGACCTTAGGGAGGTAGGAAGGATCCGGCTTCAAGACAAGCCTATCAGGCAAGACGGACAAAAAAGGAGGATCTATAGACAAAGCCTGGAGATCACCCACCCGCCTAGCCGAAGTAAGGGCCACTAGCAGAGCCGTCTTGAGAGACAGGGACCTAAGGGAGGCAGCCTCAAGGGGTTCAAAGGGGGGCCCCATCAGGGCGTCAAGGACCAGATCCAAATCCCACGGGGCCAATCGAGCAACATGAACCGGGGTGCTACGCTCACAAGCCGCTATAAACCGAGACACCCATCTGTCACCCGCCACATCTGATCCATACAATGCCCCCAAGGCCGAAACATGGACCTTAAGGGTGTTGACTGAAAGCCCCAACTCCCGACCTTTCTGAAGAAACTCCAGAATAGAAGGGATGGGAACAAGTGGAGTAAAAGGAGCAGTATGGAACTGAAGAAATTTCCGCCAGACCCTAGCATAAATCCTTGTTGTAACCTCCTTCCTACTCAAGAGAAGGGTGGAAATAAGCTGTTCTGAAAACCCACGCAATCTTAACAGGCTCCTTTCAAGTTCCAAGCCGTCAAGTGGAGCCCCTGCACCTGAGGGTGACGGCAAGGACCCTGAGAGAGCAGGCCTGGAACAGAAGGAAGTAGCCACGGGTCGGACACTGACATGGCTCTGAGCCAGGAAAACCACGGCCTCTTGGGCCAAAATGGGGCAATGAGAATCACCCTCGCCCCGTCGTCCCTGATCTTCCGGATGACTACTGGAAGCAAGTTCATGGGAGGAAACGCATAGGCCAGCCGAAAGGCCCAAGGGAACTGGAGGGAATCCAACAACTCCGGCTCGTCCGTGAAATCCAGGGAGGCAAACCGGCTGACTTGCCTGTTGGCCCTGGTTGCAAACAAATCTATTTCCGGAAGACCCCACAAGGCAACTATCTTCTGGAAGGTCCGACGGCAGAGGGCCCACTCGCCCTGATGGAGGGTATGGCGACTCAAAGTTCGCTGTTGAGTTGTCGACACCCCGGATGTCCTCTGGACATTATTCTTCTACAAACTCCACCAAACCATAAAGGTCTACACAGACTGATGACCATTCATGTAAGCTTAGCCCTATACCCCATTTCCTCAAGATGCCTGGACCACCAGTGCAATAAGCCCCGACACCTTGTACAACCCCTATCCCGTTGTAGATTGTAAGCTCTTTTGAGCAGGGTCACCTTCATTTCTTGCTTTATTTATTGTATTTTTTTTTCACATTGATTCTATGCCTATTGCTTTTGTATCCAATGATTGTACTTTATTTGTTCTCTATTGTAATTACTTACTGTATATTTTCTGTATGCTAACCCTACATTGTAAAGCGCTGCGGAATATGTTGGCGCTATATAAATAAAGCTTTATTATTATTATTATTATTATGTGGAGGGCCGAAAGGGACAACAAGTTGGTCTCTGCCAGGTTGAGGATAGTCATTGCAGTAGACAGCAGCGTCCGGGATCGAGTACCTCCCTGCTTGTTGATATATGCCACCGACGTGGTGTTGTCTGACAAGATCCGGACGTGCGACCCCCGCAGCTGTGGGAGAAAATGAAGGAGAGCAAGGTGGATAGCCTTCAACTCCCGTACGTTGGAAGAATCTGAAGAGTCCTCCGCCGACCACTGACCCTGAGCTAAACCGGTCCCCAGGTGAGCCCCCCACCCATCTGGACTGGCATCAGTCAGAAGGATCTTAGAAGGCCGAACTACCCAGGGAACCCCCCTTGAAAGGTGAAGCGGGTCTACCCACCAGGGAAGAGATTCCACAGCGTCCGGAGGCAAGGTAAGACGACCCTGAAGCCGACCCTGCAAGGCAACCTCCGCCAGCAAAACCGCCTGCTGCAATGGCCGCGTATGAAACTGCGCCCATTGAACTGCCGGGATGCAAGACGAAAGGGAACCCAACAGGGACATGGCCTCCCGCAATGACAAGGAAGGGTGAGCAATAACCTGGCTGACCCTAGTCCTGATATGAGAAATCTTGTCATCTGGAAGGAGGCAGAGCTGACTTACAGAGTCCAGAAGGAGACCCAGAAAAGATTGACGAGTCACGGGAGTTAGTCTGGACTTCCCCCAGTTGATGATCCAGCCCAAGTCCTGCAAAGATGAGATGACATGAAGCACACGGGCCTGACACTGTTCGAAAGAGTTACCCACTATCAAAAAGTCATCCAAATACGGCACAATGAGCGTGTCCTGGTGCCGCAAAAAAGCCATCACCTCGGACATTAGCTTGGTGAAGACACGAGGAGCCGTTGAAAGACCAAAAGGCATTGCCGTAAATTGGAAATGGCGAGTCCGTCCCTCCCAGACGACTGCTACCCGCAGAAACTGCTGGTAATCGACGTGGATGGCGACATGATAATAAGCATCCTTGAGGTCCAGTACTGCCATGAAACATCGAGGGAATAATAATTTGATCGTGGAATTAATTGATTCCATTTTGAAGGACCGGACCGCCAGGAAGGAATTTAATTTCTTTAAATTAATTATGGTCCGAAAGGAACCATCTGGCTTAGATACCAGAAACAAGGGGGAGTAAAACCCCTTTCCTTCCTGGCCTACCGGAACCTCAACAAGAACACGTTTGGACAACAGGGATTGAATTTCCAGGACCAGGGCACGCTGATGATGCAACGGAGGGGAGGTAAGGACAAACGAATCTGGAGGAAAACGGGCAAAGTCCAGAGTAAGACCGGAGGCAATCAACCTCAGAATCCAGGGACTAGAGGAGATAACAGCCCAACGATCAGAAAAAACCGACAACCTACCCCCCACTGGGAGATCCGACCTAACGGTACTTCTTTCCAGGTTTAAAGGAGGAGGACCCCCCAAACAGGGCACCCCGTTGTTTACCCTCCTTGGGTTCCCAACGGTCTCGGTTCTCCCTATACGACCTCTTCTGGCCGAATGGACGTCTCCTGAAGGCTCTCCACGGAAGGGGAGCGTACATAACTTGGACTTGGATTGAGAATCGCCCTTCCACCCTTTAAGCCATAGGGCCCGACGAGCCGAGTTGGTCAGACCCGCAGACCGCGCTGCCAGGCGCAGGGAATCAGCAGACACATCCGCCAGATAAGCCGAGGCCCCACGGATCAATGGAAAAGATGACAGCAACTGGTCCCTGGGAACCCCTGACCTAATCTGATCCTCAAGCTGATCTACCCAGACCAACAGGGATCTTGCAGTACATGTAGCTGAAATAGCGGGTTTAAAGGCCCCTGTGCAGGATTCCCAAGTGCGCTTAAGCAACATCTCGGCTTTCCGGTCTAGCGGATCAGCCAGCAACCCAGCATCCTCTACCGGGAGGGTGGAACGCTTAGACGTGGAGGCGACCGCAGCATCCACCTTCGGAATCTTGGACCAAGTAGCTAAGTCCCCATCATTGAAGGGATATCTCCGCTTGGAAGATGAAGGAAGAGCCCCCGTCTGTCCTGCTTATCCCATTCCCGATAAACCAGATCTTTTAGGGCCGCCACCACCGGGATAGCACGTCTCTTCTTTTCCGAGAGGCCGGTGAACATGATATCCTGCGCTGAACGAGATTCCCTCGAATCAGGCACTTCCATCGTGTGGCGGATGGACTTGACAAGATTGTCCACACCGTCCAGGGGGAACCAAGACTTTCCCTCATCATCCGATGAGGAAGAAGAAGCAGGAGAGGCTGATGGGGACCGGAAGACCCCCTGAGACCTGACTGGGCTGCCCTCTGGGGAGGACACACTAGGGGACACAGGCTTCCTAGCCCTGGAGGAACACGGCCGAGAACGAGCCACCTCGCTGAAGGACAACAACTCCTCCCGGATCATAGAGCGAACGTCCGCCGTCTTAACAGAGGACTCCTCCTGCAAAGTCTGATTAATACAGGCCTGACACAGACGCTTCACATATGTCTCGGGAAGAGGCTGCGTACACAAAGCGCATTCCTTATGCTTCAGTTTTTTACCCTTCTTAGCCTGAGAAAGACAGAAAGGGAGGAGATCAGCAGAGGAGCAGAGGACACACTCACCCCGTGAAGCTGTGCATACTGACCGGCTCAGGAGGTGTAGGACCAGCCTGTGATGGTTGACCAGCCTTAGTCCGGTCACTTCTGTCAGCAGACCCAGCCTCCTTGCTGCGCCCACTGCCACCACGAGTCTTGCTGGATGGCTGCACATCAGTGTCAGGCTGCTGCAGCCCTCCTGCCCCAGGAGACGACATCATAGGGATCAGAACACCAGCGGCGCTGCTGCCGCACTGTCTATTACCTCCCGCGCTGGGGCCACCTCCCCGGCCGCCCGGAAGCACAGCCGCAGTACTTCCGGGTCAGAAGCGCTTCAGGCTACTGCGCAGGCACCGGCGCGGCCCGGAAGCCGGCGCAGCGAGTTAGAAAGGCGGCCGAACGCCGCGGCCGCAGACTCCCCACACTCCCCAGGAGAGCCTGGACTCCACCGCGCCGACACCCCGCCCCAGCACCGGGAGACACGGACCCGCCCGCCACCGGGCACGGCCCCCATCCCCCGCGAACTGCGGCAAAATGACCGCGCCATAGAGCCACAGCCCCCCAGGAAGTGCAGGCACTGCAACCGCCGGAGACAGCCAGCTAACCAGCCCGTCATCTACATACCTCTGGGCCCCCTGGCTGCCCCTGGAGACCACCATGGATGAATGCAGCTTGTCCAGACTGCACCGCGCTCCCACGAGTCAGGGTGGAAATCCAGCGCTGACATCGTGACATCCCAGTCAGACGAGGGGAGAGCCGGAAACCGGACTTCCCGACGCTGCTTCTGGAGTTCCAGGCCCTGCCGTTCGCAAAGATACCGCACAGAGGCTGATTGAACCCAGGTAAGCCTTTTTGCTGCAGGTTCCCCTCAGGACAGGAAACCAAACTGAGGGAGCGAGGGGGACCGCCCCTTTTTATCTGTAGGTTTCCTGTCCTGGTGGGCGGATCCCCCTCTCATGTGGGTGCTGTCGTGGCGAGAAGAAAAATCCTGTTCCTGTGTGACGTGTGTACGTTCGCTTTAGCAATGTATGTACATACACTACTAACGCGAAATAAAAGAAAGCAATGATTAAAAATAAAACACTCACCTCTCCGCAGACTGTCCTGGGAAGGCGTCCGATTGCTGCAAGAACCTGAATCATCTGATCGGCCGGCAACATGATCAGCTGATGTGTCACCTGACGGCATCAGCTGAGCGTTTAAAACCGCCCGCCAAACCGGTGATGTGTCAGCGGAGTCCAAAAAAATAGTTAAACCATAAGTAAAATAAATATAATAAAATAAAAAATATAATAAATAAATAAAATACAATAAAAAATTACATAGGGCTCCCCTGTATATCCATCCCATGGAATGCAGAACAGGAAATGACATCAGGGACCCTTTTTCACCATCCTTGTGGACAGTGCAGAAAAACACATGCCTAAAAAAACCGCAGTGTGTGAATACAAAGCCTTTTTTTAACATGCTCAAAATTACACATCCACAAAATACTCATCCTCAAAAATACACAGCAAACACGCGGGTGTGAACGCAGGCTTAGGGGGTGTACACATCTATGATTCTTACCTGACACCCATCAGCTTTTCTGGTTGAGGGTCATGTATTTTTTTCTCTCCTAGATTCTGTATGTCGTACAAGTGTTTTATCCTTTAGGCGAGACATGACAAACAAATGATGAAGGAACAAAGTGGTGAGGCTCGCCTGACACTCGCACCCTAAGGCCATGTTCACACACTGAGTTTTCAAGGTTTTTTTTTTTTGTGCTGCGTTTTTGTAGAATTTTTAGCAGCAAACAATCATTTTTCGTAAAAAAATGGACCCAAAACGTATCGTGTTCTTGATGCTTTTTTTCATAACAATGGAGTCAATGGAGAAAAACAGATCACTAATTGACATGCTTATTCTCTTTTAGATGCATTTTCTGCCCCTGTCAAAAATGCAGCGTCGTAACAGCATTTCTGAAAATCATTGACTTTATGGGACATCACAGGAAGTGATCGATTTTTCGTGCTAAAACAGATCACAAAAAACGGATCAAAAACACACAGTGTGAACACAGCCTTATACTGACACTTTGCATGTTAGATCCAATTTACTGCAAAGCCTGACAAGCCACCATAGCTCACTTACCCGAAGGCCATCACTTGGTTGCCATGGTAACTACCGACACCATCGATACCCGCGGATGGTGCTGGCTCTGCTGTCATCAAACCATATATAGCAGGTATCATGAAAGGTTAACAAAATATATATATATATCCCTTCTCTTCATATTCATGTCTCAGGAGTTGTGGAGCCCTGGGGGCCACATCCAGCTCTCGTGCCAAGTGTTTGACACCCCGCTGTAGCAGATGCCAAAACATGACTTTTAATTTTGCATTAAAAATAATTAAATCAATAATTAGGAGTGCAAAAATAAAAATAACAACACATATCCCTTTAAAGGGCACCGGACGTAATCCATGGTGGCCGGGTCACTGTTACCTGATGTGTCGGTGATTGAGACAATAAGACAGCAGCAAATTATTTAAGGTTTTTTCTTTTTTATTAAAAACAAGTAATTTGTGTCTTAAATAAACCTCAATAAGTTACATTCCACCACAAGAGAGAAAGTGTCAAAACAAGCAACATGTTCATAGGACAAGGACTCTTTTTTTCTAATAAATACATGGGATAAAAATCATTTTTTTTTTGTAATAGAAGATGTAAAAGTCAAATTATCCACAATTTTCAGTGAAACCCTATTGAACATAATACACATCAGGCTGCAGAATGAGTTAGCAGTGAGTTGGTCAGTGAGCTCGCTCTCCATCCTGCAGCTCTTATCTCTATTCTCCTCAACCATCTTTCTTGCCAATTTGGATATACCGTATATACTCGCATATAAGCTGAGTTTTTCAGCCCAAAAATTGGGCTGAAAAGTCCCCCCCTCAGCTTATACGCGAGTCACTCGGTTTTTGCTGTGGGGGGGGCTGTGACCGGTGGCTGGAGGGGGCAGGAGGGGGCCACAGTGACCGCGGACGGTCACGTGGGGCCGCCTCATATGAATATGCACGGCATCCCCCAGTCCATCAGCGTCGGGGGCATGCCATGCATGTTGCAATACACTGGCCCCCAGCAGTAACACACAGCCCCCCCTCCTTATTATGTGTCCCCCAGGCTGCGGCACCTGTTAAAATAACAACGTTTCATACATCACCTTTCCGGCGCCGCTCCTCCACTCCCGGCTTCTTCTTCCTGCTTGTGCCGGTGTCTTGTGTGCCCAAGCGCAGCTGATGACGTCATCTCCTGCGCCCGGTCACAGCACTAGAAGCCGGCACAAGCAGGAAGAAGAAGCTGGGACCGGAGGAGCGGCACCGGAAAGGTGATGTATGAAAGGTTTGTTATTTTGACAGGTGCCGCAGCCTGGGGGACATATAATAAGGAGGGGGGGCTGTGTGTTACTGCTGGGGGCCAGTATACCACCACTGGGGGCCTGTATACTACGGCACAGGGGCCTATATACCACCACTGAGAGCCTGTATACTACGGCACAGGGGCCTATATACCACCACTGGGGGGCCTGTATACTACGGCACGGGGGCCTGTATACTACGGCACGGGGGCCTGTATACTACGGCACGGGGGCCTGTATACCACGGCACGGGGGCCTGTATACCACGGCACGGGGGCCTGTATACCACCGCACGGGGGCCTGTATACCACCGCACGGGGGCCTGTATACCACCGCACGGGGGCCTGTATACCACCGCACGGGGGCCTGTATACCACCGCACGGGGCCTGTATACCACCGCACGGGGCCTGTATACCACCGCACGGGGGCCTGTATACCACCGCACGGGGCCTGTATACCACCGCACAGGGGCCTGTATACCACCGCACAGGGGCCTGTATACCACCGCACAGGGGCCTGTATACCACTGCTGAGGGGCCTGTATAATACCACTGCTGAGGGCCTGTATACCATTACTGAGGGGTGCTATATACCAGTGACGGGGGGGCTATATAATAGGATGGGGGTCTGCTGCATTTCATACCCTAGGCTTATACGCGAGTCTAACTTTTACCAGCTTTTGGGGGCAAAAGTAGGGGGGGGGGGTCGGCTTATACACGGGTCAGCTTATACACGAGTATATACGGTAAGTAATTCTTTTCCTCTGGCGATAAAATGTTATAATTTATGACCATAAGAAAATGTTACTTTCTTTCAATCAGATCAGCTTATAACATGGACGAGGCAAATAGGTAAGAGCTGCAGGTCGGAGAGCGAGCTCACTGACCAAGTCACTGCTAACCCATTCTGCAGCCGGCTGTGTACTGTCTCCTAAATGGATTTAACCGGATGAAAGTTAAAATGTTCTTCTGGTCATAAAAGTATAATATTTTGTGATCAGAAGAATAATTACTTTCTTCTGGGTCAAACAAGCTTAGAAGATTGTCAAGGAGAATAGAGAGCGAGTTCACTGACCAATTCATTCGAAGTGGGACTAAAAAAATAGGCTGTAGAATGAGCTCACTCTCTCGCTTTTCCTGATCTTCTAACCTATTTTTTTTTCCCCTTTAATGACCAAATATTGAATGAACCGTCATCTGGTCATATAAGCTTAGAAGATGGATCAAGAGAAGAGAAATAAGGACTAGAGGTCAGACAACGACCTCGCTGAATGAGCCACAGTTACCTCATTCTCCAGACTGTCTCCTACATCCTCTATGAATCACAGTACAAAAATATTCAATGAGCATTGTGAATAC
This sequence comes from Allobates femoralis, assembly GCA_033576535.1. Taxonomy (NCBI): domain Eukaryota; kingdom Metazoa; phylum Chordata; class Amphibia; order Anura; family Aromobatidae; genus Allobates; species Allobates femoralis. Next base: position 36,211,989 of record JARQOC010000012.1, read on the forward strand.
GTGTACGTCGTTCTGCAGTCTGCTATGTACAGTGATTCATAGAGGCTGTCCTAAATTTAATGCAATACTTCTTTTTAGACATAAATCCAAGCATTACATATAAAAAGAAAAAAAAAAAAGTCCTTGAACTGGTCCTTTAAATTTCTTAATAAAAAAAAACAAACAAACGATTATAAAATACAAAGTTTATGTAATCACAAAAGAACTCATCTGAATGTGGCCCCATTAGAAGCCACTTAATAAATTACTTTTATTACAAGAGGTATTCTGGCTTCATTGTAGTTATAAAATTATTCTGTGTGTCTTAAAGGGGCTGTCCTGTAAAAAAAAAAAAACATTCATTGTGTACTCACAATATAGGTGGTGAACGTGTAATCTGGGGGTACAGACTGCTCATCGCAGAACATGGTGATCTGTGTGAATGAGATGGTACTGAGCTTGTGCGACCACCGCTCCTGTACAGTGAATGCGGCGGTGGTCGCACATGCTCAGTAATGATTCATTCACAGGTCACATTGGGCCTAATTTTCTCGCGATCGGTGGCTGTAGGCACTGTGTCATCTAGCGGTGGATAAGTGATGCTGCTTATAGAACAAATCCCACTAAATTCAAGAAATTGGAGAAATGTTTTTTTTTAACATGTTGTGTACCAGTCAAGTAATAAATGACTACGTTAAGTAAAAATTAAAGTTATTTGCACCTGAAATGTATATTAGTAAACCGTAAACTAGAGACAGCCAAAATGTGTTATTCTTTTAGCTTCAGATAGATTATCTCTTCTCTATTTACTTGTGGCAACCGTATTGTTGAAGCGGCAACAGGAAGTGATGTCATATAGTTAAAGTGGCAACAGGAAGTGCTACCAAATTGTTAAAGTGGCAACAGGAAGTGCTGCCATATAGCTAAAGCAGCAACAGGAAGTGCTGCCATATAGTTAAAGCAGCAACAGGAAGTGCTGCCATATAGCTAAAGCAGCAACAGGAAGTGCTGCCATATAGCTAAAGCAGCAACAGGAAGTGCTGCCATATAGTTAAAGCAGCAACAGGAAGTGCTGCCATATAGTTAAAGCAGCAACAGGAAGTGCAGCCATATTGTTAAAGCGGCAACAGGGAGTGCAGGTTCTTACATCAGAATGAGCCTCTCAGCGATTCTAGGTAAAACTGTGGCTTATGTGAGCATTTTAATAACAGATGCGGCTGAACTTCCTATTATTCCTTTTACAATATGGCGGGGGTAGAACGAGCAATCTCAAACTAAAAAAATAATATACACAATCTTTAAAAGGGACTGGTCACCTACAATATCCTGTTCTCTTTGGGCACAGCAAAAACAAAGTGATGTAAAAAAAAGAAAATAAAAAATTGCACTTTAACCCAGCTGGGTTAGGGATCTAGCTTCCCTCAAAATGAAATACCGGACCCAACGTCCAGCAACAAACTTACAAAACGTTTTGCCTACCACAATAAAATGCAGCATCTGACAAATCTGTTTTAAAGGGAATATTCCAGGCATAAACATTTATTACCTAATCCTTGGAATATCCTTTTAAAGTTGTCCTTAAAGGAGAGTCTACTCTAATGCAGGATTGAAGAAAAGTAAAACCTATAAAGCAAAAATCGCCATTTTGCACCTCCCTAACAAGCCTTTGTTGTTCTTTGATGGTGTTCTGGGCATAAAATAATGCTTGCAGTTGGAATTCATTAAATATTTAGCACCATTTGCCTTCCAGAGCCTCTATGCTGCTCTGCCTATTATAAGTTGCTTAATGAGGTAACTGATAATCTGTCAGTGGGCTTGTTCTGATGTGGCATTTGCAACTAGTCTTTTTCTAAGCTTCTCTCAGCTGAACGTGCCGGGAAACAAAGCCTGTAAGAACAAAATGGTGCAAAACCTTTACCGTGACCTAGTTGCAAAAATTGATTTTGACCCCAAAATACAATACATGCATTTAAATGAAAAAAAAAAAATTGACCAAAAGTTGGACAACACTTTCAACCTCTTAGTACCTACTATTGCGTATTCGCATCATACCATTTCAATTCACTTGTATGAATGTGTGTGTTCTTGTAGATTTTAATTCAGGCAATAAGGGGTTAAGGCTGGTTTCACACTAGCGTTAGTGTCTGCATGCATCTGGCATGCAGACGCAAACGCGATGCAAAAGCTGCCATATTGAAGTGAACACTGTGGAGAATCTCCGCATGCGTTCACATCAGTATGGCGCCCGGCCAGCCAATCAGTGATCTCGGCAGCAGCTGGGAGGTGGAGGTCAGCAGCGGAGATCTCCCGACAGTGTCGGCGCGGGAGATTTGAAGAAATAGCTGATCTGAAAGCTATTTAAATTTCCTGCGCTGACACCGAAGAGGTGATGTCAGCGCGGGAGATTTAAACAGCTGTCAGATCAGCTGTTTCTTCAAATCTCCTGCGCAGACACTGCCGGAAGATTAGCCGCGCCTGTCCCCGGAAGATCAGGGGCTGCTCCAGCTGATCTCCCAGGGGCCATCGCTGATCTCCCAGGAGAGATTACAATGTGATCTGCAGCATTCTCCTGCTCTGTCATGCAGAGGACACTGCAGATCCATTGAGATCCATGCATTCTTTTGTGCACTTGCAGTCACTTGCTGATAAAACAAGCGCCCGCGAACGCATAAAAAAAAAAATGCAACTTGGTGTGTTCGGAGGGTGCACAAACTATGCGCATCCAAACGCAACCGAACGCAGCTACTATGTGTCCCCATGTTAAACATAGGAACGCAGTGCGCATGCGTTTGGCTGCGCTCGATACGCTGCGTTCAAATACGTAAATGTGAAACCAGCCTAAGTGCAACTCTAGATGGCAGGAATTGCATCACATCCTCATTCATCGTCCCTGCAATCGTCTTCACTATATGTATCAGTTTTGCCTCAAGCATTCTTCTACAGTCATAAAAAAAAAAATCCCAGACCGTCAAACAAAAAACAGCTACAATCCAAAAATTAAAATCACAATTCGGAGAGATATCACAAAATACACGAGTTCAGGTAAAGGTTTTCACAACTGAGCAACTAAAATTTCTTTTAAGAACCTTAAGAGCGAAAGAAGGAAATGAACCGGTGAAGATCCCCAAGTTGTGAAAACTCTTTACCCGACCCCCGGACCATCTTTTTACACAAAATATAAAATTCCATTACAATAGGAAAATCTATTTTTTTTTGTACATGTAAAAGAAATCTCATTATTTACAGATTTTCTTACTAGACCTGCATCCCCTGAATAGTTTTCTTCCATCGGTTGCTTTGGCAAGTTTGTTATTTGTTTCCAGTTGTCGTTAATCAAAGAATCGACACTGCATGTAGGTCTCATCTGAGGCCGTGTATCCAAACTTCTCATAGAAGGCCACGTTCTTGGGTTTGCACTCCAGCGTCACTTTGTAACAGTCGAGCTTTTTACTTAGCAGAGTAAGAACTGACAAAAGCCTGGTAGAAAGGATGAAGCATGAAAGAAATAATGAAGTCTAAAAAAAGAACATGTAATAAAAAGATCATTTAACGTGAAGAATAACTGTTCTTTAATTATTATAATACTTACCTAGGGGCGTCCGTCATCCATTTCTGCCGTAATAGTGTCCTCCTATCACGGGATTGGCCAGGACAAGTTGCGAACACCATATTTGAACATCCAAGTGATGGATGTCCAAATATGAAATGCGCTAGCAGTGCCCAAGACGCCACAAACCTGCTGTCCGCAGCCAGCTCAAACACGTCACCGCAGCCCAACGCACGCTATCCGCCACCAGGAAACACCCTACACTACCTAGTGGTGATCTTACAGGACCTGTGGTGTTATCACCGCCATGGGCAGATCACATGATAGTAACATTACCAAAGATCCTTTTACCCTCCACGCTCCTTGCTCACTCCCACAGCCCACGTCCACTTACTGCACACTTACTTACGCACCCGCCATCTTTGAACACTTGGGTATACAAAGATGGCAGCTGCGTTACGCATCACACTGCCCCACTGCAAGATTACAGTAATTACAGGATTACATCAGAGGGGAACTTAGTGTGAGCTAATAAAGTGTATAATGAGGTGTCTCTGTCTATATTGTATGCAATGAAGAACGTCTGTGTGTGTTTTTTTTGTCTCTTTACTGAAAGTATTGCTAAAGGCCGGTTGTCATACTGATGGCTGACATTGGCAATAGGGCTTGATGTCAGCTGCCAAAAAAAGCTGACATCAACCCCTTCAATATCCAGTCTGCCACCACTAAACAGAAGCTGGAAGAGCAGGGTCTCTCATGGAGGCACCAATCATGGGATTGCTGCTGGCTACAATTCTCAGCGTGGGGGATCCAGAATGCCTGGGCCTCACCACGCTGAGAATTACAGCCCCCAGCTGCCTGGGTTACCTTGGCTGGCAATAGAAAATACGGCGAAGATGTAATATAATATAATATAGATATAGATATATTGGGCTCCCTGTATTTTTCATTGCCAGCGAAGCTAGCACCAGCAGTGAGGGTTGGCAGCCAGTAACTGCTTAGGTTACCTGCACTTGCAAAATACAATAATATCAAAAAAAGTAAAACACAGAAACAGGTTTAAATAGACACAAACAGGTTTTTAAGTTAAATACATGTTGTTACATACATTACACACAGGAGAGCGCATAGGAGGGAAAACAGCTCAATGGAGAGAGCACCTGAGGAGAGAAAACAGCACAGGGGGAAAGCACACAGGGGGTGAGAGTGCACAGGGGGTGGAAGAGTCGGCGACCACTCTAAGCGCCACAGAGTTTGCCCTCAATGTGAGGTTATCTTCCCCCTGCTGCGATAGCATCGTGCACCCATTGAGTGTTTAATAAGTAAATAGAACACGTCAAAATTAAGAAACAATGCAATAGATCTTATTGAAAAAGTTTGCTTCTCTTTCTCCTCCTGGACTGATCTTTCATTCTCAAGATTCTAAATTCAAAGGTAAAATGTGTCTCCAGTGAAGACAGATTGTTACATTATGGAGATAGATGACATTTGGTGCTTATAAAGTTCTATAGAAACCTGCTGTCTCACGCTATTCCCAGTTCCATAGAACTTTAAAAGCACCAACTGCATTCTCTCTCTGTAATAGGAATGTCTGTGTTCACTGAAGACATATACAAAGGATTTACCCATGACTTGAGAGTGAAGAAGCAGAGTATCTCTGATGAGATTATTCCAAATAGTTTTTTTTCATAAGTGCTATCAATTGACGAAATAAATATCAAAACAATGGTTACTCTTTAAAGCGACTCACTACCCCTGGTAGTAAAACCTGACCATACATTTCTCCTGAAGTCCTCCGATTGCCTCCCCTGCTCAGATTGGTGCTCCTTTCCTCCAGCTTTTAAGATGGCACCAGGTACAGTGACCAAATGAGAAATGTGTCCCAGGGAAAAGGATTATTTTACAGGTAGAGTCCATGCAAAATTGTTATCGACAGGGAATGTCTGACATTGTACAGTCGGAGGTGCCAATGGTAAACTATATATTGTCACTTCCCCTCCTTCCAAAAAAAAGGAAACCTTCAGTTATCAATGTATTCATAGATTCCAGGAGGAGGAACAGAGGAGCAGAGATCAAAGAAAAGATGCTCTGGGGTTCTTCTGTGAAGCAGAATTCAATTACGGCATTTAGTAAACCAGACATGTCAGTGATGGTATATAGCACCAACATACACCGTCACCCAATGACAGGTTGGGATTTGACCTTTGTGATTATCACTGAACTGAAGGGGCTTGCGGAGCGGCGTGCCAATATAAACGGATCTGGCAAGAGCGCTGCTCTGCAGGAACTAAGCAGTGAAGAGGATTCGGTATCAAAACAGCCCTTTAATACTCAGGATCACAGGGGGGGTGGGGACAAAGTTCAGACCGGCCCATGAAATAATGTCAAACTCTGCAACATTTTCCTAGTAAAGTTAACTATGACTGTAATATTTCATCACTTACAGCTTTCCAAGTTGTTTTCCCCGGCACTCATCACTGACGACCACCTCTTCTATCCGACCTCGCTGCGGGGAGAGACAAAGATTAACAAACACAGCTCACCTGCCATGTGACGTCACAGGCATGGACAAAACTAAATTATAAATAAAATAAAAGTTATTAACAGAAAAAGAAAACAATCATTCCCGCTCACCTTGGCACACCATGTATGAACTTATTCTCTATGATTAATGTGGCTGTGGCTACAATCTGCCCGAGATGGAGATCTTCCACTACAACCACAAAGTAATTCTCCGTCTTTTTCATGTGTTCGAAGGACTCTGAAAATACAAAGATTTTTATAACCCGGACGGGATTTTATCGGGCCAAATGATTTCCCCTTCTTATGAAAATAAATTTTAAAAAAATGGAGGAGCAAATGCACTCACTGATAAAGTCCTCTGCAGTCACATCTCCCACTTTGGTGAGCTGACCCAGTACTTTATAAAATCCTGAAATAAAGAAATCAGGTTTTAGTAAGTAGATTCAAGGCCCCCCCATCCAGCGGCCACGTCAATAGTGCACATACATGAGATGGGAGCCCTGCGATGTGTGACACAGGATCGAACAGGCGATGAGAACATTTCGATTCATTCATAGTAAAACAGGTCTTACATAAGATTGGACAAATCCCCTGTAGGTCATAGCAGGACATTCCTGCTCCGATTGCGCCTCTCTACTAGTCAGCATGACAAGATACCCGGCAGATAGGCATCACAGACTGAGATACAATCTGATCACTGGTAGGTTCGGAAGCTATAACCCTTCCATAATGATCCGCTATCACTGGCCCAACTCTGAAAAATGGACGTCACTCTAAGGCTGGAACAACACTGTCCGTGTGACATGCGAGGCAGTCGGATGAGTCTTGGATCAGTCACCTGGAACGGCCTCTCCCTGTCAGGACGGGAGTGTCAGCTGCTTGAATTTCTATGCAGCTCCACACTCCCCGTCCAGAGAGGGGGAGGCTGTTCAGGGTTAATGATCCGACACTCGTCCGAGAGACACGCATATCACACGGACAGTGTGATTCAAGACTAAGTATACAGAATGCCACATCGGAGCGCAGTCGCCAGCCCCAATTCTCTGCCTAGATCTGCTCAGATCAGGGTCGGGGTCCTGCATGGCAGCAGAACACACAGGTGCCCATTGGTAGCACTGACCTCGGTTTATGTCCGCAGTACACAGGGGTCTCAGGACGAGTCCTTCTCCAGGGTGGGTGGGAGAGATGGATGGACTGAACGACACCATATTCTGACTCCAGTCAATCCCGTCCAGTAATTGGGGGTCAAACAAGGGGGTCTCATCTGGGATCATGGCTACAGCTCCTTGAACAAAAAGCAAAGAAATAATCACTAAAGGAAACCAGAAAAACACACAAACGCCACAGTGTATTCAGTGATAAGCTGTGCAAACACCACTGGGGGGGTCAGATTTCATCAGCTGGACACAGGATGACCGATATCACCGACATCTTTGTTCTAGATCTCTGCTTGCTGAAAGTGAACAGAAACATTCCAGTTTACAGCCAAAAGGCTAAAAACCACATATCAGACGTACCAGAATTTACAGTCATATTGTCCCCAAAATTAATTGCAAACCCCTATGGAGAAAGGTGCACAAAAATAGGAAAATATCTACTTTAGCTCTGCAGAAGTTAAAGGAGTTCTACTGGATTGCAGGTCCGGAGTTCCCTATGGGGCATCACCTATTAGTCAGATCGAGATAGGCTAGGGTCACATTTGCGATGTGCCCCTAGCCTGCCGGATTCCGGTATTATCTTAGAACTTTTTCCAGCGCCGCATAGCGTTTCCGCTATGCGGTGCTGGAAACCGCTGCCCTTAGTTACCCGCTGTTTACCTGCACGACCTGTCACACAGGCAGCGGCTCGGAGGGCGTTTTACAGCGCCGCACAGGAAATCGTGTCTGCAACGGTTTCCTGTGCGGCGCTGTAAAACGCCCTCCGAGCCGCTGCCTGTGTGACAGGTCGTGCAGGTAAACAGCGGGTAACTAAGGGCAGCGGTTTCCAGCACCGCATAGCGGAAACGCTATGCGGCGCTGGAAAAAGTTCTAAGATAATACCGGAATCCGGCAGGCTAGGGGCACATCGCAAATGTGACCCTGGCCATACACAGAAGACCCTCAACAACAAATGATCACCCGTCCCGATTATTTGTAATCCTGGTTCTTCCTCATGTCACAAGGACCAGAATCAGTCATGGGAATCGCCCGACCCCGGTAAGTCTCTGATTCACTGTTTGTTCTACGGGCGGCTACATTCCCTAGGAACCAACATCCTGGACACCCGTTCAGCAGCATTTCAGGAGATCACGACCTAAAACGTCTACAATTCTGAGAAAATCTAAGAACGTGCAATGAGGCTGCAGCAATGGTGAAGGTTTATGTGATTGCAAGCTCCAATAATGAGAAAATAATGCTGGAGAAATCAAACATCTGGCTAATTGTAATATATGCAAATAAGATTCCACCTGGCACAGGTAAAGGGCAGAAGACAAAACAGAGAGATACCATGCAACAAGACGGGCACATGTGTGAGCAGCATTTACAGTGACCGGCAGCATCCATGGCTCAGAATAATGATCGTGTACGTTCTCTTTAAGACGTGTATGTAAGAAATGTTCAGTGACACACCCATGTGACACGCAGGAGCCGAACCTGTCACCGGCTCCACCTCACATGTATATGTCACTCCCTGTGCCACATGTACCACACCTGATCCGGGACCAGAGGCAAGAATTGTATCAACCCATGCATCTCCACTGTATAAGATCTAAGGAAAGAGGCCATGAACTTCTCACCATAATTTCTGATACTTGAGGTGCTGGTGAGGATGTTCACCTCATATGTGATCAACTTGTGATTCACAGCTGACCTAGTGTAAAAACGCTGAAGATCTCTGGCTTGTAACAGTCTGTGATTATATCTGCAAAAGATAGATCCAGTCTGCTCTCATCTCTCATCGATTCTGCCTTAGGCCCCTTCACATCACGATTTTTGTGGATTCATGGTAGTCCGTTGTAAAACAGACAGCCACAGACCCGATTTGGCCATGTATCCCTATGGGCACAGATTGGTCCTATATGGCCATCCGATTGTGCCCAAATTGTCACACATCCGATTGTGTCCGAGTTTCTGCTGTACTCAGAATCGGAGACTGCTCTGATTTATGAGCACAGTGGACCAAATCGGACACAATCGACTCCAGTGCGATCATCGGCAAATAACATGGGGGCCTATGGAGCGCGGGTCCGAGAAAACATCGCATCATTTCCCGGACCCCATTTTAGTGTACCTAGCATGCTCAGGCTGATGATGATGACAGTAAAACTGCTCTTCCCATGGTATTTCACTTTCATAATGTATATACATACATTGTGGAAGTGAAATCAAAGAAAGCAATTGTTAAGAATTAAAAAAAAAATCCTCCCCTCTCCGGCGAGTGTCCCGCGATGTGCAGCATCTAGCTCCGAGGGCTTAAGGACCTAGATCAGCTGACTAGGCGAGGCAACCCGATCAGCTGATTGGTCACATGACTGCATCAGCGCAGTTTAAATCACCGCGATTGGTTTTGGCGGGTGGGTGATTTAAATCGCCCAGCTGATGCAGTCATGTGACCAATCAGCTGATCGGGTTGCCTCGCCTAGTCAGCTGATCTAGGTCCTTAAGCCCTCGGAGCTAGATGCTGCACATCGCAGCACACTCGCCGGAGAGGGGAGGATTTTTTTTTTAACACTTGCTTTACTTCTGCAATGTATGTATATACATATATACATTGCGAAAGTGAAAGTGCCCCGCTTCCCTGTGCTTTGCAGGTTCAGGCGCCTTTCTGTGTCTGGATCCATGAAAATCACAGACCTGGACACAGAAATGGCATCCGAAGGCACACATCCAATCCTGTCCGTGGGGTCCTGCAAAAAACAGGATACCCACAGACAGGAAATAATTGCGATGTGAAAGCAGCCTTACTCCTTTCATCAGCCCAACACAGCAGCACAAGCAGAACCAGCAGCAGTGTGATCAGAGGAGCTATCACTGTTATCTGTACTCAAAAGTATCACTACATAATCTGTGGAGTTACATAGGACTGCAGGTCTTTAATAAACTGTTCTTAATAAACTTGTGGGCAATTTTCGTCGATATTCTTCTGTGCTGCAGAGCATCTCACCTATAACTACTATTCTCCTGCCCAGCAGAGCATCTCACCTATACCTCTATACTATCCCCCTATCCTGCAGAGCATCTCACCTATACCTGTGTACTATCCCCTTGTCCTGCAGAGCATTTCACCTATACATCTATTCTCCTGCCCAGCAGAGCATCTTACCTATACCTGTGTACTATCCCTTGTCCTGCAGAGCATTTCACCTATACATCTATTCTCCTGCCCAGCAGAGCATCTCACCTATACCTCTATACTATCCCTGGTTCTGCAGAGCATCTCACCTATACCTCTATACTATCCCTGGTTCTGCAGAGCATCTCACCTATACCTCTATACTATTCTCCTGCCCCACAGAGCATCTCACCTATACCTCTATACTATCCCCTGTAGAGTATCTCACCTATAATTCTATATTATTCTCCTGGCCTGCAGAGCATCTCACCTATAATTCTATATTCGTCCATGGTTGGTGGAGGCTCTGGGGGTCCTATGACTGTATCCCCCACCGGACAGGACACATATCGCTCTGTAGGATACGTCTCCTCTATGGATGGAGTGGCTGTCCATGGTCGGTAAAGGCTTTGGGGGTCCTATAACTGTATCCACCACCGGACAGGACACATATCGCTCTGTAGGATATGTCTCCACTATGGATGGAGGGTTTTCTATAGATACAGGGGTCATCCATGGTGGGTGGAGGCTCTGGGGGGTCCTATTACTGTATCCCCCACCATACAGGACGCAGATCGCTCTGTAGGATATGTCACCACTATGGATGGAGGGGTCTCTATAGATACAGGGGTCGTCCATGGTCGGTGGAGGCTCTGGGGGGTCCTATTACTGTATCCCCCACCATACAGGACGCAGATCGCTCTGTAGGATACGTCACCACTATGGATGGAGGGGTCTCTATAGATACAGGGGTCATCCATGGTCGGTGGAGGCTCTGGGGGGTCCTATTACTGTATCCCCCACCATACAGGACGCAGATCGCTCTGTAGGATATGTCACCACTATGGATGGAGGGGTCTCTATAGATACAGGGGTCATCCATGGTTGGTGGAGGCTCTGGGGGTCCTATGACAGTATCCCCCACCGGACAGGACACAGATCACCCTGTAGGATATGTCTCCTCTATGGATGGAGTGGCTGTCCATGGTCGGTAGAGGCTCTGGGGGGTCCTATTACTGTATCCCCCACCATACAGGACGCAGATCGCTCTGTAGGATACGTCACCACTATGGATGGAGGGGTCTCTATAGATACAGGGGTCATTCCATGGTCGGTGGAGGCTCTGGGGGGTCCTATTACTGTATCCCCCACCATACAGGACCAGATCCACTATGGATGGAGCATGGAGGGGTCTCTATAGATACAGGGGGTCGCATCTCTCCTCCATCCTTTAATGTCCTCACCTGGGGTCCGCAGCCTTGGATCCATCATCCCCTGTGCCAGTATCATTCCTCTATATACATATACACCACACACAGATATGCACACCCTCTACATATTTCCTCTTGCACTACGGCGTCTAGCTGAGACTTGTAGTTCCACAGACCACTGCTACCAGCTATTATGCCCCAGTAACACCGGGAGACCCCCTGTGAGCAATGACAATGCTCGGGTGACAGGCAGCACGACTCCAGCAGGTAGCCTGGAGCAAACACCGGGCTGAGGGAGAACTTACCGGGTGCCGCCTCTTGCCGTCTTCCTCACACTCTCAGGCCCAGCAGCCTCTGCGCTGTGGGGAACCTCAGACGTGGCGTGACGTCAGCAGAAGGAAGGCGAGCTACAAGCGAATAGCCAATCAGCGTGCAGGACACCGTCCCGGCCTCGCCGTGCCCACACTCTGACGTCATCACATGCGCCACGACGGCTGCAGCTGGACAAGGAGGCGTCTGAACGTCGCTATGGTTACCGACTCCATGTGGTACTGAGGACAGGACTGAAGATCCGGAATACCTAAATAGAAAATACAGCCCCTGTCATAATGACATACTTATACATAGGAGTACTATTCCCATGTCAGAGAAAATATAACTACTATAATACTGCCCCTATGTACAAGAATATAACAACATAATACTGCCCTATATACAAGAATATAACTACTATAATACTGCCCTGTGTACAGGAATATAACTACTATAATACTGCTCCTATGTACAAGAATATAACTACTATAATACTGCCCCTGTGTACAGGAATATAACTACTATAATACTGCTCCATATACAAGAATATAACTACTATAATACTGCTCCTATGTACAAGAATATAACTACTATAATACTGCCCCTATGTACAAGAATATAACTACTATAATACTGCTCCTATGTACAAGAATATAACTACTATAATACTGCTCTTATGTGCAAGAATATATCTACTATAATACTTCCCCTATATACAAGAATATAACTACTATAATACTGCCCATATGTACAAGAATATAACTACTATAACACTGCTCCCTATGCACAAGAATATAACTACTATAATACTGCTCCTATGTGCAAGAATATAACTACTATAATACTGCTCCTATTACAAGAATATAACTACTATAATACTGCTCCTATATACAAGAATATAACTACTAAATACTGCTCCTATGTACAGGAAATAACTACTATAATGCTGCCCCTATTACAGAATAATATAACTGCTATAATACTCTGCCCTATATACAAGAATATAACTACTATAATACTGCCCCTATGTACAAGAATATAACTACTATAATACTGCTCCTATGTACAAGAATATAACTACTATAATACTGCCCTATATACAAGAATATAACTACTATAATACTGCCCCTATGTACAAGAATATAACTACTATAATACTGCCCCTATGTACAAGAATATAACTACTATAATACTGCCCTATGTACAAGAATATAACTACTATAATACTGCCCTATGTACAAGAATATAACTACTATAATACTGCCCTATGTACAAGAATATAACTACTATAATACTGCCCCTATATACAAGAATATAACTACTATAATACTGCCCCTATGTACAAGAATATAACTACTATAATACTGCCCCTATGTACAAGAATATAACTACTATAATACTGCCCTATGTACAAGAATATAACTACTATAATACTGCTCCTATGTACAAGAATATAACTACTATAATACTGCTCCTATGTACAAGAATATAACTACTATAATACTGCCCATGTACAAGAATATAACTACTATAATACTGCTCCTATGTACAAGAATATAACTACTATAATACTGCTCCTATGTACAAGAATATAACTACTATAATACTGCTCCTATATACAAGAATATAACTACTATAATACTGCCTATGTACAAGAATAAACTACTAAATATGCCCTATACAAGAATTAACTACTATAATACTGCCCTATGTACAAGAATATAACTACTATAATACTGCTCCTATGTACAAGAATATAACTACTATAATACTGCCCTATTACAAGAATATAACTACTATAATACTGCTCCTATGTACAAGAATATAACTACTATAATACTGCCCTATGTACAAGAATATAACTACTATAATACTGCTCCTATGTACAAGAATATAACTACTATAATACTGCTCCTATTACAAGAATATAACTACTATAATACTGCTCCTATATACAAGAATATAACTACTATAATACTGCTCCTATGTACAAGAATATAACTACTATAATACTGCCCTATGTACAAGAATATAACTACTATATACTGCCCTATGACAAGAATATAACTACTATAATACTGCTATTACAAGATATAACACTTATACTGCCCTATGTACAAGAATATAACTACTATAATACTGCCCTATGTACAAGAATATAACATATAAATACTATGTAAAATATAACTACTATAATACTGCTCCTATGTACAAGAATATAACTACTATAATACTGCTCCTATATACAAGAATATAATACTATAATACTGCCCTATGTACAAGAATATAACTACTATAATACTGCCCTATGTACAAGAATATAACTACTATAATACTGCCCTATGTACAAAATATAACTACTATAATACTGCTCCTATGTACAAGAATATAACTACTATAATACTGCCCCTATTACAAGAATATAACTACTATAATACTGCCCTATGTACAAGAATATAACTACTATAATACTGCCCTATGTACAAGAATATAAATACTATAATACTGCCCTATTACAAGAATATAACTACTATAATACTGCTCCTATATACAAGAATATAACTACTATAATACTGCCCTATTACAAGAATATAACTACTATAATACTGCCCTATTACAAGAATATAACTACTATAATACTGCTCCTATGTACAAGAATATAACTACTATAATACTGCTCCTATGTACAAGAATATAACTACTATAATACTGCCCCTATGTACAAGAATATAACTACTATAATACTGCCCTATGTACAAGAATATAACTACTATAATACTGCTCTATTACAAGAATATAACTACTATAATACTGCCCTATGTACAAGAATATAACTACTATAATACTGCCCTATGTACAAGAATATAACTACTATAATACTGCTCCTATGTACAAGAATATAACTACTATAATACTGCTCCTATGTACAAGAATATAACTACTATAATACTGCTCCTATGTACAAGAATATAACTACTATAATACTGCCCCTATGTACAAGAATATAACTACTATAATACTTCCCCCTATGTACAAGAATATAAATAAATACTATAACACTGCCCCTATGTACAAGGATATAATTACTATAATACTGCTCCCTATGTACAAGAATATTACTACTATAATACTGCTCCTATGTACAGGAATATAACTACTATAATACTGCTCCTATATACAAGAATATAACTACTATAATACTGCTCCTACGTACAAGAATAAAACTACTATAATACTGCCTCCTATGTACAAGAATATTGCAACTATAATACTACCCCTATGTACAAGAATATTACTGTAATACTGCCTCCTTTATAAAATGGGTTAAATCCTAAACTCCCGTCACACACAATGACGCAACAGCGATCCCGACAATGATAACAATCCTTAGGGATCGTTGGTGTGTCACTGTGGGATCACTGGTGAGATGTCAAACAGTCAGATCTCACCAGCGACTCAACAACGATCTGGAATGATAGGAGGTCGTTGGGAATTGTCACTCTCGGGCACAGTATTGAGATCGTTGGTCGTTGTCCCTTTCAATCACAGCGATGCAGCGTTCCCAGCGGGAGACCAACTACCTAAAAATGACCCAGAACATTTTGTAAGGTCAGCGATCTCACAGCAGGGGCCTGATCGCTGCTAAGTGTCACCCATAACGAGATCATTAGCGAGATTGCTGTTACGTCACAAACCTGGGACTTAACAACGATCTTGCTAATGATCTCGTTGTGTGTGACGGGGACTTTAATCCCTAGTTGGAACAGAAGATATGCTAATTAGCAATACACACAAACTTTGACTAATTGGACACTCCCTGCCCCCCCACTCCCAACAAAGGGGGCAAGGAGACCACACACCATGTATTATTCTTTCTTCTCAGAGGAACCGAAAACTTTTACCTTGGTACATGGATTCTGTCTAGACTGCAGGGTCTGTAAACATATTTATATATATGTCACTCAGCTCCTTCCATTTATAAAGTCTAGTCTAGATTGCGGATCCTGTCCCACTGTTCCCTGCCATGTATATACCTGTGGAGGAGTATGGTGGGTCCTGTATACACAGATTTTGTGTCCTTTGGTTCCCTGTATGTATATATATGTCTCCTGCCCTATATTCACAGTTGATCCTGTCACTTAGGGTACCGTCACACCTGGACATATCGCCGGCGATTCCACAGGCGATGAACGTGTGCGCGCATGTATTTGCGTGTCGCCCTAGGTTGCCGACGCCCATTTACAAGGGGCGACAACTCAGGCGACGCTCGGGCGATGACCTGACCGGAAATTGCCTGAGCGTCGCCCAAGGCCCAGAGGCGATCAAGTCGCTGGTCGCCGCTTCTGCGTCACACAGAGCCACCACATTAGCGATGTGGGCGTCATTTTGAGCCGCATCTCGGAGATAGGCGTTAACATAATGTGTGATACCTTGAAGACGTGTGATTGGTTCCAAACAAACACCAATCATTATTTAATGTGTCCTTGTTCACCGCGCCACATCATTACATGTAAGCATGTATGTGCGTATTGGCTCGGTGCTTTAGTCAACTCACGTGTGATGTGTAGCGGATTATTGCTAGATGCATTGGCGTGGGCAACACGGCAAAACACGGCGCTCGCGGGACGATTAATTGTACAGTGAATTTGTACAGCGCTTTTATGTTATGTGTGTTGTGCTACTGCGTTGGCTAATAAAATCACTCTTGCGTTCTTGTTCAGGATAATTTTGGAGCCTTGAAAGTATGTGTGTGCACAGATATTTGTGTGTTTCCAGTTATGTGGCCCATATGTATTGATCACCTAACATTTCCTTGTCCATGTGTGTGTACGGAATATGTGTATTGAAATACATGTATATGGGGGATAACACACACATGCACCATACAGTGTCACCACAAAGCCTGTCCCTGGGTCCTGTACATATGTCCCCAATGATTATGTACCCTATAAATCTGACATTATGTCACCCTACATTTGTGGTACACCATATACTGGGACATGCATCTAGTTCCGGGGACAAATAAACACTTTTGAGGACACCAATACATACTTGCGGTATCATGTCAACCTTTCTTACATAATAATGCTATGGGGTAAAACCCCGTTACAGGGGTAACAAATATTAAACATATACATACATGCACAAAACACAAGAGTCCATGGTTTAAAACACATTTTTATTAATAAAACACATGACCAACATGGTCCATAAAATCGAAACGTCTGTCTGAAAAATCCCAGAAACGTGAGTAAAAATTTTTTAAAAACTATCATACATGAGGATGAAGAGGCTGGGCATCTTGAGGGGCAGAGGTGGGACGGGCCCGTTTATATTCTTCTATAAGGTGCCGTAATTGGGCGACTTTTGCAGCCGCTTCACCATGGGCCGCCTCCAGGTCCTGCAGGGATGGGCCACCTACAGAGTATACAGAACATCAACATCAGCAACATGTTTGGAACACATAGCAGGTGTGTTTTCATAGAAGTGTATGCACTTACCAGGGGGCTGTGGAGCCACAATTTAGGGGGGGGGGAGGGATGGTGAGGGGCTAATTGCCCAATCCACCGCTTGGCTGGGATTAACTGTAATCAGATCAGCATATGTGTATTTGTTAGGCCATAACAAAGGTCCCGACATACAAATTAAGGGGAAAAAAACAAGAAAGACACATATAGTGCACAGTATATATGAGTAATATTGACATTACACACACCTTCTTAGCCGTTTGTGGGGTCCTGAGGGGACCACTGTGCCAAATTGGCACCACTTGATATGTCGCCTTCCAAGGGTGGGGTGGATGCAACCTTTGGGGTCCCCTCTGAGCCAGATGGTATCGGAATGTGGGGTGATGTTGGCCCTTGTGGATGTATTGGCGTCCCTGGTGGCGGTTCGGCCGACGAGCCTGGTTGGCTCAGTGGTGGTCCGACAGCGGGGGATGGTGGATGCTCCGGGCTTCTGTCCCTACCTGTTGAGGCAACAACATACTTTGTCACAAGAAGAACATGGCCAGATATGTGGGTACTTAATAAACAGTGCTGTTTGCAGTTCATTAGGTCAGGATGAGTGAGATTGAAAGAAGGGCCAGGATAGGCCAACATTATGTCATATGTGGGTAGGGTAAACATATGACAATATGTGGCTAGGTAAAGTAGACATATTAAAGGTTACAGGGGACTAATAGGGTGTATGTGGATCTTGCAGGAAGATGATCCTGCAACTGCAGAGTCATGATGAAGCTCTCACATACATTGCCCCTATATATGTTGGGGTGTACAGTGGCATGTGCTGGCCTTCATATGTCTTTTTTTACACAGAAGGGTATGTGTATGTGGTCAGGCTACTCACCACTCTTCTGGGCAATCCTGGCACGCAGTCTGGTGATGCGTGCGGGCGTCTTGAATTTTAGATCTGCGATCTTCTTGCAGATCTGCTTACAGCTGCGCACAACCCCCAACCTCCTCCCCAGCCGCCTCTGCACCCTCCGCAGGACAGCCTACTTGTGGAGGCGTGGATGGGTGTGGTGCTGGTGACACCAGTAATCCCTGATGTCACATGTAGCTATGAGAAGAAGGAGCTCAGGCTCTCCACACACTGCAGCTCGCCTGGGTGCCGCCATTTTCCTATTCTGCAGGGGAAGGGAAAGCAGCAGGAAGGTGGCGCCAAAAGATTGACAATGTTCTGGCGAATGAACGCACGGGAGAGATGTCACATGTTGACGGGGGCCCAGAGGCGCCGCAAAAGCCACAGGATTCACTGTATGCTTTTGCGTCATGTAATGCAGGAAGGCTGTCACTACAGCGCTCATGCAGACATTAGTTGGGATGTAATGGCAATTGCGTTTCTGTTATAACACATTTGTGGCACATCTCTGCACTTTTGAACACACCCGCAAACACAGAGGCGACATCAATGTGCTACTGTACAGTATGTACGCTCCTGGGTAATACACCTTTGGACGCACACATCATCAAATATGGCGTCGAGGAACAAGACAACCAATCGGAACGCTCGAGCTGCCACCAATCCACGCAGACCGCCAGAACTGGTAAATACGCCCTGAAACGCCTACCGGAATGGTATAGGCGATGTGTGCTGTCGCCTTAGACATCGCTCATGAGATGTTACACAGGGCGATCAGTACACATCGCCCAAGAATGGTCGCCTGGTTTCAGAGCTCTGATGTGAAACCAGGCGACCGCTCAGACGTGTCGCCGTCGCCCATTTACATTAGGCGATGCACTGGCGATGTCGCCGGCGATATGTCCAGGTGTGACGGTACCCTAAGGGTGGATGTCCTTGTAATGTCTATGTGTAGGCAGGTTTATAAAAATAAATAAATAAAATTGGCACCGTTTGTAAGTCTTGGCAGCAGAGCTATCTGGGATCAAAGTGCCGGTACGCTCTTGTGACAGATCACCCCTAATGGGGCCGTCACACGCATCAATGTTGTCAGCGATCTGATCGCTGACGACATTGACGGATGATCGCTGGTGAGCTGTCACACAGGCAGACTCACCAGCGATCATTTTACCAGCGACATCGTGGAAATGATTTCTATATCGTTTCCACGATGTCTGCAGGCTGGTATCCAGGGTATACATCGGGTATCTAGGCAGCGCGCGCTGCCTAGTTACCCGCAGTTTACCTTGGATACCAGCTCCTAGCACTTCCTGAGAGGTGCTGGGAGCTGGCTGATAGCATCTCCCGGTGTCACATGCAGCGATGCTGCGTGTACACCGGGTGACTGTCGTCAGGTGTTAGAACAGATTCTAAAACCTGGCGACCATCAACCAGCGATTTATCGCTGGTTGATTCAGCATGTCATGGTGGCTTTACACGTCCCAACATCGGTCCGATATTGTATCAAACGCCGCGGGAGCGCGCTTTTTCTGGGCAGAATTCCAAGATCGGATAGATGTTACACAGCGGCATACAACGTCTCTACGATGTGTACGCCCCCTTGTACGGCCGACCCAGGAACGACCATTTAACATGAGAGTGAATAGGGGACGTTGTACTGCACATCGTAGTTGGGCGTTTACACAGCACGATCCTGCTCCAACCTCCATCCAATATCGGCCCGTTGAATAAGCACGCTCATTCGATCCCGGATATCGGTTTCACATCGTTCGTGCATCGTATTGGTCATTTAGACCATACAACGCACCAACGATATCGGGGCCAACGCACGAACCACGTGACTTTTGGTCGGAGTTGGACGCCGATATCGGGACGTGTAAACACACCATTACAGGTGTCGGTCTCTTGAGGTCCAGTCAGTCAGCAGAAGGATATTCTCTTCAAGCATTGTTGTTTTTCTGTGCAGACTGCCCTAGTAAAGGCAGCAAAAAAAAAAAAAAAAAGCAGCAGAGCTTATTCTATGCCTTAAAGGAGAAGCCTTTCCCAGTGTACCTACTACTGAAGTGGCTTACAATCTCCTCACCTACTTCGCTGTCTCCATAAAGCGGCCGTCACACGCACAGATATCTTGAACGATATTGTAAGCGATCACATGCACGCGCGATCGCTTACAATATCGCTCCCATCACTGGTGAGATGTCACACAGACAGACTCACCAGCGATGTGGAGCCGCGATCTCGCTGGTTACTATGGTACACATCGGGTTACTAGGCGCCACGCGGCGCTTAGTAACCCGACGTGTACCATAGTTACCATCTCCCAGCATAGGCTCTGCCGCTGGGAGATGGATCATCGTGGTGTCATTCACCACGATGAAGCAGATCGTGAAATCGATCATCGCTAGATCTGAGCTCCGGAGCTCAGATCTGCGATGTCACGATCAAGCGATTTTACATCGTAAAATCTCTTGATTACATGCAATGATGCCAAAACGATATCGCTTAAGCGATCAAAAAGGAGATCACTTAAACGATATCGGGCTTAAAATCGTTGCGTGTGACGGCCGCTTAAGGTTGATAGCAAGCTCCCAGACCTTGTCTTAGCCCACTCACTCATGCCAGATCAGAATATCCCACACACTACACTGATGAGGGGCAGGTACCCCGAAACGCAGCGTCTGTAGTTTGGGGTTCTGATCTGGCACAAATCCCTTAGTTGTATTAAAAGCTTATAGGAAAGCGATTATGACTTTGAGGAAGCTACTTAAATGTGGCACGGGAGTTTCTCAACTTCATTAGTGAAGTGCAAATTTGCATATATGCATATATCTGAGAGGAGGGAAGTGGCTTACAATCTCCTCACCTACTTCGCTGTCTCCATAAGGTTGATAGCAAGTTCCCAGACCTACTACTGAATGAATTTCTGCAGAATGGTTGGTGTGGTCCCAAGAAGACCCTCGATCTGGAAACCAGACTCAGATCTGTGTATAGCATTGATCCTTCATAAATCCAGGCCCAGGAACACCCACTCCAGGTGGATCTGGCTGTTGCTTGTCTATCCCGCTTCATCCATAGAAACAGTTCCATGAACCAAGCATCACTCCCACTCTCTCTGAGCAAATATCTTGAGCTGGACCAAATCCAACTTTCACCATCATTCCCTAAGCATGTACCACAAGCTGCCAGGTAATATATGCTGTGGTTATTGTCCACGTCACGTCTGAGTCAGGGAAGATCCTTTGTCCCCGCTGCCCAATGACTCTCATACAGATGAATCAGGGATTGTGTGATAAGAGGGTCTAGTGCATGACAGTTTAGTGCAGAGACCTTGGTCAGAGCAAGTAAACCGCCTATTATCCAACCTCAAATGTTGAGGGCAATGGAATGGGCACTTCTTCATTTCCATCAACTTCTTTACCAGCTATTGGTAGTAGTCCAATCTGACAATCTAGCATCAGTGGTTTACATCAACAAACAAGATGGAACCAAGAGTCCATTAGATGCAGAATATTACAAGATCTTTATCAAGGTGGAGAAGAACCTCCATAATATCTCAGCAGTTCACATACCTGCAGTCTACAAGACCAAGGCTGATTGGTTCGAACAAAATGAAATACTTCCCACAGAATGGAGCCTCAACGGAAAAATCTTCCTGCAGAATACCAACCTCATGGAAGTTCCCTATCTAAATGGCCGCACTTCAGAATGGGAAGACACAATCATCCATGGGTAATGGATGGCCTAGCCCAGTCTTGGGTAGGTCTGCTGATCTGTCCTCCTTAGCCACTGGTTCTGAAAGCCCTGTACAAGATCAAGGAAGAACATGCAGAACCTTTTGGGCTCAAAGAAATTGGTCTCCTCTCATGTGTCAACTATCAAGTGGGAGATTCTGGAAGCTTCAACTTGTACCAGATCACCTATTTCAAGGGAACGTTCTCCACCTGAATCCGAGCAAGTTGCATCTGTCGGCATGAGGATTGTCAGGAAAAATCTAGCAGTTTATGGATTGTGAGAGCAGTTCATAAACACCTTCTTGTCAGCTAGAACAGTGTTTCCCAACTCCAGTCCTCAAGGCACACCAACAGGTCATGTTTTCAGGATTTCCTTATCATTAGACAGATGATGGAATTATCCCCTGTGCAAGTGATTAAATTATCACCTATGCAATCCTAAGGAAATCCTGAAAACATGACATGTTGGTGTGCCTTGAGGACTGGAGTTGGGAAACACTGAGCTAGAAGACCAGAAACTTTAAGGGTGTACGCAAGAATATGGAAAATCTACAATGGATGGTGTTCCATGCAAGAAATCGATAAAGGTCTATAACCGCAGTGTTAAATTTCATCCAGGCTGGTTTCGATAAGGGACTGAATTTTAACACACTCAAGACACAGGGTTCAGCCATCAATGTACACCTAGATGGCATATTTCTCAGACCGGCTAATCACCGGGGCTTTTAAGGTCCTGAGACCACCATTCGTACCTCCTGTTGTCCACATGGGATCTCACCTTGGTCCTTAAAGCACTTCAAAGTTCTTCTTTTGAACCAGCAGAACAGGCATCCATCAAACATCTGGGAAAACCTTCTTCTTAGTGGCAATAACAGCTGCCAAACATATAGGGGAGTTCCAGAGAACCGTATCTATGAATAGGTACAGACCATGTGGCGTTAAGGCTTCTACCTGGATTCTCTCCAAAGATTGATATTAAATCAAAGCCAATCTGGAAAATATTCTGCCTGTCAAGATCTACATAATGAGGATCTACAAGGTCTCAGTTTACAGCATGTTAAAAGAATTCTACTACTTTATCTCATGAAGACTCTTCCTTTCAGGAAGGATGAAGACTATTTGTTCAGTTTGCTGGACCATATCGCTGGCTGAAAACCAGCAAGAGCATCCTGGCTAGGTGGATCAAGACTTTCATTTGTAGTACCTACCTATTAAATCGCCCTTCTGGCGCCGTGGGAGTGGTTCAGAAATGCTTCAGGCACGTGTTGCATTTAATGTGGTCTTGCTGTTTAATGCATTTAGGAGGCCGAAATGGCGCTTCGTATATAAAAAAAGTAGAGCAGGACTGCCTCATCTGAGAATGCCGTCAAGTGGCAGGGTGGCTCAAAGAATTGATCAATTGTTTGACAAATGTCTGTTTGAAAGTACAGTTAGAAATTAATATGTGCACATGCACTTTTTGTACTGCACGCTAACCACAGGCTTCTTGGCTTTTTTAATTACTTTAATACTATAATACAGCTTGCATGTACAAGAATATAACCACTATAATACTGCCTCCTATGTACAAGAACTACTGTAATACCGCCCCTATGTACAAGAATATAACTGCTATAATACTGTCCCTATGTACAAGAATATAACTACTACAATACTGCCCCTATGTACAAGAATATAACTACTACAATACTGCCCCTATGTACAAGAATATAACTACTATAATACTGCCTCTATGTACAAGAATATAACTACTATAATACTGCTCCTATGTACAAGAACATAACTACTATAATACTGCCTCTATGTACAAGTATATAACTACTATAATACTGCCCCTATATACAAGAATATAACTACTATAATACTGCTCCTATGTACAAGAATATAACTACTATAATACTGCTCCTATGTACAAGAATATAACTACTATAATACTGCCTCTATATACAAGAATATAACTACTATAATACTGCCCCTATGTACAAGAATATAACTACTGTAATACCGCCCCTATGTACAAGAATATAACTGCTATAATACCGTCCCTATGTACAAGAATATAACTACTACAATACTGCCCCTATGTACAAGAATATAACTACTACAATACTGCCCCTATGTACAAGAATATAACTACTACAATACTGCCTCTATGTACAAGAATATAACTACTATAATACTGCTCCTATGTACAAGAACATAACTACTATAATACTGCCTCTATGTACAAGTATATAACTACTATAATACTGCCCCTATGTACAAGAATATAACTACTATAATACTGCTCCTATGTACAAGAATATAACTACTATAATACTGCTCCTATGTACAAGAATATAACTACTATAATACTGCCTCTATATACAAGAATATAACTACTATAATACTGCCCCTATGTACAAGAATATAACTACTGTAATACCGCCCCTATGTACAAGAATATAACTGCTATAATACCGTCCCTATGTACAAGAATATAACTACTACAATACTGCCCCTATGTACAAGAATATAACTACTACAATACTGCCCCTATGTACAAGAATATAACTACTACAATACTGCCCCTATGTACAAGAATATAACTACTATAATACTGCCTCTATGTACAAGAATATAACTACTATAATACTGCTCCTATGTACAAGAACATAACTACTATAATACTGCCTCTATGTACAAGTATATAACTACTATAATACTGCCCCTATATACAAGAATATAACTACTATAATACTGCTCCTATGTACAAGAATATAACTACTATAATACTGCTCCTATGTACAAGAATATAACTACTATAATACTGCCTCTATATACAAGAATATAACTACTATAATACTGCTCCTATGTACAAGAATATAACTACTATAATACTGCTCCTATGTACAAGAATATAACTACTATAATACTGCCTCTATATACAAGAATATAACTACTATAATACTGCTCCTATATACAAGAATATAACTACTATAGTACTGCTCCCTATGTACAAGAATATAACTGCTATAATACTGCCCCTATATACAAGAATATAACTACTATAATACTGCCCCTATGTACAAGAATATAACTGCTATAATACTGCCCCTGTGTACAAGAATATAACTACTATAATACTGCACCTATGTACAAGAATATAACTACTATAATACTGCTCCTATATATAAGAATATAACTACTATAATACTGCCTTCTATGTATAAGAATATAACTACTATAATACTGCTCCTACGTACAAGATTTTAACTATCCACTTTCTCATGATAATGGTTGACGAGGTGTTCTTCTCCTGAAATTTGTGTCCTTTTTTTCTCCATGTATACCTTTGATCATTGAGGCTAAAGTTTTATTTTAACCTCATTGGTCCACTGGACGTGTTTCCAAAATGCATCAGCCCTGTTTAGATGTTCTTCTGCATACCTCTAATGCTGAATTTTATGATGAAGGATGCAGGAGAGGTTTTCTTTTAATGTTTCTCCCATGAAGACCATATTTGTGTTGGTGTCTCTGAACAGTAGAACAATGTACCACAACTCCTGCTAAATCTTCTCGAAGGTCTTTTATAGTCAAGCAGGGGGTTCCAATTTGCCTCTCTAGCAAGTGTATGAGCAGCTCTCACTGAAATTTTGCTTGGTCTTCCAGACCTTATCTTGACCTCCACAGTCTCGATTAACTGCCATTTCTTAATTACACTTTGAACTGAGGTAAGGACAACTTGAAAACGCTTTATCTTCTTCTGTCCTCCTGCTTTGTCGGCCTCCATCATTTTCAGAGTGCTCAGAAGCTGCCTAGATGGACCCATGACTGCTGATTTTTGGCACAGGGTTATAGGAGGCTGGGTTTTTATAAAGCAGTGACATTTGCATAACCTGGCCTTTCAGAACGATGATGGTGAACAAGCCATAACCCTAACAGGCTAATTAAGGTCTGAAATCTTGGTCAAAGTTATATGAGCACATAAACCTCCAAGGGTGCCCAAACTTTTGCATCAGCCCATTTTTCTTTTTTCTTCATTTTAAAATGTGAAAGATGAAAATAAAATATTTTTTGGTCTAAAATACAAAGTAAATATGTTGTCTTTGACTTTATGCCTTTTTAGAGAACATCGTAAACTTGCTTAACTGTTCACAATAACAGTCATTTTGACCAGAGATGCCCAAACTATTACATGCTACAATATAATACCTCTCATGTTATTCATCAAAATAACCACTAGAGGTCAGCACATTACAATTCTACACCAAACAGCATTCATTAGTGATGTCAGTTCATGAGAACCTTAGAAGAATTAACCCCCTCATACATATTACACTACCATTGGCTGAACTGATGGGCAAACCTCATGTGTACTAGAGCCAGTAGAGATAATTGGTGTTTGACATCTATTGTCTATGGGGGGTGTTATAGGGTTGTCTTTGGTGTTCTCCAACTGCTTCCCCGATTTCATCTTAAAGTAGGAAAAACGGAAAACTTTTATTCATTAAGATTTATATTTTAAGATTGCCCAAAAAGTTAAACAAGTAATTGTAATCAATGATTCGATATGTTGTCTGCAGGGAGTGGTCAGGATATGACATCATGTACTGGGGTCTCCAATGTGCAGCAACCTCCGCCGACCCCATGATATCACCGTCCTGGGCCAGCGCCTCATAGGTTTAGTGTCTTCCCCCATACATGAAATACATGCTGCAGCTGTGTGACCATGCTGCACTGTCAGGATGCAGCCAGCGAGTCCGGCACCGAGAATTCCCAGCTGCCACCGACCTTCTAGAATGTGGAAGTCGGCTTGTAACTTCTGTCTGCAGAACATTTACTGGGTGGGGACAGTGCAGCGCCTGCAGCCAAAGTGGAACATCTCAGTGCATTGCACCCCTCCCTCCCAGATGGATGATGGTCAATTGAATAGTTCACTCCATGAATATTTTTTTTCCATTAAATGCATGTACAGCACCTTGAAGTATTCATACTGAACCTTTCCATATATTTTTTCACATTACACCCGCAAACAAATGTTTTTTCATTGGGATATCATGTTATATACCAACACAAAGTACAAGCGTCTTTTAAGGTCTGTCTTTAAGAACTTTGTGCATGTAGAGAATACATTTATCCCCTTCTTCTTTGCATGTGAGCTCTATGTCAGTGAGATTGGATAGAGATGTCTGCAGTGGCGTAACAACCGCGGTCGCAGGTGTGACCGGGCGCGGAGGTACAGGGGCCCAGAGCCTGCAGACCCCTGTGCCTGCTTTACATGGATGTGCGTCCCTGAGGATGCACATCCATGTCACTGTGCGACGCTCTGCCCGACTGGTTCCCAGGCAGCTGATCACGGCCGCCGGAGGACTGGCAGGCGCTGCAGCTTTATAACTCCTGCGGCCGCTGCGTGCTGCGCATTGATGAGGTCATGTGACCTAATCACAGTCAGGACGGTGCTGCCGCAGGAGTGGTGAGCGAGCGCTCCATTCATGAGCAGTAGAACTACAGCTTCCGGAGAGGGGGAGGGAGGGAGTGTGTGTGTTGCGGGGAGAGGGGCTATACAAGGGGCAGTGTGTCAAGGGGGAGACTGTACAGGGGGCAGTGTGTGTGTGTGTGGGGGGGGGTTGTACAGTGGGCAGTGTGTCCGTGAAGGGGGCTGTACAGGGGGCAGTGTGACTGGGTGTGGGGGGCTGTACAGGGGGCAGTTTGTGTCTGTGGTGGGGGCAGTAAAGGGGGCAGTGTGACTGTCTGTGGTGGGGGCTGTACAGTGGGCAGTGTGTCTGTGGGGGGGCTGTACAGAGGGCAGTGTGATTGGGTGAGTGCGGCAGGTTGTATAGGGGGCAGTGAGTCTGTGTGGGGAGGATGTATGGTATATTGGGGGCTGTCGGTCTGCATTATTGCATTATATGATATGAAGGGCTGTGACGCTGCATTATATTATCTAGAGCGCTGTAACGCTGCATTATATTATATGAAGGGCTGTGGCGCTGCATTATATTATTTGAAGGGCTATGATGCTGCATATTATCTGGAGGGCTATGACACTGCATTATATTATCAGGAGGGCTATGATGCTGCATTATATTATCTGGAGGGCTATGACGCTGCATTTTATTATATGAAGGTCTGTGACGCTGCATTATATTATATAAAGGACTGACGCTGCATATTATCTGGAGGACTATGAGGCTGCACTACATTATCTAGAGAGATGACACTGCATTATATTATCTGGAGGACTATGATGCTGCATTATATTACCTGTAGGGCTATGAGGCTGCATTATATTATATGGAGGGCTATGAGGCTGCATTATATTATATGGAGGGCTATGAGGCTTCATTATATTATCTGGAGGGTTATTAATCTGCATTATATTATATGACGGCTTATGAGGCTGTATTATATTATATGGATGGCTATGAGGCTGCATTATTCTGTGTGGAAAAATATGAGGCTACATTTTTTCTATATGGAGGGCTATGAGGCTGCGTTATACTATCACAGATTCTCCCCTGAGCTGTGGATCTCTACAGCTCCTCCAGTAACCATTGGTCTCTTGGCTGCTGCTCTCTTCTTGCTTGGGATTTTAGTTTAGGTGACAGCCGTGTCTTGGTAGTTTTACAATTGTGCCATAATTCGTCAATTTTTTTGAATGTACAGTGAACTGTGCTCTGTTAGATGTCTATTTTTTCTTTATCCCTGACTTCTCTGGTGTGTTCCTTGGTTTTCATGATGCAAGAATTAATGTTAGTTTCCCTGTCGATCTAAAGTAGTGAAAGGCTTATTGCCAACTTTGTTGGCGGTCTACACTAGTGGAAGAGTTAATATTAGCGATCCTGGTGGTCTTAGTCTATAGAAAAGGTTTCTGGCCACACCATAATTGGTTTTGAACAGTGATAGTGTGGAATGCATATAAGAGCTGTGTGACACGAGGGCGCCCCCCGCTGTTCATTGTGTCACGGCATAAATATTGTGTGCTATACCTGATATTTAGAGATTTCCCAGCTTGTCTGGGCAGGAGATGATGCAGCCGCTGAACAACACGATTGGAGGCAGTTGTCCTGTGCCTCGTTACCTGGTGTTTGTGATACACAATCAGGGCAGGAGTTAATTTACCAATTCAATGGATAAGTTACCATTCACTAACAGGGAGTAGATGTATGGAGAACGCCCAGCTTTTCCTCTCCATTCAGGCTTCTGTTTCCCACCAATAATCTATCAAAACAAATCAGATCCCAGTTCTTATTTGATTGCCGCCGAGCTGCAATACCAGCTGCAGCCTGTGCATAGTGGTGGCGCAATTTCAGCAACAAAGCAGCCATGTTTTTCTAATACTTGCAAATAGGATACCTATCTGCCAACAGGAAATATCTCCGTTGTGTGTGTTCTTCCTTGGCATTATTGCGGAGTAGGTCTGGAGGTGATGAACGCTCAGGATGTTCCTCCCTTGCATACATTTTCCAGAGTGCCTCCATCTCAGAGACAGTCATCAATTAGCCTAATGTACTGTGCGCAGGAAGCTGCAGTTACTCTGCAAATGGGAGAGAGCGGGAATGGGAGCCTTACTCGAAATGCGTAGTTAACCCCTTAGTTTCTGCGCTGAGACTGAGCACATATTGTACCTCTGATTTTACTATTGTGGTGTATAACCTCCAGTGCTCTGCAGTGATAATATTTATTCACTTACATAGCGCCATTAATTCCACAGAGCTTTACAGGCACCATAACCTCTGTCCCATTGAGACTCACAATCAGTGACATAGCTTGAAGCTCATGGACCCCAATGCGAAAGCTCCAACGGGGCCCCCAATTATAGCCAATCTTTAATAGCAATAGATTTTTTTTCTGTAGGCCAAAGGGACTTTTGGGGCCCCCTAGGCTCCAGGACCTGGGTGCGATTTCAACCCCTGCACCTGTTGTAGTTATGCCCCTGCTCACAATCTATATCCTCTATCCGTATGTCTTTAGAGTGTCAGGGGAAATTGGAGAACGAGGAGGAAACCCACACAAACACAGGGAGACATACAAACTCTTAGGCCAGCTTCACACCACTGTTTTTACATGTCAAGTTCTGTCCGCTGTTTTGCAAGATGCACCGAACAGAACCTAACAGCCCCAGATGAGCAGAACTGAGGGCAAATATGCCCTCTGATCCTGTTTTAAAGTGGAATCGTTTCTGCTGCTGTCCAGTGCTGAAATTTCAGCCGTGGAGCTCTGCATGGTGCTGAACTTCAGCGCCGGCTCTGTAATGCTGCTCTGTCCATGATGCTGAATGAGCATGGCTGCATTGCAAAGCCGCCACTCTTCAGTAGAAGCATCTGGGAAACGATCCTTTTTTTTTTTTGCCGGATCCGGGGCGATCCGGCATCCATAGACTTCCATGTTATGGGCGCCGGATTGCCCCGAATCCGGTTTTGTTCGTTTTTTGCACCAGACACAAAAATACTGCAGACTCCGATTTTGTGTCCGGTGCAAAAACCAAACACACCCAGATCCTACCGGAAAATCACAAAACAAGAGGCCAAAGAGCAGCAATCCAAGATACATGGGGGCAAAACCTGATCAGGATCAGTCCGGTTCACACCAAGTGAAAACCATGGTGTGAAGCCGGCCTTAGATGTTGTCCTTTGTAGGACTTGAACCCAGGATCCCATAGAAGTATCCTCCCCTAGGGCCAATGACCTATACCTGACGGAGACCCTACAGACATAAAGTTTGGGACCACTAAACCTCAAATTATAGAATTACCCATAAACAAGCAATGATCGACCGATCGCTGCCACATTCACACAAGCCAACAGTCAGGATCATCAGCCATTGTAAAATATAGGTTCAAATCCTGCCCCCTACAGTCCAGGAGGTGTGCAGACAAGGGTCACCATGTTCCATAGATGAGTATAATAAAATCAATTGACAGAAGAGGTTTATAATGGAGGATAAACCGGCATATTCTGGGATTATCAGAACTTTCAAATGTTTGGATATTGTCCTCCAAGAGGGAACTTTTTTTTAGTAAGAACATTATAGACATTTCTTTAGAGGCCGGATAAAAATACCTGGTAGTAGTTGAATTCATGTGAATAATACTGTGAATTAAGGATAGGCCACCTCTAGCCCCGCAGCTGTCAGGACTGGCGGAACATCATGGAAAATAGGGGTCAGCGACATCACCGAGGCCAAAGGCCACCCCTCCCCATCATGTACAGTGCACAGCGGGGGGCAGCTATTCTAAGAACACTTGCAAAGCAGGAAAAAAATAAATTCCAAGTAATAAATCGGCTATGTTCACACTGAATGCTTTTGATGCATTTTTTTTTATTTTTAGACTGCACCAAAAATGGATCGGTCACTGCATCTGCCAACAAAGTGAATGGGATTTACGACGTGCTGTTCAGACGCTGTGGTTTTGACTGCTGTGTTAGTGGTGCAGAAATCACATCCAGAAAAAAATGAGCATATATTAGTGCTCTGTTTTACTTACCCTCCCCGGCATTGGCAGGACCTGTGGGTAGTGGGGAAGGTACTTTCAGGACCTACCCATGTGACTCAGCCTGAGAGTCACATGGTGCCAGGTCCTGTCAATACTTGCACTACCCATAGGTCCTGCCGATGTCCGGAAGGAAGACATCACCAAGGCTCGCTGTGGTATTGCACGGAAGGTAAGAAAGTGTGCGAGTCTCTATCTGTGTCCCTCGAAACTGAAGCCAAAAATCAACAGAAATAGATGATGCTTTTTTTGGTGCAAGAACAAACACTGAGAATGAAGCCGTACGTTGCGTACACAGAGGGTTTAACTTTTCCCCTTATTATTCTACCTATTGTATAAAGCACACACAATCTAAGGCAGGGGTGGGCAACTCCAGTCCTCAAGGGCTGCAAACAGTTCTTGTTTTCAGGATTTCCTTAGCATTTGATAGTTGGAATCATCACCTGTGCAGAAGATTGCTGTCAAATGTCAATTACTAAGGAAATCTTGAAAACCTGCAGTGGGTGCAGCCCTTTAGGCTTGGAGTTGCCCACCCTGATCCAAGGCATATAAGTTAATGCATATGACCCCCCTTTACAAAAGGCCAAAATAGAGCGAGACCCCAGAACAGAGCCCCTTCAGATTGACTTAAAGGTAATTGGTCACCAGGATTTTGCTACCCCATCTGAGAGCAGCATGATGTTGGGGGCAAAGACCCAGGTTCCAGTGATTTGTCACTTACTGGGCTGCTTGCTGTAGTTTTCTCTGCTGTAGCAGTTATACAAATGTGGAGCTCTACAACTCCAACCCCAATGCTAATTGGCAGCTTTATGCCCTTATAGAGTGCACATAGAATGCTGCCAATCAGTGGTGGGGGTGGGGTTATACAGAACTCATGAATATGGAGGACTACCTGGCAGCAGGCTAAATAGACCGCCAATGATCATCTCATCTCCAGCTGATTAAAGAGTGAATTTTATCAAAAGGAAACGGAGCAGCCAAGTACGTGACACATCCCGCACTGCCATCCACTCACAGTGCGCATGTGACAGGTCCCGATGTGCTGCAGCTCATCAGGACCTATCACAAGCGGTCGGATGTTGCAGCAGTCTGGCACCCTATAGATCTATGTAAAATCAAGAATCAAGTGAAAAATAAAAAGTTTTTAAAAACCATGAAGAACCCCCCCCCCCTCCCCCCAAAAGATCAAATCCTTCTCCTTTCAAAATAAAAGAAAGAAATAAAAAAAATACACAGATTTGGTATCGCCGCGTTCAGAAACACCCAATCTATCAAGATACAAAACTAATGAGATCCGTAAACGGCGTAACGGGAAAAAAAGTCCAAACGCCAAAATTACGCTTATTGGTCGCCGCTACATTGCTATAAAATGCAATAACGGGCGATCAAAACAGCACAACCATCCAAAATTCGCATAATTATATACATGCCACAAAAAATAAGACATCATACAGATTCGGAAAAATAAGAACGCTACGGGTGCAGAACATGGCGCAGAAAGTGCAATTCTTTTTTTTTTTTTACTCACCACTTAGATACCAGTAAAAGTATACATGTTGGTATCTACGAACTGTTACCAACCTGAGGCATTACACGGTCATGTCAGTTTTACCATATAATGAACATGGCAACTAAAAACCCCCAAAACTAATGCTTAATTGTACTTTTTTTTTGCAATTTTCACTGCACTTGGAATTTTTTTTTTCCCACTTTCCTGTACACTACACACTGTGCAGAATTATTAGGCAAATGAGTATTTTGATCACATGATACTTTTTATACATGTTGTTCTACTCCAAGCTGTATAGGCTGAGAACCAACTAGCAATTAAGTAAATCGGGTGATGTGCATCTCTGTAATGAGGAGGGGTGTGGTGTAATGACATCAACACCCTATATAAGGTGTGCTTAATTATTAGGCAACTGCCTTTCCTTAGGCAAAATGGCCCAGAAGAGAGAATTGACGGGCTCTGAAAAGTCCAAAATTGTGAGATGTCTTGCAGAGAGATGCAGCAGTCTTGAAATTACCAAACTCTTGAAGCGTGATCACCGAACAATCAAACGTTTCATGGCAAATAGCCAACAGGGTCGCAAGAAGCGTGCTGGGCAAAAAAGGCGCAAGATACCTGCCCATGAATTGAGAAAAATCAAGTGTGAAGCTGCCAAGATGCCATTTGCCACCAGTTTTGCCATATTTCAGAGCTGCAACGTTACTGGAGTATCATAAAGCACAAGGTGTGCCATACTCAGGGACATGGCCAAGGTAAGGAAGGCTGAAAAACGACCACCTTTGAACAAGAAACATAAGATAAAATGTCAAGACTGGGCCAAGAAATATCTTAACACTGATTTTTCAAATGTTTTATGGCCTGATGAAATGAGAGTGACTCTTGATGGGCCAGATGGATGGGCCAGAGGCTGGATCAGTAAAGGGCAGAGAGCTCCACTCCGACTCAGACGCCAGCACGGTGGAGGTGGGGTACTGGTATGGGCTGGTATAATCAAAGATGAACTTGTGGGACCTTTTCGGGTTGAGGATGGAGTGAGGCTTAACTCCCGGACCTACTGCCAGTTTCTGGAAGACAACTTCTTCAAGCAGTGGTGCAGGAAGAAGTCGGAACCATTCAAGAAAAACATGATTTTCATGCAGGACAATGCTCCATCACATGCATCCAACTACTCCACAGCGTGGCTGGCCAGTAAAGGTCTATAGAGAACCTGTGGTCCCTCCTAAACTGAGATCTACAGGGAGGGAAAACAGTACACCTCTGGAAACAGTGTCTGGGAGGCTGTGGCAGCTGCTGCATGCAATGTTGATCCTAAACAGCTCAAGCAACCGACAGAATCTATGGATGGAGGCTGCTGAGTGTCATCATAAAGAAAGGTTACTATATTGGTCGCTAATTTTTTGGGGTTTTGTTTTTGCATGTCAGAAATTTTTTTTCTAAATTTTGTGCAGAAACAGATATCCTCCAAAGATAGCCAAATCTAAAAAAACCCACTCCAACTTCCAAAAATAAAGAGAATTTTGTTTACGTACCGTAAATTCATTTTTCTTGAATCATCAATGGGAGACCCAGACAATGGGGTTTAGGGCACTGCCCTCCAGAGGCCACACTAGGTACTACAAGTTTGTAGACACCGCCCCCTCAGCTTATAAACCCCTACCGCAGGATATATCCTCAGTTTGGTCCATAAGCTGCGAGGAGGCAAACCACACCCGAACTATCGGGAAGACCGTACACAGACGGTGCCACAACCGAAAAACAACTCTGTCCCAACAGTGGACAGTCCAAAGGAAGAATAACATCCAACGGAACACTGGGTGGGTGCTGGGTCTCCCATTGATGATTCAAGAAAAAAGAATTTACGGTACGTAAACAAAATTCTCTTTTTTCTGATCATCATAATGGGAGACCCAGACAATGGGGATGTCCTAAAGCAAACCCCAGGGGGGGAAGAGTCTCAAAGACATGAAATACACGTCCTCTCAAAGAATGTGGTCAACCGCCACCTGGAGGACCCGCCTGCCCAAACTTGCATCCGCAGAGGCATGGGCATGCACCATATAGTGCTTAGAGAAAGTGTGCAGGCTGGACCAAGTGGCCGCCTGACACACCTGTAGAGCAGAAGCGCGATGTCGCAAAGCCCAGGATGCACCGACGGCTCTAGTCGAGTGCGCCTTCAGACCCACCGGTAGAGGCAAACCAGAAGCCCGGTAAGCCTCTTGAATGGGTGCCTTGATCCATCTGGCCAAGGTTGATTTGGACGCCGCGGACCCCTTACAGCGACCCGCCGTAAGGACGAACAAAGAGTCCGAATTCCGGAAGGAGGCAGTCCTGGACACATAAATGCGTACAGCCCTCACAAGATCCAGAGTGTGAAGGTCGCGCTCAACCTGATGAACAGGAGCGGGACAAAATGATGGGAGAACAATCTCTTGATTCAAGTGGAAGGTGGAAACCACCTTTGGCAAGAATTCAGCCCGTGGGCGCAACACCACCTTGTCCTGGTGGACTACCAGGAAAGGTGACTTGCACGAAAGCGCCGCCAATTCTGAGACACGTCTCAGGGACGTAATTGCAACCAGAAAAACCACTTTCTGAGCCAGCCGGGAGAGGGAAACTGCTCTTAGTGGCTCGAACGGTGGTTTCTGCAGAGCCGCCAGGACCATATTAAGGTCCCAAGGGTCCAGCGGTCGCCTGTATGGCGGGACCACCCGAGACACCCCCTGCAGAAATTGACGGACCTTCGGGAGGAGAGCCAAGCGCCTATCAAACAGCACTGAAAGCGCTGATACCTGGCCCTTCAGGGAGCTGAGGGATAAACCCAACTCCAAGCCTGACTGTAAAAAGGCCAACAGAGTTGGAACTGACAAAGGCCACGGTGACCGACCACTAGAGGCACACCATGTGAAAAAGATTTTCCACGTTCTGTGGTATATCTTTCGTGATACGGGTTTTCTGGCCCGATTCATAGTGTCAACCACTGTAGGAGAGAACCCCCTGGATGTCAGAAGCCAGGCCTCAAGAGCCATGCAGTCAATCTGAGGGCCCTGGAATTGAGGTGGAAGAACGGGCCTTGAGCGAGCAGATCTGCGCGGTCTGGAAGAGCCCACCGGTTCCCGCCTGACAGTTGCCACAGATCCGGATACCAGGATCTCCTGGGCCAATCCGGAGCCACTAGAATGGCTTTGCGGCATTCCGTCCTGATTTTCCACAGGACCTTGGGAATCAGAGCTAGAGGCGGGAACACATATGGTAGCTGAAAACTGGACCAACGCAGGACCAGGGCATCCGCCCCCAGAGACTGAGGGTCCCACGATCTCGCCATGTATTGCGGCACCTGATGATTCAGCCGCGAGGCCATCAGATCCACATCCGGGATACCCCATCTGCTGCAGATGTCCCGGAAGACGTCCGGATGAAGAGACCATTCTCCGGCGTCCATCCCCTGCCGGCTCAGGTAGTCGGCCTCCCAGTTTTCGACCCCTGGGATGTGAACTGCGGAGATCAGACAGTCGTTGTCTTCCACCCATGATAAAATGCGGTGGACTTCGGCTAGGGCCTGCGCACTCCTGGTTCCTCCCTGATGGTTTATATAGGCGACGGCCGTCACATTGTCGGACTGAACCCGAATGGGCTGTCCTGACAGGAATGTCTGAAAGGCCAGGAGTGCTAGATAGACCGCCTTTATCTCCAGCACATTGATTTGCAACGCCGACTCCGACTGTGTCCAGAGGCCTTGAGCTCTGTGGTGTAAGAACACCGCACCCCAGCCCTTGAGACTGGCGTCGGTGGTCACCACTAACCATGACGGTTTGAGGAAGGACCGGCCCCGTGACAGGTGATATGGCTGTAGCCACCACTGCAGGGAATCCCTGGTCGGTTGGGAAAGGACCACCAGCCGATTCAGAGAGGACGTCCTCTTGTCCCACCTGCGAAGAATTTCCAGTTGGAGAGGACGGAGGCGAAATTGTGCGAAAGGCACCGCCTCTATTGCTGCCACCATGCGTCCCACCAGCTTCATCAACACCCGTAGGGATGAGTGCGGTGACAGGAGAAGATCGTGTACTCCTGATTGGATGGCCAGCTGTTTGACTCGTGGGAGGGACACCAGAGCAGAGTCCGTGTGGAAGTCCATACCCAGGTACGTCAGAGACTGGGTCGGTACCAGGGTGGATTTCTGGATATTGAGAAGCCACCCAAACTGTTCCAGAGACTGTATGGTCACCTCCAGGCTTTTCTGACAAAGGTGTTCCGATGGCGCCCTGACCAGCAGGTCGTCTAGATAGGGTATGATGGCATCATTGAGGCCATCACTTTCGTGAACACCCTCGGTGCCGAGGCCAACCCGAAAGGCAGCGCCACGAACTGGAAGTGTTCGTTCCCCACTGCGAATCGCAACCAGCGTTGATGAGCCGGTGCAATGGGCACGTGGAGGTAAGCGTCTCGGATATCTATGGACGCTAGGAAGTCTCCCTGTGACACAGCCATGATCACGGAGCGTAGGGATTCCATACGGAACTTCCGAACCAACACGTGACGGTTGAACAACTTGAGGTCCAGAACCGGGCGAAAAGAGCCGTCCTTCTTCGGGACGATAAAGAGGTTGGAGTAAAAACCCCGGAACCTCTCCCCCGTAGGCACTGGGACCACTACCCCGTCTCTGCGGAATCCCTCCAACACCAGATGAAAAGCCTGAGCCTTTTCTGGGGATGGAACAGACCGATGGAATCGGTGTGCCGGCTGCGACGTCAGCTCTATCCTGTAGCCGCACGAGACCACGTCTCGGACCCACTGATCTTGCACGTGGAGCAACCATCTGTCCTGAAAACTGGACAGGCGGCCCCCCACTTGTCGGGCGGCAGGACGAGAGAGTGAGTCATGTGGAAGCGGGTTTAGGGGTGGCAGCCGCCGCCCCTGTTGGCTTCTTCTGGCGACCCTTGGGGCGCCACTGATTAGAGGGTTTGCCCCCTCTCTCTGTGCGAGCGGACGAAGCTGATGGCTGCGAGCTAGAACGAAAGGACCACTGTTTAGGGTTCCTTTTGACAGTATACCGCGGTTTAGGTTTATTCTGCGGGATCTTAGACTCCGCAGAATCCTTTATCAGCTTGTCTAGCTCGGTTCCAAAAAGCCTGTCACCTGAGAATGGAAGATTCTGCAGAATCTTCTTTGACGTGGCATCTGAGTCCCATAGACGCAGCCACAACCACCTGCGGATCGCTATAGCATTGGCCGAAGCCACAGCAGAGCGGGTGGCAGTCTCTAGGGTCGCCGTCCTGGCGTAATCCGCGTAGGCCTTTGCCCTGTCGGTAATCGCCAGGATCTCTGAATTGGACCCCGCCAGGTCAGTGATACCGTCCAAACAGGTGGTAATCGCCTGTAGGGTCCAGACCGTGGCGAAATTAGGGGCAAAAGAAGACCCCACAGCCTCATAAGCAGACTTGGCGAGTTGTTCGACCTGTCTATCCGTCGCGTCCTTCAATGAGGAGCTACAGTTAGGGCCAGAAATATTTGGACAGTGACACAAGTTTTGTTATTTTAGCTGTTTACAAAAACATGTTCAGAAATACAATTATATATATAATATGGGCTGAAAGTGCACACTCCCAGCTGTAATATGAGAGTTTCCACATCCAAATCGGAGAAAGGGTTTAGGAATCATAGCTCTGTAATGCATAGCCTCCTCTTTTTCAAGGGACCAAAAGTAATTGGACAATGGACTCTAAGGGCTGCAATTAACTCTGAAGGCGTCTCCCTCATTAACGTGTAATCAATGAAGTAGTTAAAAGGTCAGGGGTGGATTCCAGGTGTGTGGTTTTGCATTTGGAAGCTGTTGCTGTGACCAGACAACATGCGGTCAAAGGAACTCTCAATTGAGGTGAAGCAGAACATCCTGAGGCTGAAAAAAAAGAAAAAATCCATCAGAGAGATAGCAGACATGCTTGGAGTAGCAAAATCAACAGTTGGGTACATTCTGAGAAAAAAGGAATTGACTGGTGAGCTTGGGAACTCTAAAAGGCCTGGGCGTCCACGGATGACAACAGTGGTGGATGATCGCCGC
This sequence comes from Allobates femoralis, assembly GCA_033576535.1. Classification (NCBI taxonomy): domain Eukaryota; kingdom Metazoa; phylum Chordata; class Amphibia; order Anura; family Aromobatidae; genus Allobates; species Allobates femoralis. The sequence goes on from JARQOC010000012.1 coordinate 36,251,006, forward strand.
ATACTTTATTTGGTGAAGAATAACCCGTTCACAACATCAACTGAAGTCCAGAACACTCTCAGTGAAGTAGGTGTATCTGTCTCTAAGTCAACAGTAAAGAGAAGACTCCATGACAGTAAATACAAAGGGTTCACATCTAGATGCAAACCATTCATCAATTCCAAAAATAGACAGGCCAGAGTTAAATTTGCTGAAAAACACCTCAAGAAGCCAGCTCAGTTCTGGAAAAGTATTCTATGGACATATGAGACAAAGATCAACCTGTACCAGAATGATGGGAAGAAAAAAGTTTGGAGAAGAAAGGGAACGGCACATGATCCAAGGCACACCACATCCTCTGTAAAACATAGTGGAGGCAACGTGATGGCATGGGCATGCATGGCTTTCAATGGCACTGGGTCACTTGTGTTTATTGATGACATAACAGCAGACAAGAGTAGCCAGATGAATTCTGAAGTGTACCGGGATATACTTTCAGCCCAGATTCAGCCAAATGCTGCAAAGTTGATTGGACGGCGCTTCATAGTACAGATGGACAATGACCCCAAGCATACAGCCAAAGCTACCCAGGAGTTCATGAGTGCAAAAAAGTGGAACCTTCTGCAATGGCCAAGTCAATCACCAGATCTTAACCCAATTGAGCATGCATTTCACTTGCTGAAATCCAGACTTAAGACGGAAAGACCCACAAACAAGCAAGACCTGAAGGCTGCGGCTGTAAAGGCCTGGCAAAGCATTAAGAAGGAGGAAACCCAGCATTTGGTGATGTCCATGGGTTCCAGACTTAAGGCAGTGATTGCCTCCAAAGGATTCGCAACAAAATATTGAAAATAAAAATATTTTGTTTGGGTTATGTTTATTTGTCCAATTACTTTTGACCTCCTAAAATGTGGAGTGTTTGTAAAGAAATGTGTACAATTCCTACATTTTCTATCAGATATTTTTGTTCAACCCTTCAAATTAAACGTTACAATCTGCACTTGAATTCTGTTGTAGAGGTTTCATTTCAAATCCAATGTGGTGGCATGCAGAGCCCAACTCGCAAAAATTGTGTCACTGTCCAAATATTTCTGGCCCTAACTGTATCAGAGGCAGAGAAAAGAGAGCGTGCAGCAATCCTGGTCAAGGAAGCGTCCACCTTTGGGGACTGCGACCACTCCTGAAGCACCTCCTGGGGAAAGGGGAAGCGAGTGTCCTTAGATTTGCGGACATAACGCCGCCCAGGGTGAACCCTGGGTGCTCTAACCACCCTTCCAAAATTGGTGTGGTCCATAAAGGAGCCACAGGAACGAGCCTCAGGCTGCAACCACTGATATACCTCCTTCGGGTGGAGTTCCACCTCTTCAGGGGGTGCCACGAGATGTAGCGTCTCGTTGATGGAGGACACCAGATCCTCCACCCCATCCGGTGGTTCGGACATAGACTCGAGTATTGAACCCCCATCATCCTCGTCACCATCAGAGTGACGCTCCTCCTCAGAGAGGTTCTGGATCTCGGGTGATTCGTCACGGCGAGCCCGCTTAAGGGGTCTCGCGGTTAAACCGGGTGATACCCGGGGGTATGAAGGAGCAACTGGGCTTTCCAGTCTCCTCGTCAATGCCTCCAGGGATTGCGACATGGAGGACAGTTTGGATAACACAGATTCATTAATCCTATTCTGTGTTTCCCATGGCCCTGGGATCACCTGAACCTCAGGGTACAGCACCGGAGCCGCTGTCTCAGCAGAATCAGTCCGGGCCTCTGGGCGTCCGCAGTTATTGCAGGATCCCCCAACCAGTGTCCCGTTGCAAGTAGCACAGACAATGGTGGTACTGGCCGCCTTAGCAGCACTTTTCCTCGCTGAGGACATACCCACAGCAGGGGAAAATAAGCCAAACAGAGAAAGAACCGGAAACACCGGTGGCTTACCGACCGCGTCAATGCGGTGGAAGGGAGCGATGTGTGTGTGGCCTCCGCTAGGGTTATGACCGGTCTCCCCGGGAGTGCAGCCGTGCACCTAATCAGATCCCAGCCGGGAAGTGAGGGGAAGATGGCCGCCGCCGTGCAAGCTGTGGGCGGGCCCAAAAACACGCGGGAAGCACACACACACGCCCAGCGATGACGTCAGCCCCTGGGCTGCTCCACATTTCTCCAGGCAGCCATCATTAAATCTGGTGCCGGAGCCCGCAGCGCGGGAGGTATCAATATTATACCCAGGGCTGCAGACAAAAACCTGTAGCCCACAGCCGCAGGCCCTGTGACACACAGGGCGGTCAGCCAGGGTGACCCCAGCACAGGGTACACCGCCAGAACCGCGGACCCGAGGGTTACGCGCGGTCTGAGTGCCAGAACCCATAAGGGCCAGACACTACCCCCAGGCACACCGGAGACACCTAGGGTACCTCAGTGCCGGTCCGGTCTGTAAGCACCATTCAGGGAGGCATCGGACGGGGGTTCAGCACCAGTCCGGTCTGTAAGCACCATTTAGGGAGGCCTCGGACTGGGCTGGCTCCAGTCCGGTCTGTAAGCACCATTTAGGGAGGCCTCGGACGGAGCGGAGCTGTGCAAAGCTCCTATCTCCCACTTCCCAGAGCCCCCAAGGAAGGATGGGAAGGAGTGCGGCAGCGTACCGGGGGGACACAATGTGTCCAGGCTCCAGGCCCTCCGGTACCTCAACCTGTGTGTTCCCCGAAGGTGAACAGGGAGACTGCCGGAGGTCCCCGACCGGGACCTTTTTACCTTGTCTTCATACGCCATCACGTAAGCTGTGAGAATGCTGTGAAGTGCAAGCAAAGCGCGTGATCCTCCGAGCACACTAAGTTTAAAACTGAGGATATATCCTGCGGTAGGGGTTTATAAGCGGAGGGGGAGGTGTCTACAAACTTGTAGTACCTAGTGTGGCCTCCGGAGGGCAGTGCCCTAAACCCCATTGTCTGGGTCTCCCATTATGATGATCAGAAAATTAAGCTTTGATATTTATGAGTCTTTTGGGTTGATTGAGAACACAGTTGTTGATCAATAATAAAACTAAATCCTCTAAAATACAACTTGCCTAATAATTCTGCACACAATGTATATGGTAAAATAAATGATTACATCTGAAAGTACAACTTATCCCGCAAAAAACAAGCCATCACATGTCTATATTGACGGAAAAAAACAAAAAGTTATGGCTCTTGGAAGCAGGGGAGCAAAAAACAAAAAACTGCCGGGTGGTGAAGGGGTTAAAACAGACTCCTTAAAGGGAACTGGTCAGGTTGTTTTTAACCCATAACCTTCCTAACACATCCCTAACCATTCCTATCTCACTTAATAGTGTACTATATTGACGTCGTTGCGTGTGACACGTAGACACGACCAACGATAAGTCGGCTGATCATTGATCGCAGGTTTATGAACTGGACCATAAATCAGTCTTTGGTCATTTGTTCAACCTGCAGCATCGGTGTGTGTGACACCTTGATAACGATGTTGGTTATGACTTCGCCTATTCAGAACTGAGGAACATAGGCATCCAAACGACTGCTAATATCATTTGCTTGTCGCGGAGTCGTTAACGATATCTGTACGTGTGACACCCCACCAGCGATCATTGAACGTCGTTCTAGCGATCCAGGTCAAGTCAGATCGTTGGTCGGATGGCTGAGACATTGAAGCGTATAACAGGCCCTTAAGGCTAGCTTCACACCACTTTTATTTGCGGTCAGGTTCTGTCCGGTGTTTTGCATGAAGCACCGGACAGAACCTGACAGCCCTGGACAAAACAGAATCGGAGGGCAAATATGCCCTCTGATCCGGTTTTCTGCCAGAATCCTCCCTGCGCAGGGCTGCCGCTGTCCAAGTGCTGAAATTTCAGCCGTCGAGCTCTCCAAGTGCTAAAATTCAGCAGTGGCTGCTTTTAACAGCCGCATCTATTTCTGTACCCGGGGTCCGGGAACTGGTCCGATTTTATGCTGGATCCAGCGCCCATAGACTCCCATGCTATGGGCGCTAGATCCGATTTTTGCCCCGAACACAAAAAATGCTGCAAGCTCCGATTTTGTGTCTAGGGAAACAAAACAAAACCTGCCGGATGCTCCCGGACAGCACAAAACCGGATGGCAAATCACTGCCATATGGCCCTATTGGGATAAAATAGGGGCCAAATCGGATCCGGGGCTGTACAGTTCACACCGCACAGACCCGGATCCCAAAGATCGTGGTATGAAGCCAGCCTAACATTTTCACATTCAAATGAGGCACCCAGGCTACGGTCTGTAGCCTGACTGGGCGGTCTCAAGGCCTCCATCTCCCACCTTGCCGTTATTACACCCCGCTGGGTGCGAGAATTCATTCTCCTGATTTGAAATTCCCACCTCCTCCTTCCATGTATAATGCACCGGTCGGACGACATTTCTGGTCCAGTGTATTGTTGCCGATTATCGGGTGTGCGGGCCAGATTCAGTATGCGCACTGCGCAGGCACTGGAGCTGGCCAATACACCCCCACAATGCACCAGACCGGAAATGACGTGCCGCTGATGCATCATGCCTGGAAGGAGGAGGTGGGAATTTCAAATCAGGAGCATGCTGGAGGAATTCTCTCACCCTGCGGGGCGTGTTTACAGCAGTGAGCCCTGGAGACCGCCCAGTTAGGCTACAGACAATAGCCTGGGTGCCTCATTTGCATGCAAAAATGTGAGTATCAAAGTCATTTTTTACAGCCAATATAGGACACTATTAGGTGATACAGGCATGATTAGGAATTTGCTAGGAGGGTAGTGATAGGCTAGGGAAGGGATCTCCAACTCCAGGCCTCGAGAGTCGCAAACAGGTCAGGTTTTCAGGATTTCCTTAGGCTGGGTTCACACCACGGTTTTATTCCTGTCTGTGGGGATCCTGTTTTTTGCAGGACCACATGGACAGGACCAGATGTGTAATTCAGGATGCCATTTCTATGTCCGGATCCGGGATTTTGAGGGATCTGGACAGAGAAAGAGCTGGTAGCTGTACTTTCACTTTTGCAATGTATCTACATACATTGCCAAAGGGAAAGAAAGCAATAGTTGAAAAAAAAAGAAAAAAAAAAAAAAAAAATGCTCACTTCTCCGCCGAGTGTCCCGCAATGCAAGGCATCCACCTCTGATGGCTGCAGGACCTTAATTAAACGGTTGACCTAGTGGGACGGGGCAACCCAATCAGCTGATGTGTCACATGACAGCATCAGCTGAGCGGTTTAAATCGCCCGCCAAAATCCGATCAGTGTGCGGGCGATTTAACCAGCTGATCTGGTTGCCCCGCGTTGTTAGCTGATTAAGGTCCTGCAGCCATAGGTGGAAGCCTCACATCGCGGGACACTCGGCAGAGAGGTGAGCATTATTTTTTTTTAACCATTTATTTCTTAGATACACTGCTAAAGTGAAATTACAGGAACAGAGCAGTTTTAGTGTACTGATCATGCTCAGTACACTAAAACCAGATCCAGGAAACTATCCTGTTTTTTTCCCAGACCGGAGCCCATAGACTCCCATGCTGTGTGCGCCGGATTACCCCAGATTAGTTTGTCTGGTTTGGTCTGTTTTTTTCACCGGAGCCCAAAATCGGAGCAGTCTCCAATTTGGGGGCTGGAAAAAAACAGCACAGAAACAAATCCGGGCCTGAATTGACAAAACCGGATGGCCATATATGATACCCTAGGGATACATGGGAGGCAAAACAAGATCCTGTTCTCTCCTTTTCAAAACGGAGAGAACAGGATCCCAAAAAACATGGTGTGAAGCCAGCCATAGTAATGCACAGATGATGATTGAATTACCTGCAGAGGTGATGATTCCAATACTAAGGAAATCCTGGAAACATGACCTGTTTGTGGCCCTTGAGGCCTGGAGTTGGAGATCCCTGGGTTTGGGGTAAAAACAACCCGACAGGTTCCCTTTAATTGAATATAAACCACAAACAAATACAAAATCTCAGCTCAGTCCTTCTATTGAAATGCAAACTCCATGCTTAAACCCCTAAAAGAAATTCAGACTTCCTAAACTAGTCCAGGCTCCACAGCTGATAGGGTTAGGCTCCTGATTCCTGACACTTGCAGACCTCTCCCCTCCAAGGAAGCACAGTCTTCATCCTGGCACCAACCCGAAAACCTGAGGATTGAAGAGGTCCGTAGAAATGAGAAGACAAGACGCTCCAAGTCACCTAGTATGGGATTTTGGTGGGACGGCAAGAATGATGGTGACAGATACAACTTCTATCCACAAGACCACAGGAAAATTGGTATAAACAGAAAAAAAGGGTTAAGAGAAAGAAGGAAGAACACGATCCAAATTCCTCCGCCGTTTGCCAAATATGGAAGCTGTCAAAATTCTTGCCTCTAAAATGGAAAGTCTTTGTAAAGTGAACGCACGGTGTAATTTCATGACTCACCCCGCGCGGGTTTATTTTTGTTAGTGCCGTGTAATTAGTGGTCAGCGTCCATTTATAACTCGACGGTGACATTTAAAAATTATCTTAGGAGGAGTATTTTGACATTTGATATTATACTAGCTGTAGAGCCCAGCGTTGCCCGGGATAGTAACTACCGTAACTGTTCTTGGTTATAACAAAATAGAATGATTATTTTGCACATAAAAACATTTTGCTGGCTCATCGAGGCTTAATATGGCTTTGTCTTCATGTGTGACAACAATGGTCCTGTCAAATTCTTTTCTTACGGGACATTATTGTCTGTAATAAAATATAAAACCCCACACAATTAGTGTACAGCTAAGATCATGTCACTTACATCAGCCTCTACAACAACGTAGGTTATATTTAATCCATATTAACTATCTGGTAATTATGCTTGGGTGTGGTTACATTAAATGAAACAATATATACACCTTTTATTGTTCTGCCAATTTTGGTAAAAAACAAAACAAAAAAGTGCACAATAGTTTTACCTCGAAATGTAGAAGATTGCCATCAAATCCACAACGCAAATCCACAGGTAGAACTCTAGGTAATTGTGCTCTCAGGAGATACAAATACCAAGAATGATCAGGCAGTGACATGACTCGGAGATACAAATACCAAGAATGATCAGGCAGTGACATGACTCGGAATGTTATAGGCGAACATTCTATTCTGAAATCAACGTTTTGTTTTCTTTCCTATATGGTAAGGTATAGGTCACCTGATATATATGCAGGCTAACTGTCAAAACAGTATCTATCACCTCACACATACAAACCGTTAATAGGCCATTTTTTTGTCGACTGACTAAAGTGTGGGGTTAAAATGTTCTCTCAAAACATTGTCTAGGATGTTCCCAGAGTCAAATGAGGTGACTGTGCAAAGTTTTGTGATGGTAGATGCTACTGTATACTGGGCTGTGCGCGGCCTCCTGCTGCAGACTGGGGGCTGTGCGCGGCCTCCTGCTGCAGACTGGGGGCTGTGCGCGGCCTCCTGCTGTATAATACGATTACCATATATGGCCGTTATTACCATATATGGGGATACTGTGGACATACATGCACTTAGCTTCATTTATTAGATATATTTTGTCTAAAACACAATATAAACATTGTAACTACCCCCAAAATCTAACAAAAAGAATTAGAAACCCTCTCCCCTTTAGTAGTCATCCACTTTTCTATATGCCACCAATGAGAAGCCTCACTGGTTACAGAACGGTAGTAATATTTTGCATATCTAGTCAGGCTCGTGTTTTAGGAATCATGTGTAGGAGTCTCAAAAAACCTTTGCCTTCTTTGTGTTTCAGAAGGAAACTTGGGTGACAAGTAAAATTAAGCTGCAATACTAGACAGTACCTATGGAAAGCTGAGGTGCTGTTTCTGGAAGAAACTAGCTGGATTAAAGGCAGTCCAGTTAGCTTTATGGATGGCTAGGTGACAAGCAACATAACCAGCAATAAAGCTCATCTCATCGTAATGGTGGAGAAGGGTTGAAGTTGATGGACCCAATACTTTTTTCAATTTACTTTGTGATGTGACCTCATTCGCCTGCATCATCCTGCAAAGTAACAGCGAAGTCACTGTGTGGCCTCAACCTAAAAGGAAATGGGCCATAAAAAAAAAAAAAATAGGAAAAAATATACCGTATATACTCGTGTATAAGCCGACCTGTGTATAAGCCGACCCCCCTACTTTTGCCCCCAAAACCTGGGAAAACCTATTGACTCGTGTATAAGCGAGGGTGGACCCCAGCACAGGTATTCAGCCCCCAGCAGTGTGGTATACAGCAGCTCCCCAGTGGTATATACAGGCCCAAGCAGTGTTACAGCAGCCTCCCCAGTGGTATATACAGCAGCAGCCACAGTGGTATATACAGCAGCAGCCCTCAGTGGTATATACAGCAGCAGCCCCAGTTGTATATACAGCAGCAGCCCCAGTGGTATATACAGCAGCAGCCCCAGTGGTATATACAGCAGCAGCCCCAGTGGTATATACAGCAGCAGCCCCAGTGGTATATACAGCAGCAGCCCCAGTGGTATATACAGCAGCAGCCCCAGTGGTGTATACAGCAGCAGCCCAAGTGGTGTATACAGCAGCAGCCCCAGTGGTGTATACAGCAGCAGCCCAGTGGTGTATACAGTAGCAGCCCCAGTGGTGTATACAGCAGCAGCCCCAGTGGTATATACAGCAGCAGCCCCAGTGGTATATACAGCAGCAGCCCCAGTGGTATATACAGCAGCAGCCCCAGTGGTATATACAGCAGGAGCCCCAGTGGTGTATACAGCAGCAGCCCCAGTGGTATATACAGCAGCAGCCCCACTGGTATATACAGCAGCAGCCCCAGTGGTATATACAGCAGCAGCCCCAGTGGTGTATACAGCAGCAGCCCCAGTGGTATACATACCCCCCCCCCCCATCTGTATACAGGGCCCCTCCTTTCTGCCGCAAACCTGTAAAGTAATAGATTATACTTATCCCTTTCGCTGCCGCCGCCGCTCTGCACCGCGCTCCTCCGGGTCTTCATGCTTCTTCCGGCTTCCTCCTCCGGTGGGCGCGGGCAATGACGTCACTGTCTGTGCGCCGGAGGAGGAAGCCGGAAGAAGCACGAAGACCGGGAGGAGCGCGATGGCAGGGATAAGTATAATGATCTATTACTTTACAGGTTTGTGGCAGCAAGGGGGGGGCCCTGTATACCCATGGGGGGGGCGCCTGTATACCGATGGGGAGGGGGCGGGCGGCCTTATGACTCGCGTATAAGCCGAGGGGGGGACTTTTCAGCCCAATTTTTGGTCTGAAGAACTCGGCTTATACGCGAGTATATACGGTACATTGATAAAGATTTTTTTTATCAATTGAAACAAAAATGTGAAGTATTAGTGTTTTAATAAAACAATGTTCATATGAAAAATTTTTTTTTCAACTTTTAAACACTAGGGGGTGCATCTACTGAAACGTGCCATGATAATCTACAGCAGAGGTCCCCAACTCCAGGCCTCGAGGGCCCCAACAGTGCAGGATTTCCTAGTATTGCACAGGTGTTAATGTGATCAAATGCACAGGGGATGATTCCAACCCCTGTGCAATACTAAGGAGATCCTGAACACATGCACTGTTGGCGGCCCCCCGAGGCCTGGAGTTGGGGACCCCTGATCTACAGTATTGCTGGCTTCCCTTACGACTGCAGTAAATGTGGGTGTGGTCTGTTAGGGTGTCTAATGTCGGTTCTCCTCCTATTCTGGGTATTGAAAGATGACGTTTAGAATACCTGTGGATCCATTTTTTGTTCCCCTTTTATATTCCCAATCCAGCAGTCTTACCGCTAGTGAGGCCGGGCAGTATTTGGAAAAATTCGGGAGTCCTACTCCCCCTGTGCTTCGAGAGGAGGATAGAACTGCAGGCTACCCCTTGGTTTTCGGCCATTCCAAATAAATCTTGAGACCAGGGAGCGAATCCTAGCAAAAAAGGAGCCGTGGGGCCAGATCGGGGCAGCATGAAAGATGTACGAAAAAACGCGGTAAGATGTCCATTTTGACTACATGGATTCGCCTAGCCAGGACAACTTGGGCGGTCTGTATTTCTCCTATAGGGTTCCCACCCTATTTAAGATTACTTGATTATTTAGAGAGAACAATCTATTCAAATCGCAGGCATTGCAATATTTAGGTAGTTGTGTCGTTCCTCCATTTAAAAGGGAAAATTGTTTTAAAGAGGTCACCAGATCGGGAGGCAAGGAAAATTCATGCAATGCCTCAGTTTGATATAACCTTAAAATTACTCTGTGCCCCAAAAGTTTCAAATTCGTGCAAGATTGCTGGAACGACAAACTGGGTCTGGATATATAGAGGAGGACGTCATGGGCGAATAAGGCCGCTTTGTGCTGAGCGCGGCCAATTTGAAACCCCTGTATGTCCACATTGTCTCTAATGGCCTAGCTAGGTGTTCAATGATGATCACATAAATCAGTGGGGACAGCTGGACCCATTCCCAATTTTAAACAAGTCAGATAGCACCCTGTTCACTCGAACCCGGGCCAATGGATCAGAATACAAGGACATTATTTTATATAAGAACCTGGGTCCCAATCCAATATGCTCCAATGCTTCCCTAAGAAACCCCAGTGGACTCTGCACAAGGCCTTTTCCGCATCAACAGACAGCAGACAGAGGGGACTGCCACATCCTAGCTTTGTCTATAATGAGTATAAGATCCAATTATGGTGTCCCGTGCCTCTTGGCCTCTGACAAAGCCCACTTGGTCCAAGTCTATGATTGAGGGCAAAAGCTCCAATGGGGCCTCAATTATTGCAAATCTTTAATAGTATTAGTCTTTCTATAGACCAAAGGGACTGTTGGGGGCCCCCCTGGGCTGCAGGGCCCGGGTGCAATTGCAACTCCTGCACCTGTTGTAGTTACACCCCTGCCTCCAAGACTGTTGGAACACAAACATTGATGGTATGGTGTGGTATATGGGGTACAAAATAAGTGGGGCCATTCTTCATCAATGGAAACCTCAATGCCACTGGATATCTGAATCATGTAGAAATTTCAGATATCAGATATATTTGTAGATTTAGATTCTTATACTAGGATATCAATCTATAATTGGGAACATTAAAATGTTATTTTTACCTGCAATAGATATGACTTCATAATCGATGCTGCGGACTATACCAAGTTCCTATGGGGGAGGGAAGACCATGGCAGTGCTGAATTGATTAATGTAATGCTTTGCCTGTGCCCTTAGCCTGACAATAACAGTACACATTATGCACCATCATACAGCAGAGAATCCAGTGTGTATCTCGATCTGCTTGGTGACATTATTGCTGTCAGATTACGTAGGGTGGTATATCAGGGACAGGATTGTAGTGTGAGCATGGGGATAGGGGCTAGACCCCCTGCATACCTTCTCCCCATATAGAAGTGTGAGGGGGCTGGCATGTAGGATGATCCTGCAGATCCCAGAATCCATGCCACCTCCTCTTCTCACCAGCAGCATGAGGCTGTCAGGCTCAAATTCTATGCATCACGAGGGAGGGGGGAGAACTGAGGAGCAGGTATGATTTCATTGAATCATAAGAGATCTATAGATCTTAGAACTGCAGTGGAGTCTTGCTTCATCATGTAGCAGGGCAGGAACTGCACTAAAAGTTCTCTCCCCAGGGTTCCCCTTTAACTTTTTTTCTATCGTACCTAGAGGCATATTTCAGTCAAAATATATCATCAGCCACTTACTAGACAGCTGATCATGAGACTGAACTTTAAAAACACAATCAAAGGGGTTGTCCAGGGTAAGAAACGGATCATGGTTACTTTCTTACAAAAACAGTGCCACCTCGCCCATAGGTCATGTCTGGTATTGCGGCTCCATGGAGTAAAATGAGGCTGAGCTGCAAATACCAAACGCAATCCAAAATAAATCAAAACCAAACAAACAAAAACACAGCAGACGTTAAATAAAATGTTATCTTTTATTTAAAATAAAAAGCATTTATACATAGGTTTTTAAATCATGATAATATAGCATGACTGCACACAATACCTTACTATGAATATGTCTGAGGTGTCTCATGCAGCACTTTGCACTGAACGATGGCAGAATAACTCTCTGGGGAAGGGGGGGGGGGGTGCTCAGAGATCGGATAATAAGGTTTTTTCTTTTTTTAATTTGCACAATGTTCAAGAAAATTTAATTAAACTGGAAAAAATTATTCTGACATCAAATTTAAATATTGAAGGATTCTGTCCCCCAGGAGGTGAAGCATAATATTGATGACGGACATTTCTGTGTAATGTGCAAATCTATGGCCCCTATTCATCAAAACTAGTGAAAAAGTCAAGTAGAACTTTACTGTTGGTTTAGATAAATGAGGTTAGTGTTATAAAGAGATTGTACAGGATTATAAAAAAAATATATATATATCCAACAATCAAAAAGCAGCGCCAGCACCGTCCTTAGAAAGTGGCATTATAACTTCAGCCCCATTGATCTTAATGGAGTTAAGCTGCAGTACTGCACACAACCTGTGGACAGTGGTGGCGCCATTTCCAAAGTACGCAGTCATATCTTTACAATCCAGTACAACCATTTCAATCTTTGTCTGCTACCCTTTAACAAGGTTTTATGGGAACATCAACATTTCTAGCAAAGAAATTAAAAAACCATTAGCACCGAAGCAGTCATTGAGTTAAAGTCTCATAGAAACAGAAAAAAAAACATGTGTCCATAGTTTTATTTATTTTTTTAATAACATTAAAAATACCTAAAGGCTGTCTTCTCATTAAGTCAAAATTTATGACCCCCATGGATTTTTCCGGGACCATCAGTGATCAACAATAAACATTGGGTTGCAGTGAAATATATTTAATACTAAAATAACAATAAGGAATACATTCTTAAATGCAGATTATGTAACTAAAGCCTCCCCAAAAAAATATATATATTTACTCATGAAAAACCTTAAAACGGGAAAAAAAAAAAATAACACCACAAAAGCCCATGGAACAACAAAAAATGAAAAGAAAGTAAGTGAGCTAGTAACATAAAAAAACAAACAAAATAAACACTGTACAATTATATAAAATTTGTGTTTTTACATAAGTTACACAAAAAAAAAAAAAATATAACATACTTCATTCGACCTTCACTTCATATAGTCATGAAACGTTGCATATCTGACGCTGGTGAACACTACATTTTTTGTTTAATACTATATGGTGTAGACAGAAAGAAAGAAGGGAAAGATACAGGGAAATGTAACTGATATTCTAGGTACCGCAGCCGATACACAGCGGAGGCAGCCGATAACCCAAAAGAGAACATGATCGAGACAAGACGAGGGCAATGCGCCAACTGTAAGACGTGGACCAAGCTCCAACTCGTTGGGTTAACCCTAGGTTGGAGCTTTAAGGTGTTGACTAAAATTGTAGAAACTGCAGTCCGTATACAGCAGGAGTGGCCAATAACATGACCATCGAGGCAAGACAAGGACCAACCTCCAACTCCAAGATGATGAGGACCAAACTCAAACTCGTTGGGTCAACCCTAAGTTAGGACCGTCAAGTGTCGACTGAAAATGTAGAAACCATAGCCCGTACACAGCGGAGGCAGTCAATAACCCAAGAGACCATGATCAATAAGGCAAGACGAGGGCAATCCTCCAACTCATTCGGTTAAGTCCAGGTTAGGGTCTCCTCCTAGTGTCGGCAAATTGAAAGAACTGCAGCCCGTACACGGCGGAGGCAGTCAATAAACCAAAAGAGGACACAATCATTGAGGAAAGACGTGGACCACACTCCAACTCGTTGGGTTAAGCCCAGGTTATGGCCTTCTAGTGTCGACTGAAATTGAAGGAACCACAGCCCGTACACAGCAGAGGCAGCCGATAACCCAAGAGACCGTGATCATCAAGGCAAGACAAGGGCAATACTCCAACTTGTTGGGTCAACGCCAGGTTAGGGCCTTAAAGTGTCGGCCAGCTCCATAATAATTAGCACTTTCTTTTAAAAGGTCTTGAAAAAGCACAAAAACCTGTTCAAATTGACCTAAACGTGTGTCAAAAAAGCTAAAAACATTTCATCAAAAGGGCTCAAAACCCCCGACAAGATGAACTCTTTTATTGGAGACCAAAATATAAAAATTCATGCAGACCTGATTATTGTGTAATAGTCTAAGCCCTTGAGAGTTGTCTGGTTGATGGCTTTCAATTCTTGCACTTTCGTCTTCCATTAGGCCACCAGTCGTTGACAAAATACTCTCGATTTCTGCCATTTTTCGGACAGCAGTCGGCGGTACTTGCTACATATTGTAGTATGGAAGTGCTTTGGTTAGTGCCCACAGCTTGTTAGATGCAGAACTTTCATAGGGTGGATACATTTCAAGCTTATGTTTATTTCAGGGTTTGTTTTTTTTTCTTAAGCAGCATACTTAGGAAAAAAAATAAAGTAATAAAAAATAGCTCTGGTAAATTGGGGGAAGGGATGCGGTGGGCAAAGGTCTCACACCCAACCGCTGGTGAGTTTAAAGAACATCTCTTCATCGAGACTTTCGTTCTGATCCTTGGCCCGCGTGGACAGAAAGATGTAGCCGCCAATAAACTCATGAACTACTTTGCAATCCACCTCTGTGCATATGAAGGAGAGTCTCATCTCATCGGCAAACTCCACCGTTACCTGGGAGGGAAACAATTGGTGTACATAACTGAGCATTTACGGAGTCAGTTACCTAAAACAGCACAAAATTTATTAGAGCCTTATACTGCTGCCACCCATGTCCCATGTGTTGTTGATGGACCCTTTGGGCAAATACCAAGCCGATTCTCTAAGGCTACCTTCACATTTGCGTTTGTGTCTGCATGCTGATGGCATGCAGATACAAAAGCAGTTAAACGCAGGGTCAAATGATGTGTCCGCAGCGGAGAACGTCCGCCTGCGGACACATCACTGTGCAGCCTGGGCAGCCAATAGGCGGTGTCCGGGGGCGGGCCGGAGGCGGAGATCAGTGGCGGAGATCTCCTCCTCCCCGCCGCCGGTAAGCTCCGGGACGTGTCAGCGGGGTTAAACAGCTGATCTGACAGCTGTTTGAATCTCCTGTGCCGACACCAAGAGGAGATGTCGGCGTGGGAAGATTCAACAATGCTAGAAGCTTACCGGCGGCGGGGAGGAGGAGATAATTAGTGGCTCAGCTGATCTCCCGGTGGCCATCGGTGATCTCCTGTGACATCACCGGCGGCCACTGGGAGAGATTTCAATGGGTCCGCAGCGTTCTCCTGCGCTGTCAAGCGCAGAACACTGTGGACCCATTGACACCAATGCATTTTTTGTGCGCTTGGGGACGCTTGCTGATTTTCCAAGGTCCCCGAGCGCACAAAAAATGCAACATGCTGCATCCCGGGTGCGGACGGGAGACCCTGGAGGGAGCAGATACCTTCCGTATCCGCACCCGAACGCAGCAAACGCAGGCACTATGCGTTCCTATGTTAAACATAGGAACGCAGTGCGCATGCGTTTGACTGCGTATGGGAACACAGCATACGCTGCGTTCACATACGTAAATGTGAAGGCACCCTAATTCAGTGACTCCCTTTAAATCCTAATAAGTGTAGTCATAGAATCTGTCAGCTGGTTTTTGCTATGTAAACTGAGGACAGCATGATGCAAGAGTTAAATACACAGAGCAACTCTGCTTCTCTTATCTGTGTGTGTGCCATTGTTTATTTAAACTAAAGGCTTTATTACCCTGTGATTACCATTACAGAACTAGTCACCTGCATAGCAGTTCAACACGCCCCCTACTGTGATTGACACCTGTCAATGTGAGCCTGGTGTGGGTCAGTTAATATCCTTTGTCATCAATATGCCAACCCCCACCGATTAGTCTAATCTGAAGCCATGAATTAACCCTCCTAATACGGAATGTGACAGTGCCCCCCCCTCCTTAGGCCAGGACTAAACCCCAGTTCTCTCACCATCTTGATTTCCCAGTTGACATTCCACTGCTTCATGTTACTAAACCTCCACGTTTTAATGGCATCACCAGTGTTAGCGTCCATCCTGATCAGCCGGTTATAGGCAATGCCAATTAGCTCCTCTTTCTTCCCACCTTGGAATCTGCTCAAAAATCAAAATTTGCATTAGTATGTAGGATAACAAAAGGCATAACTGGGGGGATTGGGGGGGGGGGGGGGGGGAAATCTCATTTCATACACTATTGACAACGCAAAAAACTTTGTAAAAAGGCTAAATATCCTGCAACCAGGACTGTGAAGTCAGTCAGTGTCCATTTTGGGTAAAATCTGATTCAGCGAAATTGAGGAGTCACAGTCAGATGTTTGGCTTCATGACTTCACAGACATGGTGGTGGAGTCAGAGTCATGGAGTCCGAGTCCATGTTGGTGGGGTTAGGAGTCAGATTTGGGGAAATTGAAGAGTTGGGTGTTGGGCTTACTGACTTCACAGCCATAGTTCTGGAGTCGGTGTCTATTTAGGTGGAGTCAGATTCAGGGAAATTGAAGAGTCGGAGTCGGATATTTGGCTTACTGATTCCACAGCCCTGCCTGCAACATAGAAATCATCACTAACCTGGCAAGAAAATGGGTGATGCCAAACTCTGGTAATGACTGCCATGCTTGGATGAACCGCATCTTGGCTTCTATTAGACTCATCTGAGCGACGTTCTGATGCGCCTCCAGAATACGGGCTGTAATCTGAACACAAACGGTTCATTATACCAAAGAGCTACATTTGTATAATGTTAACGTGTTACGGGATTAATAAAAAACTTCTACAACTTTAGTATAGTCTTTGTCAATCTCTCACATTTGGGGCCGTTTCAGATGTTGGTGATCACCGGTCCGGGCTCAGATCACAATGTGCGGGTCTGGCCG
Organism: Allobates femoralis; assembly: GCA_033576535.1. NCBI lineage: Eukaryota > Metazoa > Chordata > Amphibia > Anura > Aromobatidae > Allobates > Allobates femoralis. Next base: position 36,267,802 of record JARQOC010000012.1, read on the forward strand.
CACTTCACCAAACCAAAGTATGAAAACCTCAAATACATGAAGCCATCACTGCCGGGTTGGGGAATGCTGCAGCCGGTCTCTGCATCCTGATCAGAGGTCGGACCGAGGAGTCTGAGCAAGCCCTTGGTGACATTTCTACTTGTAGTCAGTGAATGCGGACACTCGCTGAGGACCCTGTAAATCGTCCTGCTCTCGGAGAACACCATAGTATCCAGTGTAGACAACGCTCTGTGAGCTCAACACATCAGCTATACAAACCTCTCTGGTAATTTGCTACAATGCATCAGTGTACAGATCACACAGCATTGCCCAGCCTGGATACAGTTGTGTCCACCGGTCAGTATGGACTGGGGCTTCTAAACGGAAATTAAAGTGTTCCGATACCGTGACCGCAATAAAATATCTGGAAAATGGTGGCGAACTGAAAGTTAGTTGGAAAATCTTATTTATATAGTGATTATACGTAGTATAACTACAAACACACATCAAAAGAGTCATATTTAATCAAAACTCAGAAGTCCAGGACTAAAATATCATCAAGTATAGAGCTCTGGAAAATATTCTGGATCTAGGGATTATATACAAACTCACCCCCCAATATATCTAAGCACAAGTATCCATATCTACCTTCCACCCACCCATCCATCCACCTCCTCCCATGCATCCACTAATATATAGAAGTCTAGATGTGCAACCGCCCCTCCATCCAAATCCAAGTCCAGCGGTGCACCCACCTGGCCATCAACCCATAGACCACCTATCCATGCACCCAACAATCTCATGTGTATGGGGATGTGTCAATCAGCAGCTTTATCAGAGAAGCCAGGAGAGCTCAGCTGAATGAGTGCCCCTGTATATTGGAGGGCCGGCTGAGATGGCCGTGGGCCAAACGGTCATTGAGCTTATAATCATCTCATGTCTATTGGGGTGGGGAGGAGGTTATTGTATCTACCCATCTGAGGTCTTTAAAGGGAATCTGTCCCCAGTTTTTTGCCATCCCATCTGAAAGCAGCATAATGTAGAGACAGAGAACCTGTTTACAGCGATTTGTCACTTAGAGTCGCTTACTGTCATTTTGATTAAGGTGCTGTTCGCTCAGTTGCCGATTTAATAGTTCATGAATATGCTGGACTATTTGGCTCTATAGCCCCGCCCCACACCACTGATTGGCAGTTTAATGCCCATATATAGTGCACATAAGATGCTGCCAATCAGTGCTGGAGGCGGGGCTGTACAGAGCTCATGAACATGCAGGACTATATGACTCTATAGCCCCGCCCACACCACTGATTGTCAGCATCTTATGTGCTCTATATATGGGCATAAACCTGCCAATCAGTGGTGGAGGCGGGGCTGTACAGAGCTCATGAATATGCAGGACTATATGGCTCTATAGCCCCACCCACACCACTGTGTCAGCATCTTATGTGCTCTATATATGGGCATAAACCTGCCAATCAGTGGTGGAGGCGGGGCTGTACAGAGCTCATGAATATGCAGGACTACATGGCTCTATAGCCCCGCCACACCACTGATTGTCAGCATCTTATGTGCTCTATATATGGGCATAAACCTGCCAATCAGTGGTGGAGGCGGGGCTGTACAGAGCTCATGAATATGCAGGACTACATGGCTCTATAGCCCCGCCCACACCACTGATTGTCAGCATCTTATGTGCTCTATATATGGGCATAAACCTGCCAATCAGTGGTGGAGGCGGGGTTGTACAGAGCTCATGAATATGCAAGACTACCTGGTAGCAGGTCAAGTGGTCCTCTAATGATAAAATTACTGTTTACTCAGCAGGAAATTATCAAAACTACAGTGAGCAGCCCAGTAAGCGATACCTCGCTGGAATCAGGATCTCTGGCCCTATATTATGCTACTCTCAGATTAGATGGCAAGAATCTGGTGACAAATCCCCTTTAAACTGTCAGGTAAATAATGCACAACTCAATGTCAGAAAATAATTGGGATTCATTCAAATGATTAGAGTCATTTTCATTAGGAGCGAGGCTTTGTAAGCAGAATATGTAACTGCAGGCAGGGGTAAATGATATTGATGCACAAAAATCAATGATTGCGGTCTCAGCGCCGACTCATCTTATGTACAGGATTCTACAGGGAATGAGACACTAAAAGAAGCTCCCCTCCCCCAGGTCTGGATTGTCATTTAGGATCCAAGTCAATGACACAATGCATTGGTTACATTTGCACATATAATGTATATCAAGGATTGCAATCTGCTGCTTTCCGCTATTGTGGACCCACAAGTCTGTGAATGTTGCAGCCCCGTCCTCCTTCCTGATCACAGTTGTGTAATATTTGTGCAAACAAACCACTAATAAGCACATTCCAATCACATAGACGGGTCATTACATCCTCCCTTTTACTAGCAGATGACAAGCATTCCAGCAATGAGCATAGCCAAACATCAAGTGACGCTCGGGACTCCTGACCAGGGATGGCTATGCTGTATTACAGCTGTGCCTATGGAGAGGCTAATACTCAGTTCCCACCGTCATATAATGACATTGGTATTTCTATATATTAGTGGCAGTACATAACATCGTATCAAAGTGCAGGAATAAGACAACTGCACAAATAGCAATTCCCAATACATCACCTAATCAGAGCTCTGCCAATTAAATTAGAAAGGCTTGCAATTGTTAAAGCAAATTTGCATGAAGCTTAAAAATGCCCCCCACCCCCCAAAAAAATTAAAAATATATTTTCTTAATTTGATATAATGTTAGTTTCCCCCAGAGGCTCTGTGTATTTCGTGCCAGGTGATGTATCCTGCTAAGCTCATATTAAGTCATTGTTATTTATGCATTTGAATATTATCTAGAGAACTCCATAGTGAACTGCCAGTCTCAGAAAGCTACCACCAAAGAATGAAGAAACCAGTGTCATGCCATCCACAACACAGGAGCCCTCCTGCTTGTAACTTACCAAGTCTCTTACATAGCCTGGCTGCAGGTGGGAGAGCCGAGAAATGGAAAATAATAAGGTAAAAGGTGGAAATAAAAACAAAAATGCAGTAATTATGGATTCTAAGCAAAGAAGCAAATAAAAAATGATCAAAGAACAGAAAAAATAAAATGCACAAACAAAAAAAATAAAAAAAGCAAAGTGAGAAATGAGATCTACATAGCAGAGAGGATTGTGCTAGAATGGTGGAGGACGCAGGCACCCTATATGTTCAATAGGCCAATGCCCTGATACACCCATAGCAGAATGCAAGCAATTCTATAAAGATCTACACAGTAAATGGCTGTTTTTTTTTTTGTTTTTTTTTAATTTTAGTAACATTTCAAAGATTATTAAGCGATGTCCTAAATCTCTCAATGTGGATCATCCATCTGCATTCCGCACATTCCCCTGGCACCGCGCGTCCTGCTTCATACTGCAGCCTGCTGTCCCGAGTTCTGTGGGACAGAAACGTCCCATCCGACCTCTTGGACTATTAACAAAAGCCACTTCCCGGATGTAGAAAGAGGTCATTAACCCTTTTTGCGACGCTATCAAAACAGGCAGCGATGAATAAACACTCAGTCTAGTACCCAAAGAAAATCATGCCAAAACCTCCCTGTTACCTGCTTGTTCTTGTACTTCTTCAAATACCGGGGCGAAACTACACATTCTGGGTTGATGTCGGAGTTGACCTGGTCTGGAATGAACTGTGGGTCAGGGTTCAAATGCTGCATCTTCAGGAAAGACAAAATGTTCTGGACCTCTAGGCTGTAAGAGCTGTCCGCCATGGTTTTGCCTTTGGATGCCAATCTACAGGCTGCCATCCAGTGGGCATACTGCTTCTCCTGCAAGGTTGGGGATAGTTAAGAGTTTAGTAGAGTTTGATCACATGGTTGTATAAATAAAACCGCAGAGCAACCCGGACGTGGATGAGTGCCGCATCTTCTGTTTTAAATTGTAGCCTTTAACTGTGCCGAGCAACCCCGGATTCCATTGTGTGTGCCCCTCCGTGAAGCCTCAGAAAGGTCACTGCCCAGTTTCCTACCTCAAGTTTGGGAAACAGAAGATTCTCAGCTGGTTCTGAAGCCACCTAATGTTCTAGACTTATATCATTTGCTTCGGTGGATAGAGAATGGTCTAAACCGCTCTAGCCGTTGAAAGACCTTCAATAGGATCCTGAAAAGTGATTTTATTCTAAGCGTTTTGGAGACAAACTCCTTCCTGGCGATTGTTCCTGAAGGAGTATGTCTCCAAAACACGAAGAATAAAATCACTATTCAAGATCCTATTGAAGGTCTTTCAACGGCTACAGCGGTTTAGACCCTTCTCTATCCACCGAAGCATCATTTGTATCTCTGGGGTGGCTGCACACAACTCATTCAGCTGAGCCAGTCTTCGCCCTACTTTTTATCTATCTCTTGGATAAAGCCCTATTGTGCATTTTGTGTCTCCTATATATTTACAATTTTCTAACTGCTAAGCTAAAAAATAAAGTCTTCACCCTCTAAGATTAGACTCCAGAACCAGAAAGGATGACCATCCTAACTTAGGTTCAAATACAAAAGGGGGTGGGGAACAAGAGGCGCAATAGTGCCCTTATCACTCGACACTATATCAGCAACCCGGTGAGCAAAGACGTCCACTCACCTGATCCAGTTGTGTCACCCACAACTGGTTTGAAGACGTGTTAGGAATAATATCCTGATGGCTGCTGCTGGACCTTCAGCGAACCACTCAAAAGTGGAAAGACATCAGCTTGCTTGAGAAAAGGTGTATGGCGGTGCGCGCTGCCAGATTGACTCGCATCAAAGAAGACACTTGGAGATGGAATGTTGATCAGATCCTTCTTTTATTCACCGACGCGTTTCGGTGCCCACCTGGCACCTTCCTCAGGATCACTGAGGAAGGTGCCAGGTGGGCACCGAAACGCGTCGGTGAATAAAAGAAGGATCTGATCAACATTCCATCTCCAAGTGTCTTCTTTGATGCGAGTCAATCTGGCAGCGCGGACCGCCATACACCTTTTCCCAAGCAAGCTGATAACTTAGGTTCAGGCTTTCAACAGGATATGGGACATAAAATGGACTTAGATCAGACCCCCTGCACATACACCACCATACAGATCTACTCAATGATCACCTCCATCCCTATTGAGATATATCATAGTCCCTGTAAATAACCAGGAGGTAACCATATTGGGTGCCACCACCAAGTATAGTTAGATAAGTGCTCCATACAAAGGTAAATGTGGCTAGGCACTCTGTGGCACTGCCCTTAAAAGGGGCCCCCGGAATATAATATTCTTAGGATAGATCACCATTATCAGATCACTGGGGATCCGATACCCCGCCAAGCTACTGTTATATGCTCAGTGGCATCTGGATGTGATTATTGACACTCCATTTATAATGCACACTATATAATGGCCCCTACTGAGTCCAGCAGAATAACTACTACTCAAGAAGAGCTCAACTATAGCTGATTGTTGGGTGCCAGGCTTCAGGCTCCATCAATCTAATGCTGAGCCATCCTTTGAAAAACCCCTTTAAAAAAGTATTGTAAAATATGTAGTGTAGTGGTGGCAGCACATTATATATAGCACTCATGTTATATTGTATGGAAGTTTTATCCGGCCAGTGTATGGCACCATATAAACAGTGGATAGGCGCTATATGGCATAGTTAATTGTATGATGGAAATCTGGGATGGTACCAAATTAAGGAATCGCTGCGCACACCACCCAAGCTTATACCGGTCTTGTAACTATTTCACTAGGAGCGGACAGTACTTTTCATACCCCATCGCCATATCTTACATTGTCGCACCGGAGCCAGATCTCATTCATTCCTTCAGCAACTGGTATAAGAAGCTTAATGATAAACTTCTGGCCAGATATGTTCACATCTGGAGTCACTTCACAGCCTGGAAAACAGGAAGAGTTGGTACACTTTATTGCCCCAAGTTCTTACAGAGAACATTCATATTAAACTATGGCTGAAGACGGGAACATCACATGGGCCGTAATAATCATTCACATCTGGACCATGGTTTAGTGGCATTGCAAGTCTATAGGATCCCGCAGTGTTCACAAGAATATGGGAAATCACTGCTACAAGAAAATGCATTGGAAAACCAGGAACACGTAAGGAGCATTGTGGATGTGCCAAGTGTTGCCCAACTTGGACCGCATTAGAAGAAAAAAAGACAGATTCCTTCCGAAAACAGGGCCAGACCTCTCCTCCGGTTGTGTCTGGCATCTGGTACAGCAGCTCAGCCTCATTCACAGAGAGCTACATGCCATAGACAGGCATTTATCAGTTTTTGTTTCTCTCATTATTTAGTATCTTCAATTTTATATCAATTAGGAAATGCCCAAACCCATCCTCGTCTGCTGTACAGGTCCCAGAGATCCCGCCACATCTCCTGAGTGATCGAGCGGAACACAAATCATAACTCTGTGGATCAGCATTCCACAAGGCTCCGTCACCGGCTCTTGGAGCAGGTCAATGTACCCAAAAAGGTATTCCTGGCGCTGTGTGTCATGATTGCGGCCTGACATCATCTGGCAGCAAATGTGTTTACTGCGCTGCAAAACTGGGAAGTGGTGACTGGATGAACTGAACTACCAGCACTTCTGTATATCCAGCACCTCGCAAAGTAACACATGGCTGACAGAAAACTACTACTACAATGCCGCCCTTCCTCCCCCCCCCCACAAGTACAACTACTATAATGCCGACTCCCAAGTACAACTACATTAATACTACCTCCAATGTACAAAAATATAACTACTATAATACTGCCCCTATATACAAGAATATAACTACTATAATACTGCCCCCTATGTACTAGAATATAACTACTAGAATACTGCCCCTATGTACAAGAATATAACTACTATAATACTGCCCCTATGTACAAGAATATAACTACTATAATACTGCCCCTATGTACAAGAATATAACTACTATAATACTGCCCCTATGTACAAGAATATAACTACTATAATACTGCCCCTATGTACAAGAATAGAACTACTATAATACTGCCCCTATGTACAAGAATAGAACTACTAGAATACTGCCCCTATGTACAAGAATAGAACTACTATAATACTGCTCTTATATACAAGAATATAACTACTATAATACTGCCCCTATGTACAAGAATAGAACTACTAGAATAATGCCCCTATGTACAAGAATAGAACTACTATAATACTGCCCCTATGTACAAGAATAGAACTACTATAATACTGCCCCCCTATGTACAAGAATATAACTACTGTAATACTGCCCCTATATACAAGAATATAACTACTGTAATACTGCCCCTATATACAAGAATATAACTACTATAACACTGCTCCTATGTACAAGAATATAACTACTGTAATACTGCCCCTATATACAAGAATATAACTACTATAATACTGCTCCTATATACAAGATTATAACTACTATAATACTGCTCCTATGTACAAGAATATAACTACTATAATACTTCCCCTATGTACAAGAATAGAACTACTATAATACTGCTCCCATGTACACGAATATAACTACTATAATACTGCTCCTATATACAAGAATATAACTACTATAATACTGCTCCTATATACAAGAATATAACTACTATAATACTGCCCTCTATGTACAAGAATATAACTATGATACTCCTATGTACAAGAATATAACTACTCGTGCAAAAAAGTCCACTGACCGGGCACTACACAAGTGGAGCTCTGCTAACAGCTGTCGGCTATCCCCGGTGCCTGGTGTTGCACAGTCTTAGAACAAGCAATCTAAGATTCATAAAGAAGTGAATAAAGAAAGGCGGCACTTACCATGTAGGCTGGTGGAAGAGTGTTTTAATCCAGGTGGCTTAAACCATTAAAACATTGTTGGTGCGGTGGGGAGAGGGAGTGAGAGGCCGTCGGAACTACGGTACCATTTCGTATCGTATAGTGATACTTCTGCGGAACCCGCAGAAGTATCACTATACGATACGAAACGGTACCGTCGTTCCGACGGCCTCTCACTCCTCTCCCCACCGCACTAACAATGTTTTAATGGTTTAAGCCACCTGAATTAAAACACTCTTCCACCAGCCTACATGGTAAGTGCCGCCTTTCTTTATTCACTTCTTTATGAATCTAAGAATATAACTACTATAATACTGCCCCTATATACAAGAATATAACTACTATAATACTGCTCCTATGTACAAGAATATAACTACTATAATACTGCTCCCATGTACAAGAATATAACTGCTATAGTACAGAACCCCCTGTTTTTATCTTACCCCTCAGGTTCATTTGATGGGCAGGGGTTCCATTTGCTTCTTCTTTACTCTTGTAGCAGGATATTGAAGTGTCTTTGAACGTGCACCAATACTGCTTGTAACCTTTCAGAGTCAGTTTTTTGGGTCTGTTGAGAAAAGAAACTACCATGATCATTGTTTCTATGTAACATCTTCCCCTCATGTCAGGATCACGCAGTAGTCAGTTGATCAGCTATAGATAATCATCTGATGTCTGGCTCAATGTTTATAAGCTGGAAGGTCGAGACAGGCGTCAGACCACCGAGACAGGCGTCAGACCACCGAGACAGGCGTCAGACCACCGAGACAGGCGTCAGACCACCGAGACAGGCGTCAGACCACCGAGACAGGCGTCAGACCACCGAGACAGGCGTCAGACCACCGAGACAGGCGTCAGACCACCGAGACAGGCGTCAGACCACCGAGACAGGCGTGACATTATTGGATGAAGCCTGCCATGGTTTTCTAGCACTGTAGAACCCCACTAACAAATCAGCTCCTATTAAAGGAAAATACATAGAGGTTCAGTTTATTACATCCATGTTACGGGGTCTAGCATCCCATGGTAGTACATGCACTCTTTCTTAAAAGGGTAAGCCAGAATTAATGCAGAATTATATTATTATTTCTAACAAACCAGTAATAGTTATTAAATCTCAGAAATCTATAAAATTATGTCCAAGTGTCTCCAGAATATTGTGCTCACGCCTAAGGGAAATTGGTTCTTGAATTGAAACGTTTTGGCAGAAATCGGATAATTTTTAGAAAACAATGCGGATTCCATGTCCTCTTCAGATTTGTTTGGATTTCTGCAATAAATTATAAGGAGATCATCCCTGCGCCTGGGCGGCCATGTGTTCGGTATTGAGGCCTGTGTTGGGATCCTGCCCCGACAGCTCTGGAATCATTCCAGGCTTCAATCGGATAAGCAGAGCAAGAGATTGGGAGTTAATGAACGCGCTCCTATAAATAGGGAGGCTCCGGGCAGAGTTTGGAAGTGGTGCCTCTGGAGCTTGACATTTTGGGAGATGATAGAAGGAAGAGCAGATTGGGTTACTGCCACCGGCATATTCTGACAGCTCTGCTATTGTCCCTCCCTGTGCCCTGCGGGGTCTCCTGTATCCTGACCTTTACCGATATCTTGTGCTGGGAACACAAATAGCACTTGAGAGTTCACGGAGACAGATATCGTGCCATTTCTTGACGTGCCAATAGCCCGTGGAACAGGTTTTCATCTGAGCATAAACAAGACATGGGCAGACGACCAATTTCTAGTCCTTTGCAGGGATGCGGCCAGCACAGGTGCCGCTTTCATTTCCCATGTACCGAGCCAATGGAAAATACATCAAGACCATAAAGCTTATATGAAAAAGGCCAAAGTGTTGTATCCGCTCCAAGGCAAAGCTTTACTATCTTAACAGATCCAAAGTTCTGTATCCGATCCTCCAACGCAAATTCCTCTATATTTGGCCGGAAAAGTAATGGAGCGCTACCATACCCATCAAGACAATGGGGTCAGTCTGCTGCCGTGTGAAGAATCACAAACCGGGTCGTGGTTTTCGCTCTGCCCAATCTCTCCATCCTCTCAGGTAGAATTGATTCCAACCCGGGTACGGTTTAGTTGAAGCCTTCGCTGTCCAGGAGGAAGGACACAATACTAGTGATAAGTGAGCAATACCATGTGCAGATGCTCGGTACTCGAAACGAGCAGGTTGGACGCTTGGACGGGCACGACTTGTGTACAAAGTATAATGGAAGTCAATGAGAAACTTAAGCATCCTCCCGGAAGCTCTTCTGGAATAATGATGGAGTTTCCCATTGACTTCCATTATACTTGGTACACGTGTTGCACTCATCTGAGTGTCTGACTGATTCATCTCTAGTACCGAGCACTCAGGCATGGTAGCACTCGCTCATCTCTAGTACCGAGCACTCATGCATGGTAGCACTCGCTCATCTCTAGTACCGAGCACTCAGGCATGGTAGCGCTCGCTCATCTCTAGTACCGAGCACTCATGCATGGTAGCACTCGCTCATCTCTAGTACCGAGCACTCATGCATGGTAGCACTCGCTCATCTCTAGTACCGAGCACTCAGGCATGGTAGCGCTCGCTCATCTCTAGTACGAGCACTCATGCATGGTAGCACTCGCTCATCTCTAGTACCGAGCACTCAGGCATGGTAGCACTCGCTCATCTCTAGTACCGAGCACTCAGGCATGGTAGCACTCGCTCATCTCTAGTACCGAGCACTCAGGCATGGTAGCGCTCGCTCATCTCTAGTACCGAGCACTCAGGCATGGTAGCGCTCGCTCATCTCTAGTACCGAGCACTCAGGCATGGTAGCGCTCGCTCATCTCTAGTACCGAGCACTCAGGCATGGTAGCGCTCGCTCATCTCTAGTGAGCACATTTTAGGTAAACGGCAGAGTGGCGCGCTGATCTCTGTAATTTGGGGTCATACATTTCTCCACTTACTTGAAGATTTTTAAGTTGTCTGTAAGTTCTGGAATGGAGGTGATGTCGCCCTAAGAAAAAAAAGATTGCAATAGAGGATTAAAGACATGAGGATGTCCTATGATGCACCATCAAAGGTCCAAATAGGTGCAGCACATAACACTATCCTTCTACTACCCTTTCTATCATGGTTATGTGCTCGTCCCCTTAACAAGATTGTCTCCTATAGAAGGACCCTGTTAGGTTGCTAGACTGTATGAACATTATACAGGGGTCCGACATTCAAGAATTAGTTCTATTTGCTGGAGGAAGTGGAGATGAGCAAGGCCCGTCATGTAACACTACAAAGTTTTGTAGGAGCACGACCTTGTGTAAAAACTTAAAAGGGAATCTGTCAGCAGGTTTTTGCTATGTAATTAGAGTAGCATGGTGTAGAGGCAGAGACCCTGATTCCAGTGATGCGTCACTTACTGGGCTGTGTTTTTCTCTCTCAATTTCAATACAAACTGTGGTTTATCAGCAGGAGGGTATCATTACAGGACAACTGGCCTTGTGCATTCTAGTTTAACCTCACCCCCAGCACTGATTAGCAGCTCCAGCCACAATACAATGTAGACAGAAAGCTGTGGCGTCAATGGGTTAATACACGGATCAACAATGGAGCTCTGCTAGATCTGCGGCAGAGAAAACTGTGACCATCACACCTACTGCACCCAGTAATTAGGAGATCACTGGAATCAGGGTCTCTATCCCTACCTCATGCTGCTTTTATGATTACATAGCAAAAACCTGCTGACAGATTGCCTTTAAAGCAAACTTTCCTGGAGAAAGGGGGAAAGTTTCTGGACGAGTTGGCAAATCTCACAGGTGTTATTAAAACCCCTCAGTAAAGTAGATATGGAAGGTTTCTTGTGTAGGATATTCAGTCATTAGAAAGGTCATCAGTTACAAGAGATTAATTAAAGGGGAATCCCCATATTAGAATGTAAAATCTCCAGGATGGCCATTAACATTTTGATCAGTGTAGGGTCGAACCATTCAGAACCCTCCCACCAAATGAAGAATAAAAGGGACAAAGGTCTCATGAGGCTCCTGCATGAAGGGAATGCAAACCGGTCCCCATACAGGTGATCAGGGTCTCAGTACCCTGCACAGAACAGCACCCCGCTGTCTACAGGTTGCATGTGGTATTGCAGCTTTGTCTCATTCCCTTCATTGGAACCAAGCTGCAGTACCAGTCACAACTCATAGAAAGGTGGTTGCCTGGAAGGATTAGCGAGTCCTTCTGGTCAGATCTCCACCAATCTAAAAGAGATGGTAAATCCTAAAGGGGCCGTCACACGCGTCAATATCGCTTGCAATATCGCTGCTGCATGTGACGTTGCAACAGGGCGCATCAACCAGTGATAAATCGCTCGTTGATGGTCGCCAGGTTTTCGGACTGGACCGAAAACCTGGCAATGGTCACCCAGTGGACACGCAGCATTGCTGCGTGTGACATCAGGACGCGCGATCAGCCAGCTCCCAGTGCCTGTAAGCAAGTGTGGGAGCTGGTATCCATGGTAAACTGAGGATAACTAGGCAGCGGCGCTGCCTAGATACCCGATGTATACCTTGGTTACCAGCCTTCTCCGCTCACCGGCTTGTATCCAAGGTACACAGCGGGTAACTAGGGACCCTAGTTACCCACTGTGTACCTTGGATACGAGCCGGTGAGCGGAGAAGGCTGGTAACCAAGGTATACATCGGGTATCTAGGCAGCGCGCGCTGCCTAGTTACCCACAGTTTACCTTGGATACCAGCCTTTTCCCGGGAGCAAGACATCGTGGAAACGATATTTAAATCATTTCCACAATGTCACTGGTCCTGATCGCTGGCGAGTCTGCCTGTTGACAACTCACGAGCGATCAGATCGCTGGCGACATTGACGTGTGTGTGATGCCGGCTTTAGATACAGATCTCATCGGCAGACGCACAATGATCTTACCAGAATGGTTGAGGTCTTCCCTCCCTCCAGCGTGATCTCCAGATCGGACAGAGCGGCATCCACCTCATCGATTTCTTTATCACTGTTGTTATAATGGTTCTCTGATGACATCATGGACAGCTTGTTAATATGATACTGCAAAAAAATAAAAAAAAATGACGATGGGGGGGGGGGGTGGGTCAACAATATTAGAAGTGATAATTTTGTACATATGGATGTAGCAGAGCTGAGTTTGCTGTTGGTACCACTTGTATTAGTAAGACAGGTTGAAGGAGCAAATCACAAGCTGGTTTGGTGGACCATGACCGCCGCTGACGATGTCATCATACAGCACAATGATGTCACTGAAGTGCAAAGAGTTGTCCCATCCTGCCAGGGTTGGCTGTGGCTCCAATATTGGGGTTGGTCATATCTATGGAGGATTATGAAGCCTCTCGGCTATATACATTTAAGATGAGGAATCAATAGCAACATGGGGGACAAGAGCACGCAGAATTGGAAGAAATCCGACTTTACAGATCTGCTGTATCCAGCAACACTTGCTCGGCTCAGCTACATCATCACTGCTCCCTAAGAGAAGTAAAGCAGCTCCAGATGTTGGACACAGCGCCGACCTCCTACCGGGGGCAGGATATTAGAGAATCCACAGGAATTATCTCCCATCTACCCCCAAAGACAAATATCCCCACCAGATCCTCAAGAATTGAGCACAAAGAGAGAAGGAAGCAATGTTGGGAGGAGTAGTGCTCCATGTAGAAAGTATCATAGGAGTGTTTTATGGTCAGATCCAATAGTCAGGTCATGATGGGAGTTACAGTATAATAACACACTACAACCCCCAGCATAATCATCATTTTATTCACGAAGTGTATTAGCATAGTAGAATATACATGGTCCAGAGGTAATGATTGGAGCAGTATTGGTCTAAATATATAATATAATGGTATTGAGGCTACTAAGGGGTTGTCGGGGGTCATAGTGCTCCTGCATAGAGTGTATTGATAGTGTATTATAGGTAGCTCCCATAATTGGGTCATGTTGAGGGTTGTAGTGTTCCATGCACACAGTATTATAGACTACAACCCCCAATATAGAGTGTATGGGAATTGTATTATGGCATGCTGGGAGTAGCAGCATTTGATATAGGAGAACTGTATTATGGTTCTATCCCTAGGCCAAGGTATTAGGGAGCGGGAGGGAGATGTGGTGTTCTCTGTACACTATTTAAAATGGTGTTATGGTCATGTTGGGGGGTTGTAGTGTCCCATGTACAGAGTACAATACAATGGCTTTATGGCTATACCCAGAGATTGGCTAATGTTGGGGATTGTAGTATTAATTGTACAGAGTATAATCTAAATGTATTATGGTCATAGTCCGTGGCTGGTTTGTATCAAGCGTTGCAGTGCTCGAGTCTATGGATAAGCCAGTGGCTGGCACATATTGAGGGTTGTAGTGCTCTACGTATATTGAATATGATAAGCCCAGTGGTGGTCCCTATTGAGGGTTGTAGTGCTCTACATCTATGGTAATATGTATAAGCCCAGTGGTTGGTCATATTGAGGGTTGTAGTGCGCTACACATATGGTAATATGTATAAGCCCAGTGGTTGGTCCATATTGAGGGTTATAATGCTCTACGTATATTGGAATATAGATAAGCCCAGTGGTTGGTCCATATTGAGGCTTGTAGTGCTTACGTATATTGGAATATGTATAAGCCCAGTGGTTGGTCCATATTGAGGGTTGTAGTGCTCTACATCTATGGTAATATGTATAAGCCCAGTGGTTGGTCCATATTGAGGGTTATAGGTTTCATGTACAGAACATATTAGCGATGTATTATGATCACGCTGGGGATTGTGGTGTTCCATTTATAGAGCAAAATAAAATGTTATAATCATCATTATCCAGGGATTGTGGTCATGTTGGGGGTTGTGGTGGTTTACGTATAATGGAATAGTGATGTAATGTCGGCACGTAGACATTTTACGGTCTTTCTGTACACATTCTTTAGGTTTACGTTCCCCCAATCCACCATTTCCGGGGGTCTGGCAGCCATACTGTGCTCCTGTACCATTACACACTTCGCTCTATGTGAGTCATGATATCAGATGTCACCGTGTAAAGAGACCAATAATGAATCAGCAGGGCGGCTGACGGCGTCCGGAGCGGGATAGCATTGCACTGGGTATCCAGATTACATTCCCAGACGCTGCAGGGAACGAGAAGTCCTGATATCTGAGCTGTGCGAGTCTGAATCACCGTCATAGAGAGAAAACTCCAGACTGGGAAGGACCCGCGCTCCCGGGAACACGGCCTGGGTCACAGCAGGGATGGGACATTAATGAGCCCATATAGGACGTCCGCTGTGAGCAGCTCATGTCATGGAATGAAGGGTGAGGGATGTAAGGAAACGACTCCACCCGCCCGGCCCACTTATAAATAGCCAGGGCGCCCTAACAGCTCCAGCAGCTGTGCAAGAAAAAGCCGATCCCGGATCACATCTCCAGAAAACCACAACAGGAAATGCAGCCGCGCGCCCAGATCCGATGTCTGTCCCCACTGAGAGGACAGAGCCCCGCACATACAATCTGTATATAGAGCAGGTGAAGAGTGCGCAAGTAACCCCGCATCTGCTACTACGTACAGTCACACGTCAGGCGCTCCCAATGAAGGGTGCACTGGAGTAATATTCATTAGGAAGCATCTGCCCAATTTAACACTTCTTTTAGCTGCCGCACTCACTGACAGGGACTATGCTCGCTGTGCTTCTCCCTGCCGCAGCATTATTCCATCTGCGGTGCGGGTTGCCGTGCTTCCGCATCTCCTCGGCATGCTAATGTATTGCTGCAGAGACAGAAAAGAGCCCAAGCGGGTGAATGCAGTGACAAGCTGCCCTACACCGAACGCAGATCGTGGTCAGAGGGCAGCTTCCCTCAGGACGCAGTACCTTCGGATCATCTGCACATACCCTAATACATAGACGGGCCAGGTAACGTAAAGGGAATCTGTCAGCAGGTTTTTGCTACCTCACCTGACAGCAACATAATGTAGGCAGAGAATCCCTGAATGCAATGAGGCATCACAGATAACTGGCTGAATCTGTTCTGACACAATCAAAGAATTTAGTTCTAGAAACACAACAAAGCTGGGAGAGCTGCCCCCACCCACACCAGACTCTATATAGACACAACAGAGCTGGGAGAGCTGCCCCCACCCACACCAGACTCTATATAGACACAGCAGAGCTGGGAGAGCTGCCCCCACCCACACCAGACTCTATATAGACACAGCAGAGCTGGGAGAGCTGCCCCCACCCACACCAGACTCTATATAGACACAGCAGAGCTGGGAGAGCTGCCCCCACCCACACCAGACTCTATATAGACACAGCAGAGCTGGGAGAGCTGCCCCCACCCACAGCAGGCTCCATATAGACACAGCAGAGCTGGGAGAGCTGCCCCCACCCACACCAGACTCTATATAGACACAGCAGAGCTGGGAGAGCTGCCCCCACCCACAGCAGGCTCCATATAGGCACAGCAGAGCAGGGAGAGCTGCCCCCACCCACACCAGACTCTATATAGACACAGCAGAGCTGGGAGAGCTGCCCCCACCCACACCAGGCTCCATATAGGCACAGCAGAGCAGGGAGAGCTGCCCCCACCCACACCAGACTCCATATAGACACAGCAGAGCAGGGAGAGCTGCCCCCACCCACACCAGACTCCATATAGACACAGCAGAGCTGGGAGAGCTGCCCCACCCACACCAGACTCCATATAGACACAGCAGAGCTGGGAGAGCTGCCCCCACCCACACCAGGCTCCATATAGGCACAGCAGAGCAGGGAGAGCTGCCCCACCCACACCAGACTCTATATAGACACAGCAGAGCAGGGAGAGCTGCCCCCACCCACACCAGACTCTATATAGACACAGCAGAGCTGGGAGAGCTGCCCCCACCCACACCAGGCTCCATATAGGCACAGCAGAGCAGGGAGAGCTGCCCCCACCCACACCAGACTCTATATAGACACAGCAGAGCAGGGAGAGCTGCCCCCACCCACACCAGACTCTATATAGACACAGCAGAGCTGGGAGAGCTGCCCCCACCCACACCAGGCTCCATATAGGCACAGCAGAGCAGGGAGAGCTGCCCCCACCCACACCAGACTGTATATAGACACAACAGAGCTGGGAGAGCTGCCCCACCCACACCAGGCTCCATATAGGCACAGCAGAGCAGGGAGAGCTGCCCCCACCCACACCAGGCTCTATATAGACACAGCAGAGCTGGGAGAGCTGCCCCCACCCACACCAGACACTATATAGACACAGCAGAGCTGGGAGAGCTGCCCCCACCCACACCAGACACTATATAGACACAGCAGAGCTGGGAGAGCTGCCCCCACCCACACCAGACTCTATATAGAGACAGCAGAGCTGGGAGAGCTGCCCCCACCCACACCAGACTCTATATAGACACAGCAGAGCTGGGAGAGCTGCTCCCACCCACACCAGACTCAATATAGACACAGCAGAGCTGGGAGAGCTGCCCCCACCCACACCAGGCTCTATATAGACACAGCAGAGCTGGGAGAGCTGCCCCCACCCACACCAGACACTATATAGACACAGCAGAGCTGGGAGAGCTGCCCCCACCCACACCAGACTCTATATAGAGACAGCAGAGCTGGGAGAGCTGCCCCCACCCACACCAGGCTCTATAGACACAGCAGAGTTGGGAGAGCTGCCCCCACCCACACCAGACTCTATATAGACACAGCAGAGCTGGGAGAGCTGCCCCCACCCACACCAGACTCTATATAGAGACAGCAGAGCTGGGAGAGCTGCCCCCACCCACACCAGACTCTATATAGACACAGCAGAGCTGGGAGAGCTGCTCCCACCCACACCACACTCTATATAGACACAGCAGAGCTGGGAGAGCTGCCCCCACCCACACAAAGCTCTATAGAGACACAGCAGAGCTGGGAGAGCTGCTCCCTCCCACACCATACTCTATATAGACACAGCAGAGTTGGGAGAGCTGCTCCCACCCACACCACACTCTATATAGACACAGCAGAGCTGGGAGAGCTGCCCCCACCCACACAAAGCTCTATAGAGACACAGCAGAGCTGGGAGAGCTGCTCCCACCCACACCAGACTCTATATAGACACAGCAGAGCTGGGAGAGCTGCCCCCACCCACACCACGCTCTATATAGAGACAGCAGAGCTGGGAGAGCTGCTCCCACCCACACCAGGCTCTTATATAGACAACAGAGCTGGGAGAGCTGCTCCTACCCACACCAGACTCTATATAGACACAGCAGAGCTGGGAGAGCTGCCCCCACCCACACCAGACACTATATAGACACAACAGAGCTAGGAGAGCTGCTCCTACCCACACCACACTATATAGAGATTGACATTTCACTGTCAATGCACAATCACAGCAGGGGGCGTGTTTGACTTCCTTGCCTGTGACTGTCTAGTCCTGCAATGTTAATTACAGGGTAATAAAGGCATTTGTTTACGTAAACAATAGCACAGACCCTGATAAGAGAAGCCCAGTTGATTTTTTTATTCAAAAAATATTTATGTCAGAAACCTAGGAGACTGACCTGTCTTCAGTTCCAACATAAGAATAATTTTATTTATGCATATTCTGCATCACTTTACAATCACTGTCCAGTGCAGAGATCAATCCAGTTATTAAGTTGTTAAGCAACTACAACTCCCAGGATGACCTGATCGCCTATGGCCAATGTACTCAGTGTTTTTACCCTACACAGCATTTCACAACAGCTGGAGCGCAGCAGATTGCTGACCCCTCCTCTGGTGGTTGCAGAGGGCAGCTAAAATTGTTACGTATGCATGGAAAACAGAGGATGATCTGTATTAAAGAAAGAGCAAAAACACAGACATTGGATTTGCGGAAAAATGGGGAAAAAAATCTTTGCATCAAAAAAATGAATACTCTACAAAATATCGTTCTATTTGTCAACTGTACATCCTTAAAGATCTGCAAAGCTCAGCAAAGTTGCAGGAAGAGCGTCTATTCCAGGAACGGAGCAGATCAGAGACCTCGTGTGCACAAATCAAGACAACTAACTAATATTAGAAATCTTCATCACAAAAGGAGGGCGAGGATGGTGACAGGTCACAAACACGGACTAAAAAAGGAAGGAGAACAAAAATAATAATAACCAGACCCAACAAAGTCATCATCTACCAACCTGCAGAGCGGCGAACATCATCATCTCCTCCTCCGTGCACTCAATCTCCTCCAGCAGGATGGACCATTTTGCTTGTTCAAAGAGCTGGTTGATGCGGATGGCGTCATACTACAACACACGAAAAGAGAAATGGTCAGGAAAAAGAAGACAAAACTGATTTCCCCCCAAGAAAAAAAAAAAAATATGTGGATGTAAAACCAGATCAGTTTTGTAGAAAAAGAAGATCAAGCATTGGGGAGAAGCTCCTGCTGCAGCTAGATGCCATACAGAGAGGTTTGAGAAAAGACGGAGCGGTAGATACAATGTCAGGGGAATTATAGAAGAGTTATTTACATGCTATAGGATCAGGAGGTACATTGTCACACTCAGACTATGATGGAGCCAGGTCATTTGTCAGAGTTGCTAGAAGGGTATTTTTTGTGTTTACTGTCTCTTTAAATGGGAGACTGTCATTTTGTGCACATCCATTAGGTAGGGGTCAGTAGCATGGATTTGTTGCTGATAGAAGGTAAATATATTGTGTATTGTAGCAGCGGTTTCTCCTCTGTGGTCATACGTATCCTGTAATAGCGCCTTAGCACATTCCTTATCGGCCTTAGTCATTTCCCGGCCACACGCAGATTACCTTTATTCATATATAATGCCCTTAAAGGGAATCTGTCAGCAGGTATTTGTTTTCGCTACCTCATCTAACAGCAACATAATACAGGCAAAGAAACCCTGAATCCAACGATGTATCACAGATTACTGTCTGAAGCCATTCTGACATAAAAGCATTTACCGTATATACTCGTGTATAAGCAGACCCGTGTATAAGCCGACCCCCTACTTTTGCCCCAAAAATCTGGAAAAACCTATTGACTCGTGTATAAGCCGAGGGTGGACCCCAGCACAGGTATACAGCTCCCAGCAGTGTGGTATACAGGCCTCCCCAGTGGTAGTATACAGCAGCCCCAGTGGTAGTATACAGATTCCCCAGCAGCCCCAGTGGTAGTATACAGATTCCCCAGCAGCCCCAGTGGTAGTATACAGATTCCCCAGCAGCCCCAGTGGTAGTATACAGGAGCCCCAGCAGCCCCAGTGGTAGTATACAGATTCCCCAGCAGCCCCAGTGGTAGTATACAGGAGCCCCAGCAGCCCCAGTGGTAGTATACAGGAGCCCCAGCAGCCCCAGTGGTAGTATACAGCAGCCCCCTGGGGGTACCCAGCAGCCCCCAGGGGGTACCCAGCAGCCCCCAGGGGGTACCCAGCAGCCCCCAGGGGGTACCCAGCAGCCTCCAGGGGGTACCCAGCAGCCTCCAGGGGGTACCCAGCAGCCCCCAGGGGGTACCCAGCAGCCCCCAGGGGGTACCCAGCAGCCCAGGGGTACCAGCAGCCCCAAAAGCTGGCACTGTCCCCCCTTGTAAGGGCCCCCCCCGCTGCTTATACATTACCATCCCGGTGTTCTGATCGGCGCCGCTCCTCGGTGCTGCGTCTTCATCCTCCCGTCCGCGCTGGCTGCATCCGGGATCTCCGGCCGTCGCGCGATGACGTCATATCGCTGCGACAGCCGGAGATCCCGGATGCAGCCAGCGAGGACGGGAGGATGAAGACGCACCGAGGAGCGGCGCCGATCAGAACACCGGGATGGTAATGTATAAGCAGCGGGGGGGGGGGGCCCTTACAATGGGGGACAGTGCCAGCTTTTGGGGGGCTTATATGAACTGCTTCCCCCTGCCGCTGATTGACAGGGGGAAGCAGTGCATATATAATGAGCGGCCCCACGTGACGGGGCCGCTCATACAGCAGCCTCCCCCCGCCTCCTCCAGCCTCCACAGCCCCGGGACACAGCCCCCCCACTCCATGTACCGTATATGACCCGTGTATAAGCCCAAAATTTGGGCTGAAAAACTCGGCTTATACACGAGTATATACGGTAGTTTCAGTAGTGTAGCAGAGCTGGGAGAGTTATCCCCTTTCACATCAGGCTCAATAAAGATTGTGTATTAACTGTGAGGTGTCAATCACAGCAGGGGCGTGTCAGACTGGCCTGTGTGTGACTTTTTAGTCCGGTAATGCTAATCAAAGTGTAATAAAGCCTTTAGTTTACTTAAACAATAGCACACACTGATAAGAGAAGCACAGTTGATTTTTGTTTTTTAACCTTTAGCGGATGCCGTCTTCTGCTTCTATACCAAAAACCTGCAGACAGATTTCCCTTAAAAAAGGTAAACTTGTTTTGGGGCCATTCAGAGAGCAAATTCCCTCCTTTGCTTCAAAACATTTTTCACCCGGACCAGGCAGGTTTTATGACAGGGAGAGAGGCCCGCGATAACACTACTAAAGCAATAAACCTGATTCACCAAGCACTCTCGGGCCCAGTCTCCTCCATGTTGTTATCCACAGATGCCGAAAAGGCAATTGACTGTCAACTGGAACTTCATGGGGGAGACCTTCGATTCACAGGTCTCGGTGAGAATATGCTGCGCTGGATTTCAGCTCTCTATTCTGGACCAACTGCCAGGGTCCGGGTGAATGGAGTGCTCTCTGAACCATTCACTCTACACAACGGCACGCGCCAGGGATGTCCTCATTCCCCACTGATTTTTATCTTTACACCCGATCCCTTTCTGAGACACGTGAGAGCCAATCCTAACATCACAGGGATCCCCATCCGGAAAACCTCCCATAAAGTAGTGGCAGATGACCTGTGTTTTATATCAAATCCTGTCATCTCATTACCGAATCTAATGAGAGAGTTCCAGATTTATGCTACCCTTTCTAATTTTAAAATTAATTTCGACAAATCAGAAGCACTTAATATCAACCTGCCACCCCAATCTTCCGACACCCTACGATCCTCCTTTAGTTTCAAATGGTCGCATCAACATCCAAAGGTGTAACTAGGCTTTCTGGCCCCCGGGGCAAAGATTTATTTTGACCGAAAGCGAGTGGGGGGCATAGGCCTCCCCGATCTTAAACGTTATCACACTGCGACCCATCTGACCAGATTGGTAGACTGGTGCAGGAACAATAAGCAAAAGGCCTGGGTGCAAATTGAACAAAGTTTCTGCCCATTCCCACTGAATGGACGCCCATGGGCGATGGCGTCGGCCCCTCCCCGGCTGCTTACTCATCCAACTATAGGCACCACATTGCGTGTCTGCAACACATTGCCTCTGCGAGCCGCATTTATTCCGCCCTGCTCACCACTTACACCAATTATAAGTCACCCCGATGTTATTGCTGCCAGATCCGATAAGACATTTGCATTGTGGATAGAGGCTGGGAGAGATAGCACGGAGGCTATGGGGGGAGGAGATGATTGGCCGACCCTGGAAGCGTTGTCGTCTTGGGAAGAACCGACCAAATTAGGTTGGTGGAGATGCTTTCAGCTACGACACTATCTGCACTCATTGCCTCTGAGGACTTGTTACAATCGGTCCAGGACGCAATTTGAATCATTATGCACCGGCCAGGGACCGATCAGACACGCCTTGTCCCTGCTCTATACTATTGCTGAGCTCCCTTGAAGACCAGACTCCGCCCGCCTTCATCTCACAGTGGGAAACTGAATTGAATATTAATTTTACAGATGACCAGATTGCGAGAATATTCCAACTTACTCACAGTACCTCCATTAGTTCTAAGTTCCAAGAGGCCAATTACAAATTGCTCTCAAGGTGGTACAGAACACCGGTCAGGCTCAATGCAATGTTCCCGGGGACGGGTATAGAATGCTGGAGATGCGGGAAGGAACGAGGTTCATTCACACATATCTTTTGGGATTGTGAACATATACGACCTCTCTGGTCTGCAGTGGAGAATGTGATACAACTGGTTTCTGATATTAAACTACCCTATCACCGGCTTTGATACTCTTGCATCACTGTGAGATCCCCGTGAAGATATATAGGAACTCTCTGTTCAAATGTCTAATAATAGCTGCCAGATCTTGTATACCGGTCTTGTGGGGGAAAAACACCCCTCCCACCATCTCCCACTGGATGAGACGGGTCAATGAACTGATGTACATGGAGGGTCTGACATCTCTACGAGATTCCCAGACTCATTTTGGTTCTACTTGGTTGGCCTGGATGGAATTCCAACAACTTGAGCGGTATCACTCCCTGCTTGGTGGTGGGTTGCTCTCGGATCATCTTCCAATTTGAGTGGGTTGCCTGTCGTGACGGGCCTGGGGTGGGATGCCCTACCCTGGATTCCCCCTCCCCCCCTCCTACTCCCATCCTTTCCTCACTCTCTCAAGTCGATTGCTCTCCATCTTCCCCCCTCGCCTTTTCTTTCTACTCCTCTCTTGACCTCTAGTTCTTGTTAATCATCCTTTTATTTTGATACGACCTCGATTCTCTGTTCTTCGAATTCAATATAACTTGTATCTCACAAGGTGAGGCCTTATGGTGGCCATGCACAAGGCCATTGTTGCTGGACTGCTAAGGACCTCTCTAAATTTCTTTCTCCATATTATGATGGTGCTGTACTGTTCTTATGAGCCCGGAGTACTTGTATCACTACATGGAACTGGTGATATTTGAGGGCTCGCCTTGATTTTTCTGTTTACACTCAAATATTCTCAAAATAAAGAATAAAAAAAAAAAAAAAAAAAAACTTGTTTTGGAGCCATTCAGAGAGCAAATTCCCTATTGTGATGCCTGTGTTACTCCATACCGTAAGGTTGTCAAATTTAAAGAATCGTCTAACACAGAGACTCTAAGTTGATCTTGGTGCTACACCTGCCAGCACTTAGTCTTAGACATTAAACATGAAGAGTAGTCAAATAAGGGCAGTGGAAGTATAATTGGGGGCCTTAAAAGAGGGTTAAAGGTCTTCCAAAAACAGTGACTCTATGAACTGGTTGTGAATAACTCAAATTGGATTAGCAGAAGTATCCAGATTATAAAAGTGCCAATGTTTCTGGAAAAAACAAACATTTTTCCTTACAGGCACTGGGATGCTGAATGCAAGCATATCTTTACTTGAATGATTCCAGGTTTGAGTGCAGAGAAAAGCGTAATTAAACTCTTGGAAAACAGTGCAGCAGATGATTGATGTGTGCAGCCTACATCACTATTTGTTGTTTTAATCCTCCCCTGTGAACATGCCTTTCGGCTGTAAGCCAAAGCCCCTCCCTCTCATTCAGACTTTCATTTTGCCATGTTGTTGGAGAATAGTGAAAGTAAAGAGAGGGGGTTTGGCTTACAGCCAAAACACATGCCCACAGGGGAGGGATAAAGGGGAAAAAAAAAAAAAAAGTGACGCAGTACTGCACACATCAATCATCTGCTGCCCTGTTTTCCAGGAGTTTTACGACACTTTTCTCTGCAATCAAACATGGAATCATTCAAGTAAAAAGTATGATTGCATTCAGTATCCCAGTGCCTGTAAGGCACTGGCTTCACTTTATAGCCCTAAATCCTGCTGGTTAGTTCCCTTTAACTTTGTTAAATTTGACCCCACAACTACTGCCCTCTGCTGGACAGTCCCGGAATTACCTTTGGATTCAAATCAAAGAAGCTGTGATACTTGAATCGTAGTAGTAAAGCCTCATTTTCTTTCACTTCTTGTTCCATAAGAGATCGTGAAGAATCCAGCCAGCTGGAAGTAGAGGGAATCAAGTTCTATTTATTAAATAGAAAAAAAAACACACAACTTTAAGGTTTTCCAAAATTATAAAACAAAACCTTCTTACCCCTGATTTATTTTGGCTTTGTCAAGGAGGGATTGGGGCTTGTACAATTTGGCCAGGATATCTGGAGATGTGATTGGCTGGCTGACAGCCAGTATGCCAGGGTTGCCCTCTGACAAGGCACTATCGCCAAACCATGCTGAAGTGGGCGAGAGAGGGCTGCCATCGCGAGAGTCATACGTCGGGGTCATGGTTTTACTATACAAGCCAGGGCTGGAGTAAATACTTCCTAAAAACATTGGCAGCAAAAAAAAAGTGAATTTAAAAAAATATTTTTTTTTTATTGCACAAATGTTTCAGAAAAACAAATTAAAAACAATCACAACACAAGTCATGTCCTGCATGCTACACGAGCCAGCAAAAATACAAGAAGGTGGGAAAACAGACAGGATCGAAGACACCGAGGAGGGAGAACGCTCACCTTTAACGGGCCCAATGTAAAGAACATCATTTCCTATAGAAAGAAGTGAAAAAAGGAAACAGAAAAGAAAAAAAGAAAGGAAATGAGAAAGCCAGAGACAGCAAAGAATAGAAGGACAGAGCTCCGCCAGCGGAATAGATGGGCTCCAAAATAATCCCTAGATTACGTCGGCTAGGGAAGGATTGGGCATGCTGAATTTTAACATGCCCAATGCTTTTGATCTCAGGGGAGATCGGCACCATCATTCACATAAGGCTATAACCATGGCATACGTTTTATACCTAGACATACAACATCTACATAGGAGTATAACCCTAGTATATAGGATACAACATGGGTATAAAAAAGGGGTGGGGAACTCCAGGCCTTGGGAGCTGCAGGATTTCAGGATTTCCTTAGTCTTGCACAGGTTATAATATAATCACCTGCACAAGTGATGATTCCAAGCCCTGTGCAATGCTAAGGAAATCCCGAAAACGTTCACGGTGAGCGTCTGTCAAGGTCTAGAGTTCCTTACCCCTGGTATAAGAGAACCTAGGCATGAGGATACAACCTAAGGATAGGACAGAAGTAGGGTATTCACACAGGTAGACATTGGTCCCATACTGACCGGTCCCCGGTGTTAAAGGTCCATCTAGCTCCAGAATGTTCTCTTCGGTTTGATTATCTTCAATCTTTTTCTTTTTTTTCTTTGTTGGATCTCGCGGTTTCCGGAGAAGTGAAAGTTCTTCTGGGTGTCGGATATCTAAGAAAATCAAATACGTTTATTAAGCTTCTGATACAAGAGGATACATTCCTATTTATTCTAACGCCATCACCACGTTTTCCCCATGGAGAGAATACAACTGTCGAAAAGGCTAAACGCAAAAAGAAGCCGTCTGCCCTCCAGATGGGGGGTGTTTTACCAAGACCCATCTACAAAGTCTACGAGGATCTTTTCTTAGAACTTTGCATTGTTCCGTTACTCTTATTCCTCCTGGAAATGCAGCAATTGATTGGGTTAATTCATTTGTCAAGAAATAAACCTCTAGATGAGCAAGATGATAATTACGGGTGGCCCTACACGGCTGGACGACTACCGTACTGATTAAAAGGCAATCTGACAGCTGGTTTTTGCTACCTCATCTGAAGTTAGCATGATGTAGGCAAAGAGACCCTGAATCCAACAATGGATCACATAGATTACAGGCAGCAGCTGTTCTGTCACAATCAAAGCATCTAGTTTTAGAGACTCAGCAGAGCTGGGAGAGCTGCCCCCACCCACACCAGGATCTCTATAGAGATTGTGCATTGACCGTGAGGTGTCAATCACAGCAGGGGGTGTGTCAGACTGCCATGTGCTTGGCAAAGTAGTCCTGTAATGGCAATCATCAGGTGAAAAAGCCTTTAGTTTAAGTAAACTATAGCATTGAGCCTGGTGAGAGGCACAAGTTGATTTGGATTTTAACCCTTACAGCATGCATTCCTCTGCTTATAGGGCGAAACCCTACTGTCAGATTCCCTTTAATCATATAGGGAAACTACCAATTGATATCCGTAATGTCAACATCCTCTTAGTACCCCTCCTAGAAGTTTGGGGGGGGGATTTAGGATAAGAAAAGAGGTTTCAGAATTGTTATATTTTGGTGACATTTTTTTTTACCATCACAGACTAAAAGAAGCCGACGACTGGGGGGTAAATGCCCTTAAGGATTCTCTGGCTTTGCAGCTGCTGAACCACACATGTATTTTGTAACCCGCCGATTGAGAAATCACATTTTAAGAGCTGGGTCATTGGCCATGAAGACAGAGACTTACAACGTTAGGTATTTAAACTGGCAGCAAAAAGGAATTTTTTTTTTGTGTTTGCCTAGCCTTGAAAAGACGAGCAGACAGACGGCCTTTTAAGGGGAAAGACAATTTTGCCTGCAATAATGCAATATTTGACAGATGAAAGAACAAAATGTTTAAAACAGCGAGAGAGAGATCATGGATTGGAGGAGCCTGGACTCCACCATCGCTGCAGCTCCGGGCTTAGATGTATGATCATGAAAGAATGTGACACATTCCGATATGAGCTCGTGGATGTCAATGGCACCACCTCAGTATGCTTCATGTGCTAATTGGGGCACAAGTCACATTCAGGAGAAGAAACAAGGGATGAAGTATCAGTAATCAAGGGAGAAACAAGGGATGATGCATCAACGGTCAAGGGAGAAACACGGGATGATGCATCAATGGCCAAGGGAGAAACAAGGGATAATGTATCAACGGTCAAGGAAGAAACAAGGGATGATGCATCAATGGTCAAGGAAGAAACAAGGGATGACGTATCAGTAATCAAGGGAGAAACAAGGGATGATGCATCAACGATCAAGGGAGAAACAAGGGATGATGCATCAATGGCCAAGGGAGAAACAAGGGATGAAGTATCAGTAATCAAGGGAGAAACAGGGGATGATGCATCAATGGCCAAGGGAGAAACAAGGGATGATATATCCATGGGCAGCACTGCAGGGGCGGTCAAATAGAGATAAAGGGCAAAAGCTGCAGAGTATATTTGTTGTCCCAGTGGTTGCATCCAGTGGTATTTCATTTCCTGGCACCCTCCAAATATTCTCTAAAGTCTGAAAAAATTCACCATAGTGGGTAAATCAATAGAAAAAAAGACTATGAGCCCAATTAGGTGTAGAGACTGAAGGCGACAATCTTTGTACTGCACTGTGGAATATGTTGGTGCCTTTATTCTTTAAAGTTAGGGCTCCCTGTCGATAACCCCTGAACTGTCCCCTAATATATAGAGAAAGGTGAACCTTGCAAATATAGGCTAGCAAAACACTCCACTCCATCAGGCCAGTATAACATAACTGCATGGTCAGACTACCCTGGAATTGTTTGTAGTCTGCAACCAAGGGAACGTATAGGTTGGACTAATGGCCACTTTACACACACCAACTTATCTGTCCAACTTCTGAACTTACTGGTTGCAGTGAAATCATGGACACATTGTTCCATTTGTACACAGCCACAAAATAGAGCAATGTGTCCATGATTTCACTGCAACCAGTAAGTTGTTCAGAAGTTGGACAGATAAGGCCACTTTACACACACACCAACTTAAGTGCTGAATACACACAACATTAGGAGCTTATTAGTCTAATTATATGTAAAGTTGATGCATTATTTTTCGATACATTAAAGTAAATGATAAGTTACTACTTCTACCCTTAGGCTTTGTGCACACCCTACAGATGTTTTCTGTACCAATCTGCATCTCCAAGCAGCAAAAAAAAAAAAAAATTAAAATTGCTGCGTTTTTAGCATTTTTGGTGTGTTTTTTCCTCATGTGTTTTTATCATATAGTCTATGAGAAAAACACAAAGAATGAGTATGCCGCTTCTTTTTTCTGCACTGAAATCTCCAAAAGGAAAAAAAAAAAAAAACAAAAAAAAAAAAAAAAACCGCACTGCAAGACTCTCATTGACTTTGCTGGGATGAGATTCCCTTTGCAGATTTTATAAAATTTGCAAGAAAAAAAAAAAAAAAAAACACACATCAAAAACCCTTGGTGTGCACATAGCCCACAGCTCTGACTGCTGGCCAGCTTTAGTTACTAATGTCTCCATAGAGAAGGCGGATGGAGGTGGCTGTCGGCCACACCGATACCCCAAACACACGCACGCTGGGCTGCGCTTTCGGAAGGACGTGGCGTCTCATCAGGTATGGAAATACAGTAGATATATCCAATCCTTCTTTCCACTATCGAATATCACCCCCCCCTTCTCCCGATACACAGTAGATGATCCTGCGGGCTTGGGACGACTGATTGAGATGTATGGGGATTTAATCAATAGACTACAGCTCCCCATATTGCCAGTCTTTAATCCATATGGAGCTCAGACAACAGCTTCGCCATAGCCAATATCACCCACAAAAAAGTAGATGTCCGGCTCAAAATATACAAAGTGTTCTTTGGACACGAGTGGCTTTATTGATGCGTTTCAGATGCGCTTATTGTCACTTCACGGAGGAAGTCTAGTCCCACCTATTTAATGTGGACATCCTTAAAGTCATAACTGACTCTTTAACAAGCCTTCCGATTGGGGCTCTGATCTGTCACAAATCCTAAGTGCAGACGCGGTGTTTCAGGGTGATTGCCCCTCATCATTACTAAGTATGGGATCTGATATGGCTGTGTGAGGGCGCTATGACAAGGTGAAGGGAATAGCTACTCTCCTTCATGGGAATTTAATACAATGGGTACATGGTGCCAAGAGGTCGTCCCATAGGCTCAGCATGTAACATATATAAAGCTTTATGAACTCATCACTCGGCAATTATCCAACATAGATAGAAGGTGCTGAGTGTGGTGACAAGTGAGCTGGATGAGGACAGGGTGGAGTGGAGATATCTGTGACCAGGTCAGGTTGTATATAGAACATGGATTACAGAAACTAATATAGACTCTACTTAAAGCCACTGATATAAAACTGGTACTGTTCAAAAGATAAAATGTATAAAGTCCATGGCAGTCATTCTACAAAATAGGTGCAGCACGGGAGAAGTCTACACAGCCAGATTTACAGAAGTCTCTATATTTACAAGTAGGAATAAAATAAGCACAAGATAAAGCTCGGAGATGCTGGGATGGCATTGTTCAGGGGGCAGCGAGAAGGAAACACTTGTGTGTGGGCACTTCCTATCATGCAGTAGGAACTTATATAAGCCAGTCCTGTATCCGGTTACAAGCTTTGAAGTCCCTGGCAGCTGTAGGAGGGGGTGAAGCTGCTAAATCTGTTGTGTGACTGAGGTTCAAAGACTGCACCCTCCTCCACCCAGACAGATCCATGCCCTCAGTGCGGGTGTGTGGCCGGGGTGGGGGGCAGGGACTCCACACCCCAATCTTATGCCTGTCACAATAATAACGTATCCCCATTATCCATCAGCGCATGCAATTATAGGTCAATGGACAGCCAAGTACATAGGAAAAACGTCCGGAAAACGGCAAATGATGACACTTTTTATAGTGTTTTCCACTAACGGGAGGACGGGAGGGGGACCTCAATTCATTAAATGTCCATACACAAGTTATGCAGAATATGTCGCGCTATAGAATATATTATTATCAATAGCAATATGGGAAAATCTACTTTACAAGAAGAAGATAAAGTGCCTACAAATGTAACACGGTGGAAGATCAGGGGGTTTCTTCTTTTTCTTATTATCAGGAGTCATCCTTCCTTTCAATTGAGAAATCACAAGCCAAAGCCACCGCAGGATGGATCAATTATACAAGATCACCTTGGCGGAGTGTACCGCCTGCTAATTAGATTTACAAGGATGATATCCCACTGGGATCCGGCTGTCTGGAAACAGAGTCTCAGGGAAATATAAACAGATGTAATGGCACAAAGTAACAGGAGATACAATGTAACCTGACAAGCTCAATATGCTCAGGACATCTTCCTCCTCATCCTCCTCACGGCACAGGGGTGGGGGGGGATGAAAATAGCAAAAATTACCCAAAATGTCCATTGATTGACATTTAGGAAATTGTACCCAAAGTTACCCAACCATTTACATGCCATCAAGAACTGAAGGATGGGATTAACCAAGAGGTAACTCCATTTCCTATCACTATCTGATGAGCTCTGCCTGTGGTCTCAGTAACACAGTCACTTTACTTTAATGTTTTACTTACTTCATAATGGCTATATGGTGACAACATACTCTGCGGTGCCAGTCTCCTCAACCCATCCCTTGTAGCCTGAGCCCTCATGGGCAAGGGTCCTCTCTCCTTATCTACTGTATCCTCACCTATCCCTTTTAGACTGAGCCCTCGTGGACAGGGTCCTCTCTCCTCATCTGCTGCATCCTCACCCATCCCTTGTAGACCGAGCCCTCATGGGCAGGGTCCTCTCTCCTCACCTACTGTATCCTCACTCATCCCTTGTAGACTGTGAGCCCGCGTGGGCAGGGTCCTCTCTCCTCACCTACTGTATCCTCACCCATCCCTTGTAGACTGTGAGCCCTCGTGGGCATGGTTCTCTCTCCTCACCTACTGTATCCTCACCCATCCCTTGTAGACTGTGAGCCCTCGTGGGCAGGGTCCTCTCTCCTCACCTACTGTATCCTCAACCATCCCTTGTAGAATGTGAGCCCTCATTGGCATGGTTCTCTCTCCTCACCTACTGTATCCTCACCATCCCTTGTAGACTGAGCCCTCACAGGCAGGGTCCACTCTTCTGCTGTACCAGTCTGTGCCTCATATTGTTCAAGATTACTATACTTATTATATATACCCCATTTCACATGTAAAGCACAATGTAATAAATGGCGTTATTAAAATCATAAATAATAATAATAATAATAATAATTATAAATATCAAAAATTGACCAGCTATAACAAAACAGCTTCTTTTCTGCAACAATATTCAGATAACATTTCAGCAATTCAAAAACTGCATTGTGAACTTCCTTCAAGGCCAAAATACATTTTTTGAGTGTGGGATGAAACTCATGCAAAGACCATTTGCTTCCACGGCATGGCCATCTCCATCAGTCTCAGACTTCATAGGAGTTGCAGGACCTCTAATGACAGGCAGTGATTTGACTCTGGAGATTCCCTTTAAATCTCCTGCAGATTTATTAGGAAAAACTTATAAACTAGGTCAAACGTATTAGCCTGGCTTCACACCACAGTTTTGTTCCTGTCCATTGGATCCTGTTTTTTGCAGGACCCCACAGACATGAAAGGACAGGATGTGTAGAAAAAAAAGTGTGGCCAAATATGGTGGGATCCTGTTTTTTGCAGGATTCCTTTTCTGCTGCTGTCCATGGTGCTGAAGTCTGCCTATGTCTGCTCTGCCGCTGTCCTTGGTGCTGAATTCACAGCCTGTGCATGAAATACTGCTGTCCATGGTGCTGAAGTTAGAACGGCAGGATTTCTGAGCATGCTCTGTGCAAAAAAAAAAAAAATATCAGATTCTGGAAACGATCCGATTTTTTCACGGTATAGACTCCCATGTTATGTGTGCCAGATTGCATCAGATTCGATTCTGTCCTGTTTGTCCGATTTTTCCACTGCAGCCCAAAATCTGAGCAGTCTCTGATTTTGGGGGTCGGGGGAAAAAAAAAAAAAAAAAAAAAAAAAAAAAAAAAACAGAACCAAAACGAATCTGGGACTGAATTCACAAAACCAGATGACCATTTGTGACCAATCCGGCCCCATAGGGATACATAGGAGGCTAAAAACGATCCTGTTCTGTTCTTTTAAAAACAAACAAAACAGGATGGCAAAAATTGGGGTGTGAAGCCAGCCTAATGGCCCTGTCTCACATAACGACACACCAGCGATCACGATAACGATGTGCAGAGATCGCTGGTGCTTTGTTTTCACATCGCTGGTAAGGTGTCAAACAGGTATCTCACCAGCGATGTGAAAAAAGAAGCACTAGCGATCCAGAATTATACCGAGGTCGTTGGGAATTTTCTCGCCTTAGCGTAGCATTGAGATCATTGCTCATTATCTTTGTCAAATACAACGATGTAGCGCTCCCAGCGGAAGCACAACGACGCAGGAATGACCCAGAGCAGTGTGTAACAATCAACGATCTCACAGCAGGGGCCAGATCGTTGGTGCGTGTCACACAGAACGACATCGCTGTTGCGTCACAAATTTCGTGATGCAACAGCGATCCCAATAGCGATCCCGTTAGCAATCTCTTTATGTGTGACAGGGCCCTAAGAGATTAATTAATCTGAGCCTAAGAATGCAAGATCAGATTGCAGGGATAGATTATTAAATAATCCCGCACCTTAGTGGCCATCAGGAAAATGCACATTTTTTGTAGCCTCTTTAGTTCTGCATGCGGATCATACATGTAAAGAGAATAAGCCTGGAGCCCTCCACCTCCCGGAATATAAACACACTTGAGATTATTGCATTGACTCCCTGAGAAGTGGAATGTCCCCATGAAAGTGTCGCTCGGTGCCTGTAGGGAACAATCTCCTCTCTATTGGCTGACCTTTCTCTGTCCCTATAACAATCACAGTCTGTAAGGGATTTACATTCTTACAGTCCTCACTAAGAGGGAGCTCGGCACATCACACAAAGTGACCACTATGATGCCCATCATCCGCACAGACGTTCCACACAATTAGCTACATTGAAAGTCACCAAAAATGGACCATTCAGCAGACCCCAATCAATACAAGGCATGAATTATAATGAAGTCGCCGAATGTTGGGGAAGGAGCGGGGTATGGTCGTTTTTCATTTTTTTTCCGTTAATGAAATTACAACCGCTCCATCTTTAATCAATACAAAGGTTTAACGCAGAGATTTACAACAGCATCAGGACTTTCATAACCAAGTCTGAGTCACCGCATACTTTCATCACATATTGCAACTTCATGGACTTTTAACATAAAAAAAATAAACAAAACAGTGTATAAATAGATAGACAGGGCGCAATGATTACAGTCACAAAGGAAAGAGGGAGCCCACCGCCATCAACGCATATGTCAGCTGGATGCACATCCAGATGAAGTGTATTGCTACATAGACAACCATCAGGTCCCTGCACTGCAATAGACACTGCCGGCCAATCAGAGGCCAGCGGCTGACATCGACACCCATGACTGAGCATGGCAGTGACGTCATGTGCACCCGTCGCTTATACGATGGAAGTTAGTTGCCGGCTTCATTATTTCTCTCTCCATATGTTGAAACACAGTGGCAGAATGGCAGGCATCTACACCAGGATGGGACTAGGAGGGGGGACATCCCCCTGCTCCTTCCATCCTCCTGCCCCTTCATTCTTCATCCCCCTGGTCTCCTCCATCCCCCTGCTCCTTCCTTCCTCCTGCTCCCTCCATTCTTCATCCCCCTGGTCTCCTCCATCCCCCTGCTCCTTCCTTCCTCCTGCTCCCTCCATTCTTCATCCCCCTGGTCTCCTCCATCCCCCTGCTCAGAGTCCTTTCAATTCATCCTCCATCCCCCTGCTCCTTCCATCCTCGATCCCCCCGATCTCTCCATCCTCCATCCCTCTCATCTCAATTTCTCCATACCCTGCCTCTCCTGATCTCTATCCCCCCTGCATCCTCTCCCCCTGCACAGCCTGCCGCCCTCTGCAATCATCACAGTCACTGTCACTGACAGTGTCAGTGCTGTTGTCACATACCCTGCACTGCAGCCTGCACAACATTAGTCGTCCTCCTCCATCTTCTTTCCCTCTGGGCAAAACTCCTCCCACCCGAGTCACATGTATGACATCATCGCAGGTCCTCCGGCGCTGAGGGAAACTGTGCTACTAGT
Organism: Allobates femoralis; assembly: GCA_033576535.1. Taxonomy (NCBI): domain Eukaryota; kingdom Metazoa; phylum Chordata; class Amphibia; order Anura; family Aromobatidae; genus Allobates; species Allobates femoralis. The sequence continues at coordinate 36,302,194 of JARQOC010000012.1, forward strand.
ACTACACACAGCCTGTGACACAGCAGGTCAGTGCTGCTCTTTAGATTTTACGATATGGCGCACCAGTATGTACCCCCACAAAAAAAAAAAAAAGCACTGCTCCTGGATCTCCTCCATAGGATTTCATTTAATAACAATAGTCCTCGCTGACTCTGATGCACCCTGAGTCAGGGGGACAGGATGAATTTCTTTGTAACTTTGGATGGTGGATAAGCCACCCCAATAGACTATCCTGCGTTAAAACTTTTTTTTTTTTTTTAATTTTCCTGCCATCCACATCCAGGGAGATTAGCTATAGTGCTATGGGTTGTAGGCGTCTTGATTATGTTGTTCACCGTAAACAAAGGAGCATCAAGATCACTTTTTTTGTGTTGTTTCAATACACAAAATAGGAAATATACATGTGCATGAAAATGTGTATTTCTATTCATTTTCTGGGAGAAATACCTCATTTCCTGGAAAAATTTCAAGGGTGCTAACACTTTTGGCCATGACTGTATATATCAGGATGGGGGACACAAACACCAGGCTATGGGGCACATATACCAGGATGGATGGGGGGGAAACTCTGTATTCTTATAGGATTCAGGGCCCATACATCTGACCAACATGAAAAGTCGAAATAATGCATCAGGGCCCATTGGACTCTAATTACGCCACGACAGCTCGATAGATATGTATTCGGGAACAGTAACTGAAGAAGAGCAGCCATCATAATTAACATTTCATATAGAAGCATCTTCGTAATTCAATTCAAGAATCGCCTGCTACAATGAAAGTCACTCAACCGAGGCCCAAAAAGTATGGAAGAATCATGATCTCACAGACCCTGATGAAACAATCGGGGAGGGTCGGATAACAGTGTGAGTGGGGGGGGGGGGGGGGGGTTTGCTTTAAAAGGGGCATGGCTACCGCTACAGATCAGTCTCCTTCCCCCTCTGGCAGCTGACTATACAACTCTTTCTTCTTACTTCCCCAGCAGCAGTCTTTTCAGTTACTCTACTATGCTAATAACGAGGCTCTGTGCTTTCCTAATAAGCAGGCTGAAACCCATTTCTATTGGGTGATCAGAAGATCACCTGAGTGAGCGAGCGTGTCCCCCAGTGCGTTGCTCATTAGGTGGATGTGCACATAGTAGATTACAACCACCAGGTAGTGTCAGACCATGGAAGGAAATGTCTGAACTCTGCAGTAAACGGCTTCTTAATCAATACAAATTAGGTTTATAACTTGGGGTCGACGCCTGCAGCTAATCAGTAGCTATGCAGGGGATTTGGGTCTCCGTATCAGAAAAATTAAGCTCTAATCACTATAAAGACATTTGGACAGTGCAAGATGGTATTACTGCTGTAATAAAAGAGTCCTGAACTAGAGGCTCAGGTCACCGCGTTCTGCGCACACTGATGTGAGACATTCGACAGCTCCATGATATCGGGCTCTTACCCCCATGTTGACATGATCCCAGTTGTACACAGCACCTCGCTAATACACATCCTCCCATTTAAACAGCTGGCGGCCTGATGGGACTTATTAACTTACTGAACGTCTTGCAAATGTCAGAGACGGCTTTGAAGACCCGGTCGGAGAAGTTGACCTTGACCTTGACGTATTTCATGTTCGGTAGCTGCAGTCGGAGCAGTTTGTGCTGAGGGGTGAACTGGAGTTTGGCGTCTGCTTGGATGCCATATTTGTCTAAGGTCCAATGAGTCTTCAGCAGCCATGTTTTCTTCTTCTCCCACCATAAGGCGTGATCTGACCAGTCCTTTTTTACATCTGAAAGAACAAAAATTAGAAGTTTGATCAGTTTTCTAATCACGCTTTGTTACGACAAGACAAACTGAATAGGTCTATACAGAATAGATGCAAGAGCCTGCGGATTTCTGCACGACCATCTAATATGCATGGTGGTGACCCAACTGTGTGATGGCCCATGTCCAAATGCAACATGCCCAATCCTTTGTTGTTGTGAGATAAGCGGCTTCCAGATGAGCGTGTCAGATTCCCATCTCTCTACTGAAAACACATGCCGAGCGGGTGTTTTTATAGGAGGGTCGGGAGGAATAAAGAGAGAGTTCCTTTAGGATAGCCCAAAGAAAGGTGTCACCACGTCCAGACCCTCACTGAAAATGTACTTTAAAGAGGCTATTCTGGTCTCCAGGAATAGTGATCACTGTTAGATCATAGATGCAGCATCCTTGAATATTGATTATACTAAAAAGTCAATTGGGATGCAGACAATTGGATGAAAAGGGTTAAAGGGTGCTGCTGTTGTAAGAAGATGGATGCAGGATCCTGGGAAAGTGATTTATTCAATGCGTTGTAGGACACTCCTTTAGAACAATCACATTTCAATGTGATTTAATTGTCCTGAAAAGAGTATCCACCCTGACATGTGTTGAATAAATCACTTTCCCAGGATCCTGGATTGATCTTCTTACAACGGCAGCACAGTGTTTAACGCCTTTCATTCCATTGTTAGCAGCCATTACAGTAGTTGTGTCTCATACAAGCAGTAGCGTAACTACAATAAGTGCAGGGGTTGTAACTGCACCCGGGCCCTGGAGCCTAAAGGGCCCCAAAGGTGCCTTTGGCCTATAGAAAAATAATAAGGTTATTACAAATTTGCCATACTTGAGGGCCCTGCTGGAACATTCACATTGGGGCCCATGAGTTTCACGTTATGCCACTGCACACAAACCCTCCCAGGTGAGCAAGTATCTGCCTCTGATCACCTTCACCATTGCAACAGAAGACCCTATTTTGCTCATATCTTCTAGATCTAGAAAATCAATTGGCTGCAATAGCCTGTAAATTCAGGTTGGCATCATGTCTATTATCTGCCAGGCAAGGGAGATCCAGGGGAATCACGTCCTCCACTCTGCGGAAAAGTGGGGTCTCAGCATTTGGACAAACACCCATCTAATAAAGGTAATTGATGGTAGCTAATTAAAGAAAAAATAAAGCTCATTTACTGATTTTATTGAACCCCAATGATGCCCTTTAAGCCTGGTTAACAGAGGAAGAAAAATTGGGGGGGTATAATATCTAAGGCTGGCTTCAGACTTGCAGATGCATCTGCAAGCATCTGCATGCAGACCACGGCCCCTATGTTTATAATGGAGCGCACGGCGGTCTGCAGATGCTTGCAGACCGCCGTGCGCCCTCATTGCCCGCCATTAGTGATCTGTGCGCACGCGGATGCCTGCGCACAAATCAACACACTCCCGCCCGCACCATGGACGCGAGATGTTGCGTCCCTGGTGCGGGCGGGAGTGTGTGATTTGTGCGCAGGCATCCGCGTGCGCACAGATCACTAATGGCGGGCAATGAGGGCGCACGGCGGTCTGCAAGCATCTGCAGACCGCCGTGCGCTCCATTATAAACATAGGGGCCGCGGTCTGCATGCAGATGCATCTGCAAGTCTGAAGGCAGCCTAAAAGCCACTGTCGGTTCCCCAATGTGTGCAAATTAGAATGCTGGTAGACCAAAGCAAACCTATTCACAAGAGGCAACCCTACAAGTCTACATTTAACCCCTTCATGATCCTTCTAACACAGGGGTAGAGAACTCCAGGCCTTGACAGTGCATGTTTTCAGGATTTCCTTAGCATTGCACAGGGGTTGGAATCATCACCAGCGCAGGTGAGTATATTATCACCTGTGTAATACTAAGGAAATCCTGAAAACCTGCACTATTGGCAGCCCTCGAGGTCTGGAGCTCCCTACCCCTGTTCTAACAAGACCACCAGGGTTAAGGCCCCGTTACACATGGGATCGCTGGAACATTGGCATCTCACCAGCGACCACATAGCAGACAGGCAGACTTACCAGCGATGCGCCGACACCCGACGGCGGTTGGGACCTGTCAGGTTCTTGGCCACAGAATGGGGATCGCTGGTCATTGCCCCTGTCACACACACCACGATGCGGCATGCCTAGCAGGAGATCACCAATCGAAAAATGGTCCAGGCCATTCGTTATCGATCAGCGATTTCACAGCGGGGGGGGGACTAAGGTTGCTTGCCGGTGCGAGTCACACAGTGATATTGCTGGCGAGATCGCTGCTAGGTCACAAACCCTGTCACGTTGCAGCGATATCGTTAGCAGTATCACTACGTGTAACGGGGCCTTTAGATGTTAAGTCAAGACCTCCTCAGAAAGCTCGTTTCTGGCCGTTTACTCCATCAACGTAAAGCTAAGTCTGGTGTGCTGCCCTTAAAGGGATTGTCCGTTCTAAACTGATAATTCTGAAGTATCTACATGTCACTCTATGTGATTGCAGACTTATCACTCCTCACAGCCCCCCGCACTATGAGGATTCACCCTTTGGTAAGCTGGAAACAGACTTTAATTATGCAGTATGCATGTTCCTGGCAACAATACGACTGGTGGGTGCGGGCTTAATACAAGCGGATGGAGCAGGCGTGTCCAACTAGTGGGAGCTCTATAAAAAAAAAAATAAAAAAAAAGAAATGTGCAATAGGGTCTTATCTCCAAATTATAGAGGTATATATATATATGGCAACAAGGGCCTGCTCACCTAATCTGGTTGTGTAAACCCACAACCAGTATGAACGCTTGGTCGGTAGCTGCTGCTGGATCCACACATCCACGGGTCACCGCGGTCTGAATCAGCATAAAAGGACGAAGTGTCGTATGATCTGCGCTGAAAGGAAGACCAGGACAATGGATCGTCTGGTTGAAGTTAACTCTTTAATCCTACGCGTTTCGGAGCCTGAGGAAGGAGCCAGGAAGGGCTCCGAATCGAGTAGGATTAAAGAGTTCACTTCAACCAGACGATCCATTGTCTTGGTCTTCCTTTAGTAGCAGCGCGGATCATACGACACTCTGTCCTTACATGCCAACTAGTGGGAGCGGCTGTCTAATGGGCGCGGCATTGTTCAATACACTTGTGTTAAGTGCTGCCACACCCACAAGTCGGGGGATCTGGCCTGGAACATGCATACCGCATGATTGTGGTCCATTCCCGGTTTAGAGACGGCGAATCCTTGCAGCACCGTGCGCTGAGAGCATTCATAATTCTGCAGTCACACAGAGTCACACAAAGCGATTGCAGAATTATCAGTTTAGACCAGTGTTTCCCAAACTCCAGTCCTCATGGCCCAAACTGGACACATTTTCAGGATTTCCTTAGGATTGGACAGGTAATGGAGTCATTAAAAGGCATCACCTGTGCAATACTAAAAAAATCCTGAAAATATAACCTGGCCGTGAGGACTGGAGTTTGGGAAACACTGGTTTAGACCAAACAACCACTTTAAGGCAACCTGGAGAAAAATAGGTCTGTCCTTAAAGAAACCAGTTGAATATGATGTTTTACAGGCAATACTCCATGACAGAAAAGTATGCAAGGATTGCCACAATTACCCCGAAACAGGCAATCCGTAGAGTTTGTGGCTTGGCATACAGCTCTGGTCATGCCGACAGTCGCTTACAGAGGTCAGACTGACCGATAGGATAACCGCGAGGATGAACGTAAACCTGTCAATCTGCAACCAGCGATTAGTCTTACACCACAATAGTGATGTTGGCGGCGATCCAGCCTATACCGCAGTATAGCTGCGGATCGCTCCCTGGGTTGATCCCAGCCCAGCGAGCGATTGCTCCACCCACATCGCTGCGGCATCACCGGCAACATCCTGCCGTGCGACACCAAGGCTGCGATGTTGGAAGCGACCGCGCACCCGCACATCACTTCCGACATTGCAGCCTTGGTTGACACGTGTGACGGGGCCTTTAGTAGTGCATGCAAAGTAGTTATTCATTCTGGGACAGACAAATTTGCATACTTGTCTCCCATGGAGCAATGCCGGTAATAATCCATACTCTCCTGGCACCTTAAAAAGGAGAAGAACAGTACCATCAATAACATCCAGAAAGATACAATCGTTCTCAGTCGTCACGTTATCTGACCAATGGCCCCAACTTGTAATGAGATTTCGGTTTCCTTAGAGATCTCCCGAAACTCGGTTCAAAGACATTCATTTCATTCTGAGCCATGTTCATCCGTGGAGCTTTTCAATTAGGATTAATAACTAAATTAGGAGGAGACCAAGGTAAAAAAAAGAGATTCATCTAGTGTTCATGGCTCGGGACATTACAGCAGAGATGATGCCAACCTGAATCTACCGGCTAATGCAGCCATTGTAATTCATGTCGTATGACGGTTACATCAATATCAACCCAAGGACGTCGGGTCCGAGAGCTGGAAACATTACTGGAAACATACATAATTTCCCCTCTTTACGGCACATTCCAAATCTGCAACACAAGGACCGAGGACAAGGCTGTGCATAGAAATAAAGACATTGTAACATTACATTCCACAAATCGATCAACGCTGCATTGTTCAATTGTAAAGTGCTGTGGAATATGTTGGAGCTATACAGATACAATGTGTGTGCTAGAGAGCGCGGAGGACAGGGATGACAGATGGAAGAAGAGGGGAAAGCTGCACCTCAATATACAAAACATGGCTGTTATTGGTCATCAGAAAGGGTTGATGAACATACAATTAATTAAAGCAATGTTTGTCATTTGTATGTTCGATTTAATAGTATGTTTGTCAACAATATTCTGATGATCAATAAAAACCATGTTTTATATAATATTAGGGTGCGCAAATGTTTATTAAATTATTTTGTACAAGAAAGAAAATGCCATGTGTGTGAACTGCGCCATAAGGTACCTTTACACGCCGCCACTGTGCCTAGCAACAGGTATCCACCGCACGTGCACTTTTTTTAACGGTGGATACCGATCGCTAATGCCGCATGTACACGCCGCCATTGTGTTGTCAACTCAAGGTATCTTTGTTCCCCGGAAGTTCCGACAGATCCTGCGGATAACTTCCTGTTGAATACCTTCGCTGCTTCCACAAAGGAATATGGGCGTACATCTTTCGTGCCGCAAGTACATAGGTGTGACAGAGTTGTGTATTCCGTGACGCTAATACACTGATTGGACAACACAATAGCGTAGGAAGGCTGGCTAATACATGACGCCATTGCAATTGTGTAGTGTGAATGGACAGCTCTTTAAATATGGCGCCCTGTGAAGGGACAGCCAATGGTTACACAATAGCCCCCACCAATGATCGCTGATGGGGCGCGGTATCCAGCACGCTGTGGCACACCCCTGTGAAATCACTAGGCGACGCAACATCCATGCCTGTGCCCAGTTTAGATGCCACTACCATGGCAATTGTGCCTTTGTGTTGCCTTGGGTTTTTGAGCACGGCTCAGCAACAGGCATCTGAGTCAACTGCAGGACACCGGAGGAACTGCCCTATTTACACGCCGCCATTTCGTAGCAATTTCATGGCAACAGGCACAATTATCCCCAGTGCCCGGCAGTTGCTACCTTCCAGTGGTGGCGTGTAAAGGTACCTTTACAGAACAGTACATGGCAATGATCCGCTATAAAGGCATGTTTTTCAGAAATTGGAGCTCTAGAAAGAAAAAAATAAATAAAAAATGTAACCTTTCCCTATTTGAATAGAGACTTTATAGATATATCTACGGCAGCCACTGCTCCGACAGCTCTACGGCAGCCAACGCTACGACAGCTCTACGGCAGCCGTCCTACAGGTTCAATTCCCACCAAGGACAACATCTACAAGGAGTTTATATGTTCTCCCTGTGTTTGCGTGGGTTTCCTCCGGGTTGTTCGGTTTCCTCCCACACTCCAAATACAGCGGGTAGGATGTTTAGATAGTGAGCCCCAATGGGGACAGGGTTGCAAACGTATGTAAAGCGCTATTGCTATATAAATATTATTTATAGCATCTATCATTTCTATAGATCTATAGCTTCCATCACTCTTGTAGATCTATCGCGCAACCATCATTCAGATAGATGGATCCATAGATATGACAGAATCTATGGTGACCTCTAATCCTTCTATTGATCGATATGCACCACTCAATAGGAATCACCGACCACAGTCTGTACACGGGTGGTCTTTTATTAATTGTTCCTCAGAATCCATAAATCACCATATTCTGCTGCAAGGAAATACTATGTACATGCGGGTGGGAAGCTGAGCAGCCACAACTATGTAACACATGTCAAGGCCTATACTGCAGAATAATTGTATCAGTGCACACATAGGATGAATACAATGGAGACCATTGTAGGAAAAAGGAAAGAATATATCATTATTACCATTTTGGGATTGGCCCTCCCCAAATAGGGTTCCTAAACCTAAAAGGGCCTTTGACCTAATTTTCAGTCACTTGATCAGCCAGTTAGGAATGCTAATTTCTCCATCTTGCTCCTTTTAAGACGCTCTCTAGTGTTAAATAGACACTTATTGTCCTCCTCAATGTGCAGTTCTTTAGTGCTGGCACGTCGCCACGTGAGAGTTGGCTCGTCAAGCTCAGATCCACAAGGCTTCTCTACGGCACCACTCACACACTACTCAAGTACCCCAATCCGGTCCTAAAGCTGGACATACACATTACATAAACGTCTGCTGACCCTCACCCAAACACATGCATGCTCAGGTTATTTGAGCATGGATGTGTGCTGCCAGGCACGTCTGTGCTAACCTTATATCCTCTAAACACAAAAAGGCATGCTGAAATCCAGACTTTGACTGCTTCCCCCATTATGTGTCATAGGAGAGTTGGCACACACTCCAAACAGCAGAGGATTTACCAGTCCTAACAAAATTGCTACAATTGGCCAAAAATGAAGAGATCCCGAATCCTGTAGACTCTGATCTATGAACTTGAAATATAATAAGGCATTCAATAAATTAATTTCTAAAGTGTGCATGCCCTTTAAAGGGAACCTGACCGCTCGTTCTAACCCCCTCTGCCATCACTACCTGTCCCTGCACCTTCCTAGCTGATCCCTAACCATCCCTGTCTTTCTTAAACTTTATAGTGCAGTTTCAGATCAATAACTTATATACTTACATATAGTCTTCGATGGGCAGGCTCCATTCTCCCCTCCTCACTTGCTTTCAGCACGCCCTGCTGCGTGTCATCATTCGTACTTCTGTTCCTCCTCTATTTCAAATTTCCCGCCTCCTATTCTACTGTAAAGCGGTCCTATCCGGCCCGATGCATTGTGGGCTTATGACGTCACTGGCTCGGCTTCGACATGCGCACTGTGCATGCGCGAGAGTCGGGCCATACCACGTGATCAGCCCCCACAATGCACCAGGCCGGATAGGATGTTCTGGCTAGAGCTTTACAGTAGAAGAGGAGGGGGAAAATTTGAAATAGAGGAGGAACAGAAGTACGAATGATGACACCCAGCGGGGCATGCTGAAAGCAAGTTTGAGTGGAGAATGGAGCCCCGGAGCCCACCCATCGCAGACTACTTGTAAGTATACAAATCATTTTCTAAAACATTAGAATGCAGTTTTAGAGCAGACAGGGATGGTTAGGGATCAGCTAGAAAGGTGCAGGGACAGGTAGTGATAGCAGAGGGGGTTAGAACGAGCAGTCAGGTTCCCTTTAATGAGTGCATCAGAGAAATATATAAATGTGCATATCTTTAAGAAAATACTTATTTCAGCCGCTGCAGATATAGCTGATGACCAGTTTATCTACAGCAAGTGAAATACTGGAAATATACACATCAACAGTTTAAGTAAATATATTTCTAAAGCGGTTATTGACATTAAATTCTCACAAGATGTCGGTAACAACCCATCTAATCCACACAGGCAAAGAAATCATCTATAGATGTCCAGAAATGGAGCAATTTGTAATAATGAGAAATGACAGAGAAAGTACTGAACACAAAGAAAGAGAGGTTCAGAAAGCCATGGAAAGTCATGACACCTGCAAAAACCCATCTGTAGTTCGAAAGCAGTCCTGCCACTTATTATATTTTATACTATCACCTGGTTAAACTGATAAGCTAGGTACCACACAAGAAACATCTGATGATGGGAAAAAACAGTGAGCTGTCCAAAGGCCTTTGCAACCTTATTGTTGCAAAGCCTACCGATGCCATTGGTTACAGAAGAATATCTAATCTACTGAAGCTTACAAATAGCAGTGTTGTGGCCAAAATCCATAAAATGCAAAGAACACAATTTCACCATAAACCGGCCATGATTAGGTGGCTCCCCACAAGATCTCAGATCAAGGAGAATTATCAGAACAGTTGTCCAAGAGCCAAGCCACCACCTGTGGAAAGCTACAGAAAGACCTGGAATCAGCAGGTACAATTGTTTCAAAGAAAGCAATAAGTAACGCACTCATTCCATGGCCAGTATGCGCGCTCCTGTATGCGCACTCACCAACCAGGCCTTCATTGCTGAACAAAAATCATGTTTAAAGAGTGTTTAAAGTTTGCTCAACATTTAGACACGCCTGTGAAATACTGCGAGAATATAGTCTGGTGAAAGGAGACCAAAATTGGATGCCAGAATACACGTTTGGAGGCCAAATGTTCAACTCCCCACAAAAAAAAAAAAAAAAAGCATGAAACAGTAAAGTGTGGAGGTGGGAACATCATGGTGTGGGGCTCATTTTCAGCATATGACACTAGGTAAACTTTATATAAATGAAGAATAAATGGACAAATGTACTGAGACATTCTTGATAAAAATCTGCCGCCATCTACCAGGATGATGAAACAAGGTTGGACATTTCACAAGACAATGATCCAAAACACACAGCCAAGCAAAGTGGTTTCAGAGAAAGAGAATAAAGGTTCTAGAATGGCCGAGACGATCACCGGAGCTGAATCCAATAGAAAATGTCTGGAAGGAACTAAATCTCAGAGTTCATAGAAGGATCTGCAGGGAGTGAAGAATGTTTGTGCGGAGGAATGGGGCAAAATCTCACCATAGCAATGCAGGAACATGTGTCTCCATATAGGAGGTGTCTAGTATTTAATTTTGTATGAAGTATCAAATAAATGTCAGTAGGTGTGTTCAATACTTTTTTCCTGTGTTATTTCTCATTACATATAACTTAATTTATGGACATCCATAGATTGACAGATATCTGTCACTGATAAATGTCACTTGCAGCTTTAGAAATATATTTACTTAGATAACTGGTGTCATGTTTAATACTTATTTCAATTGCTATTTATTTCATTAAACAGAAGGACCGTGCAAAAAAAAAAAAAAAAAAAAAAATGCATATCTGCTTTGGAACTTCAAAGGTCACAGAGACCCTTTTAAGTTTTACTATGAAGCCCCGCACTCAGCACAATGGATTAAGTCATTAGATAAAGCATCTAATGAAGAGGGAGGCTGCAGAACATCCATCAACGGAATACAAGCTCCCGACTGTAGGATCCGTTAATGAGGAGAGATGAGACACTCTCATGGCCAAGTCCCCAGATTGGGGCTTCTGCTACACACACACACACACACACACACACACACACACCACACACACACACCATGGGGGTCAATGCATCAGTTTAGTTTTGTAAATTATGTTAAGAAGAAAAAAAAAATAAATAATATATATTATAGAGTATTATATATATATATATATATATATATATATATATATATATTATATATATATATATATATATATATATACATACTTACATATTAGTGGACCAAGCCCATCCTAATGAAGCCTCTGTGCCATTTATTCCAGTATGTCATAGAAAGGGGGTAAAGCCCTTAAAGGGAATCGATTAGCAGGTTTTTGCTACCAAATCTGAGAGCAGTATAATGTAGAGTCAGAGAGCCGGACTCCAGCGATGTAGCACTTACTGAGCTTCTCAGTGTATATTTGATAAAATCACTGTTTTATCGGCTGGAGATCATCATTGCAGGACTATCAGCCGGCTGCAGGTAGTCCAGCTTAGTCATGAACTGCCAAATCTGCAGCAGAGAAAACAATAATTTTATCAAAATGACGGCAAGCAGCTAAGTGACACATCGCTGGAATCAGAGTCTCTGTCTCTACACTATGCTGCTCTGAGATGGGATAGTAAAAACCTGGTGACAGGTTCCTTTTAAACAACCATTTACCATATTAGCCCTCTGTAGGACAACCATGTATGTAGGACTGCGTTGGCGAATGTGTTCATTTTAGTAGATAGAAACTTCTAGCAGCCAATCTATCCACTAAGAACAAAGGATTGAGCATGTTGACATTTTGTATGTCCGATCACCCCATTTATTTCCAAAATGTAAATTGAAAAGACTCAATCACACCAAAAAAAAGGAAATAAGTCCATGCTCCCGACATTGATGATTGTAGATCGTCGGGTACAAATCAACCCAAACATTTGGCTCTCTAGTGGTTGTAGACATATCTTTCCTACCATAAAAAAAAAAAATTCTACTTAACCGCATTGTCTGGGAAATCATTTTTAGAATTTTTATTAAACACAACAAACAAAAGGTAGTGGTTGCCATTGACTTGACGAGACCAAGGTGACCAGGGCCACCTCATCTAGTGGTCAACACATTGGGTTCTCCAATCCATGTTCTACACATACCATACTTTTGCTTTCCACGTCACTATTGTGGTTTTACCCTTATGAAGCTGATGTTGGCCTCAAAACGTGCAGAAGAAATAAACTGCAGATGCTATTAACCCTTTGATCCTGAAGGAATACGCAAGAATCCAGAAGGACAGCGCAAAAGTTCCATTTATGGCTTTTTTTCCCCCAGATTCTCCACATTTGTATCTTGAGCAGTTCAGCAATATAATTATATTATTATATATTATATGCACTTCTCCCCACCAGATGAGCAAAACCAATCTCCTTTCATTTCTCGGCACCATCGGATAAGACCCTAGGCCTAGGCGCTTTGTGTTCTCCCCAGTTTTTCCCCCATAGGGCAGGGGTTCCCCCAGTGCGGCTCAGGGAGCAGGCACCCAACATTGTCCATGTCTGGTGGCTTAAGAAGGCTGGCACAGATCTATGAAAACAATTTGATTCTGGTGCCCTTTATGGCCACTCTGGGGTGAGTAAGATTATATAAAAGCCTCTGCCATCTGTCCATTGGGCCTCATGACCGTTGTGATACGCTCGCCATTTGCTGTATGGTCTCCTCCTTGCACTAAGGCAAGACACAATTCAGGTAAGTTGGGTTTTTTTTGCATAGAACTAAACAAAAATTAAGAGGTCGTAGAAGGAGCATCAACATACTAAGAATCGTTAGTGGAATGAACCAATTCCAATGCAGATAAAGAGAATTCATGGTCATTAAGTGACCACAAAACTGTTTATTCTGGGACCGGTCCAATTTGGTTCTCATCTGCTTAACTCCTCCAGCCAAAGTCACCAGGTCTACCCTAAATGACTACAGAGGAGACCATTTGTGTTATCAGAGGAGCACTCTATCCTTACCTCAGTCATAAAAGAACTGCCAAGCTACAAATCTCTGAACAAAGAGGTTATTGATCCGCTGTCATCCACTTCACAGCTGATAGAGGAGATCTCTGGACACTTCAGACCAAGGTGAAGATAACACTAAGAACCAGAGACATTAGAAGTAGAGATCACAGGGCAAAACTGATAAAAACCACCACTGCTCCTGATAGCACTATATAAGCAAGCATGACAGACATATATCGCAACATTTTACATTGTCAGCCCCAATGGAGCAATGGTGATAACCTAAACTCTTTATCAGCTTCATTCGGAGTGTGGGAAAAACACTATGGCAACAGAAACTCCATGCAGATGTGGTCATCGGTGGGTTTTGAACCAAAGGCCAGGCTGCAAAAGTTACTGACCCCTCACAGAGCTACCACATGGCACCCCACCTTCCACAGCGCTATCCACAGAGCCACCACACAGGCACACCTGACAAGCCACCACACAGGCTGCTACCACAGAGCCACCACACAGGCACTACCCTGTAACCACCACACAGGCGCCAACCACAGAGCCCCACACAGGCAGCCAACCACAGAGCCGCCAACCACAGGCGCCAACCACAGAGCCGCCACACAGGCGCCAACCACAGAGCCCCACACAGGCGCCAACCACAGAGCCGCCACACAGGCGCCAACCACAGAGCCGCCACACAGGCGCCAACCACAGAGCCGCCACACAGGCCCCAACCACAGCGCCACCACACAGGCCCTATCCTAAACCACCACACAGGCGCCAACCACAGAGCCGCCACACAGGCGCCAACCACAGAGCCGCCACACAGGCGCCAACCACAGAGCCGCCACACAGGCGCCAACCACAGAGCCGCCACACAGGCGCCAACCACAGAGCCGCCACACAGGCGCCAACCACAGAGCCGCCACACAGGCGCCAACCACAGAGCCACCACACAGGCGCCAACCACAGAGCCACCACACAGGCGCCAACCACAGAGCCACCACACAGGCGCCAACCACAGAGCCACCACACAGGCGCCAACCACAGAGCCACCAGCAGGCGCCAACCACAGAGCACCAGACAGGCGCCAACACAGAGCCATCACACAGGCACTATCCCTAAACCACCACACAGGCACCAATCCAGAGCCGCCACACAGGCGCCAACCACAGAGCCGCCACACAGGCGCCTACCACAGAGCGCACACAGGCGCCAACCACAGAGCGCCACACAGGCGCCAACCACAGAGCCACCACACAGGCGCCAACCACAGAGCCACCACACAGGCGCCAACACAGAGCACCACACAGGCGCCAACCACAGAGCCACCACAGGCGCCAACCACAGAGCCACCACACAGGCGCCAACCACAGAGCCACCACACAGGCGCCAACCACAGAGCCACCACACAGGCGCCAACCACAGAGCCACCACACAGGCGCCAACCACAGAGCCACCACACAGGCGCCAACCACAGAGCCACCACACAGGCGCCAACCACAGAGCCACCACACAGGCGCCAACCACAGAGCCACCACACAGGCGCCAACCACAGAGCCACCACACAGGCGCCAACCACAGAGCCACCACACAGGCGCCAACCACAGAGCCACCACACAGGCGCCAACCACAGAGCCACCACACAGGCGCCAACCACAGAGCCACCACACAGGCGCCAACCACAGAGCCACCACACAGGCGCCAACCACAGAGCCACCACACAGGCGCCAACCACAGAGCCACCACACAGGCGCCAACCACAGAGCCACCACACAGGCGCCAACCACAGAGCCACCACACAGGCGCCAACCACAGAGCCACCACACAGGCGCCAACCACAGAGCCACCATTTTGCTTATATAGTAAACGGTAAGGTCTGACAAATATTTTCCTTTTTCACCAATATAATTAGGAGTAGATGTGTCTAGAGATTCTCAGCAGCGGAGACATGGGAGATGGACTTTCCATGGATGAACTCCACACTTCACAGTTTCCAAGCTCAGAACAGACAGTGGAGGATAATCTTCAGATTGACGGTCCTTTCACCATACAACGCTCACCAGAAGGCACAACAAGAATGTTTAATGGGGAAATACACTCATCACATGACGTTACACTGGTCACAACCTTAGAGGAGGTCTACGATGATGGAACTTGTAATATCACGCTAGGTTTAAAGGAAGAGCCATTCTGGAAATCTCTTCACACTAATTCTGAATCATTTCATGTCACATGAGCAAATGAAGGCATAGAACAACACTGCACAATTAGGGACCACGTTCCGAAACCTCAATGTGATCTTTAAGACATTGTCCTTCTAAGGTTCAGTTTGTGTCTTACGCTTCTAAAGGGAGAATTGTCAAATTAAATAAACCAATAGGAACAGCGGCTGCTGGATGGTTAAAGAGTCGAGAGTACAATAGATTAGGTCTTTTATAGGAAAAGCAGGAGACCTGGCAGCGCGCCGTTGTGTGTAATCTCCGGGATTTCTGTGCATAACGTGTGTATATTCAATCGGTATCTCAGCCGTAAGACCCAAGAATGACTTGGCTGAGAGTTTTTATACATCATCGTCCTCCAACTGATGTCTGGATGTAGAAATTCTTTCCAGTGAATGGAGATAACTTGAGTTTTATCATAACACATGCTGCGCCAGCACCTCTATACCCAGCACCTGCAGGGCCTGCCAGGGGGACGGAGCCCCTCAATATAGAAATTAGAAATCCAACCCGGAAAAATAATTATAGCTTCATAAACCTGGGGGCAGTGCAGGGAAAATAAACACTTACTGCAGGTTTTGGATAAATGTGAGATTTTGTCAGAAAAAAATCCCTCCACCCCACCCCCCAAACCTTAAATATACAGGTAGCCAGGTATTTGGGAGGCTGAAACCATCAACACCTTTATATAATTTATCTGTTGTTACATTACCGAGAAATCAACAATGAGGCGGCAAGTGCTCCGAACTCTATAGGGGCCACAGGCTAAGCAAGTGCTCCGAATCCCCCCACCTACCACCACCATCTTTAGCTTGATTGACATCACAGGAGCTACAGAGGTTGGTGCCGAGTGGGGAAACCACCTCATGGGGGTTGAGACTCAGGGAGTGCTCCATCATGTCCAGAGATCTTATGTTTAATCTTTCTGTATTAGAACAAATAGGCAAGTATACATACAATTTTTGACATATACAAACACGGAGAATAGATCATGTTAAAAAAAAAAAGTTGAGTTTTCAGAAATGCAGCAACAGACGGAATATATAAAAGGTGTCAATGTATTTAGCTTTTAAAGACCTGCACACCAATGGGTGTGTAAGACATCAGGGGTCTGGGAAAGACAAATGACAACTTACATGGAAGCTGTAAGACAATATTTGGGGGGGGGCGGGGGGGGAATGAATGAACTTCCCCAGATTACAAAAATACCCAGAGTGAGAAGACATCTCCAAAGACAAAATAAATACATGCGTCAACAGGTGCATTCCCTTGAAGGTCACTAAAGCTGGTCATGGCAGGTTCCAACATGCAAAAGTGGGTGGGCAGAAATGTCCTCAATTGTCCCCAGTGACCGTCTGAGAAGGTCTCTTGGCATGAAAAAGATAAAAATGATCAAAGAGCAGCTGCCACCAACCTGCAGAACGAGCAAAAACGTGGATGTACGATCAAAAAGGTCAACAGGTGCCCACCAGACTGGGACACTGCTGTGATCCATACACTATATATATTTATTATGTATGGGATGTGCTGCAAATATTTATACCCTGTATACAACTCCCTCAAGTATAAGGCTGCGTTCACACATTGCGTATTTTGCTGCGCTTTTTTACGCGCGCTTTTCAAAATACGCAATGTGCCTTTTGTCTGCCTGCAAAGTGAATGGGAAATTCACTTTGCAGTGCAGACATTGCGTAAAAATACGCAGTGCGTTTTCCGGGAGAAAGCGCAGCTCCGTAAACAATTGATATGTCAATTGTTTACGCAGCTACTTCTGCGTATTCTCCCAGAGGGGAGGAAGAATCCTGCTTCCTCCTCCCCTCTGTGACAGCTGTGGCCGCCCATTAGATTTCACAGTGTATTAATATACACTGCGAAATCTAAATTAAACAAAAGCAAGTGAATAAAAAATAAAAAAGAATCAATACTTCACCTGTCCGACGCCTTCTCCCGCTGTCTGGTGCCTTCTGCTGCTATCCGGTATCCGGGTCTAAGTGAGATCTCTTCTGACAAGACCTGTGGTGATGTCAGAGGGGCGTTCCCAGGCACTCGCGGTCATGCGATACATATCACATGACCGCGAACAGCCAATCAGCGCTGGGAACGCCCCGGGAACGCCCCCCCTCTGACGTCACCACAGGTCTTCTCAGTACACCTCTCACTTGGAACCGGAGAGCGGCAGAAGGCACCAGACAGCGGGAGAAGGCGCCGGACAGGTGAAGTATTCATTCTTTTTTATTTTCCATACATTTGCCTCTGCTTAATTTAGATTTCACAGTGTATTTTAATACACTGTGAAATCTAATGGGGCTGTCACAGAGGGGAGGAGGAAGCAGGATTTTTCCTCCCCTCTGTGACATCACTGCGCTTTCTGGAGTAAAGAAAGCGCAGTGTGTGAAAGCCCCTGCGTATTTTGTTGCGCTTTATTTGCGCGGCCGAAAAACGCAGCAAAAAGCGCGCGCAAAAAAGCGCAGCAAAATACGCAAATGTGTGAACGCAGCCTAAGACTGACACTGGGCTTCACAAGCTCATCCACAGAGTCCTAGGCAGTGGCGCACACTGACAGGAAAGGGCCCCTGTGCAAGAAGCGTATATGGGCCCTTCGCAGCGCAATGGCCTTGTATGTGGAAATGTGCCCCCTTACCTCTTGGGCCCTTGTGCGTTTGCACAGGTTCACCCTGGTCCTAGCTGTGGGCTTAGCCCAGGGGAAGCGGTTTGGCAAAACACCTCCAAATAAGCCCCTACCTGGTGACCAGATCCAGCAGCTCCAGAGCGGCGCTCACAAGGTCAGCAATAAAAGCGCTCTGCAGTTTAATCATTCTCGGTGGTGAGACGAGCCCCATGAAGATAATAAGCGGCTGCACTGATGGCGGTTAGGTGGGATACATTATAGAAAATGAGTCCGCTTTACTCTGAATTATCAACCACCAGGAAGGAAAAATGACAAAAACAACAACAATACAGGAAAGGTCATTCATTTTGCTGATGTGACAGGTTCATATGGTTTTGGAGGCAGCTCCACCTCAAAATCCACATAAAATATACTATAAATTACACTTCAATGCTCTTTGATATGTTCATTGAACGCATTTGCATTAAAAGTTTGCAAAGTGTGAACCTTGCATTTCCATCCTCCGTATGAATTGACGACCTGCGGATCTGAAGCAGACATCTCTTAATAATTTAATGTAACTGATATGTTTCGCTATTTATGTATGGGCCTTCTGTAGATCTTACATTGACACTACAAAATTTAGCGGATATTCCACAAGTGGATTTGCAGTAAAAAATCCACTGCATTCTCGACACATGGTAAAGTAGCCTTCGATGTGGATGATAATGCGGAAGAGCTTCGAAATCTAATGAGAAAGCAGCCTATGGATCTCTGCGTAGGAAACACGGGTGATGCTTTATATCTTTGCCGTGATTTTCCCAAAAAGTTGTAAAATGCTCAGATTTTACAGTCCAGAGCATTGCAGAAAAAAAAATCCCTTTGGAAACCCGTTGTATTAACAAGCCATACGCTGCATTTACACGTTTTGTCAGTGTTTTCTTCCCCAATTGCAATACAATGGCAGCGACTTTTGAAAATCTGTAAATCTATGGTTTTTGCTACCATTACAACCACAAAAACAGCCTACAATGTGTAATGCAACCACTGTAGGCTTTCCTGTGACATATAAACTTCTAACTGTACAAAGCGCAGCAGTCAGATCCTAACAGGCCAATACGTGTCCTACATTCTAAGTGGATATGCAAAGCGCAGCAGCCGGTGACTGTCAGCTCATTGTCACTTCAACTGCAGAGCGCAACCAAACAAGAGCTCAAGAAAAAAAAAAAAAAAAAAGTGTTCCGTGCGCAGCCGCCAGTGATGATGTGACTGCTGCGCTCTGCAAATTGTAGGCAGCAGTAGACTGTAGTGGTGCCACCTCTAGAGGAAGGCACCGAAGCAGCCCCATATTAGCATCCATACATCCATACAAAAAGCCGACAGGTTGGGTTTTATAAAGTCCAAATGATTGCTCTTCACAGACGATGTTTAGCAGCCCCTCAACCTCCTCAGCTTTAAGGCCCCATCTCCCGCATCAATGTGTCGGCGAACCGACCAACTATCCAACTTGACCTAGATCGCTAAAACGACATTCAATGATCAGTAGTGAAATGTCACACGTATAGATCTTGCTAACGATGCAGCAACGATCCCGCGACAAGGAAACGAGACTTGCGGTCATTAGCTCGCCTACATCCTTCACTTCTCAATAGGCGAGGTCGTTAAAGACACAGATATCGAGGTGTCACACACCCATGCTGCAGGTTGAACGAACGCTCATCATTTGGTTTAAGGTCCGGTTCACAAACCTCCCATCAACGATCTGCCTGATTATCGCTGATCATTTGTACATGTGACACTGAATGACGTCGTTAGAACGACTGAAAATCCCTGACGTACTAACGAGATCGTTAATGATATCGTAGTGTGTGACGGGGCCTTTACCTTTGCAAGCTTCATCGCAGCGTTTTGTTTTTTTTTTACTTGCCAGAAGTGCTGGATCCGGCAAAACCGCAAATCCCATAGAGAATGAATGGGGCTTGCCGCAAGTTGGCCATTATGCGGCAGATGCTGTGAAATCTGCTGGATCTGCCACGAACTTGAAAAATTGCTGATGTGAAAGCAGCCTTAGAGATTCGGAGACATGCTAATGCCAGGAACACTGCGTTTTTCAGTATTGTATGCTTCAGTAGGCACAAACACCATACATACACAATAAAAAGTAGCGGGTCAGAGAGTGAGCCTCAGACATGCAGCACCACTCACTGCAAATAGCATCATGGCTGCACGAGAAATCTTACCATCCAATCTCTGTCCTTGAAAGGGAACTTTCACAACTGTCTTTTTGTCAAATCCAGATTTTTACTGAACACTGCATTTTTACCGTTTGGGTACTTTCAAATCCATTTTTTCACTGCTCATTAGGACTGCTGCTAAATGCGGTTTACAAAAAGCCTAAAGTGCCGGATTTGCCAATCCAGCATTGGTCAGTAACGCAATGTTGCCAGGATCCAGCATTGGTCAGTAACGCAATGTTGCCGGATCCAGATTGTCATAACCAAGTGCGGATCATCTTGCGACGATTTGCAAAAACATAAGATGTTGAATTACCCCAAGTTGCATATTCTATAACCTTAGACATGATATTCTCTATCAGAACCGTGAAGACCCCCCCCCCCCCCCCCCCCCCCCCCCCACCCCCCCAAGTATGTATTGTTGATGTCCACTTGGCTGGAGCAGATCATACTTGATATCCAAACGAGAGATCCCAACAACCATGACAGATACATCCATCGATTACTGAAAGGGTTAATCAGAGACGAGCCTGGACACTTCCCATCATCTGCTCACTCGGGACCAGCGTGATACGTCAATGACACAAACTCTAGAGAGAATCTTCTGGTTCTTCGGGGAGAAAATCAATTTCTTCACTAATTTTATGATATTTTCCATAGTCAGCTGGATGAACAAAATACAGAAGTTGTGTTCTCCAGGTCAGTAGTAATGTAGTTTAATGCAGCATTGGGACATGATTTTATGTGAGCTGTGACTACCGCTATAGGGAAGAATATAGAAGAATATCCTGACAGTCTTCTCCGACTTAAGAGAGGAACCCCCTAATGAGAGGTGGCAGCAGCACAGTTCTCTTGAACAGTAGGGATGGAATCTAACCCAACAATAATATGTCTCACATTTATCTACAAAATTCTCATTTTGTGTTAGTATACCGTAACACTTAACGAGATATTGAAGTTCCCCACAAGCTATGGTGCTGCCACAGTTATACCACGAATAGCAGGTGAATGTGTCATCAGATGGCTGGAAAGAACTCCTCAGCCGTATGATGTGGCCCGGAAAGTATGTACAACCCGAACATTTACAGGAGCATCGGGAATACAAGACACCTGCAAACTCGCTCTCCAAAAAAGCCACTTCATTGTGAGCCAGTTCTGTATAGTCTGATTTATACACTGAATATCCTCAGCTCACAATCTAATTTCATATATAGAATTTTACATCAGTGCAACTTAGGCCAAAACATTACGGCAGAATGGATATTCCTCATTATTGGCACTGAGAATATCTATGGGGTAAATCAGAATGAAGCCCTGGACTCAGATCTGAGGTCTCCAACCTATGGATATCCAGCTGTTGCAAAACTACAACTCCCATCATGTCCTGACAACAGGGATGCACCAAGATCTGTGGCCTCTTTAGTGGATCGGCAGCACGTTTCCATGGATCTCCCAGGGCAGCTTCACACAAGAGAACTGCCTTGCCTTAATCTGCTTCTGGGAGAACAAATATATAGATATGACTACTCTTATATGTGCTTGTAGTCCATGCAGAAGAGGATTTGGGTTGGGACTGGTGCGGGGCAGGAGCTACACCCACAGTCCGGAGCCCCCTTCAGGGCAGGTGCTACATCCTCGGCCCGGAGCCCCCTGCAGAGTAGACCACATGCTAGTGCCTACACAAGGTTAAGGCATGTTAGCCTCCTAGCATACAGTAAAACTTTGTACCCCTCCATTTCTTGCCTTGGCAGTAAAAAGCTAATAGTTTGGAAGCAGGAGCAGTAGTCTGCTGTGAATCACAGCTCAAGTAGATATTAATGAGTCCTGTGCCCTCCCCTGAGTCTGCCTGCATTACAAGAGTCCAGCTTCTACAGAAACTAAGTGCCTGTGTATAAAGGATTTGTTTTATGTGTATTCAATCATGTATTTACAGTGTAGGTTTTTATGCACTGTATAAATATGTGCACATAATCTCTTGTATGATGTAAATATAGTAAATATCTGTACTATGCAGATGAAGTCCATGGAGCCTTGGTTAAGAGTCTACAACATGGACACCAGCCAGTTATCCCACCAGGGAAGGACCTAGCCCAGGGTATTAGTAGCCCTTAAGTCACTATCCAGCCCTTGCGAGCTTGAAGATATGGCCAGGGGTTTACCATGGACTAGGTATCCAACCACAGACAGCTGTTTCGGGGTTGTTGCCCCTCATCAGTGGCCAGGATTCTGCACATAATCTCTTGTATGATGTAAGTATAGTAAATATCTGTACTATGCCTGTCTGTAATGACTACTGTAGTAGCAATGCAAGTTTGTGTGTTATAACTTACATACATGTATTTTGGGTAGTTATCAATTTAACTGAAGAGTTAATGATCAGAAATCAAATCCATATTTGCCAGCTTACAAACAGCATCAAACCTTCCATTCACAAAAAAAGGAGTCATGTGTGTGCGCGTAACTAACTGTAATAATGTCCATTTTTTAACATAGCTTAAAACACTCAGTTACTGAAACAGCTGGGTAGCAGTAACTGAAAGCAAGAGAGGAGCAGCCAAACTACTACAAAAGGTGAGGATGTGGAAGACACTGGTGAGCACAGCAACAAGAAACAAGGTAGCAATCCCAGGGAAGATTTCAAAGCAGACTGGGGCTTCAAGATCTTTCGAGCAGCACCAAGATATGCCCAGCATTGCAAACAAAAGACACATTGGTCGGCCAAGGAAACAGTACAGGAGATGAAATACATGATAACTTCCCTTCAGAAATGACAAAGATGTCCAGCAGTGTCATCAGCTCAGGACTACTGCAGCAGTCAGTGGCACCCGGTAAGGGTACAGACACGTGAGTGAAAAAAATGCTCCGATTCACGGATCTGAGAGTCGGACGAGTTTTGTCAGTTTTGGTCCGTTTTGCATCAAACAGTGATGCTACTGGCCGACATTTCCTGAGATCACATCCGAGAGGTGTCCAACAGTAATCAGAGTGTGGTCCGAGTGCAATCCGAGAGTTGCATGCGATTTTTGAATGAAATCAGCTTGGCAATTGTGTCAGCTGTGCAAACTTTGATAAGAGTTGGATGGTCCAACAGTGATACAACTGTGGCCCGTGATTTCTGTAGGACCCATAGACTTGCATTGCGAGTCTCGGACGTGAATCACATACTGTCGCAGCATGTTGCAACTGCTTTGACGTCCATGAATGAGATGAGGAAAAAAACAAAACGTCCAACACTCGGAAATGTGCTCTCAGACACCGAATAACATTGGTCCGACTGCAATGCAATTTTAACTCGCACTACAGTTGTCAGAGTTTCACGGATGTGTGTCTGTACTCAAAGACCACTTCTGGCCAGACTGCTCCGAACAGGGTATAGACACAACTCTGACAACTGTAGTGCGAGTTAAAATTGCATTGCAGTCGGACCAATGTAATTCAATGTCCGAGAACACATTTCCGAGTGTTGGACGTTTTTTTCTCATCTGATTCACGGACGTCAAAGCAGTCGCAACATGCTGCGACAGTGTGCGATTCACGTCCGAGACTCGCCAATGCAAGTCTATGGGTCCCACAAAATCACGGACCACAGTCGGACCATCCAACTCTGATCAGTTTTCACAGCTGAAACAATTGCCAAGCTGATTTCATGGGAAAAAAAAAAAAAAAAAAAAAATTTGCATGCAACTCTCAGATTGCACTTGGTTCACACTGATTACTGTTGGACAGCTCTCGGATATGATCTCAGGAAATGTCGGGCAGTAGCATCACTGTTGGATGCAATAAAACGGACCAAAACTCTTGACTAAAGTCATCCGACTCTCGGATCCGTGAATCGGAGCGTTTCACTCGCATGTGTGTCTACCATTCATGGAAGGATTGCAGACCAAGACTATACATTCAAACAACGCCAAGAAATTCAAAATAGCACGAAAAATAGGAATTGGGCTGAACAGGGCCGCCGTTAGGGCCTTACAGGCCTTACTTGAGTAGGGGGCCCGGCAATTTCTGGAGTGGGCGTGTCCATTTAAACAGGGCCAGGGGGGCCCGGGCGTGCTGGCGGGGGGCGTGGCCATTTGGAGCAAGGAGGCCTGCCCGCCCGGCCAGCACGCGTTGCAGGCGGCAGACCGGTGCTGTCTCTCCTCTGCTCGGCTGCTGTGAATGTGCCTGCAGCCAGTGCCGCCCGTCACTGCCGTGCGGCCGTGCGCAACCTGGGGGCGGCGCCGCACCCCAGCCGCCGCTGAATCCGGACTCTGTGTCGGGGGAGTAGCTGCGGGCCTTGATGGACAGGGGGGCCCGGCCGTGAGTCAGAGACTGCGGCGGGCGGCGGGGCCTCTGCCTTGGCCACGCCCCCTCACATCTAGCACGGGCCCTCTCGTCGATCACCACCTGGCCCCGCCCCCTCACCTCTTGAGCAGGCTCTGTCCATCACCGCATCACCGGAAGTCACTGGGCCTGGAGGAGAGGTGAGGGGGCGGGGCCCTAATCTCCTCACCTCGTCTGACTCTTCAGCAGCTGCGGCCTAGCTTCAGGCATCGGCAGGATGCAAGACTGCACTGAAGTCACAGAGCCTCAGCTGCTGCTGCTGGTGAATATCCTCCTCTGTCTATCTTTCTGTCTGTCTCTCTCTGACTCGCTGTCTGTCTATCTGACTCTCTCTCCAACTCTCTGACTGTCTTGTCTGTCTCTCTCTGACTGTCTCTCTCTGACTGTCTTGTCTATCTCTCTCTCTGACTGTCTTATCTGTCTCTCTCTCTGACTGTCTTATCTGTCTCTCTCTCTGACTGTCTTGTCTGTCTCTCTCTCTGACTGTCTTGTCTGTCTCTCTGACTGTCTTATCTGTCTCTCTGACTGTCTTGTCTGTCTGTCTCTGACTGTCTTGTCTATCTCTCTCTCTGTCTCTCTCTGACTGTCTTGTCTGTCTGTCTCTGACTGTCTTGTCTGTCTCTCTCTGACTGTCTCTCTCTGACTGTCTTGTCTATCTCTCTCTCTGACTGTCTTATCTGTCTCTCTCTGACTGTCTTGTCTGTCTGTCTCTGACTGTCTTGTCTGTCTGTCTCTGACTGTCTCTTTGACTGTCTGTCTCTGACTGTCTTGACTGTCTCTCTCTGACTGTCTTGTCTGTCTGTCTCTCTCTGACTGTCTCTCTCTGACTGTCTTGTCTGTCTGTCTCTCTCTGACTGTCTCTCTCTGACTGTCTCTCTCTGACTATCTTGTCTGTCTGTCTGTCTCTGACTGTCTCTCTCTGACTGTCTTGTCTGTCTCTCTCTGACTATCTTGTCTGTCTGTCTGTCTCTCTCTGACTGTCTCTCTCTGTCTCTCTCTGACTGTCTCTCTCTGACTATCTTGTCTGTCTGTCTCTCTGACTGTCTGTCTCTGACTGTCTTGTCTGTCTGTCTCTGACTGTCTTGTCTGTCTGTCTCTGACTGTCTTGTCTGTCTCTCTCTCTGACTCTCTCTCTGACTGTCTCTCTCTGACTATCTTGTCTGTCTGTCTCTGACTGTCTTGTCTGTCTCTGACTGTCTTGTCTGTCTCTGACTGTCTTGTCTGTCTGTCTCTCTCTGACTGTCTTGTCTGTCTGTCTCTCTCTGACTGTCTTGTCTGTCTGTCTCTGACTGTCTCTCTCTGACTGTCTTATCTGTCTCTCTCTCTGACTGTCTTGTCTGTCTCTCTGACTGTCGCTGACTGTCTGTCTCTGACTGTCTTGTCTGTCTCTCTGACTGTCTCTTTGACTATCTTGTCTGTCTCTCTCTCTGACTGTCTCTCTCTGACTATCTTGTCTGTCTGTCTCTCTGACTGTCTGTCCCTGACTGTCTTGTCTGTCTCCTCTCTGACTCTCTCTCTGACTGTCTCTCTCTGACTATCTTGTCTGTCTGTCTCTGACTGTCTTGTCTGTCTCTGACTGTCTTGTCTCTCTGTCTCTCTCTGTCTCTCTCTGACTGTCTCTCTTGACTGTCTCTCTCTGACTGTCTAGTCTGTCTCTCTCTGACTGTCTCTCTCTGACTGTCTCTCTCTGACTGTCTAGTCTGTCTCTCTCTGACTGTCTCTCTCTGACTGTCTAGTCTGTCTCTCTCTGACTGTCTCTCTCTGACTGTCTAGTCTGTCTCTCTCTGACTGTCTCTCTCTGACTGTCTTGTCTGTCTCTCTCTCTGACTGTCTTGTCTGTCTCTCTCTCTCTGACTGTCTCTCTCTGACTGTCTCTCTCCTCTGACTGTCTCTCTCTGACTGTCTCTCTCTCTGACTGTCCTCTCTTCTTGACTGTCTCTCTCTTGACTGTCATAGTCTGTCTCTCTCTGACTGTCTCTCTGACTGTCTCTCTCTTGACTGTCTAGTCTGCTCTCTCTCTCTGACTGTCTCTCTGACTGTCTCTCCTCTGACTGTCTTGTCTGTCTCTCTCTCTCTGACTGTCTCTCTGACTTGTCTCTCTCTCTCTGTGTCTCTCTCTGACTGTCTCTCTCTGACTGTCTCTGACTCTCTCTCTCTGACTGATGTGACTCTCTCTCTCTGACTGACTGTGTCTGTCTGTTCTCTCTCCTGACTGACGGTGTCTGTCTCTCTCTGACTGATGGTGTCTCCGTCTCTCTCTCTGACTGATGGTGTCTCTGTCTCTCTCTCTGACTGACGAGTGTCTCTGTCTCTCTCCTGACTGACGGTGTCTCTGTCTCTCTCTGACTGACGGTGTCCTCTTTCTCTCTCTCTGATGGTGTCTGTCTCTCTCTGACTGACGGTGCTCTCTGTCTCTCTCTCTCTGACTGACGGTGTCTGTCTCTCTCTCTGACTGACGGTTGTCCTCTGTCTCTCTCTCTGACTGACGGTGTCTCGGTCTCTCTCTCTGACGGTGTCTCTGTCTCTCTCTCTGACTGACGGTGTCTTGTCCTCTCTCTGACTGATGGTGTCTCTGTCTCTCTCTCTGACTGATGGTGTCTCTGTCTCTCTCTCTGACTGACGATGTCTCTGTTCTCTCTCTGACTGACGGTGTTCTTTCTCTCTCTCTGATGGTGTCTGTCTCTCTCTGACTGACGGTGTCTCTGTCTCTCTCTCTGACTGACGGTGTCTCTGTCTCTCTCTCTGACTGACGGTGTCTCGGTCCTCTCTCTCTGACTGATGGTGTCTCTGTCTCTCTCTGACTGACGGTGTCTCTGTCTCTCTCCTGACTGACGGTGTCCTCTGTCTCTCTCTCTGACTGACGGTGTCTCTGTCTCTCTCTCTGACTGACGGTGTCTCTGTCTCTCTCTCTGACTGATGGTGTCTCTGTCTCTCTTCTGACTGACGGTGTCTCTGTCTCTCTCTCTGACTGACGGTGTCTCTGTCTCTCTCTCTGACTGACGGTGTCTCTGTCTCTCTCTCTGACTGACGGTGTCTCTGTCTCTCTCTCTGACTGACGGTGTCTCGGTCTCTCTCTGACTGATGATGGTGTCTCTGTCTCTCTCTCTGACTGACGGTGTCTCTGTCTCTCTCTCTCTGACTGACTGTGTCACGGTCCTCTCTCTCTGACGGTGTCTCTCTGTCTCTCTCTCTGACTGACGGTGTCTGTCTCTCCTCTGACTGATGGTGTCTCTGTCTCTCTCTCTGACTGATGGTGTCTCTGTCTCTCTCTCTGACTGACGATGTCTCTGTCTCTCTCTCTGACTGACGGTGTCTCTGTCTCTCTCTGACTGACGGTGTCTTTCTCTCTCTCTGATGGTGTCTGTCTCTCTCTGACTGATGGTGTCTGTCTCTCTCTCTGACTGATGGTGTCTCTGTCTCTCTCTCTGACTGACGATGTCTCTGTCTCTCTCTCTGACTGACGGTGTCTCTGTCTCTCTCTGACTGACGGTGTCCCTTTCTCTCTCTCTGATGGTGTCTGTCTCTCTCTTGACTGACGGTGTCTCTGTCTCTCTCTCTGACTGACGGTGTCTCTGTCTCTCTCTCTGACTGATGGTGTCTCTGTCTCTCTCTCTGACTGACGGTGTCTCGGTCTCTCTCTCTGACGGTGTCTCTGTCTCTCTGACTGACGGTGTCTCTGTCTCTCTCTGACTGACGGTGTCTCTTTCTCTCTCTCTGACGGTGTCTGTCTCTCTCTGACTGACGGTGTCTCTGTCTCTCTCTCTGACTGACGGTGTCTCTGTCTCTCTCTCTGACTGACGGTGTCTCTGTCTCTCTCTCTGACTGACGGTGTCTCTGTCTCTCTCTCTGACTGACGGTGTCTCGGTCTCTCTCTCTGACTGACGGTGTCTCGGTCTCTCTCTCTGACTGACTGTGTCACGGTCTCTCTCTCTGACGGTGTCTCTGTCTCTCTCTCTGACTGACGGTGTCTGTCTCTCTCTGACTGGCAGTGTCTCTCTGTCTGTCTTTCTGTCTGTCTCTGTCTTTAAAGATACATGAACTCAGTGGTCATACTAGGAGCCCTAGGTAGCAAGGAACTCTCAAAGGGTATTTTCTTACAGACCTGTTTAGTATTACTATTTTGATTTTCTACTACGCGTTTCAACAACAGCCTTTTGTCTTCCTCAGGTGGGGTTTTCCCCATGTGTAGTGGAAAATCTATAATATAAAAGCCGAAGGCCACTTCCCTAGAACCCGAAGGTTACTTCCGTGATGGCCTCCGGACCATGGTGGTGACGTCATGCAGTGCAGGGAAGCCGGCCGGCGCCCGGCTACAGGGACAGGCAGAGGAACGTTCCGCTCTCGGACGTTCCGTCTGCCCTCTAGCCTCTCCCCTCCAGCCTCTACCCTCCAGCCAGAGCGTAGCCAGCGGGGGAAGCTGGGGGGCCCATTGCCCGCCACCTGGGGGGGCCTCGCACCCCCTGGGGGGCCCTGTGCTGACAGCAGCCGGCCACCGCGCGCACGGAGAGGAGGGAGGACGGGACTTCCTGTCCTGCAGCTCTGCCCGCCCCTCCTCTCCTACAGCAGACGCACGCCGGCCGGATCAGTGTGCACCCCCCACCCAGCTACGCCTCTCCCCTCCAGCCTCTCCAGCTTCTGCTCTCCTCTCCAGCCTCTGCCCTCCAGCCTCTCCAGCTTCCCCTCTGCCCCTCCAGCCTCTGCCCCTCCAGCCTCTCCAGCTTCCCCCTCTGCCCCTCCAGCCTCTGCCCCTCGAGCCTCTCCAGCTTCCCCTCTGCCCCTCCAGCCTCTGCCCCTCCAGCTTCCCCTCTGCCCCTCTAGCCTCTGCCCCTCCAGCCTCTCCAGCTTTCCCTCTGCCCCTCCAGCCTCTGCCCTCCAGCCTCTCCAGCTTCCCCTCTGCCCCTCCAGCCTCTGCCCCTCCAGCCTCTCCAGCTTCCCCCTCTGCCCCTCCAGCCTCTGCCCCTCGAGCCTCTCCAGCTTCCCCTCTGCCCCTCCAGCCTCTGCCCCTCTGCCCCTCCAGCTTCCCCTCTGCCCCTCCAGCCTCCGCTCTCCTCTCCCTGTCCTCTGCCCTCCAGCCTCCGCTCTCCTCTCCCTGTCCTCTGCCCTCCAGCCTCCGCTCTCTCCTCTCCCTGTCCTCTGCCCTCCAGCCTCCGCTCTCCTCTCCCTGTCCTCTGCCCTCCAGCCTCCGCTCTCCTCTCCCTGTCCTCTGCCCTCCAGCCTCCGCTCTCCTCTCCCTGTCCTCTGCCCTCCAGCCTCCGCTCTCCTCTCCCTGTCCTCTGCCCTCCAGCCTCCGCTCTCCTCTCCCTGTCCTCTGCCCTCCAGCCTCTCTCTGTCCACACTTCCCTCAACTTTGTACACACACATACACACACACTCTGCTATACTTGCCACCGGCCCTGCGTCCGCTGCCTGGATCCTCAGTCGACATGTCGCCGCCCCCGAACTACTGGATCCAATATAGCGTCCAAGATGTCTCGCCAAACTACCCGGACAACATATTGGATCCAGTCTTCCGGGGGCGGCGACATGTCGACTCAGGATCCAGGCGGCGGGGAAGACGCAGGGTCGGTGGTAAGTATAGCGGAGTGTGTGTATGTGTGTGCTGACCACTCTGCCCACGGCGCTGCGCTGACAACTCTGCCCACGGCGCTGCGCTGACCCACTCTGCCCACGGCACTGCGCTGACCACTCTGCCCACGGCACTGCGCTGACCAATCTCACCGCACTCGCTGCTAACCACTGAGCCACCGCACTCGCTGCTAACCACTGAGCCACCGCACTCACTGCTAACCACTGAGCCACCGCACTCGCTGCTAACCACTGAGCCACCGCACTCGCTGCGAACCACTGAGCCACCGCACTCGCTGCGAACCACTGAGCCACCGCACTCGCTGCTATCCACTGAGCCACCGCACTCGCTGCCAGCCACTGAGCCACCGCACTCGCTGCCAGCCACTGAGCCACCGCACTCGCTGCCAGCCACTGAGCCACCGCACTCGCTGCCAGCCACTGAGCCACCGCACTCGCTGCCAGCCACTGAGCCACCGCACTCGCTGCCAGCCACTGAGCCACCGCACTCGCTGCCAACCACTGAGCCACCGCACTCGCTGCCAACCACTGAGCCACCGTATACTGTGCTACCCACAGAGCCGCCTGTATGCACACAATTCATTTCACCGCACTCCCGTAACTATTAGTAAATAAATTATATATGGATTCTAGACTACCCGATTCTTTAGAATCAGGCCGCCATCTAGTCATAGTAATAATAAGAAACAGGTCTGTAAGAAAATTTTCTTTGAGAGTTCCTTGCTTCCTAGCTCTCCTAATATGGCCACTGAGTTCATGTATCTTTAATTTCATTGTTCTCTTTCCTGGGATTGTGGCCGGAGTGGATTGGAGCTATCAGAGAGCACTCAACAGTCTTTCAGGACCTTGCATGACAAATTCCGGTGATGCGGACGTTAGGTGATCGGGATCTCGCACGTGACTGCACCAGGAAGGAAGACGCCTCGGAGCGGTCTTGCAGCAGCCCACGGTCCTCTACCGCCGTGTGAATACCGGTGTTGTGCAAGGGTGCACAACCGGAATAGGTGAGCGGCAAACCCCCCCACCTTATAAAAGTTTCCCTCACTAGACCACCGGGTCCTTTTCAAGGTGCGCCTCTCTATTTTTATTTTTGCCTGTCTCTCTCTGCCTGTCTGTCTCTGCCTGTGTGTCTCTGCCTGTCTGTCTCTGCCTGTCTGTCTCTGCCTGTCTGTCTCTGCCTGTCTGTCTCTGCCTGTCTGTCTCTGCCTGTCTGTCTCTGCCTGTCTGTCTCTGCCTGTCTGTCTCTGCCTGTCTGTCTCTGCCTGTCTGTCTGTCTCTGCCTGTCTGTCTGTCTCTGCCTGTCTGTCTGTCTCTGCCTGTCTGTCTGTCTCTGCCTGTCTGTCTGTCTCTGCCTGTCTGTCTGTCTCTGCCTGTCTGTCTGTCTCTGCCTGTCTGTCTGTCTCTGCCTGTCTGTCTGTCTCTGCCTGTCTGTCTGTCTCTGCCTGTCTGTCTGTCTCTGCCTGTCTGTCTGTCTCTGCCTGTCTGTCTGTCTGTCTCTGCCTGTCTGTCTGTCTCTGCCTGTCTCTGTCTGTCTGTCTGTCTCTGTCTGTCCGTCCGTCTCTGTCCGTCCGTCTCTGTCTGTCCGTCTCTGTCTGTCCGTCTCTGTCTGTCCGTCTCTGTCTGTCCGTCTCTTTCTGTCCGTCTCTTTCTGTCTGTCTCTCTCTGCCTGCCTCTCTCTGTCTCTACACAGCACTATACTCTATATACAGGTCCACACTGGATGCTGTATTTGTGTATCTATATACTGTATGTATATAGTGTGGACCTGTATATACAGTAGAGTGCTGTCTGTGTATACAAGATATGCACCTGGCAGTCTCTGCATATGGCCAGCAGTCTCTGTGTATACGTCCTGCATAGTCTCCAATGTGTATACATCCCGCAGCAGTCACTAATGTGCATACAACCCGCAGCAGTCTCTAATGTGCATATATCTTGCAGCAGTCTCCAATGTGCATAAGTCCCACAGCCGTCGCCATTGTGCATTTGTCCCAGTCATCTCCATTGTGCATTTATCCTGCAGCCGTCTCCATTGTGTATACGGGCAGCAGCAGTCTCTATTGTGAATTCTCTATTGTCTATACAGCTATTGTGCATTCAGCCAGCAGCAGTCTCAAGTGTGTGTGTGTAATATATAATAGAGAGAGTGTAAAAACAAAAAGAAAAACAGCACAAAAAAATAGAAAAAAGTGGACTTTATTGCCCAATGGCGTGGCCACACATTGGGCAATAAAGTCCACTTTTTTCTATTTTTTTTGTGCTGTTTTTCCTTTTTTTACCCTGTTGTAAGGAGCCATTTGGATTGCTGGTTGGGAAAGCTTTGCACATAAATTGAGGTAATTTTTGGTGCTGTTCCCATTTTTCACTAAAAATATAATGTATGCTTGGGCGGAGGCGGAGCATGGGTGGAGGCGGAGCATGGGTGGGGACTGGGCGGAGTCTCAGGGGGGCCCCAAAATTTTGGCAGTAAGGGGCCCCGAAATTCCTAGTGGCAGCCCTGGGGCTGAAAAGAAATGTCAGAAGGTTCTCTGGACTGAAGTCAAAGTGTAAAATATTTGGTTGGGACAGAAGGCAGTTTGCTCCCTGAAGGTCTGCAGGGACAATGTCACACGGTGGGAGGTCCTGCAAGTTGGGGAGCTGCAATTCCACAAATGGAGATGAGGATTTAGTCAGGATTATTACAGGCAGATTCTTATCCTTCATGCAAGGTTATCAGGGAGGGGTCTGATGGGCTCAAAATGTATTCTGGAGCAGGACAACGACCCCAAACATCCAGTCAATTTAATTAAGAACCTTCATCAGTACAAAGAAGAACAAGGCGTCCTTTAAATTTTATCAATTAACAAAATACAAATGAATACTTTTTTAAAAGCAAAGCAAGAATATATATTTATTTATTTTTGAGGTTGGGAAAAGGGGGTGAGAGGGTGGAGAAAATATCCCTTAGAGGGGTTGTCCACTATCCGTGCTGGCGCTGTTCCAGCAGTGTCTAATCAGGATTCAGGGCTCACGTGACATTAGGACGGGACAACGCGAGCCCCACGTCCAATCACTGACTGCTTCTCTCCCGCCACCTTCGGAGCAAATAGCAATCAACAGAAAGTGAGTGGCAGCTGCTGTTGGCCGACTCATTAGGTCTGAAGGTTGGACGCGGGATGCTACAATGTCGCATGCGCCCTGGAATCATGATTACCTAGATTGCCGATACAGCGCCAGCATGAGAAGTGACTATAAGCTTTTTCATTTTACCTGGTGGAGACATGTGGAATCAGAAGGGGCTGTCCTGGTAATGGACAATCCCTTTAAGACTTGGGTCCGGACCTTGGTTGCTATAAGTTTATGGATATGGTTAGATGGGGGCAGAAGTGTCTCCTTTTTTCCCCCCGATAAGCTTAGATGCAGACAAATCAGTGCAGCCAATGATAAACAGCTTCATTGACAGATTTCTAGGCTATAAATCATCATTTAGTGTATAGAGCACTTGTGTCATGTCTGCACTATATACAGGTCTATGGCTTTTGGCCGTCTCTGCTAATATTAGAGATTGTGTCACTCTCAGGCATTTCCCCTTACTCTGCGCGACCGTCCCACCCCCTTCCTGACAAGGTTATGTGACCATGCACTGACCATTATTACATTTCATGGAAAACCAAAGACTTCACTTCCTCCTCGCACCGCAACGTGTGTTTCTTGGCTTCAGTTCGGTGTGGAGGTTTGAAGCTATACAAAAAGAGAAGATCTAAGAAGAATCAGTGTTGCCTCTCTAGAACAGGGAACCTCAGCAGAGAATTTCCATTGCCGTCTCAGGATTTTTAACAAAAATCTATAATAATTCATCCAGTAACATGAGAAACCGCACGTCACCAAGAGGGAGAATCCACCCGATATAAAAAGTGTCTGTTTTGATTTTAAACTGTTACATTTGCAATCAAGATAAACTTTAATAAAAATGTAAAAAAATTGACTAGAATAAAGAATTATTTATTTATATGACACTATTAATTTCCGCAACGCTTTACAGACATTTCTGTTCCCATTGGGGTTCACAATTAAAATTCCCTATCAGTGTGTCTTTAAAATATGGGAGGAAACCCACGCAAACACGGGGAGAACATACAAACTCCTTGTAGATGCTGTTAGTGGGATTTGAATCCAGGACCCCAGTGCCAGCCCCCGAGCCACCGTCGAGCCCAGTGCCAGCCCCCGAGCCACCGTCGAGCCCAGTGCCAACCCCCGAGCCACCGTCGAGCCCAGTGCCAACCCCCGAGCCACCGTCGAGCCCAGTGCCAACCCCCGAGCCCAGTGCCAACCCCCGAGCCCAGTGCCAACCCCCGAGCCCAGTGCCAACCCCCGAGCCACCGTCGAGCCCCGAGCCACTATGCTGCCACCTTCAACGGGTCCCCATAACAATGTTCTATGAATTAACCAGGAGGATCAGTATTTCACCAGAATTACTGTTGCACACAGAGCAGTAGAGGCAGAGCCTTTTCAATATCAAAATCAAAAGAATATCAGTTTTAATTTTTCACTCTCAATTCAGGTTTAAAATTTGTATTTGGTGAAGACGGATTTTCCCATTACTTAAATAGGAGAGGGCAGTTGCTGCTGGTAAGATTCTATGGAGGAGGCGGAGCGGGAGGCAGACAGCAAGACCTATACAAAAATCAATAGACTCTTTCCAGGATCATAAGTATTACAAAGCTCATAAAGTGGTAGCATATCCCAACTTTATAACAAGGGAAAACCCCTTTAAGACAAAAGTGTTACAGTTTTGCTAAAGTGAATGGTGTCTTTCCTTTGCAGCCATCTTTAATCACCAGTTATACGGGGTCAGCTCGGGTTGTGTTGTCTGTAAACTGTTCTAAAACTATAAACAATTCCCGCAGCTCACGGCGATAATTTGGCAGCGGACAGACGCAATCTGGAATCATAACGTCCCCACGAAACACATTATAATATTTATATATCTATATACATTTCATTATAATGTGATTTCCCATGTCGTGTTTAGACATTACAATACAGATAACACAAGGACCTGTTAGAGACGAGGGGCCCATTCTCAGGAAGAGGCAAAAACTTATTTTTATTTTTTGCAATCCTTGTCTGGACTAAATCCTTCATAAAACACCATAAAATGTGTATATGTAAAACAATCTGCCGTCCAAACAAAAGTAAGGAAAAGTGAAAAGCCCCTTTCTAAGGTTTTAGCAGAATCCTGTCTGGGTCCTGTCAGTGCTCCTTGCTACTCAACATCTGGTCCATTAGTGGGATCCAATGGAACGAAGCGTATTGGAAGGCTCAGACTACACAGGGCTTGATTGTAGTCTGTTACCATGGCAATAATTTGTTAAAGGGAGCTGTAGACATTGGGAAGTTATTCCCCAAAGTCTATTTGTAAGGGTGAATCATCTCTCGTTTTAGAGACTTTGGTTGCAAAAATGGACCGCAAAACCCTTTCCGAACACAGCTGTCATGTGTGTGACACTCGACAAAGAGGGGGGAGGGGAGCCGTATGGCCTGGGTCTCCCTGTAATATCACTTGGCGAGTTTTTAGATTGTCTTTTGTGAAATTCATGAAATGGTCAAGTCCACCAGGGCGGCTCTCCATGATGCTGGAGACCCCTTTATGTCATGGTTTTAGTAAAAACCTTTATGGTTTAATATTACAATTAAAGAAAACCTCTGCGTGTGGCCGGACAACCAGTGGCTGCAGCAGGAGCCTCCCCCCTATGCAGTATCGCGAAACCTCATCTTCATTTACACATTCATTTCTTTAATCCTGTTAACCAATACTTTGATACGCTTCTCTGTACACGCCAACAAGTAAACTGTTTCCATGTTCCTAAGGAAAGCAATTTATCACCTATTGAAGAAATCACACTTGACATGTAAGAATTCAACTGTTTAACATTTATTGGATAAGGACCAGATGATTGTCCTGTGACCAGAGTATTGTTCATGAAGACGCGGGTCAGCACGACACGGTGCATTGCTGCTTTCATCTAGGGGGA
The DNA here is from genome assembly GCA_033576535.1 of Allobates femoralis. Lineage (NCBI taxonomy): Eukaryota > Metazoa > Chordata > Amphibia > Anura > Aromobatidae > Allobates > Allobates femoralis. Next base: position 36,338,487 of record JARQOC010000012.1, read on the forward strand.
GGAATCAATGAAGCTGTTTGGTTTATTCATAGACTATGGGATAAGACATTAGTGAGATTACTGGTGGAAGGAACGCTGCAAAGGAAGATATTCCCAGAGGTCTCTGTGCTCCAAGGGGAGGATAGGGCGAGGCATTACATTTAAGGAGGCAATTTAAGAAAAACGGATGCATAGTTAAAAGGGGTTGTCCAGTGCAGTCAATATAAGAATAAAAGAAAAAGGATTACATTACTACTTCTAAAGTGAAGGGGATCTGACTGCTGGGAGCTATAACCCAACCCCCGCAACCCCCCCCCCCCCCTCTTTCCCGACTGCTATTGGAAGCCATCTCCCCCCCCCCTCCCTCCTCCGACTGCTGGGAGCCATCTCCCCCCCCATCTCCGACTGCTGGGAGCCAACTCCCCTCCCATCTCCGACTGCTGGGAGCCACACCCCTCCCATCTCCGACTGCTTGGGGACAACACACACACACACACACACACACACACACACACACACACACACACACACACACACACACACACACACACACACACACCAGAATGGTGCAGCAGAGAGTATACTCATATGTGAAGTAAGTGCTCGGAGCTGCCGTCCATCAAATGCACTCCTGCTGTATTTTATTGGTGATAGAAGTGCAGAGTCCTGCTGATCAGTCGGATCCCTACCGATCTAGAACTAATCACCTATTCTGGGAAATAGCTCATCTTCAATATACAATCCCATTAACAGATGCAAAATCTATTTAAAAGGGAATGTTTAATCAGAAAAATTACCCATTGTTTTAATCACGTTTACATGCTACATGTAAATTTTTCATAATATTGCCTTTTTTTCATATTCTAATATTTATTTAAAAAATAAAATCTTGCAATTTTCACACTGGCCACTAGTGCATTTAAGGCTCTTACTGCCAGTCCTTTGAGGAAGCGTTTTCAGCAGGCTCATTATCAGCAGAGGCAAGATTACAATGACCAGTCCCCAGTGACGAAACTACAATAGGTGCAAGGGTTGCAATCGCACCCGTGTCCTGGAGCCTAGGGGGCCCCAAAGGTCCCTTTGGCCTATAGAAAGGCTAATGCTACTGAAGAGATGACATCGGGGGGGCCATGAACTTCAAGTTACACCACTGCTGGTACCATCTACATATACACAGCTGATCATACAAGGTCCACCGTAAAGATGTCACAGCTCCGGTAACCTTCACAATGACTTGCACACACTCATTAGGTGCTTCAATAAAGAAAATAGTCAGTGTGAAGAAAAAAAAAAAAAGTTTATTTTAAGTAGTGTTTATGAAAAAAATAAAGCATTACTTAAAAAAAAAAAAAAAAAAAAAAAAAAAAACACACACGCAACAACTACTTAAATAAAAATAAAGTTTAAAAATCACAAAATCTTGATTTATACAAAAGGTCAATTTCTGATATTTTATTTATAGGGATTATAGAAAACCAGAGTTAAATGGCTTCTTTTGGCCAGAAACAGCGACTCTCGTCCATTGGTCTAGAGTGGAGTTAAGGCCTATGGATTTAAGTGGTGCAGAGTTTGAAGTACCGTAAGTCATGCAAGTGTTTCTGAAGACATACAATCCCCTTTAAGATGCAAGGCTTCCCTTTAAAATAGTTTTAAACACTCTGTGCTGCTGTGATCATTCTTCTAATACTTTGGACATAAGGGGATATTTATGAAAAACCTAAGTTGTGTATCATTGAGCAAGGAAAGGACGTTCAGAAGAACATTCGTTGACATCCACTTGACCTGGAAATTGTTTCATTCCCACAGTTAAACAATGTCCCACCGGGTTTTACATCGTCTGCAACAATGGAGAGAAGGAAGGAGAACTTCCAAATGCTATGGTGATCGAAAGGAATGAGAGAACATGGCTGCCCCCCTTCTCCCTACAACAGCGCCACATCTGTATACAGGTTGTGTCTGGAATTGCATCTCATCACAATGCACTCCAAATTGAGGCAGTCTGTACGGTTGTCTCTTTCTAATCATGCACTTTCCCTCGATTGCAAAAGAGATTATTTTTATTCTATAGAAGACTTTTATGCACAGCGTCTTGCACAATATTATGGGAGAAGGTCAATAGTGCACAACTATATGAAAGTAAAAGGAAGAGGGGTTGACATTGGAAAACCAAAGCAACTATGGCGGCGGACAGCCGAAATGTAGAATTGTATAACAAACCATTCCGAAAAATGTATACAATGGTTGGATTACATCCACCGGAGTAGGAGTAATAGACACTACTGGGCAGAGGCTCCCAAATCATTGAATCCCTTTATATCATTATAAAACCCATAGATAGAAAGGGGTGAGGCTACAAGTGTATGAAGACCAACAACCATTTACAGATCAATTATCAATTCCCTTCCCCTGGCAAGTCAGTGTGCACTGCAGAGTTTCAGGTATAAAGTCATGCTGGGATTTGTAGTTCCCCAGTAGTTGGAAGCCTCTGATCAGCGGACCTGGAGCCTTGGATTACCACCCAGAGAAGGAAAGAATCAGCCATCATTATTCTTTATCTCCCCGTCAGTAGAGCAGAGTCAGCAGACCCCATACACAGGCACTCAACCAACCGCTCCGATATTGGCAGGATTGTCCCAACTTTCATCTAATGTGTGTGGGAACCTTAAGTACAAGTCAGCAGGTAAAACATCCATCCCAGAGATCTCCCATCTTCCATCGGTGTCCATTTCCATACCATAAAGCTTTCTTCCTGCGAGGTCAGCTGCATCTTCACATTCTAGTAACCATTACATATACAGCACAAAGTTGACATATCTCAGCCCTCTGTAAGCTAATGCACCAAGAACTGCTCCGAAAGAAGCCGTCCGGGGCGCCACTTATCCCTCGAATAAAGACATTTAATGTCTTTGCAGACAACCAGACTGCCTCTAATGTCATTTTCTCAACAGATCCACACAGACAAGAGGCCTCATCTTTATGCAATTGTTGCGTATCTCTGCCCCAAAATACAAAATACCATTTGGTTATTGGGAGAAGCAAGGGTGGGAGGGGTGGAGAAGGGTGGACAGTTGTCTGATCACTCAACAGCGAGACTTATGATGATTCCTAGGGACAAGTAACCGCCAGACATCTCCTACACCGCTTATCTTGTGGGTACTTTTTCAACTTTGCTGCAGCGCTTCCTGAGGGAGAATGAAGCATTACACTTAAAAATCACAATTTAAATGATTGTCTGGGTCATACAGGTCAGTGGGGGGGCACTGGGTTGGTAGATGCTCTTTGCAGAGCCTGACTGCCACTTCTCACACAGTCAAGGTGCAGAGCTTGGCGGTTATGCTTAAAGTCTTTTAGCCCAGGTCCCAATGCAACTCCCAGCTGGTAGTGCCATGGATTATCAGGCTGTTGCATTGATAGGTCTCATGTTGGCTACAAACTTGCAAGACCTAAGTGTTAGGCTTTAAGAATGTAAAAGTTTTCTCTCCTAAACGTCTAGGTGATGGAAGGAAGTTGACAACTAGCTGTCAACTATGTTGAATGTAGGCCATTACCCCCGCCACAGAGAATGGATGGTCCCATGAACATTACAGCAGCACAGGTAGCGCTCCCGCTACAATGAAGCGCTATAGAAGGTGCATAGGCAGCAAGAACTCTTGGGTCCCGATGCCAAAAAGGTGGGTGCAGAAAATATCAGCACCACAAAAGAGATGGAAGACCTCTTAAAGAGTTTGTATTTGGTCTAAGGACCTTTAAGTTCTCCCTGTTTACTCTGCAGAGACTCTTCTTGGCTTACGATATGGATTTTATATGAGACCAGTCCTGGTCTTCAGTGCCGGAATCCTGTGAACCACGTGGATTTTTAAGATTCCACACCCATCACGTGAAAAGCAGTAAATAGTTTCTCCTTGTGCCAGACAGAAAGCCCATTCATTATCACCGCAATGTAACAGCAATTGAAGCCAGTAAGTAGCTCAGAAAGGGGCTGCAGAAAATCAATAAGTCAGAAGCAGAGGCCCCATCATTACGTTCTGCCATTTCTGCAGACTAATTGCTTTATTTTGAGCGCTTAATAGCCCCAAAGAAGTCACCTTGACCGGCTCCCTTCAGCAGTGATGCCATGGGATAAAAATAACCAGCACTATGCAAACCTCGCTCCCTCCGAGGGTGCAGAGCGGGCGCTCCGGACACTGGTCTCCTTTTCCTTCTATAACTTACACAACCTTTGGAATAGACTATGGCATTAGTGTGATGACTTCAACATGAATAATATTGTAGCACAAAAAGCAATGAGAGATGGTCCCATAACGCACCCAAGGGTGGAGGACGATGGCACATAAAAAAAAAAAAAAAAAAAAGGGGAGGGTAACCTTGGTTCTCTGGGATTCATTTTTCTTCTAGACGGTAAATACTATCGGCAGTTTATTCAGATTTTAGGATAGAAAAAGAAATTACACATCAACATCACTTCGATATTCCCATACAAAATGAATGGAGCGGTGGCACGCACAAACGCACGACCATCACTCAATTCAGAGAGGGCTTTGCTCTCAAAATCCTTTAGGTGAATCTTAAATTTTGGGAATAACAAAGATCTGCAATATCTGTGAATTGGGGTTGGCTAGAACAGAATGATGGGATATATCAAGTCTCATAGAAGCCATCCTGCTTGGCACAACACCAGACATTTGCACAGTATTCCCAAATATCACTTTTGCAGTTTGTGTTAATTGGTTTTGAAGGATTTTGATTCATGAAGAGCCGTGTCATGTACAATGTACATCCTGCTCCATACAGTGAATTCATAGGGCCCATAAGGGCCGACTTATGCATTGCGAGGTACTGATCCAATTTTTTCACTGGGGAGTCACCATGTAGGTGTACAACCCCTGGCAAAAATTCTGGAATCACCGGCTCGGAGGATGTTTATTCAGTTATTTAATGTTGTAGAAAAAAAAAACAGATCACACACGACACAAAACTAAAGTAATTTCAAATGGCAACTCTCTGCCTTGAAGAAACACTAAGGGTACCTTTACACGTCGCAACATTACATGCAATTTCACTTGCAACTTACTGGTTGAAGTGGACCAAATTCCTTAAAATGCCCATACACCTACAACACCCAATTGTTCATGTTTCTTATTCTCCTATTTACATATATGCTCGGCTTGGCAGACAACGTGTGTTCTTCAAGAGGAGAAGGAAGCAAGATGTTGCCAGACAGGTCCGATTAGGATTTATCTCCAGTGGGAGTAAAAGGATTAGTCATTTTAACACAACTTCTTCATTATACCTATATCATCCAACAAGGGAGAGTGATGAGATAACTAGTTAAGATGAAAAAATAATCTACCCTTGTTCTGGACAACTCAAACCAACAATATCTAATGTTGAACACCAACATTTGGAGCCTATGGGGTCAGTGACTCAAGGAGGCCATGAACCTACAAGAGCAGAGTGCTTAACACAGATTCAGCCATCCGCCATCTTTCTCATAGACATGAGCGCTAAAAGACTTTAGTCCAGGACTTTAACATTGAAGATTTCTCCTTAGGCTGCTTCCACATTGTGTTTTACTGGGATCCGTGGCAGTCCGTTGTAAAACTGACAGCCATGGATTCAATTTGGCCCCCATGTGTCCCAATGGGCGAGGGATCTCATCGGATTTTACCTAATTGCCATCCTAATTTTGTCAGATTCAATTGTGTCTGATTTTCTGCTGTACCCAAAATCGGAGACTGCTCCAATTGTAAGCACAGCGGACCAAAGCGGACACAATCAAATCCGACAGGATCCGCGCCAGTTAACATGGGGGCCTATGAGCGCGGGTCCAAGGAAACAGCTGATCGCTCCTCGGACCAGATTTTAACGTACTGAGCATGCTCAGTACACAAACTGCTGTGTGCCGTCTAATTTCACATCCGCAATGTATCACATACATTGCAGAAGTTAAATTTAAGTAAAGCAGGTGTTAAAAATAAAAAAATCTCTATTCTCACCTTCCAGTGATCCCCCGATGTCGGCATCTATCTGCGATGGCTTACAGGACCTGCCGTTGCTTGGTTCATGTGACCGATGATGCAGATTGTCCCGTAGCCCCGCCCAGCCAGGTCCTGTAATCATCGGGAGCTAGATACCGACGTCGGGGGAATCACTGGAAAGGTGAGAAGAGAGACTTTATTTTTAACCCCTGCTTTACTTAAATTTCACTTCCGCAATGTATGTACCGTATATACTTTGGGGAAGTGAAAGTGCCCCGCACAGCTCTGTGTCCGGACCCGTGAAAATCACAGACCCGACACAGAAATAGGTCACCTCCGATGGTGTCCTTTCCTGTCCGTGGGATCCTGCAAAAAGTAGGATCCCACGGACAGGAAAAATAACGCTATGTGAAACCAGCCTTAGGGTAGGACAGCAATGTCTGATCGATGAAGGTGCAAACCCCATCACATCAGCTGTTCAGGGTTGCTGCCGTTCAGCTATAACTGCTCAGTTGCAGAACTGCTTAGCATGGTCAACTGTATAATCCATGCTGGCTAATGCATATCTGCTTGTGAAATGCAGGAACTACTGGGCATGCTCAGTGTGCTACAACAGATGGACGGTTTCGCCTCGTCCCGATCCATCAACCCATTGAACCCCATTCTACTTTTGGACAAATCCAGAGGCATCTTGATTTTAGTCGAAAAACGCAAACTTCATGTGGCCAGAGATAGTGACAAAAAAAACTCATGTGTCAGGATCAGGGTGAATCCTGATGCCAACGTATGCACCTGCGGCCTCATTTTAAATATAGGGATAAGGATGCTTCAGGATTTGGACGGATTACAACACAATACAAAAAAACGCTAGTGTGAAATCACCCAAAGTGAGTAGATTTGGCCACTGGCGGCACAGGATGTCGCACCTCCACCGATGACCTCTCCTAATGATAGATTATCAATATTAAAGTCCTGGACAATCCCTTTAAACCAGATGAATGAATATTCATGTGTTTCCAAAAGGAAAGAGCCAAGATGATCACCCCCAGCGACTCCTTATCTGAACAACAAGAGGGATTGGGCATTAATATTCAAATTGCACAAGCTTTATCTCTCATGGTGGGTTTACACGCCGCGATATCGTTTCGATATCGCAACTCAATGGCGCGGGAGCGCGCAATTAGTGCACGTTCCTCCCGCATCGCATTGAATGTTTACACGCTGCGATATCGGAATACAACGTCCGTGCGATGTCTCCGCCTCCCAACCCAGGATCGCATAGTTAACATGGGAGTGAATGGGTGACGTATCAAATCGCATCGTAATTGGGCGTTTACACAGCACGATCGGCTCCAATCTCCCTTCAATATCGGGGCATTGAATAGCACGCTCATTCGATCCCCGATATCGCATTGACATCGTTCCTGCATCGTATTGGACGTTCACACCATACAACGCAGGAACGATATCGGCTCCAACGATCGAACCACGTGACTTTTCATTGAAATTGTACTGCGATATCGCGACGTGTAAACCCGCCATCACCATCGTCTGTCAGGGGTAGGGGAGTTAGGCTGCTTTCACACTAAGATTTTATTTCCTTCCGCGGGATCGTACTTTTTGCAGGACAGAACAGGAAAAAAAACAGCATCAGAGGTGACCTCCAGATGCTATTTCTGAGTCCAGGTCCGTGATTTTCATGGGGCCGGACACAGAAAGCCCGAGCCTGCAAGTGAACAAAGGGTAAAAAAAAAAAAAAAAAAAAAAAAAAAAAAAAAAAAAGCAAACACATCCTCACCTCTTCAGCGGTGTCCCGCACTGTCTCGCTCCTCGGGCAGAAGGACCTGGCGTTGCCTGGCAATCCGATCAGCTGAGCGGTCATGTGACCTTTTAGCTGATCGGGTTGTCACATGACCTCGCGGTTTTAATCGTCCGCCGGCCAAAATTGATCGACGGGCGACATATTTAAACCGTGCGGTCATGTGACAACCCGATCAACTAAAAGGTCACATGACCGCTCAGCTGATCGGGTTGCCAGGCAACGCCAGGTTCTTCAGCCCCAGGAGCGAGACACCGCCGGACACCGTCGGAGAGGTGAGCATGTTTTTTTTTTTTTTCTACATTTTTAACCCTTTGTATAGTTAATTTCACTTCCGCAATGTAAGTATGTATATATGCGGAAGTGACAGTAAAGGGGAACAGAGCAGTTTTAGTGTACGGAGTATGCTCAGTACACTAAAAATCAGGTCCGAGAAACGATCCTGTGTTTTCTCGGACCCGTGCTCCATAGGCCCCCATGTTAAAGACCGCGGATCGGGTCGGATCCGATACGGTTAGATTTGGTCCGCTAAGCAGTCTCCGATTTTGGGCACCGCAAAAAAAAAAATAAATTTAAACATCGTAGAGAATCGGATCTAACACAAACCGGATGGCAACAAGGCGAAATCCGATCCGCTCCCCATAGGGATACATGGGGGTCAAATTGGATGGCAAAAAAAATAAATAAATAAATTATTCTTAGAAAGTAGCCTTAGGAGGTCTCCACACACACAATACTGTTGGCGGCCAGCTAGTTGTCTGACTTTAGTCTAGTGTGAATGGGGGCCTTAAGGAAAAATGCTTAAGGCCCAGTCACACATAACGACGCACCAGCGATCACGATTTGTGCAGAGATCGCTGGTGCATCGTTTTCACATCGCTGGTAAGATGTAAAACAGGTATCCCACCAGCGATGTGAAAAATTACGCATTAGCAATCCAGAATTATACCGAGGTTGTTGGGAATTGTCACTCCATAGTGTAGGATTGAGATCCTTGGTCATTATCTTTGTCAAACACAATGATGTAGCGCTCCCAGCAGGAGACCAATGATGTAGAGATGACCCAGAGCAGTGTGTAATGATCAATGATCTCACAGCAGGGGCCAGATCGTTGGTGCGTGTCACATCGACATAGTTAGCGGGATCGCTGTTGCGTCACAAAATCTGTGACGATACAGCGATCTCGTTATGTGTGACAGGGCCTTTAGCTATCTTAAGGGTCCAGCTTGCTGCCCTTAATCACCAATGTAATAGATAAGAGAATAGATAATGTAACATACAGACAATTGCAAAATCTTTATCTCTGTACAAAGAGCAAGTTTCATTGTGGTGATGGTGACGGCCTGGATATGACAGCTTCCTAAAGAGGCAGAAGGGTAAGGGTATGTCTCACATACCGAGATCGCTAACGAGATCGTTACTTTTGTGACGCAATAGCGATCTCAGCAACGACATCGCTACGTGCGACAGGGTGTAACGATCTGGTCCCCTGCTGCGAGATCGGCAATCGTTACACAGCCTCCTGGTTCATTTTTTGGTCGTTGCGCTCCCGCTGGGAACGCTGTATCGCTGTGTTTGACACCTTACCGACGATATCGTTGGCAACACATAATGAGATACGTAGGCGTGCACGCATCTGAGAAGGAAATACAACGACTGAACAATATCGTTGAAGAAATCGCTAGGGTGGACATATCGTTGTATAGATCGGCGTGTTTGAATACCAAGTAGCGATACCGATAATGACTCATCAGCGATCCCGGGAGCCATGTCGTTATCGGGATCGCTACTGCGGTCGTTACGTCTGACCGGGCTCGTAGCAGTCACTGAGGACAATCCCTGGATATCATTATCAGAAGTAATTAAGAAATATCACTAATCAGATTGTAAACTAAACATGCAACAAATGAGACTAACCCAGTTAAGAAATACAAGATTTCTTTTAAAAAGTCAGCGACCAAATCCAGCCTGAGTCACATCGGCCAGAGGAGGGGACGATGTGGAGATAGAAATGTCGGGTGTCTGGCCAGGAATATCGGCATGCTTTACTAGGCCTGACAAGGTTTCATAGGAGCAATTGTTCAGATTATCTACTGGTGTAAACATAAAATCACCCGATAAACGAGCGCTGAAAATATCACTATTTGCAATGCAAAGGCTAAAAGCTGCAGCAAAGCCTCCAACCGAAACCACAGCAGACGAGTCCTGCGTGCACTCGCATTTAACAGACCAACACAATTTGCATAACAGGCGGCCATGTTTACTAACAAATATAGATATGTGTCAAACATCAGACATTGGATTAGGTTCGGCGCTCACTGGTTGCTGCTGTGTGAGCTCGCCAATGACAAATGTAGAAATTGGCAGAGCGGAGCGCACACTTACACTTTTCAGTAGGAACAGACTGCTGACGAGAGGGTGGGGTGGAATTAACGGTGGTGTTGATGTTCTCCTAGAGTTTCTTTTCAGCCTATTTCAGATGATATTTTCTTGGGAGTGGTGGTCATTAAAATTGGCCATCCATAAGGCTAACACCGCTTTCATTTATGGCTCTCCACCCTCCTGCAGACTCCTTCATCCAGTGTGACTCAAGGATAAATTAACCAAAATAGGATGTGTTACTGTGAGGCTTAATTTACACATTCACACTTTTGGAGTCAAGATATGTCTAGGAGAAGGGACGAGGGAACCTTTCAGTATCCGGTTAGGTTTGTTGAACTTCCCGGTGTTCAGTACACCTGTTTGGGTGCTTTCTGTTGCAAATCTCTGGAGCGAGCGTCGCTGTGGTCGGGTACAGTTGGTGCTTGGTCCAGTGCGAGGTGCGTACAGTGTTTGATTGGCTAGCACTGGGCTTAGTAGCACAACCCTGCCCTCCCTCCCCTGGAAGTGTTTCTTATGTCTTGATGTATTTGGGCTGAGAGCTGAACTGGCAATCAGTGACTTCCATTGAGGTTCAAGTCAGGTTTGGTTTCATGAATTCAGCTGCACCGTCCAAACCCATTCAACTAAAAAAGGTTTGCTAATCTCTACCTATGAGGCTGATGTGTTCATAGATCAGTGGCCGGTCTGTGCATCGTGGTCTGTTCTCAGAATGTGAATCCAGCAGTAATCAGACAGATCAAGATTAGAGATGAGTGAACACGTGGAATTTAGGGTTCCAGTGGCTCAACCGGACTTCATATAAAGTTCTGTTCTGGACTCAAACTTGACCTGAACATCATGTGAAATCACCGATTGGATAGCCCAGCTCTTTGCTCACATGCAGGGAACCATAAACAAAGCACTTCCGGGGAAGGGAGGGCAGGTTTTCATTTTTGTTTGTACACACTACATCCAATGCCTGAGATTTTGCCCCCAGTGCAGCCGATCAAACACCACAAGCAGCTAGCACTGGGCTGAGCACTGAGTGTACTCTAACGGTCGCTCCAGCGGAAAGCACGTGAACTTTGAACCCTGATTTCTTGTAAAGTCTGTGTCCAGCACGAACACCAAACTTTAAAGAATGTGTTGCTCATCTCTGACCAGGATGAACCCACTAGTGAATTTGGTGCATCTTTCAGATACTGCCACTCGAATCGTAATTTGGAAAGGTGGAAATTGTAATAAACTTGTTGGCTGCACTTGTACACACACCATGTCCCAGCTAGCGTCCATCTTTCCTTTCAAAAGTTGGCGGAGATAGCTAGGACCGATGCAAAAACAGTGAACTTTTTTGTGCAGTTTTATCCATGGCTGTGGAGTAGGAGTCGGTATAAAAGTGGACCTACTCCTAAAATATATAAGGCTGCTTAGTACACTAAAACTGCTCTTTACCATCTAATTGCACTTCCGCAATGTATATACATACATCGCGGAAGTGAAATTAAGTAAAAGCAAGTGTTAAAAATAAAAAATATATATGCTCACCTCTCCGGCATGTCCCCCGATGTCGGCATCTATCTTCCACGGCTTGAAGACCTAGCTGGGTGGGGCTAACTGATCATCTGATTGTCACATGATCAGTTACTGTGGTCATGTGATCGGTCACATGATCAGTTACTGTGGTCATGTGATCGATCAGCTGATAAGGTAGCCCTGCCTCCCCATTTATTTATTCATTACACATTGCGGGAGTGAAAGTGGTGGGCTTTCTGTGTCCGGATCCGTGAAAATCATGGACCCGTACACAAAAGGCATCCGGGTCACCTCCAATGTGATCTTTTTCCTGTCCATGGGGGTCCTGCAAAAAGTAGGATCCCACAGACAGGAGGAGGAAAAAAAAAAAAAAAAAAAAAAAAAAAAAAAAAAAAAAAAAAAAATCGCAATGTGAAGGCAGCCTAATAAATTGGGCACAGTAGTTCAATGCAGAATGTGCTGAATATTATGAATGTTCTATCTACATCACTTTATTGTCTCGTAATAATGATTAAAGCCTGATGTTCACATTGTACTACAATAAATTGATCACTTGAACATGCGCCGTGTAATGAGACAGTAGGAGTCGTGAAGTCAGAGTTAGGGAAATTGAGGAGTCGGTGGTTTAGCTTACTGACTCCACACCCTGGTTTTATCCATTGCTTGAAAATAAAAAGTAAAAAGATAACGGCACCCAACAGCGTAATGAACCGTTAACCGGTAACCATCACATAGCCTGGGTGACTCACGCTCATATCAGTAATTGTGGGCTGTACACATCATTCACGCTGCGGATTTAACACGCTGCCACTGTGTGCTGCAGCCGGTGTGTACATACAGCAGACAGCCTGTTATCTGACATGTTTACTCTCACCGAGTACCAACTATGTATTCAGCTATTTATACACCCACGGGTATACACGTCTCACAAGAGGAACAAGCGAAATGCATTCAACGAAAAAGATAAAAATGGCAGGACATGGTCAAACGCGCTGTTAAAAGGATCAAGACTGAAAAGATTCAATAACTAAAGCCACCGATACACAAGAAAAAGATGGCGATAAAGAATTTAACGGGGGTTGCCAGAAAAGTTAGTTTTATGGCCTTTTATGGGCCAACAGTTGAACGGGACGACTGCTGTTTACATACACTCGTCGTGTGATTATGACTTATGCAATCTAACCCCAGCCCCTTCTCTCCTGGAGCCACAGGGCCAAAAATCACTCTAGGCGGAATGATTCACCAGTATAGATAAAAGAGCCGACAATGATTACCAGAGCATTGCTACAGCGCCACCCATGACCAAGGGCTGTATTGCAACTCAGCCACACTGACGTGAAAGGAGCCGATCAGCAACATCCCACCCAACAGAGGTGCTGCTGTTTGTAAAAGAACGCAGACATATTTTTTCTAACCTTTTAAGTAATTTTTCCAGCACACCATTTTATAGATCTCGGTTTACCATCAGTGGATGCAACGAAAACTTGTTTCCATTCAAAACCAGAACCGAGATTGCTAATAGCTCAATGAAATATGAGAAAATTGCAGAACATTATTATGCGGTGCTTAAAGGGGATGGAGGGATGTCCTTTAAATACACATCCCCTGTAACAGATAGATTATAAATGTCCAGCTTCAAAACTCCCATTGATCCAAAGACAGGGGGCCCAATGGGAATAAGGGAAAAAGTCCAGCTTTCCATTAGTACACCCAGGAGCTCCCCTCTATTCATTAAACTTCTTCCAATAACTGCATTGCCCAAAAAGTAGTTAACTATCCATGCGTTTTGAATGTTGCAGCCAAAATGCGTGGATAGTTAACTACTGAAATTTGGGCAACACTCTGTAGTGTAACTTTGAGTTCATGGGTCCCGATGTGAAAGCTAAGCCAAGGACCCCAGTGAGTACAAATCTGTAATAGCATTAGTCTTTTTCTAGAGGCGAAAGCAGAGGTGTAACTACAACAGGTACAGGAATTGCAATCGCACCCGGGCCCTGGAGCCTAGAGGCCCCATAAGTCCCTTTGGTCACAGAAAAAAAAAAAAAAAAAAAAAAAAAAGACCACTGCTATTTAAGATTTGCAATAATTGGGGCTTTCACATCAGGGCCCATGAACTTTAAGTTATGCCACTGGGCCAAAGCGACTCTTGGGGGCCCCTAGGCTGCAGGGCCTGGGTGTAATTGCAACCCTTGGACCTATTGTAGTTACGCCTCTGGAAATACAGATATTGGAGCAATTCTAAATGATTAAAAGAAAGCACAGGTTTGTGAAGCCCAGTGTGAATGCAGGAGGTAGTAAAGCTCCTGTCACACACAACGACGCAACAGCGATCCCGACAACGATAACAATCCTTAGGGATCGCTGGTGAGTCACTTTGGAGTCGCTGTTGAGATGTCAAACAGTCAGATCTCACCAGCGACTTCAGCAACGATCCGGAATGACAGGAGGTCGTTGGGAATTGTCACTCTCGGGCACAGTATTGAGATCGTTGGTGGTTGTCCCTTTCAAGCACAGCGATGCAGCGTTCCCAGCGGGAGACCAACAACCTAAAAATGACCCAGAACATTCTGTAAGGTCAGCGATCTCACAGCAGGGGCCTGATCGCTGCTATGTGTCACACGTAGCGAGATCATTAGCGAGATCGCTGTTAAGTCACAAAACCTGTGACGTTACAACGATCTCGCTAACGATCTCGTTATGTGTGACGGGGGCTTTAGCACTATTGCCTACAGACAATGACTGGATCATTGGTCACACAGTCTCAGCACAATTCTGGTCAAACAGGGGACTTTGGGACTCCTATCTGATCCTAGGTGTTATATGTTGTTTATAGGACGACCCCCTTGACCCCCTTAAATAAAACGCAAAAACTATTTTAAATGAAATTAATGATACCAGAGTCACCTCCTTTCTGCATATGTCATGGTAGGCATAAGAAAGAGAAGTGGAATTCCCTGTGACTTTTCTGTTTTATCTGAATTTCCCAGTACATTACAGGAGGATTTCCAATACTTGACAAATATTTCTAATCACATATACAGAAATTCCCTAATATATTCCTATTAGTATAGGCCTGTTCTAATTAAGAAAGTCACAAACAAGAGAATATCAAGGATTCATCAAGCAATCCCTGGACAGACACTCAGGGTACCGTTACACGTCGCAACATTGCATGCAATTTCACTTACAATTTACTGGTTGCAGTGAAATCATGGACACATTGTTACATTTGTACACAGCAACAAAATAGAACAATGTGTCCATGATTTCACTGCAACCAGTAAGTTGTGTGACGGTACCCTTAGCTACAATGGAGCTGAAACATAATGATAAACGTCACATGTATCTAATTTAAATGTAACAAGACTAAACCTCATATGTACAGACACTGGGGAAAAAAGTACAAGGTGGAGGCAGAACAAAAAGGTTATTCAGAAAAAGGGTGAAAAACAGTAAAATGAACTCATTATTCCAGACTTTGGCTTAGGGGGATGGGAACCATCCAACCCCAGGACTGTAACCTCGCCACACCTACCCCAATGTGCTACTTACCAAGTTTTTCCACCAGTTTAAGCATCACCCCTCCAATATGGATATCTCCAGTGACCCTGAGCAGAACATCACGGTTCAGATCTGTCACATGGATATTTAGCTCCCATGTTCCATCAGCATAGCAGCCATCTGGCATCCGTATACCATCCAGAGCCATCGCTCCCTTCCTGCAAGGAAAGGAAATGACAATCCCATTAGCAAACAGCCACCTATATACACACATAGTATAGCAGTAAGATTCTCAGCTAGTATGTTTACATGTAATCATTGGAAACATTAACAGATATATTCTAATATAACATCAAGCATTAGACACAGATAAATCCCTTATATTATTGGGAAATCCCAGCAGGTTTAGATTTCCACTCTCCCCACCCAAGACTGCAGAACAAGACAGAGCCGCAGCACAAGGGACATCACACCCAAGACATCAATGTACAAGGAAAGTATTCAACCCCCAAGACATAATGTGTAGACCCCTCCAGGAAAGAAAAAGGGGAACAATGTGAATTAGGAGTCATAATCTGTTCCCATAACACATGGTCTGATTCATATATTCTCATCACTGTAACTGATAAAAACACCAAGATGTAAATATTTACAAAATAAACTAATACTATCAAGATACACAACAAATAGAGACCAGATTCCTACCATTAGAACATCCATATATTGTAACGCTAATAGATTGACCATAATAAAGTATACATTATGATACTGGGGTCTTGGTTTGGGTGGCTTTCCCTTTAAAGACACTCCGATTTGGTCCATAGATCATCAATAACCTGATCTGGGTCAACAAGTCAATGCAGGATTATTCTATTTATTGATTATTATTCTATTTTTGATTATTTCCAATAAAAATATTGGAACAAGTCAACACATTACAGACAAATGCTATAAAACATAAGCAGTAATATACAAAGACTTTAATTCTAGCCATCGCCTGTCATAGAAATATATTGAAATAGCTCAACTAAACCAAGCTATAGTCAACTATTTGCTATGGTATTACAAAGTCCAGGCAGAACATAATAAAGATCCTATGTCATTCTATCTGCTGTGGGACTACAAGTGCCATAATGCAAGATTGTACCTTTAAAACACACTTTCTGGCCTAGATAGAGTGAGTGTGTGTCAGTAGGGGAGGCTGAGCAGCCCCTCCTAGTCCAGGGCTTCCTCCCCTACCATCCAGGATCCCTCTCTATCCCCTCCCCACTTTGCAGATCACCCCTGTAGTTAGTGATACACCTTCTGCTCTTTGCAAACCGTTGTTCACCTGTTCCTTACAACTTATCCAACCGGTCTGTCTGCTTCCAGCCTGGGTGGAATATTAACTTTCCATTGTGGAGGACTAAGCAGGATCATGGCTATAGGGAGGGGAGTGAGGAGAGAGAGAGAAGATGCATCTATAAATCCCATCCTCAGTGCACACTCACCTTTAATGCAGCCTCCTGAGTCTGGGGGGAAATGATCCAATGTTCCCTTAAGGAAGCTCCACAAAGAGCAGCAAGAGCAGGCAGGGCAGAGTGAGCTCTGGTAATGGAGTCCCCCAGGCTGCAGGCTCTGGGCTCACGTCACTGCTGCTCAATCTGCTGCAGTCACTCCCCTCTTCTATTCCCTTTTTTCTTTGCTCAGACTCACAACTGTTAACTGAGTGAAGGAGGAGGAAGAGGAGGAGGAGGAGGAGAGGGAAGGAGGGAGGAGGGCTGAGCCCAGGGTAGGGAGAAAGTTTGCTGGAGTTTGGATGCTGGGCTCCTGCACTCAGGACTTGAGGTTGTTGCTGCTGCTGCCCTTTTATGGAAGTGAATAAAACTCCAGGATTGGATCCAACATCCGGGAATCAGGGCTGGAAGGGGGGTGGGAGAGGAGGCTGGAGGGGATGGTGTCCCGTTATACAGATCATTGGTCTCCAGATGTTAAGGAACCTCCTCCCTCCCCCCACTTCCAGCAGCTGGAGGATGTGGGAGTCACAAGCTGCAGCTGCTGCAGGACATCTTTACATGTCAAAAGTGTCAATAGTTCCTGGAGGATGTCAGCAGGAAGGAGATGAGAATGCCTCAACTCCAAGAATAAAGAGTGTGTGTTCCCACGATCTGTGTCAGCAGCGTTTTGGACGCAGCATATTTTCACGGCATCCGAAACGCAGCATTATACAGTCCCTGACAGAAGTTATGTCGCTTATCCATGTTATGTAAATAAAATAAATTAATCCATTGGTTTTATAAATGACTCTTTTGAAAGCTGAAACCCTCTGAAATGTGGTTTAGGTTACAAAAATAAATTGGCATCAATGCTGAAATATTGATCATTTAATGAACACAGAATGGTCAGATTTTAGCAAGACAAAAGTTTTGTCGCCCACAGAAAGTAATGTGATTTTCAAACAAAAAATTAACTTAAAATACAAATATATGTTGCATAACATTGGTGAATGAAGTTGTGGTGCTATTAGAGTCATATTTAATATTTTGTGGGACTTCCATGAGCTTGAAGGACTGCATTCATGAAGTTCAACAATGATTCAATTTATTAATGAAATCATCAGGAATAGCAAAGAATGCAGTCTTACGTGCCTCCCAGAGTTCATCTAGATTCTTTGATTTTGTCTTCCAAGCTTCCTCTGTCATCCTACCCCAAACATGCTCAATGATCTTCATGTCTGGTGACTGGGCTGGCCAGTCCTTGAGCACCTTGATCTTTCTTGCCTGGAGGAACTTTGCTGTAGTGATGGATGTTGAGATGGAGCACCAGCCTGCTGCAGAATTTGACCCCTTTAATGATTTGGAATATACGAGGTAGTTAATACTTCTTGATATTTTAGGCTATTGATATTGCCTTCCACCTTGCAAATGTTTCACACACCCCCATACTGAATGTAACCCCAGACCATGATCTTTCCGCCACCAAATTTACGGTAACTGTTTTCTGTGTGTATTTTGGATCCATACGAGCTCCAGTAGGTCTCCTGCAGTATTTGCGGCGGCTGTGGTGTAATTCTACTGAAGATTCATCAGAGAAATCCACCTTCTGCCACTTTTCCAGCGTCTATCTGTTTAGCAGGCTGTGGGACTTTGCAAATGCCGCACGGTTTTTTATTTGCCTTTTGTTGAGTGCTGGCGTCTGGGCACTGATTTGACCATGGAGGCCATTTCGAGACAGAATCCTACAAACTGTTCTAGTTGACACAGGGACTTGAGGTGACCAGGCCTGTTGGAGCTCTGCTGCAGTGGAAGAGGGGCTTGCTTTGGATTTTCTAACCAACAATCGTTCCTCCTGAGCAGTTGTCTTGCGGGGTCTGCCAGACCTGGGCTTGTCAAACACATCTCCGGTCTCTTCAAATCTTTTTTTGATTCTTTGCACTTGACGCTGAGACACATTAAAGGTGCCAGCCACCTCTGCAGTGGATCTGGTCTTCAGCCTCTTGATAATCAAGGCTTTGGTCATAGGGTGGATTTTTGGCATGTTGTCAGAGCTCAAGTTGCAGTTCAAGTGAAGGTCTGGGGTGCTGGGTTTCTTTTCATACACACCCACTAATTAACTGATCATTTACGGAGTACAGGTGAGGATGTAAACTAGGATTGGGTGCATTATATGACCAGGCGACAAAACTTTTGTCTTGCCAAAATCTGACCATTCTGTGTTCATTAAATGATCAATATTTCAGCATTGATGCCAATTTATTTTCTTAACCTAAACCAAATTTCGGAGGGGTTCAGCTTTCAAAAGAGTAATTTATAAAACCAATGGATTAATTTAACATCAGGTTATAAGATTTCATTTACATAACATGGATAAGTAACATAACTTCTCTCAGGGAGTGCAAGAACAATGAACGTGATTTATAGAAATATCCTGCCCACTGTGCTTTCTTTTTAAAGTATTGTACACTGACCTACATCCATATTTTCGTTGTGTTCTCTCGCCAAGAACTCTTGTGTCTCTGCAAGAATAAATTGACATGCTGCAACGTCAATTTGTTCTTATTAAGACGAGAGTGGTCTCAGTGGGAAAACACAACGAAAATCCGCTGCACCCAGAATCCTGATTGTGGGCACCGACAGCACGTTCTACAGCTAAGGACAATACCGTCTCCGCAAGAGAAAATCTGTTACGCCAAGAATCCTGATTGTGGGCACAGAGCAGTAGAATCTCTGCAAGAGAAAATTCACTGCGCCCAGAATCCTGATCGTGGAAACAGAGAGCACATTCTCCAGCTAAAGACAATAGCGTCTCCGTAAGACAGAATCCGCTGCGCCCAGAATCCTGATTGTGGGAACAGAGAGCACGTTCTCCAGCTAAGGACAATAGCGTCTCCGCAAGAGAAAATCCAGTGTGCCCAGAATCCTGATCATGGACAAAGACAGCACGTTCTCCAGCACAAGACAGTAGCGTCTCCGCAAGAGAAAATCAGCTGCGCCCAGAATCCTGATGGTGGGAACAGAGAGCACATTCTCCAGCTACAGATAATAGCGTCTCCGCAAGAGAAAGTCTTCTGCGTCCAGAATCCTGATCATGGGCACGGGGAGGGCGTTCTCCAGCTAAGAACAATAGCGTCTCCGCAAGAGAAAATCCACTGTGTCCAGAATCCTGATCGTGGGCACGATGAACACGGTCTCCAGCAAAGGACAATAGCATTTCCGCAACAGAAAAACCACTGTGGCCAGAATCCTGATCGTGGGCTCTGTCAGCACTCTCCAGCTAAGGACAATAGCGTCTGCGCAAGAGAAAATCCAGAAAGTCCAGAATCCTGATCATGGGCACCGACAGCATGTTCTCCAACAAAGGACAATAGCGTCTCCGCAAGAGAAAATCCACTGTGACTAGAATCCTGATAGTGGGCACTGACAGCGTTCTCCAGCTAAGTACAATAGCGTCTCCACAAGAGAAAATACGCTGTGCCCAGAATTCCAAACGTGGGCACAGACAGCACATTTTCCAGCTAAGGACAATAGCTTCTACGCAAGAGAAAGTCCGCTGCACCCAGAATCCTGATCGTGGGCACGGAGAGCACGTTGTCCAGCTAAGTACAATAGCGTCTCCTCAAGAGAAAATCCACTGCGTCCAGAATCCTGATCATGGGAACAGAGAGCACGTTCTCCAGCTAAGGATAATAGTGTCTCTGCAAGAGAAAGTCCGCTGCACCCAGAATCCTGATCGTGGGCACGGAGAGCGTTCTCTAGCTAAGGACAATAGTGTCTCCGCAAGAGAAAGTCCGCTGCACCCAGAATCCTGGTTGTGGACACGGACAGCATTCTCCGGGCAGTGGTTCTTAACCGGGGTTCGATCGAACCCAAGGGGTCATGTACGGTTCATTTTTTGTACCAGTAAAAAAACATATACCTATGTCTTGAATTTGGAAAAACATCATATTTCATTTATCACTAAAGAAGGGTTCGGTGAATGTGCATATGAAACTGGTGGATTCGGTACCTCAAACAAGGTTAAGAATCACTGAGCTAAGGACAATAGCGTCTTGCAAGAGAAAATTTGATATGTCCAGAATCCTGATTTTGGGCACAAAGAGCGTTCTCCAGCTAAGGACAATAGCGTCTCTGCAAGAGAAAATACGCTGCACCCAGATCCTGATCGTGGGCACATACACGCAGGGGACTCCTGCACAGGACACTAGCATCTCAGGAAGAGAAAACAAGCTGCACGCAGATCCTGATCGTGGACACATACATGCTGGGTTCTCCTGCACAGGACAGTAGCATCTCAGGAGGAGAAAACAAGCTGCACCCAGAATCCTGATCATGGACACTGATAGTACCTTCTCCAGCATAGGACACTAGCTCCTCCGGAAGAGAAAACCCGTAATAACATCTATTAAATTTGTTCTGCAAATTTTTACTTTTGTTAGGATGGCATGCACAATATTTTAACCAAGTTTCAGATATATTTTTTACTCTTTATATGTTTTTTCTATACTAGTGCATCTCAAAGAATTAGAATATCATCAAAAATCAATGTCATAATGCCATGCTTCAGGGCGTTTCTTTGTGCCCTAAAACACGTTGTCTAATAAATCAATATTATATTCACCCTTTGATGTCTCATGCTTCTCAATGAATTAGAATATTATCAAAAAGTTTATTTCAGTAATTCAATACAAATAGTGAAATTCATATATTGTATAGAGTCATTATACACACAGTGATCTATTTCAAGTGTTTATTTCTGTTAATGTTGATGATTATGGCTTACAGCCAATGAAAACCCAAAGGTCATTATCTCAAAAAAATTAAAGTAGGGAGGATGAAAGGTTAAAAACTGTGCTGCCGTATTCCACGATGCATCAAAGGGTGAATATAATATTGATTTATTAGACAACATGTTTCAGGGCTCCCAGAAACGCACTGAAACATGGGAATATGACATTGATTTTTGATGATATTCTAATTCATTGAGATGCACTAGTATATCTTTAGCCCTGACATGCCTATTATATTCTTTATGAGCTTCCAAATAGCATCCTATATACATTATAAGCCCCATATAGCTTCCTATATACTTTATGAGCCCCACATAGCCTCCTGTACACTGTATACACCCCATATAGCTTTCTATATACTTTATTAGCTCCCACATAGGCTAATACAGTATATACCGTATATACTCGTGTATAAGCCGAGTTTTTCAGCACAAAAAATGTGCTGAAAAGTCCCCCCTCGGCTAATACACGAGTATATACGGTAGCCCCAGCTGTATACAGCCCACCCCCCCGTGGTATCCAGGGCCCCCCTTGCTGCTGCACACCTGTAAAGTAAGATGTCAGTATACTTATCGCTATCGCTGCCGCCGCCGCTGCTGCCGCTGCTCGGTCACCGCTCTCCTCCGGGTCTTCATGCTTCCTTCTCCGGCGCACAGGAAATGACGTCATTGTTCGAGCGCCGGAGAAGGAAGCATGAAGACCCGGAGGAGCGCGGTGACAGAGCCGCGGCAGCGGCGGCGGCAGCGACAGCGATAAGTATACTGACATCTTACTTTACAGGTGTGCAGCAGCAAGGGGGGCCCTGGATACCACGGGGGGGGGGGGCTGTATACAGCTGGGGCTGCTGTATACAGCTGGGGCCCTGTATACCACTGATGGGGGGGAGGGCTGTATACAGCTGGAGCCCTGTATACCACTGATGGGGGGGGGGGGAGGGAAGGCTGTATACAGATGGGGCTGCTGTATACAGATGGGGCCCTGTATACCACTGATGGGGGGGGGGGAAGGCTGTATACAGACGGGGATGCTGTATACAGATGGGGCCCTGTATACCACTGATGGGGGGGGCTGTATACAGCTGGGGCTGCTGTATATACTGCTGGGGCCTGTATATACCACTGGAGAGGCTGCTGTATACTACCACTGGGGGGGCCTGTATACCACACTGCTGGGGGCTGTATACCTGTGCTGGGGTCCACCCTCGGCTTATACACGAGTCAATAGGTTTTCCCAGGTTTTGGGGGCAAAAGTAGGGGGGTCGGCTTATACACGGGTCGGCTTATACACGAGTATATACGGTACTTTATAAGCCCCTACACAATGCTTCCTATATATTTTATGAGCCCCCACATTGCCTCCCATATACTTTATGCACCCCATATAGCCTTCTATATACTTTATAAGCCCCTACATTGCCTCCTATATACTTTAAGAGCCCCCACATAGCCTCCTATTTACTGTATGCGCTCCATATAGACTCCTATATACTTTACGAGCTCCCACATAGCCTCATATATACTTTATGATCTCTACATAGCTCCTATATGCAGTATGTGCCCATACACATATGGATTAAAAAAACACACTCACCTCCCTTCCATTCTCCTGGTGCTCTGCTGCACGGACCCTCCGCACAGATGATGCAATGATGTGACGTCATTGTGTCTGCTGTCTCACACGCTGATTGGTGTTAAAAGAAGCTGGTGGCCCCTCATCCATCAATATTTTCATTCCTATCTGTATCATGAGCATGCAAATAGAGGTGACATTGGGTAACAGGCAGCAGAGGGTATGGTGTGGCCCGTGGATGTCTCGGTCCATGGGCTTAACTGGAACAACCAGAGGACCAGTTGTGGTCCATTGGCCACACTTTGCCCAGCCCCGGTCTATGGGACCGAATACTGAGGCCAAAAAACAGTATGTGGGGAGCTCTGATTTGGATTAAGCAAGATAAAGCTGCCAGCTGTGATCTACAGGATGCATCTGTCTGCTTTACCTCAGCTGGCTATAAAAAATAGGGGGGGGCCCACATCATTTAAGTTATTTATTTATTTAGTAGGTAAAAACAAGACTACACACCCTTTAGTGCTAAATGAAAGGCACTAAAGGGTCCATGCATAGAAAATGTAGGGTTGGAATATTGTATAGCTGTTTGACATTTCTTAATATTTAATATTGCTTTATCAAATATATGACAACTAGCTTCCAAATGACATTACATACAGTTCTTTAGAGTGTATAAAAGTTTATATTAAAAACATATTGTCATACGCAGGTCCATGCTCTGTCCATGTGTCATGCGTTTTTATTGCTCCAATTGACTTGTATTGGTGATATATATG
The DNA here is from genome assembly GCA_033576535.1 of Allobates femoralis. Taxonomy (NCBI): domain Eukaryota; kingdom Metazoa; phylum Chordata; class Amphibia; order Anura; family Aromobatidae; genus Allobates; species Allobates femoralis. The sequence goes on from JARQOC010000012.1 coordinate 36,362,265, forward strand.
CAGCCACTCGCAACATGCTGCAATTTGATACACACACCGATTTTGGCATAGAAAAAAAATCGCACATATGCTCTACCCTGTTTAACATTGGTGTGAGTGCAAAGTGATTTATTATTGCATTGAACTCACAGATTGTATACGCAGATGTAAGTGAATCCTTATAGTAAGAAAAAACAAAGAAAAACATTCTAATTTTGTTTAAATATTACAGTTTTCTCCATTTACAAGGGGTCCTCTGCTTCCTGAGTTCTAGCTGCTTTTCTTCTTCTGTCCTCAGCACATGTAAACCAGCTCCGTTTCTGTCTATTGGCAGTAACTGAGAAGGGGGCTGGCTTAGCTTGTGTATAGTTTGTTCGGTAAGAAAACCCCTTTACTTGGAATTTTTGGTGTGAGAATTACTTTTACTCAGAAGCAGGGCCGGCTCCAGGATATTGTGGGCCCCAGGCAAAAGAGTCTCAGTAAGTCCCTTAAATAATCTTCCCCCACCCCTCACTGCTGATGCTGCATGTCTGCACCTTAAACCGCACCCCAGGTTTAGACAGCAGAAAATTGGAAAAAACATTGTTCCTATTAATTAAAGCTTCCCTAGCGGTGTAAAAGGGAGGGGTCAATAGGGCAAATTTTAATGTACTAGGGTAGAATACGGAGGAAATAAATCCAGTGTCTTTCTGCAAATTATATATTAGACACACACAGCTCTGCTGTATGCCCATAGGTGTATGGCTCTGCTACATGCTCATATAGACACATATAGCTCTGCTACATGCACACTACATAAACATAGACACAGCTCTGCTACACATTTACTTACACACACACACACACACTATACATTACCTGTCACGCTTAGGAGGACAGGGAATCAGGTAACTGGATGATGTAATGGGCGAAGGGATCCAGTGAGAGCTAAACTGACCCTTTCAATGGGGGTCCCTGGCTCGCCCTGCTCTCGGAGGTAGCTCTGAAGGTGAGGAGGTCCGAATCTCCACCCTATTTTCCTGAGCTCCTGAATAGCCCTAGACTGAGGGCCCTTACCTCGACCCACGGATCTGGAATCACAGCTACTCCCAAGGCAAAGACTTTATCCCTGCAGCAAGCATTTGCACAGCACAATGACCAAGAGTAAACTAACTCTATCAGCGGCGTCTAACAGAGCAGGGGGAAAGCTATTTAAAGTCAGGGGGAGGGGATCCCAGGTGAGTCACACCCAAGCCTCACATCAACCTCTCAACCAGCAGCTGAACATAATAGTGAGTGCAGCTCTGGAGTATAATACAAGAGGTAAGTCAGGACCAAGACCTTCACAACCGTATCTCATGCAGCTCATGGAAAAATGCAAACACAACACACGGCAACATTCAGCAAGGTCAGCGCAATCTAAGTGCGTGACATTACCACATCTTGCAGTTCTTGATTTGTGCAAAGCAAGAGATGAGCCACTGAGAGCTACACGGAGGCTGCAACAGTTGAGCAGCTGCAGGATCTTCCAGGTCCTTCGTTTCAGTTATGTGACCAGTCACATGACTGGAAGGTGCTTTAGCTGCACAGCTCCTGCAGCCTCCTTCAGCCCCCGATAAGCTTTCTCTCCTGCTGTGTACCGAACACATAGATCAGTGCAAAGAAGTAGAGAGGGCAGCTCTCTGTGAGTGGTCCCCTTCACTGCTTCTGCTCACCGATAGCTTGTGGGCCCCCTCACTTGTCCAGTGCCCTGGATAGTTGCCCAGGTACACCAGGTGCTGACTCCGGCCCTGCTCAGAAGTTCCGATCTAAAGCACTTGAGGGTGAGGCAGATAATCAATATAGTATGACTCCTGATTACTTCTACTATTTATTCTCTAGCACAGTTCAGAGATTAGCATCACTCATCAACTAGTATTACTACGGTAGTAATATATGAATTATCAATTGATGAGAATGTGGATGATTATTAAAGCTGATACATAGAGGACAATGTGGTACACGAGTTCAGGATTAATTGTGATGATTTGTGATAGATGTAACAACAATTTCTAGATGAATCTATGTAACAAAATATGAGATTATCTGATTGTTCTAAAATAAACCAACACTTAGTTTCCTGTTTTATTGTGGTGCAGAAAGGCAAATAAATGATGAGCTACACTTAATCATTTGCATGGAGAGAAAGCAGAGTAAATGATTGGCAGAGCTAGAAAATATTCAACTTCTTACAAACTGTTAGAACACATACAGGGATGTTAACTGTAAATGACTAATTTAGTCTAGAAACTAAAGGACATGGAAGCAAATGTGTCCTACAAAGAACTTCTTCATACTGGTGAAGATAGAATTAGAACCACATGACGATTATTTAAAGTAGTTTATATAGAGAATTTATATATAAAACAGAGTTATTTTGTACATAAATTTACTTATCCTGTACTATACCCCTGAGCTGCACTCACTATTCTGCTGGTGCAGTCACTGTGTACATACATTACATTACTGATCCTGAGTTACCTCCTGTATTATATTCCAGAGCTGCACTCACTATTCTGCTGGTGCAGTCACTGTGTACATACATTACATTACTGATCCTGAGTTACCTCCTGTATTATACTCCAGAGCTGCACTCACTATTCTGCTGGTGCAGTCACTGTGTACATACATTACATTACTGATCCTGAATTACCTCCTGTATTATACTCCAGAGCTGCACTCACTATTCTGCTGGTGCAGTCACTGTGTACATACATTACATTACTGATCCTGAGTGACCTCCTGTATTATACTCCAGAGCTGCACTCACTATTCTGCTGGTGCAGTCACTGTGTACATACATTACATTACTGATCCTGAATTACCTCCTGTATTATATTCCAGAGCTGCACTCACTATTGTGCTGATGGAGTCACTGTGTACATACACTGTGTGCAGAATTATTAGGCAAGTTGTATTTTAGAGGATTATTTTTATTATATTGATCAACAACTATGTTCTCAATCAACCCAAAAGACTCAAATATCAAAGCTTAATATTTTTGTAAGTTGGAGTGTTTTTTTTTATATATTTGGCAATAATAGGAGGATATCTGTTTGTGCAGGTAACTATTATTGTGCAGAATTATTAGGCAACTTAATAAAAAACAAATCTATTCCCATCTCACTTGTTTATTTTCACCAGGTAGCCAATATAACTGCACAAAATTTAGAAATAAAAATTTCTGACATGCAAAAACAAAACCTTAAACAATTAGTGACCAATATAGCCACCTTTCTTTATGATGACACTCAGCAGCCTCCATCCATAGATTCTGTCAGTTGCTTGATCTGTTTACGATCAACATTGTGTGCAGCAGCCACCAGAGTCTCCCAGACACTGTTCCCAGAGGTGTACTGTTTTCCCTCCCTGTAGATCTCACATTTTAGGAGGGGCCACAGGTTCTCTATGGGGTTCAGATCAGGGGAACAAGGGGGCCATGTCATTATTTTTTCTTCTTTTAGACCTTTACTGGCCAGCCACGCTGTGGAGTAGTTGGATGCATGTGATGGAGCATTGTCCTGCATGAAAATCATGTTTTTCTTGAACGATACCGACTTCTTTCTGTACCAATTCATGAGCAGTTATTTTGCGTCTTTTTTGCCCAGCACGCTTCTTGCGACCCTGTTGGCTATTTGCCATGAAACGTTTGATTGTTCGGTGATCACGCTTCAAAGGTTTGGCAATTTCAAGACTCCTGTATCCCTCTGCAAGACATCTCACAATCTTGGACTTTTCAGAGCCCGTCAAATCTCTTTTCTGACTCATTTTGCCTAAGGACAGGCATTTGCCTAATAATTAAGCACACCTTATATAGGGTGTTGATGTCATTACACCACACCCCCCTCATTACAGAGATGCGCATCACCTGATTTACTTAATTGGTAGTTGGCTCTCAGCCTATCCAGCTTGGAGTAGGACAACATGTATAAAAAGTATCATGGGATCACAATACTCATTTGCCTAATAATTCTGCACACAGTGTTCATTACATTACTGATCCTGTACCGATCTTGAGTTACCTCCTGTATTATACTCCAGAGCTGCACTCACTATTCTGCTGGTGCAGTCACTGTGTACATACATTACATTACTGATCCTGTACCGATCTTGAGTTACCTCCTGTATTATACTCCAGAGCTGCACTCACTATTCTGCTGGTGCAGTCACTGTATACATACATTATTGATCCTGTACTGATCCTGAGTTACATCCTATATTATACTCCAGAGCTCAGTACAAGTATGTACCCAGTGACTGCTGCAGTAGAATAGTGAGTGCAGCTCTGGAGTATAATAAAGGTTGTAACTCAGGATCAGTACAGGAACAGTAATGTAATGTATGTACACAGTGACTGCATCAGAAGAATAATGAGTGCAGATCTGAAGTATAAGGGCCTTTTCACATCAGTGGTAAGCGCTGATCGCAGCAGTCGCGGTGAAAAAACTGCAACTGCCGCGGTTACCGCATAACGTCTGCACTTGCAGTTCACCTGCGGCAAGCCCCATGCAATGTCTATGGGGCTTGCGGCAGGTACGGCAAGTGCGGTATAGTCGCAGTTAAGGCACTTGTGGCAGACGCGGCCACAAAAAAAAACGCGGTCAGCCATGTTTTTTTGCGGCCGCATGTGCCGAAACTGCACTTGTCGCACCTGCCGCACACTTACCGCAAGCCCCATAGACATTGCATGGGGCTTGCCGCAGGTAAACTGCAAGTGCGGACGTTATGCGGTAACCGCGGCAGTTGCAGTTTTTTCACCGCGACTGCTGCGCTCAGCGCTTACCACTGATGTGAAAAGACCCTAATACAGGATGTAACTCAGGATCAGTACAGGATAAGTAATGTAATGTATGTACACAGTGACTGCACCAGAAGAATAGTGAGTGCAGCTCTGGAGTATAATACAGGATGCAACTCAGGATCAGTACAGGATCAGTAATGTAATGTATGTACACAGTGACTGCACCAGAAGAATAGTGAGTGCAGCTCTGGAGTATAATACAGGATGTAACGCCAGGATCAGTACAAAATCAGTAATGTATGTACACAGTGACTTCAACAGCAGAATAGTGAGTGCAGGCTGGAGTATAATACAGGAGGTAACTCAGGATCAGTAATGTAATGTATGTACACAGTGACTCCACCAGCAGAATAGTGAGTGCAGCTCTGGAGTATAATACAGGAGGTAACTCAGGATCAGTACAGGATCAGTAATGTATGTACACAGTGACTTCACCAGCAGAATAGTGAGTGCAGCTCTGGAGTATAATACAGGAGGTAACTCAGGATCAGTAATGTAATGTATGTACACAGTGACTCCACCAGCAGAATAGTGAGTGCAGCTCTGGAGTATAATACAGGAGGTAACTCAGGATCAGTAATGTAATGTATGTACACAGTGACTCCACCAGCAGAATAGTGAGTGCAGCTCTGGAGTATAATACAGGAGGTAACTCAGGATCAGTACAGGATCAGTAATGTAATGTATGTACACAGTGACTTCACTAGCAGAATAGTGAGTGCAGCTCTGGAGTATAATACAGGAGGTAACTCAGGATCAGTAATGTAATGTATGTACACAGTGACTGCACCAGCAGAATAGTGAGTGCAGCTCTGGAGTATAATACAAGATGTAACTCAGGATCACTACAGGATCAGTAATGTATGTATACAGTGAATGCACCAGCAGAATAGTGAGTGCAGCTCTGGAGTATAAAACAGGAGGTAACTCAGGATCAGTAATGTAATGTATGTACACAGTGACTGCACCAGCAGAATAGTGAGTGCAGCTCTGGAGTATAATACAGGAGGCAACTCAGGATAAGTCATGTATGTATAAAGTGAGACATTATCCATGTTTATTGAGATATATTTGTCAGCTTTGTTTTGGTGTTTCTGATTTTTAACATCATCACATGAACAAAACTTATTAATGACAGCGAGTCAGATGTCTCCTAATAACAAAATGTTCTATGTTATTACATGTTGTTATCATACTCGTGTTATCTTCTGTATGTCATCATTCTGCAACTTTCTAATTAACCATACTGTTTCACTTGATCGTCATTTTCCAGATCTCTGCTTGCTGCCATCAAAAACATTTTTGTTTAGATTTTCTTCAGCTGAACTTTACACAGCTGAATGTTTGTTACAATATATCAGTGTAGGTACAGGAGAGCAAACAGCTTTGTGCTTCTGGCGGCCTGTAGAGCTGCTCATCCTGAGGGACCTGTTTCATGAATACAAGAACTATTGTGACACAGTGTAAATAACTAGCAGATGAGAATTATAAATCATTAGTGGCAGAGAAGCTTATAGGCCCTGATGCGAAAGCTCCAATGGGGCCCCCAATTATTACAAATCTTTAAACAGCAGTAGTCTTTTTCTATAGGCCAAAAAGTCTTTGGGGCCCCCTAGGCTCCAGGACCTGGGTGCGATTGCAACCCCTGCGCCAATTGTAGTTACGCCCGTGATTGTGTGACCACATTTAGAGTATGGCTACGGTTTTTAATAATTATTAAGTATAGTGTAATAATTTTTAATAATTATTAAGTGTAGATTTGAGATTGGTTGTAGTATCCCCAGTACTGCGCCATCATAATGGTCAGGAATTAGCTGAGTATACTATATAAAGTCTGACAGAGTCAGTGGGAGTGTGCCTGACATCAGCCTCTGCCCTGAAATGAATGATGCTTCTGCTCTAGGTGATATTTTGTGTGATTCCAAACCCCTGAGCTTTGGGTCCTTATTTGGATATTACAGATGGTGAAGGCCCCGGCTGTGCTGAGCTGCAAACACTAGGAGCGAAGTTCAGTTCCAGCTGCAAAGTATGATGCAAGACCCTCTGCCTCCAAATAATTACATCCCGTCCCTCGAAATCCCAAATTCCATCTTGGATCGTCTAATAAATCTGCAGTTCTGGGACATGGAAAGAATCTGGCGTCTTTCTTTCTGGCTTAGAAGAATGCAGCAATTCCTTTACAATGGGAATGTATATATGATCTTGGAGTTTTACAACCAAAGTTCCTTTAGTGTTTATCCAAAAACTATAGGCTTCCTATGTGTGTACAGCTATGATCAGGGACTACACTAAGCTGCATTATCTATTGGAGTTTGTGATGGTCTGAATACTAAAACCACAGAGAGTTAACTTTTTGTGCACATTTTCTTCTTAGTTATAATTAATGATGGGCGAGTGGTAACATATTCAGGTTCGGATATCTCTATCTGAATACTGTGAACTGGGTTTCAGTATGTGGATCCGAGTGAATTCCCCATTGACTTTCATTGGATTTGTTACTTGTTACTCATTCAAAGTATTCGGGTAGAGCTATCCGAACCTGACTATCTTACTACTCGCTTCATCACTGGTTACAATCTAAAAACTATCCAAAGGCCGTGTTTCCCTGCAGCAGTGCTTGTTCTGATTGACCCCTGTGCATAAACACAAGGGCAGCAAAGAGTCAGTGGATAGAGATTTCATTACACAGCCAAGGGAAGACTGATGGCAAGCTATAAGGCTGGTTTCACATAGCATATTTTTTCCTGTCCGTGGGATCATACTTTTTGCAGGACCCCACGGACAGGAACGGACACCACAGGAGGTGACCTATTTCTGTGTCTGGGGCCATGATTACCACGGATCCAGACACAGAAAGAGATGACAGGAGGCAGCGGTGCACTTTCACTTCCGCAGTGTATATACATACATTGCGGAAGTGAAATTTAGTAAAAGAAAGGGTTAAAAATAAAAAAATATGTATGCTCACCTGTCCAGCGAGTCCCCCGACGCCTCCAGCAAGCTCTGGATGCTTACAGGACCTGCGGTTATGTCACAACCTGGCAGCGTCATCAGGTCACATGACCGCAGTTACCGCGGAAATTGGTCATGTGACCTGATCAGCTGATCGGGTCGTGACATAACCGCAGGTCCTGTAGTTATCTGGAGCTTGCTGGAGGCGTCGGGGGATCGCTGGAAAGGTGAGAATATAATTTTTTTATTTTTTAGCCCTTTCTTTACTAAATTTCACTTCCGCAATGTATGTACATTGCGGAAGTGAAATTAGATGGTAAGGAGCAATTTTAGTGTACTGAGCATGCTCAGTACACTAAAATTGGGACCGAGGAACGATCAGCTGTTTCCTTGGACCTGTGCTCCATAGGCCCCCATGGTAATGGCCGCGGATCGGGTTGGATCCAATTCGGTCTCCTGTGCCCAAAATCGAAGCAGTCTCAGCAAAAAATCGGACCAAAACGGATCCAACACAAATCAGATGGCGATTAGGCCAAATCTGATCCGATCCGTGGCCCATAGGGATACATGGGGGCCAAATCGGATCTGTGGCTGTCTGTTTTACAACGGGCAGCCACGGATCCAAGAAATACACAGTGTGAAAGGAAGAAAAATAGAAATAATCTGACATTCATATATGGATTTGGAAAATAAGTCATTCTAGATACTAGTTCAAGGAGACATTATTATTCATGCCTTATTGTTCAGATTGGCCATGAATTGACAAAAAGGATGTAGCTTTATAATTAGCAGAATTAGCAGAAAAAAAGAGGCTAAGGTGTGTGAATTCTTCATCCAGGAACAGTGCCTTATTATTGGTTGTGACTAGAGATGAGCGAACCTTAAGTGTAAAGCTCGGGGGTTATACTTAACACTTAGTGCTTGGTGGTGAACCCAGAAAGCGGACATCTCTATGTATGTGCAGTTTGTGTTCGAGTCTGTCATCTGAACAGGAATCGGATTAGAGAGATAGAGGGGAGAAATAGGAGGAGACTGACTAAGGGAGAGAGAGGTCGCAATGCATTTCAATGGGGATCTGGGTCCGGGGTCAAGTTTGGGTCTGAACCGTGTCCCGAATCAGACTTCTCCAAAAAAAATGAGTCCAGACCTGAACTTCCACAGGTCCGCTCATCTCATGTGACTATGCAACTCTTTGCTATTGCAGTACCAGACACATCTACTACCAACAGTACAGCACTGTGCCAGAGTAAACCAAGGAGCTGGACCACTTGCTGGAGCACCAGAGCCTCTTTAATCATTTGATTATTGAGCTGCTGGGATTGAACCCCACATTGATCAGATATGGATGTCCTAATCTAAGGCTTGGGTAATCCAAGTCCTGGAAAACCACCACTCTTTATTCTGCTAAAAGGTAAATCCTAACAGAATCTGAAATCACAGCCTTTACTGATCTCAAATGACCACAACTACAATCTCAGCATAATATTTTCACAGGAAGCAGAGCAGTAACCGTCAGCCCCTGTTCCGTTCACTGGATGTGAGGGGCTTCCTTAACCCACTAGATCAAAGTGAACACATCCTATCCCGATCCCATGGAATATCAGATACAGAGCTCTTTTTTCTGAGAAACAGCAGCTGCCTTTTTCCATAGGTTGTTCCTTGTATTTACTTAAATGAAATTAAAAGGGCTTGTTGTCTCCTTTCAGAAAATCTTCATCCCTGATGCACTGGTGTCAGATCGGCCATTCAGTGAGCTTAGTGGCTATGCCTGTATAGACAGAATGGCCCGCTTACAGTGGCTGAGCGTCCCGATTGTCACATCTGCAGCCGTCAGGACCACAGCCAATATCAGACGCAGAAAGCAGCAGCGGAGACTGATCACTGGGCCAGGGACAGTGTTTAAACCCCACTTTATATACACATATATCTATCAATATCCAACAAAAATATAAACACTTTTGTTTTTGCTGCCATTTTTCATGAGCTGAACTCAAAAGATCTAAGACTTTTTTTATGTGCACAAAAGGCCTTTTTCGCTCAAATATTACTCACAGATTTGTCTAGATCTGTGTAAAGGCCGCTTCACATGCTAGGGTATCGTTAAGGATATCCTTGAAACGTCACGGATTTGTGAACGTTCTAACGATATCGTTTGTGTGTCGTTGCATGTAAACGAATTATGTAGGAAGGAAAAATCGTTGGAACGTTCATCCAAAAAATGTGATCTGGACCTCAAATCTATCGTTCATCGTCCAATTATAATTCTGGGAACTAGCAACATCGTTCAGTGTGACACCTTTGTGAACAATGTCGTTCATATTTCTCCTATTCCTGCAGCTTTAAAAGATCGTTCAGTCCTTGCTCTCCTATTTAACTGTTGCGTTGCCAAATGGGATATCGTTAACAATATCCTTGTGTGTGACAACGCACTAACGATGTCGGAACGATCACTGTCACGTGATCGTTCTAAGGATATCGTTAACGATATCCTAGCGCGTGAAGCAGCCTTTAGGGTGGTTTCACACTGCAGTTTATTCCCTGATCAGTGTACATCCAGTTTGTGTGTCAAAACCAGGAATGTCCCCAAAACTCAGAACAGGGGTCAATCTTTTAATTATACTTTTTCTCTGCAAGTTCCTCTCCTGGTTTTGGCACACAAACCTGATGGACACTGATCAGGAAAAAAACTGCAGTGTGAAGCCAGCCTTTGCTGTGATCATCCATCCACCTCACAGGTGTTGCAGATCATGATGCCGATTAGTCCCATGATTATTGCACAGGTGCGACTTAAGCCGGCCACAGTGAATGTTTACTCTGAAATGTGGTTTCCTCACACAATTGCATGCATGTTGCAGGTTTTGAAGTAGCGTGCAATTGTCATGCTGTCTGCAGGTATGTCTACCAGAGCTGTTACTCGTGAATTGAATGTTCATTTCTCTACCAGAAGCCGTCGCCATAGGCGTTTCAGATAACTTGGCAGAACATCCAACTGGCCTCACAACTGCAGACCTTGTGTAACCCCCCCCAGCCCAGGACATCAACATCCAGCATCTTCATCTCCAAGATTGTCTGATACCAGTTTTCCAGGAAGCTAATCTGCAGCTCATCGTCCTCATCAGGGTCTCCACCTGACTACAGCTCATCGTCCTCATTGGGGTCTCCACCTGACTGCAGCTTGTCATCCGCACCGGAGTCTCCACCTGCCTGCACCTCACTGTCCTCATTGGGCTCTCCACCTGACTGCAGCTTGTCATTATCATTGGGGTCTCCACCTGACCGCAGCTCGTCGTCCTCAACGGGATCTTCACCTGACTACAGTTAGTCGTCCTCATTGGGGTCTCCACCTTACTGCAGCTCATTGTCCTATCCGGGGTCACTACCTTACTACAGCTCGTTGTCCTCATCGGAGTCTACACCTTATTGCAGCTCATTGTCCTCACCGAGGTCTCCACCTGACTGCAGCTCGTCGCCCTCATCAGGGCCTTCACCTGACTACAGTTAGTCGTCCTCATTGGGGTCTCCACCTTACTGCAGCTCATTGTCCTATCCAGGGTCACTACCTTACTACAGCTCGTTGTCCTCATCGGAGTCTACACCTTATTGCAGCTAATTGTCCTCATCGTGGTCTCCACCTGACTGCAGTTTGTTGTCCTCAACGCAGTCTCCACCTGTATGCAGCTTGTTGTCATCATCAGGGTCTCCACCTGACTGCACCTTGTTGTCCTCATCGAGGTCTCCACCTGACTGCAGCTTGTCCTCACTAGGGTTTCCATGTGACTGCAGATTGTCATCCACACCTGGGTCTCCACCTGATGACAGCTTGTCATCCGCACCGGAGTCTACACCTGCCTGCACCTCACTGTCCTCATTGGGCTCTCCACCTGACTGCAGCTTATCGTCCTCATCGGGGTCTCCACCTGCCTGCACCTCGTTGTCCTCATCGGGGTCTCTACCTACCTGCACCTTGTTGTCCTCATCAGGGTCTCCACCTGCCTGCAGTTCATCAGAATAATGGTGGGTTTACACACACCAATTTATCTGTTCAATATCTGAACAGATCTCTGGTTGCAGTGAAATCATGGACACATTGTATCATTTGTACACAGCCACAAAATGGAACTATGTGTCCATGATTTCACTGCAACCAGAGATCTGTTCAGATATTTAACAGATAAATTGGTGTGTGTAAACCCACCATCACTGGCTTGAGTGGGCAAATTATCACATTCAATGGTGTGTAACGTGTTAAGGCTGGTTTCACACTGCGGTCAGATCAGGTCAGGTTTTGTGTTCCAAAACCAGGAGAGGAACTTGCAGAGAAAAAGTAATTGAAAGATTGACACCTGTTCTAGGTTTTGGAGTCACTCCTGGTTTTGGAACACAAAACCTGATCTGATCTGACCACAGTGTGAAACCAGCCTAATGGTGGGGTTACATGTAGCGATATCGTCCCGATATCGCATACAACGCGCGCGGGAGCGCGCATTTTGGGAGCACTTTTCCTGATATCGCATCGCCGGTTTACACGCTGCGATATCGGGAAACAACGTCCCTCCGATGTGTACGCCCACCAACCCAGTAATGACCATTTAACATGGGAGTTAATGGGTGAGGTGCGAGTACAGATCGGAGTTGGGCTGTCACACGCAGCGATGCTGGTACAACGGCCTTGCGATATCGGGGAGTTGAATAGCTCTGCTATTCAACTCCGATATCGTTTTGGCATCGTTCCAGCATCGCGTTGTACACTGAAACAGTACAACGCGCACACGATATCGGCTCCTACTCGCGACCCACGTGACTTTTTGTCGGAGTTGGATCGGAGTTGGACGCCGATATCGCGGCGTGTAAACCCACCATAAGAGAGGTGTTCTGGTCTCGGATGAATCCGTGTTTTAAAACACAGAGTAAATAGCACAGTACAATTAGGGTTTTCTGACACCCCACACTTCAAATATTGTAAAACTGCACATTTCAGAGTGTTGTTTTTTTTTTTTTATTGTGCCCAGGATAAGGTGCACCTGTAAAATAATCAGGTGTCTACTCAGCATCTTGATATGCCACACCTGTGAAATGGATGGATGATCTCAGAGAAGTGCTCACTAACATTGATTTAGACAAATTTGTGAATGATATTTGAGATAAAAAGGCCTTTGAGTACAGAAAGAAAAAGGCTTAGGTTTTTAAGTTCAGCTCATGAAAAAGTGGAGCATAAAAGTGTTGCCATTATATTTTTGTTCAGTATAAATAAAATCAAGTGCATGACCAGATCAAAATTTTCTCAAAGGGTGCATCACCTTTAGATAGAACCTGGTTTTATGTATGGAAGTAGTGGTCTAACTGTGTAGGTGCTTGCACGCTAATAAAAAATTATACCTTTTTTTGTAGAGATTTGATAGCTCCAGGACATTTAGTGTAGAAGCCATATGGAAATCTGTTAAGAGCACTGAAGGCGTGCTTGTGCATTTGGAAGAATCAGTCTAAGTGCATTGACAGCTCTCCAGTGCACTTCTAGCAAAGATAAAGGCTGGATTTCCCCTATCATTGGTGGATTTGATCAGACCCCTATACAGCAATCCTTCTACTTCCATATGGAAAAATCTTCTGACCAGGGGCGGACACAGGCTGTAGTGGGCCCCTGTGCAAGAAATTTTTCAGGCCCTACCCCTCATAGTGCAACAAAATTATGTACTATTAAATATGCAACATGTAAGTTAGGGTGCCTTCACATATGCGAGTTTTTTGTATCCGGTGAGATCAGGCGAAAACTGCATCTGACTCGATATGCTTTCACACTGGCGTTTTTCGCCACTAGCAGCAGATCCGGCAGATTTCCGCTCCTCTGCCGCCTAACGGGCTGACTTCTGGCACTGATCCGGCAAGCCCCATTCATTCTCTATGGGGCTTGCTGCAAGCACGGTTGTGCTAGATTCACGTTGCATGGTGCCACTAAATTATACAGTGGTTAGTCTGCGTTTTTTAGTGCGGGAAAATCTGCACCATGTCAATTTTTGCTGCAGATTTTCCCACCGTAAATGTACTGTATATCTAATATTGAGGCTATGCAGGGCTGGATATAACATCTGGAGGGTGCTGTTGGGCTGTATTTGCCAGTTGCAGCCTCTAAATTATATATACAGCCCAGTACAGCCTCCAAATAACATATATAGCCTACTAGCCCAGCATTGCCTGTAGTTAATATATATAGCCCAGTACAGCCTCCAAATAAAATATACAGCCCAGCATAACCTTCAGTTAATATATACAGTCCAATACAGCATCCAAATAACATATACAGCCCAGCATAGCCTCCAGTTAATATATACAGTCCAGCACAGCCTTCAGGTAATATATACAGCGCCCAGTACAGACTGCAGGTAATATATACAGCCCTGCACAGCCTCCAGTTAATATATACAGCCCAGCAGAGCCTTAAGGTAATATATACAGCCCATCACAGCCACCAGGTGATATATAGAGCCCAGCATAGCCTCCAGGTAATATATACAGTCCAGCCTAGCCCTCAGGTAATATATACAGCCTAAAAAAGCCTCTAAATAACATATATAGCCCAAGACAGCCTCCAGTTAGTATGTATAGGTACTCCCGCTTCCTTTTGTTTCAGAATGCTCTCCCTATATGTGATCCACTTTCGGCATAGTGCTTCTTGCCCTATGTGGCCCCCCCAGTTTATGGTGCTTCTCCCCATGTGCCCCCCCCCAGTTTATGCTGCCTCACCCCCTATGTGGGCCCCCCAATTCATGTTTCTTCTCCCCTCATAAGCCGCCCCATTCATGAGCAGCCAAGCTTCTTCCCCAGCGCCCTACCCATTCATGAGCAGCCAAGACCATGCTTCTCCCCAGACCAGGCCCCCCCCCCCATTCATGAGCAGCCATGTCATACTTCTCCCCAGGCCAGGGGCCCCGGATTCATGTGCTGCCAGGCCATGCTTCAGTTCTCCCCCAGGATGGAGCCTCCAAATCATGCCTGCCATGCTTCAGTTCTCCGCCAGGAGCCCCCCAAAATCATTCCTGCCAGTCACAGTCACTCAGTCCTGCTCAGCTCTTACCTTACCTGGAGCAGGCAGGGCAGGCCAGACCAAGAGTATCATCCATCCACTGTCCGCACATGAGCTGTAGCATTATGGAGCACAGTCAGTGTGTGACTTCACAGACACACACACACTGATGCTGGTGCTGCAGCCACCGTCCAACCGGCGCCACATGCACAGTGAGTGACAATATTATCACTCAGTCGGTCTCCTCCTCTCCTTCCCCACAGCGGCAGGTCGGCAGCGCAGAACAGCACTGAGGCTGAGCTCACCTCAGGGCTGGCTCCTCAGCACCTGGCCCTCGCACAGTCGCACTCGTCTCTCTCTCAGGACCCGCTCCCACCGCGCTGCTCTCCTGCTTGTGCCTCGGCGCTCCACATGGCTAATTTAAACAGGTAAATAATTAGCCATGTGGTGCTGCAGGGGCCCCATTCAATGAACGGGCTGCACGGGTGGTAGGTCCGACCCCGCTTCTGACAGGTAATACTGAACACAGCCTATGGGAAAAGCAGGGAGGTGTATCAAAAAGAAAGAAGCCATGTTTTCTTATCTTACGTAACACCTGTTAAGCTAAGCCCCAGACCAATTATCAAATCAGGGCTCTAGAAACTTGAGTAAAGTGTCCATAGAAGTTGCCACCCAGATTTCCGAGAAACGTACACAAAGTAAACTTTCACATTTGTTAAACTTACAGCATAAAAGTTTCAATATAAGTGTTATTTCTTCAACCCAAACTGACTCATCAAGTCTATTTTAGCAGTGAGGCTGACACCCACATTGTGAGCTGTACATGGGGAATGGGAGAAATTCATGTGACTGGTCGTGGCAGAACTTTCACCACATAGAGAAGCTTAATCATGGCTTACAAGAGGCGGAGGTCTCAGCTGTAGCTATGGAGAACATAACACCATGACAGTATGCATCTCTGCCTTACAGATATGTCATGTTATTCATTACTATCTGAGATCAGTCTGTTAGATCAAACTCAGATGTTTCACACTGGCAGGAAACTAGCTTATCTTTGCAGTGTCCCAAGTCACATGATCAATACATATATAGTTATACAACCAACAAAAAGTATTTCCAATGAGAAGATAACCTGCCCCCTGAGGGCTTTTACAACTGGGAAACGCTAATCGAACCCATTGTCCCTTTTTATGCAAATAGAGTCTGTGGAGCCTTGGTTAGGAGTCTCAAACACAGGACTAGCCAGATATCCCTCCAGGGAAGGACCCAGCCAAGGGGTGGCTCCTTGCAGAGAACACCATAACCACCATGTTAAGTGGCCCTTATAGTCAATATCCAGCTCTTTTACAAGCTTAGAGATATGACAAGGGAATACTAAGGCCAGGTATCCATCCACAGACAGCTGTTTCGGGGTGTTGCCCCTTATCAGTGTGGAATAGGATTCTGGCTAGGTTGAAGCGAGGCCTAGTAGACCAACATCACAAAGTATTCACTGATCTCAGGGAGACCAGTTCAAGAAAACACTGCGGGCAGCTGGCTAAAGCGCTCAACACTGAATTCCTAGGCGCATTGCCCCCTGAGAATTATGAATATGCAAACAGAGTCTGTGGAGCCTCAGGAGTCTCAAACACAGGACTAGACAGACTAAGATCAGTCTGTTAGATCAAACTCAGATGTTTCACACTGGCAGGAAACAATCTTATCTTTGCTGTGTCCCAAATCACATGATCAATACATAAAGAGTTATACAACCCACAAAAAGTATTCTCAATGAGAAGATAACCTGCCCCGAGGGCTTTTGCACTGTGAAACGCTAATCGAAGCCATCGTCACTTTTTAGACAAAGATGGCTGCAAAAATGACTCATAGTAAAACCTACCTACCGTTTTGTCCACAGCTCTTCTGCAAACTAAGGTGTCTCCTTGGTTACAGACTACAAATTCTGTAGTCTGATCTTGAAATTTTATGGGGTTTATTTATTTTACTCAGCTATTAATTCCACAGCACTTTGCAAATATCATCATCACTGACCCTGTTGGGGCTCACAATCTAAACATTCTATCACTATGTCTTTGGAATGTAGGAGGAAACCAGAGAAACTGGAGGAAACCCACACACACTCCTTGCAGATGTCGTTCTATATGGGATTTGAGTCAAGGACTACAGAGCTGCAAGACTGCAGTGCTAACCACTGAGCCATCGTGCCGCCTGAGGTTTCTGCCTTTGCTCAACAATCCACTGACAACAAAAGGAAGCACATGGAACAGAAAGGGGTTGTCCAGGCAAGAAATAATGATGACTTTTCCACAGGATAGGTCATGAATATTGGATCAGTGTGGAACTGATGACTGATTCCAGTCACTGGAAGTACAAAATGAAGAGAACTGGGACACATCAGCTCCGTACACTACAGTCCCCAAGAAGGGTCACTATACAGTATATAGACTTTATACCCTGTCGTGAGATGTGGCAAGATGGTCAGTGGGGCGGCCGAGTGTCAGACCACCACTGATCTGATACTGATGACCTAAGGATTGTTCACAAAATAAAGTGGTTGTTTCGTACTAAGTTTAACACTTACGAGATCAGACTACAGGCAGGGTTTGATTAAATTCTGGAATCAAAGATACACGTAGGTCTGTCTGGAATTAAGTAGAATATTTTCAATTAAGACTATGGTGATCCATTCTATTATTATTATAGTTGGATTGTAGCAAGTTACATGTATTTAAATATTACAGAGCAATAAATATCCTGTTTGTGTCATTTCCATTGATGGTAATACAGCCTGATCCACATATTTTGATCATGCTGACTTAGCTGTCTAGCATTGGTGTAGATATCTATCTATATTAAGGCCAAGGTACTAAACACTAAATTTCATACCACTGAAACCATAACAAGATTGATTCAATCTTCTTGATAGTGAAGACTCATATGGTTAAATTCACTCATTAAACATTATAATAATTGCAGCAAATCTGTTTTGCAGTGTGATAGTGTTGACAATGGTTTTGCTAGATATCTTCTTTGAAGTGTGACGCTCATCATCCATGAGATAAGTGACTACTACTCTGAACACAAATTTGGCTCTTAAGCCGGGGTCACACGAGCCAATACTCTCTCATGTAAGACATGCGGCCCAATTATGTTTACGACACTCGGCTCAAACTCTAATCAGAGCATCAGCCAAGTGTCAGTTTACTGTGATCCGACTCGCTCTCATGCGAAAATCAAATGACCGGTGAGGAGAAGACGGAGAACTTAATTTCTCAATCACCTGTGACTGGATATTTCAGATGACATCCGAGTGCTGTCAATGTTTTACATGCACCCATAGACTTGTGTCATCCAATTATCGCATTCACTTGCAGCATGCTGTGATTTTTTTTCTCATGCCAGTTTGCAATTAGTCTAAGTTGTAGTGGCACCATAGTATAACATTAGAGAGTCAAACATTGGACAACACACACCCATGTTATAAGCTCTTAAGAGTGAGCCCTTAAAGGAATATGAAAGCATCTACAGAATGTGAGGAATAGGGCTAAGCAACAGCACATGTGAAAAAGCCTTGGGTATACTAATAGATCACAGACTGCACATGGGTCAACAGTGTGATGCAGCAGCAAAAAAGGCAAACACAATTCTGGGATGTATTAACAGAGGCATACAGTCTAGATCACGTGAGATCATTATCACCTTCTACTTCTCTCTTGTCAGACCTCATCTGGAATACTGTGTAAAAAGACATCAACAAACTGGAGTAATGTCAGAGAAAAGCGACCGGAATGGTGACTGGTCTGCAAACCATTACAGGATTTGAGACTGTTTAACTTGCCAAAAAGACGACTGAGACTTAATAGCTGTTTACAAATACCTCAAGGGCTGTCACACTGTAGAGGGATCAGCTTTATTCTCATTTGCACATGGTAAAACTAGAAGCAATGGGATGAAACTGAATGGGAGAAGACAAACTAGATATTAGAAAAAACATTTTGACAGTGAGGGTGTAAACAAGTGTAACAGGCTGCCATGAGAAGTGGGGAATTCTCCCTTCAATGGAAGTCTTCACACAGAGGCTGGACAGACATCTGTCTTATATGTTTTAGTGAATCCTGCTTTGAGCAGGGGGTTGGACTGGATGACTCAGAAGGTCTCTTCACACTCTACTATTCTATTATAATTGTTCCCCCCATGTACAAGAGTATAACTACTATAATACTGCCCCTATGTGCAAGAAAATTACAATGTAATACTGTCCTTATATTGAACAACATAACTACTATAATACTGCCCCTGTATACAAGAAAATAACTACTGCAATACTGCCCCCTATGTACAGGAATATAACTACTATAATACTGCTCCTATGTACAAGAATATAACTACTATAATACTGCCCCTATGTACAAGAATACAACTACTATAATACTACCCCTATGTACAAGAATATAACTACTATAATACTGCTCCTATGTACAAGAATATAACTACTATAATACTGCCCTATGTACAATAATATAACTACTACAATACTGCCCCTTATGTACAAGACTATAACTACTATAATACTGCTATGTACAAGAATATAACTACTATAATACTGCCCCTATGTACAAGAATATAACTACTATAATACTGCTCCTATGTACAAGAATATAACTACTATAATACTGCTCCTATATACAAGAATATAACTACTACAATACTGCCCCTTATGTACAAGACTATAACTACTATAATACTGCTATGTACAAGAATATAACTACTATAATACTGCCCCTATGTACAAGAATATAACTACTATAATACTGCTCCTATGTACAAGAATATAACTACTATAATACTGCTCCTATGTACAAGAATATAACTACTATAATACTGCTCCCTATGTACAGGAATATAACTACTATAATACTGCCCCTATGTACAAGAATATAACTACTATAATACTGCCCTATGTACAAGAATATAACTACTATAATACTGCTCCTATGTACAAGAATATAACTACTACAATACTGCCTCTATGTACAAGAATATAACTACTATAATACTGCCCCTTTGTACAAGAATATAACTACTATATAATACTGCCCCAATATACAAGAATATAACTACTATAAGATTGCTCCTATGCACAAGAATATAACTACTATAATACTGCTCCCTCTATACAAGAATATAATTACATTAATACTGGTCTCTATGTAAAAGAATATAAAACTACCATAATTTTGCCCCCATCTACAAGAATAAAAAACTACTACAATACTGCCCCTATGGACAGGAATATATCTATTATAATAACAATGTTCAAAAATGCGGTTGTATATTTTATCTGATTGCAGTTGACCTTCCACAGATTTAGAATGCCCCCTTGTTTCTATCTTGGGGGCCCCAAGGTCACAACTTTACTGTCAACTAAAATGGCCCTGTATTATGCTGGATGAAATAATATCAAGACTTAGATAGAGAAATATTTGTGCTATTTCAGCACTTGACACACAGATCTATCGCTGACAAGTTTCCAGCACTCAAAGTGGAGAGATATAAACCAGCTGTGTAAACGGGAGAAGCATTCCTCACTACTGGTATGCATGTGGGCACAGGAAAGCTTTCACTACAGGACCTCATCCTAGGCTTTCACCAGTACTATGTGTCTGTGTGTGAGGAGTGAAAGGGAAGGGTGGGGGGAACCTGCTAAAATGTTTATAATGAGATGAAAAAGCTGACGACACCAACACTCCCCCCACCCCCCACCCCGGTTAGTAAAATGTGTAAACACGACCAAAAGCTTTATGGAGTTTAATTTAATAAATTCATGGTCTGTTTGTGTGGTTTAACGATTGGGTTTTCATGGTACTTTATCAGAGGGATGTATAACCTGGACAGGTTACATCTCCTTTTAACTTTGCAACAATTAAAGCAAAGTACTGTATATACAAATAAGGAATAGGGAACCTGTCAGGACGGTTTGACTACTGAAACTAGTGGTATAACTGTATAGACCTCATAGATCAAGGAAAAATGAGACCTCTCTTGTAGTAATCAGATGTGCTGGAGCTAAGAAATCAAGCTTCAAAACTATATGCAAAGTAGACTGGAAGAGCATTGGGGCGTGTCAGCTCAGCCTTAATGCACTGGAAGGTTAGTCTGCATGTGTCATGAGGACGGAGCTCTGCCACCTCAAATTACTGCATAACCGGCATCATTGTTATTGTTGATCCAGGGTATTGTGACGCCACATGAAACGCGAGTTGGGGTGCAGCACTTTCTCCCCCCTATATGACCCAAGAGTCTGTTAACACTATTAGCAATATTACTGTTTATAAACTAGCCTATTTGCACCCTGCTATTACTATCATTATCCCTGATATATATGTGCTAACTTATATTATACTATGTAGAGGCCGATTTTGCCCAGGCATAGTAACTAACTGTTCTTGGTTATAGATCAAAACCGTGATGTCACAATAGAATGTAGCCTATAACCTTCCGAGTCTTGTCACTGTATTTGTGTCTCCTGTGTTCTACTTGAGGATTTGCATTTGATTCATTCTATTGTGACACATACACTCAGCTTTATATATTAGATATGGAAGGATATGAGGCTGCATTCAGCTATATGGAGGGCTATGAGGCCACATTATTCTATATTGGAGGGCTATAGGGCTGCATTAATCTATACTGAGGACTATAAGTCTGCATTACACTATGTAGATTCTTCCACCCCTAAATGGAGCTGGGCTATATGGAGGGGGCTGGGCTATGTGGAGGGGACTGGGCTATGTGGAGATGCAGGCTGTGAGGTAGGTGGGGCTATGTGAAGTGAGCGTGCCTATGATACAGACACACACACTCTCAGCTTTATATATTAGAAACCTTGCAAATCACACATTACTATAAACATATTTTGAGAAATTATATTCTTTTGTACAGTCTAGGTGGAGGATATTACAGTATTTCATTTTTGTCATAGGGTCATTCCATGTCAAGTGAACCAATGATTATTACCTCTATATTTTTAATTCTTTTGAGATTTTGTTATTTAATAATAGCATGTCAGACAATGCAAAATGTGAAGAGAAAAATTTTAAAAAAAATTTTATTTTTTTTTTAAAATGATTTTCAAAGTTCGGAAAAAGTGTGAATTTCGCTGTTGCCTGCCTTTACGTTTCTCCTCATAACTCAGGCTAGGAATAAGATAGAGAGACAAAATAAACACCAATCTACTCAGAACTATACAGGCTTTCATCAGATATGTCACAAGAGGATCTTTGTTAATATTTTACCCATGTGATCGCAAGCGCAAAACTTTAAAACGTATTTCCGAAAAATCGGCGCGCTTTAAATATTTCAAAAACTGCCCATGTGTCTGCTTTGCTCTTAGCCACATATGTACCAAATTTCAAGTTGGGATCGCAATGGGATCATATTTTAACATATTTTACCATTAATAGCGTCAATGGGTCATTCCATATCAAGTGATCTAAACATGAATATTTTTTTTTACCTGACGCCTTTAGATTTTTTTTTTTTTTTTCCTTTATGAAGTACTACTTTAGTTAATTACAAATTAAAAGTTTGGAATTTTTTTCTTCATCAGTTAATTTTTTACAGATTTTTAAAGTTTAAAAAAAGTGTGAATTTTGGCCTGGTATGACTTTACATTTTTTTATCTTGGGCTAGAAATAAGATAGAGTAACAAAATAAACACCATTCTACTCAGAACTGTCCAGGCTTTTACCAGATATGTCACAAGAGTATATTTGTTAATTTTAATTTTTTACCCATGCGAATGCAAACGCAACATTTTGAAACGCATTTCCGAAAAAACGTTTTAATAAAAATTTTCCAAAACTGCCCATGTGTCTTTTATGCTCTTAGCCACATCTGTACCAAATTTCAAGTTGGGATTGTGATGGGATCATATTTTAAAATATTTAACTATGGTTAATCTCATTTTTATTAAATTTTGAAAAAACATATGAAAGACATACATTCAATCTTTTAACAAAATCTTGAGACATATAAAATATACAAAAAGAGAATTCACAAAGTTATTAGTAACTTTAAGATAAGCTGCAAATTTACTTTTGCGCTTATCTCTGGTGCAATATATACTACAATCTAAATATAATTCCAAACACTCAAGTATACAACCTTTCTCAGGGTTTTGAGATGTTCTGATGTCAAGGGGACAAGCAGCCCCAGCAGAATGATTTTTATCACTTGGCCCCTTCTAACAGGTTGACCACGTAAGTGGGTCATTACCAGTTGAGGCCTAGTTGGAATAGTCTATCGACTGGTGTACCGGCAAGGAAGGCCGAAATATTAATGATCTACTCACAGCTCAGAGTTTCCGATACCTGTCTAATGTTCACTAGAATTCTGAAGGTATAGGTGTAGAAAGGAAATACCTAGACTGAATGTATCAGATGGGAAGAAAAGAGAGATAGAAAAGAAGAGAGAGAGAAGAGAAACAAAAACCATTAGAAAAAGTTATACTGGGAAAGAAAAGCCACGTAAGAAAAAAAGAAAAAAAGGAGGGGGGGGGGGGGACGGGTGAGGTATGGGAAGGAGAAAGGGTACTCATCCCACTGGCTCCCCATCAGCCAGAGGTCGAGCCATATTATCTGTGCTGGAAAAGATACTCCTAAATTCTGCAGAGTCGTGAAAAAGAATCCATTCAACCCAGATCCCTAAGAATTTGTTCCGAGATCCCGACGCATCAGCTGCGAGCTCCTCCATTCGATATATTTCCATCAATTCTTTGAATCAATCAAGTAGAGATGGAGCCCGGCTTGATTTCCAGAACCTCGGGATCACAGCACGAGCAGCCGAGATGCAAAAGCGGAGAATATCCCTCTTCTGTAGCCCAATAGGACCTGGAAAAATGGATAACATTGCCGATTCTGGGCAGCATTCGGCTTGTTTACCTGTTATCCGGGCGTATGCATTGAAAACCTCAGACCAGAACCGCCGGATTTCCCCACAACTCCACCAAATGTGTATCATTGTACCCTTCTCTTCCCCACAGCGCCAGCAGGTATCAGGGGTTCCAGGGAACATGTTCCGGAGTGTCGTCGGGCACAAGTACCATCTAGTGAGCAGCTTATAGCTTCTTTCTTGTGCAGAACAAGCGCTAGCTAGTGAGTGAGTAAATATAAAGCATTTCTGCCAATTAGCTTCTGAAATGCTACACCCCAATTCCCTCTCCCAAGCACGTTGGAAGTAAAGGGTGCCCTGCTCTCTCATGGACCCTAAGGCCTGGTATAGAACTGATATTTTGCGCCTCGGTGGAGCCTCCAGTTGGAATAACCTCTCCAATACGTTGGGCGTCAATCTTACCCTGCAAGAGTGGTCAGCTGAATATAAGTATGCTCTGTATTGGAGAAATTCGAATCACTTAAGAGGTCTCGTAGGTTTTTGAGTTGTAGCTCTGCCATCGGGGGCAAACCACCACTGGACAGAGTCTGTCCTACTCGGGTGTCATCCACAATCCGCCAACATAAAAATCTCTGCTTGTCAAATCTGGGTGGGAAAGATGGGTTGGAAAAAAGGGGAGTCAAAGGGCTAAGTCTGTCGTTTAAGAGGAGGGTTTTCGTCACTAGGTGCCATACCTTCAAGGTGTTTCTGGTCATGTCTGTCAAAGGTACTAGGTCTGTGGAGTCTTTAAGGGAAATCCAAAGCAGGTGTTTCAGCGGAATCCCCAAACCCTCTTGCTCCACCCCTACCCATTTCTTGGAGGACACATGATAATGCCAATCTAGAGCTCTAACAAGAGAGGAAGCCACAAAGTACGCTCGTATGTTGGGTAGTCCAACCCCTCCTCTGGTCTTGGGCAAGGATAGGATATTCATTCGCAATCTGGACCTCTTGACCCCCCAGACAAATCTAAGGATCATAGATTGCATTTTGGAGAGGAAGCCTCTATCCAATAGAACAGGAACTGTCCGAAAAGTATATAAGAGTCGGGGCAAGACATCCATCTTGACTACGTTTATTCTCCCGAACCAGGATAGCTTTAATTGTCTATAGGAGGTAAATGCCGATTCCGCGTTAGTCAAAAGGGGTTGATAATTTAAATTGAATATTTGTTTAAGATCTTTTGGTATAAGGACTCCCAAGTACTTAATGGCTTCTACTTTCCATTTAAATGGGAACTGTTTAGATAGATGAGAAACCAATTCTCCAGGCAAAGAAATATTGAGTGCCTCGGTTTTGGAGCAATTCACTTTAAAGTTGCTCAATTGTCCGAACCGTTCAAACTCCATTAAGACCGAAGGGATGGAGACCAGGGGCTGGGAGATGTAAAGTAGCAGGTCATCTGCAAATAAGGCCAATTTGTGATGACTCTGTCCCAGCTTGACCCCATGGACGCATTCATTGGACCTAAGTGCAAAATATTTAACTATTATAGTGTCAATTCAAAAATCACCAAGAACACAATCAGTCATTTTTTCACAATTGCCCGTCAATAGTTTGAATTTGATATAAAGAAACATAGTCTTGTAACATCTCAAATGAAAGCTGTTACCGTTCTGAGTAAAATGATGCCTCTCCCACTTCATTATCTTATTTCTAGCCTGAGATAAAAAAAAATGTAAAGTCATACCAGGCCAAAATTCACCCTTTTTTTAAACTTTAAAAATCTGTAAAAAATTAACTGATGAAGAAAAAAATTCTAAACTTTTAATTTGTAATTAACTAAAGTAGTACTTCATGAAGGAAAAAAAATAAAAAAAAATCTAAAGACGTCAGGTAAAAAAAAATATTCATATTTAGATCACTTGATATGGAATGACCCATTGACGCTATTACTAGTAAAATATGTTAAAATATGATCCCATTGTGATCCCAACTTGAAATTTGGTACAGATGTGGCTAAGAGCAAAGCAGACACATGGGCAGTTTCTGAAATATTTAAAGCGCGCCGATTTTTCGGAAATGCGTTTTAAAGTTTTGCGCTTGCGATCACATGGGTAAAATATTAACAAAGATATCTGATGAAAGCCTGGACAGTTCTAAGTATATTGGTGTTTATTTTGTTTCTCTATCTTATTTCTAGCCCGAGATATGATAGAAAATGTAAAGCCATACCAGGCCAAAATTCGCACTTTTTTAAAACTTTAAAAATCTGTAAAAAATTAACTGCTAAAGAAAAAAATTCAAAACTTTTTTTTTGTAATTAGATAAAGTTGTTCTTCATATAGAAAAAAAATTAAAAAAAATCTGAGGACGTCAGGGAAAAAAAATATTCATTTTTGGATCACTTGACATGGAATGACCCCATAGCTAGCTTATTTTTAATATCTATTGCAGAGGTTTTTTTTTGTTCTTTGTTCATATAAAACTACATTTGGTCCTAGTTGGGATTATTGCTTTTGTTAGTGGGTGAAATAAGTGTTGAAGATGTCATTAACTTTGTAAGTAAATATATTTCTTTAAGTGCTGCTATTGACATGAATTTCTCACCAGATGTCAGTGACAACCTATCCAATTCACAGACAAAGAAATCAATCTATAGATGTCCATAAATTAAGTCCAAGTCCTAATAATTAGTCACTTATTGATCTCCTATATATAGTGTATAAAACGTATTCTTAGCGCCTACACTATTCTATTTGCAAATATATATTGCGAGTCCAGCTTACCGTCCGCTATAGTTCAGTAAATCATACTGTAAATCCATCACTGTGGTGTATTATTCTTTGGATTTTAGACTTTAGCGGCAATCAGTAGCTCAGCACATTAATATGGTGTCATGAGATGTCTGCATGTGCTTCTAATGTCTTCCATATGGCAAACCTATTATAATTCGTAGTAGTCAGCAGTATCATCTCAAGAGGATGAGCACACCCCCCCCAGATTCGGAGGGCTTCATAATAACAGAGCATCTACCCCACAGTATGGCCGCCCCCTGCGTAGGAAGATCATCATATTCTCAGAGACTGGAGTAATCCTTTACCTCTTCTAGGAGCCCTGATCAAATCTGCCTTATGTGACGAGTAGAAAGTAAGGATTAAGAGTTGCAGGAAAGTTGTATGAGAAGCTGTATAAAGCTGGTTTCAAACAGCCATTTTTTGGAAGTAGTGCGATTCCAGCTTAAACTGGATAGGTATTCAGCCCCATTGACTTTCAATGGCGCCACAGGCACTTGCGGGTACATCCAGTTCTTCCTGTTTTCCCCAGGTGTTCATGTTTTTTTTCACTGAAACCAAAATCACAAGATGTTGCGATTTTGGTCTCTGTGTCATAAACCATGAACCCTTGGATCCGTAGCAATCTGGGTTGAAATATAATGTGGCTCAATGTAACCCGGATCTGGTGGACTCCAGAACCCACTAGATCTGGACGCTGGATCATGGTTTTTTTTTAACCATTCAGTTTTTATTGAAATTTCTGGAGGGTACATAACAAAAAAATGCAGTATATACCAACTTGACAAACAAATAAAGAAAACGAACCAAGGCCTAATATCAGGGCCAATACAGAAATGGGGGGGTGGGGACAAAAAGATGGGGAAAGAGGGGGGAAGAGAGGGGGGGGGAAGTAGCTGCAATAATACCGTTCATAGATTAATAGCAGAAACATTAGTCAGTAGAGAACTCACTCTATATTTGGACCGAATTATGCCCAGATGTCACCCAAGGGTCCCAACCACTGAAGAATTTTGGTTCTCCTTTTAATTGTGTGAGACAGGGTCAACTCATGCTGAAAATGAGTGTTGAGGCGGATAAACAAGTCCGCAGCGATAGGTATCACAGGGAACCTCCAGCACGATGCTATGCATTGCCTAGCCGCAATCAACACATTAGTATAGATAGGCCTCAGGGGGCCAGGGATGGTGTCTAATCTTATGCCCAGCAGTGCCATCTGTGGCAAGAGGGGGTTAGAGATTCCAGTCACTCCCAACAGTCTACGCTCAACATCTCTCCAAAATGAGTGAACACCCGGGCAGTACCACCAAATATGCGGGGAGTCTCCAGTCTCAGGACATCCCCTCCAACAGTGGGGGTGTGCCCGAGTCGGAGATGAGATAAATCTGGCTATTCGCTCCGGGATGAGGTACCACTGCATCTGGGTTTTCCTAGATTGCTCCAAGTGTGTTATGCATGAGGAGTAGCGGGCAGCATGGACCGCAGCCGCCCACCAGTCCTCAAGTGAGGCAGAAAAGGACAAAAGACCCTCCCATTTAGACATATAGGGAAGTTTCACCTGCCCCTAAGGTTTCAGCAGGACTTTATACAATATAGAAGTCCCATGTCTAGCATGTGGTCCAGCTTTCATAAAAATCTGCAAAGTAAAGTCTTTGAGAGGTCAGATCTGGGACGGGCCACTCCAGCGTAGACAAAAAATGCCTAAGCTGGAGATATCTAGAGAAAGTGGAGTTAGGCAGGCCCAAATCCAAAACCAATGTTGGAAATTGTTTCAGACGACCCGAAGAATCCATAAGATCCGACAACTGTAACACACCCCGTTTTTTCCAATCCTGCAGATATAAGTTATGAACCGAATACTCAGTTGCAGGGAGGGAAATGTAACGGTGCCAGATAAGGGTTTTTAGAACTGCGCCTGCCCAGAACGCAGTTCTAAGTGACATGCCCCATAGGGGCGTGTAGTTTTGCACAGAATCCTGTGGAAGAAAATATGCAACCCGCAAGCAAATGAGCCAGCATTATTACTGATCCATGATATGGATCAATTACAATACTGATGCGAGTGAATCCAGTTGTATCAGTGCGGGGGAATCCAGGGGGATGCAGGTTTTTCCCACATTTCCCACAGTGTGAAACTAGCCCAAGATGTCACTAAGCTTTCCTAGTAACAGAGAATATTGAGGAGCAATTACCAATTGAAATACAGACTGGGATCAGAGACAACTTGGACCCCAACCATTTAATGCTACAGTTAACAGCTGCAAAGCTTAAAGGGATGGTGACACAATTGTGTCTTAGATCTAATAATAATAATAATAATAATAATAATAATAATAATAATAATAATAATAATAAATAAGCTCCACAACTGGATATGTTTCAAAAGAAGGAAAAAAAAAAGGTTCATGTCCCGAAATATTCTTGTTAATTTGCCCCTGTGTAATGTATGTGTCCAACCATGCAGGAACAGCTCCTGGGCAGGAGAGGAAGTAAGCGTATACAGACATTAGAGCCAGGAATCACAGCTGATTCTTATATACAAAAGGAAAAAGTACTATTTTGTTTTGGCCCTCAGGTTACCATGCGATTTATACCACACAGTGAATAGTATATAAACATTTAAAAAATGAAACAAAAAGAAAGCAAGCTAAACATCAATGGCAGATTGTTTTTATGGTCCAAAGGGGTAAATACACAAATGATATGTGCACTCATAAAAAAATAAATAAAAATAATATAACTTGACCCTTCAGCAGTTAATTAGATTTTCTATATCAATCCCTAAATCTGTTTGTGAAGTTCTACAATCCTCTTTCTTTGGGCTCAGACCCAGTGATTCCCTGTGCTTTCTCCACAGTTCAGCCTGAAATTCAATGCCACATACGCCATTAATTAAAATCAGATGTTGACACTAATATTTGGGGGTCTCTCTCTATCCTGGTGTTCTGTCCTCCCCCCAGCAGATCACATATCAGTAGCTGTTATGACACATTCTCGCCATTTCTTAAATAACTTCGTCCACGCTATTGTATGTGAAACCACAAAGATTTATTGAACTTTTTTTGTAATGAAAATATTACTGAGTGCGCGCCAGTGTCCACAATTATTTTAGTACAAAGATATGTATTTTGGGAAATCAACTCCAAAATATGTAGAAAATGAATAATGATTCTTAGGACCCCCCCTCCTCCACAAAAAAAAAAAATAAGTACAAAAGAAAACAAAATCAAAACTACGAGAGGCATTAATAAAGCTAAATGTAGCTACTCTGAAGCTTTTGAAGTTTTATTATTTCTGGTTAACAGAACACAATCCTGAATAGCTGGCCAGGAGAATGCAGTTGGACGCGTCTTAGATCATCAGCGGGTGGTCCAAAGGTAGCGGCCTCCTCTTGTATTGCCTATAGATCACGATGGGGTTAGGCACTCGCATACACAAACTACAAGCTGCATTAGGCAACTACGGAAGTGTCTCTATTGCTCTAATGGATGGGATTAATAAGGGGTTAAAGGAATTGATAATTAGTAAATAATAAATGATTTAAGGTGCATTCTAGCAAACAAAACAAAAACATTCGATCATGCATCGTCAATGCCTCAGTCTGCCACCGTTCGCTCTGCACTGGCCCTTTATAGTTCATCTACACCTAGCTTGTCTTCTTCGTCGATCTGGCCGTCTTTATATAAGAAAGTAAGGAGGAAGAGAGCCACGTCCATGGAGGACCAGTATGCCGTGTGCGATGTCATGGCCGACCAGTATCTGCTTTCTACCAGCCCTTCCCGCAGCTCGAAGTCGATCCGGTGCTCCAGGTCCACTGCAAGATCAGTATAAAAGAAAACAATGATCATATAGTAAATTATAGGATAGAAATATCAAGGACATAGGCACGTACTATTACAGTGGCATGCAAAAGTTTTGGCACCCCTGGTCAAAATTACTGTTATTGTGAATAGTTAAGCAAATTAAAGATTAAATGATCTCTAAAAAGCATAAAGTTAAAGGTGGCATTTCCTTTGTATTTTAGGTAAAAAAATAAATCTTTAACTACATTTTAAATATTACAAAAATAAAAATGGGCTGATGCAAAAGTTTGGGCACCCTTGGAGGTTTGTGTGCTCAGATACCTTTGACCACAGTTTCAGATTTTAATTAGCCTGTTGGGGTTATGGCTTGTTCCCAATCATCGTTAGGAAAGGCCATATAATTAATAATTTCAGTTTTATAAAAACCCAGCCTCCTCAAACCTTGTGCCAAAAAACAGCAGCTAAGGGTCCATCTACGCTGCTGTCGAACACTCTGAAAATGGTGGAGGCCCACAAGGCAGGAGGATAGAAGATAAAGCGTTTTCAAGTTGTCCTTTCCTCATTTCAAATGTAATTAAGAAACAGTAGTTAACAGAAACCCTGGAGGTCAAGATAAAGTCTGGAAGACCAAGCATGATTACAGTGAGAGTTGCTCAAAGGATTGCTAGAGAGGCAAATCAGAACTGCTGCATGACTGCATAAGACCTCCAGGAAGATTTAGCAGACACTGGAGTTGTGGTACATTGTTCTACTGTTCAGAGACACCAGCACAAATATGGCCTTCATGCGAGAATTATCAGAAGGAAACCGCTCCTGCATCCTTCTCCATAAAATTCAGCATCAGATGTACACAAAAGAACATTAACAAGTCTGATGCATTTTGGAAACAAGTCCTGTGGACCGACGATGTCAAAAGAGAACTCTTGGCCACAATGATCAAAAGATATGTGTGGAGAAAAAGGGCAAAGAAATTCAGGAAAACAACATCTTGCCAACCATTAAGCATGGTGGTAGATCAATCATGAATAGGGGTTGTGTTTCAGCCACTGGAAATGGTAATATTTCACGGATAGAGGGAAGAATGAAGGGAGTTTAATGAAATTTCAACAAACCGACAGTCAATTGTGTACGGGGGTCTCCGAACTCTCCATAAAGACAATGTCAGGTTGCTGAATTCTAGTTACCAGTCCTTTTTGCTTCCCTTGAGGAGTCTGCCAGTGGCCATCAATGATGTAGCGCTCAGCCAAACTGATAATTCGGAGGGGAGACTAAACGATTATGCAACAGCTATGTAATGAATTTCTACTGTGCTAATGCTGCAGGAAAACTAAATACTGTTAGGTAATATGCTCATCGCAAATATACCATGACAAGGGTCAATTTGGTGCTAAAGTGGATGCCTTATAATTACCAGATCTATAATACAATCTTTACATGTAATTTTCTATATTATACTGCAATGATTTAATGACTCCACCACTATAAATGAAGGTACAAAAGTAGTGGTGATCCGTGCAAACACTAAAAATAGTCGGCCCTTTGCTGACAATTGACAAAAGAAAAAATCTAACTGCAAGTAGCCCTTCAAAAATCTACAGGGCTTAAAAGGAAGGAAGAAGGGAATGCCGCTCTTCATTAGTCTCTACTTTCTCGTTGCAGACGTCCGCGCAGAGAGGTCGGGATGAATGACTTGCATTTCTGACGTCTTGAATGAAGAGGCAATATTGGTGTTTGTCCAAGGGCTGAGATCATTTCCTTCAGTAGAGGAACAGGTCGGGAATAACAATGTGGTGATGCTGTGCGTATGTAGTGGTTATCGCTGGATGTAATGCAAACTATTAGTGCGGCTCATTGATGTCAGAATCGCTCTGATGAGCATTAAAGACGTGAAGAATTTAAGGAAAGCACAAAAAGGCAAATATCAATCATTTACACTGCTCGAAAGGAGAACAGGGGCTTCTGTTAGATTTGTTTCTGGTGTGCCATTCTTAATACTAGGAAATATGCTTGACAGGTGACAATTTACAGCTCATAAAAGTATAGAAAATGGATTTTCCTAAGAGAACACCATTAGTAAAAATGCTTCATTCAGGCAATGATGCACCTTCACACAGCTCTTCAATGACAACACATTTGCAGGTAGAAGTATTGGGAGTTGGTTGGCAGACATTATATAAAATGCACGTGTTAGGGTGTGTGCACATGATCAGTATACGCAGCGTTTTGGACGCAGCATCTTGCAGCTGCGTCCAAAACGCTACGTAGTGCAGTATAAGCATAGTGGATGGAATTTCAAGAAATCCCATCCTCACTATGCTTAACCCGTCCGCAGCGTGTTTGGAGCTGCAGTGCGGGCTGCCAGCAGTCCGCTCCTCCACAGCATCGGGTGACTGCAGGAAGAAGCCGCCCTGCACCCACCGCACATTGTGAGTACAGGGCGGCTGTGGTCTCCCTGCGGCCAATCGCGGCTTTACTCAGGTCCAAAGGAGCTGCGTCTAACACGCAGCTCCTCCGGACCGTGAGTATGCAGCCTTAGACATAAGATTGATTATAAATATTATAAATTCTCACTACTCTGGAACGAACCAGTATTACTTGGCAATACTTCTTTAGGCATTTAGCATCAGTCTGCAGCCACTGTTTAGTCTCTAGTACTTAGGATCACTACACAGGGACTGTATACATCACACTAAGCTCATGACATGGCAGACGCTATTGATCCTCACCTGTGTCCAGTGAGCCGGAGATGCTGTGTGGAATGGTTTGGGATGTTGCAGAACTTTGACTCTGCACTGACTTTTTGTCTTCCCCGTCAGCTGAGTCTTTTACTTCATAACCTTGAGATGTAGTTGCACTAGAACGTGCAAATCTTGAGAACAACATTCCCCCCAGGCCTTTTCCAATGCTCGCGGCACCTGCAGGAGGGAAAAATGCAAAATGAACAGCGCTAGAAAGGAAAAAGCCTTCAAAACTCTGCTGCCACCTAGTGGCTGTCTTTTATGCCCACATC
Organism: Allobates femoralis; assembly: GCA_033576535.1. Taxonomy (NCBI): domain Eukaryota; kingdom Metazoa; phylum Chordata; class Amphibia; order Anura; family Aromobatidae; genus Allobates; species Allobates femoralis. Next base: position 36,395,512 of record JARQOC010000012.1, read on the forward strand.
CTTAAGGAATCTTCCTATAACAGCAAGTTTTTCCCTTCTATCCATTATATAGAGGACAACCTGCTAATAATCCCTGGAGGACCTTCACAAATCCCGAGCCCCGTCTTGAATGGAGCTAAGGAAACAAGCTGAATCTTCACCGTATTCACTGACCATTAAGATTGCTGGAAAGAGAGGAGCTCTGTGTTACGCTGTAGTCACATGCGAGAGACAAGCTCGAGTCTCGCATCTCATCACCCCGCACGGCTGCTCCCATGACAAGGAGCGTTTAGCCACATAGAAATATATGTAGCTGTGTAGGAGGGTGTATGTGGATATGCGTGTTGGTGATGACTGAGTGGAAGCTACGCCTGTAACAATGACATCTGACCACTAGAGGTCAGTGGCACTCACTGTTGTTCTAAATTTTATTAAGTGATAACAAAACAATACTTCCATAATTTTATGGAAAAATAGAACACAATTCTTTTGTACGAGTTGTTGGGTTAAAATTTCACTGGTTTATTCACTTTTCTTCCCCATACAACAGGGGTGGGTTTTGTTACAATAATTCTTGTTATTGTTTTATCACTGTTTTGGAAGCTCATTTTTCCTTTCAGTGCCATCACTGTATCAAAATGGAATCTGGTCTTTACAGCTACACAATGCTGTCCGGAGAGTGGGATGCCCTGCCGAGTGATGCATTGCAAGACATATGTGAGTCTCTAGCAAGTGTGACTACTGCCTTAGTTTGTTTCCCTACAGTCCCATAGACAATGTAGTTTACATTAACCACAAAAACAGCACCAAAAATATACTACAATTTACACTTAAAACAAGGCTTTATACACTAAAGTATGTGGGGATAAAAGTATAACTACTGAAATGTGGGAATGGAAAAACCAAAAAAATTAGCTGGTCATTAAAGGGATAGATGAAATACAAAAGCATGAAATCTCCACCGACAATATAGAAGCAAACTTAACATTCAGAGAAATAATGAGATTCACACACAGACTCTAATCTGCGTCTCTTCCATGTCTTCACTCCACTACATTCAAACAAGCAACAATCACTATCAAATCAGCCCTCACCTGTGCTAAACAGACCTACTATTATTTGACCACTCCAACCCCTCTGTATACCAGATCTGTACCCTTCCCTCAACCTCCCTCACCTACATCACTGAAGGAGAGTTTACCTATCTCCTCTCCAAATTACACCTCACCATTTCTGCTCTTGTCCCCATCCCTTCCCACCTCCTCCCCAGCCTCACCACCCTGCTTATTGAAGCCCTAACTCACCTCTTAAACTGATCACTAACTTCTGGTACTTTCCCCTCTGCTATCAAACATGCCATGAACACACCTTTCTCAAAAACAATATCCTTGACCCGACTGCTATGCCCAGCTATCGCTGCTCCAGTGCAATTACAAACACTTTAAGCAAGACATGCATGCTAAACTTTCCACCCAACTCTTATCTAACTCTGACAACCTACAATTCAACTTCTGACTTCACCGAATCTGCCCTGACTAAAATTACTAATGACTTACAGCCAATGCTATAAAGATGTGCTGAAAGAGAGGGCACAAATAGGATCTTATCCATGACAAGTTATGGTGAGAAAGACGATCAGAGGCTCACCTGTATGGGTTGTGAAAGCCACAACCAACCATAGAAGCGTGTGCCCCAGATCGCTGCAGCCACCAGGAGATAAAAATAAAATGGAGGATAGAATGGTGTATATGCTGCGCTGTCCAGAGGGAAAGATCCAGGTCCAGTAAAAATGAAAGTGACTTATGTTACGCATTTCAGAGCTTAAACTCGCTCCTTCCTCAGACAAATTCACAATGAGATTTCTGAGGAAGAAGTGAGTTTAAGCTCTGAAATGCAAACATAATAAATTACAGCCAATGCTGATAGACAATTCTTCATCCTCCTCCTTCTAGACCTGTCCTCTGCCTTCAAAAGGACCAGGTTGTACAACGATTCACGCTTCCGAGTAATAGGAAGGACCACAATCTTGGTATATAAGAATGGTGCTTTATTTCTTCTACGAATTTCGGGGTTGTCCCAGCTCCCACCTCAGGAATACCACCACAAACAATGATGGTGGTATTCCTGAGGAAGGGGCTGGGACAGCCCCAAAACGCGAAGAAGAAATAAAGCACCGTTCTTATATACAAAGATTGTGGTCCTTCCTCATACTCATTAATAACACTAGAGAGGTTATCCTTACAATGTATGTCATTTGGTTGGCCAGTGGCCAGATGGGCCCCTCCTATGCAGCAATTAACTAAACCAAGGAAACTAAGAAGGAGGTTTAGAGCCCTTTTACATATATATCGAGGTCAAAAATTGTTATGTTTTTCATTTGAATTTATTAAGTACATATAAAATTCATTACATAACATGTGCAGAGGATATACATAGTTTACATTTATTTTATTACAATGATCAAGAGTTAAGGTGACGTTGTGACTATTAAAATTTTCCCAAGTTATAGGAAACACCCCTCCTAGCTAGACAGGGGGTGTTGAGGGGGTTCTGTGGGTATTAAATGAGTTTATTTCCATGTACACTGTGCAAGTCGCGTTATAGTTATACAAGGTGCCAGGTGTACCGTATAGTGAGTGCACTACCTCCAGTAGGGGAGTCCTGTGAGGTCTTGCTGGACTATGTCCTCTGCAAAGCCCCTACAGTTCGTCCACCCCTGGTGGAGTGCTAGTCACAGCCAGTCCCTGTACAGTGTGAAGCGCAGGTACAGTGTTCATTTTAAGTATGGAAAAAAACCCTTCCCACAGCCTCCACACTTACCCATGTCATAGTGAGGTCATTATGGCTTTCACAGGATACACCAGTTTCCAAAATGGCGGAAACGGCACTTCCGCCCTTGGTACAAAGCCATTGGTAAGGATTCCTATGTATAACATCCGCTCCCGCCCCCCAGAGACACCGCAGGCATCCCTGACTGGCTGGATGAGATCAGGTGGCCACTGACTCTCCTGCCTCGGGATTGGCCGCGGGTCGGCGTGGAGGAGGCGGAGCGGAAATGAGATACACATGTAGGAGGCAGTGTAGATATAAAAAGATGTCGGCTGGCAGGTTTATTACGGACCCCATTGAAAAAGCATAAAGCGAAACGCGTCTGGGGGCGCCTGGATACTCAAATTTCTCCCTCCCAGACATGGGTAAGTGTGGAGGCTGTGGGAAGGGGTTTTTTCCATACTTAAAATGAACACTGTACCTGCGCTTCACACTGTACAGGGACTGGCTGTGACTAGCACTCCACCAGGGGTGGACGAACTGTAGGGGCTTTGCAGAGGACATAGTCCAGCAAGACCTCACAGGACTCCCCTACTGGAGGTAGTGCACTCACTATACGGTACACCTGGCACCTTGTATAACTATAACGCGACTTGCACAGTGTACATGGAAATAAACTCATTTAATACCCACAGAACCCCCTCAACACCCCCTGTCTAGCTAGGAGGGGTGTTTCCTATAACTTGGGAAAATTTTAATAGTCACGTCGTCACCTTAACTCTTGATCATTGTAATAAAATAAATGTAAACTATGTATATCCTCTGCACATGTTATGTAATGAATTTTATATGTACTTAATAAATTCAAATGAAAAACATAACAATTTTTGACCTCGATATATATGTAAAAAGGCTCTAAACCTCCTTCTTAGTTTCCTTGGTTTAGTTACTTCCTCATACTCAGCAGCGCAGATTGTTGTACACCCTGGTCCTTTGCATTTATGAATACGTTGTTCCTGATGGAACGGTGGATCCTGCAGCAGCTGTTTTGAGCGTTTAAACCGGTTGTTGAGCACACAAACCGCACAAGGTGAGCAGTACCTCATTTTTGAACTGGTATCTAAGAGATAAGACCCCATTGCGCCCTTGTCTACCCTTTAATAGGTTTTGTCCAGCCTTCGACACAGGTGACCCACTCATTCCTACTACAGATCCTCTCGTCTCATGGTGTCACAGACCTTGCCCTAATCCTGGAACTCCTCATAGCTTTATGAACACACACTTAGTGTCTCCCACACTACCTCCTCACCCCCATCGTCCGTCAGGTACCTCAAGGCTCTGTCCTAGGACCCCCTACTCTTCTCCATCTATACCCTTGGCCTAGAACAACTCAAAGTCTCATGGCTTCCAGTAGCATCTATATGCCGATGATACTCAGATCTACCTCTGACCCAGACGTAATCTCTCCCTTGTCCAGAATCCCAAAGTGTCTTTCGGCCATATCCTCAATGTGCACAAATCTGAATTTATCTTTCTCAATTTCACGCATCTTCCCTTCTATCACAGTAAATGCCATCATGCTCTTACCTGTACCTGAAATCAGCTACCTTGGAGAAACCCTTGACTCTGCCTTGTCCTTCAAACCGCACATCCAAGCCCTCGCCACCTCCTGCCATCTCCAACTCAAAAATATTTCCAGAAGCCATCCTTTCTTCAACCATTAATATACTAAAATGCTTGTACATGCCCTCATCATCTCCTACCTCAACTATTGCAACATCCTTCTCTGTTACTTCCCTGCTAACTGTCTTGCACCTCTCCAGTCTATCCTCAACTCTGCTGCCTGACTAATCCTCCCCTCTAGTCCCCTGCTTCTCCCCTTCTGCAAATCCCTGTATTGGCTCCCAAATCCCCAACAAATCCAGGTCAAGCTACTAATGATCTGAACTGGTCTTCTCCCAATTGGCCTGTAGAATGTAAGTCCACGAGGGCAGAGTCCTCTTACCTCTGTACCAGTCTGTCAATGTTCATTTGTTTACTGTAACCTATATCTGTATCTTGCATGTGTCCCTTTCTCATGTACAGTACCATAGACTTAATGGTGCTAGATAAATAAAATAATAATCATAAAAAGGATAACGTCACCTAATATACTTGCTTTGCCTATATTTGTTATGGACTCTCATTCTTAGAGTGACGTCTTTCCGTAGGCATTGACCGTGACGTACTTGGCTCGTATGCTCTCTGTATCGGACATTGAGGTAGTATCTTTGGACGGGTTGATGAGACATGGTCTCAGGTGTTTGTATGGAATGGGATTTGTGGTGTTGGATGAGTGGATCTGGACTGGTGCAATGTTGCTATAGTGCTTCAATATTAATGGCTCAAGTCTGTAGGCCTAAAAAAAAAAGGAACAAAATAGATTAGAAATACATCAAAATGCTGAGGAAATTTCTGTCCTGCAGCTCAGCTCTGTACATGGTGTAGTGGTCGTTCTCAGTACTGCAGCTCAGCTCTGTACACAGTGTAGTGGCCGCTCTCAGTACTGCGGCTCAGCACTATACCCGTTGTAGTAGCCGCTATCAGTACTGCAGCTCAGCTCTGTACACAGTGTAGTGGCCGCTGTCAGTCCTGAAGCTCAGCTCTGTACACTGTGTAGTGGCCACTCTCAGTACTGCAGCTCATCTCTGTACACAGTGTAGTGGCCGCTCTCAGTGCTGAGCATCTGCACAGATATGTCCCCATGCCCCTTGGTGCGGTTTACCATTAAATTCATTGGCACTACAAGAAAAAAGCAGGGATGTAAAGAGGTCCCCCATCTGCATTGGAGATAGAAATTTATGCAGAGACCTGGATGGCATACAAACATAATGAAATCAAATTATCAGTATATTACAGATAACAAACCACCCTGAGTATTCATGATTGTGACAGAACTTGCAGTGTGCAGTACCCTGAGTAATGGATCTTGCCAAATATAGAAGCTGGGGTCCAAATGAATAGGGTGAGGGCTGCAACTAATATGCCATGCTGCTTCCAGCTTTCTTCACATCGGACCAGTGTGCTGGGTTCACTATAATTGTGGACAAACAGCTTCGTGCACCGTCTCACCTACTTGTTTTACATCCATCTTTGCATCCCCTCTTCTTTGATTGACAGCTCTGGCTTTACAGGAGCTAGAGGAGGGGGATGGATGAAAAATGAGAAGGTGAGAAGGGTGCACTGAACTGCTCGTTCAAAGATATGTGCTTGGTTTGGACAGTCATTTTGTGCAGACATTTCCCATTAAAATGAGTATTGGAATCAATGCAAGCTATAACCTAATCACTGTAAGATTGGTGGGGGTCCTAGTAGGGACTTCAGTACAACAGGAATAGTTGAATACAGCTGTACATTACACATGTGCACTGCATCTTTGTCAGTGCTATAGACTTTCACGGATTGGCAGGGAGCATGTGTGACTTTGCTCATCCATTGAACAACTCCTGGCCTCCTTTCTTGCAGACATAAGATAAACAAGGAGATCTGTTGGACAGACAACCAATTTACCACCTATCTAAGCAGTGGATACATCAGAGTTCTCTTAGCTTGAAAGAAACCTTTAAGGAGGTGTTTACCACTCTCTTAACGGTTGTCTCAGCAATCTCTGCTTGCATCTTACAGTGATGGCGTGCTGTCCAGACACGTGAGCCCTGCAATCACCAGAGCTCCTAGTCATGTGTCACACCTGCCAGCTTTACCATGAGGACCATGATGGACGCTAGTCATCATGCGGGCTTGGACTGGCCGTAATTGCTACAAGACATAAGCTTAGACTTGCAGACAATACTGACGTGGTGGGACGCAGGACCCAGCGAGTTATACATAGGCAATTATGTGTTACTACTTTATTTCATAATATTTTCTCCTCATGGCTGACTTTATTAAAGACGTGGACAATCCCTGTAAATGGGTGATTGCTGCATGGATATTGCAAAGTCTTCATAACAATCTCTCTTTCTGTAAGTCTACATGATGAGTACAGACTTACCACAGGATCTGCAGGGTGGAAAACATTAAACAAACGATTACAAAAAGCTCTAGGTAAAATATGATCTTGAGTTCCACGATTTCCTGGACGAATTCCACGTAATGCCAAAAATACTGCCAGGGGCGAACCCATGCAGAAAAAGTTCTCAACCTAAAAAGGCACATGGAGGTATATAGTAAGAAAGTAGAATTATCAATAAACTGCGTAGAGCCCTCCATCACACACACAACACATCACACACTAAATTAGGGGGGAAAAAACAAGACAAACGAACAAACAACAACAACGAATGGACTATTATTCTAACTCACTATCCACAACATATGGAGCCTCCCAATCAATGATGAAAAATATTCTTCATGTTTTAACATTAGTCTAATTAAGAGGGTAGCCCAGGACTCATATACTGATTAGCTATCCTTAAGCTAGGTCATCAGTATCAGGAATTTTGGGGTCCACAGTCCGGCATCCCCGCCAGTTAGGCTACATTCACACACAACATTTTTGCCGCGTTTTTTGCGGATCAGTTTTGCCTCAAAAATGCATTAACGTCTGTGATGAACGGCAAAGGCCATGGATTTCAACATTTACTGTTCAGACACAGCTTTTTTTGCAGATCCGCTTATGGGGTAGAAAACGGGTCTGCAAAAAGAATGACCATGTGAATCTGTGTGCTGTTTTTTCACCTGCGTTTCCTCCATAGGCTCCATTATAAAGGAAAGAAAAAAACGCTGGAATAACGGATTGTCCTTCACACAATCTGCTATTGCAGAACTTTTGAAGCTGAAAACAGAAACTCACAGGATGTAATGTCACACGGGAACAAGAAAAAACAGGAACAGGAATTTCCACCATTTTGGAATGTGTGAGAGGTGTGCGCAGGCGGTGCGCGGGGCATGTGCGGCTTGGGAGGTATGTCGGCGTGTCTGTGGGAGGTATGTCGGCGTGTCTGTGGGAGGTATGTCGGCGTGTCTGTGGGACGTATGTACGGTATATGTGTGAGATATGTATGTGTGTGTGTGTGTGAGATATGTATGTGTGTGCGAGATGTACAAGTGTGTGTGTGAGAGAGAGAGATGTACGTGTGTGTGTGTTTGGGGTGTGAAAAAATAAATAAAATAAACATACTCACCTACCATCGAGTGTCTCTGGATGTGAGAGGAAGTGTCCGGTCTTGAGATCAGGTGAGAGAATCAGTCACCGATCAGGTGACTCAGTCAGCTGAAGGCAGGTACATCAACTCATCTATTTGCTGGTCAGCTGATAGAATCAGCTTATTGGTTTTCTGCCGTCGGATTCTGTCAGCTGATTTTGGGACTGGTTTAGACTCATCGCTGGACACTGGATTACGTTGGAGGGAATTGGTGGCTATTTAATAAAAGGGTGAGCGAGGAGTCTGATGATTTTTTTTATTCCGTAAATAAAGGTTTCTTTCTGGTGTTTGTGTTTTGTTTTTTTAAACTCTTTCACTATTGCTAATGTCCGGCTATCAAACGGACGGCTGACATTAGCAATAGGGGCTTTGTGTTAGCAGGCAAAAAAAAACCTGTCACCAACCTCATTACCACCCAGTCTGTGACCACTACATGGCAGCTGGAAGAAAGGGGTAACCGCAAGTTTTGGCGTCTCTCATGGAGGTGCCAATTCTGGGGTAGCTTGCTGGCTGCGATTTTCAGTGTTGAAGCCCAGAATGCTTAGGCCTCACCACGCTGAGAATTACAGCCCCCAGCTGCCTGGGCTATCTTGGCTGGCAATTGAAAATACGGCATAGCCAAAGTCTTTTTTTTTTTTCTAAAGTTATTTATTTAAATAACTAAAAAAACAAAAACAAAATCGGTCACGCCTGTATTTTCATTGCCAGCGAAGGTAACACCAGACAGCGAGGTTTGGTAACCTGTAGCTGCTTGGGTCACCCTTAGCTGGCAATAAAAAATACAGTGAAAACCATGCCAATTTTTTTAGTTATATATTTAAATAACTTTCTAAGTCTCCCCTTAGAATAAAAGGACATCGACTGTTTTTTTCTCAATCATCTTTATCACTGTCTTTTTAAGTGCACAATGCCTCAATAAATGCATCCTCAAAGAACGAATCACAAAAGCAATGATTTTTTTTTTTTTTTTTACACCTGTTTAAAAAAAAGGGATCACGTTTCGCTGCTGCTGAAAATTCAGCGAAGATGGATCCTCAAGAAATGTAGCAAAAGCATTGTGTGTGAAAGCAGCCTTAGTCATGAGGTCTGCTGCAGGTAGATGTACAAAGCTGGAACAACGCAGTAGTGGCCGTTACTGGATAATGCAGCTCAGGTCACACTTTTTATGAAGAGCCCGAGAATGATTACTACACAGAAAATAAATCCTATACAAAGAAATGTACACTATGGGCCATATATGCACAAATTGTTCATCTTTATTGATCCATTTGCAAGCATTGCGGACACAAAACTAAAAGAAAATGTTTAAAAAAGGGAAACCACCAGATGGCAGAAGAGCACCAAAGAGCAGAAAGGCAAGTCAAAAAATATGTAGAGTACAAATAATAATTGGGAATGCAAAACAATGCAACCATGATATATAAACAATACATTAATAATAACTTAACAGTATGCAGATGTATACATACTTAATCCAATATATATATATATGTACACACACACACGCATATACATACACACACACACACACATATTGCACAGTATAACCCTAATCCTAATGGGTGGTTAATATAACAAAGTGCCACAAATAACAAATTAGATTTAAGAACAACAACTGCCCAGAAAGTCTGAATATATTTGTAATATGTCAAATCATAGTATAGCTCCTAGAGCTCCCCCAAGTCTTACACTTCATACGACTAGGATCAGTACTACGGGTCTAAATATAAGAGAGCGCATTTGGCATGTATAAAAAAATTCATATTTTGTATTCATATAAAACGAATGACTAGAAAGGGAGTCAAATATAAACCCAATTTGAGGATAAACGACTGCAAATGACAAACTTACTGCAGAGCTTGGTGCTGCATGGTGCACTCGCTAACTCACTCCCAGAAGAAGGCTGGACGACGAAACGCGTGTTGGAGTGAGATATTGCGTGCACCACGCTGTGCAGTATATATGCACGATCTTCTAAGCTATACTATGATTTGACACATTACTAGCATATTCAAACCTTCGGAAGTGCACTTGTCACTTGTAATATTTTTTATCTACTCTATTTGTGACACATTGTTATATTAACCCCTCATCAGCGCAGAATTTTCCATATCCGGGGCACAGCCCTCCTACCACAATCCAAAGCTTAGAGATATTGGAAAAAAAAGGAGATTTTTGTGTACTCTGTAAAATACTTTTCTCTGAGGCTCTAATTGGGGGATACAGGACCGTGGGTGTTATGCTGCTGTCCACTAGGAGGCGACACTAAGTAGAATCTGAAAAACACAGAGTGGCTCCTGCTCTGTAGTATACACCCCTCTGGCTGACACCCGCCTAACCAGTTTTGTGCTTAAAGAGGTAGGAGAAGTAAAAAAGGAAACATATGCCTGTAAAAAAGGCAATCATATATGAACTCAAAGAACTATAAAGAATGCCAAAAGGCCCGATACGGGCAACAGGGAGGTTGCTGTGTCCCCAATTAGAGGCTCAAAGAAAAGGATTTTACGGTAAGTACACAAAAATCTCCTTTTTTCCTTCGCCTCATTGGGGGACACAGGACCGTGGGACGTCCTAAAGCAGTCCCTGGGTGGGAACAGAATGATGTTAGACTCTTAAAAGACATGTACCTTACAGGTGGGCTACTCCCACCTGGAGGATGCGTCAACCCAGACTTGCATCTGCCGAAGATTGAGTATGAACACTGTAGTGCCTCACAAACGTGTGAAGACTGGACCAGGTGGCTGCCTTGCACACCTGTTGTGCAGATGCCTGGTGTCAGATGACCCAGTATGCCCTCACAGCACGAGTGGAGTACGCCCTTATACCTGATGGAATCGGCAATTTTCGCAACTGATAAGCTTCCCTTTCGGAGGCCTTCCGGGAGGATGAAGAGAGTCAGACCTCCTGAAGGGTGCCGTTCTGGACACGTAGATACGAAGGGCTCGAACTACATCTAGTGTGTGTGCAGAGCCTTCTTGACATGATGCACTAGTGCCGGACAAAAAGATGGTAAAGAAATCTTTGTTTAGGTGGAATGATGAGACCACCTTCGGAAGGAAGGATGGCACTGGTCGAAGCATCACCTTATCCTGGTGAAAAACCAGGAAAGGTGCTCTGCGAGTTCAGAGACTCAACAGATAGAGGTAATTGCCACTAGAAACACGACCTTCTGGGAAAGAAGGCGAAGAAAAATCTCTTTGAGGGGCTCAAAGGGTGGTTTGGTTTCTGCAGCGCGTCCAAAACCAGGTTGAGGTCCCATGCCTCTAACAGTCTTTTGTAAGGCGGGGTAGACCATGTGGGAATCCCCTGGATAAAGGTTTTAACCTGAGGCTTAGCCGCAAGGCGGCGCTGGAACAGTACAGATATTTGTCCTCTGAGGGGACCGAGAGAGAAACCAGCGTCTAGACCAGATTGAATCTGTGAACGAAAGAATGCGCAATAGGGTCTTATCTCAATGATACACTTTCGCTTATCGATGTGGAATTGCTCACCTTTGTCAGTTGTGAAACCCACAACTGGTAGAATAGCGTACAAGCAGCTGCTGCAGGGACCGCACTCCCAACGGTGACCGTGGTTGTAATACAGAATCCTGGACAAAGTGCCTCAGTGTCCGCGCTGCTGCTCCGAGACCAAAGACACACAGACACAGGAATGTCTGGATCAGCGATAGCCTTTATTTTCCGACGCGTTTCGGAGCCTCCTCCCGAGCTCCTTCCTCAGGGAACTGCAATGTGAACGCTCTCTTCACAGTCTCTGAAGGAAGGAGCTTTGATGAGTATGGAAGCATCCAGGTATGGAAGAACGACTGCTCCTCGTGAGTGGAGAATGGTCATGACTGCTGCCATGACCTTGGTGAATACCCTGGGTGCTGTGGCAAGCCCAAAAGGCAGGGCAACAAAGTGATCCTCGTGGATTGCAAAGCGCAGGAATCTCTGATGTGCCCAAGATATCGGGATGTGTAGATATGCATCTCGAATATCTATGGAGGCTAGGAACTCTACTTCTTCCATGGATGAGATGATGGAACGGAAAAATTACATGCGGAAGTGACAAACCCAAACAAACCTGCTTAGATGTTTTAAGTTCAGGATAGGTTGGACCGAGGCTCCCTCTTTAAGGACTACCAAAAGGTTTGAGTAGAACCCCTGGAAACGTTCGTCTTGTGGAACGGGAATAATGACTCCCGCTTGTAGTAGTGAGTCGACGGCCTGATAAAAGGTGCGAGCCTTTGACGACGACTGTGGTTGAATAGACGGAAAGAACAGATTGGGTGGGCGGGAGAGAAACTCGATATTGTAACCGGAAGACACCAATTCTCTGATCCACATGTCGTCTGTGACAGCGAGCTAGACTTGTTGAAAGTGGGAAAGTCGTCCACCTACCTGGGAGGTGTCTTCCGGGATTGACGTGTCATGAGGATGAATACCTATGGGTTCTGGACCCCCCCTTAAGATTTAGATTTTCGGGAGTGGGATTGCCAGTTCGCATTTGATTTTTGGGGAACTGGGAGTTCCTATCCATGCTTAGGGAGCGACTATTAGTCTGCGCCGGGCGGGAGGTTGACCAGCCGAACGAGTTAGGAAAGGAACGAAAACATGTTTGTTGGCGGCAGGCAAAATGCCTCTTTGGCTTGCGTTGGGGAAGGGAGGTGCTCTTTCCTCCCATGGAGTCAGAAATTAGTTTATCCAATTTTTCACAGAAAAGACAGCCACTAAGATAAGGAAGGCTCATGTGGGATTTCTTAGAGGCACAATCTGCCCTCCACTCGCGTAACCAGAGTGGTCATCTAATTGTGATGGCGTTTGATGCCGCCACAGCCGTGCAATTAGCCGTATCTAGGGATGCATGAACTAGATACTCCCCTGCTACTGAAATTTGTGCTGTTAGATACATCAGCTCTGGGTCAGGATCCTGATTGTGGAGTGCGACGTGCAGGTTACCTGCCCAAGTCATAATCATCTTAGCTACCCAAACAGAGGAGAAGGAGGGAAATAATGATGCTGCGGTTTCCTCGAAGACGGAGCGCGCCATTTGCTCCACCTGATGGTCTCTTTCGTCCTTGATGGAGGAGCCGTCAGGGAGAGAGAGAAGAGTCTTTGCTGCTAGGCGGGAATCCGGGGGATCTACCTGTGGGAAATCTGATCAGTCCTTGGTCACCACAGGCAAAAGGGATAGTGAGCTTCTATTGCCTTGCGGTTTGCAAATCTCTTGTCTGGGTGGGATCTATGTTTCTTAAGGACCTTCTGAAATTCAGGATGATCCGCAAAATATTTGTGTGGGCGTTTTACCCTTTTGAAGGAGACCGTGTGACCTGGGGTTTCACAAGGAGGGTCAGCTACGTCCAAGTGTTTGGTTAACGGTCGTGATTAAGTCCTCAACCATGGCCAGAGTGTCCGAGGAGTCTAGCTCAAGCGATACATTTAATTCAGCGTCTGAGCCTGGATCATAGAATCTATCGGACAAGGGAGAACCTTGTCTGCTCTCCCTGGAGGGAGAAGCACGAGAGCCGTGAGGACGCTGGAGAAGGCCTCCTTTGGAGCCTTTTTCATCCTATATCAGATACCGATGGTAGGGGAGTTCGAGGTGTGCCTCTAGGTGGTGTGCTCTCGTGTTCTGTGGTGCAGTTCCGACTGACCTGAGGTACAGAATGTGGGATGACTCGGTAGGGCCTGGGATTAGTGTATAGGAAAGTTTCTTCATTGACTGTTACATGGATTGGGACAGGACAACAGCCCATTCAGGTGCATTGGGGGCACTGGGAGGTGCGGTATCAGTGGTGGGTTCCTGCACAGTGTTAGGGCCACAAGACTGGCAGTGCAGGGTGCAGAAGAAGTAGGGTGGGCCTGCTACAAAAGGCACAAAGGGAAAATCTTGCGATGACCGAGGAAAGCCAAGAGAGGCAAACCCGCCCCCTTTGTGATGCGGCAGGGCCCTGCCAGCTCCGAGCTGGCAGGGCCCTGAAGATTACCTGTAGCTGGAGCCTCAACCCAAGGCCCCTCTACGGAGGGAGAGATGGGGTGGATAGTCTTTCAGTCTTCTGCCTACCACCCAAAGACCCTGAAGAGGGAGAATGGGGAGGCCGAGCATTGAAGACTTTTCTGCCATCTACTTCAACCCAGAGACCCAATTGTGGTGTCTGGGGAGGATTGCTGGGGTAGTCTTGGTATCTGTCAACTTCAACCCAAATTCCCAACTGTGGGGTCTGGGGAGGGTGACTGGCTAGTTCGATCCTCTTGATGAAACCTCTTGATGAAGTGGATAGTCTTTCAGTCTTCTGAAAATCTAATAAAATCTAATAAAAATTTAAATAAAAAATTATAAAGAAAAGTAATAATGATGTCTACCTCCTAAGACACTAAGTAAAAACTGGTTAGGCGGGTGCCAGCCAGAGGTGTGTATACTGTAAAGGAGGACCCACTCTGTGTTTTTCAGATTCTACTTAGTGTCGCTTCCTAGTGGACAGCAGCATAACACCCACGATCCTGTTTCCCCCAATGAGGCGAAGGAGAAAAATGGACGGCAGCACTTCCTTTAGATAAGCAAATGTGGATTTTATTCACCCAGGGACTGCAACATTTTGGCATGGAAGCCTTTATCCAGCAGTTGTGCCGCTTGACCCCCGCTGCTGTCAAAGACCACCAGAAGTCGGGATATCTGGGATAAGATGTTGCTTTAATTCCGACGTGTTTCGGAGCTACTACTGGGCTCCTTCCTCAGGGACATTGAATTAAAGCAACGTCTTATCCCAGATATCCCGACTTCTGGTGGTCCTTGACAGCAGCGCGGGTCAAGCGGCACTTCGTCCTGTTTTTGCTTTATCTTCACCACAGATTTCTGTGGATGTGCGGACCGTGCAGCAGCTGTAATTTTCTGAGCTATTATACTTGGTTGTGGGTTGACACAACTACATCAGGTAAGCAAATTACATTTGGTTTATTTCCACCCTTTTTTCCGAAGGATAAGATCCTATTGCGCATCTCATATTTCAGATTTCTCAAGCAGGGTCAGTCTACCACTGGGGTACAGATATATGTAGGACCCATATAAGGGCTTTCAATTACAATCAGTGACAAAAATGTACATTATCTCCAACATACACACAATAGTATTCACATTCAAATGTTACAATAGTACAATCAGTGTTATAAGAGTTTCACAAGATTATCATAACAATAAAATCATATCACAAACATTAAAACCAGGACATTTGTCATAAATTGATTAATAGTGCTCAAGTTCTGTATATTAATATTTGGGACTCGCCACACCAGTGTAATCACTATAATACTGCTCTCCATGCTTACAGCAACCTGCTGTCTGCAATGTGCATGTCCAGTTAGAAAACGGGACGCAACGGGATTATTGGCCGCCATCAGCATGGTGCTGAAAGGGTGTAATTGCCCTATGACCGCTTAAGTATACTGCGCAACTGCGGTAGTCTCAAGATGGCGGCCGATTATCCCGTACCGCTACTGGCATGCACGGGATTTCAGAAAGTCAAGTCATGAGTCCACCTACGTCATAATGATGTTCTTAACTATTTTTTTCTAACTGGGCATGCACATTGTACTATTGTAACATTTGTATTATGTGGGAGATAATGTAAAGTTTTGTCACTGTTTGTATAATTGAAAGCCCTTGTATGGGTCCTATATATATCTGTACCCCAGTGGTAGACTGACACTGCTTGGGAAAGGCTTCCAGACGAAACGTTGCAGTCCCTGGGTGAATAAAATCCACATTTGCTCTTCTAAAGGAAGTGCTGCCGTCCATTTTTATATATAATGTATGTACATGAATGATATATTTTGTATTGGATTACGTTGTATTTATACATCTGCATATTCAGTTAATATTTATTAAAAATTGTTGATATATCACGGTTGCACTGTTTTGCATACCCGATTAATATTTGTACATCTTTTTTGACTTGCCTTTCTGCTGTTTGGTGCTCTGCTGCCATCTGGTGGTTTCCCTGTTTTAAACACATTTTATTTTAGTTTTATGCTGCAATATTTGCAAATAGATGAACACAGATCAATTTTGTGCATGTATGGCTCGTAGTGTTTATTTTTTGTGTAGGATTTTTAATGTCTTTTGCACTGAGCATTAGTTTATTTTCCATATAGATATATTTCAGCACACTATTAGTATTTCATTACATAGGTGTTGTGACTGTTCAGATATGTCCTGATTACTACACAGCGCACAGAGCTGCTTTGGCTCCATACTCTGCATACAGAGGATCTGTGGAGTTTCCAGATGAAGGACACCCCCCACTCTGATATCAGTCCTGGAAAATTTCCTTTAAAAGGAAATCAGAGCGTAGAATAAAACAAATTAAATGCATCTAGCTCAAAAGTCAACAACTGTCTTAAAGGAAAACTGTCAGGTCAAAAATCCACATGTAACTGCTATCATTTTCTAATTCCTCCCTCAAATCTCTCTTTATTCATGTATTTCTTGTATTTATATTCCCCTCCTATCTTCTGTAAACTTCAAATAAAGAGAATCATTCCATCTGTCACTCACAGTGAATGAATGAATGAATGATGACCACTTAGTTCTCTGCTGTCCACTCCCAATACGATGAATATGCATGTCACATCACACCACAGGAGATCAGTGGGGGACTGTATTCTCCTCTCTGCTCTGTGTGCAGCATCATAAGAGGTGAACTACAACACAGACACTGTCACAGCACCGCAGGGTATCTGCTTTACAGAAACAAATGGAGTCTAGGTAAGGCAGACCTGTAATAGCTCTCTCCCTCCGTGGTGAAATCAACTGAACAGACCTGTAAGTGAAACCTGACACTGCACTGTTAGCAAAGGGAGGTGCTGAGAGGGAGTGCATAATTGCATGACAGTTTATACAGCACAGGACTAATAGTCTCTGCTTATAATGGGACAGGACTAATGCACCAGCTCTCTGCAGGGTCTGACAATGGTGATAACATGGAAACTACAAAAGGTACAATAATGATTTTACAAATTTATAATAAGTCTGCCCAGGCACTATTCAATGGTAATATTAGTATCATACTGAAAAATAACCTGACAGTGTCCCTTTAACTTCACATTGATTACAGGTTCAAAGTTCTGTATAGCCCATTAAATGGAAATAGTCATCTGATGAAACCACGGGTGGCAAGACTCCAGTGTGCAACTGGAGACAAGTATAGTTGTCTTAAATGCACTGGATTTTCAGAGAAAATATACTTTAACGCTACGTGCACAAGTTGAGTGTTTAGTTGCAGAAATTTCTGCATCAAATCTGCATCTCCTGTCAGAAAAACGCAACAAAAACACCATACGTTTTTTAAGTATATTTGGCATGCGTTTTTCATGTATTTTGGAGTGGAAAAACACAGCAAAAATGCAGCAAGAATTGACATGCTGTAGATTTTTGCACCCAATATACAAGGGAAAAAGTGCACAAAACCTCAGGATTGTCATTGACTTTGCTAGCATAAGGAATAGCGTGCAGTTGTGTAACAAAACTGCACCAAAATAGGCACCAAACATGCACTGTATGTACATAGCCTAAATATCTGTCCAGGGGCCACAGCCAGAGACCAGCCTATTCCAGTTCTGCCACTAGCAGGCCTTTCCCAGTACTTCTAGAGGTGATGGACCTGTTAGTCACCTGGAGCAGTGCAGGTAGAAGCCAGCTGGAGCAGCGCTGGAATAGTCTGGTCTCCAGCTATGGTTCCAAGATGGATCTTTAAAGTTTATTTCCTCTGGCTGTCTGGGGTTTGGGTAGCAAGATCAGCTGACAGGTTCCCATTATAGCATAGTTCCAAATGTAACAAAAAAAAAAATACATGAAAAAGTTTAGCCTGTCTGCAGCCATTACTAGGAGGCGCTCCCGTCATATCAGGTAATCATGGTGTTTAACGTATAACAGCATATAGCAGGGGCAGGGAACCATTTTTCTGCCGAGGGCCATTTGGAAATTTTTACCTTCCTTCGGGGGCCGTACAAAATTATCAACTTTAAAATTATCCGCTATATTTAGTTAAACAATCAACTCACCCCTACTGTGGTGGCTGGAGCTGCTTCTCTTTGGCGTGGCTGTGATAATAGGTGATATTGGTCATGTTGCTTCTCTGCTTTTCCAGGTTTGCTAGAGCCCTAAACATCACAGGGGAGGCTGGGAGCATATACCTCACTGGGGAGGCTAAGGCTGGGGCATAGAGATCACTGGAGAGCTGGATTTATAGGGCAGACAGTCAAGCAAAACACTGTCTGCTAGCCAGAGCACTGCGGTCCCCAGGAACATGCCTGGGGGCCGCAAAAAAGTCATCGAGGGCCGCATTTGACCCTGGGGCCTGAGGTTCCCCACCCATGGCATATTGTATAATCATGGTGTTTAACGAATAACTGAATATAGTATGCTGCTAAGATCCTTCTTGCCATGGACAGGGGAAATGCGTTCTATACGTAGCTTCACTTATATGCTCTAATTGCTAAACATTTTAACAAAACAATTTTAAGACCATCTTGATTACCATAAATGAGAAAAAGGATTTAGATTTTTATTTTAAAAAGTAGAAATAATATATTATGCATTTTTAGGACCCAATCTTGATTTTGACACCAAACAGAAAAAAAACAACAACACAAAACACAACTGTTATACCCTTATTAAACCCATGTCTAGAAACCGACTTGCCTTAAATTTTAAAACAGGCGTATTAGTACTCTTAAATCCATGTAATCTGTCTTCCAGTTCTTTTAACCTGTAGAGAGCATTATAATTATATTTTCACTTTTCATCCAAACATCTCTATTGCCTAAGAAGTAAACTGGGGAGAACAGACATTAATCTAGCACCATCTTCTGTTGTAACACCAGCCTGATTTATAGAATAAGGATTATGTCGCGTCACACCCACAGAAGCCGGCACAATCTGCCGACCCGGACAAACAGACGCCAGCTTTGGAGCTGTGGCCAGAGATGTTTAAGCTGACAGACCCAGTTTCATTTGGGGAGCTGCTATGTGTGCTGCGTATGTTGTTTTAAGCTGACAGAACCCCGTTTCATTTGGGGAGCTGCTATGTGTGCTGCGTATGTTGTTTTAAGCTAACAGACCCGGTTCATTTGGGGAGCTGCTATGTGTGCTGCGTATGTTGTTTTAAAGCTGACAGACCCCGTTTCATTTGGGGAGCTGCTATGTGTGCTGCGTATGTTGTTTTAAGCTGACAGACCCCGTTTCATTTGGGGAGCTGCTATGTGTGCTGCGTATGTTGTTTTAAGCTAACAGACCCCGGTTCATTTGGGGAGCTGCTATGTGTGCTGCGTATGTTGTTTTAAGCTGACAGACCCCATTTCATTTGGGGAGCTGCTATGTGTGCTGCGTATGTTGTTTTAAGCTGACAGACCCCGGTTCATTTGGGGAGCTGCTATGTGTGCTGCGTATGTTGTTTTAAGCTGACAGACCCTGTTTCATTTGGGGCGCTGCTATGTGTGCTGCGTATGTTGTTTTCAGCACGTTCCACTGTGTACTGTTGTATCCAAACATCAAACCTGAATCCAGTGGGAGACAAAAAGGATAAAAGGATTTACTAGTTTAGCCTTGGCTCATATGGCTGTATGGGAGGAAAAAAAAGAAGTGAGAAGTTGATATCTCATGTGTTTGGTTCCACGGTGCTCATCCACAGGATGGAGGGTGCTGTTGTTGCCTCTTATTGCACGTGCTACTTTGGGCTGTAACACAAACCAGAATAGTGCATGCAGTATTTTTTTTTTTAATGTGAACCTTTGACTCAATTACCGGCACACATGAGCATATTGGCTACAATTAAATGTGTGCGCCGTGTGGGTGTAGCCGTTGTGCTCATGTACCAAAAACAAATTCTATTTGGCAGGTTGCAAAGCAAATGCAACAGCTGTCAATGATGGCAGATACAGATGTATGCTCTATGCTCGAATTAGCTGTGGTCCAGCACAGGACAGTAAGGACTCTCTCAGGAATGGGAAACTTTTTATTTTTTTGCAGAATATGGACGTGGCCTAGAGATAATTTAGGATAGATCAATGATATTTATGCCATAATGGTCTGACAGAAGTCTACATTTATACAAAGAACAGGGGTCCTCAGGCCCAACTGGTCAGTCACCTCTTGCTCTATCCTGCCAGAGACTGAACAGAGAGTTGGCAGAAAGACTTTCTGTATTCACTTCTATTGGCGTTATGAAAAAAGCCAGACATGCCGACTTTTAAGTCGAAAGTACATGTATCACATTTTGCACCAAATTGAAAAAAGAAAGTCCAACAAATGCTAATGAATAAATGTGGGCCCTCTCCGGTTCCTAGCGTATGGCATTCTTTAAAGTCAATGTGACCCCATGTAACTGAATTTGTTTCTCCCCACAATGCTACATACCGTTGCTTGGTCAAGCTAAGCTCTCGGAGGAGATGTTGTTCTTCATAACTAATCCACTGGTCCGTGGGCTCCTCCTGCTCCTGCTGTTCAGAAACGTGAACAGGATTCCACCCAGTCATTATGTCAAAGGTGATCACACATCCCAGGGAGTGCGACACAATAGACACTTTGCCTCCTCGGTCTTCAAACTCTGGGTTCCGGGAGCAGAACAAGTTGTAGAGACGGTTCAGCTCTTGCTGTAATCCTTTCACTAACTGGGGATGAAAAGCAAATATCTTTATTAATGAAAGCTGCAAAAGCCCAATCCATAATACAAGACATCGGATTGATGAGGTAGGTAGGTTTGATGAGGTAGGTATCTTGCTACTTTCAACATCATGAAAATGCAAACAGCTATTCCTGACAGCCTGTAGTCTGCTTGTGTTACTAAAACCATAAAGTAAGTTTACAGTGTAAGGCTATCCCCTGTTGAAATAAGTCTAAACTGGGAGGGGGAGGAAGAGTTGGTGAGGCCGGACCCCATAGAGACCTCCCTGAATGGGGATGTAAAATCCGGGGAATCCACTGTTCCCATATTTTCAGAAATTGTTCCTTGTCACCTCTGATTTCAGCAGTGAGGTCCTCCATTTTATATATCTTGTTAATTTCTAACAACCAGTCAGTCAGTCTTGGGCACTGCTGAGATTTCCATTCTCTAGGTATGAGCACCCGCAGCTTTAACATTAAAGTCTATGTGATTTACAAAAAGCTGTGGCCACACATCCGCTTTTGTTGCAGAAATAGTCTGCATTTTTACAAGTCCCTTACAATTAACTTGCCCACTTTTCGGGTGCGTTTTCCATCGACTCCATTCTAATACCTCAAGAAAGCATCACAACGGATCAGTAAGCCCAGTGTTTATGAGGCTTTTTTTTCCTGCAATTTCCACAGCAAAAATGCTGCAATACTCACCCATCCTGGCGGGTGCACAGCGATCCCTGGTGAGGCTTCCTCTGTGCACTGGCCGCAGCTGTGTGTATAGTCCTTCCAGGGTCTGCAGTATGTGACTGATCAGGTGACTCAGGTTGTCACATGGTGCGCAGGCCCTGGAAGGACAATACCCACAGCTCCTGCTGATACCCAGGAGGAAATCACCGGGGATCACCAGGGAGGGTGAGAAAGTGTGTGTGTCCATCATTGTGTGTCCCCTTATTTTGTTTTTTGGCTGTGTTTGTATGTGCACAAACACAATACATTTGTGCTGCTTTGTTTTTACATAGCTGTGTTTGTGTAGCTGACAAACGCAGCACAACAAATACATTCAGTAAGCACATAGCCTAAGGCTATGTTCACACGTTGCTTTTTTACTGCATTTTCCTTTCTGCATGTGTTCTTCAATGCAAATTAAAGGGAATCTGTCAGGTCAAAAATCTACATGTAACTGCTATCATTTTCTAATTCCTTGCTCTAAGCTCTATTTATGCATTTCTTTTATATATATTTCCCTCCTATCCTCTGTAAATAGCAAATAAGAGATTCCTACGTCAATCACAGTGAGTGATCATTTTCTTCTCTGCAGTCCACTCCCCATAAGATGAATATTCATGTCTCATTCACATTACTGTTCAGGAGATTAGTAGGGGGGCTATATCCTCTCTATTCTCTTTGTTTGCAGCAAAACAAAAAGGTCAAATAAAATACAAATCTATCACAAGACAGCAGGGATACCTCTTACAGAAACAAATGGAGTAGATACCTTATCTAGATCAGGCCCCGTTACACTTAGCGACACACCAGCGATCCTGACAACGATAAGACCTGGTAAGGATCGCTGGAGCGTCACTCACTTGGTCACTGGTGAGATGTCAAACAGTCAGATCTCACCAGCGAGGCAGCAACAATATGGTGCTCGTTGGGATCCTCACTCAGACCTGTAGTATTGAGGTTGTTGGTCGTTGTCCTCGTCAAAAACACAGATGCATGCTGCTCAGCGGGAGCCCGACAATCAAAAAATGGTCCAGGACATTCCAACATGATCTGCGATCTCACAGCAGGGGCCTGGTCGCTGCTATTTGTCACACATAGCGAGATCGCTTTTGTGTCACAAAAACTGTGACTTATCAGCCATCTTGCTTAAGGCCCTGTCACAACAGATGTGACACAACAACGATCCCACTAACGATGTTGATATGTGTGACATGTACCAAAGATCTGGCCCCTGCTGTGAGATCGTTGATCGTTACATACTGCTCTGGGTCATTTCTACGTCGTTGCACTCCCACTGGGAGCGCTACATCGTAGGGTTTGAAAGGGAAAATGACCAACGATCTCAATGCTACGCTATGGAGTGACAATTCCCAACGACCTCGGTATAATTCTGGATCGTTGCTGAAGTCGTTGGTGACATCGCTGGTGAGATACCTATTTGACATATTACCAGTGATGTGAAAAACGACACATCAGCGATCTCGGCATATCAGTATCGCTGGTGCGTCGTTATGTTTGACGGGGCCTTTAGTGTGAAGTACCCCTAAAGCAGAAGTGTGCTTGTAATCTATCCCTCCTTCCTTACCAGAAGCTTCTAAATGAAAGTGAAACCTGACAGGCACAGCAGAGGGAGGGGAGAGCTGTCTGAGAATTGAACAATAAATGAACTAGCTGGACTAATCCTCTGACAGTAATGGGGAGGACTAATGCAGCAGCTGCCTGCAGGGTATGAAGATTCTAACAAGAAAACTACAAAAACGGTACAGTAATGATTTTAATGTTTCTAAAAGGTCTGCCCAGGCACTATTCAAGGGTTATATTAGTATCATGCTGAAAGCTCACCTGACAGTCACTTTAAAAGCTTCTATGTACAGTACCAGCAAAAGCTATGAGGTTTAAGAAATCTCGGGCGCATATACACACAATCCTGCTCTTTTTCCTGACAAATGTTAAACTGCTGCATTTTTGAAAGAAGCAAAATGCCAATCCTTACAACATTTTTGCAGCTTTTTTTCCCATTGAAAACAATGAAAAAAAGTGCTAGAATGCAACTGCGGTTCTTGCTGCGTTTTTACTGCCTTTGTGGGGAATGAAACAAACTTTATTTAAGAATGTACAGTGGACAAATTTAGCAGTTTTTTTCTGCTTCCAAAAAGCAACAAGTGAGCATACCCTCGGGAAAAACGTCTTAACCCCTTAACCCCAGCCATTTTCAGTTTTCGTTTTTTTTTCTTCCCCTTAATCTAAGGACCATAACTTTATTCTTTTTCATTCCATATAACCATATGAGGGTTTTTTTGGGGGCAAAATGCATTTTTAAGGGACACAATCCATTTTATCATGTGATGGACTAGCAAGCAAGTAAAAAATTTTAAGTGAGTTGGATCTGGGAAAAAAAAGTGCAATTCTATGATAGTGTGAGATTTACCGTATATACTCGTGTATAAGCCGAGTTTTTCAGCCCAAAATTTGGGCTGAAAAGTCCCCCCCTCGACTTATACACGGGTCTATACGGTAGACCCGTGTGGTGGGGGCTGTGTGGTGGGGGCTGTGGAGGCTGGAGGAGGCGGGGGGGGGGGCTGCTGTATGAGCGGCCCCGTCACGTGGGGCCGCTCATTAAATATGCACTGCATCCCCCTGTCAATCAGCGGCAGGGGGAAGCAGTGCATATGGCCCCCCCAAAAGCTGGCACTGTCCCCCCTTGTAAGGGCCCCCCCCCGGTGCTTATACATTACCATCCCGGTGTTCTGATCGGCGCCGCTCCTCGGTGCTTCTTCATCCTCCCGCGCTGGCTCCATCCGTGATCTCCGGCTGTCGCAGCGATGTGACGTCATCGCGCGACCGCTGGAGAACTCAGAACCCGGATGCAGCCAGCGCGGGAGGATGAAGACGCAGCACGGAGGAGCGGCGCCGATCAGAACACCGGGATGGTAATGTATAAGCACCGGGGGGGGGGGGGGCACTTACAAGGGGGGACAGTGCCAGCTTGTGGGGGCTGTTGGTACCCCCTGGGGGCTGTTGGTACCCCCAGGGGGCTGCTGGGTACCCTCTGGGGGCTGTTGGTACCCCCAGGGGGCTGTTGGTACCCCCAGGGGGCTGTTGGTACCCCCAGGGGGCTGCTAGGTACCCCCTGGGGGCTGTTGGTACCCCCAGGGGGCTGTTGGTACCCCCAGGGGGCTGCTGGGTACCCCCTGGGGGATGTTGGTACCCCCAGGGGGATGTTGGTACCCCCAGGGGGATGTTGATACCCCCAGGGGGCTGCTGGGTACCCCCTGGGGGCTGTTGGTACCCCCAGGGGGCTGTTGGTACCCCCAGGGGGCTGCTGGGTACCCCCTGGGGGCTGCTGGGTACCCCCAGGGGTATGTGGGTACCCCCAGGGGGCTGCTGGGTACCCCCTGGGGGCTGCTGGGTACCCCCTGGGGGCCGCTGTATAACCCCTGGGGGGTGCTGTATAACCCCTGGGGGGTGCTGTATAACCCCTGGGGGGTGCTGTATAACCTCTGGGGGCTGCTGTATATACTGCTGAGGCCTGTATACCACTGGGGCTGCTGTATATACCACTGGGGCTGCTGTATATACCACTGGGGCTGCTGGGGCTCCTGTATACTACCACTGGGGCTGCTGGGGCTCCTGTATACTACCACTGGGGCTGCTGGGGCTCCTGTATACTACCACTGGGGCTGCTGTATACTACCACTGGGGCTGCTATATACTACCACTGGGGCTGCTATATACTACCACTGGGGCTGCTATATACTACCACTGGGGCTGCTATATACTACCACTGGGGCTGCTGTATACTACTGCTGGGGCTGCTATATACTACCACTGGGGCTGCTATATACTACCACTGCGGCTGCTGTATACTACCACTGGGGCTGCTGGGGATGCTATATACTACCATTGGGGCTGCTGTATACTACCACTGGGGAGGCCTGTATACCACTGGGGGGGGACCTGTATACCACACTGCTGGGGGCTGTATACCTGTGCTGGGGTCCACCCTCGGCTTATACACGAGTCAATAGGTTTTTCCAGATTTTTGGGGCAAAAGTAGGGGGGTCGGCTTATACACGGGTCGGCTTATACACGAGTATATACGGTAATTTTTTTTTTTTATTCACCATGGTCACTATATGGTAAAACGGACCTGACATCATGATTCTCCATGTCAGTACGATTATGCCAATACCAAACATGCATAGTTTAATTTATAATATTTATTTCCACATTTAAACATTTGTAAATAAAAAAACAAAAGAAAACATACCTGTCTTCATTTTCTGATTTTTCGAGGCCTGTAATGTTTTTATTTTTGGGAGGGAGGGGGGCAGTGTTAGGTATTATGTGAGTTGACATTTTTACCAGTACCCTTTTGGGGTAGATATGTTTTGATTGTTTTTATTTTATTGCAATACTGTAGCAAGTTTAAAAAACAAAAAAACAATTATGGTGTTTCGATTTTATTTTCTGTTATGCTGTTTACTGATCGGATTAAACCATTTTATATTTCGATAAATTGGACTTTTAAGAGTGCAGCGATACCAAATGTGTCATATGATATTTTCTTTCTATTTTAAATGGAGCCAAAGGGTGTGATTTCAACTTATGTTTTTAATTTAACGCTTTATTATTTTGTTTGTTAGTCCCTTATGGTGGGGGTCCCCAACGATCAGGTCCGCTCCGCCGCCGCAAACCAGCACTACACAGTGTGCTCTGGGCAGCTCAGAGTGGTGGATGATGCAGGCCTCCCGGCGAGATGTCTTGCAGCCGCCTATCTCATCACTCTAAATAAATATCATGCCAGTTTAGTTGGTGTGGACGGTTGTATGCGCACAAGCGTCGAGGATGACCGCTTTACAGCGGATGGCTATCTTAAGTGTACGACCAGCATGGCAGTGACAGCCAACAATGTGGGTGTGGGTGACTGACACATTTTAACAGCCTCACAAGGTCTCTGTGACTCAGCGAGGATTTTTCCAGCAAATTCTGGCACACGATGTCTAAAGCTCAATAATTGATGAGTTACAAGACTGAGCCGGTGACACTGATACTCTTTAATAAGAAATCGCATTGTTTCTGTCCAACTAGCAGAACAAGAGCAAACATCCATTGACACAGACTTTCTGGTCCACTTATTATACAGGCCATGTAATGAATGTCGGCATTGTTGTAGAAAATTAGAACATGGGAAATAAAAAACCCCAGTCCGGCACCTTCTTTGTGCCATGTCCTAGCAAGTCATCATCCGTGGTGACATTACAGATACAGGAGTAGCATGCACAAATGAAGAGTCTTTTTGTATATATAGTCCTGGTAAATAGTCCAATTTGGAAGATGGCTACCGTAAGTACTGTTTGGCCTCTGTCAGGTAAGTGGGACGTTTGCTTTACTAGCACATGCACTGAAACAGCAAAAGCGGTGCCTGTGCGACAGCTGTGCTGACAGAATACACCATGGTGAGAATTTATGGTAACTAGGAAGAGATGACGGCTGTTAATATAATTTAGAGGGAACACCCATATAATAGAGTCAAAGCAGCAAAGATGTTTTATAAAACAGAAATGGTCACAGAGTGTTTAAAGGTTTTCTACTTTTAGGAGATTGGACACCAAACGCTGTAAAATATAGAGCTGGAACTTGCCACCCTCAAGTCCAGCGACATCGTGTCAAACAGAGGGTGTAGCCAGTCGCTGTGCTCAGTGGCTTGGCCGAGGTAGAGAACAGCAGCCTAAAATCAGTGACTGGCCACAGCGGTCATACGCCCCATTTCATGTGACAACAAAACTGCAGTTTAAATGCGGAGACCACGACAGAAGCTGAGAGCCGGAGATACACTCCGGGAGGACTGAGCACTATGCGTTACTTACCTCGTCTCTGTAGAGAGGGCTGGTATAGTACATAATGTCCATCGCGCTGCTGTTCAGCATGTCCCGAATGCCACGCACCTTATCTGGAGTAATAGAATCTACTGTATCTGAAAAATAGCAAAATAACTACTGTTAATACAAACTACAATATCTACTCATACCACTGCGTCTGATAATGGAAAGAGAACTGCAGCATCGCGTCACACTCTTTTCTTTATTTTAGCTGTTGGCTCATGTGATCCAATGTTCATTGCGTCTAATAGAATTATGATTGGGGAGCGACGTGATCACTATTCTTGCCTTTTATATGAAAACTAGATGGTGGCCCGATTCTAATGCATCGGGTATTCTAAATTTATATATATAAAAAAAAATAAGTATTTGAAATACACTAAGCGCCGCATATTGTATTTCAAATATGGCGCGCCGCTATTCTGATTGGCTGCAGCGTTCAGCAGCGGCCAATCAGAATGGCTGGGTGTGCCATATTTGAAATACAATGTGTGGCGCTCAGTGTATTTCAAATATGGCGCGCGCCTCTCCTCTAATTGGTCGGCGCTGAACGCAGCGCCAAATCAGAGGAGCGGCGCGCGCCAAGCTGCACCGTGTATTTCAAATATGGCGCGCGCCACTTTTCTGATTGGTCACTACTGAACGCGGTGGCTAATCAGAATAGCGTAGCTCGCCATGACGCCACTTTTAAAATACAATATGCGGCGCTCAGTGTTTTCAAATATGGCGCCATGGCACGCGCCGCTCCTCCAATTGGTCAGCGCTAAACGCGGCGCGGGGCGCAAGCCGCACAGAGTATTTCAAATATGGCGTGCGCCGCTATTCTGAATGGCCGCCACGTTCATAGTGACAATCAGTGACGGCGTTGCCATGGCACCATATTTAAAAAATGTTTTAAGTACTTTAAATATGGCACCTTGGCACGCGCCGCTCCTCTGATTGGTCGGCCGCAACGACCAATGAGAGACGCAGCATTCAAACAGAGCGCCAAGCCGCGCTACTTTTCTGATTGGTCGCCTCGCCAAGGCGACCAATCAGAAAAGTACCACAACTTGGTGCGCGGTTTGAATGTCGCGCGAGGCATTACTGCTGCGAGCAGCCGGTCATCTCCCGGCTGGCTCGACGCGGACCTCTGTGCGGCAGATGGCCACGGCTGATTTACTGCTACACAGAGGTCAGCAGCTCGCGCGCCTGCGGCCATCGTTGGGAGATCTCACTGATCTCCCGACGATGGCCGCTGCCGGACGCGTGTATCCCGGCGACAGTGGCGCCAATGCGCCGCTGTCGCTGGGTTTCAGCTTAGCGCGAATTTTGAATGTGTGCGGCTGTTACGCATATTCCTTGCTCATTTGTGGCCACCGCTGGCGGCCACTAACGAGCTCTCTGGTGCGCAACTTCCGTGACAGACAGAGAACATTAGGCAATTATATAGTAGATGGGAAGGTTCAGAAAATATCAAAAGGGGCAGCAGTCCACTGTAATAAGCAAGTAAAAGGCATATGCCACAATGGAAATTTAGAGCTAAAATGGAAAAAGTGCAAATAGGGTCTTATCTTTTAAACAGAGAAACTATGCAGGCTATTTGTCGCTGCTCACCTGGGACGGCTGTGTCACCCATAACCGCTATATAGGTATGATAAAGCTGCTGCAGGATCCAACACTCCTCTTCTGTCAGTCCCATAGGTGTTCATTATATGTCAAGGCACGTGCCCACCTACCTCTTCATTCAAAGTTGTCCTCGCCACAGTCGTGGTGTGAGAACAAACAAGTGCTCTCGTAACCCTTATTCAAGTGATCATAGAAACATTATCAAATATTAAAAATTATTCTGTAGACGAATGTTAAATTTCCATTGTAGAAATATGGGAGGACAGTGCTTCCATGATCCGCGCTACTTATCCGATAGGAAAGAACTTAACTCGATTTAGCATGCAAATGATGGCTTATTATATCCTATGCATTTGCTGAGTCATATCCCGACTCCTTCCTCAGGGAGCCAACATAGTCTAGGATATAATAAAAAGCCATTGTTTGCATGCTAAATAGTGCCAAGTTCTTTCCTATCGGATAAGCAGCGCGGATCCTGGAGGCACTGTCCTCCCATATTTCTATAATGGAAATTTAACATTCGTCTGAAGAATAATTTATATTAATATTTGTTAATGTTCCTATGATCACTTGAATAAGGGTTACGAGAGCACTTGTTTGTCCTCACACCACGACTGTGGTGAGGACAACTTTGAATGAAGAGGTAGGTGGGCACGTGCCTTGAACACCTATGGGACTGACAGAAACAGCAATTTCAACTATAACCATAAACATTGAAGGATGAATGCCCATTTATTCTAACTTCTACTCTATGCCACAGAGCAATGAGAAAGAATGAAAAGCTTTGGATCCCCATTCTGCAGAACATGAGGGTTTGCAAGAAGCAAAACACTACTTGCTTGCTCGAATGTTCAGTATTCGTAATAAGCAGTTTGACGCTCAGACGGTCATGATTGAGTACCTGGTATACTGTTAGGATCTTCCAGAAAAACCCTTGTGCTTCCCATTTGGGAGAAGAGAGAAAAGGTGGATTAATACTTGCGCTGACTTTAATAAACCAACGAATGTCTGGATACCACTTGATTTTATTTATCTCTACGCGTTTTGTGCGCAACCGCGCACTTCCTCCTGAGGAAGTGCACAGATGTGCATGAATTGTGTAGAGATCAATAAAATCAAGTGGTATCCCGACATTCGTTGGTTTATTAAAGTCAGTACAAGTATTAATCCATCTTTTCTCTCTTCTCCCACACGGCTACCTTATATGCTTGGTGGTTCGCTGCAGCTGGATATATCATTAATAGTGGTTAAGTCTCACACAACCATGCTAGGCGAGTGTGATCCCTAGTTTTCATCCCCACTGTTGCTCACAGATAAGACCCTATCAGGCACTGTTCTTTTTTTATAGTTTGCTGCATTTCCCATTGACTTCCATTATACTCAGTACTCGAGTCGTGCCTGCCCGAGCATCAGATGGCTCGTTACAAGCACAGAGCATGGTAGTGCCTGCTCAGCACTATTTATCACATATCCACAAGTCCAGTGGCCAACAGCCCCTTCAAAACACTTGTGACTAAAAATGTAAATCTGAGGTAAGGAACAAAGTCCCTATTTCTGTTTGTAATAGTCTGAGGTTTTATAGAAAGATCAGATTAAAAACAGATTAAATATTATACATAATGTTTTGTATTTGTCCAGTTAGCTCTGGGGTTGCTATGATAGCACAAACAGAATCTATGGATGGCGCGATGGCAACTCCAGAGCGAGCCGTAACTTCGGTAATTATGTGAGCTCAATAATTAGGTCATATCCATGTCTTTTACTATGAGATTGTCATGTTACCTCCATCCAGAGCAAGCTTGGATCGCCATTCCACAGGAAGGAACTCAACATGCTCTGACGTCTGATTGAAAAAATGCTTCTCTTCAATCTTTCTTGCAGTTTCTCTCATCCTGTAATAATATACGTATAAATATCAGACTTTGTTCTTTTAAATTTTCCTCGATGTAAACTTTTTTTTTTTACCCAATTTTATTATCGACAATTTCTGACAACCTATCGGGCAACTCACCAGGCACCAGCATTCAATGGGTCTATTAATTTGACTTTAAGTAATTGAAGAGAATGACAGGTGATTGATTCTCTCATTGTATTTTGATACATAAATCTAGGTCAAAGTGGTGAACTAGACAGCGATCAGCTCTTCCCTAGTCATCACTGTCGGTTTGGCAAGAGTGACATATTGACTATAATATAAAATTAAAAAAAGGAAAGTACTTACATTGCAGTGTTTTTAATAATTCTTCCTTGATCCATCTTCTGTCCAATACCATGAACGACAAACACTATGTGGGTTGTGTCGACTGGTTTGTCTTCGTACGTAGCTTCTTCAACATAACCTCTGTGGAGTCTGGTCCCACTGCTCGAAGCTGCAAAAATATCAGACATGTAAAAAACACTCTTATATACCATACATCCTTTACATGGATCTGTAGGGGAGACTTATTAAAAAAAAAAAAAAAAAAACATTAATCTGAATGGGGTCATTGCTAATGCAGGAGCACAGATTCCTTTCCATCAAGTTATGGGCTTGTGTTAGCGATTTTTCCTTCACTGCGGGATCCTCAATATCCCACTATATAAAGAACTACAAAACCGCTCCATTTTGATAGGGACCGTTTTTATCGGAGTGGGTGACCAGGTGTCTGCTGAGTAGGAAAAAACAAACAATGAAGGTTATGTAGCACTACAACAGTGCTGCTGCCATGTCATTCTCAAGACAGGAGGGGTCGCCCACTGACAAAAATAAAAGGTCATATCCTAGTGATATGCAATTAATTTATGCCATTTATTCCCTGAAAATATCAGCACAACCATGCTGGGACCATCCTACACTTGTTAAAGGAGTTGTAAGAGATAGATGACAATCTGCAAATAAGGAATCAATATCAGATTGGTATTCCCTCAATCCAAAGGATCACCTGCTTTCATGTCCTGCAGAAGTACACATAATATAGATACCTCACAGCTCCATATTGAAGTGAGTGGGAGCAGAGCTGCAGTACACTGTACAGACCTTAAACCAGCGGAGGTGATGGATGAAAGAAAAAAGAAGCAGGTGGTGGATATCAGATTCCCTGCGATCTTATACAGAATATTACAGACTGGTCATCTATACCCAAGTTCGGGACTAGTCCTTTAGTCATCAGACGATCTTACCCTTTGAGAATCCCAACTTCTGGGTAACAGTCCTTGCTATTTTAGAAGTAGTTGCATCGCTGTATAGATAGACTTCATCCACACTATGCCAATCCACATGGCTGCGGCTTAACTTTAGACTGTGGACAGCTGCAAAATATAACAAATACAATCATAGGGCAACTTATCTCTCATGGACATAAGGTAACATATTGACCATTTTCCATCCACTAAAAATATGGAATTGTAAACTTGCAATATGAAACTAACTCAGAATTGATAACTAACTTGTGCATTACCATCCAAGAAATCAAGGTAGGCCACGTCAGTAGCAAAGAATGCACAGGAAGGCTTCCTATGATCCTAAGATACCTGCCGAGTACACAAATGTCTACTTTATCAAGTGTATGCATCTGATAGAGCAGAAATATGCGTCCTGTGATGAAACTATAACCACCAACATGTGTAGCCCAGGCCTTAAACAGAAATGATCTACTTAAACCTATAAAAGATTTCCTATCAATAAAAGAGATTAAAAAGTTTAAAACTAAATAATCCCTGAAGATCCAGTCTCCTTGAGAAAAGATGTCTCTCCTGCAAAATTACTATTGTCCATTAGCAAACATATTAGAAGCTTACGACGATCTCCAAATCCACAATGTGAGTTTCTAAATGATTACTGTGCTGTCAGTGAATGATGGCATCAGACAGACAAACTCTAAAGGAAGGAAGTTTATGTCAAGTTTTTGCTAAGTGGTTGACAGAGTCCATTGAGCAAAAAATGTTGATTATTCAATAAAGAGGGAACAGGGGATCGCACGGAAGTCAAAACCAGAAAATCAGCCTGATGTGATAAACGGGGAGAATCGCTTGGTCTGGTTAATAGACCACAATAGAGGCAAATGACTGCACTTTAATCCAGGGCTGTGGAGTTGTAGTCAAAGAGTCAGTCTCCATTTTAGTGGAGTTGGATTCAGGGATATTGAGGAGTCTGATTTGGATGTTTGGCTTACCGACTCCACAACCCTTCTTTAATCACGAGGGATTTGGGGATCAGAATACTCATGTCCCTTTGTTAGAATAGACTGTAGTGGGGCCATACTCGAGTCTGGGGTCAGCTGGCTGAAGGGGCCAGCGGTGGACTGTTTGCACTGCACCATCCAACCAGTAGCAGTTTTTCTGAGAATATCAGAGTTATCCTGATCACTTCAATGTGACAGCACTACAATACCCAGCACAGCTACTACTAACTAGATGGTGTGCAGGTGGATGGAGCAATGCAAACGTAAATAGGCTACAAAGTCAAGCAGTGTAGTCATACAGATGATCAACCAAACAACCATTATAATCCCCAAAAGGAAAGCCTGTTAAGAGTATCGGTACATTTCCTTTTGTTAAAGCTATGCTGTGACATTATACCAGCAACATCATGAACTTTGTGACCCCGTCCGACCCAAGTGTGAAGAGAAGCAGAATTCAATCAGCGCTTGGTCCTCTACATTGTTATTCCTTGCACAGGAGCACTCCCATCACCATCACAGCTGTAGCTCGCCGTATCATTGGATGGCCATGAGTGCCAGATGCGGGGAAACACAGTGAAAAGGCCTAGTAGTGCTGTACCCTTATTCTCAATATCAGTGAGCGGGACGACTCATATTTGTCATATATCAGGGTGATCATAGAGTGATGGAATATTTTAAAAATGTTCCATTGCTTCATGAGATGGGAAAGGCCCTTTAAAAGATATCCATAATATTTATTTGGTCACAGGCTGGGCGAGCAAAAATTATACCATGGGAAAGTGCTCATTTTGGAGCAGCAGCACCAAGTCACTGGTCTGATGTGTCAATCTGTAGTAATGCAACACCCAGGCAGATGAGCAGTGCACTCCTGAAACACCATGGAAAAAAAAACATTGCTGGGGATATGCTTTTCAATAGGCTGCAAAAAATAGTAACTGGGGATTAAAAGAGTATTTCCATCTGCAAGATCTTACCCCAATATGTAGTAGGTTTAACAATAGTATTAGCAAATACCTCACTAAGGCCCCGTTTTTTTTCGCGGCCGCACCTGCCGCAAGTGCCGAAACCGCACTTGCCGCACACTTACCGAAAGCCCCATAGACATTGCATGGGGCTTGCCGCAACTGTGCCGCAAGTGTCGGGGTTATGCGGTAATGGAGGCAGATGCGGTTTTTTCACAGCATCTGCTGCGATTTCAAAAAACCGCTGATGTGAAAGGGGCCTTAGATATGTAGTATAGTTCTCCTGATTAGCTGTGTGGCTTAAGCCCCGGTCTCACATAACGATGTGTCAGCGATGCAGACAACGATCAGCATCGTTGATGCATCGTTGACACATCGTTATCAGGTCGCTGGTGAGCTGTCACACTGACAGACTTCACCAGCGACCTCTGGGCAGCCAGATCGTTGGTACCCAGCGTCCGCTCGTTCCCTGCATCCTGGGAGCGGACGGACGCTGGTAACCATGGTAACAGCGGGTCTCTCCTGCACTTAGAGACCCGCTTGTTTACCATGGTTACCGGCACCCGCCCGCTTCCGAGTTGCGGGGAGCGAGCGGGTGCCGACCTCTCCTATCCTGTCCCTCACTATTCTCATCTCTCCCTGCTATTTCCCTGTTCCCTACTCTATCCCCTATCCTAAACCCTAATCCTATCCCTCTCCTTGTTCTAAATAAAGAAATCCCCCCCCGAGGCTCACCGGCATCAGAGGCTCCCATACCGGCATCTCTGTAATGGAGATCTCAGGGGTAAAGGACCTATGATGAGGTCACAGTCATGTGACCGGCCTATACTGTACAGTATAGGCCGGTCACATGACTGTGACCTCATTACAGGTCCTTTACCCCTGAGATCTCCATTACAGAGATGCCGGTATGGGAGCCTCTGATGCCGGTGAGCCTCGGGGGGGGATTTCTTTATTTAGAACAAGGAGAGGGATAGGATTAGGGTTTAGGATAGGGGATAGAGTAGGGAACAGGGAAATAGCAGGGAGAGATGAGAATAGTGAGGGACAGGATAGGAGAGGTCGGCACCCGCTCGCTCCCCGCAACCCGGAAGCGGGCGGGTGCCGGTAACCATGGTAAACAAGCGGGTCTCTAAGCCCGCTTGTCACCCTGGATGTCATGTTACAGCGCTGCTGTGCGGCGCTGTGACATGGCGGGGGATCCTGACAGGTCGCTGATCGCTGCCCCCGCCGGTCACACACACCGATGTGTGGTGACCAGTGGGGGGGCCAACGACCAAAAAATGGTCAGGAGCCCTGTGCAACGATCAGCGACCTCACAGCAGGGGCCTGATCGCTGCTATCAGTCACACGCAACGATATCGGTAAGGATATCGTTCCTACGTCACAAATAGGACGATATCGTTACCGATATCGTTATGTGAGACCTAGGCTTTACCTCATGTGCAGGACATTGCAGCAGCTTAGGTATCCACTGCAAAGATCACAAGCAGCTTTCACTATATGAGAGGTCGTAACTACCGTGTTTCCCCGAAAGTAAGACCCCCCCGAAAGTAAGGCAGGGTAGGGGGGTGCCCAGGGGTTTCTAATGTAAGGCACCCCCGATTGTAAGGCCGCTTTCGGGGGGGTCGCGAGGAAATGTAAGGCCGCCTATGGGGGGGGGGTCGCGGGCCTCTCTTTAGGTTGCCGCAGGCTTACCGTACTATACGACGCCGTCCAGGCTCCTTCTGTCCCCCTGGTGCAGCCGCTGGTCTGGAGATCATGGGGTTAATCACAGCCTAACTTGCTGTGCCCCGCCGATCTCCGCCCAGCGCGACCTGTGATTGACCACCCAGCCCTGAGGAATAGTCATCCAGCACCGCAGAGGAAAAGAGAAAGTGATGCGGCGAAAACAGGTACCGTAATGACACGTGTACTGTAAACATGTGTGTGTGTGTGCACTGTGTGTGTGTGTGCACTGTGTGTGTGTGCGTGCACTGTGTGTGTGTGCACTGTGTGTGTGTGCACTGTGTGTGTGGGCACTGTGTGTGTGGGCACTGTGTGTGTAGGCACTGTGTGTGTAGGCACTGTGTGTGTGGGCACTGTGTGTGTAGGCACTGTGTGTGTGGGCACTGTGTGTGGCGCAATTGCGGCACGGCCCCTTGCAATGTATAGGCCATTTTAAAACGGCAGTTGCGGTGAAAAAACCGCACTTGCCGCACAGCACTTGCGGCGCAATTGCGGCATGGCCCCATGCAATGTATAGGCCACTTGCGGTCCACTTGCGGAAAGTGCGGCAACCGCTGCAAGTTAGAAAAATTTGTCATTTTTTTTTTCCTAATGTAAGACCTCCCCCGAAAGTAAGACAGGGTGGGACTTTTGGAGGCAAATTTAATGTAAGACAGGGTCTTACTTTCGGGGAAACACGGTAGAGATGAGCGAACCCACAGATGTTAGAGTTCAGCGAATCTGGACATTATAACCTATCAACCCGATGCCACCGCACCAGGGTATCATGAAGAGCCGGGTAAAGAGCAAGGAATTGGCTATTCTAATGAATGTGCCAATTTCTGGGGCATCTGCGAGCTGCTATACTGTAGCCTGAGGGATTCAATAACTATGTGCCTCACTACGCTGAGAATCCCATCCCCCATTTGCCTGGTTTTACATTAGCTGGCAATCAAAAATAGGGCAAAATCCTATCATTTTTAAAAAACTGATTTTTGGTACTCACCGTAAAATCATTTTCTCTGAGCCATCATTGGGGGACACAGGACCATGGGCGTTATGCTGCTGATCCATGGAAGGCTGACACTAAGTAAATGTGAAACAATTAGCTCCTCCTCTGCAGTATACACCCCCTGGCAGGGCCAGGCCACACCAGTTTTAGTGACCAAGCAGTAGGAGTAAACGGAAAAGGCTAGTGAATAACAAAGTAACCATTGGAAACATATGAAAAGTAAAAACTTCAAAAGTCGAAAGAGAACAAAGGCCAAAAAGGGCAATAGGGTGGGTGCTGTGTCCCCCCAATGACGACTCAGAGAAAACAATTTCACGGTGACTGCACAAAAGTCAGTTTTTCTCTATCGCCTCATTGGGGGACACAGGATCATGGGATGTCCCAAAGCAGTCCCCGAGTGGGAATAAGATCATAACCCAAGGAGCAAGGAACAATTCCAGACTTCCTGAGGCACCTACGTAGAGAAGTGCGCCACTGCCGCCTGAAGGATTCGTCTACCAAGGCTAGCATCAGCTGAGGCCTGGGTGGGGACTTTGTAGTGCTTTGTGAAAGTGTGTAGACTAGACCAGGTAGCAGCCTTGCACACTTGTTCTGCTGAGGCCTGGTGCTGAATGGCTCAGGAAGCACCAACTGTAGGAATGGGAACATTTCTTAGACAGTAGGCTTCCTGGACAGCAGAACGAATCCAACGGGCCAAAGTCGACTTTGAAGCAGCCTGCCCTTTACAGGGACCCTCAGGAAGGACCAACAGGCTGTCTGTCTTCCTGAAGGAAGCTGTCCTGGAAATGTAATACCTGAGGGCCCTAACAAGATCAAGGGTATGCAGTGCCGTCTCCAACCGATGCACTGGAGCCGGACAGAAAGACGGCAGGATGCCCTCGTTGAGGTGAAAAGAAGAAGTCACCTTAGGAAGAAAAGTGTGCAGTACCACCACACCTTGTCTGGATGGAAGGAAAGAAAGGGCTCTTGGCACGAGAGAGCTGCTAACTCGGACACCCGCCGGATGGACGCAATTGCCACCAGGAAAGTCACTTTCCAGGACGAGAGAGGTAGAGAAGCCTCTCTTAGGGGCTCAAAGGGTGATTTTTGAAGTTCATCTAAGACCAAATTAAGGTCCCACGACTCCAGCGGTCTCCAGTAGGGAGAAACCAAGTGGGATACTGCCTGGAGAAAAGTTCTGACTGGAGGCTTCGAGGAGAGGCGACAATTGGTTAAAAAAAAAAAAAAAAAAAAAAAAAAAAAACACAGAGAGCAGAGATCTGTCCTTTTAGTGAACTCAGGGCCAGGCCTGATTGAAAACTAGACTGGAGGAAACTGAGAACCACAGGAATAGATAGAGTTAGAGGAGAGCAGGCTCGGTCCTTGCACCATGAGAACAACCGCTTCCACGTACGGCAGTAAATGCGAGACAAGGCCAGTTTTCGGGCCCTGATCATGGTGTTGATGACGTCCAGGGGGACCCCAGCGTGCATTAAGAGCCAGGTATCAACGGCCATGCCGTCAAATTCAGAGCTCTGGAATTCTGGTGGGAGAAGGGACCCTGCGTGAGGAGATCTGACAGATCCAGGAGGCGCCAGGGGACGTCTGCAACAAGCTGCACTAGATTGGCGTACTAGGCGCGTCTGGAGCTATGAGTATGACAGGGAACCCCTTTGCCTTGATTTTCCCGACTACCCTTGGGTGTAAGGGGAGAGGATGGAATATGTATGGCAGTCAGAATTGACGTCAAGAGCAGACTAGTGAATGTGGGAACCTTGGCATTCAGTCGAGACACCATCAGATCCACATCCGGAGCCCCCCAGTGGTGGCATATCTGGTGAAACACGTCCGGATGGAGGGACCATTCTCCGTCGATGAGACCATGTCCGCAGTCCAATTCTCCACCCCTGGGATGTGTACCGCTGAGATGACAGACTTCATCGACTCTGCCCAATGGAGAATTTGCTGCACTTTGCGAAGCGCCACTTTGCTGCGATTGATGTAAGCTACTGCTGTGGCATTCTCTTACTGGACTCTGATATTTCAGCCCGCCAGAAGATTGTGAAACGATTTGAGGGAAAGCGACATTGCCCGAATCTCCAGGAGGTTTATCAGCAAGGTCGTTCCCCGGTTGGTCCAACGGCCGTGGGCAGTGTGATGTCGGTATACTGCCCTCCAGCCCAGAAGGCTGGCATGTGGTGAGGACTAGCCAGTCCACCGGGAGAAAGGACCAGCCCTTGGAGAGAATGGTTGGATGAAGCCACCAAATCAATGCGTGCCTGACAGTGGGTGTCAGGCGGAATGTCTTATCCAGAGAAAAGGGGCTCTTGTCCCAGGCGGACAGGAGGGCCAGAGGTGAAATTGGGCGAAAGGGACGGCCTCAATCGCTGCAGCCATCTTCCCTAGAACCCTCATTACGAAACAAATTGAATATGAGGAAGAGCGGAGGAGAGTGCACACTGCCTGACGCAGTGTAGACGCTTTGTCCCGAAGGAGGGAGACCAAACCTCGATAGGTGTCAAAGGTCATGCCTAGGAAGGTGATCGACTGTGCGGGGATAGGTGATGACTGTCAGATTTACCAGCCAACCTAGACGAGACAAGGTGTCCACTGTTATCTGGACAGTGTCTGTGCAATCTTGAAATGAAAGAGCATTTATTAGGAGATCGCCGAGGTAAGGTAGTAAGACTACTCCTTTGGGATGAAGTACGCTCACGGTAGCCGTAATGACCTTTGTAAAGACCTTTGGGGGGAGGGGTAGCGAGACCGAAGGGCAGAGCCACAAATTGGAAGTGGAGATCCTCTTATGTCTATAGAGGCGAGGCATTCCCTTTCCTCCATAGACGCGATGATGTAGCGCAGAGACTCCATCCTGAACCGCCGGAAACGAACAGGTTTGTTCAGATGTTTGAGGTCCAGGATGGGGCATACAGACTCCTCTTTCTTGAGAACCACGAAGAGGTTGGAATAAAAACCTCGGAACCACTCAGATTCTGGGACAGGAACGATGACTCCCGCTTATTGGAGGGAATGTATTACTT
Organism: Allobates femoralis; assembly: GCA_033576535.1. NCBI lineage: Eukaryota > Metazoa > Chordata > Amphibia > Anura > Aromobatidae > Allobates > Allobates femoralis. The sequence goes on from JARQOC010000012.1 coordinate 36,435,150, forward strand.
AGAAAAAGGCAAGACGGTGTTTTGGTGACTTTCGGGAATTGGAAGGGGAAAAACGGCATGGTGGGTGAGAGACAAACGATGTAGTAACCAGTAGACATGAGATCTTGAACCCATCTGTCGTCTGTGGCAGCTAACCATACCCGACTGAATAGTCGTAGGCGTCCGCCGACGTTGGGAGTGTCTTCCAGAAAGCGGTGGGAGTCAGGAAGAGGAGAACCAATGGGATCAGGACTCCCTGGGTTTAGACTGTCTCTGTCTGAGCTGCCAGGAAGACTTAGTTTTAAGTGACAACTGGGCAGGTCTGTCTCTGCAGGGAGTTCATGTAGAGGAGGAGGATGCTTGAGGGGTTGCCCAGCCAAAGGAGGTAAGAAAGGAACGAAACGCAGTCTGTTGTCATCTGACAAAGGGACATCTTGGCTTGTGTTGGGGAAGACAGGTACTCTTTCCACCCGTGGCGTCCCAGATGAGTTTGTCAAGGCGTTCGCCAAAAAGGCGATCAGGAAGGGAGGCCGGAAAGCGATTTCTTTTGAGGCCAAATGCACCCGCCACTGCCTGAGCCATAGGGCCCTGCGGATGGCGATGGTATTAGAGGCAGTAAATGCTGCGCAGGTGACAGAGTATAAGGAAGCCTGGATTAGGTAATCCGCTGCAGCGGTGATCTGAGTGGTTAAGTCAGTAAAATGTTGAGGGAGCCGAGACTCCTGTAAGGATCTGTAAAGAGTTTCAGTCGAGACCATAATTGCCTTGGCAACCCATACGGATGTGAAGGAGGGCGAAAGGGAGGATCCCGCTGCTTCGAAGGCAGGACGTGCGAGTTGCTCTACCTGTCTGTCAGCACGGTCCTTGATAGAGGAATTTGGTAGGGATAGAAAAGTTTTAGCCGCAAGGCGGCAGACCGGGGGGGGATCAACAGATGGTGAGTCTGCCCAATCTTTGGGGAATGCCAAAGCAAAGCGGTAATGTGCTTCAATGGATTTGCGGTTACTCAGGCGCTTGTCTGGCTTCTCCCTTTGTTTAGTCAAAATTGCATGAAACTCTGGGTGGTTGGCAAAAATCTTTTGCGGCCTTGTAGCCCGTTTAAAGAACACAGCGTGATCCGGTGTTGTGGACGGAATATTGTCCGCATTTAATGTGTGATTTACTGCTGCTATGAGCGAGTCAATTGACGCCTGATCGTCAGAAAGGTCTATGTCAGAAGAAACATCTAGGTCCGGGCAACATTCACCATCCTCTGGCTCGTCGGACATGGTAGAATATGGTCCCTGGTCCCGGGATCTGGACCCGTGAAAGCCGTGGGAAGAAACGGGAGACACGTTTCTGTGGGACCTTTTCTTGACTGCGACCGCAGATGTGGTGCGCATCCTATAGGGATCTGATGGACCCTCTAGTGAGGGGTCATCTGTGTGTACTCGGTCCTGGTGGCCAGTGTTGCTAGGATGGTACTAGATGGCTTGGAACAGGATTTGAGACAGTTTTTCCATAGATTGGGACAAGAATAATGCCCAGTCCGACGAACTTGGGGCCCTGGGCTCCATGCTAATGGCAGAGGGAGCGGCGGCGGGCTCCTGGGCTACTTCAGGAGCACATGTCTGACAGGGAGGAGTGGTATGTTTATGGGGAAGCTCAGAGTGGCAAGTGGCACAGGAGGAGTAATAAACCGTATGGGGTTTTGCTCTTTGGCACCTTTGAGGAGTGCATGATGTATATTGCAAGGGAGGCTGCAGGGGGAAACAGAGGCAAACAGGGAAGGATCTAGGCAGAGTGTTAAGACAGCAAGTGTATTCACAGTCTCAGAATAAGGTGGGTGCCTTACCCAAAAGGATGCAGCCGTATGGTCCAGTGTCCAAGATGCAGGCCCATGTTGAGAGAGGGAGATTTCCACTGTCCAGAGGTCCTGTTCGAGGTAGGAAATAGGGGGGAGGGACCGAAAAACTAGGTCGGGCGTAGTCCACTGCCTAGAGCATGGGAGGCCCGGAGATAATGAGGGGGAGCCCTCCGCGCGAGGCTGTCACCAGATCCTGTGACCTGTATGTAGGGGCACTAATAGAGGAGACGATCTCACCTCGGATGAAAGATGCAGGTGCAGGTCCTCACCTCAGGCCGCCTAGATGAAGGCTGGGAGCCCCAGGAATAGAAGGAGGACCTCCGCTGAGCCTGCACCAGATCCTGTGACTGTGGGCACTAATAAGAGACGATCTACCTGCAGGATGAGATGCGGTGCAGTCCTCACTCAGGCCGCCTAGATGAAGCTGGGAGCCAGTGATAGAAGGAGCTGAAGGTGGCACGGTGTGAACTGCTACATGAGGTCAATGCAGATTAGAGTAGGCTGCACATCTCGACCCAGGTACCTGGTAGGGGGAGCTGGAGATAGCCAGGTTCAGTCACTGGGGTAATGGGGTCTGCGCAGGAAGGCGACACTCTGTGTGCCTGTCCGTTGTGGGAAATTGGTGCCCGAGGGAACCGTTGCCCATAAAAAATCCTAGGAAGATAGGGCAGCCCAATGATCCAACATCGCAGGAGGGGGTACATGGAGGAGACACTCTGCATTCCCGCCTGTTGGAGGTTGTGGGAAAGCGGTACTCAGGGGTGCCGTCGCATGAAAAAGCATTCTAGAAAAAGGGAATAGGTGTACCTCCTACAGACACTTAGCTAAAACTGGTGAGGCCTGGCCCTGCCAGGGGGTGTATACTGCAGAGGAAGAGCTAATTGTTTTACATTTACTTAGCGTCAGCCTGCTATGGATAAGCAGCATAACACCCATGGTCCTGTGTCCCCCAATGAGGCGATAATTTTCTCTATTTCTTTAAATAAATAGAAAAAAAAAACAAAAATGGTCACAGCAGTATTTTTGACTGCCAGCCAAGGTAAAGCCAGGCAGCTGGGGGTGGCAGCCCGTAGCTGGCTGCTTTACCTGCACTGAGAATCAAAATTACAAGGGACCCCTACGCAATTTTTTTTTTACCTATGATGACAGGTTTGTTGCCAATGGCAACCAATCACAAATGCCGCCAGCACAATGGATGGGGGCGCAACAGCCAATCACAGACACTGTTACAGAGAGTGGGCGTGTGTTATTGGAGGCAGATTCCAGAGAATAAAACGGAGAGTAATGAGTGGACATGGAAGTGGCGTTAAGAGCTCGTGGTCCTCGTTAAGTATATTGCTGATGTTTTAATTATCATTTTGCTTTCTTTCACAGCCCCTCTATCCGAACCCGAAGAGTACCACAGACTTCTTAGAAGAGTCCATCGTGTTCAAGGTCCATGCATGAACACTAGATGTTCAGTATGGACCCCGAAATTAACAGTTCGGGTTTGCCCATAAATAGCTGTAACTAGAGATACCTAAGCTGCAATGCGCTGCATCTAAACAACATAGTTAATCAGGAAATGTATACTACATTTCTAATTGTAGGCATTTACTAATATCATTATTATTATTATTATACTTAAAACATATCAGAATAGCATTGTTGGATGCAAAACTGGTAATTTTGGGTATATCTTGCCCATGGTAGCACCCATGAGGTGTTTAAAATGCCCAATCACCCAACAAAGTCATTTATGGCTTTGACACAAAAAAATAGAAATAACTAAAAACTACATTAATCTATACGGATCTTGTTACGGGTTTGTCCAAAAAGCAGGAGAGGCGACATCTATGATACTCTAGCGAGAGCGTCTACAGCCAGAGAACCTTCTACAAGGCAGAGCGCGGTTACCGTACCTTCGTAACGCTTTCTTTTAGCGCATGGGGCATCTGTGCTCTCGTAATATCCTCTCCAATTGAACAGGAAAGGGAGGGAGAAGGGAGCAAGGTGGTAGATAACTAGCAAAGTGAAGACAGGGAACTTTACTTTGGCTTTCAATGGAAAACGTCTCAGTATCACAGTGTTAAGAATGTTGAGAGAGCAAAGCAGACATATGGCATGCACATCAAAATGTCAGTACATATTGTCTTTTAAACCTTACCCCCCTCTTGTCATGCAAAGTCTGTATAAAGTAGCGCTATATTTAACACCGTTATATTTTTCCACTATAGGGGTGCTGGTTATTTCCAGGGGGCCTCTCAATAAGATAACTAACAATCCTCAAGGCCGTGTTACACGTGTTAAAGGGAACCAACCACCCCAAATGACCCCCCCGGACTGTTAATATGTGTCCCTACACCCATCACACACATTTGGGGCAATCGTTTTTGCTAAAAAAACTGATTAGTAGAAGCTAAGATATAGCGTTATAAACTTTAAAAAATCTTGCCGACTGGGCGTTACCTAGCTTCTCCGGCTGCCGGGGGGTGTGAGGGGGTGGGTGGGGGTTTTTGCGCTGCGCAATACGTACTACCTGGTCCGGTGCCATCCCTGCAGTCCTGTCCGGTGCTGTCCCCGCTGCTCTGTCCGGTACTGTGCCCGCTGGTGTCCTCCTGTCATGGTCTCCATGCTGTGCCCCAGGCCGGTAACATGATTATCGGTGCGGGCGCCGGGCAATGGGGACGCTTCCTGCTTCCTCCTGCCAATCCCCGCTCAGGCAGCCCTGCACCAATGAGAACGCAGGGCCAGTGATGTAATGTAACCGCCCCTGCGCTGTGATTGGCTCAGGACCCGTGAGTCACGGGTCACAGCGGCGATCACATGACACAATGGCCCTGCGTTCTCATTGGTGCAGGGCTGACCTGGGCGGGGATTGGCAGGAGGAAGCAGGAAGCGTCCCCATTGCCCGACGCCCGCACCGATAATCATGTTACCGGCCTGGGGCACAGCACGTAGACTGGCACAGCACCGGACAGAGCAGCGGGGACAGCACCGGACAGAGCAGCGGGACAGCACCGGACAGGACTGCAGGGACGGCACCGGACCAGGTAGTACATATTGCGCAGCGCTCCAACCCCCCCACACCCCCCGGCAGCCGGAGAAGCTAGGTAACGCCCAGTCGGCAAGATTTTTTAAAGTTTATAAAGCTACAGTGCCTACAAGTAGTATTCAACCCCCTGCAGATTTAGGTGGTTTGATAAGATGCAAATAAGTTAGAGCCTTCAAACTGCAAACGAGAGTAGGATTTATTAACAGAAGCATAAATCTTACAAACCAAAAAGTTATGTTGCTCAGTTGAATTTTAATAAATTTTAAACATAAAAGTGTGGGTCAATTATTATTCAACCCCTAGGTTTAATATTTTGTGGAATAACCCTTGTTTGCAATTACAGCTAATAATCGTCTTTTATAAGACCTGATCAGGCCGGCACAGGTCTCTGGAGTTATCTTGGCCCACTCCTCCATGCAGATCTTCTCCAAGTTATCTAGGTTCTTTGGGTGTCTCATGTGGACTTTAATCTTGAGCTCCTTCCACAAGTTTTCAATTGGGTTAAGGTCAGGAGACTGACTAGGCCACTCCATCACCTTGATTTTTTCCCTCTTGAACCAGGCCTTGGCTTTCTTGGCTGTGTGCTTTGGGTCGTTGTCTTGTTGGAAGATGAAATTACGACCCATCTTAAGATCCTTGATGGAGGAGCGGAGGTTCTTGGCCAAAATCTCCAGGTAGGCCGTGCTATCCATCTTCCCATGGATGCGGACCAGATGGCCAGGCCCCTTGGCTGAGAAACAGCCCCACAGCATGATGCTGTCACCACCATGCTTGACTGTAGGGATGGTATTCTTGGGGTCGTATTCAATGCCATCCAGTCTCCAAACGTCACGTGTGTGGTTGGCACCAAAGATCTCGATCTTGGTCTCATCAGACCATAGAACCTTGAACCAGTCTGTCTCAGAGTCCTCCAAGTGATCATGAGCAAACTGTAGACGAGCCTTGACATGACGCTTTGAAAGTAAAGGTACCTTACGGGCTCGTCTGGAACGGAGACCATTGCGGTGGAGTACGTTACTTATGGTATTGACTGAAACCAATGTCCCCACTGCCATGAGATCTTCCCGGAGCTCCTTCCTTGTTGTCCTTGGGTTAGCCTTGACTCTTCGGACAAGCCTGGCCTCGGCACGGGAGGAAACTTTCAAAGGCTGTTCAGGCCGTGGAAGGCTAACAGTAGTTCCATAAGCCTTCCACTTCCGGATGATGCTCCCAACAGTGGAGACAGGTAGGCCCAACTCCTTGGAAAGGGTTTTGTACCCCTTGCCAGCCTTGTGACCCTCCACGATCTTGTCTCTGATGGCCTTGGAATGCTCCTTTGTCTTTCCCATGTTGACCATGTATGAGTGCTGTTCACAAGTTTGGGGGGTCTTAAATAGTCAGAAAAGGCTGGCAAAAGAGATAATTCATCCACACATGTGAAGCTCATTGTTCTTTGTGCCTGAACTACTTCTTAATACTTTAGGGGGACCAAAAAGAATGCTGGTGGTTTGAGGGGTTGAATAATAAATGACCCTCTGAATTAACTTTTAACGCTTTAAAAAAACAAAAAAAAAAATTAAAAAATCTTTTTGGCTGCAGTGCATTTCCCACTTCCAGGCTGATCTACAGTCCAAATGTCACAATGCCAAGTTAATTCCGCATGTGTCAACCAGCTACATCTGCAGGGGGTTGAATACTACTTGTAGGCACTGTATATCTTAGCTTCTACTAATCAGTTTTTTTTAGCAAATACGATTGCCCCAAATGTGTGTGCTGGGTATAGGGACACATATTAACAGTCCGGGGGGGGGGTCATTTGGGGTGGTTGGTTCCCTTTAATGTCGCTAGCAACATCGCCGAAAAGTGACGCAGCAGCGATGTCGCCAGCGATATAGCAAGTGCGTCGTCCTGTGTAACCGCGCGACGCAACTGCGATTTATCACTGGTAGCAGGTTGACAGGTTTACGAGGATGAACGTAAACCTGTCAATCTGCAACCAGCGATTAGGCTGGATTGCGCCGTCTGACACAGCAATAGCGATGTTGGCGTCGATCCAGCCTATACCGCAGCATTGCTGCGGATCGCTCGCTGGGTTGAACCCAGCACAGCAAGCGATGGCTCCGCCTGCATCGCTGCGGCGTCACCGGCAACATCCTGCCATGTGACACAAAGGCTGCGATGTCGGAAGCGACCGCGCACCCGCACATCGCTTCCGACATCGCAGCCTTGGTTGACACGTGTGACGGGGCCTTTACGGTTTTCCCCCTGGCAATGTAGACTTTCTCCTGTGATTATTGATCACCTGCTATAACTGTGGTGTCTAATCAATAACGACTAATAAAAACGCACAGCGAGTCTCCGTCTGTTGTGATAGACGGAACAGGCTGTTCTTGCAGTGAACGCGCTGATCTTGTTTCCCGGGAGCATGGCCCTCATGTGTATGAGCACTACTAGGAAAAAAGCCAAGGCTGGGCACAGACAGCCTCAGTCCAGGTGCCGCAGCTCAACTTAGTAAGACAATACCTCGGCTTTGCCCAAGAAGTAAGACTTATCTGAGCTTACATGAAGACATTATTGACCAGGTCTATTTGGGCTTTAATGGCCAGCTTTATTTATTTTTTAAGGAGCAAATGCATGCTCGACCACCCCACCATATGATGCTGGCAATCTGTGTGGTCAGACCCCACAAACATATCTTTTATCCACTATGATGAGATTAGGTGATAAACTATGACAGTTCTAATACAACAATACATCAGTAATCAATGGCTTGTAGAGAAATAATGAAGACTTTGCATGGCAAGAGGACAGACTAGCTTCCATGTTAACAGGAATTAGTTTGTGGACAAAAAACCAGACCAGTTTGTTACACCCCAACTATTGAATAACTACACAGATACAATATTGGAGAAGTCAGAGGTGAATAAGAAAATCAAATCTGAATACGTAAGTGGAAACACTGTTTTGGTGGATCCTATGGCTCACAAGCTGTTGCAAAACAAAAGTCCCAGCTCATACTGGAGCCCGAAGAGTGGGAGTGAACGTTTCTAAACAGCTGGAGAGTCACTTGATGCAAATCAAAGACTGAATGCATAAAACATATGATTAGTAAAAGGTTAGATTAATTACTTAGCACACAAAAGGAATTGGGTGGAAAAACGTTAAGCGATTTTCTGGCGCTACGCACTTCATCGCGAGGGGAGTGGCCCTTACGACATCCTTGGTGCCTGCCAGGGACCAGCCGGTAAGAACAGTGATATGGTCGTATTTATTTGCTCTGTTTACCTTCAGATGTACAAGTGAAGAGCGCGCAAGACCAAACCTTTAAAGGGAACATGTTGCCTCGTAAAATGCAATTTACCTGCAGAACTATTCATACAGCCGCCACTCAGCGTAACCTGATTGGTGCCGCAAGCTGTGACTGAAGCCTCCATGACCTGAGAGGAAATAAGTTTATTTTCCTCAGTGGTTGCACTTCTAGTAAGGTAGAAGTGCAGAATTATCTTAAATGTATCTTCTGATTTACACCAAGCCTCCAGGTAATAGCATTTCTGAGTTGACAGATCCCTTTACGTTTCAAGTAACAACTGCGCTCACCGTCCTTGTGATCCACGGGTTTCGCCACTTCCAGGTCAAAGTTGTCATGCATCTGTTGACCCCTAAAGCAGGCAAGATGTTCCTGTTCAATCAAATTGCTCTCATCTTCATCCAGAGGCTGCCACGTGCCGTCGATAAACCACTGCCCTCGCATCACTGGGATTTTATCGCTCTCTGGAACAAAAGGAGGAAACAAACAGGCAGGAAATTAAATCTAGATAAACTGTACGACTATTATATACACAGCCAATAAATAATAAAATCTCTCCTATTGGAAATGCTTGGGATAGAGGGGGGTCCCACGTCCATCAAGAAAATGGTCCGGTCCTGTACCCCTGGGAATGACGAGATGGCCATGTGTGCACGTTCTCTCTAGTCACTTGTTTGGGAGTTTCAATAACTGCTGAGCAGACTTGTAATTTACACTCAAATCAATGGAGAGCGACACACATCTACCTACTTAATTCCCATCATCGCTCAAGTTATTAGGACTGGAAAAGCAAAATGTAAAATCTAAATATGTGTCACCTAAAGGGCCAAAAATGGACTTGTCCTGAATGGGTTACAAATGCAACATATCAAAACACAGCAACTGATTAGTTGGTTAAAAGCAAAAGTGACTTAAAATTGCAAGGACACAAACAAATAAGATGAATGTGAAGTCATTTGAATGTCAAATCCAATAAATCACATGCAAAACGTAGATCAATTTCCAGTGCAACCTCATCTATCGTGCTCCAGGACAGCTTCCAATTATAAAGATCAAGCTGGACTTATACTGCAGGACTTGAAGGGAACCTGCCAGCACAGAATGACCATTCAAACCAAGCACAGGCACTCAATGTACCCTGGACATGACCAAACATTAACGTGCACCTTCCCTCCTGCTTGTTCCCCCATCCATTCCCATCCTTCTTGGACACTATAAAGCCAGAGCTGTCAAAGTAGACTGGGCCGGAGACCGATGGAAAAAAAAAGTAGATGGGAATTATGCACTTAAAGGGGTACTCCGAGAAATGTAATAATAATAAAGAACATTTAAATATTACAAAGTTTACTAAATACCTTTATTACACAAAAATGTAGCAATAATTAATTTTTAGTTAGTGCACTATCAGTATTTTAGATGTCAGCTCCCAGCAGTCTCCCAGCCGTCCCATGACTTAGGATGGGCTTGCATGAAGACATCTGCTGGAGACAGACATCGGGTGAGGGCAGCATCCAGTCCAGTATGGAGAGTACACATTCCTCTGCACACCGAACCTGACGGGACAAGTGTAAAGCAGTTTATATAGTTCATTCCAGTAGCTCCACGCCATCCTGCTACCCTCAAATAAACCTGGAAGGCTGATAAAATAAATGTTTAATCTCAGCCTGCTACAAAGGTTATCTCCTGCTTTAGTCTGCACTCTGCTCCTCCACTTGTCCCATCAGGTTCACCAACCTACTCTCATTCATGAAACCTAACGGGACGCTGCACTCACCAAAGTCTGCCTCCAGCAGACATCTTTATGTAGCCCGTCCAAACACGAGACGGCTGGGCAACTGCAGGGAGCGGGCTTATTTTAAATCCTGATAGATAATTTTTAGTTAGTGCACTTTTTGCTTCCTTTTTTTGTAATAAAAATAATTAGTAAAAAGTGTAATATTTAAACACACTTCATGACAGAGTATCCCTTTAAATGTTTTGGAGCCCCAGCAATTGCAAGATTAAAGGGATCCTGTCACCCCCAAACCACCTCCTAAGCTATTAAAAGCTGTCCCTAGAGCATAGTAACACTTACCCTACACTCCTTTTAGCTCCTAAATGCAGCAAGCGAAACTGAATCTAAACGTTATAAAAGTACCTCATTACTGATGTTAATGAGTGACTATGGTATTCATAGTCACTCAGCCAGGCTGCCCCTCTTCATACTATCACGCCTCAATAGGCGTGATCTTCATGATACATTCAAATGCGCGCCTCCCTGCTCTCCTATTCCGGACCGCTGCTGTGTGGGGGCTGTATGACGCGATTCGTGTCATTTCCGCGCGGGTGACGTATTTACACCCGCGCCGCTGTTAGCTTCAAGTACCGTACTGCGATGCGCAAGTGCATGTGCAGTACGGGGCTTGAAGCTCTAACAGCGGCGCGGGTGTAAATACGTCACCCGGCGCCGGAAATGACGCGAATCGCGTCATACAGCCCCCACACAGCACGCCAGGCCGAGAGGAGAGCGGGGAGGCGCGCATTTGAATGTATCATGAAGATCACGCCTATTGAGGCGTGATAGTATGAAGAGGGGCAGCCTGGCTGAGTGACTATGAATACCATAGTCACTCATTAACATCAGTAATGAGGTACTTTTAGAACGTTTAGATTCAGTTTCACTTGCTGCATTTAGGAGCTAAAAGGAGTGTAGGGTAAGTGTTACTATGCTCTAGGGACAGCTTTTAATAGCTTAGGAGGTGGTTTGGGGGTGACAGGATCCCTTTAGGGCTTTTCAGCCCAGTCTTGAATGAGGCAGAAGTACACGTGCGACCTCCACTTCATTCATTGTGGGACTGACACAAATAGCTGAGCTCTGTACTCTGGAGTCCCACAACCAATTGAGTGAAGTGGAGGCCTACCATGTGCATTCATTCAAGACAGGGCTGCAAAGCCCCAATCTTGGGATTGTGGGAGCCCTTTAGATCATAATGTAATCCCTATCCCGAGTAGGAAATAAAAATACTTCCAGGATTTTTTCAGGAGAGAAAGGAGAGTGAAGAGAACAATATTTTCCTATTGCTGAGAACATTCAGACGGGGCTTCAAATTGAGGGCATGGTTGAGTCCTCACAATGACACTGGAGCTACTGACCGAGTCACAGTTGATAGAAAATCATGTGATGAATCATGACATAAGTCACGTCACAACTATACCCAAGAAAACAGCTGCAAAATGCTAGTAGTTATCACATGAAAAGCCTCATTGTGGTATTGCATGACAAGCCATACAAGAAATGTAATGAGGACTAAGGTCGTCGGCACCATTGAGGACTTATTTACTTACATGCATTTTTGGTTAAATAGTATTTTTCCAATAAGATTTTAATGCATATTTTGATCAATTTAGGTTCCGCATCCTCTATGTAGCACAGTCAGGCTGTGGAATGAGTCACCGGGGATCTATCAGTGAGCTTGTTCTATGGTGTAAAGCCCTCATCTCTCTTCTGAAGCATTTACTAAGCGGATTAATGACCACACTAAAGATCAGCTGGTCATAAATCAGCTTAGAAAACTGTTCAGGAATAGCGAGATAAGTGTTACTGAGATGAGTGATAATTCATTCAGCGAGGCTGAAGGAGACAAATGAGCCACGATTTTTCTAGAAACAACTGTAAAAAAATGTCTACTTGTGACATCAACCATTTTCAGTAACTGAGAAAAAAGGAACGGTGGATGATCGGCAGGGTTTTTAATGACTGCAGACTAAAAAGACATGAGACTATGGACAGAACATTTGTTTGGCCATTAAATATAATCCTTGCTTAAGAGGATCTGCACAGAAGACACTTTCCACGTTAATTCTTGACATATGGCCCAGGGAGTATAAAAGTGAGTTCTAGGTAGACTGTGTGAATAAACTGAGAGGACTCAGATGAGAAGTCCTATATATAAAGAATGACATTAGTTAAAGGATCGGAGGCTAAAGAGATAAAGCTTAGGGATAAAGCCGCTCAGGGAACGGCCAGAGCAGGGGAAGGACTAAACCCAGCTGATCTGCGGCTGCTGTATGCCATCCTCAGCCTCTGTCACCGCTTATCACTAAAAAGATCATTGCTTCCATCAGAGCAAGTGATAGAGGCATCTGTAACACAGAGATCAGAAGGAGAGACCGCACCCAGGCCCCGAGGGATCAGAAGGAGAGACCGCACCCAGGCCCCGAGGGATCAGAAGGAGAGACCTGACCCAGGCCCCGAGGGATCAGAAGGAGAGACCTGACCCAGGCCCCGAGGGATCAGAAGGAGAGACCTGACCCAGGCCCCGAGGGATCAGAAGGAGAGACCTGACCCAGGCCCCGAGGGATCAGAAGGAGAGACCTGACCCAGGCCCGAGGATCAGAAGGAGAGACCTGACCCAGGCCCCGAGGGATCAGAAGGAGAGACCTGACCCAGGCCCGAGGGATCAGAAGGAGAGACCTGACCCAGGCCCCGAGGGATCAGAAGGAGAGACCTGACCCAGGCCCCGAGGGATCAGAAGGAGAGACCGCACCCAGGCCCCGAGGGATCAGAAGGAGAGACCGCACCCAGGCCCCGAGGGATCAGAAGGAGAGACCTCACCCAGGCCCGAGGGATCAGAAGGAGAGACCGCACCCAGGCCCCGAGGGATCAGAAGGAGAGACCGCACCCAGGCCCCGAGGGATCAGAAGGAGAGACCGCACCCAGGCCCCGAGGGATCAGAAGGAGAGACCGCACCCAGGCCCGAGGGATCAGAAGGAGAGACCGCACCCAGGCCCCGAGGAATCAGATGGAAACACCGCACCCAGGCCCGAGGAATCAGAAGGAAACCGCACCCAGGCCCCGAGGAATCAGATGGAGACACCGCACCCAGGCCCCGAGGAATCAGATGGCGACACCGCACCCAGGCCCCGAGGAATCAGAAGGAGTGACCGCACCCAGGCCCCGAGGGATCAGATGGAGAGACCGCACCCAGGCCCTGAGGGATCAGAAGGAGAGACCGCACCCAAGCCCTGAGGGATCAGAAGGAGAGACCGCACCCAGGCCCTGAGGGATCAGAAGGAGAGACCGCACCCAGGCCCTGAGGGATCAGAAGGAGAGACCGCACCCAGGCCCTGAGGGATCAGAAGGAGAGACCGCACCCAGGCCCTGAGGGATCAGAAGGAGAGACCGCACCCAGGCCCTGAGGGATCAGAAGGAGAGACCGCACCCAGGCCCTGAGGGATCAGAAGGAGAGACCGCACCCAGGCCCTGAGGGATCAGAAGGAGAGACCGCACCCAGGCCCTGAGGGATCAGAAGGAGAGACCGCACCCAGGCCCTGAGGGATCAGAAGGAGAGACCGCACCCAGGCCCTGAGGGATCAGAAGGAGAGACCGCACCCAGGCCCTGAGGGATCAGAAGGAGAGACCGCACCCAGGCCCTGAGGGATCAGAAGGAGAGACCGCACCCAGGCCCTGAGAAATCAAAAGGAGTGACTGCACCCAGGTCCTGAGATATCAGAAGTAGTGAACGCACCAGGGCCCTGAGGGATCAGAGATAGTAGTCATACCCAAGCCCTGAGGGTTCAGAAGTAATAGTCACAGCCAGGCCCTGAGGGTTTAGAGATAGTGATCACACCCAGACCCTGAGGGATCAGAGATTGTGGTCACAGCCAAGCCATGAGGGTTCATTAGTGGTGGTAAGACTCATGCTAGGGTGGCCCAAAAAATATAGAAATTTAAGATTTGTAAGTCATTGATCACTGCTTTCTACTCCAGCTAGGATGCTGAAATTTTGCCTATTTACAACTATTAACTGAAGTAAATAAAATCGGATGCCCAGGGTTATACAACCCCTGGCAAAAATTATGGATTCTCCTGGCTCGGAGGATGTCTATTCAGTTGTTTAATTTCGTAGAAAAAAAGCAGATCACAGACATGGCACAAAACTAAAGTCATTTCAAATGTCAACTCTCTGCCTTGAAGAAACACTAAAAGAAATCTTGAAGAAAAAAAAAAAAATGTGCTAGCCAGTAACGGTTACTTTTGTAGACTAAGCAGGAGGAAAAATTATGGAATCTCAATTCTCAGGAAAAAATTGGACGCGTCGAAGCGTGATACACGTGAAACTGTGTGCCAGTCGTCCCCCGCTGCACCCTCCTCCCTCCCCAGACATCTGTAACCCTTTTTTCAACATGGAATAAATATCATCACTTGGAAGACACCTTGTGGTGAGTGCTGTCATTTCTTAAAGTGATTTGTTCAAATGTTAAGTTAGGTCGCCTTCACACCACGATTTTTTTCACAGTCAGGTTCTGTCCGGTGTTTTGCAGGATGCACCAGACAGAACCTGACAATCCCGGACAAGCAGAACCGGAGGTTGAATTTGCCCTCCGATTCTACTTTTTGCGGGCTTCACATCTGCCGCTGTCCAGTGCTGAAATTTCATTACCGAGAGTGCAGGGGGAGCTGGCTGTGGTGTTGAAATTTCAGCCGTTGAGCTCTGTCCATGGTGCTGATTGTTAAAAGCAGCCGTGCTCGGACATTGCTCTTCAGTACCATGGATCCGGGAACTGGTCCGATTTTTTTTTTGTCGGATCCGGGGCGATTCGGCACCCATAGACTCCCATGCTATGGGTGCTGGATACGGGAGGATCCTGTTTTGTCCGATTTTTGCATCAGACACAAAAAATGCTGCAGACTCCGGTTTTGTGTCTGATGCAAAATTCGGACAAAACAGGATCCTCCCGGAAAGGCCCCAAAACGGAGGCCAAATAAGGCCAATCTGGCACCATAGGGAACCATGGGGGACAAATTCAGATCCAGGTCTGTCCGGTTCACACCGGACAGCCCCAGACCCGAATAACCATGGTGTGAAGCCGGCCTTAGTCAGCAGACCCACTACAGATTTTGTTTTAAAGGTCCAGGAGCTTCAAGTTCAGTCTCTGTCTCCATATACCAAGAAGGGTGCATTATTAGGTGCCATGGGGCATGACTTCTTGTGGATTTTACGATAAAAGTGGATTTTAATGTTGAACATCAAAGTATTGCAGCAAAGCACAAAACATGAGTAAAAGGGGTGCTTTAGAATAAGCAGTCATATTTAAGCAACATTTGGCAGATTACCATTCTGATATATGTACTTCTGTAATATTCAAGCTAAGGTGCATAAATAGGCCCAGCTGGGAAACGGGTGCATTATCTTTCTTCAGTGGGACACTAATCCAATCCTACAGCTTGTTGTGTTATGGTGTGCCCCTGAAGATTGATTATTTCGTACAAACTGAGCATACTCCCATTGTGCTACCAAAATTAGCTTTGCATCAGCAGCAGTGAACAGTAAGGCTAGTTTCACACTTCGGCTCCCCTGCGTATGCGAGTGGCTGAACGCATGCTGCGACGCATCCATTGTGCATCCCTATGTTTAACATGGGGACGCACGGTGTATGCGGTCACCCGCAGATGGCCGCGTTCATGTCCGCATGCGCTCATTCTCCACAATTCTCAGCGCACAGAAATGCGCCATGCTGCATTTTCTGTTCGTTGGAGAATGTGTGATTTGTACACACGGCTCGGCAAGCACACAAATCATACATTGGGGTGAATGAGAACGCAGTGACACAATAAATCATGTGTTCCCGTCTGCAAACCAGACACAGCGGAGCCTAAGGAAAATGTCAAAGTAGCCTTAAGGTACAGTCACAACTGGACATTTCGCCAGCAATTTCACTGGCAATTTGCTGGTTGCAGTGAAATCATGGACACATTGTTCTATTTTGTTGCTGTGTACAAATGGAACAATGTGTCCATGATTTCTCTGCAACCAGCAAAATGCCAGTGACAGTGAAATTGCTAGCAAAATTGCCGTGTCGGTACCTTTAGAGAACTAAAGAAGCAGTGCTTGCAAGCTCACATTCTTTGGCTTGGAAATATACCACTTCTGAGACTGCAGAGGTGGCAAGTGGGTTCAGTAACCTTGGCCAAAAAGCAAGACTCAATTCAACTAAAAATCCAATTTAAGACGAAACAACTACTTTGGGCCCTGTGCCCACGATGCGTTGATCCTTTTTTTTTTACGCAGATATTGAGAATCTAGATCAAATCTGCATGTCTATCCTGAGAGTTCAGACGTGCTGTACCAACGTTGCTTTTTTCCCTTGCAGATTTAGTACAGAAAAAGAAATCTGCACCAAATCTGCAGGGAAAAAAAAAGGAACATGGGCATAGCATGTCTGAACTCTGGCTTCAGGATAGACATGCAGATTCTCAAAATCTGCATCAAAAAAGCATCAAACAATCTCGGCCTTATACCTGGCCATAGGATCCCTACGAGATCAGGGCACCTCGCACTTCCAGCGGGCCTGGGAGAGGGAATTAAACAGGACCATTGCAGACAGTGATTGGCAGAAAAGCTTTTTATTTACACACAAATTGGCCAGCGCTTGTGTCGCACAAGAAAGGAGCTATAAACTGCTCACCAGATGGTATTTATGTCCTGTTGCCATGCACCGCATGTTCCCTGAAACTTCAGACTGTTGTTGGCGGTGTGGGAAGGCCCCAGGGACGATGCTCCACATTTGGTGGTTGCGGCGAGATCCAGCGGTTCTGGTCTGGGGTGTTCGGCATGTACACACAAATTACAGGTAAAGGGATTAAATGTTGACCTGAAGTAGCTTTACTGTCCATTTTCCCAGGTCCTATTGGACTTAATAAGAGGGATATCCTTCGTTTCTGTGTCTCAGCCGCCCGCGCTCTCATTCCGAGATTCTGGAGAACTCCTCAGGTACCTACCCTGCTTGACTGGTTCAAAGAGATGATGGATCTGTTCCGGATGGAGGAGCTGGCGGCTGACGCTTCAGGTTCTCGTGACAAATTTTCGTGATCTGGACTGAATTGATCCTCTTCCAAGACTCAAGTGAATTTGGGAGAACTTTCACTGAGGTAGAGTCAGTGGTGCGATAAATGGTCGGCACGGGGTCGAGGTATGCCCTATCCCATAGGCCCCTCCACTTTTTAGACCTACTCTCTTCTTACTCTGACCCCGAATAACTTAATTCTGTCCTTACTTTCCCCTCTAAAATCTCTATCTAATTTTCCTTCCTTTTCTTTATGTTTACTCTGTTATTCAATAGTCTTAGTTTTGAGTATTAGTTTTTCCAGTTTGTTCTTTTAAGCAAACCCAGTACAACTGACGGGAGCAATGAACCTGTTTTCTTGGAAAATCTTGCTAAAGGAGAACATACTCCAGATGGACCGGATTTTATGTCGGTCCTACGAAGCCTAATTCTCACTGGTACACTAAAAGCAGTACAGATTTAATAAGTATTACTCTTATAGATACCAGTTTGTTCTTGACAGAACTGACATAGGGGAGCTTGCTACTATAATATACCAAAAGGGACAATTAATCCCCTTTACGGTAATCCCCTTGTCTAAAACAGAGGTCCATTAACCCCTATCTGTGGTATATGAACACGGGAACAGATCACCTTTCATCTAGAGAAGATACATAATCTGGGAATGTATACCGAATAATACTTTGTATTGAGGTTTTTAATGTGAATTTCTTAGCTGTATGTTCGGACTTTTACTTATTTGTATAACTTGTACTGTCTTTTTTTGAATTAATAAAAAGAGATTAATCAAAATAAAAAAAAAAAAAACATCAAACAACACACCGTGGGCACAGAGCCTTAAAGATGCTGACTTGTGGCAAATATATTACACTCGAGCCAAGAACAATGAATAGTTCTAGAAATTTTTAGGTTTAGGTTACATATATAAAAAGGACCTTATATAAATGTTTATTTTCCTAGGTGTATAATAAGCCTTGCACTCTGACCTGCACTGCACAGATGATGCTGCGCACACACTCCGAATCTCTATGGTATAGATGGTAATTATGGAGACAGAGAGAAAGGGGAATTTACTGTTAGATACTCGGTTCACTCTGACACATGCAGTATAGCTAAGGACATTTTTTTTTTACTGGAAATGTCCTGTCTGTTTAGATTTCGAGCATAAGAATAAGTAATGTGCCCTCGGTGTGCGCTGGTCTATTGGCTGCAGGGGCAGTGTTGTAATAAGACCTAACGCAGATGCTGAATTGATAAAGCAGTAGTGCCCAACAGTGGCAGTGTCCCCTACTGTATGTACACAATGTAAACATGCAGAATGTGCCCTTTAAGTGCCACAGATGCCCATCTCCCCCTTGTTCAGGGAGGTATAATTAGGAGGAGTTATCAGTAGCAAACATGTCCAGCATAGGGTCAACATTTTATTAACCCCTTAATGAATTATGGCACACTATGTGTCATAAGTTGTGTCCCTACCTTTGATGAAGGCTCACACGCCAATACCTGCATATCGCCTGGCAGATGATGGCTGAGCCATCACTTACCTCTAACAGCCGTGGGTGGAGTGCAGCTGTTGACTTGCTAAATGTTGCTGTCAATCAAAGAATGCTATAAACTGACCCCTCATTGGGGAAATCGCAGGCTGTCATGGCAGCCAGGGGTCTACTGAAGACTTCCGTGCCTTTCATCACAGTACTACCATGAAATCCGAACCATGGAGATGTTCACAGGAGCTTTGCTGTATATAGGACAAGCGATCAGACGATCGCAGGTTCAAGTCCCCTAAGGGTACTATTAAATACAGTGAAAGGTAGAGGAAAACTAAATTACCGTATATATACACACACATGTACATATAGAAGTTCAAATCACTGACCTAAATATAAAATCAACCCGATATGTACATGGTGTAATGACAAATATAAATATATCAAAATTTCAGAATTGTGCTTTTTTGTCTGCAGCAACAACAGAGAAAAACAAGAGGTGATCAAAACATCGTATACACCCCAAAATCATACCAATAAAGAAATCAGCTCGGGGCACAGTCAAACCAGCCCTCACACTGCTCCATATCCTGGAAATAAAAAAGGTTATGTCTCTTGGAAAGCCGTTATTCAAGCTAAATTTGGAAAAATAAATAAAGTTATAAAAAATAATTTCAGAAATACAATTCTGTTGTCGTTTTGCAAGAGAATTTTTTCCAGCTTTCCATTTTATCATATGCTAAAATGGATGATGTCACACAACAGGAATGCCACAAAGTAGAATTATCTGGTATCTGAGCTGAGGGGATATGGAGATGGGGGACCTGGCATTTCTTAGATCAGTAGTCAGCTAGGCAATAGGTTACATACCAGACAGAACAAGATGTCAAAAGGCAAGAGGGCCCAATGTCCACCTCCTGCTTGTAGAGCGTAGAAAGGACAGGTGAGGACTGATGGCAGCAAATACCCAAGGGCAGAAAAGCCAAAATAAAAAAAATATATAGGAATAAAAGTGCAACAACGTTTCCAGACCTAAAGGTAAGGCTGGTTTCACACTGGCATCTCGGCCGCATCAGGCCAAAGGCACCTTCATCTGTATCCCTCGAAACAGTGACAAAGGCATGTGCAATGCATGCCGCCGCAGTGTTTTTTTGGCTGCTGTATTTCTGTAGAAATTTCAGGTATGATCGAAGAGGGAGAGACACCCCTAATCTGTTCTGAGCATGCTCAAACTACTCTGCGCATGCTCAGAGTGAAACTTAATCTGTCTTGGCCAAAATTAATCAACTTCCAGATACGGCCTCAGAGAGTAATGCGTCGCTTTGACACATTGCGCCGCATCAGGATTTTTCAGGCTACACCAAATCACATCATGATGCGACCGCCACTGTGGACAACAGGCCGCACTCGTCTGCATCCGGCGAAATCCTGATGTCACCTGATATCACTGCGTCCCCATGTTATATATAGGGATGCATGTCTGATCAGGATGCCTCAAGATTTCGCCTGACACAAAACAACAAAATGCAGATGTAAAAGCACCATAACAATGTTCACGACATGATCTATGGAAATTACATTTACACTGAGGTTATAATGCTCTGCCTCCCACTAGTAGTAATAGGAGCAGGGCAGCCATCATCAGTGCCCTGATGGACGGTATTATAACCAGCGGGGCCTGGAAATTACTGACAAATTCCACATTACTGTGGGTGAAATCCACAGATAGGGCACACAGATTCATGTATCCGCAGAGAGACCACAAATAGCACAGACCCCTGGAGAAGACAAGAAAGTTAGAAATGCATGTTATGTATCCAATAGGTGGATGAAGAACTCCTGAAGATCAAGAGCTTGAAAACCCCAAATCCACTGGAGGCAGAGAGAGCATGGGGCAAGGCTGGCATCAGACCAGGCAAAAGAGGCCGCTAGGGAGAGATAGGCAGAGAATAATGTCAGGGCCAGCAAACACATGGTGATGTGTTGAGGAGGGATGACAGGCACCACAGCTTCATAACACATGGTGCATGCTGGGATGAGCTAGATGGCAGACATTGTGGATGATGGGGGGGAATGGGCAGACATGACGGATGATGGGAAGGGTTGGATGGCAGACATGGTCGATGATGGGGAGTTATACAGCAGACAGGGTGGATGAAGGGGGCAGTTATACAGCAAACATGGTGGACAGAGATTAGTGGACCCATAGAAGATGTGGTTTAGCTTGACTTTAGGCCTGTTTCACACATCCGTGAACCTACGGACATGTGAGACAAGGCCGTTTGTGGGCGTGGTGTGTCACGGATCGTGTGACATGTGTGCTGTCCGTGTGCTATCCATGGATAGCACACGGTCAGCCTGTCACTGCATATTCATCTCCTTGCTCCCTCTGCCTGAAGTGAGAGGAACTGTCAGTGCTGGAGGGAGGTTAGTATGAAATTCTTTAATTTGACACTTTTACCCGTAGTCCATGTGCATGGATGTTACACTGTGAACACCCGAGTGCAGGACTTTATGGAGCAAAAGAACTCCAAGCTTACATAAAAAACCGGACATGTCACCGTGTGGAGCACACAGACACGCGTCTGCGCCACACGGTGACACGGTCCATGCCAAAAAACGGAAGTGTGAAGAGGACCATAGGGGATCATATGTCCCTGCATGTCTGTGCCTGTGGCATGTGTCCGCATGGACCGCATATGTGCCGGAGGCACGGATGTGTTTAACAGGTCTTATACAAAGTTCTGTCCTGGATCCAAACTTCATGTGAAGTCACTGATTTGGCAGTTCACCTCTCCACCCACATACAGTCAGCCATAAACAACGCATTTCCACTGATTTTACACCACGGTACAGCTACTCAAACACTGTACGCAGTTCATACTGGGCTGAGCACCGAGTGCACCCCAGCACAGCGATGCTCGCTCCAGTGATTTGTGTACGTAAAGCCCCTGAACTCTGAACGCTGACTTTTTTTTAAAGGTTGTGTTTGATACGAACACCAAACTTTAAAATTCGGTTTGCTCGCGCACTGTGGACGGTGGGGGGCGGTCAGAGGGCGCGCGCACTGTGGACGGTGGGGGGCGGTCAGAGGGCGCGCGCACTGTGGACGGTGGGGGGCGGTCAGAGGGCGCGCGCACTGTGGACGGTGGGGGGCGGTCAGAGGGCGCGCGCACTGTGGACGGTGGGGGGCGGTCAGAGGGCGCGCGCACTGTGGACGGTGGGGGGCGGTCAGAGGGCGCGCGCACTGTGGACGGTGGGGGGCGGTCAGAAGGCGCGCGCACTGTGGACGGTGGGGGGCGGTCAGACGGCGCGCGCACTGTGGACGGTGGGGGCGGTCAGACGGCGCGCGCACTGTGGACGGTGGGGGGCGGTCAGACGGCGCGCGCACTGTGGACGGTGGGGGGCGGTCAGACGGCGCGCGCACTGTGGACGGTGGGGGGCGGTCAGACGGCGCGCGCACTGTGGACGGTGGGGGGCGGTCAGACGGCGCGCGCACTGTGGACGGTGGGGGGCGGTCAGACGGCGCGCGCACTGTGGACGGTGGGGGGCGGTCAGACGGCGCGCGCACTGTGGACGGTGGGGGGCGGTCAGACGGCGCGCGCACTGTGGACGGTGGGGGGCGGTCAGACGGCGCGCGCACTGTGGACGGTGGGGGGCGGTCAGACGGCGCGCGCACTGTGGACGGTGGGGGGCGGTCAGACGGCGCGCGCACTGTGGACGGTGGGGGGCGGTCAGACGGCGCGCGCACTGTGGACGGTGGGGGCGGTCAGACGGCGCGCGCACTGTGGACGGTGGGGGGCGGTCAGACGGCGCGCGCACTGTGGACGGTGGGGGGCGGTCAGACGGCGCGCGCACGGTGGACGGTGGGGGGCGGTCAGACGGCGCGCGCACGGTGGACGGTGGGGGGCGGTCAGACGGCGCGCGCACTGTGGACGGTGGGGGCGGTCAGACGGCGCGTGCACTGTGGACGGTGGGGGCGGTCAGACGGCGCGCGCACTGTGGACGGTGGGGGCGGTCAGACGGCGGCGCACTGTGGACGGCGGGGGCGGTCAGACAGCACGCAGTGAGGATGTTAGGCGTTGTAGTCACTTACGGTTCCAGTACACCGGGTAGCACTCCCCTTCAGTAACGTCCACCTCGTACAGGCCGCTCCGCACACACACCGGCTCGATCTTCAGCTCCCCTCCGGGTGTGCTCTCCGGGGCCCCCGCCTCCCCGTCTCTCTCTGGGGCCCCCTCTCCCTCCAGCAGGCGGCGGTAGGCCAGCTCGATGCGCAGGGAGTCGTACCCGATGAACGGCTTCCAGCTCTTCTTCTCCTCCCGGTAGAACCAGCGCACCTCCTCCGCCCCCAGCTCGGTCACCACCTCATAGCGGTGCCGGGAGCTGCTGGAGCGCGTCCTCCGCCGGCCCGGGAGCGGCAGCCGCTCCTCTCCATCCTCACCCTCCGAGGGGGACCCAGCCAGCCCCGGCACCGGGGGAAGTCATGGCCGGTCAGGTGCAGCTCCAGGGACATGGGGGAACGGCGGCGCCGGCGGGAGGCGGGACACCGGAGCTCCTGGCCCTCCGCTCTCCCGGCCTCCCCGTCCTCCTCTCCCCGGGCTCCCCGTCCTCCGGGCCCTCCTCTCCCCCGGCCTCCCCGTCCTCCTCTTCTTCCTCCTCCCAGTCACACTCGCCGTTCTCCTCCGGTGACCGAAGCCCGGAGAGACTCATAGCGGCGCCGTCCCTCTTCTCTCGGGCCCCGGCATGTAGGCCGCACCGCCCGCTGTGACCGTCACTCCTCCGCCGCCCCCTCCGGAGCGCCGCTTCTCCCTCACACACCGGCTGCCGGGCGCGCCCCCGCTGCCTCCAACATCTCCTGTGACGTGCGCGTCCGCGCTGCTGCCTGTCACGTGATCAGCACCGGTCATGTGACTGTCGGGAGGCCGCAGCCGCCGGTGCAGAGAGAAACACGAGCATGGCTATTGCTGCGTGTTATTGTTTCCTATTCACATGAATGCACCAAAATACATGCGGCTTTTCCCCACCAAGACTGTGTTCATGTGTGGAAACCAAACCCTCTGCACAAAGCACAGCGCTGAGTGACTGCGGGGGTTTACCCACGATCACAGCTCATTTAATAAATACATCTGAGAATAATAGTAATGTTCACATTGGATGTGATTTCTGTCACACATTCGTGACGTGCCGACACATGCCGGAGGCACGGAAAAACGGGACACGTTCCCCTATGGTCCTGTGCACATTTCCGTTTTTTGGCATGGACCGTGCATGCTCAGTACACTAAAATCGGGTCCGAGAAACGATCCTGTCTTGTCTCGGACTCGTGCTCCATAGGCCCCCATGTTAATTGGCGCAGATCATGTTGGATGCAATTGTGTCCGATTTGGTATGCTGTGCCCAAAATCGGAGCAGTCTCCGATTTTGGGACAGCAAAAAATTGGACAGAATCAGATCCGACACAAATCGGATGGCAATAAGGCCAATTCTGATCCGATCCGTTGCCCATAGGGATACATGGGGGCCAAATCGGATCCGTGGCTGTCCGTTTTACAACGGACAACCACGGATGGGCCAATAACGTGATGTGAAACAAGCCTAATGGATGTGTCTGACCGTACAAAGACATGGTCTGATCATACCACATATCCTGTGCCGAGATAATCTTATATATGTGTCCCTGCTATGTACTGTGTAATGGATGTGTCTGACCGTACAGGGACATGGTCTGATCATACCACATCTCCTGTGCTGAGACAATCTTATACATATGTCTCTGCTATGTACAGTGTTGGCCAAAAGTATTGACACCCCTGCAATTCTGTCAGATAATACTCAGTTTCTTCCTGACAATGATTGCAATCACAAATTCTTTGGTATTATTATCTTCATTTAATTTGTCTTCAATGAAAAAACACAAAAGAGAATGAAGCAAAAAGCAAAACATTGATCATTTCACACAAAACTCCAAAAATGGGCCAGACAAAAGTATCGGCACCCTCAGCCTAATACTTGGTTGCACAACCTTTAGCCAAAATAACTGCGATCAACCGCTTCCGGTAACCATCAATGAGTTTCTTGCAATGCTCTGCTGAAATTTTAGACCATTCTTCTTTGGCAAACTGCTCCAGGTCCCTGATATTTGAAGGGTGCCTTCTCCAAACTGCCATTGTTAGATCTCTCCACAGGTGTTCTATGGATTCAGGTCTGGACTCATTGCTGGCCACCTTAGAAGTCTCCAGTGCTTTCTCTCAAAACATTTTCTAGTGCTTTTTGAAGTGTGTTTTGGGTCATTGTCCTGCTGGAAGACCCATGACCTCTGAGGGAGACCCAGCTTTCTCACACTGGGCCCTACATTATGCTGCAAAATTTGTTGGTAGTCTTCAGACTTCATAATGCTATGCACACGGTCAAGCAGTCCAGTGCCAGAGGCAGCAAAGCAACCCCAAAACATCAGGGAACCTCCGCCATGTTTGACTGTAGGGACCGTGTTCTTTTCTTTGAATGCCTCTTTTTTCTCCTGTAAACTCTATGTTGATGCCTTTGCCCAAAAAGCTCTACTTTTGTCTCATCTGACCAGACATTCTTCCAAAACGTTTTAGGCTTTCTCAGGTAAGTTTTGGCAAACTCCAGCCTTGTTTTTTTAATGTCTCGGGGTAAGAAGTGGGGTCTTCCTGGGTATCCTACTATACAGTCCCTTTTCATTCAGACGCCGATGGATAGTACGAGTTTACACTGTTGTACCTTCGGACTGCAGGGCAGCTTAAACTTGTTTGGATGTTAGTCGAGGTTCCTTATCCACCATCCGCACAAATCTTGCGTTGAAATCTCTCGTCAATTTTTCTTTTCCGTCCACATCTAGGGAGGTTAGCCACAGTGCCATGGGCTTTAAACGTCTTGATGACACTGCGCACGGTAGACACAGGAACATTCAGGTCTTTGGAGATGGGCTTGTAGCCTTGAGATTGCTCATGCTTCCTCACAATTTGGTTTCTCAAGTCCTCAGTTCTTTGGTCTTCTTTCTTTTCTCCACGCTCAATGTGGTACACACAAGGACACAGGACAGAGGTTGAGTCAACTTTAATCCATGTCAACTGGCTGCAAGTGTGATTTAGTTATTGCCAACACCTGTTAGGTGCCACAGGTAAGTTACAGTTGCTGTTAATTACATAAATTAGAGAAGCATCACATTACACAATACTTTTGTCCACCCCCTTTTTTATGTTTTGTGTGGAATTAGATCCAATTTGGCTTTAGGACAATTCTTTTTGTGTTTTTTTCATTGAAGACAAATTAAATGAAGATAATAATACCAAAGAATTTGTGAATGCAATCATTTTCAGGAAGAAACTGAGTATTATCTGACAGAATTGCAGGGGTGTCAATACTTTTGGCCACAACTGTACTGTGTAATGGATGCGTCTGACCGTACAGGGACATGGTCTGATCATACCACAGCTCCTGTGCTGAGATAATCTTATATGTGTGTCCCTGCTATGTACTGTGTTATGGATGTGTCTGACCATACAAGGACATGGTCTGAGCATACCACAGCTCTTGGGTCGGAGAGGGGACATAAAACAGTATATAGATATTACAGCTGAGGATCACAGTATATAAGTGTACAGTCACACGTGGCAATATTGCATGCAATTTCACTGGCAATTTGCTGATTGCAGTGAAATCATGGACAGATTGTTACATTTTGTGGCCGTGTACAAATGTAACAATGTGTCCATGATTTCACTGCAACCAGTGAGTTGCAAGCAATATCTCCAGAGATATCTCTGTGTGTGACGGTACCTTAAAAGTATAGAGACTTTACGGCCTGGGATAACGGGATATAATGGGGTGTCACACGCGTCAATATCACGTGCACGATCGCTTCTGCACATGACGTTGCAGCGAAATTGATGTGTGTGACAGGGCGCATCAACCAGCGATAAATCGCTGGTTGATGATCGCCAGGTTTTAGAACCTGCTCTAAATCCTGGCGATGGTCACCCGGTAGACACGCAGCATCTCAGCGTGTGATACTGGGAGACGCGCGATCAGCCAGCTCCCAGCGCCACACAGCAAGTGCTGGGAGCTGGTATCCATGGTAAACAGCGGGTAACTAAGCGCCCCACGGCGCTTAGTTACCCACTTGTTTACATGGATACGAGCGCGCTCGCTGGTACTGATCGCTGGTGAGTCTGCCTGTGTGACAGCTCACCAGCGATCAGCCGTCAATTTCGTCAGCAATTAGACGACATTGACGTGTGTGACGGCCCCATAAGAGTATACAGACATTACAGCCGGGGATCACAAAATATAATAGTATACAGACATTATAGCCAAGGATCACAGAATATAAGGGTACCGTTACACGACACAATATTGCATGCAATTTCACTGTCAATTTGCTGGTTGCAGTGAAATCATGGACACATTGTTCCATATGTACATTGCAACAAAATAGAACAATGTGTCCATGATTTCACTGCAACCAGCAAATTGCCTGTGAAATTGCATGCAATGTTGCGACGTGTAACGGTACCCTAAAGGTACCTTTACACGCCACAACCGCGGCGAGAATTGTTGCCAGCGATATTGCGACGTGGAAATATCACTGCCACATTTCCTCCCAATTGCCTCCTTATTGCGGCGTGTAAATCAGGAATTTGGCGGTGATAACACAAATGTCGCCTGGTTTCAATTTCAGAGCACTGCTCTGAAGTCGAAACCAGGTGACATTGGTTTTATCGCCGCCAAATTCCCGATTTGCATGCCGCAATAAGGAGGCAATTTCGCGGTGATACTTCCAGCGAGAAATATGGCCACCAAAAATGTCTCCTCTGGTTGTGGCGTGTAAAGGTACCCTAAAGAGTATAAAGACATGTCTGTATTAATCTTATATTCTGTGATTCGGTGCTGTAATGTCTGTATACTCTTACCCTGTTTCCCAAAAACACATGCTGTCTTAGGCCGGTTTCACACATCCGTGCCTCCGGCACGTGTGTGGTCTGGGCGGACACATGCCGGGGGCACGGACATACGGTGACACACAATCCCCTATGGACCCATGCACACATCCGTGTTTCCGCACGGACTGTGTCTCCGTGTGGAGCACATGCATGTCCGTGTGCTCCACATGGCGACTTCTCCGTTTTTCTGCGGAGCAACGGACCGCTATTTTGTCCAAACGTCCTGCACACAGATGTTCGCACTGTGACATCCGTGTGCACGGACCACGGACAAAACCAAAAAGCCTGAAAATAAAGATTTTCATACTCACCTCGCTCCAGCGGTGTCTGCTCCTCTCACTTCCGGTGCCGCTCATTAGGGCTCATGAATATTCACTTCAATGAGCCCAAGAGCGGACCGGAAGGGAGAGGAGCAGCGGCGCTGGAGGGAGGTTAGTATGCGGGTGACAGGCTGTCCGTGTACTATCCACGGCCCCACGGATAGCAGACTGACTGCACATATTGTGTCACATGTCCGTGACACATGTGTGCACGCCCTGCCCCCAAACGGCCTTGTTTAACACATCTGTGGTGAGACGGATGTGTGAAACCAGCCTAAATACATCCGTGAAACCACAGACGTGTGAGACAAGGCCGTTTGTGTGCAGGGCTTGTATCATGTGTCACGGATCGTGTGACACGTGTGCGTCTGTGTTCTATCCATGGATAGTACACGGACAGCCTGTCAGTGTATACTCACCTCCCTCCAGTGCCGCTGTTCCTCTCACTTCCGGTCGCTGTTGGGCTCAGTGGAGTGAATATTGATAAGTCTAATGAGCGGCACCAGAAGTGAGAGAAACTGTCAGCTCTGGAGGGAGGTGAGTATGAAATTCTTTATTTTAAAGCTTTAAACTTTTGTCCATGGTCCGTGCACAACGGATGTCACACTGTGAACATCCGTGCGCAGGACGTTTTGGGGCAAAAGCGTACCGTGCTTCCGCAGAAAAATGGACATGTCGCCGTGTGGAGCACACAGACACACATTTGCTTCACACGGCAACACGGTCCGTGTGGAATAACAGATATGTGAAGCAGGCCATAGGGATAATGTGTTCTCTTATGTCTGTGCCTACAGCATGTGTCGGCACGGACCACATACATGCCGGGAGCACGGATTTGTGAAAGAGCCTGGAGCAGATGCATGTCCGTGTGCTCCACACGGTGACATGTCCGTTTTTCTGTGGAAGTACGGACCACTTTTGCTCCAAAACGTCCTGCACACAGATGTTTACAGTGAGACACCGTGTGCACGGACCATGGACAAAAGTTAAAAGTGTTAAAGAATTTCATACTCGCCTCCCGCAAGCGCTGACAGTTCCTCTCACTTCCGGTTCTGCTCATTAGGCTCATGAATATTCACTTCACTGAGCCTAACAGCGGACCGGATTCAGGTTAGTATGAAATGACAGGCTGTCTGTGTGCTATCCACAGATAGCACACCTGTCACATAATCCGCATCACATGGATCCACGCCCCGCCCACAAATGGCGTTGTCTCACACGTCTGTGATTTCACGGAAGTGTGAAACAGGCCTTAGGGTGCGTTGAAACGCTGCGTATTTGCTGCATATTTTTACGCGAGTGCTGTTGCAGTTTTTGTAGCCAATACCAGGAGTGGAACAATCAGAGGAAAAGTCTAAAGGCCACATCACACGCTTCAATATCGTTCACGACATCGTTCAAAAGTCACGTATTTGGTGACGCACGAACGATGTCGGAACAACATCGTAATGTGTAACACCGAGATGTCACCAGACAAATTGAACGATCCATTTAATGGATCGTTCAACCCAGAATTGTGAACATGTTCTCAAATCTGGCGATGAACGATCCTTCAATCTGCAGGATCGTGCTGTGTGACACCGCGATGAACGATCTCCCAGCGGCACAGCCTATGCTGGAAGATGGTAACCATGGTACACATCAGGTTACTAAGCACTGTGTGGCGCTTAGTAACCCGATGTGTACCTTTGTTACCAGCATTCTCGTTGGCCCTGATCGCTGGTGAGTCTGTCTGTGTGACAGCTCACCAGTGATCTGAACAATGTTGTTAGCGATCGCGTGTGCATGAAGGTACCGACACACGCTAGGATATAGGTGAACGATATCGTTAGCTATGTCACGTGACCTCGATCGTTTCGACATCGTTAGTGCGTTTTCACACGGAACGATATCGTTAACGATCTTAAATTTGGCAACGCACCAGCTATTTTGAGAAGAACGATTGAACGTTGTAAAACAGCGGCAGGAATAGAAGAATTATGAACGACATCGCTCAAAAAGGTGTCACACTGAACGATGTTGCTGCTTCCCAGAACGTTAATTGGACGACGAACGATAGATTTGAGGTCCAGATCTCAAATTTTTGCTGAACGATCCAACGGTTTTTCCTTCCAACATCGTTCGTTTACACACAACAATGCAAAAACGATATAGTTTGAACTATCACAAATCCATGACGTTTCAACGATATCGTTAATGAGATCCTAGCATTTGAAGTGGCCTTGAGATCGCTATGGCTGTCTTCACACTACGATTTGTGGCTGTGGGGGGATCAGCGTTTTGGCAGGATCCCCACGGACAGCCACAGATCCCTGCAATCGGATGGCAAATAGCCATCCGTATCCATGTTATGCAGGATCCATGTGGATCCTGTGGTCCCTGTCTCTCCCTGCATCTTCTCCATCTGTCTCTGTCTGTCCTTCTTCTATCTCTACCCCACCTCTCCTCTATCCTCTCCCCTCCGGTATCTAAAAAATAAAAAAAATACTCCCAGAGGATACATTACCTGCCTAGATACCCGATGTATACCTTAGTTATCAGCCTTCTTCGCTCACCGGCTGGTATCTAAAGGTACCGTCACACGCGGCAATTTTGCAAGCAATTTCACTGGCAATTTGGTGGTTGCAGTGAAATCATGGATACATGGTTCTGTTTTGTTGCCGTGTAGAAATGGAACCATGTATCCATGATTTCACTGCAACCAGCAAATTGCCAGTGAAATTGCTTGCAAAATTGCTGCGTGTGACGGTACCTTAAGGTACACTGCGGGTAACTAGTTACCCGCAGTTTACCCTGGATACCATCCTGTAGACATCGTGGAAACAATATTGAAATCATTTCCACGATGTCGCTGGTCCAATGATCGCTGGTGAGTCTGCCTGTGTGACAGCTCACCAGCGATCATCCGTCAATGTCGTCAGCGATCAGATCGCTGACGACATTGACGCGTGTGACGGCCCCATTATAGAAACAAGTGCTCCACTTCTGTATTTAATCACCCACTGCAAAAAGTGTTCAGTGAGTTGTGGAATCCGTGGATACAATTCAGGGCTACTCACAGGACACATTAATTCATATGGTCCCAGCGGAACTATGAAACGAAATTACCTGATGATTTAGTCCTCAGAGCTCCTTTCCCCCCTCACCTTTCACCCTTTCTTTTCTCTTCTCTCGCCCCCTCTTTTCTATCTTTTTCTTCTTTTACTTTTTACTCTGATGTTCTTTTATTTTGACTTGTTTGTTGCAATAAATTATTATTTATATCAGCTATTAACTAATCTGTTGAATGGACTGCCTAATATTTACAGAATGTCAGCTACAGAGTCGTCTTGAAAGAGGCAATGGCAGGACGTTGAATTATTGAAGCTGAACTTACGCAAAGTTATGTCCTGATTAATGTGCTTTGGTATACATGTATTTATTGATTCAAATTTGATTTATTGATATTCAAATGTTTTGGATTGTATGTTTATCTCATTTTCAATAAAAAGATAATTGAAAGAAAGAAAGAAAGAATCACCCACTGCTGGTTTTAATCAGCCACCCCTGGTTTTGGCTAAAAAAACTGCAAGAGCACTCGTGTAAGGGTGTGTGCACATGGTCCGGACCTGAGGGAATCCGTGGGTGGCCGCAGAGAGACCGCAGCCGCCCTGTACTCACCATGTGCGGCGGGTGCGGGGCGGCTTCTCCCTGCATTCTCTCTGTGGCAGCCGCTTCCGACTCCGCAGCATGAAATGAACATGCTGCGGAGGAGTGGACTGCTGGCAACCCGTACCGCAGCTTCAAAGACGCTGCGGGTGGGCTACGCATAGTGAGGATGGGATTTCTTGAAATCCCATCCACTATGCTACTACTGTATGACGCAGCTACTACTGTATGACGCAGCGTTTTGGACGTCCAAAACGCTGTGTATCCTGATCGTGTGCACGCACCCTAAAAATATGCAGCAAATACGCAGTGTGTGAATGCACCCTAATGGTGGGTTTACACACACCAATTTATCTGTTCAAGATCTGAACAGATCTCTGGTTGCAGTGAAATCATGGACACATAGTTCCATTTTGTGGCTGTGTACAACATGGAGCAATCTGTCCATGATTTCACTGCAACCAGAGATTGGTTCAGATATTGAACAGATAAATTGGTGTGTGTAAACCCACCATTAGTGTAGAACATTTCTGCCCCGAAAAAGCAGCATAGGCACAAGAAAATCACATCTTTTCACAAGTTAATTCTAAGCACCTGGCTTCAGAGTTGCAGTTGCCAGATCCGCTTCTCATTAGTAAATTGTCAGGGCATGAGGCTGCATATTTCTGGTTATCTAATGGATGAATCATGGACGGCTGCAAATATATCTCCTGTGAAGTAATAAAACACTGCAAATATCGTTTGCATCCCACAGGTTTGTTTACTTTTTTAGTATCTACATATCTTTGTGAGGCGGCCGTCACACGCTTCCATATCTTTAGCGATATTGTAAGCGATCACGTGCACGCGCAATCGCTTACAATATCGCTCACATCGCTGGTGAGATGTCACACAGACAGACTCACCAGCGATGCGGAGCCGCGATCTGCTGGTTACTATGGTACACATCGGGTAACTAGGCGCCGCGCGTCGCTTAGTTACCCGACGTGTACCATAGTTACCATCTCCCAGCATAGGCGCGGTCGCTGGGAGATGGATCATCGTGGTGTCATACACCACGATGATGCAGATCGTTGCATCGTTCATCGCTAGATCTGAGAACCGAACCTCAGATCAGCGATGTCACGATCAAGCGATTTACCATCGTAAATCGCTTGATTACATGCAACGATATCTTGCCCGATATCGCTTAAGCGATCAAAAAGGAGATCGCTTAAACGATATCGGGCAAGATATCGTTCCGTGTGACGGCCCCCTAAGTTTTATTAATAAATGTCATCCTTTCTAATAGGGATACACAAAATATACAGTACTGTTTTAAGCTATGTCAACCTAGGCCAGGGGTCTCAAACTCGGTTGGGTTGGTGGGCCACACGTAGAAAAAAATTGATAGCGGGGGGCCGCATTGCTTGTAGGACTAATGGTACCGTTACACGTCGCAACACTGCATGCAATTTCACAGGCAATTTGCTGGTTGCAGTGAAATCATGGAGACATGGTTCTATTTTCTTGCTGTGTACAAATGGAACAATGTATCCATGATTTCACTGCAACCAGCAAATTGCCAGTGACATTGCATGCAATGTTGCGACGTGTAACGGTACCCTAAGTGACATTTTAGCAATACCAGAATTTTTTGCTCAATCTAGGAAAGTACAAATTATGATCTTCTTGTAGGAATGTCCCCACCCTGGTCTCCATCTTGTAGTAATGTCCCCATACTGGTCCCCATTGTATATTAATGTCCCCCAAACTGGTCCTCATCATGTAGTAATGTCCCCATCCTGATCACCTTCTTGTAGTAATGTCCCCATCCTGGTCCTCTTGTAGTAATGTCCCCACCCTGGTCTCCATCTTGTAGTAATGTCCCCATCCTGGTCCTCTTCTTGTAGTAATGTCCTCATCCTGGTCCCCATCCTATATTAATGTCCCCCATCCTGGTCCTCCTCTTGTAGTAATGTCCCAATCTTTTAGTAATGTTCCCTCCCTTGTCATCTTGTAGTAATGTCCTGGTCTCTGTTCTTTTTGTTCTCTCACTCACACACACACTCACATAGGGCTTGTCCACACACCTGCGCTCTCAGTATTTAGCGCTTCTGCGCTAAATACTTAGGCTTTGACAGAGAAGCGCAGGTGCGTGTATGCGGCCGCTTTCAGCAGACGCTGTCCCTGGTTACCCGATGTGTATCGTGGTAACCAGTTCATACAGCAGGCTGCATAGTGTGCGCTTATCCAGAGCGCACAGGGAAACACTGCAAGCAGCGTTTCCCTATGTGCTCGAGATAAGCGGACAGTGGGCAGCCTGCTGTATGAACTGGTTACCACGATACACATCGGGTAACCAGGGACAGCGTCTGCTGAAAGCAGAAGCGCTAAATACTGAGAGCGCAGGTGTGTGGGCAAGACCATATATACACACCCGCACATTCACACACACTCACATACATACATCCTCAGACATATTCACACAAACAAATGCACACTCACACATTGACACACTTACATAGGGCCATATCTGGAGTTCCTGCCGCCCTAGGCACTTTCAGCGGTCACATTCCCCTTCCCCCCCCCAGGCTGCTATCTTCGGCTGTAACAGCGCCTTACCTGACTCCACTCTTCTCATTCCGGCAGCTTCTTCCTCTGTGGCTTCCAGTCTTCCGCTTGCTGGCAGCAGCCGGCACCAGCTAGCACCCGGCACCAGCCAGCACGTGGCACCAGCCTGCACCCGGCGGCGATGTGCCGCTCAGGCGGCGCAGGAATACACTCACACATATACATACACTCACACACATATACACACTCACATACAAATATACACGCACACACACATACACTCACACATACACACTCACTCACATATACACACAAATACACACACACTCACTCACATATACACACAAATATTCACACATATATACACGCAAATACACTCACACATATACACTCACATATACACACAAATACACACACACTCACATATACACACAAATACTCACACATATACACACAAATACACTCACACATATACACACTCACTCACATATACACACAAATACTCACACACTCACATATACACACAAATACTCACACATATACACACAAATACACTCACACATATACACATACACACTCACATATACACACAAATACACTCACTATTATACACATACATACTATTATACACATACACACTATTATACACATACACACTCACATATACAGTCACACATACTCACACTCTCTCTCTAACACTCACTCATACACACCTGATGCCCCGGGCCATTATACATGCCGTCGCCGCGGTACCGCTTTACTGTGACAGGTACCGCCGGCTCAGCTCACACAAGCGCCTTCGCGCATGACCGCATGTACATTCACGGAAGCAGGCGGCCGGCGGACCAATCAGAAGCCTCCTCTGACGTCACAGGCGGCTTCTGATTGGTCCACCGGCCGCCTGCTTTCATGAATGTACAGGCGCGAAGGCGCTTGTGTGAGCTGAGCCGGCGGTACCTGTCACAGTAGTCACAGTAAAGCGGTACCGCGGCGGCTGCATATATAATGGCCCGGGGCATGCATTTTTCTTTCATGGTGCCCCGGGCCGCACTGGGGAGCGTGGTGGGCCGCTTGCAGCCCGGGGGCCGCGAGTTTGAGACCCCTGACCTAGGCTATGGAAAAGAGAAAAGGGGAGAGAGCGCACATGAGAGGAACCTGGTGGTCTAGTGGGGGCTCAAAACCGGTGTAACAAGGTGCCGCTAACCTGATCAGGTTGTGCAATTCCTGCACAACCTCGGTAATGTGTTTGGAATTAACGTAATGGCTTCTTCCTGGTCCTGGGTAAATCCAACTGAGGAAGACAGCGGGTCGCTGTAGAAACGTGTATTGGTGTTATGAATAAAGGAGGTTTGTGCTCCATTAATCTCTACAATCTTTTCTTCCTACTCTAAGTGCTCCTGCAAACTGACCACAATCTTCTCTCACTAACCTAGGCTATGGGCACACACTGAGCATTTGGTGCAGAAATTTTCTGCACTAAAGCCGGTTTCACATTAGCGTTCAGAACACAGTGTAACAGAACGCAGCCAAACACATGCGCACTGCGTTCCTATGCTTAACATGGGAATGCACAGTAGCTCCGTTTGGCTGCATTCGGTTGCGATTGGATGCGCATAATTTGTGCGCCCTCCTAACGCACCAAGTTGCATTCATTGTGCATTCACGGGCACTTGTTTTATCAGCAAGCGCCCGCAAGCGCACAAAAAACGCATGGCTTTCAGTGGATCCGCAGTGTCCCCCACATGATAGCACAGGAGAAAGCTGCGGATCACATTGGCCACCAGGAAAGATTTCAATCAGAGATCTCGGTGGCGGGCCGAGAGGAGGAGATATCTGCTGCTGATCTCCGCCTCCCGGCCGCTGCCAAGATTGCTGATTGGCTGGCCGGGCACCATACTGATGCGAACGCATGCGGAGAATCTCCGCTGTGTTCACATCAGTATGGCAGCGTTTGCGTCTGCATGCCCTCTGCCCTTGCCCTCTGCATGCCCTTTTTTTAAATAACATAGGAAATTAATAAAATGCGAACCTTTAAAGGGAACCTGTCAGCTAGTTTATGCTCCTCCAGCTATCACTGTCTCTGCCTGTAGCTTTATAATACTATTCTAATCATCCCTGTCTGAGCTCATGGTGTAATGTGAAAGGTGAAAAAAAGTATTTATACACTTATGGTGGGTTTACACGTTTCAATATCGTTGCGATATCGCAATTCAATGGCGCGGGAGCACGCATTTAGTGCTCATTTCTCCCGCATCGCATCGGAGGTTTAGACGTTGCGATTTCTGAATCCAACGTCCGTGCGATGTCTACGCCCCCCAACCCAGGAACGACCATTTAACATGGGAGTGAATGGGTGACGTAGAACTTCACATCGGAATTGGGCTGTCACACAGCACGATCCGGCTCCAATCTCCATTCAATATCGGAGAATTGAATAGCACGCTCATTCAATCCCCGATATCGCATTGACATCGTTCCTGCATCGTATTGGACGTTCACACCATACAACGCAGGAACGATATCGGGTCCAACGATCGAACCACGTGACTTTTCATTGAAATTGGACTCCGATATCGCAACGTGTAAACCCACCATTACATTTCCTCATGTAATGAGGCAGTCAGTCCCCAGCTTGGAGGACGGGGACTGTTTGGCAGGTTAATAGTTAACATTTCAGCCTTGTGCTAGAACATGTTGGGAGACCTGATGTGATGTCGCAACCATGTGACTACAATAGGCGGAGCTAAGTTCTCATAGAACATAATACGTTTGCTGGCTTAGCTCCGCCCACTATGGTCACATGATCGTTACATCACACAGGTCCTTTAGCCATCCAAGTTAAAAGTGAGTTAACTATTATCCTGCCAGACAGTCCCCCTCCTCCTAGGTGGGGACTGAAATGTAAGTGTATAAATGCTTTTTTTTCACCTTTCACATTACACTATGAGCTCAGACAGGGATGATTAGAATCTACTATATAATCACGAATGGATTTCGCGCACCACACTCGCATGCGACTCAGCGTGGTCATGTGGATACGAACGAAGCATTGGCCGCGCAGCGGCCATTGCGAGCAGCTCTAAGGCGACTCGCTATGCCCGCGCAGCGGGCATGGCGAGTCGCCTTAGCGGCGCGAAGCATTGGCCGCGAAGCGACCATTGCGAGCAGTTCTAAGGCGACTCGCTATGCCCGCGCAGCGGGCATGGCGAGTCGCCTTAGCAGCGCGAAGCATTGGCCGCGAAGCGGCCATTGCGAGTCAGAGACTCGCTCTGCTAGAATCCCGATGCATTGTGCATCGGGCACCCATCTAGTAGTATTATAAAGCTACAGCCACAGACAGTGATAGCTGGGGGGGCATAAACCACCTGACAGGTCCCTTTAAGGCAAAAACAAAAAAAATACACAGAGGTCTGTAGACTTTTCGTTGACATTCATTGTAACGTATAGAGTGCCTTTTATAGCGCAAATTGCCTGAAATGATTGTCAGAGAGCTTTTTCTGGTGCTTCTCTAAAGGTACAGTTACACGGGGAAACATCGCCGGCAACTCACGGGAGTGCTCACGTTTTGGGAACTTTGCCAAGATCACTGTGGAGATGTTACGCGAGGAGACATGGCAGGCAACGCAGCAGCAATGTTGAAAACAACTTTCGCTGCCAGGGTTAAACTCAACCCAGGCAGCGATCATTTAACATTGCAGTGATTGGGGGATATTGCTTTCAACATCGCTGTTGCGGTGTGAGACTGGGAGATTCTGCCAGATCGCCTGAGCAACATCGCCAGGTTTCACAACATGTTCTGAAACCTGGCAACCCCGCTCAAGCAACTTATCGCCATTGAATCCGCCCTGTCACACGTAGCAACGCACAAGCAATTTCAACGGTAACAGCGATGCCTACGTCACTTTTGGGTAATGTTTCCCCGTGTAATGGTACCTTAAACACAACTCCTTAAACAATGTATTAAAGAAAAAATAAATCTTGTGAACAATCACTTTAGTACTTCTTTAGGCCTGTTTCACACATCCGTAACACCATGGATGTGTGAGACAAGGCAGTTTGTGGGTGGGGCATAGATCCGCCTGAGCCGCAGGCTGATGACCGGGGGGAAGGGGTGCTGGTGGAGCCCTACCCTGCACCGCCGACCCTTGTGCTGCGATTGAGGACTGGGGAAGGGGGGTGGTTCGGGGGGCTGACCGCCGCCAGTGCCGCCCAGCACCGCGCAGCCCCTGCATTAGCAGTGAGCAGGGACGCTCGGCGGGTCTTACCTGCCCTGATCCGCCGGCGCCATGATAGGGGGACGCTGTGTGCATATGGCGCCGCCCCCTTCTGCACAGCCGCTCCCCCTGCCTCTTGCCGCCTGAATGAAAGGGCTCACACTGTCCAATGGACGGTGCGGCTCTGTGTAGATCCATATGTCACGGACGTGTGACACATGTGTGCTCTCCGTGTACTATCTGTGGATAGCACACGGACAGCCTTACATACTTGCCTCCCTCCTACACCGCTGCTTCTCTCACTTCCGGTCCGCTGTCAGGCTCAGTGAAGTGAATATTCATGAGCGGCATCGGAAGTGAGAGGAACTGTCAGCACTGGAGCGAGGCGAGTATGAAATTCTTTATTTTTAGGCTTGTGACTTTTGTCCGTGGTCCGTGCACACGGATGACATCTGTGTGCATGGATGTTTTTGGCCAAAAGCGGTCCGTGCCTCCACAAAAAAACGGACGTGCTCCAAACGGCGACACGGTCCGTGCGGAATTACGAACATGTGTCCCCCGTATGTCCGTGCCTCCGGCATGTGTCAAAATGGACCGTACACGTGACGAAGGCATGGATGTGTGAATGAGTCCTTATGTGTATCAGAATTGATGATGTAATTGCACACGTTTGTGTTTTGATTTGAGAAAATGGAAATATATATAACTTTTCCAATATGGTCTTAAGTGATCACAGCTGTTGGAAAACAACTACTCTCATCATGCTCTAACCACCATCAGTTAGGCCTCTTTCACACATCCGTGTCACTACAGACGTGTGAAACCAGGCCGTTTGAGGGCGGGGCGTGCACACATGTCAGTCCGTGTGCTATCTATGGGGCCGTGGATAGCAAACGGACAGCCTGTCACCTGCATACTTGCCTCCCTCCAGCGCCGCTGCTCCTCTCTCTTCCGGTCCGCTCTTGGGCTCAGTGAAGTGAATATTCATGAGCCATAATGAGTGGTGTGGCGCCCTGCCAACGCAAGTAACCATGACTCACCGCGGCCGGCGGACTCCGGTTGATACAGGCGATTCTTCTCCTTCCTTGTCACGGGTGGACCGCGCCTGCCGGTAGTGGGGCCCGGTGTAGTGCAGATCAAAATTGAAGACGTCATAGTGGGAACAGATTAAAGGGGGGTTTAATTTGTTTTCTTCGTGACGCCACCTATGAGTAGTTCGGTAAGGGTTACCGACGCTGCGGAACCTCCGGGGTGATGGACAGCAGCAAGATGTTACGCTCCCCACAGGCTGAGCGGTGAGCCCCGGAGGCTGGAGCTGCTCAAGATGTTGTGCGGCAGCTGCGGTTACCTTTAGTTAATGACGGACAGTTCATAAGGAAACACGGACACAGATAGTCTCTGCAACGGGTCTTTACTGTAACCAGCAGGCAGTACATGGCTTACAGTGGTTGAGTAGAAGACCGGGTGGACTTAGCAGTGATAGTGTTCCTCAGAGATCCGCAGTGTACCTCCTTTCTACCTCCTTAGTTTGTTTTGCCAGCGTCGCCCAGGAATACCAGGTCGGGTACGGGGAGGCTGCTTCAATGCCCTATCCATGATGTACGTTCTGGATGCTTTGGGGAGCCTTGGATCCCTCAGTGGGTACACCGCTGGTTAGATGACTGGAAACTGGCTGGTGGTGGGGTGCTCCTATAAAGCTGATCCTCCACGGGGCTGGTTCGCGTGGCAGAGGTGAACTGCTGCCAGCTTCGGTACCAGTGAACCGGCTGTGAGTTGTGGGCACGGGAGTCTTTTGGGAACCCGTGTAGAAATGCCCAATCCCGGTAGTTAAGGCCTCAGGTGCGGACACCCGACCGGTGACGGCCCAGGGGCCCGCACGGGGTGCGGAGCCCCCGCTCCTCTCCAAGTTCTGTGTTCTAGGTTCTAGATCCTTGACTTGACTCGACTTGACTTGACTGCACTAGACTATTGTGTGTTCTACTTCACTACCCTAACACTCCACCCACCAGGACCTAGGATTGGTCCTCTGTTCTAGGTGTTGCATGTTGGGTTGGATCTCAGAGTTAACTATTGCACTGCTTTGTCAGAGAATATTGCGGCTGCAATACTCCCTTGTGACGCACTCGTTGCGGGGCGCCACACTCCCCCTTGGTTAAATCAGCTTGTCCCCAAGCGTCAAACTACTCACATTACAGAGGTTTTTGCATTTTTATACATATATGACACACTTTTATTAAAATAGAAAAAACAGGTAAAGATATGCTTTGGTGGTATAAGCAAAGAAACTGGTAATCACTTTGTGCGGACCCGGCGGGCGGTCGGCTGTACTTTAACTAGAGTCCAGGCTGTAGCCGCGAGATCACACAGTCAGTGATTAACGGGAACAGAGTCATTGATGAAGTTCAAGTTTTAAAGTCACTGGCTCTGAGGGTGATGGCGCACCCGGATAGCAAACCACCCATCTGCACAAGCATAGCGCTCGTAGGTGATAATATCGCCCCGGTATAGGTCGCGATCGGGATGTCCTCTTGGCAAGTTCGACTCAACGTCCCGGCGCCCCACAAACACCTCCTCATTCAAACCCACCTCCCAAGCGAACCCCCACCCGGTATGTAAGTTAAAGGTGGAAATTCTACCTTCACGGCGGAGTTCATCAGGCAGCGGCGGCTGGCGGCGAGCCTCGGCACGGGCCTGCATGTTGGCGCGTTCTCGGGCTTGCCACTCCTCTCGTCGTCTCTGGCGTACATCTCCGTCGTTACGGCTCGGGGTGTAGAGATGAGTAACGGAGCTGGTGGTTTGGCGGGAAGCTTGAACTTGGCGGGCTGTCTGTATCGGAACCCGGTGGAACGGCACAGGGGAAGGTGTCGGCAGTGCACCCGACCAGTGTACCCGAGCTGTGTGCCCGGAAGGAAGTTCCTTGTTGTCTCCCCAAGCGAACCCGGTGTCGAAATCCTCAGCGGTGCTGTGGGTCTCGTCGTCATCCTCTCCGACCTCTTCCTCGATGATCACATCAGGCTGCTCGATGATGAGAGACGTTGAAGCTTGTTCCGTTGTACAACAGGGTGGTGGTGCTGCGGATCCTTCCGTAGGGACGTCCTGCAGGGCTTCCAGGCTGCCTGCCTCTTCATCTGTTTCCGCAGGTAGAGGTGTTTCAATCCCGGTTACCCGGTAGGCCTCGGCAATGGCAAGGGAAGCCTCCGGTACGGGGATAAAACAGGCGACTGTCTCTGTAGTGGTGAAACATGTCGCGGGTTCCTCAGTGGGAACCTGGTAGAGATCGAGTTCTTCCATGGAGCGTGTTATGAGCTCCGGCTCAAGAACGGGATCGGTTGCGATATTGGTCGCTGGAACGGGTCGAGTTGCGGCCTCCACCGGAATGACACAGTCTATTGGCTCAGGTGACGGAGCAGGACAGGTGGTAGGCGATGGTGAGGCGGTTGAGAAGCTGGTGACGTCGTCTGGGCTTGGAGAAGCTGTACCCGGTCGGCTCTGCTGCATCGCATGGTGTAGTCGTCTGCCTAGGGTCGCGCTCCAGCTACGGATCGTCCATTCCACTGTCTCTAGTAACCGCACCCGGAGGTCTTGTAGAGCTTCTAGCCAGAAGTCGGGGCTGCCGTCTATGGTAAGGGCAGGATCCGGACCTGGTTGGCTGATGGCTGCTCTGGCCTCCGCCTCGACCTCCCGCATCAGGTCTTGGAGTCTCATGCTGGCCATTCTTCTCGGAGGGAAACTACACCCGTTCAACCGGTAAGACGTCCTGGTAGAGCTGGTGAAGAAGTCTCCTCTTTCTGTCGGTGTGTCTATGACACTCCCATTTCCTCTGGGCTTTTGTAGTCCAATCGTGGGAAAAGTCTTTGGGGTCCGCCCCCATGGTTGATTCGAGCAATCAGGGCGGACAAAGAGTTTGGCGCCTTTTGTCTTTGGCCCTCCCACGGTGAGGGGGGGGGGTTGACTCACTCCTGGGCTTCACGTGGCGGCTTCTTGTGGCGGGAACGCCATCTTGGGCGCCATCTTGACCCATTGGTGTAAAGGCGGGAAAGTTCTTTTTAGGACGAACAAAGTCCAATTGTAGACAATAAAGTCCAGTTTAAGCACAATATACCCGTTGGGTAACGGGCCTGCTCGTATCCTGTTCGTGACGCCAAATTCTGACTCACCGCGGCCGGCGGACTCCGGTTGATACAGGCGATTCTTCTCCTTCCTTGTCACGGGTGGACCGCGCCTGCCGGTAGTGGGGCCCGGTGTAGTGCAGATCAAAATTGAAGACGTCATAGTGGGAACAGATTAAAGGGGGGTTTAATTTGTTTTCTTCGTGACGCCACCTATGAGTAGTTCGGTAAGGGTTACCGACGCTGCGGAACCTCCGGGGTGATGGACAGCAGCAAGATGTTACGCTCCCCACAGGCTGAGCGGTGAGCCCCGGAGGCTGGAGCTGCTCAAGATGTTGTGCGGCAGCTGCGGTTACCTTTAGTTAATGACGGACAGTTCATAAGGAAACACGGACACAGATAGTCTCTGCAACGGGTCTTTACTGTAACCAGCAGGCAGTACATGGCTTACAGTGGTTGAGTAGAAGACCGGGTGGACTTAGCAGTGATAGTGTTCCTCAGAGATCCGCAGTGTACCTCCTTTCTACCTCCTTAGTTTGTTTTGCCAGCGTCGCCCAGGAATACCAGGTCGGGTACGGGGAGGCTGCTTCAATGCCCTATCCATGATGTACGTTCTGGATGCTTTGGGGAGCCTTGGATCCCTCAGTGGGTACACCGCTGGTTAGACGACTGGAAACTGGCTGGTGGTGGGGTGCTCCTATAAAGCTGATCCTCCACGGGGCTGGTTCGCGTGGCAGAGGTGAACTGCTGCCAGCTTCGGTACCAGTGAACCGGCTGTGAGTTGTGGGCACGGGAGTCTTTTGGGAACCCGTGTAGAAATGCCCAATCCCGGTAGTTAAGGCCTCAGGTGCGGACACCCGACCGGTGACGGCCCAGGGGCCCGCACGGGGTGCGGAGCCCCCGCTCCTCTCCAAGTTCTGTGTTCTAGGTTCTAGATCCTTGACTTGACTCGACTTGACTTGACTTGACTGCACTAGACTATTGTGTGTTCTACTTCACTACCCTAACACTCCACCCACCAGGACCTAGGATTGGTCCTCTGTTCTAGGTGTTGCATGTTGGGTTGGATCTCAGAGTTAACTATTGCACTGCTTTGTCAGAGAATATTGCGGCTGCAATACTCCCTTGTGACGCACTCGTTGCGGGGCGCCACAACCACATATCTCTCTGCTGCACAGCTGGGTTTCCACAGCAGGTACCACTACAAACAACACCTTCCACCCCGGCACAGTAGGGGGAGCTCAACCTGCTGCACTTAGGCAGGATCCCCTATAAATACTGCTGCTGGAGGCGGAGTTAGTCAGAGTGTAGCAGACGCTAGAAGAGCTGCAGGAAGGTTCTGTTGCTGGTGCCA
The DNA here is from genome assembly GCA_033576535.1 of Allobates femoralis. Lineage (NCBI taxonomy): Eukaryota > Metazoa > Chordata > Amphibia > Anura > Aromobatidae > Allobates > Allobates femoralis. The sequence continues at coordinate 36,478,772 of JARQOC010000012.1, forward strand.
CGATAAGGCACAGGCTAGAGATCTAGAGGAGCCCTTCAGCGTCCCACCAGCTTAAGTGGGATTGAAGGCAAGGAGAAAAGAAGCAGAATCAGCAGCAAGGAACAGGCAGCTCCAGCTAGGAGCTCGTTCCAGAGAGAGAGGAGAGAGAAGCCGGATATTGGGGATCCATACCAGTGGAGAACTACAAGTCCCACAGGAAACCCCTGGGCACCGAGGAAGCTACAGCTACCCAGTCTCCTGAGAGTCAAAGCAAGGGAGCCAGGTGCAGTGGCAGCTGCAGATACCAAGAGAAGGTTGTCCCAGAGACCGCACAGGAGGGAAGGAGAAACAGAGCAGAGAAGATAGTGGAGGCAAGTCCTGATTTAATAGACTGTGCTTCAGAGAATACAAAGAGAAGGAGGCCTTACACCCACTTCCTGTGGGAGCCCACTATGCAGCCCAGCTACCCATCAGTGCTTGGGACCATTTGCCTGAATTCCATCAGTAAAAGGTAAAGAGACTTCTGCTGCGTGTTTGCCTTCTTTCTACTCCCTCACCGTGCCCCTCCATAGACTTTTCTTATCCTCCCAACCGACCCAACTCTGCTGCATCCTGCCCAACCTTACTACTCTGCCCTGGAGGTCCCAGTCCTGCCTGCGGGGACTATTCCATCATAGCCGCAATCCCACCGACCTCCAGAGGACTGCAAGCGGCGCTGGTGACCCCTCACCAGACACAGCAGGTGGCGTCACGAAGACAAAACTGTAAATACTCCCTGTAAATACCCCCCTTTTCACTGACCCCCAGGGCTACAGCCTCGGGCACCACCCGTGACATCCCGAACTTAACAGAGTCCGAGCGAACCCTGAGTCAAGCGGCATCGGAAGTGAGAGGAGCAGACACCGCTGGAGCGAGGTGAGTATAAAATTCTTTATTTTCAGGCTTTTTGGTTTTGACCGTGGTCCGTGCACACGATGTCAGTGTGAACATCTGTGTGCAGGACGTTTTGACGATAAAGCGGTCCGTGGCTCAGCAGAAAAACGGACAAGTCGCCGTGTGGAGCACACGGACACGCTTGTGCTCCACACGGAGACGCGTCCGTGCGGAAACACGGATGCGTGCATGGGTCCAGAGGGGATCGTGTGACCCGTATGTCCGTGCCTTTCCAGCATGTGTCCGCACGGCGACACGCCGAGCAGATGTGTGAAAGAGGCCTTAAATGAAAAAAACAAACTACAATTCCCAGAATGCCATGGCAGTCTTCAGTTTCACTTTGACTCTCAATGCATGCTGGGAATTGTAGTTTTTTTTTAATTTTTTTATAGCTGGGGAACCAAATGTCAAAAAACACCATATAAGGCCTAGTGATATCCTTAGGACCTAGGTGCAATTCCTAACTCGCACTCCAATTTATTTATTTATTTTTGTACACCCCCTGCTACTCCCTATTTATTAGAAGAGATGGAGGGACTAAAAATCATCTGATGGAAAACATTAGGGACACCGGGTGACAAAATGGTGGCTGAGAGCAGCTCTGAGGTAAAAATCAGTATTTGGCTGCAAAAAAATTATAGGTTTACAACATTTTGAGGTAAATTGTCATTTACAGCCTAACTAGCAAGAGTGAAATATAATTTAATATATTTTGGGTTGTAAACAAGATATTGTGACATTTCAGTCAAATTGAGGTAAATTAGAAGGTTTTTAATTAATAGTGTCGTACAATGGGTGCCCCTATTTCAATAAAATGAGGGGGATGGGACTAACTACACTGCAGTAGATTGAAACCTGTCTGCCTGAAGTGGAACGTTCCGGATTCCCTGAGGGGAAAGTGGTGACAAAATGGTGGCTGACACAACTCTGAGGTAAAATTTTCTCTACAGCTACAAGAAATTAGCATTTTACAAGTTTTTTTGGTAAATTATGTCATTTACAGCAGAAATAAGAAGATGGCAATATGTTTGCAATAAGTTAAATGGTTTTAATAAGGATGCTTGAGGTGGCAGGTAAGATTTTGGTCAGAAATTAATCATAAAAAACATAATGGTGAGTTGAGGACTTGTGTGACAATATCTCTGGTTATTAATTTTTTTTTCCCACTGTTTTGACTATTTCTAGGAAACCTCGGCGACAATCAGCAGTAGCCATAAAATGAGGTAAATGGCGAAATCATATTATTGTGATATATCATGATGTCGGTGAGGTAAAAATGTTGCTGGGGTTGCCTTATAACTTTCTGGGGTGTTAAATGTAAAAAAAAAAAAAAAAATCAGCATAAGCCTCAAATTTAAGTAGTGTTCAACGGCAGTGAAATGTATTAATACTGTCATGTACAGTTTTATGGCAGTTTTCAGGATCTGAGCTTGCAGTTACTGAATGAGGACATTATGGTATACATTCAGAGCATGACCTCTAAAGGCCGGGTTACACATAACGATGTACCAGAGACCCGACCAACGATTGGGATTGCTGGAACATCGCTATGTGATCGCTGGTTAGATGCCAGACAGGCATACTTACCAGCGATCACCCAGCGATGCGCCGACACCTGACGGTTGTTTGGATCGTTCAGGGTCTCGGGCGCAGACTGGGGATCGGTGGTCATTGCGCCTGTCACATATGCTGATGCATGCATGACAGCTGGCAGACCAGCGACCGAAAAATGGTCTTGATCATTCCGCAGTGATCAGCAAACTGGTCGCTGTGGCATGTCACACGCAGCGACTTCGCTGCAACGTCACAAAACCTGTGGCGTTGCAGTGATATCGTTACATGTAACGGGGCCTTAAGACCTTATGCTTCTCATAGCTGAGGGTTTGTTACATGTATCAACCCAAGTAATCTACTCTAGGATTAGTATAAGTATTCCCTGCACTGATACATAGTAAAGCACCTTTCATCACGTCGCTGATGTGCGGCCGATCCGGCAGGTGGCACCAAATCGTCTGACTTGCGGCTCTGATCCGGCAAGCCCCGTGCATTGTCTATGGGGCTTGCGGTCCGGTGCGGCAAGTGCGGTTCTTACAGATGCGGCAGATCCTGCATTTGCAGCCGCAAAAAAAAATGCTGCTTGCAGCTTTTTTTTTTTTGTGGCCGCAAGTGCCAGATCCTTTCAATCTGGCTGTAACCGCACTTGTCGCATCGGACTGCAAGTCCCATAGACAATGCATGGGGTTTGCCGGATTCTGGCCGCAAGTTGGCCATTAGGCGGCCGATGTGGCGCCACCTGCCGGATTGGCCGCACATCAACGAAAAACGTTGATGTGAAAGGGGCCTAACATAAGCAAGAGTTCTGCTGCCTACTCCATTTTCAGACAGACGTGATATGGCGGCTTTCTTTGAACCTGTATTATGGATGCAACACCCCTAATCTGAAGTTTTAGTAGTATACTATGAGGCACCGACTCCAGCTGTGATTAAAGAAGGGGCATGGGAGTTGCATCCATGGCACAGTCACTAAAAAGCACACGCATGATGCCCATCTGATAGCGACCCGAGTTAGGTGAGCTGATAATCGTTTATAATTACCGGAATGATACCTGCTCACAACCTCATTGGTAAGTTGTTCACGATATTTAGACGTGTGACATCTCACAAATGTTATCAAAACAATGTCTGCAACGACCGCGCACCCACGAGATCATTGCAGACATCGTTCCAACGTCGTGCTGTGTAACGGGGCCTTTTGAGGTATCTGCACAGGTTTTTCAAATCAAATCATAAAGTTTATTCATTTAGGACCTGGAAAACTTGCACTGGTGTTATGGGAGTGGCCATTTTCCACCTGAGCCTTTTGGCCACTCCTAAAACCAGGACCCAAAATCCGATCTCATTGAAAAAAAGCTCTCAGCAACCTATAATTACTGGACCCTTTTTCCAAGACTTAAAGTACCAAGGCTAGACACCTCGGGACACAGACCCCTCCAGGGCTTTCTCATTTCCTTTCTACAATCTGTACAAATGTGGCACCCCAGGGGTTAATGTGCCACAGTAACATCACACGGGTTCCCTCCCCACAACACGCTGACACTAGCACCTCTGGGCCAGGAGGGGGAGCTAAACCAGCTACCTTATATACTCTGGGTCTAGAGGAAGTAGTTATTTCAGAGTAGGAGAGTCCAGTACGTAGCAGTACTGTGAAGAGTCCAGTTCCTGGGAGAACTGAGGGAGACTGTAGTGTAAAGGAGCTGCGTCAGGCTTCTCTACAGTCCGCTCACTGATTCCAGGCCTAGCCAGGGTCTGAGGGAAGGAGAGCTGAAGACAAAGAAACACATCTGGGAGACTGAGTGCCATCACCACATGCCCCGGAGGAGCGCACAGAACGGACACCGGATCCGAAACTGTGACTGACACACACAGCACAGTAAATCCAGGGATAGTGGAGTTTCTAGATCGACACTGTACCAGAGCGAAGCAACACAGCGGGGTCAGCAGCACACGGAAGACTCAAGTTGCCTAGCCAAGGGGTACCTTGAGGAGAGAGACAGTGCTAGCAGCTCAGCTAGAAGCAGCAGCAGGGCCACACACACACAGCGCAGCAGGAGGAAGCTGAGGACCCGGACAGGGTGGAGCAACCCAGCCCCAGTACAGACTCCGTGGACAATCTGCTACAACATCTGCAGTAAAGCTTTGGAAAACTTCAGAAACGTGAGTGTGTGATCCTTGAACCCGTCTCCACTATCAATCCCTTTGTTACCCACATCTATCATATCCACCATAGACTCTAATTACCACTGCCCCAGGGAACCAGCCTCTACCTACGGAGAGCAGTTCCATCTAAGCTGCCCAACATCATCCCCGGAGGTTCTGCAGCAACGGTGGCTCACCCTGACCACACACCGAGGGTGGCGTCATGACAAACATTTATCCCTTGTAAATACCCCCTTTTAATTGCGGAACCCGTGACAAGGTCCGGACCAGGCCCTCTGTGACATCCCCAGCAGCAACCCGGTCCGGTACTGAGTACCCCGTCCCAGTGGGCTCCATACAAACAAATGTACAAATGCAATAACAAGATGGGCCCTGTAATTTTTGTCTGCGTTATCAGAAAGGGAGATAAAATGACAAAAGAAAAATGTTTTGGTTTTTTTTGTGTCAAATTACGGTTGGAAAACCTTTTGTGATGCATGATCCATGTGATTAGGACAGAATGGCAGGTGTATGGGATGAGGATGCAGTTGGCTTTGCTAATGTATTCTTTCTCTTTGTTGCTCCATAGAGGGATGCACGCCTGTTGAGCCAGTGGGAAGCTATTATTTCTAGACCTAAGTACACTCTGTAGTCATGACATTGGTAGATCACATTATAGTGCAGCTGACGTATGCGTCTGCAAAGAGTCTTTAATTTATGGCCTAATGAAGTCACCGTGGGATCAATACACGAGAGCTTCCTGGAGCGGAAATCATTTTACCAAGAAGATATGTTATGTTATGGCTGCCTTGATAACAGCTTCTATAACACAGTTCATTACACTGATCACAGCAGTGACTGGTTCTAGGTGATGTGGGTTTATTGTGTGCTGTATTGTATGATACATAAAGTACAACATCTTTCAATCATGGAATGTAATCAATAGTAAAGTATGAATTCCCAATCATACAATGCATCAGTGCCTTTTGCATTTTGAGCACCTGCTGTTAAACTGCATGCACATATTTCTAATGCATAATTTTGGAGCATTTTTTTTAAAGGAACCTGACATGTCCACAAATGTTGATAAACTGCAAACATAGGTTCAACCTGGAAATTAATAACATTACAATGCTGCCCAGCTTCCTTATTGAAAATTGTGGCTACCAGTAGAAAATGATTCCTCATGAGATTGGTGCAACTTGGGGCCCAAGGGGTAAGGAGGCGCCTTTTTACTTAATATATGAAAAAATCTGTATCCACTTCTGCTTCAAGTGCTTTATTGGTGCAAATATAAAACCATCACATATCCCGTGGGATATGCTAGACGCGTTCTGGGGTACACCCCTTAATCGTTAGCATTTAATTTTTCTCTCCAACCAGATATGGGATCAGAGAGCTACAGTATATGTGGCGCCCGCAATGAGTGCGTCACAGGAAGGTATTACATCCCTGCCAGAAGATATGATATCTTCCACCTCGGTGATGAAATGGTTAACCTCAGAGCTCCATACCCTACATGCACCACTAGTATAGAGGGCCAATCGGGTGCTGGTGGGCGGGGTGTAGGAGTAGTGTGTGGGAACTTAGGAGAGGAGTAGTCGTCAGGAGGAAGAATGTAGAAGAGGGGGCTCTGCACAGTTCCGTGCAGCCCCAAGACCACTACTGGCTGGCGCCACAAGCGGTGCCCTAGACCGGGACACGGGCAACTACTTAACGGGTCCAAACATACCCGTGCCCAAGAACCACTCACTGGATCACTGGTTCCGAGGCGAGCAAGACGTTCACCGCAGCTCCGCAAACCAGGGTGAAGGAACCGCTTTCAAGAAGCACCTCACCACAGCCACAATCTAAGTTGTCTTGCCAGCAGGGACTCCCAACTGGGACACAGGGCCTCCAGTCATAATTGGCTAGGTACCACTTAGAAGTCTCCTACGTACCCTGACCTGGTACGCTAAGGCAACCCGGCAACCTGTTAGAGAAGTGAAGGAAAGGAGGAACACCACGGAGCTCTGAACCAACACCAGTCATTGCTAGGACCCCCCAGTCCGTTACCCAAGACTGTATACCCTGTACCACCTTGCCGGTTACAGTAAAAGACCTGTTACAGAGAGCACTGGTGTCTGTGATTCCTTCAAGAACTGTTTAACTCTGCATATTCAGAAATTACAAGCTGCCATACTCCATCTAGTGCAGCTCCAGGCCCCGGGGACTCCCGCTCATCCTGTCGGGAGTGTCCCATCCAGCTGCCGTACATCCCCCGGAGGCCCAAGCAGCGCCGGTGAAATCACCGAGACACTCGCAGGTGGCGTCACGACAAGTAAGAATAATCCCTATCCGTTCAAATATACCACTTTTGCTCTGACCACCGGGCCCCACAGCCTCGGGCACAGAACCGTGACGGGAGAAGCAACGCCCGAGACGTGAAGACCCTGCTACGGTGAGTCATATATACTTACATGGGTCTACTGTAGGTGTATTTAAATTAAATATATTTTTTAGGAAGAATCTAAAAAAAAATGGTCACACTTGCAATAGTGTCAAAAACAAAGTTTGGAGCTAAGTTTTTTTTTTTTTTTTTTTTAAATCAAATGAATGTGATCAATAAGTTCTACTTTCCATATACCGGTAGATGGATTTTTGGCTATCAGACCTATTCATAAGGCTGTTTTCATGGCTTTATTTTTCACAGCCAGATTGTAAATTGCAATGTGCGAAAAAGCCTCATGTGTCCTGACCAGAACACGAAAGCCTGATAGGATATTAAGATTGAATCTGTTCAATGCCATCCATACTGGGATCTTATAATGTCAGACATGCGAAACTGGCCTTAACCCCCAAGAGCAAATCATTGGTCTTCAGTTTTTAATGATTGGGAAAAAGTGTTTTTTTTTTTTGTTGTTTTTTTTTCCTTTTTACAATTCCTTTTTACAATTGATTTAAAGGGATCCTGTCACCCCCAAAACACCTTTAAAGCTATTAAAACCTGTCCCTACAGCATATTAACACTTTCCCTACACTCTTTTTAGCTCCTAAATGCAGTAAATGATATTGCATAAAAACGTTTTATAAGTACCTGATTAGTGATGATAATGAGTGACTATGCTATTCATAGTCACTCATCAAGACTGCCCCTCTGCTTCATAGCACGCCTGAATAGGCGTGATCTACATCCAGGATTCAAAATCGCGCGTCCCTTCTGTGCCCTGTGTCGTAGGAGGCTGCAGTGTGGCTTGTGACGCGATCCGCGTCATTCCCGGCGCCCTGTGACGTATTTACAGCGGCGCCGCGCTGTGAGCTTCAAAATGTGCACTGCGCATGCCCAATGCGCATGCGCAGTGCGCATTTTGAAGCTAACAGCGCGGCGCCGCTGTAAATACGTCACAGGGCGCCGGGAATGACGCGGATCGCGTCACAAGCCACACTGCAGCCTCCTACGACACAGGGCACAGAAGGGACGCGCGATTTTGAATCCTGGATGTAGATCACGCCTATTCAGGCGTGCTATGAAGCAGAGGGGCAGTCTTGATGAGTGACTATGAATAGCATAGTCACTCATTATCATCACTAATCAGGTACTTATAAAACGTTTTTATGCAATATCATTTACTGCATTTAGGAGCTAAAAAGAGTGTAGGGAAAGTGTTAATATGCTGTAGGGACAGGTTTTAATAGCTTTAAAGGTGTTTTGGGGGTGACAGGATCCCTTTAACACAAGGGTTGAATATCCAAATAATTGTATAGATTGCACATATGAAGCTTTGAACAAAACAGGACAATTGGGGTATGCGCATAAATTGCATTTTAAATGTGTTTTTGTCACGGTTCTAGCAAAGTGAATGATATTTGTAAAATCTTATGCACATGGTTTTTTACTCCTTGCAGAATTGAAGCAGTTTCAAATCTGAAGCACATCAGTTCTTTCAATGTTTTTTGCGGTGTTTTTCACCCATTAAAATAAAGAGAGGGAGATTGTATTGTACACATCGTTTTTCCGATCAACATCAGTTTTCAGCAAATTTTTCTGTAGAAAATACTGAACGTGTGTGCACAGGTTCAATGAAGATTTTGCTGCTAGAATGTCTGATTCACGAACGTATTGGCAACTTAAAGTGATCCTGAACTCACAAACTGACCCCCCCCGCATCTTTAGACTTGTCCCTGCACCCCTCTTATCATTTGTAGCCATCCCTTTTGCAGAAAAAAATCGATTTTGTAAAGTAGAGAAAAGTTTATATTTATCTCGTCCTGTGTGAGTTCTCTGTTTCTGAGGAAGCCGCAATAGGCATGCCTGTCTGCTACTCCCTTGTAATTATGCACGCCCCTCTCAGCTTGCTAAGAGCCTGGCCGCGTCATGAAAGGGGCGGGGCTAAAATTGTCATACCGAAGCCCCGCCCCTTTCATGACGCGGCCAGGCTCTTAGCAAGCAGAGAGGGGCGTGCATAATTACAAGGGAGCAGCAGACAAGCGGGCCTATTGCGGCTTCCTCAGAAACAGAGAACTCACACAGGACGAGATAAATATAAACTTTTCTCTACTTTACAAAATCGATTTTTTTTCTGCAAAAGGGATGGCCAGAAATGATAAGAGGGGGTGCAGGGACAGGTCTAAAGATGCGGGGGGGGGGTCAGTTTGTGAGTTCAGGATCACTTTAAACTAATTTTTAGTTGCAGAGATTTCTATAACATAATCTATCGTGATAATCCACCTTTTAATTCCTCCATTTTGATGTAAAAATTTTTATTTAATAAAAAGCTACAATTTTATCGGGGGTAATGAAAAACAAAATCTTTAAATGAAATGTTCAGCTCCAACCACTGTGTGTCAGTATTTCCTTGCTGAAGAAACAAAACTTGCAAACTTTTAACAACACAGAGAATTTTTCTTAGCAGGAAAATGTTCATTTGTGTTTGAGTTGCAGATACACAACGATTGAAGTGCGCCCATGACGCAGCTGAAATTATGCTGCTGGGTTATATCAGCTTGACTGCAGCTAACGGTATATGCACACAATTTTATTTTTTTTTCCTTTTTCACGATTTTTGAATGTAATCTACTTCAAATTCCTCCTCCAAAACCGCTTCAAACGCTCATTGAATTGACTTTTATGTGGATTTTTAAAGTAGACCTGCTGCAAAATTCATGCAAAAAAATACCAAAAAGTATTTTCATTTTATTACATATATACAACTAAGGGGCAATTTAACAACAATTGTGAATGCATTTAGCTGCAGTCTGTTTATTAAAAACGCCCCCCAACTTGGTGTCCGACCCTCTTGGATTCATGGAGGCTTGGGAGAGAGACCGGCACATCACCTTATCTGAGACTGATCGTCAAAAACTTTTTGTACTCACCCACAAAATGACGGTCTCATGTGCTGCTCAGGAACGGAACTATAAAATTTTAACACGCTGGTACCGTTGCCCCACTTTCCTACACAGGCTCGACCCTGGAGTGTCAGACGCTTGTTGGAGATGTAGGATAGAGAGGGGCTCTATACTCCATATCTGGTGGTCGAGCGGTCTCCTCCAACCCTTCTGGGGTAAGGTGTTTGAGGCCTTTCACCTGATGTCTGGGGATTTATCATATGCCTTCCCCCCCAGATTGCCCTCCTGTCTCTGGTTCCCAGCAAAAAGGGGAATTTTGAGGTTCTGTTTAATGGCGGCTAGGATTGTAATTCCCAGACACTGGAGGTCTACGGAGGTCCCCACCATGCTGGAGTGGATAGCTGAGATGAACAAAATGAGTCGAATAGAGTCTTTGATGGCCGATGATCATGGCACCGGATCAGATGGGGGCAGTACATGGTATCTATGGCATTCTTTCAAGGAGAGCCGGAGTTTGCGGATTGGCTGTTGCGATCCTCTCTTCCTTCTTGAGCTAGATTAACCAGGTTTCCTCTTCCCTCCCACCCCCTCCCTTTTTTTTTTTTTCTCTCCACCCCTTCCCTTCTGTTCCCTCCTTTCATGTCTTCTTTCATTACCTTTCCCCTTCTTTTTTCTCTTTTTTTATTTCATGGTCTGCAGGGATGACGAGATGTTTAGATGGCTACGGAATAGCGAGAAGTGGCTTACACTTCGCTTCAAGCTTCATCTTGATGTGATGTAATTGGTGAATTATATGTATCAGGGTCTTTTGAGACGGCTGCGGGGTCTCGGCCTTGGCAATGGAATGTGTTTTCTGTCATACCCCAGACTATGTACGAATGTGTAATTCTTTATATCTGAATTGTTACCTTTTTTTCTTATGACCTTTTGAAATTAATAAATACATTTATTGAAAAACGCCCCCCAACTCCATGTCGCTTCATAGATACCCCCGACTGTGGTGCAACTAGAGCTAAAACTATCCACAGTTCTTTTGATGTCCACAGCTAATCCTATTGTGGTGCAAATTTCACTTTTTCCACAGGAAAATGTCCACTCTATGGTGCAGGTTTACCGCAAATGTCCTGTTAAAGAAAATTAAACATTCAGACACTTATCAGTTTCCACATGACAAATTTGTCGCTGTTTAGTTGTGTATTGGTCAATTTTCTCACATTGACAAAAGTTGAAGGGGGCAATGTGGTACTGAGAACATAAAAACATATATTTGCTTTCCATGATGTATCTGTGGCGCCCCTGCGGCCAGGCCGCCACAAATGGTACTACATGTATTTATATGTGTGATATCGTGCCTGGAGGTAAGAGGAGGATACTTTGCTGAGACCCCCAAATACACTCAACACATCTGAACTTCAGGTCAGGGAAGTGCCGGGTGGAAGAGACCCACCTATAGGGCAGACTACACTTCCTGGCTGGAGGGAGGAATTAGTTGAGGGGTGGGTGGCAAGGAGGAGAGGTCGAGTCTAGGCAGCTTGAACACAGCATGTAGCGTGGAGTGAAGGGCAAGGGCCTGGAGAGACAAATTTTCGGCCAGCTGTTGAAGCTGGGTAGAGGAACTAGCTGCAACAAGTGTACCAGCCTCAAATCAACCAGGATACTTCAAGACCGGTCGTTAAATTGGAGGTCACTGGGCTTCAAGTTCAGTGACTCACCTTTGTGGACCTTCCGGGGCTCAAGGAGCATATAGGGTCAGGGTACAAAAAAACTGCCGCTCGCAGGACCCGCAACTATTTGCCCAGGAGGACACTTAGCAGAGGAAAGGGAGCAGTGTCAAATGGGAAAAGACAGCAGGAAGGCCATATACTCTTTGTCAGCAAGCAGGATTCCAATTATCTCTGGGCTGGCTAGGCCATGCTCCTAATGAACATCGTTGTAATCCTAAACTACAGGTAAAGGGTAAGGACCTTTCACACTTGCGTTTTTTTCCTGATTTGGAAGATTAGGAAAACACCTGTTTCTTACAGGATTATTTTTTTTTTGCCCATTCTCTTTAATGATTTCAGGAGAAAACATGAAGCAACAAGATTCTACCTGACAAAATTAAAGTGAATGGGCAAAATACTGTACGAATCGAGTTTTGCCTAATCTTCCAAATCAGGAAAAAAAACCAATGTGAAAGGCCCCTAAGAACCACAAAGACTGTGGGTCTTCTAATCCTTCCTGCACCCTTCTGCACCACTACTTTCCTCCTTCTCCTCTACACCATCCCATCCAACCCTCTGCACCTTCCAAGGGACCCCTACCCTGACAGGAAAGGGCTTAGCACCTGGCTGCCCTATTATCTCCCCTTGGAAGTCCCCACAACAGCCCCTGACTATCTATGGTCAGAACTCCAGTTGGTGTCACGAACTATTACAATCCCCTGTAAATAACCCCTTAACATGTCTGGACCACAACCTCTTTGGAACTGCCACTGTGATTTTTGAACTGTTTGCCTCAGATGGTTGAGTACCCCAGCCCTTACGGTCGTGACATACCCTATCAGTTACAGGATACGTTTTATAAGCTGATCTTCAATCTTTGGAGACCGTTTGCTGTCTGCTTTTAATAATTGCTTGTCATATCACTTCATATTCACTGCTTCCTTTCTGGCTGTTTCTCTTTCCTGACTGGCTCTATTTCCAACTTTCTTGAAATTTTGCAAGACATTTTGGATGCTTCGCTTGGATTATACATTTTAGATCTGTTAATCATTTTTCGAGCTTATGACACATTTTTAAACTATTATCCTTCAAAATCAGACTGGTGGTTTCAGGGAAGTTTGATGTCGCAACGGTCTGTTATTAAACGAGTAAACTAATTATTTGTCTCCACCTGAAATAATATTCAGATTTTGAGAAGGATAAGAGACAAGTTAATTTGTGTTCGGTACTAATGCTGTGTGTATGGACTTGATTGGAAGGAGAAAGATTTTTAAAATATCAGGGCCACTATCTCCTGAAATATTGTTTCAGAAGTATCTTGTTCCTATCTCTGTGAGTCTGTGTTTTCTCTAATACATCAGCATGCACAATGACTTGGATCCAGTGCCTTTCTACCAAAAAACAGAAGACATGAATATTATAAATGGCACATGGTATAAGTGGACATTTGAGATTTAAATTACAGCTGTGAGTGTGACCACACATAGAAAACTGTTTACTCCTGGAAACAGAGATTAAGGGCACTAATTTAGATCAGATTTGCTAATTTCACAGGGATTGTTTGACCATCTAATGTGAATTGAGTTATCCCACAGATTTAGGTGATGTAGGGAGTATGATTTGTCTCGCTGAAGATAAATCTCTTCACCAGAGGAGTCAGCGTTGTCTGGCAGCAGGTTATTCATCTTTCTTTCTGAGAACATATGTACATTCAGCTGAGCTGATTGTGCATGTATTTCGGGGTCACGAGAAATGACCATCGGAGACTCAAGCAAAAGATTTCCTTAGGTGTATGCCCACCTTAAAAGGGATGACCAGGTTTAGAAATGCATGTCTGCTTCCTTTCAGAATTAGTGCCACCCTGACTATTGGCAATGTCTTGTACTGCCAGCCCAACCCCATAGACATGAATGGACCTGAGGTGCATCACCACGCACAGCCCATGGTCCGGGGCAGTGCTGTAACTCAAGTCCAATGGGCCCTCAGCATGTTGGTCAGATTTATGGGCTTTTGTAGGTTCTAAATCCTATGAAGACATAAGTGTTGCACCCCAGCCCCTTTATTATGTGGCAAAGGACCCCATCCTGTACTCATGTCCCTTCCTGATACATATGTCTCCGATCCTGGTATATATGTTCCCTATCCTGGGCACCTTCCTGGTATATATGTCCCCATCCTGCTTCTAATGCATAAATAACCCCCCCCCAGAACAATCTACTCATTTTACCCTGCTGCCGCATCACTCGGCGCCTATTTCTGTAGCCGACACAGTGGCATGCCTGATCTGATATGGCGCCGCATGATGTCACTGCCATGCAGTGCCAATGTCTGGTGCGCCAATGTTAGCTGCTGGCCTTTGTTTGACCAGAAGCATGTATTGCAATGCAGGGGTTGATAGATCTGTGTGCTGCATTGCATTTCAGCTGAATGTGTGTCCTCGGATGCACATCCAACTTAAGTAGGTGCTAGCTTCTGTGGGTCCCCTCCATCCAAGTTGCAACTTTTCGACTGTGATTGTTATGTCCCTGGTGAGGAGTGACACTGATTCTTAAGTCATCTTTTACTAATCCTGGACATCCCCATTAAAGGGGGCTTCTATGAGGAGAAAATAAACTACTGAAAAAATGTAAGGCTTTATAATCCAAGGGCAAACTGAAATATTGCTGCTTTGTATGTTGCTTGTGACTTTTATTAAAACCTCCTGAATGGAAAATATGGCTTGCTCACACACCTAACTGAGCCGTCCTTTCAATATTATCCGTGGAAATCAATTTGGCTTTATAATTTGAATCAGAGGGCTAAATTCCTTTGCGCAGGTTGGGGCCCCCCACACATGATGGGTTTATAATTGTCACCCTGTGTGGATATGTTATTCTCACAAGAAGATTGGTCAGCATGACAGAGGTTCTGATTGATATACCAGTCCCGGATGTAAACACAGTAGGATGCGGAAAGCAAGAACTGCAGCTGGCCCTGAACTATATCATTTCATTTTAAATACATATGCACAGTCAGAGGACAGATTGCACGGATCGCCGACCTCTTCGTGATTGTTGACTTTGTTTGTTTTTACATAGCATTAACTGTCAAAAATGTAAGAAAAATTAGTTCCAAAATAGCAAACCGTATCCATGAAATGAGTTCACCTGCCTTTTAGGAAAACAAATTCTCCAATCTTCATCCAGCCGATTAATAACACATTCAGAAAATGCGATCTGTAAACTTTTACATTTAGGCCTTTAAAGTATTTTGGGTTGCTTCTTGGAAGTCCCGAGACCTGTACCACTATTCCTCAAGGGCATGGGCACTTTTTGGAGGCATTTTTAATTTTTCAAAATGTCAGAACAATTTTACTACTTAAACTATTGGTTTTAAAGTATAGGTCTGTCTTGTAGGAATCAAATGTGCCAGTGCTGATAAATCAAGCTTCACTAGTGAATTAATCATTGAGCTAATCAGATAGGGCTGTAATGCTTCTTTGTCTTCTTATGAATGTTGACATTTTCGAATTTCATGGGAAAAGAGGGTGATCCTGTCAATCATAAGACTTGACCTCCGCACAGAAACAGATGAAGGCTTAACCCTGATGTTCTGTTCAGTCAAAAATGACCGAATTTGAAATTTTTAAAAAAATTTTTTTATTTGTTTATGAACAACCATGTTCACAGTCTACAAGGGATGGGTGAGGATATAGTAGGTGAGGAGAAAGGACCCTGCCCACGAGGTCTCACAATCTACAAGGGATGGGTGTGGATACAGTAGGTGAGGGTAGAGCTGATCGTGAGGTAGTATAGTGCACTAAGAGTTATTGCAGGTTGTAGGCTTGTCAGAAGAGGTGGGTCTTCAGGTTCCTTTTGCAGGTTTCCACAGTAGGCGAGAGTCTGATATGTTGGGGCAGAAAGTTTGCGTATGGGAGATGAGCAGGCAAAATCTTTTATGCAATTGTGAGAAGAGGGGAGTAGATAACCTCCGATCCTCGCAAGATCTCTTTAAGTGCAGTTAAAGAGGACCTGTCCCCCTTCCCGCCTGTTGCTTGGCAAACTGAATTCAGCATTGAATGCAGCATGTCTGCTGCATTCAGGGAAGCGGTCCTCCATGTCTCTAGCCCCCCTGTAAGCTTTAAAAAATACTTTAGAAACCTTACAGTTAATAAGATCCCACCCATGTGACTTCTTAAGAGGTCCTCGCTGCTGGCACAGTCCTCCCTGCCTTTTCCTTGTGTATTCTGCCCCCTCTGTCTGCCACCACCTCCTCTTCTTCTGGGTCTGTCCTCCTTTTCTGCTCCTGCTCTGTGTGACATCAGGAGCAGAAGAGGAGGGCAAACCCAGAAGAAGAGGAGGCGTCGGCAGACATGAAGAGGGGGCGGAACAAACAAGGAGAAGGCAGGGAGGACCGTTCCAGCAGCCAGGACCTCTTAAGATCCCACCCAGACAACCTCTTAACTGTAAGGTTTCTAAAGTCGTTTTTTTTTTTTTTTTTTAAGCTTACTGGGGGGCTAAAGACATGGGGGACCCCTTCCCTGAATGCAGCAGACATGCTGCATTCAGTTTGCCAAGCACCAGGGGGGTGACAGGTCCTCTTTTTAAGTACCAGGAGACCATGTCACAGATGTTTTGCAGGAGACAGGTTGCGGATAACTTTACTGTATATGTCATGGTTGGAGTTTAAAACTGGGGTCTCTGAGCAATGGGGAGCCAGTGAAGAGATTAGCAGAGAGGAAAGGCCAGCAAAAAGTGGGCATACTGGTTGGTACGTTGGCCAGCAGAGTTTAGGATAGATTGTAGTTGTGCAAGAGTGTTGGAATGGAGACCAGAGAGCAGGATGTTGCAGTAGTCCAGGTTGGAGATAATGAGACCATGCACGAGTGTTTTTGCAGATTCTTGGTTAAGGAATGTATGGATCTGTGAAATATTTTTGAGTTGGAGTCAGATAGAGATGGAGAGGGCTTCTATGTGTGGCTTTAAGGAGAGAACAGAGTCCAGAGTTACCCCGAGGCAGCGTGCATGTGGAACAAGTGATAGTGAGCAGCTATCGACTTGCTGGATAGGTTTGCTGGGGTAATTTGAGGCGGAGGAGAGATGATGAATTCTGATTTGTCAATGATGAAGGCGGGCAGAGAAAAAGGATCAAATGGTGGTTCAGGCTTAGTTGGATTTTGATTAGTTCAGGAGGTGATATTGTGTCCTGAGCGGTTGATCTGCATGTTATCAGTATAGAGATGACACTGAAAACTGTAGGACTCAATGAGCAATCCCAGGCTGAAGATGTAGATCGAGAACAACAAGGCTCCAAGAACTGAACCTTGGGAGACACCAATAGATAGGGGGTGAAATAAGGAGATGGTGTGAGAGTGGGAGACGCTGAAAGTTTGGTCAGTTAGGTATGAGATCCAAGATGGGGCCAGGTCTGTGATGCCAAGAGATGAGAGAATCTGTCATAGGAAGGAATGGTCCACAGTGTGAAAGGCAGAGGACAGGTCCAAAAGTAGGAGGACATATTAGTGTTGCTTGGCTCAGATGGTATGTGGGTCATTGGTGACTTTAGTTTGGGAAGTTTTTGTGGGAATGAGGGTTGGAAGGCATATTGTAGCCAGTCAAAAAGGAGCAGGAGGAGAGGTGGGAGGACAGTTTACGATGGACATGCTGTTCCAGTAGCTTTGAGGCGTAGAAGTGAGATGGAGCGATAGCTTGACAGAAAGGATGGGTCAAGGGAGGGATTTTGAAGATTGGTGTGATTGAGGCATATTTTAAAGAATAATGGTAAGATACCAGTTATTAGTGATGGGTTGATGGGATTGGTTAGGGTTGGGACAAAAACTGGTAAGTTTGGGGATGAGGTGGGATTGGAACAGGTCAAGCGCCGAGGTGCTGAGATATGCTCTGAAGAGTAGAGAGGAAAAATGATCTTCTGTCATGGAGGATAATCTAGTTTTGGAGATAGAGGACTGAGTCGTTATGGGGAGTGACTCTGGGCGAAAGCTTTCTCTGATGTTTTCAATCTTCTGCTTGAAGAAAGATGCAAATTCTTCAGCTGAGATGAGAGGAGAGGGAGGAGGTGCTTGGGGATGGAGGAGAGAATTGAAAGTGTTTGAATAGCTGTTTATGGTTGTGTGATAGAGAGCATATGAGAGATGAGAAGTACGTCTGTTTGTGAGCAGGGAGCGTGTATTTAAAATTGGTGAGGCACTGTTTGTATGCGATGAAGTGCTTGGTGAAATGAGACCTCTTCCATCTCTGCTCTGCAACCCTGAAAGCCCGCCTCAGTTCTGTAGTCAAGCTGGTGTGCCAGGGTTGCCTGATGAATTGCGGGTTTTGATATACATGAGAGGGACGGCTGAATCGAGAGCTGTAGTTATTGTTTTATTATATAAAGCGTCACTGCTAAGGCCCATAGAAGCACAGTTGCGCGAAACGGACCGTCATTGTACATCATCAGTAATTACAATCCCATGGACCAATGCCAACCACAATGTGAAACTCATATAATGACAAGTGTCAACAACCAAGAGGGTCAAAGTATATTACCTGCCTGTGAAAGCCCCCTAACGCGCGTTTCGCGTTAGCTTCGTCCTCAGATGACAGATCGCTATTAACCGATATTTCAATCTAACATGTACAGTGTGGGGCATTTATATGGATGCACCTAAATAAAATGTGAATGGTTGGTGATATCAACTTCCTGTTTGTGGCACATTAGTATATGGCAGGGTGAAAACTTTTCCAGATAGGTGGGACCATGGCAGCCATTTTGAGGTCGGCCATTTGGATCCAACTTTATTTTTTTCAATGGGAAGAGGGTCATGTGACACAAACTTATTGAGAATTTCATAAGAAAACCAATGGTGTGCTTGGCTTTAACGTAACGTAATTCCTTCATGAGTTATTTACAAGTTTATGTCCACTTATAAAGTGTGTTCAAAGTGCTGTCAATTGTGTTGCATTGTCAATGCAACCCTCTTCTCCCACTCTTGACACACTGATAGCAACACCGCAGAAGAAATGCTAGCACAGGCGTCCAGTATCCGTTGTTTCAGATGCTGCACATCTCATATCTTCACAGCATAGACAATTACCTTCAGATGAGTGAAGAGGCAAACTTTTTTGTTAATGGTGAAGTTAACAAACAAAACCACCGTTATTGGTCTGACACTAACCCACAGTGGATAGATCCTTCCCGGACGTTGGAACACAAAATTGATGGTATGGTGTGGTATATGGGGTGCAAAGATAGTGGTGTCATTCTTCATCAATGGAAACCTCAATGCCACTGGATATCTGAAATTGCTACATGATTCAGACATCCAGTGGCATTGAGGTTCCATTGATGAAGAATAGCCCCACTATCTTTGTACCCCATATACCACACCATAAATTTGTGTGTTCCAACAGTCTTGGAGGGATCTATAAACTGCGAGTTAGTGTCAGACTAAGGCTAGGGTCACACAGGCCATCAGATTTTTCCCTTGTTTTCAATAACTGATCCGTTTTTTTTTAGGGTGCTTTTCGACCTTCCTGTGAAGCTCTGCGTTTTTGGTACTTTGCCATGTTTTCCATAAACCATGCTCTAAAAAAAGATCTTTTTTGTGCCATAAACAATGCTCTAAAAAACGATCAATTTTCCCATAGGGCCCCATGTTAAAAAAAAAAAAGATACTTTTTTACTGCACCCAAAAATGTTGCTTGTTTTTTGGGTCCTGTAACAAAACTGACACCATTGCAGTCACACTTGATGGCAGCATCCATTTCCGTCCTCATTGCACACCCCGTTTCGGGTTCAATCTCTGAACAGTCTGTAGCAGGAGGTGTTGTTTTTTATAGACGTTATATTGACGACTTATTATTTGGAGGAGAACGATTCCTGAGACCCAGGCCTACACTGAGAGGCTGAATGACAATCAGTGGGGTCTTTCCTTCACAGCTACTTATTCCCTCACTGCAATCCAATATTTGGACCTTTTGGTTAAATTTGATGATGAGGGTAGGCTGTTCACGTCCACTAATTTTAAGGTAGTGGACGTGAACAGCTATCTCCAATGCAGTAGTGGTCACCTCCCTGCTTGGTTGAAGAACATACCCTATGGCCAATATTGGCGCATTCATAAGAATTGTTCTAAAGACACTGATTTTGTCTCGGAATCGTCCATTCTGAGAAAAAGATTTAAAGAAAAGGGTTATCCCAAAAGAATTCTTAAAGATGCTTATGCTAGAACAAAGTTGATTTCACAAGAAAGTTGCTTGAGAAAGATAGCAGAAAAAGGGGATGCACCAACTGAGAATGTGGGTAGGAGTAGGTAGAGTTTTGTAACAACTTTTTGCCAATCTCGGACATTGGTACGTTCCCTCCTGGGGAAATATTGGTTTGTTTTAAAAGGGGATCCCCTATTAGGGATGAAAATACCAGAAAAACCAACTATTGTATTTAGGAAAAATAAGAGTTTGAAAAACTTGGTAGCCCCCAGCAACATTAGGAAGAAGGGTGAGATCGTAAAAGCCATGATTGAATTACTGGTTGACAAATGGGGGTGTTATTCATGCAAAGTTGGGAAATGTATGTGTTGCGATATAATACAGGATGGAACTAAACATTTTATGTCTAATATAACCAAGGAAAGGTTTGAGATAAGACAAAGAGTAACCTGTCAGTCCTCCTATATAGTTTATTTATTGGAGTGCCCTTGCGGGTTACAGTATGTGGGTAGAACGATACAGGCTATACATAATCGTTTGAACAAACATAGACAGAATATAAGATCTGGTTTTCAGCAACATAGTGTCTCACGACACTATGACAGATACCGCCAAAGAGACCCCAGTAGGATGACTCTCATCGTAATTGACCAAGTACGAGAGGGGGGACAAGATAGATTGAGTAGACTCATCAAGAAAGAAAGTTACTGGATATTCAGATTGGGGACCCTGTACCCAGAAGGTCTCAATCTGACAATAGAAAAAGTATCCAGGAATTGATACACACCTTAGCCCCCCTGGGATGGGTCATTAATCTTGGCCTCTTACTTTATTTTACAATTTGAATATTAAATAATTTTATATATCTTTGTGAACCAAATATAAGGATAAACTAAACTATAGTGGAGGACTCTAAGGGATAATAAAGACTACAACCTTGATATATGGGAATGTTCCAATATGTGAATGGTTCATTTTATGATCAATCTGTATAGATAAGAACGTTGATTTGTGTTTTTATAATAATTTTTTTATAATTTTTAGTATTTCATCTTTTAATATTTTTTTATCTTTTAATCAATCAGTTTTGTAAAACACTGTTGTACAAACACTGTTGTATTTATTTATAAATGTATTAATATATAGGGGCGGACGGGTTGGGATATAGACTTGAGTTATAGTTAGTTTACAACAGATGCCTTGTGGTACAGAGACTAATAGGTTAATAAGAAGGTGTATACTAATTTAACCGGTCCAATGGGATTCTGGGCCGCCATATATAAGTTTTAATTTTCAATCAGCCTCCATTCCACCTGAGGAAGACGGTTTAACACCGTCGAAACATGTTGTGGGGACGGAGGCTTTGCCAATAAAGGTCTTTTAACTTGGATTGGATTCCCTCGCTGTCATTTGAGCGCCCACGAGAGACCGTGCTGTATTGTATTCAACAAACTGGAAGTTCATATCACCAACCATTCCCATGTTATGTAGGTGCATCCAGGGGCAGAACTACACTGGTGCAGGCGGTGCAGCCGCACCAGGGCCCCGACCGGTTAGGGGGCCCCTTCAAGCCTGGAGGGGGCCCCCAGCCGACCCCCACAAGCCGCTGTTACCAGTCGGGAGAGCGCGGCTCTCAGCGCGGCTCTCCCAGCCGACCCCGACAAGCCGCCGTCCCTAGGCGGGAGAGCGCGGCTCTCCCAGAAGCAGCGGTAAGAGAGCTCTGTCGTCCCCCCTGCACGCTCTGTACCACTGTACCAGCACCCCCCCCCCGGTCCACACCTGCACGCTCTGTCCCAGCACCAGCACCCCCCCCCCGTTCCACACCTGCACCAGGGCCCCCGGGTGTGACGGTCCGCCCCTAGGTGCATCCATATAAATGGTCCACCTGTACTTTGATGCTTAAAGGATGCAGAGGCCAAACGCTCATACAGCAGTATTTTCATCTGTGTTTTTAAACTTGGCGAGGAACTTCACAAAGAAAGATTTGCATTTCTGCCATATTTTAGGACCAGCTTAATGGTTTTGCCTTGAAAATACTAAAGCAAAATATTCAACGGAATTATGGCCATGCTGTGTTCAAGTGCATGTTGGTATTTCAGTGACCAAAAGGGTTCCGTACAAATCTTCGTACAGTTAACTACTATTTTTTATTAGTAACTGCCATACACATCATAAGGTGGCTGAAGAACTGACTAAATATTTGGTTATTTGTTCCTTTTTCTCCACTCACGTGTGTGTGTGTGTGTGTGTGTGTGTGTGTGTGTGTGTGTGTGACTATATGGGCTTCCTAATTTTTCTATGACCAATGATCAAATTTCCTAAGAAAAATTCTTCTCTGGGGGTGTTTACTTTTTCCCCTCTTTGATGGTGCCCAATCGTGAGAAGACAGCATCGTAGATGAGCAAAAAAAAAATTAAAAGCTTGGAGAATGTGAAAATGGTCATTGACTTGACATACTTCAATTGAGGTTGCCTCACTTCACCTTGCTTCTTGTCATTATAGCGCTGGAAGAGAAGGAAAGCTACAGCCTGGAGCAGTGAAGTGATTGTGGGAGCAGTGCTAGCTGACCTACTACATGAATTGGGGAATATAATCCAACTCCTTAGAGATTAATGTATGTGACAAACGGTGCATTCACGATGTTCTTCACTGCTTCAGTACCTCGATGCTCTTCAGCCAATTTTATAATTGAAGCAGTTGGTTACAAATTAAAGAAAAAGATCATGTTTACATGTGATTTCTCATTTCAACCAGGCAGCAGGTGGATTGCTTCATTGGTAACTTTGTATGGGTATCCCCTCAGCTGGACCTCATGGGCTAATAGAGCATACTCCTAATCTCCAGTAATATATACATGTTCAATACGATCTATTTAAAGGGAACCAACCACCCCAATGACCCCCCCGGACTAATAATATCGTTCCCTACTTGCAGCACATACATGTGCTGCAAGGTTTTTTGCTACAAAAACTGCTTTTTATAACTTAAGATAATGCTTTTGAAACTTTATACCGAAGGGACGGGTGGGCGTAACTTACATGGTGCTAAAGCCGGGTTGCAGCTGCCATTCATCCTGCTGTGCTCGTCACATCAGTAACGGCCAGCCCTTTTTGCAGCGTCCCAGGCTGGTGCACGGGATGTCATGCCCGTGCACACGTCATCAGCTACAGCCGGGAAGCGAGCGCGCGCTCTGACTTCCACAGCCGTGTGCAGGAAGTCAGAGCGCGCGCTCGCTTCCCGGCTGTAGCTGATGACGTGTGCACGGGCATGACATCCCGTGCACCAGCCTGGGACGCTGCAAAAAGGGCTGGCCGTTACTGATGTGACGAGCACAGCAGGATGAATGGCAGCTGCAACCCGGCTTTAGCACCATGTAAGTTACGCCCACCCGTCCCTTCGGTATAAAGTTTCAAAAGCATTATCTTAAGTTATAAAAAGCAGTTTTTGTAGCAAAAAACCTTGCAGCACATGTATGTGCTGCAAGTAGGGAACGATATTATTAGTCCGGGGGGGTCATTGGGGGTGGTTGGTTCCCTTTAAATATGAGCTGTCATTTCTTTTATGATCCTGATTAAATCACAGGTATGTATCTCCAGCCTTGTAAGGTTCCAGTTATTCATGTGATATTAAGATGAAACTCATTAAGTATGCTGCAGTACTTGCGGGTTTGTTTCAAGCCAGCAAATGGGCTAAATACATAGGCAATATGGAATACTAGGTATAGTTTCTGTCCAATATATAAAAAAAAATGACCCTGCACTTTCTGAACACTTCTGCACTTAATCCAGTGTAATTTTCTCTTCATTTACAAAGAGTTATTTTATTTACTAATTTTGCCTAGTGAACCTGATGTAGTAGTTGTCTTCAGTTTGGCTCTTACAGACTCTTGGCAGTATGCCCCAATTGTAAATTTGAGCCTCTGTGTATCCAGAGTTGGGTCTTAGGTCCTGGCAACGACCCTTTCTCACTGATGGAAGGTTTTAAGAAAGGAGAAAAAATACCATTACATCTGAAAGTCTGCCAAATCCCATCAAGCTGCCATCTATTTACCGCACAGCCCTCTGAAGATTTCATTTTCCTAAAAATGCAGTGCACCTGCTTAAAAGAATAACTACCTTGTCACACGATGACATGTTATGTTAAATCGTTCATATTGTATTTGTTAGAGCCACAATGATTTTTTTCCCCTCATTTTCCTTCCTCGGCTTTTTAGGCTGACATATTAAATGACACTTCCATCTCAAGTTTCTTTTCAGAATTACACAATGTGTTTATCTAGTATCTGTTAGTGTGAAAGAGCTGGCAGGTCCAAAAATATGCCACTATCATGGCAGAGTGTTGGTTACACAATGTTACACCTGGTTAGATTCAGTGCCGAAGTAAATTTCTTAACATGAGGAAACATGAGTCTTTTTTTTTTTCAGTTATGTTCAAAATGGTTATATAGTCTACTGTGTAAGGGTGCTTTCACATCAGCTTTTTTCGTAATTCGCGGCAGATGCGGTGAAAAAACCGCATCTGCCGCGTTTGCCGCATAACCGTTCCACTTGCGGCGCAGTTGCGGATTTTTCTATGCAAAGTAAAGGCGTACTTGCGGCAGGTGCGGCAAGTGCGGTTTTGCACTTGCGGCAGGTGCGGCCGCGAAAAAAAACGCGGCTTACTGCGGTTTTTTTCGCGGCCGCACCTGCCGCAAGTGCAAAACCGCACTTGCCGCACCTGCCGCAAGTACGCCTTTACTTTGCATAGAAAAAACCGCAACCGCGCCGCAAGTGGAACGGTTATGCGGCAAACGCGGCAGATGCGGTTTTTTTTCACCGCATCTGCCGCGAATTACGAAAAACGCTGATGTGAAAGGGCCCTAAGTCTACATTTTATCTTGTTTTTCAGTGGAAAGATAATAGGATGATGTACAGGTGTATGCCCAGATAGAATTGCTCTCTTTTGTACATTGTGCAGCCACCAGGCATGGGTACTTTTTGGTCCACTTGAGCGAATGCTTCATCTGCTGTGCATCTTCCTTTGTGGGTCTTTGATTGTGTATTAGTGTGAGGGCCACTTTACACACACCAACTTATCTATCCAACTTCTGACCAACTTACTGGTTGCAGTGAAATCATGGACACATTACTCCATTTTGTGGCTGTGTACAAATGGAACAATGTTTCCATGATTTCACTGCAGCCAGCAAGTTGGTCAGAAGTTGGACAGATAAGTTGGTGTGTGTAAAGTGGCCCTAAGTGGTTGACAATATCTCCTTCCCAGGCATAGATGATTGCACCATGTAGCACTTTGTAAGCAGGGAAGAGAAATGGCATTACTGCCTCCACCTGATGTCTGCAATTGTTACAGAAGGATTGCTGTAATTTGGCTGCCTTCAAAAAAAAGCATTGGAGCCAATCATCCTGCACAAAACAGTTTTCCATGTGCTGCTCTGAACAATAGTGTACATCGTGCTAGTGGGTTTGGATGGTGCAATGCCAAACATCACCACTGCCTGCCTGGCTTCCCAATTTCAGGACATAGGTACAGTTGAATATAAATGGTGGAGCAGGGAGTCAGTCTGTGTCTGAGTCTTCATGCTGCAGGCATAATGATGTGACTAGATCAAGCCAGCTGCGCAGAGCCACATAGGAGGCAGACACGGGTCTCTCTCTGAGCCCGTATCTACCAGAATTTTTTTTTTTTTTTTTTTTTTTTTTTTAGATTAGTTAGATTTTTTCTTTCTTCTTCATCTCTTCAATGAAGATTCATCAGGGAATACGGAGCGGTTGAGCCAATCCGTCACCCCGCATAGAGATCGAGGGTCCAGTGTACGCTGGTTGCACTGTTAACTCTCCCTCTCTGGGCCAGGGCCATCTATCCCTTCCTAGAAGTGGATCCTCGGAAACCCTGAAGCCGGATGCTGGTGCCTGCCCTGGCCCGTTTGCTCCTCTACCCGCTCGACCCACCAGAGCCGGTTGGTAGGGTTATCAGACGCTCTGACCCCTGGAGGGAAGTTTCGCGTCTGGAGCTCAGCACCTCACAGGATGAGGTAGGCACCTGGCGGCAGCAAGCAGACATCGGGTCTGTGACCCAGATAATCCCCTCCATCCGCCCCATCCTCCCCTTACCAGCTTCCCTCCTGGTAGCTCCTCAGCTTCCCCCTCTGGTCCCTCCATTGGGGGACTTGCTCTGGAGCAGCAGCCGACATGACGCCACATACCCAGGCTGGATGCAGGCTTGCTACATGTAGCCTGAATGGCCAGGGGTCTCAAATTTCATGACTGCAGCAAGGGCTGCCTGCTTAACATCAGGCACAGGAGGTGGGGGCCACAGGGGGCATTTCATTGCTCATCAAGGGGCTCCTGGGCCTGTTTCAGGACCTGTAAGCCCCTCTCCAATTCTGCATGGCCAGCACATTTCCCTTTCACAGGCAGAGAGAGGACCCACATTGCACCACTCACTGCCCAGCACACATGGCTGGCACACTCACTTTCAGTGAGCTGGGGACACTGATGCCACACCAGGCAGAGAGGGGCTAACCACAGCATCTGCCCTCTGCCTGTCACAGCTCTGGATCTGAGGCTCCGCGCCGCGGGCCTTCCGATCTGGGCTGCCACCATAAATTTAGCCCCAGGCCTTATTGTGGCCTCCATGGCGCTTCCGCCCGCCCACGGACTGCCCTCGGACCAATCACGAGCGTCCGCGGGTGGGCTTCTCAGATTGACACTGTCCCTGGGCTCCGCCTCGGCTCCAGCAAGACAGCAGAAGGGGCCAACCGTCACCCCGAGCTAACCACGCCCCCAGCTATCTTGGGCGGTGGTTTCCCCTTAGCTCAAGCCCGGCTCCTCCCCCGACCAATAGGGATCAAGTGCGGGCTCTCTGTGCGCCGATTTAGGCCCCGCCAAACTCTGCCCACCACCTCCCTGCTGAAGCCCGCACTTTTAACAGCCCAGGCAGCTCAGGATCCATTACAGCAGAGGTCCCCAACTCCAGGCCTCAAGGCCCACCAACAGTGCAGGTTTTCAGGATCTCCTTAGTATTGCACAGGGCTTGGAATCATTACCTGTGCAGATGATCACATTAGCACCTGTGCAATACTAAGGAAATCCTGAAAACCTGCACTGTTGGCGGGCCTTGAGGCCTGGAGTTGGGGACCTCTGCATTACAGGCAGCACAGGACGCTGCAACAGTCTCTGTGCTCCACTGCAAGTATCCTGCAAGGGAGACACCAGAAGCCTGGGCTATAGTAAACAAACCTTCCCCCCAGCTGCTGGCACTCACCACTAGCCCTAGTAAATGCCTCAAGGAGCTCCCGGCCAGCCACCACACAGTATTTTGCCTGCTCAGGGAGAGATAAGAAGCTACCATCGGCTCAGAGTTTGCCACTGTGCCTTGCTTTTAGCCCACAGACCATGCAGGCAGCTCAGGAGCCTACCACTAATCCGTCTGTGGTCTCTGCCCCACCTGACGTGGCCCTTTTCCTTATCGCACTCTGCCTCTAATCTGCTTAAAGTCTATGGTCAGTCAGACTCGCCCATGAAAGTCACACATCACCTCAATGCATCATGGAGGCTTGCCTGTATGAAGAAAGTTCTCATCCCCAAGCAGTAGCAGGATTTTCTTTAGAAACCCTGATGGCAGCTCTACCACAACTGCCCACGCAGAGTGCCTGCACGATTAAGCCTATCCCACCGGAGCACTCGAGTCCTATCCAGCCAGCCAAATCCTCTCCCAGACTGCCCTCGGAGCCTGAGAGATTAGATCGTTCACAGAGGAGGCGGGTTCTCCTCTCCACCTTGTCGAGATCCCCTCCTCCAGCAAGGTCAGCACTATCTGATTCCGATTCATGCTCAGACGCTGATCCGGATCTGGACTCCGATCAGATCGCAGGAATCATGGACACACTTTACCTGATTCTAGGAGTCAATAAGACACTTAAGGTCGATTCTCTTGCCTAGAAGACTTCGACGACATCTTTGCCAAAGAATGACTACACCCGGAAAAGGGTTTTCAATCCAGGAAGTGTCTGGAAGCTCTTTCTCTTCTCTAAGAAGGTTCGTCAGATATGGACCGCCTCACCAACAGTTTCACATCCCCCAATTTCATGTCCATTCTGCCCCAGCAGATGGTGCTTCCCTTAGGAAGGCCCAGAAAGACACACAGAGGCTATGGCAAATTCTGCCTTCGAAGCCTCCGGCGCATCCCTTTACCCTTCTTTCGCAGCACCTGGGTCTCCCTAGCCATGTCCTCCTGGGCCAAGAATCTCCAAAGGGGTATTCTGTCCCACGCACCTCCTATGAAACTATCGGCCTTGGCGGATCAGATCTCTCAAGCAGGGAAATACCACCACTTGCCTCGATGCCGCCTCTTGTGGGCACAGGCTTCTGGCAATATAATCTCCATTCGCAGAGCTCTATGGCTGAAGACATGAAATGCCGACTCGGCATCTAAAAATTCGCTTGCCAATCCTTCCAGGGTTTTCGCCTATTCAGCGACAAACAGGTTAAGATTACATCAGACACCACAGGCGGGAACACTCTTCCACAGGAAAGCTTAGGTACTCAGCCCCCAAAAAAGCGAAATTTCCAATTTCGCTCCTTTCGGTCCTCAGCTCTCGGACCCGCCAATCGACGTGACTGCTCCCCCGTCCGTCAGGATAGAAAGAGACTTTCCTACAAGCCCACCCCATCCTGGCGTCCACGCAACGCCCACTCTCGGCCCTTTAGCTCCCAATCCAACCACTCATGACACCAACCCCATTCTAGGGGGCCGTCTCAGGGACGACAGACCCATTTTAGGGGGCAGTCTCAAGGCTTTCAGTTCAGTTTGGCTATCTGTAATCGATAATGCCTGGGTCCGAGACGTCGTCTCGATGCTACCGAAAGACCGAGAGCTCATTCCCGGCTACCACCAAGCTGTTTCTTCCCTCAAAGAGGCAGGCATTATCATTCCTGTTTCTAAGCACAAACACTTTATGGGATTTTACTCCAATCTCTTTGTGGCACCAAAAAAGGGAGGTTCCGTTCATCCCATTTTGGACCTGAAGCTTCTCAATACCAAACTCCGATTGGGACACTTCAGGATGGAGTCCCTTCGTTCAGTGATGGCGTCTATGGAGCCAGGACAATTCATGGTCTCCATAGACATCCAAGTCTCCTACCTACACGTTCCTCTCCTTGCGTCTCATCAATGCTTCCTGCGCTTCGCCGTGGGGTCCCAACATTACCAGTTTGCCGCCCTACCATTCGGTCTTGCCACGGCTCCCTGAATCTTTACGAAAATCATGGCAACGGTGGTGGCCATACTTCGATCCAAGGGAATTTTAGCATTACCCTACTTAGACAACATCCTGATAAAGGTCCTCTCTCGCTCAGGGTGTCTTAAGAACTTACAAATATCTCTGGATTCCCTCCATCGCCTGGGCTGGATTATCAATGTCAAGAAGTCATGCCTTGTCCCAACTCAGCAGGTCACCTTTCTAGGCATGATATTCGACTCAGCCCAGTCCCGCATTTTCCTTCCCCCAGACAAGCGGGTCGCACTGCTGTCTGGGATTCTCCGTCTCAGGCAGTCCTCACTCCTACTCTCCATGAGTGTTCTGGCCAGAATGGTGACCTCCATCGAGGCTGTCCAATTCTCCCAATTTCATACCAGGCCCCTCCATCACTTTCTCCTAACGTGATGGGATCACTTCATCAGCAGTCTCGATCGCCCAGTCCACCTCCCCAGATCAGCGAGACAGTCACTCCTCTGGTGAATCGAGTCCCCCCCTTCTCTCGCGGAAGATAGTTTCTCCCAGTCAGGTGGACGATCATTTCCACCGATGCCAGTCTCTCCGGTTGGGGCGCGACCTTCCTCGACCACACAGCCCAGAGCACATGGAAATCCAAGGAATCCTTCCTGCCCATAAACATTCTAGAACCTAGGGCGATCCTCCAATCCGCCATGTCCGAACTCAGACGGAGAACACGACGACGGTGGCATACATAAATTACCAGGGAGGGACTCAGAGCCGCTCAGCCATGGCGGAAGTGACCCAGATCCTTCAATGTGCCGACCTACATATTCCGGCAATCCACATTCCCGGAGGGGACAACTGGGCAGCCCAAGGAGAGTGGTCCCTGAACCCAGAGGTATTCTTTCAGATTTACCTCAGATGGTGGTTCCCAGATGTAGTCCTGATGGCCTCCAGGGACAATTACAATCCCCGCCCCTTTGTCGCCAGACCCAGGGACCCCCAGGCCCTCGACACGGAGGCTCTCGCGATTCCATGGGCCCAGTTCTCCCTTATCTCTTTCCCCCCATCCCTCTCATTCCAAGGATTCTCAAGAAAATCCGGGCAGAAGGAGTAACCGTAATCCTTGCGGCTCCAGATTGGCCCAGACGGTTCTGGTATACAGAGGTAGTCAACACCCTCACGGACTTTCCATGGCCATTCCCCAATGTTCTGGACCTCTTGACTCAGGGTCTTTTTCAACACTCGAATTCTCAGTCGCTCAATTCAACGGCGTGGCTATTGAAGCTGCGGTACTGAGATCGGCAAGTCTTTCTGAACGAGTCATCCAGGCTATATTGAAAGCCAGGAAACCATCCTCATCACGTGCTTATCTCTGCATGTGGAAAGCTTTCTTCTGATGGTGCGAGGAGCGCAATCCTTCCTCAATGGTCTTTTCTCTTCCATCCCTCCTGGCCTTGATGCAGATCTATCCCTAAGCTCCCTGAAAGGCCAAGTGTCCACCCTTTTGGTGCTTTTCCAGAGGCCGCTCGCCTCACGCCCACAGGTCGAGACGTTCCTCCAAGGAGTGGCTCACGTCGCCCCTCCGTGGAATCTGAATTTGGTATAAGAGGTACTTCGAGGGCATCCCTTCGAGCCCCTACAAGAAGTCAGTTTACCTCTCCTAACTTGGAAGGTAGCCTTCCTAGTGGTGATCACCTCCATTCGGAAGGTGTCTGAACTTGCGGCTCTCTCATGCCGTTCTCCTTTCTTGATCTTCCATCAGGACAAAGTAGTCCTTTGCCCAATGGAAAAGTTCCTACCAAAGGTAGTCTCTTCTTTCCACATCAATGAGGAAATTCCCCTACCCTACCTTTGCCCAGCCCCATCTCATTCGCGAGGGAGGAGTTTTTACGGGTCCCTCACGGTCCTCGCAAGAGATTGGTAGCCTCTAAGGTTAAAATTGTCCGGTGGATTCGCTCCACTATCTCGGAGGCATACCGCATTAAACAGGTTCCTTGTCCATCCAGACTAAGGGAACATTCCACAACAGCAGTGGGAGCTTCCTGTGCTGTCAGTCATCAGGCTTCGGCAACTCAGCTTTGCAAAGCAGCTACCTGGTCGTCCATTCACACAATTTTTAAATTTTACAGAGTTCATACTCAAGCATCTGCAGATGCCGTTCTCGGGCGCAAGATTCTACAGGCCGCTGTGGTCTGAGTTCGCCCGAATACTTCTGTTATTATACCCACCCGACGGGACTGATTTTGTACGTGCCAAGGTCTTCCTGTGTCCCCCAATGAAGCAATTAAGAAAAGGGGATTTTTGGTACTCACCGTAAAATCCTTTTCTTAGAGCTTCAATTGGGGTACACCGTTCCCTCCCTGTGTATATAGTTGAGCAAGTTGATGGTGTTATGGTTGCTCCTATTGCTATTCTTACTAACTGAGTTGCACTTGTGCCAGTAGGGGGTGTATACTGCTGGAGAGGAGTTGCTTTTCTGTTATTTTGCATAGTGTCAGCCTCCTGATGGCAGCAAGCATACACCAAGGTCTTCCGGTGTCCCCCAATTGAAGCTCCAAGAAAAGGATTTTACGGTGAGTACCACAAATCCCCTTTTCAAAGATGATCTGACCTAATTTATACATCATCTTGTATCTCAAAAGAATACAACAGGTGCATCTATTAATAAAGCATATAATGGTGTAATGCACATCCTCTGGCAGGGCGTATTGGAATTTTTATTTTTCTTTCCATGGTAATCTTGAATACATATTTCTAAGTCATAGAAATATTATTTCATGATCAATAGTTTTTATTGGTCATAACGGAAATCTCTTTTCATGTTGATTACCTAGCCAAGTTCCATACCTTTTTTATATTTTTTTTTTTGCTACACATTCTTATAAATGCACATTTCCTTTTAACTTTTCTGTGTCATCTTGTGCCATTAAAATGAAAACCAGCTTTATAAATATTCACACAATTAACAGAGCAGGAGACAAGCCCTCTAAGGGTTTCTTTGATTGATGAAATCATAATGCATGCTGACCAATAGTGGACTGACAGAACAGCAGCTGTCACACGTCCGAAGCGTGGAGGCTTTAGTCAAACCGTTCAGTCATATCCATTGAGTATTGGCACATCCAACAATAATAATACAGCGCATGCAGGAGAGGCGTGGGGATGTCAATGAGGTAGTTGCCCAGGGCCTCTTTAAGTTTAAAAGCGGCTGTTTCAGTGAGTCACTTTATGAAGAAAAGTCCTCAAACAGCATGTGTCAGATGATGCAACCACCGGCTCATGTTCGCAAGCTTGAAACTCAAGTAAATCTCAAGTGGTTTATGTAAAGCATTCCAAAAAGGGCTTGAAAGACTGATTTAATTTAAAACGAAAATAAGAGCATCAACATCGGGACAAGGTATCCAACCGAAAAAAAAGAACTCTGATTACATCCTCTTTTTGTTAGATTCAAGTAGGTTGTCAACCTTTTATATAACTGTACCTGAGGAAGACCCATTAAAAGGGTCGAAACGCGTTGTACTGCCCACTGTAATATACATTTTAAGAATAAAGGAAAATCTATTTGAACTCCGGGTCTCCTGTGGAAGCGCTGTACCAATAGACCGGTATACTTATTACTAACCTTTTATAATGAGAAATTGCTACCAAACATTCACAGCAATTAAGAGTCGAACATGACATTAATTTGTGTGATGGGTCAATGGGCTCAATGCAGCATTATTTTGCGGTCAAGAACACACATAGTTATTAACTAAACCATTGTGGCCTCAGCCAATCACATTCCATTCTGTATGAAAGAAGAAATATTGGTATTAGCCATGGTTTTTCATGAGCATTGACTGTACACAGTAGAACAATGTAATTTTTAAAAAAAAATCAAATATGTTTTTATTAAACGTAAACAGAAATTAGTATAGGCATTTTGACAAACAATTTTTGTTTTCACACAATCAGAATAACTACCCCCTCACTTTCTGTCCCCCTACAATGGAGGCCCCCCTTTGTATAACCCGTACTTGGCCACTGCTTGCAAAAATTAATTTATTGCTCCATTAGGTCACAAGTATCGCCTCTCCAGTACACTGTTTCCTATGAGCCATATTCTGCATTTGTAGATCCAATTTTTCCCACTAATCAATCCCTTTCCAACCTGGCTACCATATTTTATTGAAATATTCCTGCATTTCACTTAATATATATGCGTTATATTTCAAGCTGTATCATATATTTTGTTTGGGCAATGAATTCATTCCTGGACAAAGGCTCCTCTCTAATCCAACATTTTGCAATCAGTTTTCCTGAGTTCACCTAGTGATGGCTATTTTGATTGTGTTGTCTATTCTTATTTCTTCCACATATCCTAAGATGCATGTCATTGAGTTTCTAGGGATAGCATATCCATGTACCATTCCTATATGGTATAGCACTACTGTCCAGAACGGGGAGCAGTTGGGGACACTGCCAGAGCATATGCAATATATCCGTTCGTGGTTGTGAGCATCTCAGGCAGTCAGAGTTAGGTCTTAACCCAGCTTTAAATAATGTTAGGGGTCCTATTTGCCCTGTGTATTACATATAACTGTGACAGTCTACCAGGCTTGCTAATGGATAACTTAGGTGGGAGTCCATATTGCAGTATATACCTATCATCGCCTATCTCCCCCAAATCCATCTCCCATTTCCTTCTTGCTTTTATTGAGTGTCCTCCTAGAAAAAGCGTGTAACAAATCGCTGTATGCTCCAGATATTGCCCCCTTCTTCACACCTATTCTACAGATAAGATCCAACGTTAGGCCCACCTGAATTTTTATTTTCTCACTCCTGCTTTGGGCCAGGAAGTCATGTTGAACCTGTCTATACTGGAAGAGAGTCATCTTGGGGGTCTGAAATTCTTCTTGCAGTGTTTCATATGTTTTAGGTTCCCCTCGGTACACCAGCTGATGTATTAGTCTTCACTATCCTCCTTCCACCCACCAAACCCCTCATTTTACACAACTCTGGGAGATGAGTATTATCCAGAAAAGGTGAAAATGTACCGTATATACTCGTGTATAAGCCGACCCGTGTATAAGCCGACCCCCCTACTTTTGCCCCCAAAACTTGGGAAAATCTATTGACTCGTGTATAAGCCGAGGGTGGACCCCAGCACAGGTATACAGCCCCCAGCAGTGTGGTATACAGCAGCCTCCCCAGTGGTATATACAGGCCCCAGCAGTGTTACAGCAGCAGCCCCAGTGGTATATACAGCAGCAGCCCCAGTGGTATATACAGCAGCAGCCCCAGAGGTATATACAGCAGCCCCAGTGGTAGTATACACGCAGCCCAGTAGTATATACAGCCCCAGTGGTAGTATACACGCAGCCCCAGTAGTATATACAGCCCCAGTGGTATATACAGCCCCAGTGGTAATATACACGCAGCCCCAGAGGTATATACAGCCCCAGTGGTAGTATACAGCAGCCCCAGTGGTATATACAGCCCCAGTGGTAGTATACACGCAGCCCCAGTAGTATATACAGCCCCAGTGGTATATACAGCCCCAGTGGTAGTATCCAGCAGCCCCAGAGGTATATACAGCCCCAGTAGTATATACAGCCCCAGTGGTAGTATCCAGCAGCCCCAGTAGTATATACAGCCCCAGTGGTAGTATCAGCAGCCAGTAGTAACAGCCCCAGTGTAGTATCATACAGCCCCAGTAGTATATACAGCCCAGTATTACAGCCAGTGGTAGTATATAGGAACCCCAGCAGGGCCCCCCTCATAGTTTGGTGCCCCCACCTAACTTGCTGGCCCCCCCCGCATGCAGCGCTGCGCATATAATTACCTGTCTAGCAGCTGTCACCCTCCGGTGGCGGATCGCGGCTCCCGGCTCCGGCTTCCATCTTCATCTCTGTCTTCCTGCTTTGTGGCCGGGGCTCATCGCAATGACGTCATCGCGACGCCGGCCGGTCACGTGACAAGCAGGAAGACAGAGAGGAAGATGGAAGCCGGAGCCGGGAGCCGCGATCCGCCACCGGAGGGTGACAGCTGCTAGACAGGTAATGTATATGCGCAGCGCTGCATGCGGGGGGGGCCAGCAAGTTAGGTGGGGCGCCAAACTTTGAGGGGGACCGTATTGACTCGCGTATAAGCCGAGGGGGGGACTTTTCAGCCCAATTTTTGGGCTGAAAAACTCGGCTTATACGCGAGTATATGCAGTAGTTATTTTAGTCACTCCCCTAATCGGCTTGATTTCCTGCCAAGTCTTATGCATCAGGGCTATGGTGTGATATTGTGCCCCCCATCTCTTAGAGTCCCACTTCCATTCCCATAATCAGTGGCGATATCCTTTTTAAATGCGCCAAGCTTGCATGTACCTGTCCTTCCCCAAACCTTAAGGAGTCGGCTTTTAGCTGATAGGAATTAGAGCCATGGGTTTGGCAATGCTAGACCTCCTTCCACTTAGGTCTCTGCAATGTTTCCAGTTTTTGGGTTCTTCTTACCCCACACTAACTCTCTAAATATCAATTTTTTTTTTTTATCCTATGGAACCTACTCATCGGTATCCAGATGGGAGAGTTTTGCAGTATATAAAGCAGTTGCAGCATCACAATCATTTTGATAAGGTTTACTCTGCCTACCACCAATAAGTGTAGCTTGTTCCACATCTTTATTTTGGTATAACAATGTAAATTAATTTTTTGATTGTGTACAGTGTTGGACTGGAGGTTCTTGGGATGGCCATATTTGTAATGTTGTTATATCTTCTGCAGTGTGTTTGTTATCTTCCCTGTTTGCATTTTCTGCCCAGTAACAGTGATGTGAGATAGAGGAGGAGCTGTGGCAGGAAAAGGGAGAGCTGGGAAAGGGAAGATGATTCATTAAAGTATGGTCACTCGACTGAGCAGTTCAGCATATCTGTGTGTGCTTCTGGATTCACACTACATCTACACTACAACACTACAATATTAAATTAAGAAATTATTCTTAAGGCTGACGCCAAAGATATGCATGTCTGCTTTTTAATTTTAATCAACCCTTAAAAAATAATCCCTGGTGATGTGATTTTCTTTGCACAATGGCCTAATGATCATGGACAATGGGGTACTGCTAGACTCGGAGTTCCCACACAACTGGCAGAAAAAGCCGCACTCTTACTTTGCTCAAGTGCATAGGCATTGCAGTGATTAGGCATATCATTTGTTTTAAATATAAGTAATATTATGGTCCGTCCCAAAATGTGGGACTATTAAGACACCTGTTTTACCACTGGCTCTCTATGTGGTTAACTTCCCAATGCACTTTGCTATCTTCGTCATAATCTTGAATAGAGCAGCTGGACACAGCTCTATCCAAATCTTAAAACAGAGTACACAAGCCCACCATTCTGGTGATCAGCAGGAACCCCAACCTTTCTAATAGTAATGTCACACCACAGCAGGGAAACCTTCGGCGTGCGGTGCAATAGGTGGAGAATACCAGGGAAAAGGGAGTCCCTGTCGATGGGGAAGGGAAAAGGAGTCGCCCCTTAACACTCCCCCCCCCCCCCCAGTCTGATCCCTGCACTCCCTATCATCTCTACACCAGAAGAAGAACTCCACAGCTTCCACTCTGGAACAATTTCATCAGAGTGGTCAGCATAGAATTTCTATAACGGCATAGGAGAGGGCTAGGAGTGAGTTTGGAGGAATGGAGTGGTCATAAAGTGCAGCAGCTAGGATTTAACTCTACAAGGATTCAGTAGAAAAGGAAAGAAACCTTTAACCCCTTCAACACTGAAAGGAAATAATTCCGCTCTACTCATGATAATCAAAGAGCTCGCTCTAAAGAGGACCTGTGATCGGCCAAATGCCATGACTTCTGATCCCAGACATCACAGCAGGGTGTGACACACTCGTAACAAGATATCTGCTTATAGTTTCAAACTGTAAATTGAATGAAAACTTCGAAATAGTATTAATAAATGTTACTAATTTGTTGACACATTGCTTGATCTGCCTTGTAATGTTCTCTTGTCATTAAGATTGTCTGTCTGTAGATTTTGACAAATACATTTACCATCAAGATTATCCACCACCACCATCCTCTCTGCAAATTTATGGTTATTAGCAAAATGTACTAACTTCCTACTATTTAATGCAGCGATGAAACCAGAACAATTTAAATAGTTCAATCACTACTCTTATAATAAATGGTTTTTTTAATTTAACACGAAATTATCATTGAAACTGACTACTTGTCACCCTCTTTATGACCAGCATCTTTCATATTTAGTAGAACCTAGTTGACTATTTTGACCTGCTGCAATTGTGAATCTAGATTCTGGCTGTGCTCCTGAGGAATCTTAGCCAACCTTATGTACAACGGCTGCTAGTTCACAAATATTAGTTGCTATCAGCAGTAACGTTGTTTTCATCTGTATATTGTGTCTGACACTGTAGCAGCTCAGTCATTATTCTCTTTGATTCTACTCGGTGAGTATTTTAGTTGTGGTGAGTCTGATGAAAATCTATGTTTAAACTAAGGAGTGATTAAACACAAGATGGCAGTATTGAGCTCCGCTACACCACATAGAAAACAGCTTTTACCTGATACTTTCATGTTTTGAAATTACTTTACGTAAAGAATTTTTGGGGAGGGCTTGTGCTACTTAATATTTTCTATTTCTAATTACATACCTCAATATTAATTAGTGCACATTCCATTTAATGTCTACTTGTTACAATCAACCTTTAAAAGTAGAAATGTATGTATTCATCAGCTCTTTTATCATTTCAGGTGATCTCTTTATAAGCTATGACTTAACCACCATCTATTCAAACTATAGTTTGAGAACTCGCTTAATGATTTCAGTCACGTGTGCATCCTTTCTATAAATCTGACTTTTGTCTAACATATTTGAGCTTCAATTTATCTGATGTCTTTATCCAATGTTACTGTTTTTAAATGTAGATTTTGAACAAAATTAAAATATGGTAATTTCATAAATGTATTGTTATCCACTGCAGAGCAGATCATAGAATGGAAATTATGCTGAGAACGGGATCAGATTCCCCTAGGTCAGGGCCAGGCAGCTGGTATGGCAGAACTCCAGAAGAGAATTGGCCAGATGGTTCTATAGACTTCTATGTAGGTAAAAAAAAAATGTGTTTTTGGCAAAATTGAAGGGTCATAAAAATCCACCTGCATTCAACATTTCCCTTATACCTCTCTTCTCTTTCCCTGACTTTCCCTAATAGGTGTGATTAACATCTCTTGCCAGCAAGTCAATAATAAAGGAAATAAATTCTGCTGCTTTTGGTCCTTTCTAATGTGCTGCAATGAATTCAGGGCTGAGCGATGAAAGAAAGTATTAAAACGGGGGTCACCTCCAGAACCATTTATGATATTGACACATTACACATTGGTTACTGCCAAAAGGGAAAAGCAAAGCTAAAAGATTCTGATCTTTTGACTTCTTACAACTTTGTAGTCCTTGGCATATGCTCCATGGACTTCGGAACACAAACGAGTATAGAAGATCTCAATGACTGGCAACAGTATAAAACACAGAGGAAAAACATGGCTAATCAAGTGAATTACTGGAATCAAAAGCAAATCATTAAAAGCAGTATCGAATATCAAAATAGTTGACCGTTATCCAGCTCTGATTTACATCTATGAAAGTGTGGTCAGAATACTTTTGATTCTTGACTTTTTTTTTTTTTAACAGAATAATTAACAAATTAAACTGAAGAAAAATAAGAATGAGACACCAAGTTGTGATTCATAAAGATTTCCCGGTTTTCTATTTTGACAGCTTTCTGATCCAAGGCGCAGAGCCATGTGAAGGTGAATTAAAATGACATGATCTGTGGCTATTAAATGATTTCCAATTGGCTCCATGTTTGCCGATCAGCAGTAGGTTTTTTTTTCTTTGTTTTTTTTTGTTAGGATGGCTTCTCACCACGGTAAGGTCCGATCCGGGCCTGTCGGGGATGAACCTGATGGTCCCGGACCGAATCAGCACACAGAACCGGAGGGCAAATATGCCCTCCGGTCCGGTGTGCACCCGGGCGCAGCTGCAGCTACTGATGAATCAGGACCGCGGCTCGCAGGGAGCTAGCCGCGGTCCTGAAACAACAGCGGCATGCAGCCGGAGGTGTCCGGTTCCCGGGTCTTCACGGACCGGGACAATCCGGCCCCATAGGCTCCCATATTAGGGAGCGCCGGATTGCATCGGATCCAGGAGAATCAGGGAAACAGCAATTTGGGGAGATTTTTCCGCGGAAACTTTGCAAGCGACGTTTTTGTCTCCGGTGAGAAAAAGCCGAATTCTTGCAGAGATATGGAAACCAGATGGCAGATAGCCCCATAGGATAGCCATCCGGCCCCATAGGATACTATGGTGTCAAAATCTGGTCTGGGGCTGTCTGGTTTACACCGGACAGCCCTGGATCGGACCTTACCGTGGTGTGAAGCCACCCTTAGCCTGTTTAGACTGGCCCGATGGTGCTTCTGAAGTGCACAGAACTATTGTTCTGTGAAAATAGGGCTGTCATTGTTATTTGCTTGATAGCTCCCAGTGGGAGAAACAAAATAATAATGATACCTTTTAATGGTTAACAAAAATAGAATAAAATGATGTTACGTAGCAACAAACTTTCGAGACATCCTATGTCTTTTCCTCCGGCATAGTATGGCAAGATGTTAGAAGAAACACACACAAATGGAGCAAATACCTGAACATTTAAATAAATAAACATTGGTCATAAAGAATCCTAAATCGGCCAAGATTAGTAGTTTGACGTTTTTTTTATGGTACAAATATCCTGAGGAATGGTGACTCAGTGTGTCTGGAGAAAATTGTAAGGTTGAATTCACAGTACGCTATTGCACCGTTATTGCTGCGTTCCTTACGGATCCACTATTCGCAGTGGAATGCAGTGATGTTGTCTGTCCCAGCCAAGTCAAAGCATTTCACAATTTGGCATTCAGACATTGCACTTTGCATGGATCCGCTTTTGGGCTGAAAGGCGGATCCGTAAAAAGAATTGAAATGTCCATTCTTGGTTGTTCTACCTTCTTCCACGTGCGGTGCTGTGGATATCTAATCCTTGTTCACTTCCCCAGTAAACGGACTGTATGGGTGCTTAAGTATTGATTTATTAATGATGATGTGAACTTGATGATGTGTGGTAAAAACTATAATACAAGGTATAGAATAATCAGTCACCCCTTCACCACCCGGGAATTTTTTGTTTTTGCTTTTTGCTCCCCCACTTTCAAGATCCATAACGTTTTTATTTTTCCATCAATATAGACATACAAGGGCTTGATTTTTGCGGGACTTGTTGTACTTTCAGATGCAATCCTTTATTTTACCATATAGTGTACAGGAAAATGGGAAAAAATTCCAAATTAAATGAAATTGCAAAAAAAGTGCAATTACACGTTTGTTTTTGGGGTTTATTTATTTGTCATGATCACCATATGGTAAAACTGACGTGACCGTGTGATGCCTCGGGTCGGTACGAAATTGTAAATATAAAAACGTATACTTTTAAGGCCACTTTACACACACAGATATCTGTGTCCAACTTCCGAACAGATCTCTGGTTGTAGTGAAATCATGGACATTATTATTATTATTTATTTATATAGCGTCATTAGGTTCCATGGCGCTTTACATGAGGATAAGGGAGACCAGAACAAGTACACTAAATCTAGGCGATCAGGACGTACAGGTACAGGAGGGGCAGGGACCCTGTCCATGAGGGCTCACAGTCTATGAGCATATTGCTCCATTTTGTACACAGCCACAAAATTGAACAATGTATCCATGATTTCACTGCAACCAGAGATCTGTTCAGAAGTTGGACACAGATACCTGTGTGTCTAAAGTGGCCTTTACTGTTATCTAAGTGGTGAAGTTTGAAGAAAAAAAAAAAAAAGAATCACACTTTTTTCGCCATGTTCTGCGACCTGTAGTGTTCTCATATTTTGGGATCTGGGGCTGTGTGATGGCTTATTTTTTGTGGCTGATGTCTCTAATGATACCAATTTTGGGTGGATGCGCTGTTTTGACTCCCCGTTATTGCATTTTATAGCAATAACACGACGATCAAAGAAACAATTTTAGCGTTTAGACCTTTTTTTCCGTTGCACAGTTTGCGGCTCTCCTTAATTGATTATAAATATTGATCGGGCATTTCTGAATGTGGTGATACCAAATGGGTTTTTTTTTTGTTTTTTTTTTTAATACTTTTATTTTGAATGGGGGAAAAGGGGTGATTTGACTTTTTTTTTGCTTATATTTTTAAAAACTTTATTTTAAAATTCATTCTTTGTTTTACACAGCCCCATAGGGTGCCACACTGCAGCACAATCCAATCACTTGTGACAGGTCCCGATGAGCTGCAGCACATCGGGACCTGTCACAAATGTGCACTGTGAGTGGTTGGCAGCCCTTGCCAACCACTCACAGGAAGTGACCTGTGACAGCTTCCAGGGTCAAGCCAGGACCAAGGGCTATCACGCGAGCATCGGAGATCCCACGATCTTCGATGCAGGTGGGGAACAGAGCGTTCCCGCCGCGGTGGTTTTGGATCCTGTTGTCAGTGATTGACAGTGAGATCCACGAGGTTAACGGCACCGATCAGATCCCGGATCCGGTTGGTGCTGGAATCCCGACTTTCCAGCTCACATCAAACACCGGGACCCTACCCGTGACGTCCTCCTATGTCATGGGTCGGGAAGGGCTTAAAGAAACTAGCACTGCAGTAATATAACACATTAGTACAGTGAACATCAGTAACTGGTAAAGCTCCCTGCAGCAGGCTCTACTCTGTACAGAAATGGATCTATCTGCATACAATGCAAGGTGTATTATGGCTAAGATAGATTGTACACAGTGGCTGTATACTAACCTACATACAGATTTTACACAAAACACATCTAACTACATATAGTACATGAACATGCTAGGATGCAGGATTACAGATCATGTTATACCTCACTTCTATTACACTCTGTGCAATGGCTGCAGCCTACACCTGCTTACACAGATCCTAGAATAACATGTAACTGCATTTTACTCTTACTGGAATCATCTGACAAAAGGAGTAAAGTTGTAGGAAGAGGGGACAGGCGCTAGGGACAATATGCCTGATCCCTCAGAAGTTCATCAAGATGTCTGTGAGTCTCCCTCTCTCAGAATTAAGGAGGGCGGCGATCCCACAAGGAATGACTCATTCTTAAAGGGACATTCTCTTATGTATGGAGAAACAGGATAAATTGGTATTTGGTGACCTCTAAGGGTTATAACTGGAATTACACTATGCACATAAATGGGCCGAACACTCCCCGCTTGGCATCAACGGATGCCACTATTAGACTATTGTGCAAAAAACAACAACACAAGTTTGGTTACTGGTCTGAGGAATAGTTTGTTCTCCCAAGCTTGCACACTTTGAGTTTGGTGTTATGTACTTTCCCATACTTGCTTGGGAAAGTTTTGGCGCGACTGGATGTCTTCCATGAGTACGACATTGTGAGGTGTTATGTCTGGTCTTTCTGCTACCTTGTTCTGGTTTGTAGGGTGGAGAGGTACCATTTTCTTCATCTGCTCCAGAAAACGTTGGAGACACTTTTGTACTTGCTTCCTTTGCTGTTTGTAGAAGTCTCTCTCTGACTTCTGTCGGTGACACAGGAGCATGCAGACTTTCCACATGAAGGTTGGTCAAGGCTTTAAGAGTCTTTCTCCAATCTGCCCGCAGGTCTCCTTTCTCTGCTGGAAGTGGATCGTTCCCAGTCGGACATTTCTTGGGCGAAGTCTCATGATGTCATATTAACTTGATTAGGGGAGCTATTAATCCTGGGGAATTGTGCAAGCTGTTTTCGAGAGCATAGACTCCTCTGTGCGTGTAGGGTTTCTCGTCTTTGCTGATCTGAAAGGTGAAGGCGTCTGTATTCAAATCCCAAAGCAATCCAAGGCTCCTCTGCATGGGAAGGGAGTCAATGCTTAGGTTTAAATCCTTTAGATTGCTGGAATAGTCTTGAGAGTTAAAGGCTTCCATTAACTCTCAGCTGTTGGAGAAAATGTTGTGTAGCCTTAGGTTAGACCGAGCGAGCATTTCTTGAGCCCTCTTTAGGAGACTGATTGCAGCCTCAGTTGTTGGTTTGGAATTCAGACAGTCGTCTACATAGAAGTCTTTTTCTATGAAGGATCTGACATCTGACTTGTACTTTTCTTCGCCTTCTTTGGCGGAATTTGAGAGGCTGTAGATAGCGACTGCCGGGGAAGGACTGTTCCCGAAGATGTGTACCCTCATCCAGTAGTCTGTGATGTCTTTATCCACGTCATTATCACAGTACCAGAAGAACTTCAAGTAGATTCTGGGTTCCTATTTGATGAGAAAACAGTGGAACATCTTTTGTATGTCAGCCATAAATGCCACCATATCTCTGCGGAAACAGAGTAGCACTTCTAGAAGTCTGTTGTTGAGGTTTGGGCCTGACAGTAGGACATGATTCAATGAGACGTCTTCGCATTTGGCACTTGAGTCAAAAAACACTTTTATCTGACCTGGCTTCTTAGGATGGTACACTCCGAAGATGGGTAAGTAGCAACATTCCTCTTGAGTGTTGAAGTGCAGGTGCAATCTCTGCATGGTTGTTCTGTAATATCTTCCCCATGAAGGTAAAAAAATGTTCATTTGCCTCAGGCGATTTCTGAAGATTGTGTCTGAGGGAGTTGAATAGACTGTAGACCAGTTCCCTGTTGTTGGGTAGGCGTCGTCTCCGTGGCCAGAATGGTAGAAGTGCGACGCAACTGTTTTACTCATTTTTTAATGTCTCTTGATCCGTGATGTTCTGTGGACATCACTGCCTTGTTGTCTTCCTTTGTCCTGTGGAAGACTGTACATCCTATTGGGTCTTGTTCTCCTTCACAGGAGTGGTCTTTGTTGGAAGAAACTGAAAAAGGGCAAGGTAGGGGAGTGCTGCTCTGTAATTCTTTTACCAGCAGACTATTTTGATATGGCTGTAAAAGAGATGGGCGTCCATTTTCTAGTGTGCTGGTGAGCATACTGTTGACTGTGGCATGCTTATATTCTCCTCCTAGATAGACTTCTCCCACAATGACCCATCCAAGGTCGAGCCTCTGTGTGTATGGAGTGTTCTGGAAGCTGTTGATATACTCCCTAGTCTTGTGGACTCTTAGTATATCTCTTCCCAGTAGTAAAATGATTGGA
The DNA here is from genome assembly GCA_033576535.1 of Allobates femoralis. Lineage (NCBI taxonomy): Eukaryota > Metazoa > Chordata > Amphibia > Anura > Aromobatidae > Allobates > Allobates femoralis. The sequence goes on from JARQOC010000012.1 coordinate 36,523,029, forward strand.
GCTTCTGGGTCCAACTCAGGTATCAGATGAGCTATACGCTTCAGGTGGGGGTATTGTGCTGCTACTTCCCGTGAAGGTATCTCGGACCTATTGTCGGGAATCTGGGTGCACTCCAGGATGGTCAGTAGCGATACGCAGCTCTGGCCATCTATTGACTCCACTTTGTATTTGGTTGCTTTCCTCCCCGCCGTCTCAACGGTGCCTGAACACGTCCTCAAGGAGTAGGGAGAACCGGGGCCTACAGTGCTGAAGTTGTCGAAGAAGATGGACTTGGTTAGAGACCTGTTGCTTTATTCATCCAGGATTGCATATATATTGAGCGCTTTGTCCCTGCGACCTGCCGGGTAGACTCGGACAAGGCAGATTTTTGAACAGGATCTTCCTCCTGTGAGTCCCTTACAAATCTTCGTACATTGAGAGGGGACCACAGGGGTGTCTTGGTCAGTATTCTTCTGCTTCCCATTGTGCTCCGCTAGTTATGACAACACAGGGTGCAAGGCTGTATTTTGCACATTTCACGCTATCTTCATAATTCCTGGCCAGTTGCGAGGTTGTGGCACAACATTTGAAGCAGATCTTGTTTTCCTTGAGGAAACCTTTGGAATCCTCTAAAGACTTCATCCTGAAGGCTCTGCATTTTAGTAGAGGATGTGGTTTCTTTTTCTAGAGGACACTGCTTGCTGACATCTTGAGATTTGCTCTCTTCTGGAGGTGGCTTACTCGCATTGTGAGGAGGACCTGTGGACACAATGTTAGTTTTGTGGACTGCTAGGGGTGTCCTACTGGGTTTGACATCGGGGGCAGTGGGACATTACGGAGTGAAGTCAAAACTATGGTTATTTCTGATCTTAGCTTGTTGGGTGACAAAATCTACTAATGAGGCGGCATAGAGAGACAGGAGAAGCGGAGGACCCCCGGGAACAGCGAGGACTGCACAATCAGTAAGTCCCTCCGGACTCGTTATCTCTAAACTTTATAAAGTGTTTTTTCAGCTTACAGAGTGGGTAGAAACATGGGAGACACCTTCCCTGAATGCAGCAGACACGCTGCATTCAGTGGTGCTTTCAGTTTGGAAAGCACCAGGGGGGTGACAGGTCCTCTTTAAGGAAACCAACACTGCCGTAATATAACAGAGTACAATGAACATCAGTAACTTGGGTAAAGGTCACTGCAGCAGGCTCTACTCTATACAGAAATGAATCTATCTGCATACAATGCAAGGAGCATATATGGCTAAAGGCCCTGTCACACATAACGAGATCGCTGTAACGTCACAGATTTTGTGACGCAACAGCGATCCCGTTAGCGATCTCGTTGTGTGACACGCACCAACTATCTGGCCCCTGCTGTGAGATCGTTGATCGTTACACACTGCTCTGGATCAATTTCTATGTCGTTGAGCTCCTGCTGGGAGCGCTACATCGTTGTGTTTGACAGGGACAATGACCAATGATCTCAATGCTACACTATGGAGTGACAATTCCCAACAACCTCGGTATAATTCTGGATCGCTAGTGCGTCGTTTTTAACATCGCTGTTGAGATACCTGTTTGACATCTTACCAGCGATGTGAAAAACGACGCACCAGTGATCTCTGCACATCGTTATCGTGATCGTTGGTGTGTCGTTATGTGTGACTGGGCCTTAAGATCAATTGTACACAGTCTCTGCATAATAACCTACATACACAGATTCTACACAAATACACATCTAACTACATATATAGTACATGAACATGCTAGGATGCAGGATTACAGATCATGATATACAGTGTTGGCCAAAAGTATTGACACCCCTGAGATTCTGTCAGATAATACTCAGTTTCATCCTGAAAATGATTGCAATCACAAATTCTTTGGTATTATTATCTTCATTTAATTTGTCTTCAATGAAAAAAACACAAAAAGAATTGTCCTAAAGCCAAATTGGATCTAATTCCACACCAAACATAAAAAAGGGGGTGGACAAAAGTATTGGACTGTTAGAAAAATCATGTGATGCTTCTCTAATTTGTGTAATTAACAGCACCTGTAACTTATCTGTGACATCTAAGAGGTGTTGGCAATAACTAAATCACACTTGCAGCCAGTTGACATGGATTAAAGTTGACTCAATCTCTGTCCTGTGTCCTTGTGTGTACCACATTGAGCATGGAGAAAAGAAAGAAGACCAAAGAACTGTGTGAGGACTTGAGAAACCAAGTTGTGAGGAAGCATGAGCAATCTCAAGGCTACAAGTCCATCTCCAAAGACCTGAATGTTCCTGTGTCTACCGTGGTGCAGTGTCATCAAGACGTTTAAAGCCCATGGCACTGTGGCTAACCTCCCTAGAAGTCGACGGAAAAGAAAAATTGACAAGAGATTTCAACGCAAGATTGTGTGGATGGTGGATAAAGAACCTTGACTAACATCCAAACAAGTTCAAGCTGCCCTGCAGTCCGAGGGTACACCAGTGTCAACCCGTACTATCCGTCGGTGTCTGAATGAAAAGGGACTGTATGGTAGGAGACCCAGGAAGACCCCACTTCTTATCCCGAGACATAAAAAAGCCAGGCTGGAGTTTGCCAAAACTTACCTGAGAAAGCCTAAAACGCTTTTGGAAGAATGTTCTCTCTTTTTGGGCAAAGGCATCAACATAGAGTTTACAGGAGAAAAAAAGGGGGATTCAATGAAAAGAACACGGTCCCTACAGTCAAACATGGCGGAGGTTCCCTGATGTTTTGGGGTTGCTTTGCTGCCTCTGGCACTGGACTGTTTGACCATGTACATGGCATTATGAAGTCTGAAGACTACCAACAAATTTTGCAGCATAATGTAGGGCCCAGTGTGAGAAAGCTGGGTCTCCCTTAGAGGTCATGGGTCTTCCATCAGGACAATGACCCAAAACAGACTTCAAAAAGCACTAGAAAATGGTTTGAGAGAAAGCACTGGAGACTTCTAAGGTGGCCAGCAAGGAGTCCAGACCTGAATCCCATAGAACACCTGTGGAGAGATCTAAAAATGGCAGTTTGGAATAGGCACCCTTCAAATATCAGGGACCTGGAGCAGTTTGCCAAAAAAGAATTGTCTAAAATTGCAGCAGAGCATTGTAAGAAACTCATTGATGGTTACCGGAAGCGGTTGATCGCAGTTATTTTGGCTAAAGGTTGTGCAACCAAGTATTAGGCTAAGGGTGTCAACACTTTTGTCTGGCCCATTTTTGGAGTTTTGTGTGAAATGATCAATGTTTTGCTTTTTGCTTTATTCTCTTTTGTGTTTTTTCATTGAAGACAAATTAAATGAAGATAATAATACCAAAGAATTTGTGATTGCAATCATTTTCAGGAAGAAACTGAGTATTATCTGACAGAATTGCTGGGGTGTCAATACTTTTGGCCAACACTGTACCTCACTTTTATTACACTCTGTGCAATGGCTGAAGCCTACACCTGCTTACACAGATCCCAGCATGACATGTAACTGCATTTTACTCTTACCGTAATCATCTGACAAGAGGAAGAAAGCTGTGGGAAAAGGGGACAGGAGCTGGGAATAATACGTCTAATACCTCAGCAGTTCAGCAAGATGTCTGCCAGTCTCCCTTTCTCAGAAAGGAGGGGGGCGATCCCACATAGAATGTCCCTTTAAAGCGAACCTGTCACCCCCTCCAGGCATCTAAAAATACCATAGCCACCTTCTGCAGCACTAAGGCTGCATTCTGACAAGGTGTCTATAGCATTTACGCTCCCTTGATTCACTGAAATAAAGACTTTTGTAAGATCTGTTTCAAACCTGATCCAAGACCGGGAGGCGGGTTTTCAAGTGCCTGTCTCCCTCCTCTGTGGTGTCAGTCATCCCTCTCTGCTCTCTGTGTGCTGCCTCCAGGGCCATCTCCCTGCATTACAGAGCTTTGTCAGCTCTGCTACAACATAGAGCTGCTGGTATAGGAGACCCCACAGTAGTAAATCTAGCAGGAGGACCCTGAGCAGACAAAGCACTGCCTGCTACATAGCCCTTGAGCTGAGCAGTTTTCACTTTCAGTTTCTTGTAAACAGCAGCATTGCTCCTCAGCCTATGATCTAAAGCACAAACTCAACTCTGCTGCACTGCTGACAGCTCAAGGCTGCTATGTAGCAGGCAAGGCTTTCTCTGCTCAGGATCCTCCTGCTAGATTTACTACTGTGGGGTCTCCTATAACAGCAGCTCTATGTTGTAGCAGAGCTGACAAAGCTCTGTAATGCAGGGAGGTGGCCCTGGAGGAGGTGCACAGAGAGCAGAGAGGGATGACTGACACCACAGAGGAAGGAGACAGACACTTGTAAACCCGCCTCCCGGTCTTGGATCTGGTTTGAAACAGATTTTATATAAGTCTTTATTTCGGTGAATCAAGGGAGCGTAAATGCTATAGACACCTTCTCAGACTGCAGCCTTAGTGCTACAGAAGGTGGCTATGGTATTTTTAGATGTCTGGAGGGGGTGACAGGTTCGCTTTAAGAATGAGTCAATCTCTTTATGTATGGAGAAACCAGAACAGGATAAATGAGTATTTGGTGACCTCTAAGGGTAATAACTGGTATTACACTATACACATAAATGGACAGAACTTTGGTCGTTTTTTTGCCTGCGTTTTTTTTAAGCTCCCCTAGTAATCTCCAGCAATGTTCCCTCATACCGAGGCGAGAGGACCTAGGACTGCACCATATGACCATGTGACATCACCCGGTCACATGCTCAGGCCACAGGGTTCCAGAGACAGCGACACTGCAGCCTTCGGGAATGAGGGGTCATCGCTGGAGATCACCAGGGAGCACGGCGAGGTGAGTAAAAGTGTAGCAGAATAATGCAACAGCATTCACACACAAAAGGCTGCACTTTGTGAGGATCCATTCTTGGTGCAGTTTTTTGCACCAAAAATGGACCCTCACAAAACGCAGCTAAAATGCTGTATGTGAATGTAGCCTAAAGGTGAAATATTTGTTTGTACCCTGTTGGCCAGTAGAAAGAAAAAAAAAATGAAACATTTAGTTCTGTAGATGTGCGTGTACATTCTGGTGTCCTCCATTTGGTTGGAAGAAGAAAAGGTTTGACACAGTTTTAGCCAGTTGACAAAAAATAAAAATTTACTTACCTGAAATTTTCATTTCCTGGAGTCTGTAAGCAGCACAGTATGGGTTAAGCCCTTAATCCCTAGTCGGAACAGAAGATGTGTTAATTAGCAATACCAAATAATTAACCAAAGGTTAACCGAAGGTTATTACGGGTGCAATTGATAGAGGGCACTGAATGGACAATAAGACGCTGGAGCGAGAAGAAGGAAAAATACGTGTTGTGTGGTGTCTTCCTCCCCCTCCCCCCTTTAATAGGGGGCACAGGAGGTGTCATTTGGTTAATTATTTGGTATTGCTAATTAACATGTTATGTTGCGACTAGGGATTAAGGACTTAACCCACAGCGGTGACGTTGCGGGCCTGAGATTTAAATCGTGCCCGAGCTCTGCAGGCTGGAATGTCGCCCATTAGGGCGTAATAGAGCGGCGAGGCGGGGGTAGCGTGGCACAGGGGACCACCGCCTACCCGTCACAAACGCAGTGTGGAACGCCCCGCTGTCATGGATTTTGTGAGTTTGCTAACTACTTTATTCTACTCCTAGATTACTAAAATAGGTCAGATAGGGATGGCTTAGAAAGTATTGTAAGGCTGCAGGGACAGGTTAGGAAGGTTATTTTGGGTGACCGGTTCCCTTTAAGGTCCTGCTGCCATCGGATATGGATGCCCTGCATTGCGAGACACTTGGTGGGGAGGTGAGCTTTTTTTTTTTTTTTTTTATACCTTCCTTTCTGTAATTTCACATTATTATTTATTTATATAGCACCATTAATTCAATGGTGCTGTACATGAGAAGGGGTTACATACAGAATTATAGATATAGTTTACAGTAAACAAATTCGCAGTGACACAGCTACAGAGGGGAGAGGACCCTGCCCTTGCAGGCTTACATTCTACAGGATAATGGGGAGGAGACAGTAGGACAGGGGTGCAGCAGATCTGGTGGTGGAGAGGCGGCAGCTTTGGTGGTGGTGCGGCGGCAGCTCGGTCATTGCAGGCTGTAAGCATTCCTGAAGAGATGGGTTTTCAGGTTCTGTCTGAAGGATCCGAGCATTGTGGATAATCTGACGTTTTGGGGCGCAGAATTCCAGAGGATGGTGGATATTCGGGAGAAACCTTGGAGGTGGTTGTTTGAGGAACGGAATAGTGTGGAGGAGAGAAGAGGTCTTGGGAGGATCGAAGATAACGTGAGGTAAGATAGTGGGAGATTAGTTCAGAGATATAGGGAGGAGACAATTTATGGATGACTTTGTAGGTCAGTGTTAGTAGCTTGAACTGGATTCGTTGGGGAATTGGGAGCCAGTGGAGGGATTTGCAGAGGGGAGAGACAGGGGAGTAGCGAGGAGAGAAGTGGATTAGTTGGGCAGCAGAGTTGAGGACAGACTGGAGAAGTGCAAGAGTGTTAGCAGGGAGAGTACAGAGGAGAATGTTGCAGTAGTCAAGGCGGGAGATGATTAAGGTATGTACAAGAAATTTAGTAGATTGAGGGCTGAGGAAAGGATGGATTCTGGAAATATTCTTGAGCTGGAGACAACAGGAGGTGGTGAGAGTTTGGCTGTGTGGTTTGAAGGACCGGGCAGAGTCGAGAGTTACTCCAAGGCAGTGAATTTGAGGTGTGGGAGAGCGCATGATGCCATTTACCATAATAGATAGATCAGGTGGTTAAGATGAAAGATGATGAGTTTGGTTTTGTCTACGTTGAGTTTTAGGTAGCGAGAGGATAAGGAGGGGTATGGCTGACACACTCTGTGATTCTGGACAGCAGAGAGTTGACATCTGGGCCAGAGAGGTAGATCTGCGTGTCGTCAGCATACAGGTGGTACTGGAAGCCATGGGACTGTATGAGTTGTCCGAGGCCAAGGGTATAGATGGAGAAAAATAGGGGCACCAGGACAGAGCCTTGTGGGACAACAGAGTGCAGGATGAGGAGGTAGTGTGGGAGTGAGAAACGCTAAATGTGCAGTTGGAAAGGTATGAGGCAACCCAGGGCAGGGCAAGGTCTTTGATACCAAGGGAAGAAAGAATCTGAAGTAGGAGGGAGTGGTCGACTGTGTCAAAGGCAGAGGACAGGTCTAGAAGGAGGAGGATGGAGAATTGTCTGTTAGCTTTGGCTGTAAGTCGTTGGTAATTTTGGTTAGGGCAGTTGAGTGATGAGCCAGAAGCCTGATTGTAGATTGTCAAGGAGAGCGTTAGTTGAGAGGAAAGTTGAGCATGGACCTGTTGCTCAAGGAGTTTGGAAGCAAACGGGAGCAGCGATATGGGGCAGTAGCTCGTCCTAGCAGTTGGGTCAAGGTTTAACTTTTTGAGGATGGGCATGATGGTGGCATATTTTAAAGCTGAGGGGAAGGTCCCGGAAGATAGTGATAGAATGAAGAGGTGGGTTAGGGCTGGGATGAGCATGTTAGTGAGGTTGGGGAGGAGGTGGGAAGGGGTCAAGTGCAGACGTGGTGAGGTGTGATTTGGATAGCAGACAAGTAAGCTCTCCTTCAGTGATATTGGAGAGGGAGGTTATGAGGGAATGACAGAGGTCTGGTATATGGAGTGGTTGGGGTGGTGGATCAATAAAGGTTTGCCTTGTTTAGTCAATCTTATTTTGAAGTATGTGGCAAAGTCCTCAGCAGAGATGAGGGAGGTCGGAGGGGGAAGTGGTGGGCAGAGGAGAGTTAAAAGTGCTGAACAGTTGTTTGGGGTTGCAGGATAAGGAAGATATAAGGTTTGTGAAATAGGTCTGTTTAGCAGAGGTGAGGGCTGATTTGAAGGCTTTATTTGCGGATGATATTTTATTTTTGGAGTACCCTGGGGAAGCTTTGAGGAATGTAGTAGCACTAATTGAGGGATTTAGACGGATTTCGGGGTTGCAAATAAATTGGGATAAGTCGTGTGTTATGCCGGTAGATCAGTGATGGCGAACTCCAGGCCTCGAGTGCCACACACAGTCCAGGTTTTCAGGATTTCCATTGCATTTGACAGTTGGCAATCATATTACCAACTGTCAAACTCTACGGAAATCCTGAAAACCTGCACTGTGTGCGGCACTTGAGGCCTGGAGTTCGCCATCACTGCGGTAGATGGTGTGGGTGACCATGTCAAGGAAGTGGGGTATACACTAAATTAAAGGTGGTCCAGCAATTTAAATATCAAGGGATCAATATAGCTCTTCCGCTCGCGTTATTTGAGGAGCTCAATCTATGCCTGCTTCTACAAAGGCTGCACACTAAAATTAAGATGGGTTTAATAAGTTATATTTATTGGTGGTGGGCAGAGTGAATCTCCTCAAGATGATTGTGATGCTGCAACTGCTATATGTACTGCACAACTCCCCTGTATAGATCCCAATGAAGAGATTCCGTGGGATAAAATCATTATTTAGAGAATGAGTGTGGGAAAAGATGAGTCCCAGAAAAAAACAACAAATATTGCAGAGACCTAAAGATGGAGGGTTGGCACTTCGAAAACCCTGGTTATATTTCCTTTCTGCACAAAGCCAATACCTCAAGGGATGAGGGGATAGTCTGAGTAAGGGACAGATACCGGTATGCCTAGTGCACTTAATGAAGATTTTGCCACGGAGTATGGGACTGGAGGCAGGTCTCTTCAAGAAATGAGAATCACAATACCATACTATAAGTCTAATCCATAAAGTATGGCAGAAGATCACGCAGACTAGGGGGGGCAACTCATTTTACGAGGTTTTCACCTATCTGGGCTAACGTTTACTTTCAAAAGTTCTGCAATATGACGGGGTTTGGTGAATGGAAAGATGTGGGGATTACCCTGATTTATCAGTTGATCGAAAGAGGGAAGCTTAAATCATGCGAAATGTTACAGAACGAATTCCACTTCCCAAAGCTGGACCTCTTTCAATACAGACAGGTTCAGCACTGATTTCAAACCAAAGGCAGAAGAAGGCCTATGGAAGTACAAACAGATCTGATGCTAGATTTTATATTAAAAGAAAGTGGAACGAGAGGGGTGATATCTGAAGTGTATAGGGACTTGCTGTATGTTTTTCTGGGGGGACATCCTATAAAGACCAGGAGGAAATGGGTGATTGACCTGGGAGGGATAACCGATGATAGGTGGGCGTCTATTCTAAAATATATACCTAAGATATCCATGAGTGAGCCTGGGAGATTGTCACAGCTATATGTAATTCACAGTGTGTATAGAATCCCTGAGATGTTATTTAAGGAAGGACAACGGTCTAACTCGGATTACCCACGTAGCGCACAATCACAGGCGGATTTATTGCATATGCTTTGGCACTGTCCCAGATTGTCGTCCTTTTGGATAGTAGTACTGAATCGTATTGGGATGGTATATGGATGTGTTATACCTAGACAGCCACTGACATGTATATTAGGATATGTTGAGGAAATACAAACAGACGATAAAACCAAAATGGCTATTGCAAGATTGTTTATTGCCAATAAATTGATAGCAAAGTACTGTATTAGAGAGGAGCCCGTCCAGACGCAAATTCATTGCTCAAACGAATTATTATATTTTTGGTTGCCAGCCAGGTACAACTTGGCAGCTACGGACTGCCACCCACAGCTGACTTGTTCTACCTGGCTTTCAACCAAAAATACAGCGAAGCCCAACATTTTTCTTTTACTTATAAAACTAATTTGAGAAAAAACTATGTGGGGCTCCGCCATATTTTTGATCCAGCCAGGTACAACTAAGCAGCTGGGGGCTGGAATCCTCAGCATGGCGAGGCCCAAGCGTTCTGGGCCCTCCAAGCTGTGAATTGCAGCCTGCAGCCATTCCAGAACATGGCGCATTCATTGAAGCGCCTTTTTTGGCGGTGTACCCAGACTCTTCAAGTTGCCCTAGTGCCGGTGTCAAACTGGGTAATAAAGGGGTTAATGCCAGTTTTTTATTGGCAGCTGGCACTAAGCCCAAGATTCATAATGTCGGGCCAATGTTAGACCTGGCCATTAGGAATCTCTAGTAAACAGTAAAAAAAAATACACCACACAGAGAAAAATCTTTTTATTGGAAAACAAAACAAATACAAATTTAGACTCCATTTTTATTACTCCAAACCCTCTGACATAGTCCACAATGACGGTACCACAAAGTTTGATCACCCCTGCTAAATCCAGATACTGCAGCAAGGGATCAAGTGTCCACTTGTTGTAGTTTCTGGGGTCACAGTGATGGTGTACTGTATGGCAAAGATCTGCCATACCATGCACCATGACTTTGACCCCAGAGACTACAACAAGTGGACACTTGACCGCTTGTTGTAGTCTCTGGGGTCAGTCATGGCGCACTGTATGGCAATTATCTGCTGTACCGTGCACCATGACTCTGATCCCAGAGACTACAACAAGTGGACACTTGATCCCTTGCTGTACCAGATCCATAAAAGCATCCCTCCACCCTCGCAGACAAGCTTTCTCTTCATCTGCCCGTTCATCCACCCATGCAGGCAGGCTCTCTCAATCCACCCACTCATCCATCCACCCATGCAGGCTCTCTTTCCATACACCCATCCATAGTTGTACAGTCACAATTGCTGTAATTGGCTGTTGGAAGTTTCAACAGCCAATCACAGCTATTGCAGGCAGGGGGTGGCAAAGCCACCCCCCCGACATCACCTAAGGTCCTCACCTGCCTGTGGGTCTGGTGCCATTTCACTGACCTCAGTCACAGGAGCAGCAGGACCGCGATCCGGCCATGGATCGGCCAAAGGTCAGGGAGGCACCAACTTTTATGGCGCCTATGTGGCATCAAAGTTCGGCAACGGGTTAAATCTGTTAGTAAGGATCCCAAAAATAAGAATTTCACAGGTTTTCATAATTCCCATAACCAGCTGTAACCTCCAAATGAACAGACATCAAGGGCCAGATTCATAATTTGTGGGTTTCAGTTATTCTTTTCTGTCTTGTGATATTCTTTGCTGTTTGTTATGCCAAACTCATTCATTGATGTTTGTTATGCCAAACTCTTCTAAATAGTGGTTGTTTCATGAATTTTGCACAAAATAAGAAATGATCTAAATGTTTTACTTTACCCTTTTTTAGCTGTTTTTTTCCAAAGCAAAAAGTTACATTTTCTATTAAAATGCCACATGAAACAATTGCAAAAATTGTGTGACTTTTTAAAAAATCTAAATTTGATGAATCGGCCACAAGTCTATAAAACCAAAACCAAAACCATGCACACAATGACTAACATGAAAAATAACTAGGCAGGCACAGTAGACTTCTAAAAAGCACAAAATAAAATAGGCGTAAAACGCCAAAACCTACATTTAAGGGCCCTTTCACATCAGCGTTTTTTGAAATTCGCGGCAGATGCAGTGAAAAACCCGCATCTGCCGCGATTACCGCATAACGGCTGCACTTGCGGCGCGGTTGCGATAAACGCCATGCAAAGTATAGGCGTACTTGCGGCAGGTGCGGCAAGTGCGGTTTTGCACTTGCGGCAGGTGCGGCCGCGAAAAAAAACCGCGGTCAGCCGCGGCTTTTTTAGCGGCCGCACCTGCCGCAAGTGCAAAGCCGCACTTGCCGCACCTGCCGCAAGTACACCTATACTTTGCATGGTGTTTACCGCAACCGCGCCGCAAGTGCAGCCGGTATGCGGTAATCGCGGCAGATGCGGTTTTTTCACCGCATCTTCCGCGAATTTCAAAAAATGCTGATGTGAAAGGGCCCTAAAACAGGTGTGAACGCAGTAAAATTTGGGCTCCAAGTGTTGATTCCCCCCCCCCCTTGAAGAATTATCTGTTATGCACAGACAAATCGTCTCTTTCAGAGGAAGAGATAGGCTCATTGTAGCTGCTCTTTGCAGCTTATCACAGACTTATCATTGATCCTGAGAAAGGAACTAGCTCAGGTGCTCAGGGGTCCCCAATTCCAGGCTTCAAGGGTCGCCAACAGTGTGGGTTTTCAGGTTTTCCTTAGTATTGCACAGGAGTTTTGATAATTACCTGTGCAGATGATCACATTGGCACCTGTGCAATACTAGGGAAACCCTGAAAACCTGCACTGTTGGTGGCCCTCGAGGCCTGGAGTTGGGGACCTCTGAACTAGCCTATTATTAGTTCCATATTTTCAATTGCAAATTGGTTTTCTAAATTGGACAACTCCTTTTACCCCTTTACATGAATTTGGAGGGTATATTTACAGCAGATTGATTGTAGAGACACAGTTGTGTCTGTGCCAATACTGCCAGACCCAAGCATCACCTGGGACAAGGGAAACCTCCTGATCTTGATTGTGTAATCTCAGCAATACACATTAGATGGCTGTCAAAAGAACGATGCATCGGCCGATCATTCCACCAACAGGTATCTCAGGACATATTGGATTTTCTTTATTTTTTGTTAGCAAATCATTTTATATCTATAGCTTAGTTTACCTAATGCCACTCCAAGCTCTTGGTAACTGTCCCTTTGCCAATGCTTCTTTAATTTAGACATTGACATAGTTTATCTATAAAATCCTAAGCACAAACATTTCAGTCTTTTTATTCCTTGAAGTCCTTTAATGTGGTCCATTACAATCATTAGTGGTGTTACACATGATGAAAGTATTAGTCTACTTGTTTTTTTTTTTTTTCTCAGCAATTACCAGTTCTGTACCAAATGACTCACAAAGGAAATGAATGCACTCACCTCTTCTCAGAGCTGTCAGCGCTTATCTACAGCTTAAATGGCCCTCACAATGTCCATCTTGACTGTGTTTCTGTATGGGTCATTGCTCGCTTTCTTTCAAGCTCCTGTCAGTTGAAGGACAGGCAAAATCTGTTACTAAACATCAGATTATAGACCCCCATTAGAGTAACAAAACATAAATTGAACCATTCACCTACTGCGTATTCAGTAAGGACTTTTATTGAAGTCAAATCCTGTTTAAATCTGTATCCTATTTTATCCTATTGTAAAGTCCTATTTAATCCTGGGCTCCCTGCAATTTAAGAGCTTGTGAGTCAGATCAAAGGCCTAAAGAAAGTGCTCAATGCTGGTGTTCTTCACGTCCTTGACATTTGTATTAGCTAATTTTGACAGCAGGTTATCAATTTATTACGGTACTCTATGTATGATGCATGCATATCTTCAGTGGTATTTATCGTTTAACTTTTTTCCTTTTGTTTTCTTCCTGAATGAGTTTCTTTGAAAGTTAAATATATTTCGAAAGGCACTATTAACATGAAATTCTCAAGTAATGTCCATAACAACCTGTCCAATTCACACAAGCAAAGCAATCAAAACCATAAGGTGCCCATAAATTTTTACAGTTCATTTGATAATTAATGAATGAAAATGTGACACAGAGGCAAAGAGTTATTAAACATCAACTTTTACTGCAAAATTTATTTAACAGTAATACAATTTTTAGTATACAAAAGCCTTTGTTGTTGATGAAGCTTCACGACTCCTCCTGAATGAAGAAGTTTGTGGATTGCATTGCTTATTTGAGATTTTTGCCCCTTCTTTCTCACAAATACTCTTTAAATCCTAGAGATCCCATAGATCCTTCTATGACAGTGATGGCGAACCTTTCTGAGGTCGAGTGCCCAAACTGCAACCTAAAACAAAATTATTTATGGCGAAGTGCCAACACTATAATATAACCTAAATTACAGCAGAAGTGGTAATCACAAGCGCTGCACAGGAGGGAGAGCCAGCAGATGATAACTCTCTTCCCTGTACAGGGCTTGTAGTCCTGAAACACTGATGATCAATTCAATTATTTTAACAATTATTTGATTTTAAACTTACCTTTGCAGTCTTCTCTTCTCTTCGGCAGTGGTCAGACAGCTCATGTGTACTGCACATTGAAGCTGAGCCGCTGCCACTGCCCTTTCTAGACACAGCAGGTGGACTGATCTGTATGGAAAATATGCAGAATATTAGACAGATAGGAGATAGATTTTATCATGGAATACAAGCAGATTTCATACTGAAATCATGGTCCTCATCTTGTAGTAATATCTCCATCATGACCCTCTCCTTACAGTAATGTGTCCCATCCTGACCCTCTCCTTGTAGCTATGTGCTCCATCCTGACTCTCTCCGTGTAGTAATGTTTCCCATCCTGACCTTCCCATTGTAGTTATGTGCTCCATCTTGTCCTTCCCCTTCTAGCTATGTGCTCCATCCTGACCCTCTCCTTCTAGTTACTGGCTCCATCCAGATCCTCTCCTTGTAGTAATGTGCTCCATCCTGACCCTCTCCTTGTAGTAATGTGCTCCATTCTGATCGTCTCCTTCTAGTAATGCGTCCTATCCTGACCCTCTCATTCTAGTAATGTGTCCCATCCTGACCCTCTCCTTGTAGTTATGTGCTCCATCCTGACCACCTCCTTCTAGCTATGTTCTCCATCCTGATCCGCTCCTTCTAGCTTTTTGCTCCATTCTGATCCTCTCCTAGCTATATGATCCATCCTGACCCTCTCCTTGCAGTTGTGCTCCATCCTGACCCTCTCCTGGCAGTAATGTTCCTATCCTGACCCCCTTCTTGTAGTAATGTCTTCATCCTTATCCCCTTGTAGTATGCCCCATCCTTGTTCCCTTCGGTAATGTCCCATCCTTGTCCCCTTGTGGTAATGTCCCTATCCTGCCCCATCATGTAGTAATGCCCCATCCTGTTGTAATGCCCTATCCTTGTCCTCTTGCAGCAATATTCCCCATCCTGCAGTAATGCCCTATCCTTCTCCCCTTGTAGTAATATGCCCCATCCAGCAGTAATGTGCCCCATCCTTGTCCCTTGGTATTATTGCACCACCCTTGTCCCCATCACATAGTAATATGCCCCAACTTGCCCCCTGGTAGTATTGCCCTATTCTTGCCTCCATTACATAGTAATCTGCCCCATCCTTGTCCTCATCACATAATAATATGCCCCATCACATAATATGTCCCATAAACCCATCACATAATAATATGCCCCATCCTGCCATCACATAACAATATGCCCCATCCTGCCCCCTGTTAGTATTGCCCCATCCTGCCCCATCACATAACAATATGCCCCATCCTGCCCCATGACATAATAATATGCCCCATCCTGCCCCCTATTAGTATTGCCCCATCCATCCATCATCCTCTTCGTATTGCCCCATCCATCCATTCCTCCTCCTAGTATTGCCCCATCATCCATCCATCATCCATCCATCCATCCATCCATCTATCCTCCTCTTAGTATTGCCCCATCCATCCATCCTCCTCTTAGTATTGCCCCATCATCCATCCTCCTCCTCCAGGTATTGCCCCATCCTCCTCCTCCTTGTATTGCCCCATCCTCCTCCTCCTAGTATTGCCCCATCATCCTCCTCCTCCAGGTATTGCCCATTCATCCTCCTCCTCCAGGTATTGCCCACCATCATTCCTCATCCCTCCAGGTATTGCCCCATCATCCTCCTCCTGGTATTGCCCCATCATCCTCCTCCTAGTATTGCCCCATCATCCTCCTCCTAGTATTGCCCCATCATCCTCCTCCTTGTATTGCCCCATCATCCTCCTCCTCCAGGTATTGTCCCCATCATCCTCCTCCTCCAGGTATTGCCCCATCATCCTCCTCCTAGTATTGCCCCATCATCCTCCTCCTTGTATTGCCCATCATCTATATCCCCTCCTCCTCCACAGGTATTGCCCCCATCTCCTCCTCCTCCAGGTATTGCCCCATCATCCTCCTCCTCCAGGTATTGCCCTCATCATCCTCCTCCTTGTATGGCCCCATCATCCTCCTCCTCTAGGTATTGCCCCATCATCCTCCTCCTCCTAGTATTGCCCCATCATCCCCCTCCTCCAGGTATTGCCCCATCATCCTCCTCCTCCTCCTAGTATTGCGCCATCATCCTCCTTCTCCTTGTATTGCCCCATCATCCTTCTCTTGTATGGCCCCATCATCCTCCTCCTCTAGGTATTGCCCCATCATCCTCCTCCTCCAGGTATTGCCCCATCATCCTCCTTCTTGTATGGCCCCATCCTCCTCCTCCTCTAGGTATTGCCCCATCATCCTCCTTCTTGTATTGCCCCATCATCCTCCTTCTTGTATGGCCCCATCCTCCTCCTCCTCTAGGTATTGCCCCATCATCCTCCTCCTCAGGTATTGTCCCATCATCATCCTCCTTGTATGGCCCCATCCTCCTCCTCCTCTAGGTATTGCCCCATCCTCCTCCTTCTTGTATTGCCCCATCCTGGCTGCTGGTAAAAAAAAAAAAAAACTTTCATACTCACCTTTCTTCACCGCTGCTGCAGCTTGCATCCTGTCTCCAGCGCTGAGGGCGGTCACGTGATGCCGGGCGCGTCACGTGACCGCTGTCGCATGACGCTGGCCGGGAGGGCGGGCCTAGAAGTGTGTGAGAGAGGAGAAATGTCTCCTCTGCTCAGGAACAGCTTTGATCTGCCGGCGGCGCGGCGCACGCCGGCAGATCAAAGCTGCAGTATAGTGGCGAGGCCGCGTGCCAGCGGAGGCGGCTCTGCGTGCCACAGGTTCGCCATCACTGTTCTATGAAGACTGAGCTTTAGTTACTTCCATACATTTTCTATTGCATTCGGTTGAGATGATTGGTTGGGTCACTAGCAGCTTTTAATTTCTCTGAAATCTATTGAGAGTTCCTTGGTTGTGTGTTTGCGATCATTGTCTTACTGAACTATCCACCTTGTTTCATTTTCATCAAGAAGATGGCAGCAGATTTTTATCAAGAATGTTTCAGTATATTTGTCCATTCATCCTTTTAATTATAGGAGGTTTGCCAGTGCCGTATGCTGAAAAATAGCCACACACCATGATGTTCCCACCTTCAAACTTCATTGTTTGTATGGTGTTTTAGTATTGATTAAACTTTTGGCCTCCAAACATGTGTATATGATGGCAGCCAGAGCGTTTAATTTTGGTCTCACCTTACCAGACTATATTCTCCCAGTATTTCACAGGCTTGTCTAAATGTTAAGTAAATTTTAAACATGATTGATCAGGCTTTTTGTTTATCAACGGAGTCTTGCGTGGAGTGTGACATACAGGAGCATGCTTACAGGCAATGGAGATTGAAACATTTATACCTGCTGATACCAAGTCTTGTTGTAGCTCTCCACAGGTGGATATTGGCACTTGGCCATCTTTTTTGATAATTCTTTTCACACCTCCTCTTTCTGAAATCTTTAGGGTGGGGGCGACAACTGGTTGTGGTCGCTTTATGGTGAATTTGTTTTTTCCACTTCCAGATTTGCCCCCCCCCCCCCCCAACAGTGCTCACTGTAGCCTTCAGTAGTTTAGAAATTTTGCTTTAACCAATGTAAACCAGTATGTTTTGCAATAATAAGGTCTTGAGAAAGCTCATGAGTTTTGGCATCTTGGCATTGAGACACCTTTTTATAGGTCATCAGTTGAACCACCTGATATTATTTTTCACTAAGTGGTAGGATAGCTTTCTAATTACTGATAGATTTCAACTGGTGTCATGACTTTCCATGGCTTTTTTTCACCTCTTTCTTCACATGTTCAATACTTTTTCCCTGTGTAATGTCGTATTACACATAATTTATAGACATCCATGGTTTGATTTCATATGTGTGGTTTGGATGGGCTGTCTCTGAAATCGGGTGGCAAATTTGGGAAATTCATTGCAATAGCGCCTTTAGAAATGCTTTTACTTTGAAAATTGTTGATGTTTTCAATACTTATTTCACCCGGTGTGTGTACATACAATAATATTTATTTACATCATATATAATGTTTCCACCACTTATGTAATATATACAGTGGGGACAGAATTATCTAGTCAGCCACCAATTGTGCAAAATTGTGCAAGTTCTCCACTTGATGGGGTCGGCCTGTAATTGACATCATAGGTGACCTCAACTATGAGAGACAAAATGAGAAAGCAAATCCTGAAAATCACATTGTCTGATTTGGAAATATTCTTTTGGTGGAAAATAAGTATTTGGTCAATAACAAAAGTTCATCTCAATACTTTATATATCCTTTGTTGGCAATGACGGAGGTCAAACGTTTTCTGTAAGACTTCACAAGGTTGGCACACATTGTTGTTGCTATGTTGGCCCATTCCTCATGCAGATCTCATCTAGAGCAGTGATGTTTTGGGGCTGGCGCTGGAAAACACCGACTTTCAACTCACTCAAAGGATTTCTATAGTGTTTAAATCTGGAGACTGGCTAGGCTACTCCAGGACCTTGAAATGCGTCTTACGAAGCTATTCCTTTGTTGCCCTGGTGGTGTGCTTGGGATCATTGTCATGCTGAAAGACCCAGCCACAGTTATCTTTAATGCCCTTGCTGATAGGAGGTTTGAACTCAAAATGTCACGATACATGGCCCCATTCATTCTTTCATGTACACGGATCAGTTGTCCTGGTGCCTTGGCAGAGAAACAGCCCCAAAGCATGATGTTGCCACCCCCATGCTTCACAGTAGGTATGGTGTTCTTTGGATGCAACTTGGCATTCTTACTCCTCTAAACACAACGAGTTGTGATTCTACCAAACACTTCTACTTTTGTTTAATTTGATCATTTGACATTCTCTCAATACTCTTCTGGATCATACACATGCTCTCTAGCAAACTTCAGGTGGGACCGGATATGCAATGGCTTAAGCAGGGGGACACATCTGGCACTGCAGGATTTGAGTCCCTGGTGGCATAATGTGTTACTGATGGTAGCCTGTGTAACATTGGTCCCAGCTCTGTAGGTTATTCACGAAGGTCCCCCTGTGTGGTTCTGAGATTTTTTCTCACTGTTCTTGAGATCATTTTAACCCCATAGGGTGAGATCTTGCATAGATCCCCAGAACAAGGAAGATTATCAGTTGTCTTGTATGTCTTCCATTTTCTATTTATTGCTCCCACAGTTGATTTCTTTCACACCAAGCTGCTTGCTTATTGCAGATTCAGTCTTCCAGCTGGTGCAGAGCTACAATTTTGTTTCTAGTGTCCTTCAACAGCTCTTTCGTCTTCACCATAGTGGAGTTTGGAGTGTAACTGTTTGAGGTTGCGGACAGGTGTCTTTTCTACTGAGTTCAAACAGATGCCAGTACTACAGGTAATGAGTGGAGGACAGAAGAGCCTCTTAAAGAAGAGGTTACAGGTCTGTGAGAGCCAGAAATCTTGCTTGTTTGTAGGTGACCAAATACTTATTTTCCACCAAAATTTGAACAAAACTTTCTTTCCAAATCAGACAATGTGATTTTCAGGATTTGTTTTCTCATTTTGTCTATCATAAGTGAGGTCTACCTATGATGTAAATTATAGGCCTTGCCATCTTTTTAAGTGGGAGAAGTTGCTTAGTCAACCACCAATTGTACAACTTCTCCCACTTAAGGCCCAGTTAAGCACACAGATTGTGCAGAGATTGTTCGCAGATCTCTGGTTGCAGTGAAATCCTGGACACATTGTTACATTTGTACATGGCCACCAAATGGAACAATGTGTCCATGATTTCACTGCAACCAGAGATCTGCGAACAATCTCTGCACAATTATCTGAGTGCTTTTTTGTGCCGGCCTGGATGTCGACCAACCAAACTAGTTCCGAAAGGATCACAAATGTGTTTCTTGGCGACGATTGAAGGCCGCTTTGATTGCGTTGGGGAGAGAAGTACTCTTACCTCCTGTAGCATCCGAAATCAGCTTGTCTAATTAAAAAGTATGTGTACCTCCTAACGACACCAAGCAAAAACTGGTGAGGCAAGTGCCTGCTCCGGGGGTGTATAATGCAGAGGAGGAGCCACTGTGCATCTTTTCCAGATCTTGCTTAGTGTCGCCTCTTAGTGAAAAGTAGCATAACACCCACGGTCCTGTGTCCCCCAATGAGGCGAGGGGAGATATAAAGTTGGATCCAAAATGGCTGACTTCAAAATGGCCGCCTTGGTCACCACCCATCTCGAAGGTTTTCACCCTCCCATATACTAATGTGCCACAAACAGGAAGTTGATATCACCAACGATTTCCATTTCATTTAGATGCATCCATATAAATGGCCCACCCTGTAGTTTTCCAAAGAGTTATTTTTTCCTTTATTTATAATTAGCTTATTTATTTCTACAAAATATAATGGAGAGGTACAATGTAATCTAAGGACACCACTAAGAAGTAGTCAATGCCATCTTTTATGAAACCATTTACCTCAGGAACAATGAATTCTGTCCAGATGTTCGGACAAATCTAATAAATGTTTTCTCCCTGACAATTAAGGCTGAGCTAACAGATTGAGAATGCATTAATTAAATAAATCTGACATCACACTTTTACTTAATGAAAACAATCAGGGGGACTGCTATGGTAAGGTTAATGTACCGTAGTAACATTTGATTATTAGTATGGCAGATTTATATATTACATACAGTGGCATGTGAATATTTGGGCACCCCTGGTCAAAATTACTGTTATCAGACATTGTAGGGAAAGTGCTGACAAAAATATGCAGCACTCCACAGGAATAATGTGCAGTATACAAAATAACTTTATTCAGACATATAAACACACATAATTTAAAACATATTTAAAAACAATGCAAAGTGCAAAAATAAACACAGAATAACCATGCAATATAATAGGGGTGGGGGCCCCTGCAGGTATACAAAGCAATAAGCCCAGGTCCATGCATGCAGTTATTAAATCCTAAATGGCACACATAGCATGTTATAAACCCTAGGTAGTGTCACGAATCTGAATCCCTGCCTTTGGATGTGCAATCCTAAATCAAACTGTGAGATATCCCAAAAATATATAACAATGGTAAAACAGTACAAAAAGGAACACAGTGAGGAATTACAGGATTATACAGTGCCAATATATAGAGGAGACATGCAGAGCCTTGAATGCAGGCAAACACCCTAATAATGTGATACTCACTGCTGCTGATTGACTAATAACCAATGTAACCTCACCCCTCACAAAGGAAAATCCGGTCAGGAAAGATACCACCAGAGAACGATCGCAGGCTCCCCAGAAATCGAATACAAACTGGCAATCCCACTCTCGACAGTCTAAACCTAAGGGATCTAGATCTCACAGCTTTTCCTCCTCATGACTTCTTGACCCCGGAAGACACCTCGCAATAGGGGGCGACTTTCCCGCTATCATCAAGTCTGGCTCGCTGTTAAAGACAGGTGGGTCAGAGAACTGGTGTCTTCCGGTTACAATATAGAGTCCGTTTCCCGATCACCCAATTGTTTTTGTCCGTCCGTCCCCCCAAAACCGCCATCCAAAGCTCGCACCTTTTATCAGGCCATCGACTCTTTTACAAAGAAGGAGTCATTGTCCCAGTCCCTCAAGATTAATCCTTTCAAGGATTCTACTCGACCCTGTTTGTTGTCCCCAAAAAGGGAGGTACAGTCCGACCTATATTGGACTTGAAAGAGCTAAACAAATTCGTTTGAGGTCATCATTTTCGCATGGAGTCTCTCTTGCTCCATAACACCATCCATGGAGGAAGGAGAATTCCTTGCCTCCATAGATATTCAGGATGTGTATTTACACATCCAATCTCTCGGGCACATCAAAAGTTCCTCTGGTTCGCAATCAACCAGAATCACTATCAGTTTGTGGCCCTCCCGTTTGGACTCGCCACAGCCCCCAGAGTTTTCTCCAAGGTCATGGCAGCGGTCATAACCATTCTCCACTCAAGAGGAGTAGTCATTTTTCCATGTTTGGACTGACTTACTCATCAATGGCCCCTACCTTCAAGGGCTGCAAACAAAGCGTTCTTATCACAGTAGACACGTTACGTCGTCTAGGCTGGTTGGTCAATCTACAAAAATCTTCGCCAGTCCCGAGCCAGACTCTGACCTTTCTGGGGATGCTGTTCAATACCTCCCGAGGAATGATAATTCTCCCTCAAGACAGGTCACGTGCTCTCTGCCAGGAATCCGGACCCTCCTTCACCCGTCACCTCATTCTCTCGGTTTGCCATGAGAGTCCTAGGCAGGATGGTCGCGACAATGGAAGCAGTTCCCTTTGCCCAACTACATCTCAGACCTCTTCAGCTGGCTCTGCTCACCTCCTGGGACAATAGCCCTTTCTCCCTGGACAGGACATTCCGTCTGTCAACTGCAACCAAATGGTCTCTCCACTGGTGGCTCCGACTGTCCTCCCTCTCACAAGGAAATCCTTTCTTCCAGCTCATTGGCAGGTCATGACCACTGATGCAAGCCTGACAGGATGGGGTGTGATGTACCGTCACCCAGGGGCGTATCTAGGGGGGTGCAGCCGGATCCTTTGCCCCGGGCGCAACTCAGAGGGGGGTGCCTGCGGCCCCCCCCCCCCCCGCTCGTCAACCAAGGCTGCAGGGGCTGAAGGCTGACAGCACCCCCCCTGCTCCGCACCTAAGGCTGCAGCCCCCCCCCCCTCCTCCTCCTACTCTGGGGGGACGCCGAAATAGATCTTTGCCCCGGGAGCCATGAAACCTAGTTACACCGCTGCCGTCACCACAGAGCCCAGGGAAAATGGTCTCCATCAGAATCCATCATGCCCATCACCTTCTGGAGATTTGGGCCATCTTTCTGGCGTTACAAGCATTCCATCGGTTTCTAACAAGTTGTCACATCAGGACACAGTCGGACAATGCCACGGCAGTGGCATATGTCAACCATCAAGGAAGACCTCGCAGCATACAAGCAATGCACAAGGTAGAACACATTCTCCGTTGGGCAGAATCAACAGGATCGGTGCTGTCAGCAGTACACATACCGGGAGTAGACAATGGGAAGCGGACTTCCTCAGCCGTCAAGACATAGATCCAGGAGAATGGTCCCTGCATCCGGACGTGTTTCAACCGGATAAGGTGGTACTTTGTCCAGTACCGTCCTTTCTTCTTGTTCGGGCACTTCGTATATACGTGTCCAGAACAGCACCCTTCCGGAGGTCTGAATCTCTCTTCGTCCTCCGGAAGGCCACCGCAGAGGCATGCCTGCATCGAAGGCCACTCTTAGGAAGCTTACCAACTGAACAGTCTGACAATTCCAGCAGGTATAAAGGCACACTCTACTCGTGCGGTAGGGGCATCCTGGGCCATTCGACACCAGGCATCGGCACAACAGGTGTGTAAGGCAGCCACTTGGTACAGCCTGCACACATTTGCAAAACACTACAGTGTTCATACCCAATCTTCGGCAGATGCGAGTCTGGGTAGACGCAGTAGCCCACCTGTAGGGTGGCTGTTTTCTGAAAATCTCTATCAGTATTTTTTCCCACCCAGGGACTGCTTTGGGATGTCCCACAGTCCTGTGTCCCCCAATGAGGCAAAGGAGAAAAGGAGATTTTTGTGTACTCACCTAAAATCCTTTTTTCTTAGCCTCTACTTGGGGGACACAGAACCCTTCCTGTTGCCCAGCTTCAGGCCTTTTTAGTACGTGTTATTGTTCTTGAGTTCTTACATGG
Organism: Allobates femoralis; assembly: GCA_033576535.1. NCBI lineage: Eukaryota > Metazoa > Chordata > Amphibia > Anura > Aromobatidae > Allobates > Allobates femoralis. The sequence goes on from JARQOC010000012.1 coordinate 36,546,465, forward strand.
TTGCCTTCTTACAGGCTTTTTTGTTCATTGTTTACTTCTCCTACTGCTTTAAGCACAAAACTGGTGATGCAAGTGCCTACTGCAGGGGTGTATACTGAAGAGGAGGAGCCGCTGTGCATCTTTTTCAGATCTTGCTTCGTGTCCCTCCTAGTGGACAGCAGCATAACACCCACGGTCCTGTGTCCACCAATTAGAGGCTAAAGAAAAGGTTTTTATGGTGAGTACACAAAAATCTCCTCCTTTTTTTTCCATGGGAAGAGGTCATGTAACACATCAAACGTACTGAGAAATTCATAAGAAAAACAATGGAGTGCTTGGTTTTAATGTAACTTTATTCTTTCATGAGTTATTTACAAGATTATGATCCACTTATAAAATGTGTTCAAAGTGCTGCCCATTGTGTTGGATTGTGAATGCAACCCTGTTCTCCCACTCTGGACACATTAATAGCCACACCGCAGAAGAAATGCTAGCACAGGCTTCCAGTATCCGTTGTTTCAGATGCTGCACATCTCGTATCTTCACAGCATAGACAATTGTCTTAGATGAGGGATGAGGCAAACTTTTTGTGAATGGTGAAGTTAAGAAACAAAACCACCGCTATTGGTCTGACACTTACCCACAGTGGATAGATCCCTCCAAAACTGTTGGAACACAAAAATTGATGGTATGGTTGGTATATGGGATACAAAGGTAGTGGGGCAATTCTTCATCAATGGAAACCTCAATGCCACTGGATATCTGAAATTGCTACATGATTCAGACATCCAGTGGCATTGAGGTTCCATTGATGAAGAATGGCCCACTATCTTATAATAAACTTCTTTGTTTTTCACTTGATACAGTTGTGCACCTCTTTTATAGAAGTGCTTTCTCTTTTTTCTGATTATAGCTTGATGTATTTCTGTGATGCTGCACCTGTGCTATACAACTCTTACTGGCCACTGCACCCGTCTGACTGACTTGTTTCACTAAAGTAGCCGACGATCCTTTTGTTATGGTCGAAATTGGGCTAATTTGGACACCTATGAAGTGATATGTGCAATTTGTGTGTATGCAAGAAGTTATCCTAAGGCTGTGTTCACATGTAGCATTTTTGCAGCATTTTTTTTTCTGCAGCCAAAACCAGCTCTCATGATCGTGAAAAACACTGTGTTCAAAAAGCAAGTTTTGAGGTGTTCTCGGACGTTTATTTTGCGTTGTTATTAGGGTGCTGATTACTTGTGTGCTTTGTCTATAGTACACATTAAAGTTAGGTAGTTTTATTGAGCAAAAATGCTGCAAAATTGTGTCTTGCATTTCTTGCAGTGTTTTTTTTTCACTATCCCTTTGCGTAAAAAAATGCAGTTCTCATTGTCGGGCAAAAAAAAAAAAAATCTGCGTCAAATTTCTGAAATCTCATAGCTTTTGCTGTAGCTGTAAAAAGCAGCATTTAATTTGCATAAAATAATGCTGCAAAAGAAAAAAAAACTGCATGTGAACAGAGCCTGAGGGCTGTGGTCTACACAGTGGAGCTCCTGGCTACAACTGGTGAGGAAACAATGTATCAGAATACCTTAGGCTACAGCACAGGTCTAAGGCTGGGTTCACACATAGCGTATTTCGCCTTTTACGCACCGCTATTATTGCGGATGCGCAAATGCAGTGAAACGCATTAATGTTAGCTGTCCCAGGCATGTCAATGCATTTCACGGTTTCCAATTCACATGCTGAGCTTTTTACGCATCCGCTTTTGGGCTGAAAAGCGGATGTGTAAAAAGAATGAACATGTCAATTTTTTTGCGCTTTTTACAAACCTTGCCGCTCCACGGAGATCTCTCTTCATCTCGACACTGTAGGATCTGTGCAGGACCTTAGCACCATGTGACAGCGAGTTGTCACCCGTCACATAGTGCTGCAGGGTCCTAGAGGCTGTGATCGCTGCAACCCAGGGGGATGAGGAGAGATCACGGGCCGTCACCGGGAAAACATGGTGAGGTAAGTAAAAGCGCAGGAAGAAAAGCGAAGTGGCGTTCACACACAGAACTCTGCGTTCTGTGTGGAACCGTTCTTGGTGCAGTTCTGCACCAAAAATGGATCCTCACATAATGCAGCAAATAAGCTGTATGTGAATGTAGCCGAAGGGTGGTTTAACACTAGTGTTGCGTACTGATCAGGACAAAATTGCATGCATCTGCAGCATTTTTTTGCCTGATCAGCTACAGGATCAGGCAAAAATGCTCCGGTTGTATTAGTTTTGCATGCGTTCTTGCCCAAATTCGTCTCTGCAGTTTACTATAGAAGGGTGCGCTTACTTTACATGTTCAATCCCATGCTGTTAAAATAATAGAGAGAGAGATAGAAAATCATATACCGTACATAAATAAATAGATAGGATAGATGCTAAAAAAGCTATATTGGGTTTACCAGTCTCCCGCTGCTGCTTCCGGGGCCACCCATATTTACTGTATTGACCGGCAACAGCCAATCACAGATGACAATGAACCACAGAAATTGTACTCAGTACCCTAATAACTAACTGGGACAAGACCCGTTTGTTTCCATGCAAAAAATATAAATGTTTATTACATGTAACTGCACAAAAACAGATAGATCTGATCCATGTACAATTATAAAAATGGTCAGACCAGGCAATGAGGAGAGACACAGTAGATGCAGAGTCAACCATGTCAATCAAATGGTCAATTAACAGAAGTGGCAAAATATCACATAACAATAAATTAATGTCACTTGGGGCCAGCAGGGTATAATGCGGCAGTGTTACTTATTACAAATCAATGGCAATTGCATACATTATTCATCCTCATATAATAATATAATAATAATGGGTAATAATGGGTTAATACCAGCTTTGCATTGCCAGCTGGTATTAAGCCCTAAGATTCTTAATGTCAGGCCAAGTTAGACCTGACCATTAAGAATAAAATAAATAAATGGCTAAAAAAGACACCACACAGAGAAATTATTTCATTATAAATAAAAAAACAGAGACACTTAGTGACCTCCATCTTTATTACCCCATCCCCACTCTCGTACTCCTCCACTATCCTCGTTTTCTCTCTTTTTGGACACATGCAGTTGTGCTACATCAGAGACCGCGGGAAGGAAAAATACATCTGCTCTCCATGGTGTCTGCTCACAGAATGACAGCGCTGAGACCTGCGGTATAGTAAGCGGAGAGGTCACCGTATCCAGGGCCACAGCATCCATTGGAAAAGGTGAGCCTGTTGCTCAGGCGGCAAGGAGGCAGGAGAGGGGCAATGCTGCATGGTGGCGGCGCCCTACACAGAGCGGCTTCCTGTCTGCTGTCCGACGCTTATGCACAGAATGGCGCTCCACCGGCAATGATAGCACCCACAACCCCCCTCCCCCCCGCTCTCACTCCTCGCGCGGACTGACAGCACCACCCAATTTCCCCCGCTCCTAGGCTCAGGTGGCAGGGAGCCTTGGTTCATCCCTGATTGTATCCATAGTAATGGTGTCTATGAGTGAACTCAGTCACTCTTGGCTTACCCACCACTATCCCCCAGCTCCTGAATGACCCACGGAATGGTGGCTGGGTAAGCCGGGAGTAACTGAGTTCATGCGAGGACACTATTACCATAGCAATTACTATTAGCAGTTACTATGGCAATGGTGACCTCACCGCTTACTATACCGCAGGTCTCAGCGCTGTATTCTGTCATCAGAGACCACAGGGAGCAGATGTGTTTTTGCTTCCCGCGGTCTCTGATGTAGCAGATTCTGCGTGTGTCCAGGAAGAAAGAAGACTAGGATTGTGGAGGGGTGCGAAGGTAGTAAGGTGGTAATAAGGATGGGGTCACGAAGTGTCTGTTTTTTCTTTATAATAAAATGATTTTTCTCCGTGTTGTCTTTTTTAACCCTTTATTTAAAAATTGTTAATGGCCTAGCCTAACTTGGCCTGACATTAAGAATCTTAATGTTTAATACCAGTTGGCAATACATAGCTGGTATTAACCCCTTATTATCCAGCGTGCATCTGCTACGAGGTCTCTGGAAGAGCCTGGTAAAGCGCCTGGAAATGATGTTACGATGAATGCGCCATTTTCAAGGGCAGCTGGAGGTGCTATTCTTTAGCATTGGGGGAGCCCTAAAACAATGGGCCCTCACCTCGTTGAGAATACCAGCCCTCAGTTGCCTAGTTTTTTCTTGGCTGGCAATTAAAAATAGAGCGGAGCCCACACGCTGAGGGTGGCAGCTCACAGAGGTCCGCTTTCTCTGGGCTAGAACGAAAAATAATAAATAATGCGAAGCAACCAAGCATAATTTCTGTCCAGATTGAGGAAATGCGGTCTGACTTCAACAGCCAATGACAGAGGTTCTCACAAAGTTTGAGCATCTGTGATTGGCTGTTGCCGGTCAATGCACTAAATATTGCTTCAACTAATAGCGGCCGGAAGAGCACAGGACTGGTGAGCCTGGTCTATCTATTACATTCACAGATGTCGGTATCACCCATGGCGATGTTCTGAATACGTAAGTTATATTCTTGCATCTGAGGTACAAGGCTTTGCATTGTAATAGATGGTGGAATTATATTCAGAACTCGCCATTGGAGTGCTGCTGAATTTGTAGTACAGTGAGGGCCGAATATTTGGACATGACACAATTCGCGAGTTGGGTCTGCATCCCCACATTGGATTTGAATACCTACAACAGATCAAGTGCAGATGTAACGTTAATTGAAGGGTGAACAAATATCGATAGAAATGTGGATTGTACATATTTCTTACAACACTCCACATTTTGAGGAGTCAAAAGTAATGACATTAACATAACCAGAAAATAAAATAATTTTATTTTCAAATTTGTTGCGAATCTTGGGGTAATCACTGCCTTAAGTCTGGAACCATGACATCACCAACGCTGGTTTCTCTAGTCTTATGCTTTGCCAGCCTTTACAGCCGCATGCCTAGAGTCTGCTTGTGTGGTCTTTCCGTCTTAGTCTGGATTTCAGAAGTGAAATGCATCTCAATTGGGTTAAGATCTGGTGATTGACTTGCCATTGCAGATGTTCCACTTTTGCACTCATGAACTCCTGGGTAGCTTTGGCTGTATGCTTGGGTCATTGTCCATCTGTACTTGAAGCGCGCCAATCAACTTTGCAGATTGGTGAATCTGGGCTGAAAGTTATTCCCGTCACTCAGAATTCAATCCGCTCTCTGTCTGCTGTTATGTCATCATAAACCAAGTGACCCAGTGCCTTTAAGCCATGCATGTCCATGCCATCACGTTGCCTCCACCATGTTTTACAGAGGATGTGGTGTGCCTTGGATCATGTGCCGTTCCCTTTCTTCTCCAAACTTTTTTCTTCCCATCATTCTGGTACAGGTTGATCTTTGTCTCATCTGTCCATAGAATACTTTTCCAGAACTGAGCTGGCTTCTTGAGGTGTTTTTCAGCAAATTTAACTCTGGCCTGTCTATTTTTGGAATTGATGAATGGTTTGCATCTAGATGTGAACCCTTTGTATTTACTGTCATGGAGTCTTCTCTTTACTGTTGACTTAGAGACAGATACACCTACTTCACTGAGAGTGTTCTGGACTTCAGTTGATGTTGTGAACGGGTTCTTCTTCACCAAATAAAGTATGCGGAGATCATCCACCACTGTTGTCATCCGTGGACGCCCAGGCCTTTTACAGTTCCCAAGCTCACCAGTCAATTCCTTTTTTCTCAGAATGTACCCAACTGTTGATTTTGCTACTCCAAGCATGTCTGCTATCTCTCTGATGGATTTTTTCTTTTTTTTCAGCCTCAGGATGTTCTGTTTCACCTCAACTGAGAGTTCCTTTGACCGCATGTTGTCTGGTCACAGCAACAGCTTCCAAATGCAAAACCACACACCTGGAATCCACCCCTGACCTTTTAGCTACTTCATTGATTGCAGGTTAACGAGGGAGACTCCTTCAGAGTTAATTGCAGCCCTTAGAGTCCATTGTCCAATTACTTTTGGTCCCTTGAAAAAGAGGAGGCTATGCATTACAGAGCTATGATTCCTAAACCCTTTCTCCGATTTGGATGTGGAAACTCTCATATTGCAGCTGGGAGTGTGCACTTTCAGCCCATATTATATATATAATTGTATTTCTGAACATGTTTTTGTAAACAGCTAAAATAACAAAACTTGTGTCACTGTCCAAATATTTCTGGCCCTAACTGTATATTACAACATTTAAAGGACTGTTTGGATCGCTTTGCACCCGGGATAGCCAGCTAGCAGTGCTGCTCCTATTTTTTGCACATCTATCTATCTATCTATCTATCTATCTATCTATCTGTCTGTCTGTCTGTCTGTCTGTCTGTCTGTCTGTCTGTCTGTCTCTCTGTCTGTCTGTCTCTCTGTCTGTCTGTCTCTCTGTCTGTCTGTCTCTCTGTCTGTCTGTTCTCTCTGTCTGTCTGTCTCTCTGTCTCTCTGTCTGTCTATCTCTCTGTCTGTCTGTCTATACTTTGGGCATGCTCTTAGTAAAATCCTGATTCGGCTTGGCTGCAATCAGTCATTGATATCATTGTGTAGTTTTTACACATTGAGCCGCATCAGGATTTTGGCTGCCAAATCTTCTACCGCAAAAACGTTACATTCTGCTGCTGTGCGGCACATTAAAACGCTGCACTCATCTGCTTTCGTCGAAAACCTGATGCCACCTGATGTTCCTATATCCCCATTTTAAGTATAGGGATCCATCCCTGATCAGGATGCCTCAGGATTTCGACGGATACTGATGCAAGACAGCAAAATGCCAGTGTGAAACCCCACTAAGGGTGCCTTCACATTTGCGTATGTGAACGCAGCGTATGCTGCGTTCCTATATGCAGTCAAACGCATGCGCACTGCGTTCCTATGTTTAACATAGGCGATTAGTGCCTGCGTTTGCCAGCGTTTGGCTGCTTCGGGTGCGGATGTGGCAAGATATCGCTCCCTCCAGGGTCAGACCGAACACCAACGAGACGCAGCATTCATTTATTGTGCGCTCGGGACCTGGAAAATCAGCAAGTTTCCCAGCGAACTAAAAATGCATTGGCGTCAATGGGTCCACATGATTGTTTCTGCTGCGCTTGACAGCGCAGGAGAACGCTGCGGACCTCTGAAACTCTCTCCGGTGGCCAGGGGTGATGTACACAGGAGGATCAGACGGCCACGGGAGATCAGTGGCCCTTATCTCTCTTTCCCCGCGCCGGTAAGCTCCTAGCGGTGTGAGGGGAGGGTGAGACAGCTGATTGACGCTGTTTGAATCTTCCAGCGCGCAATCTCCTCTCGGTGTGCGGCGGGGAGATTCAAACAGCTGTCAGATCAGCTGTTTATACCCGCACACCGCTAGGAGCTTGACCGGCGGCGGGAGGAGTAATCTCCGCCTTCCGGCACCCCCGGACAACGCCGATTGGCACGGGATCCACAGTGATGTTGTCCGCAGCGGACTTCTCGGCTCGCGTACACATCAAAATGACCTGCTTTCACTAGTTTGTCGTCTTCTCGCCATCAGCATGCAGACACAAACGCCAAACTGTGAGAGGCGCCTAGCCTGCTCTTTCAGGGTTCAGTGAACATCCTCACAAGCCTCTGGTCTTCTCTCTTGTCATCCTATCTTGTTAACCCTTTCTGCTTCAGACAGTACCTGTGCTCTTATCAGGTGTTGGCTGTACACAGCTCATGGACCCTTTCTGCTGCCAAGCAGCACTATCACTGTGTGTTAGTGGCTGTTATTAAAACCAGTTCTTTTTATTGGCATGGACTTGTATAAAACCAATGAAAAAAAGTACAGCAAAAATGCCCTGGTGCAGGTAGTGTCTCTTACAGCCCATCACATGCATTCTCATAATTGTGAACGATATCACTTAAGCGATCGGATTTTAATGCATTGAGGAATCCTTTCTGCTCATCTCCCGGTTACGGTCTGAGCGTCTCTCACGAAAATCGCTTGATTGTTGTTTGACGATTTGTGAGGAACCTCAAATCCATCGTTCAATTAACCTGCATTCAAATCTGTCGTGCATGGTGCAACCTCCATTCCTAACGATACTCATTCTCGACTTCGCCTATTCCTGATGCTGATGGTGTCGATCGCTGAGTAGTGCAACGATCACTGGCGGTTGCCAAATTTAACATAGTTAACGAGTTCTATGCTTGTGACACTGCACAAACAATATCAATAAAGTCTAGCGATTCTCACAGTGACTTTTCAGGCGTTTTACGTGATCGGGATTGAGCGTGTGATGTGGCCTTTAGGCATGTGACTGCTGCAGGCAATCACTGACTACTGTGGTAATGTTTGGTCGCTGCTGTGACAGTGAATATCTGCAGTGGTCACACGTCGGTATGAAGCACCTATTCTTCTTAATGCTGCATGTGTCCCGCACCATTCTTTTTGTGTCCTTCTGGCCAGCACAGACATGGGACTGCTGCAGTCAATCATTGGCCCAATAGGTGACACCAGGTTTGGCAGGAGTGTGGGCCATGTTAGATGAGGAGTAGTGGGGGATCAGGAAGATGTGTGCTAATTTAAAAACAAATATCCTGGTGTCAATTTGAATAATGGATTGATGTTAAAAAAAAAAAAACTTATGACAGGTATTGTGTGCGGCTTAATCAATAATTGTATATAGTGTTAAAATTAATCACTAGCCTGCAGTAGAATGTATTGCAAATCTTCCGTTTAGCTATTTGCATGTTCCTTTTGTCTAATAGCATGCATTTTTGTTCTTTACCCTCAAGCTATACATATGTTGTCTGTTTCTGGTTTTGTGCAGATGAATTCATGTATATTTAGAGCCACAATTTGTGTTCTATAAATTCATCATATCTAACAATGAACTTGGCTTTGCTATGTGTGTATGCTGTGCACAGACAGGCAACTCCCCCTCATATAAATGACCGTGCTTTGCATATTATATATGTGTCCATATGGAAGCTATCATTCTACACCAAAGAATCTAACTATAATTATCTATGTTTCATGATTCTTGCTTCAATCGCCAATGACTGAGTAGGGAATACTGTTGTTTTAGCTTCATATTCCATCTAACCTTTCATTTGCTCCAAACACGTTGTACTTTGTCTGGAATATTAACAGGTGAAGAGAAATTCTTCATTTTAATGGTCCCTAGATGATTTAATGAAGCCTTCAACGATGTTTCATGTGCATGACCCTTTGTCCTAAACTGAGTCAAGCACATAATAACATAATCAAGGCTTTACATTAATGGTTCCATGTAGAGAAGCAATCTTCACCGTCTGGTCTTGGTTCTGGCGCACTTGTTTCTTTGTGACATTATAGTAACCACATATTATTACACCTGTTTTCTGTTTTGTACCCCTTGTTTATAACAGATATCTAATGTTGTACATTAAAGGATTTCTATCAAGTTAGGCATTGATCACTTCACAGTTGATAAATATTCTAATAGCTCGGTGTTCGACTGTTTGTAAATCTATCGGCCCTGACAAAATCGAGAGGAGGTCAAACATCTGCACTACCCCTCAAATTTTCTATGCGACTGATATAGATTGTCTAGTGCAGTGCTCAGCTATCTTCTTCAGAATTGTTGGGGGTCCTAGCAGTCAGATACCCCAACTATCATACGAGTAGATGATTACTTGCCAACTTGGCGTAAACCATATCAAGGGTTTTTTCCCTGTTACTAAATGGGTGTAGGCAGTGTCAAAATAAATGTGCAAGTTACTTGCTTTCTTCAATTGCCTCCATTCTCCTGCCGTTATCTTTAATTTATTTTTTTGTTTACCCCTCATTGCCAAGAGGAATGGCTATCGCTGCTTACTTTAATTGTACTATGCACAAGTGTGCAGATATCTGATCAAAGTGAACCTGTCATCTAAAAGTGCTATTGCAGGTTAATAGCATTCTTGCACCGTGTGGCTTTTACACTGAGAGTCCCCCTGCCAGGAGGAAATTAACTTCATTCCTCCTGGCATCCTAGGGCTTTCAGTCCCCACACTGTATAGTGAGTGGTGGCTGTAGCAACATACCCCCCGATACTGACTGATTCCCAACTTAGCATTGCATCAGTACAGAATCAGCTATCAATAAATGCCAGGAGTGCGGATACAACCGCTGTTCACTGTGTACAGATCGGTGACGAAAACTGCATTGGCCCCACCTATGTGACTGAAAGCCTGAGGATGCTGAGAGAAATAAAGTTAAGTTCCTCCCCAACTTTCTCTAGTCCATTCATTTATATAGAACAGCTCCTAAGAATGTACAGTAGCCAAAAAGCCATTCTACAGTAGTGTCTAACTTCACCATCACCAGCAGCAAGGGTGCACGTCATCGAGTTGAGCTTGCAATCAGGAGTGCCCACTCACCATCCAAGGATTTGAATGGTAATGTCTCATGACAAACTTACAGTACTTATTGTTCAAATCAGGTTTTGGTATTAAAAATGGCAATGTTTGTGTTTTTTTTATCACAATTTTTATTAAAAATTAAAAATGTTTATACCATGTTAGCCAGTAGATAGAAAAATATTAGAATCTCAGAGTCCTCAGTGGTTGATACCTTTTTGAATGGCTAACTGAAAAGATTGTAAATATAGCAAGCTTTCGGGACACTGCGGCCCCTTCGTCAGGCAGATAATGACACAGATTCTGAAGACACATATATATATATACATAAGCAAATGAAACAAAAAAAATAAGTGTTAGATGCTGTAGTAAATGCGACAGGTGACCTAAAACAGAGTCAGGTTAGGGAGGAGGAGATGGGCTGGGAAATTGAAACTAAAAGTCTAAGATAAGCGGAACAAATTGTATAATGGTAATATGGTAGTGGTCTGCGGAGAACTGAAAATACTTACATGAGTTGAGGAAAGCAATAAAAGGAGGCAAGGGTGTTCATATAAGAAGTGTCAAAATTTCATTGTCCTCAAAATGGAGTCTGTTGTAGATGTGTTATCCCCAAATGTCTTTTAAATTTATATAAAAACACATGAATCTGTGATATCCCCAAATGTCCATTCATGTTATATAAAAAGCCATGAATCCATGTGAGACATTTAATCCTGTTTTGAATGGGTCAAAGGTCGCTATCAATTTGTATTCCCAAATTCTTCTCTCTCTCTGAGATTTGAAGTTGCTTTTTAAGATGAGCAGCCTCATATCAATTTCACTGTGGTCAGGGCTGGAAAAATGTTTTGCTACAGGTAGGTCCATACACTTTTCTTTTATTGAGTGGCGATGAGAATTCATTCTTGTCCTGAATTTTTGCCCAGTCTCCCCTACGTACATGCCACCTGTTGGACATTTGGTACATATAGTTAAATAAACCACATTGCTTGTGGTGCAACTGAAGCTACCTGGGATCTTTTAGTCCTGATCTGTCCCAGGAATCCTTATCTTGTCCATTGTCATTATTGATGGACAGGTTTTGCACCTGTTCTGGTTGAAGGGAAAGGTTCCAGTTGCTGCTGGAGACAGGGCGCTTCTGACAATGATGTTTTTTAGATTTGGAGGTTGTCTAAAACACAAGAGTCGGGAATCCGGAAATATTGATTTTAGTCGGGCATCTTTTCATAGGAGTGGTTGCAGTTGCAGTGCAGCTCCTCTTAACACCTCCAGACTTTGATCGTAGGTGACTATGAGAGGCACTCTGTTGTTTACTTCTCTTGTTTTGTAATGTAGGAGATGGTTCCTTGATATTTTGGTGGCTCTTGTAATCTGGTTCTTGATTGTTTTTGGATGGTAGCCCTGGTTCAGAAAGGTCTTTCTCAAGGTGTCCTCAAGGTGATTGTCTCTATCGGTAGGGTTGGAACATATCCGATTGTATCTGATGGCCTGGCTATACACAATAATATAATACACTATTTATTCATTTATATAGCGCTATTAATTCCATAGCACTTTACATACATCAGTAATGCTGTCTCTCTTGGAGCTCACAATCTAAACATCCTATCAGTATGTCTTTACAATGTGGGAGGAAACCGGAGTGCCCGAAGGAAACCCACGCTAACACGGTGAGAACATACAAACTCCTTGCAGATGTTGTCCTTGGTGGGAATTGAACCCCGGACCTCAGGACCCCAGCACTGCAAGGGCTGCAGTGCTAACCACTTGAGCCACCGTACCACCCACACAATAGAATTTTTTTATGTGTTTTGGATGAAAGTATTTTCAGTTCTCCACAGACCACTACCATATTACCATTATACAATTTGTTCTGCTAATCTTAGACTTTTAGTTTCGATTTCCCAGCCCATCTCTTCCTCCCTAGCCTTCCTCTGTTTTACATCACCTGTCGCATTTACTATAACATCTAAGAGTGTTCTTTTTTTTTTTCTTTGTTTCTTTGCTTATGTATATATGTATGTGTCTTCAAAATCTGTGTCATTATCTGCCTGACCGGCAGCCGGAACCGCAGTGATACCTCACTTGCCACACCTGCCGCAAGCCCCATAGACAATGCATGGGGTTTCCCGCAAGTGCAACCGTTAGGCGGCAGATGCGGTAAATCTGCTGGATCTTCCGTAATTTGAAAAAAAAAACGCTAATGGGAAAGGGGCCTTAGACTCTAATTTCTTTCTGTTTCATGTAAATCCACATGTACATTAACCACAATGAACTGAGGGCAAGCTGTGACATCACCTTTTGTGATTTGTGGATCCTGTGTTATCAGCTAATATTACCTAGTGTAACACCTGTCCTGTTGAGGAGGTGCCAGCGCCATGTCATACTTACCTCTTCGGCGGTCCCACAGCATCTGCCTGGGGCCTGTTTGCTGCTTCCTGCTCCCTGGGCTTGCTATGACTTGACCATTGTTAAACTTAAATGATTTGTACAGGATTAGATAAACCTTCAATTTCCTCCCAAAAACAGCTTTAAGGCCGCTTCACACGCAAGGATATTGTTAAGGATATCGTTGAAACGTCACAGTTTGTGAACGTTCCAACGATATCGTTAGTGTGTCCTTGCGTGTAAACCAACGATATAGGATGAAAAAATTGTTGGAACGTTCTTCCAAAAAATGAGATCCTGACCTCAAATCTATCGTTCGTCGTCCAATTGAGGAACTGTGAAGAAGCCACATCGTTCAGTGTGACACCTTTTTGAACAATCTCGTTCCTGCCACTTTAATCGTTCAGTCCTTGCTCTCCTGTTTAACTGGTGCTTTGCCAAATGGGATATCGTTAACGATATCCTGGTGTGTGACAATGCACTAACGATATCGGAATGATCACTGTCACGTGATCGTTCTAAGGATATCGTTAACGATAGCCTAGCGCGTGAAGCCACCTTTACACATATCTGCAGGTTGTCTATGGAAATGTAGATCAGCCTGAACCCTTCAAAGTAGCGAAGATGATTACAACTTAAAGGTAGTATGAAAAGTTCATTTCTCCAGCTATCCAGTCACAAGTCCAAAAATGTGTAAAACGTTTATTTCATATCATTTAAAATCTATAGAGGATTTCAATACAAACTAAACTGTGCATGGTGTGAAATCCCACAGACAACACTTATTAGCAGAATTCTGAAAACCTAGAAGGCATAATTCTGATGAAACGCTTTGTCTGTGGGATTTTCCACCATGCACAGTTTATTTTGAAACATTTTAAATGAGATTAAATAAAAGTTTATATATTCTACATTTTTGGATTTGTGACTGGATCGCTGGAGAAATAACCTTTTCTACTATGAGTACAGTGTGCTTCCACCTTCTACTTTGCTATCGCCCTGAGGTTGGATATTAAGAGAATCTGGGAGACTCTTTGAACAGTGAGCTGGCTTAATGTAATTTTTTCTATATTTTTTGTATCTAAAGGTAGAGATGGCCCGATATCTTGGAGAATGTTAATTCATAAAAACATTGAAACAGAAATGCATAAGGGTCGCTTTACACACACCAACTTCTGTGTCCAACATCTGAACAGATCTCTTGTTGCAGTGAAATCATGGACACATTGTTCCATTTGTACACAGCCACAAAATGGAACAATGTGTCCATGATTTCACTGCAACAAGAGATCTGTTCAGATGTTGGATACAGAAGTTGGTGTGTGTAAAGCAGCCCTAAGTTTCTACTACAACATACAGTGCACACCTCTCCATCACAGTATATCAGAACAAAAAAAAATAATAGTAATGATAATTATTGCCAGTATATTGTTATACAATTTCTCATATTAAAATAGACATTTCAACCTCTCAAGTTTACTTATAAGATAAGATAAGATAAACTTTATTGATCCCGGAGGAAATTACAGTATTACAGCAGCAGAACAAAGATCAAGAACATTATTGTACCATATCTATGTATTTCTAATCCTGTGCAACTCATTTTAAAGGTGTTTAGTATTTTGAAACATTCTTGCTTTCTTCCAGAAGCTCTGCACTGTAAATCCAGATCACTTTACAGTACAATACATTTACAGTAAATGAGTTCTTCAAAATCACAGTCACATTGCAGAAAAAAATTGCATGAAAGGTAGCGTATGGTACAGGTTTCACATCTGCAGTGCAGTACAGTACATATTCTGCAGATTTCCATTGTGGTGTTCACCCTATTTAATTCTTAGTAAATTGAGAAGTGAGAAACCTGCAGCCAAATCCACATGTGTACTTGCACATTTTGGTGCATGTTTGTAAAATCTGCAGTTGACATTTTCAGCAATTTGTGAACTTAGCCTTATCACTATGCTGTTTGTAGTTTGCAATTCCTGATGATACTCCTAAACATGAGGCACTGTGTCTGGAAGAAAGTGCCAATTATTTTCTAATATTCTATGATTATTATTCTAATTAATATATAGCTTTCTGTACTATCATGGTACATTAGTCCTACCTATTTGGGGTTAGGGGAGTCCCTTGTATTCTGAATTTCGAAGGGATGCAGAAAATTGCTTTAAAGGCTAGATATTCTCACAACTAATTATTTCATTCCATTGGGCCAGTATTTATAGCAGAATGAATGACAGATCAGCCTAAATGTAGAAAAAGTTACGGTTTTAGGGGGGGGCTACTGTCAGGAAATTTAAAAGAGATTAAGCCAGATTTAAAGATCACTAGTTCCTGTGTATTGTGCAAGTGTGCCAGCTCTGACTACCCCATCAAGTCTTGCTCTTTCTCACAGGTGGTCTGAATTTTCGTACAACGGGTTCTCTAAGCAGAAGATTTAATATTTCATAAGTACAGCTCCATCTCATGCCTACATTATTGACACCACATGGAAGTCAGGAAATTGGCTCTTTCTGGGAACAGTTTACAGAAATATGCAGCCTGTCAGCTTGTTCCTCATGGGGTGCATTAACAGCAAGACTCACAATTTCAAGTAATGACCCCTCTCCAGATGTGTGCTTCAGCCATCGTTCAGCGTTTGATGAAAAGGTGAATATGACAGGGCGGATTAGCTTTCCTGGAGAGATGCAATCTTGTAGCGAAAACTGGCAGTTCTGCCTTGTGTGATAAGAGGTGCAGTAAGCAGGAAGCGGTCATTAGGAGTTTTGTAGCAACACAGACCTTACAATAGAATTAAGGGTACAGCGAAATGAATGAAATCATGATATAAATAGGAAAAGACTCAAACTAACTTTTGAATCCACTCATTCATTCATTTGTCATGTAAGGGAGGGTGAACTGCAAATTTATACACTTGCCCTTGCTATGGTTTGCCTTGTAAAGTTCTGTGAAATGTATGGTAATATTATATTGAGAATAGTGTATTGCTCTTATTGCCATGTACCCACAATATCCTAGCATGTACGGTGGCTGTATGCTCCAGTGTCTATATGTGAGGAGAAGGCTGCCTACTCGAAATCAGGTAATTTGCTAGTAGATTAAGAGGAGGTATGAGCTAAACAGCCACTCTGTAAAACCCTACTGGGCTGTGAGAGAGGATAGTCATTGAAGCCTCAGAAAGACTACAGTATTGTCTGTGAAACCAGCAAGTGACGAAGATGGATCCTGGAACTGAACGCTCTCAAAATAGTCACTAGTGCAGCAGAGCTAGCGGAAGGGCAGGGTAAATAGGGCAGTTGTCCAGGGCTCTCCACCCACTTGGGGACCTCTAGCATCTACAGCAGGAGCTACATTAATAATGGCAGTCTTTTTTTTGCTTTTGATAATATGAATAGTCCTGGTGAGAATCAATGGAGTCAGATTCTTGGACATTGTTGTTGTTGTTATTATTATTATTTATTTATAAATCACTGTTGATTCCATGGTGCTGTACATGAGAAAAAGTTACATACAAACAAGTTAAAAATACAACGAACAAGCTAACAGTGACAGACTGATACAGAGGGAAGAGAGGACCCTGCCCTTGCGGGCTTACATGGAGCAATGCAAGGCAATAGGAGAGGGAAACAGGGTCTGCTTTGGTGGTGGAGCGACAGGTTCAGTGGTGGTGAGGTGGCACCGTGGTTATTGAAGGCTGTAGGCTGCTTGAAGACATGGGAAGACAATTGGACGTTTTGGGGTGCAGAATTCCAGAGGATGGGGGATGCTCGGGCGAAGTCTTGCAGGCAGTTAGATGAGGAACGTACAAGTGTGGAGGAAAGGAGGAGATCGTGGGAGGATCCAAGATTACGAGTTGGATGGTATCAGGAGATTAGTTCACAGATATATGATGGGGACAGATTGTGGATGGCTTTGTAAGTCAATGTTAGTAGTTTGAATTGGATACGCTGGTGAATTGGGAGCGAGTGGAGGGATTTGCAGACAGGAGAAGTAGAGGAATAGCGAGGAGAGAGGTGGATTATTCGGGCAGCAGAGTTAAGGACAGATTGGAGAGGTGCAAGAGTGTTAGCAGCGAGGTCACAGAGGAGGAGGTTACAGTAGTCGAGACGGGAGATTATGGGGGCATGCACTAGTAGTTTAGTAGATTGAGGGTTGAGGAAGGGACGAATTCTGGAAGTATTTTGAGTTGGAGGTGGCAAGGGCTTGGATGTGCAGTTTAAAGGACATGGCAAAGTCAAAGGTTACTCCAAGGCAGCGGACTTGAGGTACAGGGCAAAGTGTGATGTCATTTATTGTGATAGATCTGTGTGAGATGGAGGAAAGATGATGAGTTCAGTTTTGTCTACATTGATTTTTAGGAAGTGAGAGGAGGAGGAGGAGATGACTGATAGTCACTCTGGGATTTTGGACAGCAGAGAGTTGACGTCTGGGCCATAGAGGTAGATCTGAGTGTCATCAGTTTACAGGTGATACTGGAAGCCATTCGACTTTGAGTTGTCCCAGACCAAGGGTGTAGATTAAAAAAAGGAGGGGTCCCAGGACAGAGCCTTGAGGGACCCCAACAGAGAGGGGATAGGGCAAGGAGGTCGTGTGGGAGTGGGAGACGCTAAATGTGCAGTTGGAAAGGTAGGAGGAGATCCAGGAGAGGGCAAGATCAGTGATACCAATGGAAGAGAGGATCTGTAATAGGAGACAGTGGTTGACTGTGTTGAATGCAGAGGACAGTTCTAGAAAGAGGAGGATGGAGAAATGTCTGTTGGCTTTGGCCATGAGTAAGCCGTTAGTAATTTTGGTCAGGGCAGTTTCAGTGGAGTGATGGGGGCGGACGCCGGATTGAAGGTTGTCAATGAGAGCGTTAGATGAGAGGTGGGATGAGATGATAGTGCTTTTCGAGAAGTTTGGAGGCAAATGGGAGCAGGGACACGGGCTTGTAGCTGGGGTCGAGGGATGGCTTCTTTAAGATAGGTGTAATTGTTGCGTGTTTGAAAGTAGAAGGAAAGGTACTGGAGGTACTTCATGACCTATGATGTTGTACAACGTCAGGGGCCGTGTCCCGGTGTTTGATTTGAGCTCCGGCGAGGAGCTCACATCAAACACTCAACATCTCAGCTGATCTCTTCAGCTGAGATGTCGGGCACCGAAAAGATCCAGGATCCGATTGGTGCTGTTAAACCACTGGTTCCTGCTGTCAATCACTGACAGTGTGATCTAAAGGCGCCGCAGCGGGGAACGCGCTGTTCCTCGCCTGCACCGGAGATCCCGCGATAGTATCGTGAGATCTCCGGCGCTCACGTGACAGCCTGGGTTCCTGGTTTGAACACGGAAGCAGTCACGGAATGCTTCCAGTGAATGCTTGGCAAGCGCTGCCAACCACTCACTATCCGCTATTCTGACAGATACCGATGAGCTGCAGCTTATCGGTGTCTGTCAGAAGCGATCGGATGGTGGAGCAGGGTGCCTCTCTAAGGGGCTGTGAAAAAATACGAATGAATTGTGAAATAAAGTTTTTACAAACGTGAAAAACAAACAACAAAAGTTCAAATCATCCCACTTTCCCCCATTCACAATAAAAGTATTAAAAGAATAAAAAAAATACACGTTTGGTATCGCCGCGTTCAGAATCGCCCGATCTTTCAAGATAGAAATTAAATTAATGAGAGCCGTAAACTGCGTAACGGAAAAAATGGTCCACACACCAAAATTACGTTTATTTGGTCGCCTTAACATTGCTATAAAATGCAATAATGGGCGGTCAAAACAGCGCATCCACCCAAAAATTCTATAATTAGAAACGTCAGCTCAAGACCCAAAAATAAGCCATCACATAGCCCCAGATCCCGAAAAATGAGGACGCTACAGATCGCAGAACATGGAGCAAAAAGTATGATTTTTTTTTTGCATTTTTTTTTCACCACTTAGATAGTAGTAAAGGTATAAATGTTTGGTATCCGCGAACTTGTACCGACCTGAGGCATCACACCGTCACATCGGTTGTACCATATAGGGAACGTAGCGACTAACAAAACCCAAAAAACAAAAATGTATTTGGACTTTTTTTTGCAATTTCACTGCACACTATGTGGTAAAGTAAATGATTGCATCTGAAAGTACAACTCGACCTGCAAAAAACAAGCCATCATGTGTCTAAATTGACGGAAAAATAAAAAAGTTATGGGATGCCATCTCCGCAGACAGGAAAAAGAGTGAGACGCTAACTCAGCAGACAATGACTCCACTTGTGACAGCAGTAGACATCATTGTCAAGCTTTAATTGATGCTCAAGGCTACATTGCTGTTGACACTTTGACATTTTTTGTTGGGTTATACCCACCACTGTTGTTGGCTTATGATGTTTCAATGAATAGTTTGAGATGAGGAAATCAATACTGCATGCTTCAACTTAAATGCCCTACTTTGATGATAAAATATCACTGTAGCATGAACGTTTTATGTTTTCCATACATTTTTCCAATGTGTTTGTGGGTTATGTGTGTGTGTAACATACAATCTTTGTCTCATACTGTGTATGTAGTATCCATTCGGGATGAGCGAGTACCAAAATATTCATCCTCACTTTAATTGTAACGAGTACTTTGTAATAATCATGTACTCATCCGAATAGCGAGTCCAATGTTAGTCAATTAGTGATAAGCACCACCACACACACAGCTGGCCATAAAACGAATCTTTCTGGGACAGGGCAATAGGATGGGCTTTTATGGGTTTTCACTGCATACACCTTGCTGTACTCCCCATTGAGACCCTTCCATTCAATCTGCTCTCACTGGGGTGCCAACTCCTTTTGTGTACTGAAGGGAGCTGGCAATTTGTGTCAGATTGCTCCCGATCGACACGTCTTGCACGAGCACCAGCACTACTTGCCGAGTAATGAGTATCGTGAATACTATACTATCCATGCGAGTAACAAATAGTAACGCATATAATTCACTCATCACTAGTATCTATTTATTAATTCTAGAGTTCATAGGACTAAACATGTCGGCAATCGCCCGACGAATAAGCAAAATCCTGCTCATACATTGGGTGATTGTATTGTTTATAAGCATTAAAGAGACATAAAAAGACTACTGGTGTTTTCGCCAGAAACGCGTAAATAGGAACATGTGCTGTTCTCGGATCCTTTAACTATCTTTTTAATAACATGAAATAAAGAGAAGATTTTATTTAAACTTCCTGGATTTATGTGCTGATAATCCTTTTCTTACCTGACTTTAATACCTGGATTGTTTATAGTGGAGCAAATATAATTTTTCTCAGCTGCACATCGCTTGCTGCAAACAGACACCATACGGGAACAGACTGATCTAGTAGTGATCGTTCTGTGCCCAGCATTCTTCATCAAGCTGTGTAAAGAGGCTTGGAAACAAGCGCAGAACAACTTCAGTATTGTTGATTATGCTCGTTTAACAGTCTGAACTCATCGCATATAAATGTAACCTAAATGGTTTGAGTGTGATGGTGCAATATATTAGCATATAGGGCCCCTTTTTAATCTTTTGCTCAAGGCATCACTATGTCTAGAGCTGGCACAGTGTGGCAGAAGAGCCTGGTTCTGTGTATTTTCTTGGAGAATTGTTTAATCCCTAGTATAAGATAAATGACTGATCTTATGCAAAGTAGAAATTCTGACTCTGAAGGTACCGTTACACGTCGCAACATTGCATGCAATTTTACTTGCAATTTGCTGGTTGTAGTGAAATCATGGACACATTGTTCTATTTTGTTGCCGTGTACAAATAGAACAATGTGTCCATGATTTCACTGCAACCAGCAAATTGCAAGTAAAATTGCATGCAATGTTGCAACGTGTAACGGTACCCTGAGAGCACGTGGCCTGTGACTAGAGAATCATGGTATCCTGCTACACTGGGATGGGCACCGACAGCCAAGAGTTCTTTTCCATGTGTGTTCTGTGAACATGATTTTTTTAAAACATATTTTCAATATATGTTTAAAAAAGCATATTTAGATCCTGTAGGCTACTACCAGCAGCACAACTAATGAGAAAAATCATCTGCTAACACTGGATTGTTGGCAGTAAAAAATCATGTATAAAACACATGCATTTTTGTATTGTTTTCAATGCGTCTTTTCCCCATTAATGTGCTGAAAAAATTGACATGATGCATATTTGAAACTGCTTCACATATGCAAGGAAAAATAACATACTCTTATGGTACCTTTACACGCCGCTACCGAAGGTAGCAACAGGTAGGCACCGCACGCGTGCGTTTTCAACGGTTGCTAAAGGTACCTGATACCGCAAATACACGCCGCCACAAGGTGCTCCACAGAAGGTATTTTCGTTCCCCGGAAGTGCCGACGGGTGCTGCAAGTTACCTTCTGTGGAACACCTTTCCTTATTTACACGCCGCTACCACAAGGGAATATGGGCGGACCTGGGGCAGCAGGGACAACACATAGGCGTGCCACAGTCCGTCACGCCGCACCCAAACGACAACCATTGGCCAACACAATAGTGTTCTGATTGGGCACGGCGCATATGTCTAGTGCTGAAGTGACAGCTCATCCAAGATGGCGCCCTGTGAAGGGACAGCCAATCGTAACGCAGGAGCTTCCACCAATGATAGCTGATGGGGCGTGGGACGCCCCAGGGAACTCAAATTCCATACCTGTGCCCCGATTGCACGCCGCTACCATAGGGATTATACCTGCTTGTTTTTCAGCACGGCTGAAAGACAGGTATCCACAGGGACAGGAAGATGCTACCTGAATTACAAGCCGCAACCTCGCGGTGTTTTGAAGGTAAAAGGTACAATTGTCTCCGACACCTGCCGGTTTCTACCTTTCGGTAGTGGCGTGTAAAGGTACCATTAGGGTACCTTTACACGTCGCAACATTGCATGCAATTTCACTTGCAACTTACTGGTTGCGGTGAAATCATGGACACATTGTTACATTTGTACACGGCAACAAAATAGAACAATGTGTCCATGATTTCACTGCAACCAGTAAGTGCATGCAATATCACTTGCAAATGTTGCGACGTGTAAAGGTACCCTTAGGGTGCCATCACACCTGTCGACTGCACTGGAGATGGCGGCGACTGGTGGGAGCGCACAAGGTTTTGACGCTCCACCAGTGTTGCCATCCCCCATTTACATGGGGCGACACCTCCAGCGACGCGCTGGCGATCTGACAGGCGGCATCGCCCCCGGGGCATCTCAAAACCCCAGCAGCGATGCAGGACAATGGGAGCCTATGTCAGGTCGCCAGCTTCCATTTACATGGGGCAATGTGGACCAGGCGACCACTCAAATGCGCCGACATCGCCCCTTTACATTAGGCGACGCAGGGGCGATGTTGCCGCCGATAGGCCATGCCCCTACGTTGCCTATGTAATCGGCGGCGATGTCGACAGGTGTGACGTGGCCTTTAAGGTACCTTTACACGCCGCGACGGCAGGCTGGAAACATCGCGCGACAAGCTACAATTGTAGCTTGTAGCGTCAATATCGCCTGTAGTAGCGGCGTCTGAAGAGGCGACGCTACAGCCGGCGACAGATACATTTGTTTATGGTCTCTGCTCATAAACTTAAGGCAACATCGCCGATTGCAGCGAGCTGTATCGGCGTGTAAAGAGCGACGGAAGGCAACTCTGGACACCCGGCGATGTGGCTGCCATGTATCTAAGGCGTGACACAGTCGCCATGTTACCGCGCCCCATCTGCGATCATTGGAGGTCGCTCCTGCTTTATGATTGCTAGTCGCAGCATAGGGCGGGATATTTAAGGAGCTGACCAGTCACACTACACAATTACTCGAGCGTGCTGTATTAATCAGCCTCCTGCGATGCCTGGCCAATCCTGATGATATTGCGCTGTCCTATCATCGTACGGACGGCTCGTAATCCAAGATTGTTGCACGCCTATGTGCTATCCCTGCTGCACCGGGTCCGCCCATAGTAGCTTGTTGGAGCGGTGTGTAAACATGGTACGCTACGCTACAGCTGGCTACTTGAGACACCCGGCGATGTAGCTAGCTATAGATGTAGCGTAGCGTAGCGCACCTTATGGCGGCGTGTAAAGAGGGTGCGTTGACCGTTTGTAGCCGTTCGGGCGTGCTCGTGCACGCGAAGTAGCGCGATGTATCCAGCCTGCCGTCGCGGCGTGTAAAGGTACCTTTAGTGTTTTTGCCTGCAAGACGTGGGTTTGAGTTTTTTCAAAGTCAAACTATAAGAAGTTAAGAATTCATTTTAATTGTATAGAGGCATTAACTGAGCTCAGTGAGATGTTGGGAGGGATTCTCCCCTAATGTACTGAATGCTGGGGAATACAACGTTGTCCTGTTTAAGAAGCAACACGAGGTAAGTACTGAGCAGAGAGAAGCAGTTGGGCTACGTTCATGCTCTGTGTATTTGCAGCGTTTCCCTGCATATTCTTGCTTTTTACTGCGTTTACGCGGCGCTTTTTTGCGCGCACTTAAATGCAGTGAAACACAATTATGGAAACGCAGTCCAGCAAAACCTATGGGTTTTGTTGAATTGCGTTCACATATTTCGCTATTTTTATGCAGTTGCCTCTGCGCTTTTCCCATAGCCCACTTGATAAAATGGGCTTGGGAAAAGCACTGAGGAAAAAGCACCGAAAAGCGCACTGTGTATGCAGTGGCTCTTTTTGCCACGTACAAACGTAAAAAAGCGCAAAATATGCACAGTGTGTGATCCCCTGGTCCCCATGGCTCCGCCCCTTTCACTCCAACCCCTTTAAATCCCCCGCTGCAAAGAGAGGGCCCCTAGGGCCCCCTGGAGCTCCCGCTGCTAATCATATCAGCATGCGTAGCGTGACGATATGAATAACCTCTGGGGTAAAGCTGCTCTCTCTGCCTCCTGTGCACGCTGCGGGCGCGTGTGCGGGAGGTCAGAGTCTCTGGGCGATGATGTCACAGACACCTCTATCTAGATGGCTGGAGATGTTTTCATGTTGGTCTGGGGACCTAGAATGGGGCAACATAGAGGACCAGAATGGAGGAACATAAGGGCTACGATGGTGGACATTATGAAGTAAAAGGGGCCAGGATGGGAAACATTACTATATATAGGGACTAGAATAGAGGAACATAGGGGGACCATGATAAAGGAACATAGGGACCTAGGACATGATTAAATAAAGGGGGCAAGAATGAGGAATATACATACCGTATATACTCGCGTATATGCCGAGTTTTTCAGCCCAAAATTTGGGCTGAAAAGTCCTACCTCGGCTTATACGCGACGTCATTGCCCGCGACCACAGGAAGCCGGAAGACGCGGATTGAAGCCCGGGATCGTGTGTCGGCAAGCGGCGGGACAGCGCGACAGGACACTGATAAGTATGATTTTACTTTACAGGCTGCCGCGCAAGGGGGGGGCCCTGGAGCTTGATGGGGGGGCCTGTATACCTCTGGGGGCTGCTGCTGTATACAGCCCTGGGGCTGCTGCTGTATACAGCTTTGGGGCTGCTGCTGTATACAGCTTTGGGGCTGCTGCTGTATACAGCCCTGGGGCTGCTGCTGTATACAGCCCTGGGGCTGCTGCTGTATACAGCCCTGGGGCTGCTGCTGTATACAGCCCTGGGGCTGCTGCTGTATACAGCCCTGGGGCTGCTGCTGTATACACCACTGGGGCTGCTGTATATACCTCTGGGGCTGTATATACCTCTGGGGCTGCTGTATACTACCACTGGGGCTGCTATATACTACCACTGGGGCTGCTGTATACTACCACTGGGGCTGCTGTATACTACCACTGGGGCTGCTGTATACTACCACTGGGGCTGCTGTATACTACCACTGGGGCTGCTGTATAGTACCACTGGGGCTGCTGTATAGTACCACTGGGGCTGCTGTATACTACCACTGGGGCTCCTGTATACTACCACTGGGGCTGCTGTATACTACCACTGGGGCTGCTGGGGGCTGTATACCTGTGCTGGGGTCCACCCTCGGCTTATACACGAGTCAATAGGTTTTCCCAGGTTTTGGGGGCAAAAGTAGGGGGGTCGGCTTATACACGGGTCGGCTTATACACGAGTATATACGGTAATAAAAAAGACTAAAAAAGGATTCTCAAATGGAATAAGTGCAATAAATACTGGTATTGATAAATATAGAGAAGTGCCTCACCGTGTCCTGATTTGTAGTATAATCCGTCTTATTGGTGCAGGTCTCCAGCCACAGCTTTGACTCCGAAGCTTCTCATATAAAGGATATAGTGGTGAGTACAATTATATAGTATAATTATCTATTATATAAAACCCGAAGGCCACTTCCGCCCAAAATCCGCTTCCGCTTCCGTGATGGCCTCCCTCCTGTGTCAAACACCGGAACCGGAAGCACCAGACCCACAGAGCCCCGTCTGCGCCCACCCACATCCGGCCCACAGCCCTGCAGCTCACCGCCCACTCTCCATCAGGGACCGCCATGCCGCCACTGGGTCCGCAAACAGCCTGGTGTGCGCCCACCAACATGAGGGAACCGGCCCGGACCGGCCCACACTCCGGTGTGCGGCCTCCGCCGGCAACGCTCCCCCGCCACCTCGGGGGGCCACACAACCTCTGGGGGTACCCGTGCTCCGCGCCTGGAGAGGAGAGAGGGCGGGACTGACTGTCCTGCAGCTCTGCCCGCCCCTCCTCTCCTCCTACACCCGACGCGCGCCCACCGGTAAGTCTGCCCTCCTGCCTCCGCCTCCGCTCCAGCCTGTGCCCGCCGCCTCCGCTGCAGCCTGTGCTCCCTCCAGCCTGTGTCTCCTCCAGCCTGTGTCCTGTGCCCCCCTCCGGCCTGTGTCCTGTGCCCCCCTCCGGCCTGTGTCCTGTGCCCCCCTCCGGCCTGTGTCCTGTGCCCCCCTCCGGCCTGTGTCCTGTGCCCCCCTCCGGCCTGTGTCCTGTGCCCCCCTCCGGCCTGTGTCCTGTGCCCCCCTCCGGCCTGTGTCCTGTGCCCCCCTCCGGCCTGTGTCCTGTGCCCCCCTCCGGCCTGTGTCCTGTGACCCCCTCCGGCCTGTGTCCTGTGACCCCCTCCGGCCTGTGTCCTGTGACCCCCTCCGGCCTGTGTCCTGTGACCCCCTCCGGCCTGTGTCCTGTGACCCCCTCCGGCCTGTGTCCTGTGACCCCCTCCGGCCTGTGTCCTGTGACCCCCTCCGGCCTGTGTCCTGTGACCCCCTCCGGCCTGTGTCCTGTGACCCCCTCCGGCCTGTGTCCTGTGACCCCTCTGCGTCCTGTGACCCCTCTGCGTCCTCTGCCCCCTCTGCGTCCTCTGCCCCCTCTGCGTCCTCTGCCCTCCCTCTGCGTCCCTCTGCCCCCTCTGCCCCCTCTGCGTCCTCTGCCCCCTCTGCGTCCCTCTGCCCCCTCTGCTCCCTGCCCCCTTGCGTCCTCTGCCCCCTCTGCGTCCTCTGCCCCCTCTGCGTCCTCTGCGTCCTCTGCCCCCTCTGCGTCCTCTGCCCCCT
Organism: Allobates femoralis; assembly: GCA_033576535.1. Classification (NCBI taxonomy): domain Eukaryota; kingdom Metazoa; phylum Chordata; class Amphibia; order Anura; family Aromobatidae; genus Allobates; species Allobates femoralis. The sequence goes on from JARQOC010000012.1 coordinate 36,572,628, forward strand.
CTGCGTCCTCTGCCCCCTCTGCCCTCTGCCCCCTCTGCGTCCTCTGCGTCCTCTGCCCCCTCTGCGTCCTCTGCCCCCTCTGCGTCCTCTGCCCCCTCTGCCCCTCTGCCCCCTCTGCGTCCTCTGCCCCTCTGCGTCCTCTGCGTCCTCTGCCCCTCTGCGTCCTCTGCCCCCTCTGCGTCCTCTGCCCCCTCTGCGTCCTCTGCCCCCTCTGCGTCCTCTGCGTCCTCTGCCCCCTTGTTCCTCTGCCCAGCCGCCTCTGCCCCTGTCCTCTGCCCAGCCGCCTCTGCCCCCTGTCCTCTGCCCACCGCCTCTGCCCCCTGTCCTCTGCCAGCCGCCTCTGCCCCCTGTCCTCTGCCCAGCCGCCTCTGCCCCGTCCTGACCAGCTGCCTCGCCCCTGTCCCCTGCGCTGACCACTCTGCCCACGTCGCTGCGCTGACCAATCTCACCGCACTCACTGCTAACCACTGAGCCACCGCACTCACTGCTAACCACTGAGCCACCGCACTCACTGCTAACCACTGAGCCACCGCACTCACTGCTAACCACTGAGCCACCGTATACTCTGCTACCCACTGAGCCACCTGTATACACACAATTCATTTCACCGCACTCCCGTAACTATTAGTAAATAAACTATATATGGATTCTAGACTACCCGATTCTTTAGAATCGGGCCGCCATCTAGTAATTTATAAGTGCTTATATAAATGCTCATGTTGTAAATGTAATGTATGCCAATACACTATGCAAATGCAAAAAATTGACACAAATACGGATATGAAAAAAAATATTAACTGCAATACGAACTTTGTAGTTTACTGTATATACTGCAAAAAATGTGAAATAAAGTATGTTGGGTGTACAATAAGAATATTAAAAAAACGAATAGCAGAACATATTACTAATATAAAAAATAAAAATTCAGGATACTCAGGTGAATGTAAACATTTTGTGGCGAAGCACAATGGCGATCTACATAATTTTACATTTTATCGTATCGAGAAAATGGATACTCAGGTGAGAGGAGGAGATGTACGTAAAAAACTCTTAAGAAAATTGTATTCGATTATAAAATTGGATACAAAATACGCAAAGGGAATGAATTATAGAAATGACACATTGTATTTGTATTGATTTATGTGGAGGAATTCATGTAGTGACTTGTGATTATGCAAATGATCTTCATATGTGATCAACTGTTAACAGATGCCTATGTGATCATTGGTTGGTGGATTTGTGTTTTTATTCCTTGTGTTATAGTGATTCTGTATCTCAGTGACTAAGGGCTTTTGCCTGAAACGTGTTGAGATAATAATCCAACCACTATGATATTTTAATCTTGTTTAAAAAAGATGAAGATTTTAATCAATATGGGACTTGCCACTATATCCTAAATACTGGTATTGATTGACATCCAATGTACATAGGAAAGAGAATAGTCTCAAATATGCAGTATGTACAAGGAGAATGGACGCTGACATTATTTATAAAGTAAAAAGAGAAAGTAGAAGAAAATGTAAGCAAATAATTGGAAATGTTGAAGCACCTTTATTATTATTATTATTATTATTAGTTTATATAACGCCATTAGATTCCATGGCGCTTCATATATTGAAAGGGCAGACGAGGACAAGTACAATGTGAATTGACAATCAAATCGTACAGGTATAGGAGGGGAGAGGACCCTGTCCACGAGGGCTCACAGTCTATGAGGGACTGATTGGGATACAGTAGGAGGGGGAAGGGGGGAAAGTGCCTACGTGAGACAGTGCGGTGGACGGGTCTCATTGTAGGTTGTAGGCTTGTAGGAAGAGGTGGGTCTTCAACGTTCTTTTGAAGGTTCCCAGGGTAGGCGAGTGTCTAATATGTTGGGCGAGAGAGTTCCAGAGTATAGTGGATGCACGGAGAAATCTTGTATGCGGTTGTGAGAGGAGGTAATGAGAGGGGAGTGGAGAAAGAGCTCTTGGGAGGATCGCAGGTTGCGTGAGGGTAGGTATCTGGAGACCATTTCAGAGATGTATGGAGGAGACAGGTTGTGGATGCTTCTTCTTCCACAAGCTTGCTGTGTCCCCTACATGGCATTTAGAAGAAGGTGCAATGGTCAGTTGAGACCAAAGAACTTTTTCAGCTAAATGCAAAGTGCTGTGTGGCGAAAAACAAACGCTGCACAACACCCTGAAATCCCATCCCCATCATCTCACATGGTGGTGGCGTCATCATGCTGTGGGGAAGCTTCTCTTCAGCATGGGCAGGGAAGCTGGTCAGACTTGATGGGAAGATAGAGCTAAATACAGGGCAATCCTGGAGGAAAACATGTGAAAGGCTGCAAAAGACTGACTTGAGACTGGGGAGTAGGTTCATCTTCCAGCTGCACAATGATTCAAAATATCCTGCAGAGCTACAGAGGAGGGTTTATTTTAGAGCATATTCATGTGTGTACATGGCCCAGTCACAGTCCAGACATAAATCTCATTGAAAGAAAAGACGTGAAGATTGCTGATCAGGCGTCTCCTTCCAATTTCACTGAGCCAGAGTTAGTGTGCAAAGAAGAATGGGAAAATATGTAATCTCTAGTTGTGCAAATCTGGTAGAGACATCCTCCCATAAGACCACAGCAGTAATTTCAGCAAAAGGTGGTCCTGCAAAGTACTGACTTTGCACATCACAATTTTCACATTTATATCTTTAAAATATTAAGAAAATCATGTATTCTTTCTTTTACACTTCACAAATACCGTATTTACTTGTGTATAAGCCGACCCCCCTACTTTTGCCCCCAAAACCTGGGAAAACCTATTGACTCGTGTATAAGCCGAGGGTGGACCCCAGCCCAGGTATACAGCCCCCAGCAGTGTGGTACACAGCAGCCTCCCCAGTGGTATATACAGCAGCCACAGTTGTATATACAGCAGCAGCCCCAGTGGTGTATACAGAAGCAGCCCCAGTGGTGTATACAGCAGCAGCCCCAGTGGTGTATACAGCAGCAGCCCCAGTGGTATACAGGCACCCCCCCATGGGTATACAGGGCCCCCCCTTGCTGCCGCAAACCTGTAAAGTAATAGATCATTATACTTATCCCTGTCGCCGCCGCCGCAATCGCGCTCCTCCCGGTCTTCATGCTTCTTCCGCCTTCCTCCTCCGGTGGGCGCAGGCAATGACGTCATTGTCTGTGCGCCGGAGGAGGAAGCCGGAAGAAGCCGGATGAAGCCGGAGGAGCGCGATGGCAGCGACGGCGACAGTGATAAGTATAATGATCTATTACTTTACAGGTTTGCGGCAGCAAGGGGGGGCCCTGTATACCCATGGGGGGGCGCCTGTATACCGATGGTTGGGGCGGGCGGCCTTATGACTCGTGTATAAGCCGAGGGGGGGACTTTTCAGCCCAATTTTTGGCCTGAAAAACTCGGCTTATACGCGAGTATATACGGTACTTGCGCATAGTGATGGTATATCACATAAATACCAAAGCACTGTAAATCTTCTAATGTATTTTGTAGATATTCTGTATATACTTTATCATTGCTATATTTTTAGGTTCATTTAATTGAATATATTTTTTCTCTTTAATTTATTTCATAAGAAGAGAAATTGCAGCATTGCAGGAGAATTATAATAGTTTATGGCAGTTGCAAGTTATACTTGCATTTAACACGTCTAACACAATGGGTATGTGTTTATACACAAAGGGCAGGAGAAATAAAGAATTATGCTACAGAATCACTGTTTACCTCATAGATGTATTTAGAGGGGCTGCCTCATGACAGATATCATTGGTATATGCAGGTTGCTGAGGCGGTGTTTTTTTTTTTTTTTTTTTTTTTTTTAGACCGACCTTCCATCATTAAAAATAGTATGTCTATGGACACTGTTTCCCTAAGCCTTAATATTTTTATTTTAATACCATCTACCGTATATACTCGCGTATAAGCCGAGTTTTTCAGCCCAAAATTTGGGCTGAAAAGTCCCCCCTCGGCTTATACGCGAGTATACCGCCCGCCCGCCACCCCCATCAGTATACAGGCCCCCCCCCATCAAGATCCAGGGCCCCCCCCCTTGCTCAGCAAACCTGTAAAGTAAAATCATTATACTTATCACTGTCCTGTCGCCGCCGTCCCGCCGCTGCCGACATCGCGATCCCCGGCTTCATCCGTCTTCTTCCGGCTTCCTGTGGTCACAGGCAATGACGTCATTGTCTGCGCCGACCACAGGAAGCCGGAAGACGCTGAATGAAGACGGAGGAGCGCGATGTCGGCAGCGGCGGGACGGCGGCGACAGGACAGTGATAAGTATAATGATTTTACTTTACAGGTTTGCTGAGCAAGGGGGGGGGCCCTGGATCTTGATGGGGGGGCCTGTATACCCCTGGGGCTGCTGCTGTATAAACCCCTGGGGCTGCTGTATATACCCCTGGGGCTGCTGCTGTATATACCCCTGGGGCTGCTGCTGTATATACCCCTGGGGCTGGTGCTGTATATACCCCTGGGAAGGCTGCTGTAACACTGCTGGGGCCTGTATGTACCACTGGGGAGGCTGCTGTATACCACACTGCTGGGGGCTATGTAGAAAAACAGAAAGAAAAGTTGCGCCAAACTGTATAGTTAGAAATAAAGGGTGGGTGACTAGGTCCCCTGCTCACCTAGTCCTGTTGTGCCGACCGCACAACAGGTTGAAGAGCCGTAGACGAAACCACTGGTGCTCACGCTGACTCGGAGCTCGATATAGTGCACGTGAACCGCCGGTGTCCGGTGCACGTGACTGCTGTGGGAGGGTGTCAGTGTACGTCTGCGAGGTCCTGGGAGCCGAGCTGCAGCGTATCACGCTTCCCGATGGGAAGAAGTGTGTAGCAGAAAACAAAGAAGTGATATTGAATCAGCCCTCAGGCAGGGACCAGGACACTGCTGTAGCAAAATTTTACCTTTAGGATTTATTAGGTCTAAATGGGAATCCAGCATCCACAACGCGTTTCAACGCAACAGGCGTCTTTATCAAGTGATACACTGCTGGGGGCTGTATACTACCACTGGGGAGGCCTGTATACCACTGGGGGGGCCTGTATACCACACTGCTGGGGGCTGTATACCTGTGCTGGGGTCCACCCTCGGCTTATACACAAGTCAATAGGTTTTCCCAGATTTTGGGGGCAAAAGTAGGGGGTCGGCTTATACACGGGTCGGCTTATACACGAGTATATACAGTATTTTATTGTGCTGATTTATTCATCTATGTTATGTCCACTACATGGACTAATATTTGTGAAAGAATGGCTCTTAATGCTCTCTGAATTTAACCGCGGTACCATAAAAAAAACTAGAGGTGTAACAAGTCAGTTTGACATTTCTTTCCTCTTATATATTCGACCATCACTTGTGAATGGTATTATTGGAAAATGTAAACCTTTAGGAACCACAGCAACTAGGCCATTAGGTGAAGATTGGTTACAGAGTGAGATTGCTGAGTGTAAGGCCACGTGCACACGTTCAGTATTTGATGAGTTTCTTACCTCAGGATTTGTAGACAAAACCAGGAGTGGAGCAATCAGAGGAAAAGTCTAATAGAAACACATCACCACTTCTGTATTTAATCATCCACTCCTGGGTTTGGCTACAAATACTGAGGTAAAAAACTCATCAAATACTGAACGTGTGCGCGTGGCCTTAAGGTGCATTGTGCATAAGACTCCAACACTTTGCTGAGAGTAAGGGTCCCGTTACAATTGGCGACATTCCAGCGATCCCAACATCGATACGACCTGGTAAGGATCGCTGGAACATCACTACTTGTTTGCTGGTGAGATATCAAACAGTCAGATCTACTCAACGACACAGCAACGATACGGCGACCCCTATAACGACCTCAGCGGTCGTTGGGACCCTGTCACACAGCAGGTAGTCTGACAATTCAGACCTACGTGGCTGAGTTCTGAGTCGCCAACGAGGTCATTGTTAAGGCGCCAAACACACCTATATATGCTGCCCAGCGAGATTCTGACGATCAAAAAATGGTAACTGCAGAGCTTCAAACAACAATTAACATCACAAAACTGTGTGTCAGAAGCTTAATGGCATGGGATTCCATGTCTGCTCTGGTACATACAAGTCTTAGGGTGCTTTCACATCAGCGTTTTTCGTAATTCGCGGCAGATGCGGTGAAAAAACCGCATCTGCCGCGTTTGCCGCATAACCGTTCCACTTGCGGCGCGGTTGCGGTTTTTTCTATGCAAAGTATAGGCGTACTTGCGGCAGGTGCGGCAAGTGCGGTTTTGCACTTGCGGCAGGTGCGGCCGCGAAAAAAACCGCGGCTTACTGCGTTTTTTTTCGCGGCCGCACCTGCCGCAAGTGCAAAACCGCACTTGCCGCACCTGCCGCAAGTATGCCTATACTTTGCATAGAAAAAAACGCAACCGCGCCGCAAGTGGAACGGTTATGCGGCAAACGCGGCAGATGCGTTTTTTTCACCGCATCTTCCGCGAATTACGAAAAACGCTGATGTGAAAGGGCCCTTACATCATCAAGCACAATTCCAAATGTCGAAAGGAGTGATGTTAAGTCATCACTGAACTTGGAGCACTCCTCCACCTGACAGTCTTGTATTTGTAAATGTCGAGAGAACATTACCTGTTTTATTTAATTGTTCCAGTCTTCAATCCAGCCTGCAATCACGTGCTTAGGCCCTGGCTGAAACTGAGGTAGCCCTAGCAAGGGAGTAGCGACGCTACTCTTACTACTGCAATAAAGCCAACACTAGGTGGAGAGAAAAACAAGTGAGATAAAACTTAAAAAGGATCTCCACAGTTTCTCCAGAAAGGGATTCCACAGCTTCCATTGGAAAGACCTCCACAGCTTCCACTGGAACAACTTCACCAGAGTGGTCAGCATAAAAGATCTATAACAGACATATAAGTGAGTTTAAATAGAGGAAGGGAGTGGTCATATCATGCACCTGCTGATATAGAAAACTACAATGATTCTTAGCAGGATAAGAAAGGAAATCTTAAGCACTGAAAGGAAATAATTCCACTCTACTCATGATAATCGCCGAGCGAGCTATAAAAAGGACCTGTGGTCAGCCAAACATCATGAATTTCTGATCCCAGATACCCAGAGGTCATGAGTGTGTCATGCCCTACTGTGACAAGTAGGCGTTTGTGTCAGTGTAGGCTCCCCTCCTGCATAGTTGCAGTCGCACCCACTGCACCTTCTATCGTTACACCCCGGGGTGTGTTTACTAGATGGGTTGGGTTGGTCATATAAAGCAGAACAGTCAGTAACATAATGTAAGTGGCATCTAGTTATAGGTGGCATTTTCTGTAATAGCTTTTCAACTTTCATACTGGACACTATATCTCATGAGTGTATCACTATAAAACTTTCCATATGAAAATGATATACTGAAACATCCTTCTTTTCATTATATTTTGTCTAGAATAAGAAAAGTAAGTCATGGTACGCTCTAGCTGCTCAAAGCCATAACTGCTCCAGGTTTCCATGCTCAGCATGATTTCAATTAGTTCCAACTGCAGGTCAGGGGCCCAATAAAACTAAGGTCTTCCATTATTATAGGCTTTAACAAATTGAGTTAAAAAGGTGCACGGTGATATATATCACTAACGTATTTCTGGCTGGCGAATAAATGTATCTGGGGATAAAGAAGGCCTGTATTCTGCTAACACTTTCTGTATATTGTTACACAGGATCTTAGCTTAAAGGTTTTTAGTGAAGGGAAATCGGCTTGGATCATCAGACTCAGATGAGACTCCCCACAGAGATTTCATCCCATTAGCAGATCTATATAAAATAAAAGAAAAGCCCTTTAAGCGGTGTATAGCACCACTGATTATTATCCGTAAGGTAATAAAAGAATACTACTGGCATTCGTCACACATCTAACGCCTACATTAAATCAGAACAAAAGCTTGTCTTACTGCATAATGACCTAATACCAGAAAAACAAGGCAGGAAAAGCGCTGTATGAAATGTGCCCAAAGTGGGTATCTTGAACTGTTTTTAGATTGCAATGTTCCTGAAAGCAGCTGCACAAACATTTTACTGACACCAGTGTGAAATCAGTCAGTTTAGGGGATTACTCGACAGGAGAATTTAACAATTGTATAAATAATAAAAAAAATCAAATAATATTACTGCCTTTTACCTCGAACAGATGTAATTCTATTTTTCTTCTGGTGCATTGACATTGACAGAATAAACACGAAGATTTTTAGGTCAGCAATAAGCAGTAACATGAGGAAGGAAAATACTTCATTAAATATTATGAACTAGTATACAAGTCTTAGACAGCACTGGATCCTTTTACCACCTGCTCATAACATTATATAGGCGTTTTTACCCCTAGATGACTTTCATTTAGAGATCTGTATGTTGCCTCATTTTGACCTCTTAGTAAAAGCTTACTCTTGTGATCCAGTGACTAGAGCTCTGTCCTGCCTTGTTTATGTAGAGAGTTGTACAGGGTGATTTATCCACTACTGTTGGAATAATGCTTATTATAGTGTGTATTGCAAAAACTACTATTTACGGCTACGTTCATACATTTGCATATTTTGTTGCGCTTTTTTGCGTGCGCTTTTTGCAGCGATTTTCGGCCTCGCAAAAAAGCGCAACAAAATACGCCGGGGCGTTCACACACTGCACTTTCTTCACACCACAAAGCACAGGTGATGTCACAGAGGGGAGGAAGAATCCTGCTTCCTCCTCCCCTGTGTGACATGTGTGACAGCCCCATTAGATTTCGCACTGTATTAATATACACTGCGAAATCAAAGTAAAATAAAGTCAAATGTATGAAAAATAATAAAGAATCAAATACTTACCCTCCGATGCCTTTTTCCCGGTCTCCGGTGCAGAGGCAGGCAAAGTATCTTCCTGCCAGGGCCTGCTGTGATGTGAGAGTGACGTCACGGGCGTTGATTGGCCGCTTGCGGTCGTGTGATGCATATCACATGACCGGAACGCCCTCTGACATCACCACAGGTCCTAGCAGGGCAAACCCAGCGGCAGCTCCTGGCTCCGAACACCGGAACACCCGTTGGAGGGTAAATATTTTTTTATTCTTTATTATTTTCCATGCATTTGTCTTTATTTAACTTTGATTTTGCAGTGTATATTAATACACTGCGAAATCAAATGGGCAGTCACAGGTGTCACAGAGGGGAGGCGGAAACAGGATTCTTCCTCTCCCTATGTGACATCAGATGCAGCAGCGCCTGCCCTTATAGGAAAAAGCACCGGCGCTGCTGTGTGAAGAATTGACACGGTCATCCTTTTTACGCAGGCGCTTTTTCCTATACAAGCGCAGTGTATTTTTACTCACTGTCTGCACGGCAAAGTGAATTTCCCATTCACTTTGCCGACAGATAAAATGCACATTGCGTATTTTTGTGCGCGCTTTTCAAAATACGCAATGTGTGAACGCAGCCTACTACTGTTTAATAGTGTAAATATGTCTCCAGAGGTAGTGTTATATGAAGAAGATGTAAGAAGAAAGAAGAAGAAGAAATCAGGCGACATATCGCCGCCAAATACCCCAAATACACGCCGCATTTGGGAGGCAGTTTGGTGTGTAGCGTGTAAAGGTACCCTTAGAGGAAAGCTTCTGGATGATTATCAAACAGACAAAACAAGAAAATTAAGTTACATTTAAAGATGACAGCTGTGTAATCTCAAAAGAGCACACTAGCAGAGGGTAAAATTACAGATGAATTGTACCAGTTAAAATCCAAGGAAAGCGTATACACTGCTAAACATAATCCGCACAAGAAGTGTATCCATGTATGGCACAGGTGTCTTGCATATAGAGGCCCAGAAACAATAAGAAGGTTCAAGAACAACTTGATAGTGATATTAGTTGATCTGTGTAATCAGACAATGAAAAGTACTAGTTGTCTTAAAGGGAAAATGGCAATAATATCCTTTCCTAAGAAGACTACTTCAAAATCAGAATGATTCTGGACATAATGCACACAGATGTTTAAGGTCAATGAGTACTCAAATAAGAGAAAATCTCTTTCCACTAGTTGAACAATCATTATTCAAGATGCACAATCATCTATTTGCTTCACAGTAAAGATTAATTTCTATAGAAAATTGAAATGTATCTATCTGAAGTAGTTAACAAATTTGGCAGAATGCCAAAAATCCTGTGCGCAGATAATGGAACTGAATATACAAGTATTGAGAAACAATGCATTTTAAGGAAAAATGTAATTATGTTCCAGACCACTGTACCGTACAACCCTGAAGAATATGGTGTAGTGGAAAGAAGAAACCTGTCACTATGAAAATGGAATAAGTATGCTATTTGACGCAGATTTGTCAACAACAAATTGGGGTGAAGCAATCATAACACCTTGCAATCTTCAAAACAGGCTACCAATTAAAGCTACTGAGAAATCTCCATTTGAGCAATGGAACCCCTAGAAGACCAAACTACAACCACAAGAATATTCAGAAGTAAAGTGTTTGTTCATATTTCCTAAGAAAAACCTACTAAGAATCTCATGGAAAAGAAGGTATCCTGATGGGCTATGGTGAAACCCAGAAAGGATACAGAATCTGTAACACTCGCAAAGGCGAGAATGGGTGAGTGGACCCACTGGGTCGAGGCACTGATCCTGATCTGGAGGGGTGAGCCTAAGTGACTACCTTGTCTTCACTAGAGCCTCTGAAAGTGAGGTTAAGCTTGTGCTGGTAGGTAGCCGCCAGGTGCTACTCCAGGGGATCACTTTTCCTCGACAGCTGACTCAGAGGGAGTTGAGAATGCAGGCAGGGACTGTTTCTTGTGAGGGTAGGTGCAGCCTGGATGGCTTGTTGACCAGGTGCAGCAGGATCGGCAGTAGGTTGGTTCAGATTGGCTCAGTGTATGGCAGCTGGACTGGTACAGACAGGTGCTTGTGGGTACAGCAGTACTAAGAAGAGACAAGCTTTAGGTAAGGCACGGGACACTGGATACAGCAGGAGTAATGGGGACCTGACAATGTTGCTGAGGCACTTCCCATATGGGGAAGGTGCCTTAAATACTCCGTGCGTCTCAGCCTATGACTGAGATGCACTTCCTGGTAGGGCGCTCTAGCCCTTTAATACTGGTGGGCGTGTCTCGTGAGAATCATCTAAATTTGTTCTCAGGAGACCTGTGTGGTATGTGCAGGCTTCAGGAGCAGGAAGCAGGAGATAGAGCATGGATAGATGCTGCTGGACTGCCAGAGAGGTGAGGACGCCGGTCTCCCTGCTGATGCCATGGCAGTGAGCGCTACATAATCCTACACCCAGAATCAAGCAAGATTACAATTAGCAAAGATGTAATGATTAATGAGAACTTTGTGTTGCTCAAGTTTCATGACCTCATACCAGCAGTCCAACTAAAGCGACAACAAGCTCAGTCACAACTTGAAAAGGAAAAAGATGTATAAGTTTGGTTAGGTTCTCCAACCACAGAAGAAGCAACAGAAAATTCAGGTGAACTGTCCTCAAGTCAGGAGATCGTCTAATTCAAACAAGGGCATGGCAGCTAAGCATCTCTTCTACTGTATTTAGAACACTATCTGTGTCAGAGCTGCATTCATGATGAATTTGCTAGAAAGGAAAGAAGTGCAAATAAGGTCTTATCTTTTCTTTATGCGATGAGGCTAACCGAAAGTTGTACGCTCACCTGGGAAAGTTGTGTAGCACACAACCAGCTTGAAGGCAGGTAACAATAGCTGCTGCAGGGTCCACACTCATACGATCAACATGGCTTCCAAATTCAAAAAGTGTCACGACCCGCCCTGCGCTGCTTACATTAAGGCAGACAGTGATCATCATCATACAATAAAACAAGTGCTAAAGAGAGCAGAAGCTGGAATGAGCAAGGAGAAACTGACCTGACAGGTGAAGAAAAACAGGGTATCGAAAATCAACAGACAAGGAACCCGCATACACAACCAATTTTTCTTCACCTGTCAGGTCATTTTCTCCTTGCTCATTCTAGCTTCTACTCTCTTTAGCACTTGTTTAATTTGGCCACTGCTACCACTCCTTCTAATATATATGTCCTTCATTTCTGATTATTTCACCATTGTAGGTTACACGTCAACATCTCAATGTTGGATATATATCACCTTCGATATCTGCCTATTGAATTAGCAAGACTGACTAGGCTATTAGTTTATACACTAATTCTTCCTTCACTATATGTTGGTAAATCTGTCTATACTCACAGGACCTGTTGAGTTGTTTCTATTCATTGAATGTTCGATAGCACATCACATAAATGGCAATATCCTGAAAAATATAACCTGGAGTTCTGACTCCATTTTAAGTTCTAGGTAATATTGCTACATTACACGTATTATTCTTTCATTATTCATGTTTATAGTAATAGAACACATTGTCACTTATTGATTGTTGTGTACATCTCTTTTGGATTGAAATAAGACTTCAACATCACAAATAGATACACAACTTTATTCACTTAGAAATTTACACTTTTTTTATTTTTCATTTTTTATTCTAAAAAAAACTTCATTGAGGGTTCGGTTTAGTTCCCATCTTCTCTCTTTTTTTATTCCTTCTTTTTTTCATTTTTTCACTCTTTCACAAATTGGGCTTTGCTCTTTATCGATTTTGGATAGCTGTTTGGTCTGCTTCTTTCCTTTAATCAGCAGTGTTGTGCCGACAGCCTGGTTAGCTATAATATAAAAAACAGTGCACATTACAATAGAATAGCATTCCTTGCCAGTTCTATTCACTATGTAATCCCATCATTCTACCCACTTAATTTTATATGGAAAAGATTTTTTAAGATGTTTTTATTTATTATATTTTTATTATCTTTTCATATGAATAAATATTTTTTTAGGTCATAAGTTTAATAATAATATCCATCACGTATAGATGGCTCCATCTTTTAGATTAAATTGCACCCTTCATTTGGTTCCTTTAAACCATTCAAATGAATTATATTTCTCCTGGTGCATGGGAGTGGTTTAATTGCAGAATGAGGTCATACATCCCTCCTCTTCCTGTGACGTGTTGATCTTGTTGTCTATTAACTACTATATGCAGATTAAGTCATGTTCAACTCTCTTGAAACGCATTGTACTGCAATTTTATTGGTTTTTAAATAACGGAATCTATGATAACGATTACGAAGTCTCCCAAGGAAGCGCCGCCTTACCAGTCAGGTAACTTTTAGTCTGCACATTGATGAATCAGAATTCTTCGGTCTGGAGACCTGATGCACCCGGAGAGGCTAAGCTGCATACCCAAGGAGATTTTTTTTTTATATACAACCCAGTAAAGACACTGGAAAGGTGAGCAAAAACAAGGCTTTAAACTGCCTATTGTAATAACATCTGCACTTAGATTTGCGCTGGTTCTTTTTCTTCATAGATACCCCTATAATAGAAGCTTTCTAAAGCAACTATACTTACCATTAACTACTATATATAAAATCAATTGTCATGTAATGTAACATCACTACTCCCTGAGGAAGGAGCAGGGCCGGTTTTAGAAAAGTTGTGGCCCTGGGCAAAAATTAAAGTGGGGCCCTAGATTCTGAAATACTGCTGTAAAACAGCGCTGCAGTCAATTCGGTGCATTGAATTAAGTCTTGAGCTAGTAACAACATTTTTAAGTGCCAAGAAGCCTCTAAAAGCATAAAGACAAAATTATTGTTCAAGGAGTAAAACATATCACACACTACACAGTTGTGTTCTTACTTAACTACAACTAGTTTAATCACTCCTGAGCCCAGCGCACTCCACACAGTGACATCATCACTCTAGGGGCCAGTGCCCAGCGCATACCACGTGGTGACATCATCACTCTTAGTGCCAGCGCACACCACACAGTGACGTCATCACTCCTGGTACCAGCGCCCAGCGCACACCACACAGTGACGTCATCACTCTTGGTGCCAGCGCACACCACACAGAGACGTCATCACTCTTGGTGTCAGTGCTTAGCACACACAACACAGCGTCATCACTCCTGGTGCCAGCGCCCAGCGCACACCACACAGCGATGTCATCACTCCTGGTGCCAGCGCCCAGCGCACACCACACAGTGCCATCATCACTCGTGTCAGCGCCCAGCGCACACCACACAGTGACGTCATCACTCTTGGTTTTACATCGGACTGTGCAGGATCCTGAGGAGTCACAGCACAGGAGCATTTTTATATATTATTTTATGATTGTGGAGGTTTATTGTTTATATTTCTTTTTTTTTTTTTACATTTATTCTTTGGAGAATGTATTCTGACAGGACCTTTTGTGCTACGTGACTACGTCAGGGCTACGTCAGTGGTCAGGTGACAGTGCAATTACAAACTTTGCAGTGGTAGTGGCATCGGGAAAAGGCGTCGGAGAGGTAAAGTATTTCATTTTTTTTAATTTTTCATACATATGGCTTTGTTTAATTTAGATTTCGCAGTGTATATTAATACACTGCAAAATCTAATGGGCGGTCACAGCTCTCCCAGAGGGGAGGAGGAAGCAGGATTTAATTGAAGCTCCATGGACTCCATTTGTAATGAAACATCGGAATATACGCTTTACATCATAGATCAGAGTGGGGGACAGACCAGGGCCTCAGGGGGCCCTTCAGTGCCTGGGGACACTGGGCAACTGCCCAGTCTGCCCCCAAAAACGCCGGCCCTGGGAGGGAATCGGGACTGGCTCCGAAGTGCGTAGGAGGAATAAAAGGAGAATATTGTGATGATGATCACTGTTTGATTGCCTCAATGTAAGCAGCGTGGGTCGTGACACACGGGTCCTTTTTGAATTTGAGAGCTGCGTTCATGGATGAGATGCAATAATTACGTGTCCAGGAAAAACAGAAGTGGATTAATGCTGCTAATAAGGTAATTAAGTCCCTTCATCAACTTAAGACTTGGAAACTCACCAAACTACCACAAGGCAAGGAAGAAATCAAATGTAAATGGGTTTTATAGACCAACTATGACTCTGAAGGCAAGGTTCACAGATTCAAAGCAAGATTAGTCACAAAACGATATTCTCAGAAATATGGTGATGATTATGATGCCACATTTTCTCCACTTGCTAAGCGGACCATTTTCAGGACTCTATTGTCTATAGCTGCTGTTCAAAAGATGTTTTCAAGTATTTGGATCTTAAAACTGCCTTTAAATGGTGACATTGAAGAGGTCTGAAACATGAATCATCTTAGAATTATATCAAAGACGGTAAAGAAAATCTCATTTGCAAACTATAAAAATCTCTCTATGGTCTTATGCAATTGGCAACACCAAAATGAAAAAAAAGTCTTCTTGGAAGAAGGATTTAAGAGGTCAAGAAGATGCATGCATTTACACAAAATGTACAGACAGTGGATATACATTCTCTTATATGTGGACGATGTGATTTTTGGTTCATCAAAGGAAACACATTGGAAAGATGAGTAAAATTCAGTTCCTGTGCTCCTTGCCATCCAGTACCTACCTGCTGTGCCTTCCAGAACTTGCCAGTGCCTGCCATCACTTTCTAGCATCTACCATACCCACTGTGCTTACCTGAACTCGGTCCGTACCTGCTTGTGCTTGCATGCCATCCACTCTGATCGTCCTACCTACACCTGTGCCTGTCTCAGCACTCTGACCTGTGGCACCAGCTGCCAAGGTTTTGAGATCCCTTGGCGACTACCTGCCAGCATTGGTCAATCCCCACTATCTACGGCTTTAGTGAAGACTCGGTAGCTGCTTAGGTATGCTCCTCCAGGTTAGAGATTGGTACCTTGGTTCAGTGGGTCCACTAAACACCTCACTAGCCGCGTTGGGTGTGACCGTCCTGCTGGCTCCATTGTCTTCCAACTTTCAGGGTTGAAGCAAGAGCTTGTCTGCCAAGGAGAGACGCAAAGTAGAATGTCAGGCTTCGTCATCTATGGACTCCCACTTGATTTGTCTGCCAATCTCCCATATTAGTGGCTCTAACCCAGGCTGCAGCTCCGGACCTGGCGGTGAACACCGCTTCTGGCCCTGCTCCTGGCTTATCGGCTCCTTCACCGTTAAACAGCAATCCAAAGTTATGCAGAGGAGTCTTAAACCAGCCCACACTGCACTTTGAGCTTCTCACTCACCACTTCGTCACTGGACTGAGCCAAATTGACCTTTCTTCTGTTCTATCTGGAAGGAGAGGCCATTGCTTGGATAAGTTTCTTATGAGTGAGAGGTGATCCAGTCACCTTGACCCTGCAAGCCTTCTTGGAAGCATTTTGCAAGGTGTTCAATGAGCTGAGTTAAATCACCTTTGTGGCATCATCAATCCTCAGACTGCAGCAGGGAACTGTCACCATCGTGCAGTATCAAGAGAACAACTGGAGTTTTACAGTGCAAAAAGTATCAAAAATACATTTATTATTTAGTTCCATAAAACCTTTACTAACAATTGCATAAATGTACAAATCTCAAGGACAGGACATTTGGTGCAAACATATAACAAAACCTAGTCCGGTGCACAGTGTAAAATCTCAGAATGGCTGTAAAACATACACATTGTTTGTAAAGGTTTTATGGAACTAAATAATAAATGGATTTTTGATACTTTTTGCACTATAAAACTCCAGTTGTTCTCTTGGTATTTAATCTGTATCTGTGGAGGTGCGAAATAAACTTGAGCCGAGGATTTTTAAGATGTGGGAATTGTCATAACATATTATCACCATCGTGCATAGTCTGTACGTTTAAGCACGCTCTCTTTGAAACTTGGCTGGAGCAATGAGGCTCTGGTTGTGGCTTTCTGGGAGGGGCTATTGGGCAGGATTATGAATGACATGGCTAGGTATGATTCAAGCAACTGGATAACTTAGTCTGTGTGTCTGTTTGATCTGCCAGGTTAGCCATTCGCCTGTTGGTCTTTTGCAGACATCTTCGATTTTGAGGTTGAGGTCTTGTCCCTGCATAGACCATACATTGCCCTATTCACCTTCTGCCTGGTGCCACACCGCCTAGGGGCCATATCTACCCACTGTGACTAGTAGAGACGTAGGCTGTGTTAGAATGTGTATAGGATAATCTGTCAAGGGGTTTCATCCAGAAATTTTCATCTCCAGCTTGGGCTGGATGATTCTTTGTCGAGAAGAAAGATGGATCTCTCTGACCCATGTTGACTACGAATGACTTAATTGGATCACAATCAAAAGCAAGTATCCATTGCTTCTCATTTCTGAGCTATTTAAGTGTCTCAAAGGAGTTCAGATCTTCACCAAGGTTGATCTTCGTGGTGCTTACAACCTGACCCACATCCGACAGAGGGATGACTAAAAGACTGCCTTTAACACTCGGCTCAGTCAAGTATGATCACTAGGTTATGGCATTCAGGCTTAGTAATGCCCCAGTTGTCTTCAAGAAAATAGTGAATGACATATCCTGAAACCTTTTTATACTAGCGTGGTGGTATATCTGGATAATATGCTAGTTTTCTCCCCGGATCTGTCTACCCATAGGAGTAATGTTTAACAAGTCTTAAAAAAACTCGAGCATGACCTGTATGCCAAGTTTAAAAAGTCTATATTCGATAAAAAGACCTCCCTTTCCTTCTTTGGCTATGTTAACTCTGACACGAGATTAGAAATGGTTTCTGAGAAGGTGTTTTCCATTCTCAAATGGCCGCCTTCTGTTAAAGTTAAAACTTTCTGAGTTTTGCAAACTTTTACCAGCAGTTCATTCTAAATTTCTCTGCTTGGACCGCTCTTGTTTGGACTATGACTCATAAGGGCGTGTAATGAACACCAGAACTCGGAGCTCCACCCTGACGTCTCTAATACATCAGAGCCACGCAATACGTTCTCATCACTTCTGCCAATATGTGATGTTCAATATCCCCAGGTGTACCCAAAGTCTGCTTGGCACAGTTTTACACTGACACCCCCTGTCTGCACGGGCACAGCAAGGCACGGGGAATGAGAGAGGGTGATTCACATAATCCTCTGGCATGACATCACACTTGTTCACAACCCTGACAGTTTGGGAGACCCTTTTCACTGCCCCAGCGAAACAGAGTCCTGCCAGCCCTGTAGAGCTGCCACCAGTTCCTCGCTAGGTATAAGTCTTATTTTTTACAGGTTATACCTGGCCAGAAACAAACCCAGATGGCGTATAATACTAGACTGGGGACATGGATGTGTGTGCATTTATAGATCGAGACTAAAGAGCAACCCAGGATTAAATTATATATTTAATCACTATATGGCCTCAATAGATGATAAAATATATACATGATAAATTCAAAGGTGTTACACTCATGTATGCAAATAAAGGTAGTAGTACAAAAGGTATATGCAGACAGGTGTAAATCAGTTACCAGTTCCTTGTTGCTGGTGGCCACATGAAAGCGATGTGTAGCCAGGGGCTTCTTAGTTACTTGCAACACGTGATGCAGTGTGACCTCCTTGACCGTGAACAAAAATGTTAGGACTTTGGATCTCTGTCATTGCTAAATCTTGTGCCTTGAGCTGATATTTATAATGATACCGTTTTTGTGTAGATACGTTGTTTTAATCCTCCATCATCGCATTTTATTGCAATGTTGTGATGACCAAAAAAAACGGAATTTTAGCATTCAGACTTTTTTCTTTTATGCAGTTTACTGATCTGATTGAGTTGATATTTTTATAGATTGGGCATTTCTGAATGCAGCGATTCCACATATGTGCATTTTTTAAAAAAGTTTTTAATACTTTTATTTTGAATGGGGCAAAAAGGGTGATTTGAACTTTTGTGTATTTTTATATGTGTAAAAACGTTTACACATCATGTATATATACAAGCACACACACAGAACATACACATCGTGTGTTTGTATATTTTATATATATATATATATATATATATATATATAATATAAATAATATCATGTGTATGTCCTGTGTGTACATACATGTGTGTTTGTATATTTTGTGGTGGAGGCGCACTGTATTTTAAAGATTCCTAAGTCATTAGGTTGTGTGCGCCTTATAATATAAATTTGGTCAATATTACTGCAGTGTCTTCATTTATTAAGTCTGGCATGCACAACTCATGTTTTAATATGAATCAAGACCATTATTTCTGCAGCATATCACCCTGTGTGAAAAGATTTGCTGCCAATAACGCGATCTGTATGGAGACACAATGATGTATTATTGATGATCTAATTCCATCATTCTTTGTCAGCCTGTGTGAGGAGCGATACACACGTGCTGGATGACTTTACTATAGTTGATCGAGCTCGTTTAAAAGTCTGAAATCTCCTCCTGTAAATATAACTTAAATGTTTGAAAAAATTGGAATCCCCAACTTCCCAAAAGTTGGAATCCCCACTTTTGTTTGCCCAGGGCCTCTCTTTTTCTGAAACCGTCCCTGGCCATACTCACTGCTTCCTGGAAGCAAGAGGCTACAGGAAGAATAAAACTACCGTAAGTTTTCTTCCTGTAGCTGCTGGTCCTGTAAGATGGCTAAATGGAATTTCAACACTATTTGTCTGCAAATTGCTCCTATAGTATAAATCAAAAAATATTTCTGGGCATTATAAATTCACTGTAATCAGTTGACAAGAGGCCTCATGCAGTGTTACACCTTGGCTAATGTATGTACTTGTGTGCACTAAATGCTGTGGTGGCTCTTGTCCTCACCATTGCCTGCAGATTGGGGCCATGTTTCATTTTCCTAACTTTTTCTGTTTAGTGGTCAAATGCATTGACAAAATGAGTAGCACCTGTAGCATGCACTATTCTGTAGTGGCCTTTTACAGCTACTAGTTGTGCTCTGCCAAGGACCATAGGCACTGCTGATGGGTACAGGACAAATTCCCTGTCTTTGATATTCTATTGATTCAGTTTACTAAAAAGTAAAGAAAGGCACAATAGGGTCTTATCAACAACACACAGGTGATTTATAAATGAGCAATGCTCACCTTGTTGGGTTGTGAAGGCACAACTCCGCTATTAGCCAAACTGCCAAATTTCACCCATTCTTTACTATTGGTCTATATTGATTGTTTGCCATTTGCCTTTCCTTCCTACAAACACCTGGGTAATCACAAGCTGCTGGAAAACATTTCATTTCTACTTCACAACAAACCCCATTGATGGGAAATGCTGCTGCCTACTTTTTTTCGCTATGATACTATGCTTAGTAACAAACAAGGTTCACAACGTAGAGACAAGGCCAAAAAATTAACTGCTGGAATTTATAGCAGAACCTCTATGTCCTGGATAGTGAGGTGGGAACAACATTTTAAAAGCAAAATGGTCCTGTGAGACATGCAGCATTGTCTTCTGGAATAAATGTCTGGAGCAATATCTATCTTCTGTCATTGCTTGTGGTGTAAGATTTTTTTTGAATCGCAAACCTAACAGCATATCAGCCATATCCGCACATATGCTCTTCGCTTACCATTAACCTCTGTTTTACACATGTACCCCTTGACTCGGACTCCATTCAGCAGCCAGATGACAGACTCATTACTGATGGTTTCTTTGCACCTTGCGCCATCTCAGGAAGTCGCCAGTGTTTTGTCCTTTTGAACTTCTGAACTCAAACAGCAATTGGATTTTGTCTGTGAAAGTCATTTTGCAGAGAATAAAAATCATGGAAATAATATTCAAATGGGAAATTCTGTAAATTAATCTGAAATAAATTAGAACATTTCTTCATAAAATATGTACATGAAGGCACATCATGTGATGCTTTGTAGCAATGTGTTGCTTTAAAGGATTATCCCCTCCAAAAAAGCAGGTTATCCTCTATTTATAGCAGTAATTTTGAAACCTGAGAACTAGCTTATTGTCATAGAGCCTTTCAAAGAAAACCAAGTACAGTTCTTTGCTTTCTCCGACAGTCCCAGAGAGCAGCTCTGATCCATTAAGATGGGGCTGCAGATCTCTTGTGGTTCCAGTAGTAGACCGTCTAGTGATCAGCAAGTGAGACCTCCTTGTACATTTTTACAGGAAGAATCCTTTAAAGCCATGAAAGTCTTTACCAAGAATTAAAGAACATTCAATGTAATTGAAGGGGTTATCTGGTCTTCTGGTGAAAGTCTACAAGTCACTCTGTAACTGCAGACTTCTGAATCTTACAGCATGTGTACCACACACTGTAAAGATTCTCCAGTATTGTGGGTAGTCACATGACTGCAGATATGGAATTTGCATACTTCTGACCATATTCTGACTAGACGTGCTTGCTCAAGCATGGCTAGTCGTAATGTAACTGCAGGTGTGTAAATCTCTATAAATTGTCCCTTCAGTGACGAACTCTACTGCCATCTTTAGGTAGCAATCCTAAATCTCTATAATGCAGAGCTGTTTGTTTACATGGAATGAAGACTGAATGTGTCCAGTTACCTTAAAGAGGACCTATCACCCCCTGGTGCATGATAAACTAAATGCAGCACTGAATGCAGCATGTCTGCTGCATTCAGGGAAGAGGTCCCCCATGTCTCTAGCCCCCCTGTAAGCTTTAAAAAAGACTTTTAAGAAAAGAGTGCCTCTTCCCAGAAAGTCATATAAGGGAGTTTGACCGAATCTGCTGGTGAATTAAGAGTCCTATAGAACAGAGACAATCCATGTTCATTTGGGTATTCTACTTTAAAGTATTTCTGCATCATGTCTGATGGGTTAGGGCCCCACCAAGTTGGAAATGTGCATGACTGGATAAAGTGACGAATTTGGAGGTACTGAAAGGACGTTTTTGGATTCTTGTAAAGTTGGGACAAATCTGCAAAGAAGGGGGAATACAGGGCCATCTAAGAGTTTGTCAAGCGTGCTTACACCTGATTTCACCCACAGGTCTAGAGACAACCCAGGATGTGTGCCTCAATCGCTTTTACAGAAATGTTTTTAAATAGGGATTTTGTCAGTGTTCTAGAACGGTTATTCCAATAAGAAATCAACGAGGACATTATAAGTAAGGGAAAATTCTATTTCAGGGGCTTCAGTAGCTAGATCTCTAGCAAACGTCTCGTCTTTGGGGTGCAAATTTTGGCCAGGGTTACACATACCAATTGTTTTTGACTTAAATCAGTTTATGGGATCTTTCAGCCTTTTTTTTCCTAAGTCCAAAAAGGCATATGCGTTAACGCATGTGTCTGTGCATTTTTAAAAAAAATGCATGCGTTTTTATGCAGCATCCCAAAAACACTGCTAGCAGCATTTTTCGGGTGCAGTAAAAAACGCATGCGTTTTTTTAACATGGGGCCCTATGGGAGATGCATGCGTTAACGCATGGTACATATAGGCACCATGCGTTTACGCATATGCGTTTTTGGTGAAAAAATGACTAAGTCCAAAAATTTGCCAAAAACGTCCAGGACCTCAGGGGATCCAGTTTTCTAAGGGGTTAAAAAAAAGCGCATGGCATGTGTTACCCTGGCCTTTCTTTCTATTTGGAGCCATCAATGATTAAAATCCCCAGCCCACCAATCTTTCATGGCCTGGAGTATGGCCACCTTGTGGTACAAAGATAGGTTTGGTACACCCATTCCACCATGAGAATATTGGAAATGTAGTGCCTTGACCGCTACTCTTGGATTTTTGTTTTTCCAAATAAATTTACCAAGTAGGGATTGTAGGAGCCCTATCCATCTAGATGGGAATTTGAGAGGGAGACATCTGAAAAAGTAGGTAATCTTAGGCAGTAACATTGTTTTTACAATTTGTATTCTGGCAACCCAGTACAGTGGGAGAAGGGTCTGCCTCTCCACGTCCCCCTGAACCTCCGAAATCTGTTATTTGCAGTTCAACTTAATTAGATTTACAAATTTTGCAATTTTAATTCCCAAATACGTAAATTCTGCTTCCTCCCACTTAAAGGGAAAGTTCTCTCGTATTCTTTCCTTTACCAAATGTGTAATATTTAATGGGAATATGATAGACTTTGTAATATGAGATTCTGGAGAATTCAGCCAGGGTGTCCATAACACTCACCAGGGACCCCCCACTCCGTTGAGAGATAATATCACATCATCTGCATACAATCCCGCCACATGGTCCGTATCTCCCACACAGACTCCATCGGATTAGTTGTAAGAGCCTTTGCCAGTGGCTCTATTAACAAAGCAAAGATAAACGGCGAGAGAGGGCAGCCCTGCCTGGTGCCATTAGATATCATAAACCAGTCTGATGTGAAGCCAGACACACTCACTACTGCATTCGGATTAGAGTATAGGGCCAATATAGCCTTTTTAATATCTTGCACAAAACCAAACTTATCCAGAACCTCACCCATATCACCCCAATTCACTCTGTTAAATGCCTTCTCTGCATCCAGAGACAGCAGTACATCGGGAAGTTTATTAGTCTCCATTATCTCCAACAAATCTATTACTCTTCTAATGCTGTCCTTGGCTTGTCTCCCAGGGACAAACCCAACCTCGTCACGTGCTATCGGAGAGGGAAGGACAGACATTATTCTGGCTGCAAGGATTTTAGAGAATACTTTTAGGTCACAGTTTATTAAGGAGATAGGTCTAAAATTACTAGGTGTGTTCAGGGGTTTCTCAGGTTTAGGAATGGTTGTGATTACTGCTTCAAGGTTTTCATAACTTTTTGAAGCACTACATTTCCACAAAATGAACATTTTTAGGAGGTAAGGAGCTAAAGTTTTGACGAAACAATGATAATAGGTGTTAGAAAAACCGCCTGGGCTCAGAGCAAAGGACTTTTTAGTAGAACCGGATTATTTGTTCTATTTCAATGATAGATATGGGAGTATTTAGATCACTTAGCTGAGCCGCTGATACTTTGGGGAGTGAGATTTTTTTCTAGGAAGTTGCCAATGTCTTGTGGATTAGGCTGTACTGTATAGGGATCCTCTTTTTGGTTGTACAGTGAATAATAAAATGGCCTAAATTCTTTAGCTGTGTCGATTGGATTTAGTACTTTAGTCTCATCAGGTTTATTCAAGTATACAATCCTATTTCTTATCTCCTTTTTTTGATTCTCCTAGCTAAAATCTTCCCTGCTCTATCTCCCATTGCATAATATATTGTTTTGGACTTTTTAAGAGCTTTTTCATAGGGCCACGTCACACACACAGATAATTGTGCAGATATTGGTCAAAAATCTCTGGTTGCTGTGAAATCATGGACACATTGTTCCATTTTGTGGCCATATACAAATGAACAATGTGTCCATGATTTCACTGCAACCAGAGATTTTTGACCAATATCTGCACAATTATCTGTGTGTGTGATGTGGTTCTTACTGGAATAAAAGTAGAGCACACAGCCTCATTCTATGTTCAGTTATTTTTTGAGACAACTGTGGGGTGTTTTTTTTTTTTTTTTTGTTAATTTCTTCCAGATTGTTAATTTGAGTTTAGGTCTGACTTTGCTACCTCTCTTCTTTTCTTTTCTACTGCTGCCATCCTAATAAAAATATCTCTCATATATTCCTTGTGGGCTGACCATATCACTTCGTTATCATTTATGTCAAAGAAACCTTTTGTTTTGGTCTCTATTAATTCAAGTTTTGTTTGTTGGTCAGTAAAAAATCATTTAAATGCCACCTACCTTTGACCGAAGAGTCCCTATAAGATATGCTGAGCGAGACAGGAGCATGGTCAGACCACGAGATCGCACCTATCGTTGCCTCAAGAGCACAACCTAGAATTTTATCATCCACAAAAATATAGTCTATACTGCTATAGGTATTAAATCTAGGAGAGAAATGGGAGTAATCTCTCTCAGAGCTGTGGAGATATCTCCAGATGTCATGTAAGTTATATTTTGAAACCAGTGATTTGATCTCCCCTCCCCTAGAGGTACGTCTGTTTGAGCAATCTAACATGGCAGACATGGGGAGGTTGAAATCTTCACAGACAATTTTAAACCCTTTTGGAGAACACCTGAATCTTCTTAAATGTTTAATAAATGAAAACTGGTGTGTATTTGGGCCATATATAGATACAATCGTGTACCTAGTGTTATTTAAAGAAAAAAACAAGGAAAATAAAACACCCTTCTGGATCACTAGTAGTATCATACAATTTAAAGGATAGGGAGTCTCTTATGAAAATAGCCACTCCAGCTCTTTTAGTCTTGTTGTTTGCAAAAATCTGATGTGGCCATCGAGGGTCCTTTAGCCGAGCATTGTCCTGTGCCAACAAGGTGTGTTTCTTGAACACAAATTACATCAGCAGTTTATTTACAAATATTCCCTAGAAGATGGATCTTGTACCAGGCAACTTTAAACCATTGGCATTTATAGATGTAACCTTAATATGCATTGTTAATACTATATACTGCCTTATGTGAACCTATTGCTCCTAAATGAGTGAAAAACATGGGGAGGACAGACAGAAAAACATATTTGCTTGTATAACAAAAGAAAAGTTATCAAACCTACATTTTTGCTTCATCATAAGAGGAAGTCCTCTTACAGTTCCAAAATCAAGCAAACAGTAAAGAAAAAGGAAAAAAATAGTTTGAGAGTGAAAAAAAGACACTCTGTGGGCAACTTTGCCTGGTTTCAACATCGCCATGGAAGCACCAGACAAAGAGTAGTAAGCAGGAAGCAGAGAATGGTTCTTCAGTAATCAGCCATGCTATAAATCAGTCTGGGTCCAGTTTTTTCTTTTTTGTGCCTGAGGTGCTCTTTCGTCATTTGTATATATAGGCTGAATCTTCCATTTTAGCAATAAATCTCTCGCCTTTTCGGGGATGTGCAAACAAATATGGAGTTGTCCCTCAAGACTTTCAACTTTGTGGGGAACCCCCAATGGTACTTTATTCCTTGTTCTCTGAAGGCTGTAGTATACGGCATGTACTTCCTCCTCTGAGCTAAAGTACCTGCTGAAAAGTCAGGGAATACCTTCTTGTGGACAAGTTATCTGGAAGTTTTGGCCTTTTCCTGAGGCCAGCCATAAAAGTCTCCTTTATTGTATAGAAATGAATGCGGGCAATAACATCTGGTGGTGAATCAGGGCTGAGGCCTTTTGGTTTCGGAATCCTGTGTAGTCTATCCCACAATTAAGTCCTTGCTGTCTGCAGAAGGAAACATCGGATGTATGAAGCTTTGCAGGAGAGTTGGCAAGTCTTTGTCAGGAGTAGATTCATCAATCCCTCTAATGCAAATATTATTCCTTCTGGACCTGTCCTCCATGTCCAGTGTTTTGTTGTGGATTTGGGAAACCTCCTTTTCTAAAGCCTCATTAGCATCTATTAGTTCATTATGAGATTTAGTAAGTTCTGCCAGCTTCTGCTCCAGATGGTCTATTCTAGTTCCCAGGTCTTTCAGTTCTCCCTAAACTCAGCTATCATTACTTTAAGATCAGCTTGAAGCTCTTGCCTCAGGGACTTTAGCAAAACCTCCATTGTTTTCTGTGTAAGGGAAATATCTGTCTAAGTTTTCTCACCCTATCCTGAGACTGCTGCATGTGAGCCACATTGTGAAGAGCAGGAAAAAGGGGCTGGGGAATGAGAAGCTGCAGCCATTTTGGAGGCTGTATTCAGTACAGGGTCTTTGGAAAAATATGCAGTCGCCTTCCTTGGGGAGCTCCTCGCTGACTTGCCACGCACCATTGGAACCACTGTGTCCTCAGGTCACCAGGTAACTTATGTAAGGCTTCCCAGAGTGGGTTTTCACCTTGTTGTGCCTCGTTGAAGCCGATCTCTTGTGGAGCTCCTGCACTAAGCAACCTATGCCATTCAAAGCTCGGCCATGCCCCCCTCCTGCATACAATGATATCTAGAGATTGGTCTGTAGACCACATGGGCAGTGCCATGAAAAGGTCTTAACAAAAGAACTAGGATTATGGTATGTAATGTACCCAGACTCCTCTTGGCTTCATTCCAGACTTGCTGACAGTTTGTCGTTACCATTTATTTGGTAACCAGTGGTGCAGCGATTTCTTCAAAGTGTCCCAGGAGCCTTTGTTCAAAATGATAATGCTAAGCTGCTTGTTGCTTGTGCTTCTGTGAGCAGACTGCATGGCATAAGGCTATGTTTACACACAGCGCTTTTTTTTTTTTTGCGAGGGCACTTTTATTAGCGATTTTTACCCGCGCAAAAAAGAAGCAGTGCTGTTAACACAGCACGCTTTTTTACGGCCCGGTTGAGAAGTGATGTCACAGAGGGGAGGAAGAATCCTGGTTCCTCCTCCCCTCTGTGACATCTGTGACTGGCCCCATTTGATTTCGCAGTGTATTAATATACACTGCCAAATGTATTAAAAATAATAAA
The DNA here is from genome assembly GCA_033576535.1 of Allobates femoralis. Taxonomy (NCBI): domain Eukaryota; kingdom Metazoa; phylum Chordata; class Amphibia; order Anura; family Aromobatidae; genus Allobates; species Allobates femoralis. The sequence continues at coordinate 36,599,801 of JARQOC010000012.1, forward strand.
GAATTAATACTTACCCTTTCCGACACCTTTTTTTTACGGTCTCCGGTGCAGAGGCAAGGCCACGTATCGTCCTGCCATTATGACATCATGCAAGGCCCTGGCAGGACGATACGTGGCCTTGCCTCTGTGCCGGAGACCGTGAAAAGGCGTCGGAAAGGGTAAGTATTAATTCTTTATTATTTTTAATACATTTGGCTTTATTGAATTTTGATTTCGCAGTGCATATTAATACACTGCAAAATCAAATGGGGCCGGTCACAGATGTCACAGAGGGGAGGAGGAACCAGGATTTTTCCTCCCCCTCTGTGACATCAGATGCAGTAGCGCCGCCCCTATAGGCAAAAGCGCGGGCGCTGCTGTGTAAAGAATTGACATGATCATTCTTTTTACGCCGGCGCTTATTCCCTTAAAAGCGTGGCGTATTTTTACGCAGTGTCTGAACGTCAAAGTGAATTTCACATTCACTTTACCGGCAGACAAAAGGCACATTGCACATTGCACATTTTTGAAAAGTGCGCACAAAAAAAGCGCTCAAAAATGTGCAATGTGTGAACGTAGCCTAAATCTGCTGCCATAGGTGCAGCGTTTCTGGATTTGTCTCCCGTTGAGCACATCTAGGATGCCATTGGTCGGCAAATGCAACGCGAGCTGTTGGCAGCAGATTTTCATGATTTACATGCACAAGTCTATTCATTGTGGCACAGCATTCCTCAGACAAGGTGAGTAATTACGTTTAATTGTGCACGTGACGGTCAAACAAAATACTCACTACATCAAGATGGGAAAAAAATTAGCAAAACATTTTTTTCCTCATTTGTAAATCACTTTAATTTCTGTTGCTTCTTAGATTTCCAAAATACATGATTTATCCTTCTTGGTGATGTAATTTAATTGTTCAGGAGTGTATCTTAATTAATTATACTGCAGATTTTGGACTGCAATTTGTAATTGTAAACATTTTGAAGTTAATTCTACTTGGTCCTCTCCAGTTTTTTTGCTGCTATACTTACAAAGCTGTGTCTGGTGCAATAAAAAATTCAGAATTTTAATTATTCCCTGCTTTCAGAAACTATACTGGAGCTATGACCAGGTGATCATAAAGGGAGAGAAGAACATAAAACACAAATAATATTGATCTTTTTGTATCCATTCCAAAATCTACATGGGTGCTAGCCCCCTTGAAATAATAAAACAGCAAATTGCGACCTCTAGTGTTCACAGTTGAGATAATTAAAGCATTTCATCTGTATGAGTATTTTATGATTACGTGGAGCGACAAGTGCATTTTTGACATCTATGATGTACACCCTCATCATGGTAGATGACCCCTCCACAATGTGCACATGCACAATAAATTTCTATTAAGTGTTAGAGGGATTTTCCCACAGATAAAGTACATTTTAATGTTGATTTTCATCAATACATCTTGGAGTAATAAAAATTTTCATAATTAGATATGTTTAAAAAAAATGTTCCTGTGCTGAGATAATCTTTAAGTATGTGTTCCTGCTACGTATTGTGTAATGGATGTGTCTGACAATACAGGAAAATGGTCTGATCATACCACAACTCCTGGGCAGGGGAAGTAGTGAAAGAGTATACAGGCATTACAGCTGGGGATCACAGAATATATTCTACCGTTCAAAAGTTTGAGGTCATTTAGAAATTTCCTTATTTTTGAAATAGCACTTTTTTTTTCAATGAAGCTAACATTAAATGAATCAGAAATACACTCTATACATTTTTAATGTGGAAAATGACTATTCTAGCTGCAAACATCTGGTTTTTAATGCAGTATCTACATACAGTGTTGGCCAAAAGTATTGACACCCCTGCAATTCTGTCAGTTAATACTCAGTTTCTTCCTGAAAATGATTGCAATCACAAATTCTTTGGTATTATTATCTTCATTTAATTTATCTTCAATGAAAAAACACAAAAGAGAATGAAGCAAAAAGCAAAACATTGATCATTTCACACAAAACTCCAAAAATGGGCCGGACAAAAGTATTGTGTGAAAGAAAGAATGCGCAAATAGGGTCTTATCTTAATAACACACTTTCACTTATCGATGTGGAATTGCTCACCTTTAGCAGTTGTGAAACCCACAACTGGTAGAATAGCGTACAAGCAGCTGCTGCAGGGACCGCACTCCCAACGGTGACCGTGGTTGTGATGCAGAATCTTGGACAAAGTGCTTCAGTGTCCGGGCTGCTGCTCCGAGACCAAAGAAACACAGACACAGGAATGTCTGGTTCAGCTACAGCCTTTATTTTCCGACGCATTTCGGAGCCTCCTCCCGAGCTCCTTCCTCAGGTTTCTTTGGTCTCGGAGCAGCAGCGCGGACACTGAAGGACAAAAGTATTGGCACCCTCAGCCTAATACTTGGTTGCACAACCTTTAGCCAAAATAACTGCGATCAACCGCTTCTGGTAACCATCAATGAGTTTCTTACAATGCTCTGCTGGAATTTTAGACCATTTTTCTTTGGCAAACTGCTCCAGGTCCCTGATATTTGAAGGGTGCCTTCTCCAGACTGCCATTTTTAGATCTCTCTACAGGTGTTCTATGGAATTCAGGTCTGGACTCATGTCTGGCCACCTTAGAAGTCTCCAGTGCTTTCTCGCAAAGCATTTTCTAGTGCTTTTTGAAGTGTGTTTTGGGTCATTGTCCTGCTGGAAGACCCATGACCTCTGAGGGAGACCCAGCTTTCTCACACTGGGCCCTACATTATGCTGCAAAATGTGTTGGTAGTCTTCAGACTTCATAATGCCATGCACACGGTCAAGCAGTCCAGTGCCAGAGGCAGCAAAGCAACCCCAAAACATCAGGTAACCTCCGCCATGTTTGACTGTAGGGACCGTGTTCTTTTCTTTGAATGTCCCTTTTTTTCTCCTGTAAACTCTATGTTGATGCCTTTGCCCAAAAAGAGAGAACATTCTTCCAAAACGTTTTAGGCTTTCTCAGGTAAGTGTTGGCAAACTCCAGCCTGGCTTTTTTATGTCTCGGGGTAAGAAGTGGGGTCTTCCTGGGTATCCTACCATACAGTCCCTTTTCATTCAGACACCAATAGATAGTACGAGTTGACACTGTAGTACCCTCGGACTGCAGGGTAGCTTGAACTTGTTTGGATGTTAGTCGAAGTTCTTCATCCACCATCTGCACAATCTTGCGTTGAAATTTCTTGTCAATTTTTCTTTTCCATCCACATCTAGGGAGGTTAGCCACAGTGCCATGGGCTTTAAACGTCTTGATGACACTGCGCACAGTAGACACAGGAACATTCAGGTCTTTGGAGATGGACTTGTAGCCTTGAGATTGCTCATGCTTCCTCACAATTTGGTTTCTCAAGTCCTCAGACAGTTCTTTGGTCTTCTTTCTTTTCTCCATGCTCAATGTGGTACACACAATGACACAGGACAGAGGTTGAGCCAACTTTAATCCATGTCAACTGGCTGCAAGTGTGATTTGGTTATTGCCAACACCTGTTAGGTGACACAGGTAAGTTACAGGTGCTGTTAATCACACAAATTAGAGAAGCATCACATGATTTTTCTAAGGGTGCCAATACTTTTGTCCACCCCCTTTTTTATGTTTGGTGTGGAATTATATCCAATTTGGCTTTAGGACAATTCTTTTTGTGTTTTTTTCATTGAAGACAAATTAAATGAAGATAATAATACCAAAGAATTTGTGATTGCAATCATTTTCAGGAAGAAACTGAGTATTATCTAACAGAATGGCAGGGGTGTCAATACTTTTGGCCAACACTGTAGGTGTATTAAGGCCTATTTCCAACAACCACCACTCCAGTGTTTTAATGGTACATTGTGTTTGCTAACTGTGTAAAAAGGCTAATGGATGTTTAGAAAACCCTTGTACAAGTATGTTAGCACAGCTGAAAACTGTTTGGCTGATTAGAGAAGCTATAAAATTGACCTTCCTTTCAGTCAGTTGAGTCTGGAGCATTACATTTGTTTGTTCTATGAAACTCTCAAAATGGCCAGAAAAAGAGAACTTTCATGTGAAACTCTACAGTCTATTCTTATTCTTAGAAATTAAGGCTATTCCATGTGAGAAATTGCCAAGAAACTGAAGATTTCCTACAACGGTGTGTACTACTCCCTTCAGAGGAGAGCACAAACAAGGCTCTAACCAGAGTACAGAGAGGTTGGAGGCCCCGCTGCACAACTGAGCAACAAGACAAGTACATTAGTCTCTCTAGTTTGAGAAATCGATGCCTCACAGCTCCTCTACTGGCAGCTTCATTAAATAGGACCAGCAAAATGCCAGTGTTAATGTCTACAGCGCAGAGGCAACTCCGGGATGCTGGCCTTCAGGGCAGAGTGGCAAAGAAAAAGCCATATCTGACACTGGCTAATAAAAGGAAAAGATTAATATAGGCAAAAGAACACAGACATTGGAAGAAGATGAGTGCCAATCACAGCACCCGATGACATCATGCAAGGTCCTTGCAGGTCGATACCTGCGGTTGTGTCGGCTCATGACTCCCCGAACACCCGCTGGAGGGTAAGTATTCATTCTTTATTATTTTTAATACATCTGGCTTTCTTTAATTTAGATTTCATCAAATGGGGGCTGGCTGACATGTCACAGAGGGGAGGAGGAACCAGGATTCTTCCTCCCCTCTGTGACATCACTTCTCCCCTGGGCCCGTAAAAGAAGCTGTGTGAAAGCACTGTTTCTTTTTTTGTGTTTTTTTTGCGCGGCCACAATACGTGGGCTAAAAGCGCAAAATAGAGCAAAACAAGAAGCAGTGTGTGAACGTAGCCTAAGAGTATACAGACATTACAGCTTGGGATCACAGAATATAAGAGTATACAGGCATTACAGCACAACATATAAGATTATCTCAGCATAGGAGATGTGGTATGATCAGACCATGCCCCTGTATGTATATATACCGTATATACTCGTGTATAAGCCGACCGTGTATAAGCCGGCCCCCCTACTTTTGCCCCCAAAATCTGGGAAAACCTATTGACTCATGTATAAGCCTAGGGTGGACCCCAGCACAGGTATACAGCCCCCAGCAGTGTGGTATACAGCAGCCTCCCCAGTGGTATATACAGGCCCCAGCAGTGTTACAGCAGCCTCCCCAGTGGTATATACAGCAGCAGCCCCAGTGGTAGTATACAGCAGCCCCAGAGGTATATACAGCAGCCCCAATGGTAGTATACAGCAGCCCCAGAGGTATATACAGCAGCCCCAGAGGTATATACAGCAGCCCCAGAGGTAGTATACAGCAGCCCCAGAGGTAGTATACAGCAGCCCCAGAGGTATATACAGCAGCCCCAATGGTAGTATACAGCAGCCCCAGAGGTATATACAGCAGCCCCAGTGGTAGTATACAGCAGCCCCAGAGGTATATACAGCAGCCCCAGTGGTAGTATACAGCAGCCCCAGAGGTAGTATACAGCAGCCCCAGAGGTATATACAGCATCCCCAATGGTAGTATACAGCAGCCCCAGTGGTAGTATACAGCAGCCCCAGTGGTAGTATACAGCAGCCCCAGTGGTAGTATACAGCAGCCCCAGAGGTAGTATACAGCAGCCCCAATGGTAGTATACAGCAGCCCCAGAGGTATATACAGCAGCCCCAGTGGTAGTATACAGCAGCCCCAGAGGTATATACAGCAGCCCCAGAGGTATATACAGCAGCCCCAGTGGTAGTATACAGCAGCCCCAGTGGTAGTTTACAGCAGCCCCAGTGGTAGTTTACAGCAGCCCCAGTGGTAGTATACAGCAGCCCCAGTGGTAGTATACAGCAGCCCCAGTGGTAGTATACAGCAGCCCCAGTGGTATATACAGCAGCCCCAGTGGTAGTATACAGCAGCCCCAAATGTACCGTATATACTCGTGTATAAGCCGACCCGTGTATAAGCCGACCCCCCTACTTTTGCCCCCAAAAACTGGGAAAACTTATTGACTCGCGTATAAGCCAAGGGTGGACTCCAGCACAGGTATACAACCCCCAGCAGTGAGGTATACAGCAGCCTCCCCAGTGGTAGTATACAGCAGCAGCCCCAGAGGTATATGCAGCCCCAGAGGTATATGCAGCCCCAGAGGTATATGCAGCCCCAGAGGTATATGCAGCCCCAGAGGTATATGCAGCCCCAGAGGTATATGCAGCCCGAGGTATATGCAGCCCAGAGGTATATGCATCCCCAGAGGTATATGCAGCCCCAGAGGTATATGCAGCCCCATATGCAGCCCCAGAGGTATATACAGCCCCAGAGGTATATGCAGCCCCAGAGGTATATGCAGCCCCATATGCAGCCCCAGAGGTATATACAGCCCCAGAGGTATATGCAGCCCCATATGCAGCCCCAGGAGGTATATGCAGCCCCATATGCAGCCCCAGAGGTATATACAGCCCCATATGCAGCTCCAGGAGGTATATGCAGCCCCATAAACAGCCCCAGAGGTATATGCAGCCCCATATGCAGCCCCAGAGTTATATGCAGCCCCAGAGGTGTATACAGCCCCATATGCAGCCCCAGGAGGTATATGCAGCCCCATATGCAGCCCCAGAGGTATATACAGCCCCATATGCAGCCCCAGGAGGTATTTGCAGCCCCATAAGCAGCCCCAGAGGTATATACAGCCCCAGGAGGTATATGCAGCCCCAGGAGGTATATGCAGCCCCAGAGGTATACGCAGCCCCATATGCAGCCCCAGAGGTATATACAGCCCCATATGCAGCCCCAGGAGGTATATGAAGCCCCAGAAGTATATACAGCCCCATATGCAGCCCCAGGAGGTATATGCAGCCCCATATGCAGCCCCAGAGGTATATACAGCCCCATATGCAGCCCCAGGAGGTATATGCAGCCCCAGAGGTATATACAGCCCCATATGCAGCCCCAGGAGGTATATGCAGCCCCAGGAGGTATATGCAGCCCCAGAGGTATATGCAGCCCCCCATCTATATACAGGCCCCCCTGCCGCAATCCTGTAAAGGAAGAGATTAGTATACTTATCCCTCCGCTGTCCCGCCGCCGCCGCCATCACGCTCCTCCATCTTCATCCAGCATCTTCCGTCTTCTTTCAGCTTCCTCCTCTGTCGCGCCGGCAATGACGTCATTGCCTGCAACCATTGGAGGAAGCCGGAAGAACGGAGACATGGTAGTGAGGACAGCTGAGAGGAGGAGCGGCGGGACAGCGGAAGAGGATAAGTATACTAATCTCTTCCTTTACAGGATTGCGGCGGGGGGGGGGCCTGTATATAGATGGGGGCACTGTATACTGTATACATTGTATACAGTATACAGTGACTCGCGTATAAGCCAAGGGGGTAACTTTTCAGCCCAATTTTTGGGCTGAAAAACTCGGCTTATACGCGAGTATATACGGTATATACAGCAGCCCCAGTGGTAGTATACAGCAGCCCCAGAGGTATATACAGCAGCCCCAGTGGTAGTATACAGCAGCCCCAGAGGTATATACAGCAGCAGCCCCAGTGATAGTATACAGCAGCCCCAGAGGTATATACAGCAGCAGCCCCAGTGGTAGTATACAGCAGCCCAAGAGGTATATATAGCAGCAGCCCCAGAGGTATATACAGCAGCAGCCCCAGAGGTATACAGGCGCCCCCCCATCAGTATCCAGGGCCCCCCCCCCCATGCTCCGCAAACCTGTAAAGTAAGATCATTATACTTATCACTGTCCTGTCGCCGCCGTCCCCGCCGCTGCCATCGCGCTCCTCCGTCTTCATCCAGCGTCTTCCGGCTTCCTCTGGTCGGCGCAGACAATGACGTCATTGCCTGCGCCGACCAGAGGAAGCCGGAAGACGCTGGATGAAGACGGAGGAGCGCGATGGCAGCGGCGGGGACGGCGGCGACAGGACAGTGATAAGTATAATGATCTTACTTTACAGGTTTGCGGAGCATGGGGGGGGGGCCCTTGATCCTGATGGGGGGGCCTGTATACCGATGGGGGGGGGGGCGCCCGTGTGTAATGACTCGTGTATAAGCCGAGGGGGGAACTTTTCAGCCCAATTTTTGGGCTGAAAAACTCGGCTTATACGCGAGTATATACGGTAAATAGAAATACACTATCAAACGTCCCATAGCTTGCAAAAACAAGTGATTTTTAATGACAAGTAAAAACAGGGGGTTACAACCACAGTACAAGCAGCATTATGGCAGGCTGCACCACTGACACACACAAGTTATGTGTGAGATTGTATCAATGCACAAGGTTATTTCATGCCAGAGAAAAAAAAAAAAATAACACACACATAATACATAGCATTAGTACACTACATAGTTTATACCCAATGGGTGTACATATGTGCAATATATAAAAAGGTTTTATACCCAGCTAGGCACATTCAACCTAGGTACAATTTCACCCGAGTATATATAATAATGAATAGTGTGGTTGCTATATGAGCAGTATATGCAACCAGAGTCCGGGGGTATAGGGGACATCCATATCCAAGATCTATTACACATTGAGCCAAATGTCATTATAATATATACTCAGGTGAAATTGTACCTAGGTTGAATGTGCCTAGTTGGGTATAAAAACTTTTTATATATTGCACATATGGGTATAAACTATGTAGTGTACTAATACCAGGGGCGTAACTACAATAGGTGCAGGGGTTGCGATCGCACCCGGGCCCTGCAGCCTAGGGGGGCCCCAAAAGTCCCTTTGGCCCATAGAAAAAGACTAATGCTATTAAAGATTTGCAATAATTGGGGGCCCCGTTGGAGCTTTCGCATCGGGGCCCCTGGGCCTGAAGTTACGCCACTGACTAATACTATGCATTATGTGTGTGTGTTTTTTTTTTTTTCTTCTCTGGCATGAAATAACCTTGTGCATTGATACAATCTCACACATAACTTGTGTGTGTCAGTGGTGCAGCCTGCCATAATGCTGCTTGTACTGTGGTTGTAACCCCCTGTTTTTACTTGTCATTAAAAATCACTTGTTTTTGCAAACTATGGGACGTTTGATCGTGTATTTATATATATATATATATATATATATATATATATATATATATATATAAAAATAATATATATATATTGTGGTGATGTGGCCCCTGGCCGGGTGCATCACACGGGTTATCAATGCAGGTCTCTGTTCACATGGGACGGTTTTCCTGATTGTGTGTGCTGTGTGAAATCTGTCCGGTGTACAGGGGGTTAACAGCTAAAGGGTTTTCATGCGCTGAGTGAACAGCTGAGTGTGAGTGCTGAAGATCCGATACATTCATGAGCCTAATGAGCGGCTGAACCTGTGGGGATGAGTGCTTTGCTGGGCTAGACCTGAATGGTGCACAGGGGGTTAATCACATCTCAGGTCTGTGAGTGAAGATGTGCTGATTGACTCACTGTGTTGCAGCTGGGAGTGAGCAGCCTGGATAAGAACCTGCCATGTGCCTGAATAAGAGAGAGGACGATGGGAGTCAGAAGTCCAGACCACTGCCATGTGAGGAGGTGCTGGAAGTGATCCATCCCCGGTGGGGGAAGTGATGGGAGCCTGCCAGCTCCATGCCGGTGGCACAAAGATGTGTGCATGCCAGCAAGTGTCCAGGACCGAGGACGGCTCAATTGCCAGGCGGTCAGATGTGCGGTGTGAGAGACCGAGTACGGCTCAAGAGCCAGGCGGTCACAGCCCACTTTGGGACTGACTGAGTGAGTCATGATATGGTCCCGTTGATCCAGATGTAAGTGTCCCGGATCCCGGTGGATCCGTGGTGGTCTTGTGTGTACTGAGTGACAGGGTTCCTGGTACTATTGTGGGCCCTGAGTGTGTAGCATATTGGTGTATGTAAAAATGCCATGACTGCTGTGTCATGCATGAGTCATAATGGTTTATGAAAAAGTGCCATGTGAGATGACTCGTGTGCAATAGGATGGGGAATGATCCCTGTCAGGGTGATAGACGGTGATAGCCGTCTTTAGAACCAGACTGAGGTCTGCAAGGGTCGGAGGGTGACGCCTTGAAGTTCTGGGGAAAACGTATGTGAATGTCCTGTAATGTAATGTCATATGGGAATGTCATATAATGCAATGTAAGGATATGCATATTATATGTGAAAATGGAAATACAGTGTTATGGTTTATGTGTTGAAAGCGGTTTATGACAGAAATTAATAAACCCGCTGGTTATGTTACATTGAAATGTAGTCTCTGCTGTCATTTTCCCCGTGCCAAGCGGGTTACCCTGGGGCGCTACCTCACAAAAATAAAAAATAAAAATATATATATATATATATATATATATATATGTACCTAAGGTGCGATTTGTCTGGTTCATGTGGGATATAGTCTTTTTCTGATAATTTTGGTAGTGGATATAGACAGTCCCTAAATGAAGTGTATTAAAAACATGCCCCTGTATGGTCAGACAGATTTATTACAGAGTACATAGCAGGGATACAGTGGCATAACTACAACAGGTGCAAGGGTTGTAATCGCACAAGGGCCCTGGAGCCTAGGGGCCCCAAATATAATTGGGAACCCTGTTTGTTTTTGCATGAGGGCCGATGAGCTTCAAGTTACTCCACTGGACACATGTACTGTATAAGATTATCAAAAACACAGGAACATCCAACTGTACACATTGTTATTATTCCAAGATCTATTGATTAAAATTAAATTTGTTCTCGGGTAAAATCCCTTTCAGCACACAAAGGTGTACATATAGGTATTAATTACATGTACCTATAATCATTTTTTGACAGCGAATTGGTTAACATTTCTAAGGGAAATGTAATCTAGACATGACAACTTTTATTTTTTTTAATATTTCTAAATATTGTTTTCCTTTCCAAGAATTAGGCTCATAGTGAATCATTTATGGAATGCAGAACCGACAAAAGAAACTTGAGGCATTGAGATTTGTTTACTGTTATTAACAGAAGGCACATGCTCCTTGTTCATAGTTCTCAGCGGAGGGCTTCATCTTTTTTTTTTATTACTGTGCTCTGAGAAATAACACTGGCAAAACTTGTTTACATGTGAACAAGAAGAAATGCTATGTGTAACTGATGAGAAAAGCTGGAGGAAATAGGAAGCACACATTTGAAGTTTCTAAAGCTTGTCACTAGCATGAAAAGCTCAACTTCTTTGTATAGTCAGAGGTCATAGAGGGAGCTTTCTGCATACTGTTTTATGGTTGACTTCAATGCAATGTATTCATTAAATTCCCTCCAATGGTGGTTGGAAGTAACCAGTATTTTAGCAATTAAAAGGGTTACCCAAACTTTTAAAGTTCATAGCCTAAGCTTAAGGTAGGTCATCGTTATTCTATTGTTGGGGGTCTGACTATTTGCACAACTTTCCCCAATAAAATGGCAAAAGGGGCTAGTATGAGCACTGGGGTCTCTTTATTATATCTTAACACACTGTATTTTACATATTCCATTCCACAGCACTTTTAGCAGGGCCACATGCTCTTTTAAACAGCTGATCTCCAAGGGTTCCTCAGGATACTCCATAGAATTAATTTGAAATTCCTGCTTTAGAAAATTAGTGCTTCTATTCTCTGCATGTAAATTGACTTCTTCTATGGACTTTTAAAGAACCACTCCAGCATTTGTTTTTTTTTTCAGGGCTGGAGTGGCGCTTTAAATTTAAGTCCCCTACCCTCAATCATATTCTCACACTCTGGCGTCTAAACCTTTTACCAATATCACTCCGTTCCTGTGGCGCATCATGTGCCCATAACTTCTGCCTGGCAGGAAGTCAAAAGTTATGTCAAAAGCACTCAATGCATCTCTGAGAGACAGAGCAAAGCTCTGATGGAGATGTCTTAAGTTGTGACTTCCAGCATGCCCCATGAAACTTAAGTTGCTGGCAGGTCACAAATTCCTTCAGACCGACCAGAGTGCCACTGAAAAAAGGTGCAGCCGCTGGAAGGTGAGTATAGTACTGGGGTCAGGGGATTTAGAGTTAAAGCACCACTCCAGCTAGTGCAATTAAAAAAATGGAGACAAAAATTTTGCGGTGGTGCTTTAAGGCTATGTGCAGACACATTGGTTTTTTGCTTTTGCCAAAACGCAGCAAAACCTTAGGGTTTTGTAGTATCTCCTGACTTCTAGGCAGGAGATTTGCTGCATTTTTTGTGTTTTTACCACATTTCTGCTGCAAATTTGCCACAGATCACTGCAAAAATGCAGAAAACAATTGACATGCTCATTCTTTAAAAAATCGAGAAAAACCTGTGGTGTTGACAGTTTCTGCAGTGAAATTAAACCAATGTGTGTGAACAGCTAATCCCAGAATCACACAGGTTTTGCTGGAAAACAAAAACGCAGGTTAAGATTAACATACATTTACATAAAACCAAGACAAAACATGAGCCTAAAAAATGCAGCAAAAATGCCCTGTGTGAACATCGCCTAAATCAGCAGCATGTCAATTCACTCCTTGTGTTCATATGGAAAAAGCTGCAACAAACTTGATGCAGGAATGCTGCATATATGTTACAGAAAACCTACACCAATTCAGTACAAGTACCCTATGAGTATGTACGCACAACTTTCTTCTACATATGGGCAACCCCGCTCTGTTTTACAAAAGGAAGACTTTTCAAGACATGACGACAATTTTTTTCCTGATGTTTCTTTCTTTTTTATTACATTTTTGAACAGTTATGGCCACTTTACACGTCCCAATATCGGCGTCCAACTCCGATAAAAAGTCACGTGGTTCGTGTGTTGGCCCCGATATCGTTCGTGCGTTGTATGGTGTAAATGTCCAATACAATGCATGAACGATGCCAAAACGATACCGGGGATCAAATGAGCAGGCTCTCCAACTGCCTGATATTGGATGGACGATGTGGCCAGATTGTGCTGTGTGAAAGCCCAACAACGATGTGGAGTACAACTTCTCCTATTCTCTCCCATGTTAAATGGTCGTTCCTAGGTCGGCCGTACAAGGGGGCGTACATATCGCTGTTGCGTTGCCTGCTGATATCGCACTGTGTAACATCTCCTATGCGATCTTGGAAATCTGCCCAGAAAAAGCGTGCTCCCGCGCCGTTGTATCCAACATCGGACCGATGTTGGGACGTGTAAAGTGGCCATAACAAAAAGATAGATTGACAGGTTCATTATGATTCGCAATCATGGCACAACATGAAAAAACAATTCTAACAATAGTACTTATGGAGTATCGTGCTTGAACCTGGGGAAGAAGAGAGTAAAAACGGGGAGACTATTAAACAGTTAAACAGTCCTCTCAATTGGGATAAGGTGAAACTTGAGATGAGAAGAAAAGAACAAGGGCAGAAAAAAAACAGGGTGGGGTATACTCTCCAAGTTAAGGCTTTCAAAGAGTCAACCAAGTGACCTGGGTGGTCTGAATCTTTACATGTAATAAACATAACAATCTTTTACCTCTATGTGAAACAAGTTCACTTTCTATGCATAAATTAGAAAGTACTCAGAATAATTTTCTAGCATCTTGCCACGCACTCCATCTCTGTTGAATTTAGTCCCTTTTGGAAACGTCCCATGCCAGAATCGGTTCATGCGAGAAAAATGAGTCCATTCTTTGCCAGATGTTCTCTAATGTTGGGACTGTGTGTGACTTCCATTTGGTAGCGAGAACTTGTCTTGCAGCAATTAGTATATAAGAACATGGCCATCTATTAGCATAAGGGAGGTCAGAATTACCTATGTTTAATAGAGCCAGAACTGGGTCCAGCGGGACACTGCCCCCAGCACAAGCTGACAATATCCAAAATATATTTTCCCAAAAGCAACTCATTTTACAACAGGACCACACAAGTGCAAAAGTGTGCCTATTTCACTGCAGTTCTTCCAACAAAGGTGGGAAGTTCCTTGAGACAAATGAGCTATGCGATTACGGGGTAGGTACTATCGGAGTTAAATATTTTTTTTGAGATTTCCAAATGGTTTATGCTTGAAGAACATTTAAGGGACCAGGACATGGCTAATTGCAATTGTGCTTGGGTAAAGGATGTACCCAGATCATTCTTCCATTTGACCATATACGGAAGCTTATTTTGGTCTTGGGGAGAACTTAGTCATAAGTGACTGAAACCCCTCTTGTAAATCTTTTTTTCCCCAAATAAAGTGTTGAATAGGAGAAGGAATACTTATGAGAAAATTGTTGGGCGGGAGGATAGAAAACTTTTGAATTGAACATAGGAAAAGTGAAAATGATGAGGGAGTCAGTATAATGTCAATAGGCCTTCAAACGTTTTGAGAGATGCCCCTGAAATTATTGCCTGTAAGCTAGGGACACCATAGTCATCCCATTGATGAAATTGGGAGAATGGGTCCACCAGATCAATGCTAGTAAATGAGATATATTTCAACGGGATGTGAACCAAATTTCTAGAGAATTCCCTCCACATTTTAAGAGCGTGTTCCATCACAGGTAGTGAGCAGGTTTGCGATCCCAAATATAGAAACTCAGCATCCAGCATTAGTCTAGTGGATTGGAGTTTGGTGGTTGACCTTTCCATATGAACCCCGGAATGGTTGGACTTGGAATCCCACCATTCTTTAAGGGCATCAATCGTGCATGACTTATAATAGAGGTGAATATCTGATAGTCCCAAACCGCCCTCCCCATCTTATGATATAACATCGAGCTTTGAAATCTGTTTTTTTTCCAGCCCAGATGAAGTGAAGTAGTAAGGATTGGATCTGTTTTTTTTTTTTTTTTTTTGGTGTGCGGAGTGGAATACATCTTAGAATGTACAAGATGTTTGGCTAAAAGATCATCTTGCACGTTTGTATGTGCGCCATCCAGGAAATTTCTAGTTTGCTTATTCTATTTAGTTCCGTCTTAATAGAAGACAGTAAATCCGAAATATTTTTGGATATTAGATTAATGGAGGGGGATACTAGTTGGATTCCCAGGTAGGTAAGAGTTTTTAGCCCAAGTAAATGACAGTGAGCTTAGTAAACTATTAATCACTCCAGGCGGACAGCCAGTTGGGAGGACCATCGACTTTGAGGAGTTCAATTTGTAGAATGATACTTTGGCAGGTTGAGAGAGGATAGACAACAGGGCCTGGAGAGATTTTTCCGAGTTCGTTACCGAGACAATTACATCGTTGGCATACAGTCCAACCGGGTGGGTCGCATTCCCTATCTTTATTCCTCTAATATCACAGGTACGTATTTTCTCCGCTAGAGGCTTCATCACCAATGCGAAGATTGCAGGCGACAATGGACACCTCTGATTGGGTACTATTAAAGATATCAAAGCGGCCAGAGCTAAAGCCTGCTGACAATACTTTTGCACACGGGGAGGTGTACAATGCCATAATAGCTCTCTGAATATGTCTAGTAAGCCCAAATTTGCCCAACACTGCCTCCAGGCAACCCCAGTGCACTTGATCGAACGTTTTTCTGCATCTATTGAAATGAGCACGCTGGGAGCTCAGACACCTCCACTGCATGAATCAAATTCAGGATATGGAGAGTCACGTCTCTAGCCTGTCTCCCCAGCACAAAACCCATTTGATCAGGAGCATCCTGTTATGAACCGATGACTCAGGAGTACATTCAGATTCTGTAGAAGTCGTTGGTAACTGTACTGACCGCAATCCTGACTACATACCGCAACTAGAAATAGCCGTGGGATGTAACTAAAAAGACCTAGACACCTCGGCACAGCCGGAGAACTAACTGCTCCTACAGATGGATGTGGGAAAAGCTATCTTGTCTCAGAGCAGAACCCAAAAGAATAGCATGCCCACCACAGATATCAACTGGGAAACAAGAGACGGAACAACAAACACAGGCAGAGTATAAGGTTTAGCAAAAGAGGCCACACTAGCTATATAGGAAAGACAGGATAGAATACTATTGCGGTCAGTATAAAACACTATCAAAAACCACCAACAGCAGATATTACAAAAATTACCCAGAGTCACTAAGACTCGGTGAACTCTATATCAGCAGACCTCTATGAATCAAATGCCAGCAGAACTGGAAATAACAGATAATAGTGAATGGTGAAATTCCTAGGAAGAAAACTTCCTATCTAAGAGCAGATAAACAAATATACAAACTAAATAGCAAACCCACAGCTCATAATAAGACAAAACATAAGCAGAACCTTAAGCACACAAAAGTGTGCCACAAAATATAAAAAACCATTCACTTATCTTGCAAAGATCTCCACAGAGCAGAAGAAACCAGAGAGATGTGAACTCCTCCAGGAACAAAAGACAACTGGCAAGGATTGATCCACTTCAAACCATTATATGCTCCAAGAACCAGATCTACCAATTATCGCCCTCACCTGTGAAGCCCACACAGTCAGCTGCATCACCAGCAACAACCCCCGGAGGGAGCTCTAATGAATTCACAACAGCAACCAACTGGGGAAGGACTGTATTGACTCTTTGAGCTAAAATCTTATAGTACAGTTTCAAGTCGCAATTTAAAAGTGAAATGGGCCTAAAATTCTCTGTTTTGTTTGGAGGTTTGCCTGGTTTTGGTAGACTTACAATTGTTGCTTCTAAGAACAGCGGGTTAATTTTGTCCCTTGCCCTCCGGTCCAGAAATAGCCGCTGCAAGTACAGTGTTAATTGTTCAGAGAACGTTTTATAATACTCATTAGCAAGGCTGTCCGGCCCTGCGGTCGAATGTAATTTAGATTATTTAATTGCATCTACAACTTCTCTGGACTGGAGGGGGAATTTAAGAGTTCAAATTGGGTCTTTGTGATCGTAGGTAATTTGACAGAGTTTAGGAATTGGTTTGTTTGCAAAGCAGAGGGTTGGTGAGTATTGGGGTCTAATTTCAAATTATAAAGTTGCGAGTAATATTCTGCGAATGCATTCGCTATATCTAATGGGTCATATATCTTTTCCCCTTTCCTATTGACGAGATGATCAATCCTCCCCTTAGCCGTCAATTATTTCAATCTGCGTGCTGTTAGCGAGCATGCTCTATCCCCCTTGGCATAATATTTTGCTTTACCTGTTTTAGGTTTTGTTCATATTTGAAGAATAACAGCTTCCGTAGCTCGTTTCTAGTCTCTAATAGTTCACTGTTTATTGAGGAGTCCTTACCTTGTTTTTGTTTCTCTTCCAGAGTACTTATCCGAAGTAAGACTAATTTCAACTTATTTTCTCTACGTCTCTTTTCTCATGCTTCCATTTTTATACATAAACCTCTCCTAAAGGCTTTATGTGATAACCACAACATTTCATCCGAGACCTCTTTGTTATCATTAATCTGATGTTTCTTTTTTTGGTCTCAATCAATGTGTCGGGGAGTGATTACACCTACACTGTACTGTCACTGTGTAGTGACTGGTGATAGCTACATCTCCTTACACAACCCTGAAAAGTGGCAAACAGACTTTGGTACAACATATGCAGCCACAAATGGCCCAAGAGATAATGGGGCACATTTCCATACAAAAGCAGGTGAAATTGAAATTTTGATTAGCTTTTGGACTACAAAGATCTAATATACTGTTCTTACACAAAGGCCTTTATCTGTCTGTGGCCCTGATGGTAATGCAAGTGGCTGCAGGGAGAATAAAACTTTGTTTTCTTCCTGTAACCATTGCTCATTAAGCCTGGCATGATTTTAACGCTATATAGTTGCAGATTACCAGTATCTCTACAGGTAGATAACTTTCCTATAGATGAATGGTTCCCTTTAAGCTGTGAGGCCTATCAACGTTTATGTATGGACATCTGTAGGTAAAGTAATAAACAGGGATTCCCTCACACTGCAGCATCTGCTCTAGTCAGTAGTAGACAGAAGCATGGTGACTTGTGGTGCAGTAGACATCTTATGTCTGTTCACCTCTCAATGATTCACTGGGGTTCACCAACATCTGGTAAAACTGGCTACAATGCTGCCATTTATGTCTGACAGATACAGATACTGCTAGGACATCATAAGCATACTGCAAGTTGTTTCCTGTGATTTAAAGCAACATAACTGAAGCCTCATAGACAATTACTGCTGTGTTACAGATTCATATTTGTGTTTTTTATGATCGTCATTAAGCGACCATTTGTTAAAGGCTTAACACATTCCACTACTCCTAGAAAATTTATACTTGTAACGTAACTCCGTCTCAAAGTGACTCAGGGTGAAGTAGTTGTGACACGCACATTTATCAATATGGCAGTTTCTTCTAAAGTGAGCGGAGGATGATTTAGTAGCCGGAGTATAAATGCAAAAGTTACACTTTTACTTTTTTCTTTCACAGCAAACAGAAACTGATAAACTGATCCTCTATGGTACTTAAGCATATGGTTTAAATAATCAAATGAATATACAAATAAAAACCCTTTGAAATAAAACCTAGTGTAAATGTGCACTATTCTAGTTCCTCTACTCTACAGTCACATTTCACAGGTTTCTGGGAATTCAACAAAACATCTTTAACTCTTGCAGCAGATTGCCTACAGTATGGCAAGTCGAGAATTGTTTTATTAGAGTGTGGCGCCCCTATGGCAAGGTGCCGCAGGTAAATACTGCACCCTAATTAAAGGTGTTGTGTCACCGTGGATGTGGGGAATCTTCAGAGTCTGCACCCCAACACCTATACACAGGCCACTTTAATACAGGGGACTGATATTCAGTAGGTCCCAGGGGTGGAGCCTAGAGAGCGGGAGAAGGGGAATGACAGCAGAGTCAGACAGTTGGTGTAAGGAGAGCAAGCAAGGCAGACGCAGGGGATCCTGCGGCTGCATCAGGAGGGCGCCTCTTTGGAGAGCGGGGACCCAGACTCTGTAAGGGGGTTTACCCAGGACTGGTTGGAGCCAGCTGGGGACCTGGGTCGACACCGGCATACCGGAGCTGAGGTAGCTAGATACAAGGTCCATCCCTAACTACAGACCGGCAAGCTGAGGGCCCGACACAGACAGGGAGTTAAAGCACCCCTAAAGCAGCCCAACATCAGTCCCGCAGCTGGGTTCACTACACCGACAAGTGAAAGACTTTTAGCTAACAGACCCCGTGGACTAGAGACTTGGCTCAAGAGGGGTAAGAGAGAGAGTAACAAGACCATGAGCGCCATATTGAGGGCATCACTGTCAGACTCTGAGGAAACCTTCACGGTTACAATACCCATTAACCCAGAATGTACCATGTACCTGTTTCCTTCTGGTGCAAGTAAAGAACCATTTGAGCTGAAGTGGTGTCTGTTCTCTTTTCATTCGGCACTCGGAGGGCCACAGCATCATCACCGGAGGTGAGGACTACTACTCCCCTCATCCGTCCTGCTGCCTTGAGGTAAAGCTCCACCTGTGGGGCGCTATACTACCAAAGCTGCATTTACATCACCTCAGCGGCCGGCCGTAGCGCTGGTAACCCCATTACCAGGTACCACAGGTGGGTCACAATACCATTTCCCCCATCATCATCACTCCCATCCCTGCCACTGAGGGTCCGGGGCACAGAACCGGGAATCGACCAGCCGTGATCCCCCGCCGAAGTAACCCACTGTCCCGGTATCCGAGTACCCCCTACCCTGTCAACCGGATCAAGAGGAATTGCCTCAAGGGCAATTGCCATCTGATACTAAAATTCTCCTAGTCATCTGCATTCAAATTCTTGTTCATACAGGACAGTGATAATGGATTAAGATGTATATGTAGTAGAAAAAAAATTATTTCCTTTGCAAGAAATGTGCTCAGAGTAGTTGTCTCTTCCCCTCCCCCACTATTCTTGGAAACTCATGCATTACTTCACATGTTGTAGGGTTTAGCACAAGAGAATGTTTCTACAATTGTAAAGATGATATACGATCTTTAGTTACAATGCTGCCTCTGACATCTCATCTACAAAACATGACTGCTTCATCCAACAGATCGGTCTTGTGCTGCTGTGCTCAGTGATTGGCAGCAGTGGTCACATGTTTTAGATGGCACAGACGTATAAACACATACCAAAGAGCATTGACTTCTCATTTGTTTGGTATTTCTGAATTTGATATATTTCAGCAGTGTCTCTCATTTTTTTTTAAGTTTCTCTCCCCTTATTTCAAGAGCTATACATTTTTCTTTTATTTCTCCAGCAACACAGCTGTTTGACTGCTTGTTTTTTTTGCAGAATGAGTTCTAGATTTAGATGACACCAGGGTCGGCATCGGCACATGGGCAAGTGCTGGAGCCTGGTCAAATGAGAGGGCCCACTCGGTCAGTGAGTGGAAGCAAAGAGGGGAGAACCCTCTAACAGAAAGCTGCCTCTCTCCTTCTCTGCACTTGTCTATGTAATCGGTACAGAGCAGGAGAGTAAGCTTACCAGGAGCTAAAGGAAGCTGCAGGATCAGTGCAGCTGAAAGACCTTTTTTTTAGAATCTTTTGGCCAGAAGGACTTTCCAGTCAAGTGTCTAATCATGTGCCTGATCACATGACTAAAAGGAAGGTCCTGTAGGCTGCTTTCACATCAGCAGTTCTTGGGATTTCTGGCAGATCCGACAGTTTAGCCTGACCTGCCGGGTGCAATAACACTTGGGGCAAGACTGCATTCAGCTACATGCATTCCATATGGGACTTGCACACATGTGCAGCACTTGCGGTTTTGCCACAATCCGCCAAAACCCAGCACTTGTGGCAATGAGCAAAAACAGCTGCTAGCAGCGTTTTTTTTTTTTCTTTTGTCTCGCCACAAGTGCCGCACATGTCCACAAATCCAATAATTAATGCATTAGGCCGAACACAGTCTTGCCACAAGTGTTTCTGCTTTGGCAAAACTGCCTAATCATCCGCAAATGCCAAGAAACGCAGAAGTGAAAGCAGCTGCTGCTGCCTCCATGCAGCTTCTAATGGCTCCTCTCTTGCCATTCAAGAACTGCAAGATGTAGTAACGTATAGTGTGTGTATCTGTATGTGCATGTAGCGTGCATGTAGTAGAGCTGTGTTTTTTGTCTGTATGTGCATGTAGCAGAACTGAGTGTGTCTATATGTGGATGTAACAGAGCTGTCTGTATGTGTATGTAGTGTGCATGTAGCAGAGTGTGTGTGTATATGTGCATGTAGCAGAGCTATAGGTGTCTATATGTGTATGTAGCAGACCCATGCATGTCTATGGGCGTATAGCAGAGCTGTGTGTGTCTAATATATAATCTGCAGAAAGACCCCAACAATAGACTTATTGCCTTCCTATCCTACCCTTGGACATTAAAATTCGTGCTACTGACCTCTCTTTTTTTTTGATCAGATAAATTTTTATTGAACAAATAAACAAGCATACAGGAAAATGACCGACATATACATTTTGTTATTATATCTCTGAAACCCCTTTCCCACCCCCCTCCCCCCCCAGACAGCAATCACCCGTAACAAATCATATCAACAAGTTTTCGATCTGTCAATATACGATCCCCCTCCCTCCGATTCTTCTACCTCTTATATACCCCCTGTTTGCACTTGCGTATTCGACACTTCTCATGTGCCATATTCTAGCCATGGGGACCAAATCTTGGTGTATATCCTATCCCTCCCACGTCTGTGATATATGTTACTTTCCAGTCTAGAAATATAGCTTGCTTGTGTCAAGAATTCTCTTCTGGTCGGAGGTTCCTCTCTGATCCAGTATCTGGCTATTAGCTTTCTCGCTATGAACAACAATCTTGCGATGGCCATTTGTGAGTTGGGGTCCACACGAATCTCGTCTACGTAACTTAGCAGACACACCACTGGTTCTCTTGGTATAATACATTTATATGCCCCTCAATTCTGTTAATAATCAATAACCAGTATGTTGACAGTCTTGGGCATGTCCACATCATGTGATATATCCCAGCCTCTTCCGTTTTACATCTAGGACACTCCGAGGTAGGTCTCAAATTCACCCCAAACAGGAAGGCAGGTGACCTATATACTCTATATATCAGATATAACTGAGACAGTCTACCTGGTTCATTAAGGGATAACTTTACTGACCTCTCTTTACTTTGCCAGGAAAGTTTTAATTATAGAAATAATGTTCTTCTTATTTTCTGTTACCTAAAGCTGGGATGCGGCTTAAGGTGTGGATGTGCGGCAGCAGCGGGGGGAAGGAGGGGAGGGGGGGGGAGTCGGCTGGGGGGTTTGAAGTGTTAAAGGGGGCTCACTGAGGCTCTTTTGTCCAGGGCCCACAAAAGCCTGGAACTGCCCCTGGATGACACCATTAACTTGCTGTAAATTGTCATACAAATTCAAAATAGGGTAAAATCGTAACAAAACACAATCTGTCATTTATTTTTTTGCATTTTGATTTTACGGTTTTTATTCCGTAGTGTAGGTGACCTAGAAATATAGTTGATCAGATAAATAGGATTATAGCAATACCAAACTTGTACGGTTTTAGTTTCTGGTTATTGTAACAAAACCTATAAATGGACTGGCAACCCAAACAAAGAGGTAAAATAAATGTAAATAAAATAAATTCACATATGGTGGTCAAAGGATAATTCACAATAAAACCTACAACTAACGGCCGTTGTATAATAAAAATCATCTTTATGTAGATTAAAGATATCCATACAATTACCATAAAACTTAAACAGGAAGTGATACATAAAATACAATATAGCAGACAATCAAAATAAACAAAAATTGACAGTCTTAGGCCCCTTTTACATCAGCGTTTTTCGCTGATTGCGGCAGATCCACCAGATTTACCGCATCTACCACCTAACGGTCGCACTTGTGGTACACTTTGCGGCAAGCCCCATGCATTGTCTATGGTGCTTGCGGCAAGTGCGGTATTGCTGCGATCCGGCATTTGCAGCAGTTACGACCACGAAAAAAAAACGCGGCCAGCAGTGGTTTTTTTTGCGTGGCCGCAACTGCTGCAAGTGCCGGATCACGGCAATGCCGCACTTGCCGCAAGCCCCATAGACAATGCATGGGGCTTGCCGCAAGTGTGCCACAAGTGCGACCGTTAGGCTGTAGATGCGCTAAATATGCCGGATCTGCCGCAATCAGCGAAAAATGCTGATGTGAAAGGGGCCTTAGACAGCCTCTACCTATATTATATTTCTCTAATTGTCCCTCCTCTGTAGAGTTACAATGGGGAATTATGTGTAAAATACCCATAAAGTAAAAAATAAAATACGATGGAGTTAAAAACAAACCCCACATATTCATTGACAGGCCAATTGGCACAGAGCAAAAGAAAGAATTAGATACCTATTTAAACATAAGGTAGAGAGACATGTATATTACCTGAGATCACAGCCCTGTGATCTGTTATTTTTATTGCCTGCTGTATTGTATTTTATGTATCACTTCCTTTTTAAGTTTTACGGTAATTCTAGGGATATCTTTTTTAATCTAAATAAAGATGATTTTTATTATATAAAGGTCAATATTTGTAGGTTTTGTTCTTTATATTTTAGTAGCTAAAATGATTTATAACTTTCCTTTACAAAAAAAAGCACATATACAGTATGCCTCACTGCATTTAATCCATACTGCTGCTCATATCATCTTGGCTGAATAAATCAAGATGTTTTGAAAATTTTGTTTCAAATATTTGATCATTTGCATATGAATAACATGTCTCCATTCAGTGAGTTCCATCATTCTATGACCCTTCTTGGTGTTGCCATATTAATGTTGCAGACTCTTCGAAAAATTCATTATAATTTATATTTGACTAATTTTGAGGGGTTTTCCCATGAACAAAGATAATTTTAAAGTTTGTTCTAACTAATAGATTTTGTAATAATAAATTCCATAATTGGATTGTTTACAAAACATGTTCCTTGCTGAGATAATCTTATGTATGTGTCCCTGCTATGTACTGTGTAATGTGCCTGCCATGACTGATGTACAGTGGTACATGGTCTGATCATACCACATCTCCTGTGCTGAGACAATCTTATATATGTGTCCCTGCTATGTACTGTGTAATTGCCGTGCCTGACCATACAGGGACATGGTCTGATCATACCACATCTCCTGTGCTGAGATAATCTTATATATGTGTCCCTGCTATGTACTGTGTAATGGATGTGTCTGACTGTTTAGGTCTGATCATACTACATCTCCTGTGCTGGGGAGGATGCAAGAGAGTATACAGACATTACAGCATCTGTTGCCTAGTGATCAAATTGGGCATGTAATTAGGAGTGTTAGGTAAGTCACCAAGGTGAATAGTGGAAAGTGTACCTGAAGCTGCAACCCTAGCTTGCCCGAAGCCGCTAGAGGCTGCATTACATATTTCTAATAAACCAATTATGTACATTTCCATTATGCACAATAAAGATACAGCAAAAATGTTTCTACAAGGTCACAGTATCTTCCAGGATGGGGGTGACAGTGCCCTAGATCCCTCTTCACCTATACTAATATGCTTTATTTATATAGAGCCGCAGTGCTTTACAATTCAAAGGTTCATATAGTTACAATTATATATAAAAAATACATTAATAACTAAGTACGGTAAATATATACATATCTATTATATATAATCACGAATGGGATTTTTGCCCCTTTTGAGTCCGCTCACGCTGCGAGTCAATGTCGTCATGTGGATACGACCGAAGCATTGGCCGCGCAGCGGCCATTGCGAGCAGTTCTAAGGCAACTCGCTATGCCCGCGCAGCGGGCATGGCGAGTCGCCTTAGCAGCGCGAAGCATTGGCCGCGAAGCGGCCTTTGCGAGTCAGAGACTCGCTCTGCTAGAATCCCGATGCATCTGCATCGGGCACCCAGCTAGTACATATATAAAAACAAACAGTATAAAAAATGCAATACAAAACCTAATGCAAAAAAAATAAAGACGGCCCTCCGCTTCTTAATCTTGGTAATCTCTGACCAAACCGTCCTGGGATGGAAATGTCCTAGTTGCCATCATAGTCTGTGGACTAATCCAGTGGCTCAAGGGCCCGTGAGACCGCAGAGAAAACATAACACATCATATTATACACCCAACGTAGTGTAATACACACATATAGAGTTATCATTTTAAACAGTTCACATAAAATATATTAACATCACAAAGTCCATTTGCCGTTATGACCTGAAGATTAATACAAAGACACCAGGGCTTATAAGTGTGTGAAAAAATAGAACAGCATGGGCTTGTGTGTGAGGAGTCCACATCTCTACACAAGAAAAATCAATAAAGTGCCGGTAGCTCAAGTACTTGTGAGTCAATTTCTCCCTGGCATAGTTTCTTAAATGTTACCAACAATCCAGTAATTCAACAAATCCTCCTTCTCCTCCTCTCTTTGTGGACAGCAGTACGATGAATGGTTTTTATCACTTACCAAAGGGTCACAGGACAAAGAGGGCAGTCCGTAGGGGAGGGCACATTCTATAAGTCAAATAGAGCAGTTCATGGGGGCAGAAAGGACATGGCAGTCCGTATCAGCAAAGTCCATGTGAAAGGGGCATTAGCATTGCCAGTGTCTATCCCTCCACAATCCAAGAGGGGAGGGTGCAACAAGCACAACAAAAGGATGGGGTAAACGTTCACAAACAAACTGCCCAACCGCTTCTCCCACGGCCGGTATTGTTAGCTCAAAGTCCTGCAGGCCCATTACCCGCAGGGGATGCGGAAAAGTCCCCTAGGTGCAACAAGTGCATCGGGTGGGTTCTCTTTAAGTCCCTGGGTGTGCCACACTTCACCGTATCCGCTCATACACCCGGGATTACTTAGGTTCACTCATCCACGCATAGATGGCTGAGTGAGCTCCCTGTGCAACTTTCACCACTGCCGTTGGTTGGATGGGCTCAGTAACAACCTGGAAGAAATGGTTGAGCTACTGCTCTCATTGTCCCCACTGGAGTTCCAGGATCTAAATATTATATGGGGAAGCCAGAGCCACAGATGTTCCTGATTCCGATCAAGGCCGGGCACTTTCTTCATGTGCTGCATCAGGGGCGTAACTACAACAGGTGGAGTGGTTGCAATCGCACCTGGGCACTGGAGCCTAGGGGGCCCCAAAAGTAAGTTGGCTTACAGAAAAAAAATAATGCTATTAAAGATTTGCAATAATAGGGGGCCTCATTGGAGCTTTTTCAGCGGGGCTTATGAGCTTCAAGTTACACCACTGTTCTGCATCTTACTGCTGGGTTCGAAGGACCGCTACAACAAATCAGCTTCTGAGTCTTTTCTCAGAGCAGGACCTTCGGTCACTAAGCTGGCGTTCACTTATATTTTGTGACTGTGTCTTCATACATAATGAACCCGTAACAGTGGTCCAGGTCCAAATGCTTAAGGTGAAATGGGTGGCTGTATGTCTAAACAGTCTACTGTATCACATCCACAGGGATTTCGCACAGGATACCATTGGAGTAGCCCATATAAAGGCACTCCTCCGCAAATGACACAGGCCCGCTCTCCAGAACCCAGCAGCCTTCAGTATAAGGAAGAATCTTTAAGTTAAACCATGAGAAGGCAAATGCCACTTTGGATGTTTCCTATGGAGTCAAATTTGAAGGATGTAGTACACTTGCTGATGCAGCCTGGTTCCTGCAGTCTTGAACCACTATGTGTCCGGGACCTGAGTTTGGCCCAGAGGGTCCAGCCATATTATTTCTGGGACTTCTTTCAGTTACTATTAACACTATTCACATTCTTGACTTATCTAACTACTCCTAGACTGCAGACCTTGTTCACTAGGCCCCACCACTAAGGAGTGTACAAACAAACTCCTATTAAGCCTAGCTTGCCCGAAGACACCAGTGAAGCAGTCACACAAACATTGGCTGCTAGATGGGCCATATTACATACTCCTAATAAACCAATTACAAACAGTGCCGTTATGCACAATAGACATACAGCAAAGATTCTACAAGGTTAGTGTCCTCCAGGATGGGCGTGGCAGTGCCCTGGACGCCCTACAACATGTGCAAATGTGGAACCCCAGAGTGCGGTTGCCACAATGTATTGCCTCCCTCAGGGTTTAGGGTCACGCTTAGAAGCAAGATGGGGTATCCACACCAGGTAAGCACACAACACCTTCCTGACTCCAGACCAAAAGGGGGAGCTCTGAAACCCAAGTTCAGGGGAGCTCCCCTATAAATTCTGGCCTTGGGGCGGGGTTAGGAGTTCAGTTCCTAGGAGGACTGTGAAGACATCCTGTGGACTAGAGCGGTGTCAGGCTCGTCCGAGGATAACCACTAGCCAGTGTGAGGGACCCATAGGAGAGGGTCTGAAGGAGAGGAGTAGGCCTGGTGAGTGGAGCGCCAGAAATGGACACTGGAGTCCGAGGTTGTGAGGGTGTTATAGGTCCAGCAGCCAAAACCGGAGGGAGGGACTCCACGTCTCCCGGCCACACCAAGGCACCTGGAGGCACAGCAGCGCGGGAGAGCTCAGGGACCGTGAACAGAGACGTGGTACCCGGAAAGGACTCAAGCTGCCTGCCATACTGGTGATAGACTTTCCAGAGGAGTAAAAGGGTCCCAGCTTAGCTACAGGTAGCCAGAACCAGCAAAGAGGAGCACAGCAGGGAGACCTCAGAACACACTAGGTGAGGAGATCCCTAACTTGCTTCTAGACCATCCGGATTCCCAACAACACCTGTGGACTGTACCCTGGCTTCTACTGCTACAGTAAAGGTAAAGGAAGCTACGCCTGCGTGTTTGTCGGTTATTCCACACCCTCAGTCCTGCACCTCCATGGCCTACCACCGCCATAGACTATACCAGTTGCCCTGGGAAACCGCTCCACCCGTGCAGAGTGACCTCATCCAAGCTGCAATCCCTTTATCCCCAGAGGTCCACATCGCAGTGTCGGCCACTACTAGACGAACACCATAGGTGGCGTCACGACACCTTTCCCCTAAATCATATCCCCTTGAATTTAAGGATCTACTGCCCAGAGTAACGGAAGCAGGTCTTGATCCCTGTGACTCCCCAGGAAGCGGCTAAAGCCCAGTTCCGAGTATCCCAAGACACTGGGTGCGATAGAGATTCTTCTGGCGTCACCAACAGGATATCATGCCCAATGTTAATGGTTACTGTGTGCCATAGACTTTATTGAACTGTGTACAGTCGCCATTGTTATTCCATGCAGGAAGACGAAAAGGGCGTGCCATTGTGAGCGGAACCATAGAAAGGGGGCAAAGAGAAACCTAGCCCCACACTCTGACATCAGCCAGCGCGACGCAAGAAGCCCTGCACCGGAAACTCCCTGCACGCTCAACTCCCTGCCTGAGGAGCGGTACACTGATCAGCCGAAAACAACCTAGAACCTGGCTGTGGTTCAATATGGGGGAAATATGTCCAACCTGGAGAGAAGAGAGCCCACGGCGGTCCTGGCCGCCGCCAAGCCGAGGCCACAGCCCAAGCCAAGGCCACAGGCCAAGCCGATGCCGAGGCCCCAGCTGATAACGCAGCCCCAGTTGAAACCCTGGTTGCAGCCACAGTTGTGGCTCCCACGGCAGCGCCAATCATGCCGTTTATGATGTCATATCCCAGGAGCAACCTGGTTGCCGCAGTACTCGGGAAGCACACACCCTGAACAATTTCAAAGAGTGACTGAAACCATTTTTGGAGTATACTCCATGACTGAGGAGCAGCGAGTGACTATGTTGTTAGGACAATTAACTGACGCGGCCCAATGAGAGGTAAAATCCTGGCTAGATACTGACAAACGGACTGTTAAATATTCACCAGGTTAAAGGAAGCCTTTGAGACCTGTACTGCAGCGGAAATTTAAATGAGATTTTATGGGTGCAAACAATGGGTACAGGACAATATACAGGACTATGCGTTGAATCTCCAAGAGGCACTGAGGTCCATGAAACAGATTGATTTTTAAAGCAGATACTATTGGCCTCCAGCCCTTATTACGTCCCTTGGATGCGCCAGAGGAAGAATCCGTCGACCAGAGGACGAGACGGCAATCGCTACAATTCCACAGGACAACCCATCTGTCACCACAACAATGAGGGCCACATCGCAAGGTTTTGTACTTTAAACGAGCAACCCCTGGGGCAGCCGCCGCCCCCCAGGAATGAGACTGCCTGGCCCATAGAACTGGCGCGACAGATACGTAGGAGGACGGCCAGTTCTGCCTGTCGTGCTGGATGGCATCCCCATGAATGCTTTACTGGACACCGGTTCACAGGTGACAATGATGCCTTATGTCCTTTATAAATGGTAGTGGGCTGATTCAGACATTACCGCAACCCAGATGATAGCTTTACAATATATGCTGCAGATGGTCTTCCTTTGCCACAGGTGGGATTTAAAGAAGTAACCACTAAGGTGGGGCATGTAGAACTAGCCGTCTAGGGTATGGTGATTGTTTATGTAGACCTGTGAGAAAGTAACCCAATGCTTACTCTAGGCACTAATGTGATTGAGAATTGTCTCGGGGAGATTATTGTTTTGTTAGAACAGGTTGCCGAAACTGCAAACCTCGGGCAGCAGAGAGTCTTGCAGAAAGAGATAAAGGCCCTGATGCAGAGGCAGCAGGTGGAGCTATCTGGTGGAGAAGGCGGTAGTGTAAGAGTAAGTGACTCGATCCCCATTGCAATACCCCAAAAAGTGAAATGTTAAAAGGAGGCTGTCACCTCCTAAAACCCACCTAACCTATTTAATACATGCCCTGCACCTTCCTATTACCATTATAACCATCCCTCTCTGTGCTTAGTGCTTCCTTTCAAAGTTGAAATAAACACTTTGATACTTATTCATTAGGATGATAATGAAGTAGAGGCTATATGCAATAGCCCTCTGGGCGTGTTGTTTTGCAGCCTGCAGGATTCCAGCCCTATCTGTGCTGCTTTGCTTGTGCAGGCTTTGCCCTCCCCCTCTCTGTCACTCACAGAATGCAAATCATTTGTCCTGCCTTCAGCTCCACATCACAGCAGAAGCTGCACAGAGAAGCTGGATCATTCAGGCTGCAAAACAACACATCCAGAGGGCTATTGCATATAGCCCTTACTTCATTATCATCCTAATGAATAGGTATCAAAGTGTTTATTTCAACTTTGAAAGGAAGCATTTAGCACAGAGAGGGATGGTTATAATGGTAATGGAAGGTGCAGGGACATGTATTAATAGTTTAAGGTGGGTTTTAGGAGGGAACAGGTTCCCTTTAATCTGGTGTAGGGCAGCAATAGGTCTTAGGGGCAAGCCTTGGTGGAGCCCGTGTACTCAGACAGTAGGCCCACTGTCCTGACAGCCAATGGGGGTAGTTGATGTCCGCAAGGGGAGGGTACCTGTACACATCTTGAACTGTGGGGGAGAAGAGGTCAAATTGCCTCGGTATGCTACCATTGCCAAACTGTACACTGTCAGTAACAACACCATCACGGCAGTGGAACTTTTGAATCCGACTGACCAGGCAGAGGACAACGGCTCTGAGGGGCAGCTGGATTACTGGTGTCAGAAGCTACATGTAGGCACTGACTCCACCCCTTCACACCAAAAGCATGGAGTTTACCGGGTAGTTCAAGAATATGAATGGGTCTTTAGTAAACATCCTTTGGACTTAGAATGGGGCAGCAGAGAAGAAGGCTCCATCATCCAATTGAAGTGAGCCCTGTTGGGGTATGAGATCCTGGCCTACCCTATGACCAGCCGTTTGTGCTCTACACATGATGAGAGCAATGTGGGATTGGGAGCTGTGTTATCCCAGGTACAGAGAGGCAAAGAGAGAGATTGGTTGCCTATGCCAGCAGGAAGCTCCGTCCTACAGAAAGGAACACCGAGAACTATAGCTCATTCAAGCTAGAGTTCCTCACCATAGTCTGGGCGGTAACTGAATGATTTAAGCATTACCTGGCTTCAGCAAAGTTTACCACCTACACGACAACAGTCCACTGACCCATCTAGAAATTGCAAAGTTGGGTGTTCTGGAACAGCGATGGATGACCCGGCTAGCCAATTACAACTTTACCATCAAGTACTGGGCAGGGCATAAGAACGCCAACACTGATGTGCTGTCAAGGATGCCCCATCTGCCAGATATGGAGAAGACCCGGAGGAACTGGAAGAGATAGAGCTACCAGCTTTTCACTGCAGCAGAGTGGCCCAGTATTCCCATGAGGTGAGAAACAAGAAGCCTTGCATGCAAGAGGCCATGTTCAGTCTGTTACCCCACGAAGGTTGGGCTGAGACGTGAGATAGTGACCCAGACATCTCACTAGTCAAAGAGTTACTGAAAGGCAGGCTGACTCACGCCCAGGTCCAGATGCTCCACAAGAAGCAGAACAATTGTGGAAAGAAAAGAGCAAGGTGTTCACCTATCAAGGTAAGCTGTGCAGGCGGCACATCAATGCATGAACCCATGAATTGGTGTGGCAGATGGTAGTCCCGAAGAGAGATGTCCAGATGGTCAAAATGGAGCGTACATTAGCGCCATGACTGGCAAATGTGGCCCATGCAATCTGCGAAGGAAGATCATAATAGATCTACAGCCTATTTTAACTAAGCAGCCACTTAAACTTGTAGCCTTAGACCACGTGAAGTTGACCCTGAGCCGGTCAGGTTACGTTCACTCCCTCACCATTGTAGATCACTATTCACGTTTCTTAGTCGTAGTGCTGGTGAAAGACCTGACAGCGAGGACAGTGGCAAGAGCCTTTCAAGCCCATTTCTGCAGACTCCATGGCTATCCTGAGGCAGAGGTGTTCCAGGAGCTTTGCAACTTGTACGGGTGCAAGAAAATAAAAATGACTCCATACCATCCACAGACCAATGGCATGTGCAAGAAGATGAACCAGGTAGTGATAGATCTGTTAAAGACACTGCCACTGGAAGAAAGAAGTATGTGGCCAGAAAAATTGCCAGGTTTAGTGGACTTATACAATCATATCCCTGTGAACTCCACCAACTGTACTCCTGCCTACCTGATGAGGGCAAGACCTGTCAGGCTGCCCATTGATCTAGACGTGGGAGTCCTGACACCTGAAACAAACCCACTAGAAGCAGATTGGGATATGGATGACAGCAGGCTTTCGTAAAGTGCAAGAGTGTGTTGAGGAAAACCTGTCACAAGCAAGGGAAAGACGAGAGAGAGCCTACAACAAAATTGCACTTGCAGTTCTCTTAACAACAGGAGAGCAAGTCGTCAAAAGAAAACGGCGAACCAACAAACTGGATGACCAGTGGGAAGCGGAGCCATATACAGTATTACCTTCAAATTTTGACAACACAAGTCTGCTCAATTAGTAAAGATGGAGGAGGAACCTTAGCAGCATGTTTCAAGAGACCATTTGAAGAAATGCCCTGAACAATTGAGAAACAAAGTCCCATGTCCACCTCAACCCATAGAGCAGAATGAAGAGATGATTCATACAGTTCTTGGAGACTTTCCCAAAACGTGGACCCAGATAAATGGAGCAATAGTAGTTCCTATGCTGATTTCCCCAAGTAGTCATACCTGAACCAGTCGAGACTCAAGAACCACCTGAAGAACCACCAGTTGCAGCAGAGCAAGAGGGTCAACCCCCCGCTAGCATGAATCTGTCAGTCCCATGGTGAGTCTAAGACAACACTTTGTTATACCTGCGCTACGTAGGTCTACACGTAGAATAGTGGATAGTACACCCACAACATCAGCGGTAGACACTGGCAACCAGACCAGACAATCAGAGATAACTGGACTGCGTAGATCCACCCATAGTAATAGAGGTCAGGTCCCAGCTCGATATAGGGACTGTTAGCAAGTTAAGTGAATAAGTTTAACCAGTTGAAAATGTAAATATGCTTTGTTTCCATGCAACCATGTAAATATGCA
The DNA here is from genome assembly GCA_033576535.1 of Allobates femoralis. NCBI lineage: Eukaryota > Metazoa > Chordata > Amphibia > Anura > Aromobatidae > Allobates > Allobates femoralis. The sequence goes on from JARQOC010000012.1 coordinate 36,632,437, forward strand.
ACCACCAAGCATGCCGTGCCTACAGGACATACTGTATGACGTTTTGCATATCCTTGGACATTACCTTTAAATATGTACCAATAAGCCACAGGACTGGTTGTGGTAAAGACAATTGTATTTAATTTCTCATCGGCCAACGGTGGAAGGACTAAGTGCCGTAGTGACTGTTCTTCAATTTTTCTTGGTTTTTGTAATGTTTTATTTTCGAGACTCTGTTCACCATCTACTTTCATTGTTATTTTATGTCTTTATCTTTCAAAAATGTTTCCTTAGTCCAGGTGTACTGAATTTCACTTGGGGGGGAAATGTGGCACCCCAGAGTCCGGTTGCCATAATGGCATTGCCTCCCTCGGGGGTAGGGTCATGCTTGGAAGCAAGATATGGTAGCAACACCAGATAAGCCCACAGCACACAACACCTTCCTGACTCCAGACCAGAAGGGGGAGCTCTTAAACCCAAGTTCAGGGAGCTCCCCTATAACTTCTGGCCTGGGGGCGTGGTTTAGGAGTTCAGTTCCTAGGAGGACTGTGAAGACATTCTGTGGACTGGAGCAGTGTGAGGCTCGTCTGAAGATAACCACTAGCCAGTGTGAGGGACCCATAGGAGAGAGTCTGAGGAAGGAGAGGAGTAGGCCTGTGGAGCGGAGCCAGTTAGCCGGTTCACCCCAGAGCAGAGCGCCAGAAATGAACACCAGAGTCCGAGGTTGCGAGGGTGCTCTAACCCAGCAGCCAAAACCAGAGGGTGGGAGACTCCACTTCTCCCGGCCAAACCAAGGCACCTGGAGGCACAGCAGCGCGGGGGAGGTCAGGGACAGTGGCCAGAGAAGTGGTACCCGGAAAGGCTCGAGCTGCCTTCCATACAGGTGATAGACTTTCCAGCAGGAGTAAAAGGGCCGCAGCTTAGCTAAAGGCAGCCAGGACCAGAAAGAGGAGTACCTCAGAACTCGCCAGGTGAGGAGATCCCTAACTTGCTTCTAGGCCATCCAGATTCCCAACAACACCTGCAAACTGTGCCCTGGCTTTTACTGCTACAGTAAAGGTAATGGAAACTACGCCTGCGTGTCGTTCAGTTATTCCGCGCCCTCAGTCCTGCACCCCAACGCCTACCACCGCCATAGACTATACCAGTTGCCCTGGTGAACCGCTTCATCTGTGGGGAGCGTCATCATCCAAGCTGCAATCCCATCATCCCCAGAGGTTCTGCATTGCAGTGTCTGCTTCTACCAGACGAACACCACGGGTGGCGTCACGACACCTTTCCCCTAAATCCTATCCTCAGGAAACAGCTAAAGCCCGGTTCCGAGTATCCCACAGCCCTGGGCGCGACACAAACCAAGAGTGGGTAAAAATTGGAGTAGGAGTGCATGTGTTTCTACTATACTTTTCCTCTGATTGTTCCACTCCTGGTTTTGGCTACAAATACTGAGGAAAAATCTCAAATACTGAATGTGTGCACGTGGCCTTACGAATACTGAGATAAAAAACTCACCAAATAGTCAAGTTGTGCTCATGGCTTAAGTTGGAGATCTTCAACACAATCTTCACCTGTGTGGCATTACTCATATTTATGATATGACATGTATGAGATAACAGCTAGCCTGTCTTCTAGGTCTGCTTAGATAATTTTCCATCTCTTCATATGATGAGAAAACTTTCCACCTTCTCATGCTGTTCTAATTTTTTTTTTGCCCACTAGGAAAATATTTTAAGTCTAGATATTTTCTATTTTTTTTTTTTGTGGGCTGTTATAGAACTGCTTTAAATATTTAACAACCCCAGCCGGATGTTTAGCATCGCCAATTAGTAGAATTCTATGTCCGTATGCCCTACAAATGCGCATTAAATACATGTGTCTATGAATACAAGCGCCAGGATAAATGAACGCTCCCAGGGGATGTGTAATTTAATTGAACACTTAAAAACAGTGGGAAGATGAGATGGATGGAGCACTTCATCAGTCAGAGTATGGTTTCCTTCCTGCTTCATAAACCAGTTTCCCATGGCTTGATAAAAAAAATATGTCACTTTGATAACCAGCCCAGATAAGCAGCTTCAGAACCACCGCAAGACACAGCTGGACAGGCAGTTTGTGTGTTTGCAGGAAATGGAGACGTTATGTTGTGTTTCTAATTTCTCTGGAAATTATTTGGAAAGCTTGTTGATTAGCTTGCATCACAGGAAAGCACGGCAAGTTATCTTTCATGGTTTGACATATTGGTCACTGTTTATTTCCCTACTGCCAAAATTACCATTAGGTATATGTACATCTAAAGAAGCCTCTACCAAGGGACACTCATTCCTTTTGATCTTTGTCCCTCACCACCACCCAAAAGGTTTTTTTTTGTAACCCATAGTTATGCTACCATCTGTTCTACTCTGATGACAACCTATCTTATAGCTATTATATAGTATGGTAAAAGTAAACCACACAGTAAACTCATGAATAATAAAGAATTTTGCACCATTTTGTCATCTTACTACATAGACCTTTCTTACTAGACTAAATATGAGCAAATCAATTTCAGAGGACCCTCGTCTAGTGACCCGGTCAGTTCTCCATGGAAGATGCACTATGACCCACCTCTTAGCTCCTAGCATGTCCAGCTGTTCTTTTGATTAGCCGGCCTGGTGCAACATCATTTCTTCTCCATGATGCACACACAACATTGCGCAGGCCAGCTAATCAGAAGAGGGCCTGGGGATGCCAGTTGGTAGGAGGTGGCTTACAGGGCTCCTATCCATCCACCATGGAGTATTGATCTAGCTAATGGACCAGGATCCTGCAAAGTATTCCTGCCAGCAGGGAAAGAATACTATTTTGCTAACCTAGTCTTGTCCGACCCATTAATGAGTCTTAGCTAATACTTGCAGTCATGTTGTAAGTATTGAAAATCTCATTAGAGCGTTGTACATTTGCTTGACAGGGTAACTATCCTAACTAGCAGTAGTATGAAGGATTTCTTTCTTTTTATGAATAACTTACCGTATATACTCGTGTATAAGCCGACCACCCTACTTTTGCCCCCAAAACCTGGGGAAACCTATTGACTCGTGTATAAGCCGAGGGTGGACCCCAGCACAGGTATACAGCCCCCAGTAGTGTGGTATACAGCAGCCCCAGAGGTATATACAGCAGCCCCAGTGGTAGTATACAGCCGCAGCCCCAGTGGTATATACAGCAGCAGCCCCAGTGGTTAGTATACAGCAGCCCCAGAGGTGTATACAGCAGCCCCAGTGGTAGTATACAGCAGCCCCAGAGGTATATACAGCCCCAGTGGTACTATACAGCAGCCCCAGTGGTAGTATACAGCAGCCCCAGAGGTAGTATACAGCAGCCCCAGAGGTATATACAGCCCCAGTGGTACTATACAGCAGCTCCAGTGGTAGTATACAGCAGCCCCAGTGGTAGTATACAGCAGCCCCAGTGGTAGTATACAGCAGCCCCAGTGGTAGTATACAGCAGCCCCAGTGGTAGTATACAGCAGCCCCAGAGGTAGTATACAGCAGCCCCAGAGGTGGTATATACAGCCCCAGAGGTATATACAGCAGCCCTAGTGGTGTATACAGCAGCCCCAGAGGTATATACAGCAGCCCTTAGGTAGTATACAGCAGCCCCAGTGGTGTATACATCAGTAGCCCCAGTGGTGTATACAGCAGCAGCCCCAGGGGTGCATACAGCAGCAGCCCCAGGGGTGTATACAGCAGCAGCCCCAGGGGTGTATACAGCAGAAGCCCCAGGGGTGTATACAGCAGCAGCCCCAGGGCTGTATACAGCAGCAGCCTCGGAGGTATACAGGCCCCCCTATCAAGATCCAGGGCCCCCCCCTTGCGCGGCAAACCTGTAAAGTAAAATCATACTTATCAATGTCCTGTCGCGCTGTCCCGCCGCTGCCGACATCACGATCCCGGGCTTCATTCCGCGTCTTCCGGCTTCCTGTGGTCGCGGGCAATGACGTCATTGCCCGCAACCACAGGAAAGCAGAAGACGTGGAATGAAGCTCGGGATCATGATGTCGGCAGCGGCGGGACAGCGCGACAGGACATTGATAAGTATGATTTTACCTTACAGGTTTGCCGCGTAAGGGGGGGGGGGCCCTGGATCTTGATGGGGGGGCCTGTATACCTCTGGGGGAAGCCTGAAGTTCTGTATACTCGGCTTATACGCGAGTATATACGGTATTTGCATGTTTTCCAATGGAGCTATAAAGGTGTTAGAGTAGAGGCCAATGACTAACATCCTGTTGTGGTGTTAATGGTGCCGTTACACGCCAGGATATCGTTAACGATATCCTTAAAACGATCACATGACAGTGAGTGCGTTGTCACACACAAGGATATCGCCCATTTGGCAACGCACCAGTTAAATAGGAGAGCTAGGACTGAACTATGTTTTAAAGTGGCAGGAATAGGAGATTTTTGAACGACATCGTTCAAAAAGGTGTGACACTGAACGATGTTGCTTCTTCAAGCGGCATTAATTGGACGACGAACGATAGATTTGAGGTAAGGATCTCATTTTTTTTCCAACGATTTTTCCATCCTACATCATTCATTTACACGCAAGGATGCACTAACGATATCGTTAGAATGTTCACAAATCTGTGACGTTTCAACTATATCCTTAACGATATCCTTGCGTGTGAAGCGGCCTTAATAGAGATCTGTCAGCAGGATATCATTCCATCATTTCCCCCCCCAAAACTAATATGTGCATGTAGCTTTTTCATAGGCAAGTTCAACATTAACTATACTTGACCAGTGTATATCTTCTGTTAGTGAGAAATCAGTGTTTGAATTCATATACAAATGAGGATGAAGCTGCCCAGCAGTTTCTGTTTCGGTCGCCGCTATCTCTCTCTACTCCCAGGGTCTTCACACAGCAAACAGGTCTCATGGAAGCACGTTTAGGTTACAGGCACAAGTGTGCATTCTTCCTGCTGCATGTTGCTAGTTATCAGGTCCCAGGCAACTTGTGCTCGTCCTGTGTACACTAACTTGTGCTCCTGAATCCAGTACCTGACCAGTGTTCAAAGACCTCCAGTACCTGTTCATGCCAACCTGCCACTACCTGTCACCCTGGCAATACCTGCCATCCTGCTAGTACCTTCTGTCCCAACTGTACCCACTGTTCTGCCAATACCTGCTGTGGAGAGACGGGGTCAGTGGGTGCTCTCTTCCGCAGGCCCGACCACCTTTAGAAAGACTACATGGAGCAAGGCTCATCCCAACTGAATGCATGAACTCCTTAACAGTGGGTGGAACACCACTCAAACAACACAGGGTGAGGGAACCACAATAGTAAAACTTAATTAGATCCCCAACAGTTATAGGCATATAACACATAAGCAAGCAAAAATTTAATTGTAACAGGCAACAGAGTCCCACCCTTCCGCTGGCTCACCAGGGATTTTAATGTTCGTGCCTCAGGACCTCCAGGGCCACTTACTCCAATCCAGCAGCACCCCACTTTTGGCAGGCACTATCAAGAGAGGAATAGCGACAAGCGTAGGAAGCTAACCGAACACAGCACAGTCTGTAGCCGAATTGTCCCAGCCTGGGTTTCTTCTTTACATAGTCTCTGATACCCCAGCTGAATCCTAGCATTGATGCTGAAGTCTATATAATAATATAATCCAGGTTCTGATCCAGTAGCCAGAGCTGAAGAGCTTAGGCTGGTGTTATGGCCTTCCAACCGAGTCCGCAGACCCTAGATCGAAGCCATCTGTCACATGAAAGAAAGTGTTGTAAAAACTCCAGTCAGGGCCAAAGTCACTAGACTGAGTCCACAAAGCTGATGAACCACTGGTTAATAAACAGGACCCCCTTTATATACCCCTGAACACTCATTTCAGGACATTGAGTACTTCAGGATTGGTGGAATAAGACTGTGCTCTCATTGGCTGGATTTCAAGCTGTATACATAATTGCTCTTTGACTACTGTAGACAGATGTAGGCTTAGTAATTTACATTAAGTTAGCAATACACATCCTCAGAACAATTCAAGACTCACTTAATTTGCTTTGTGTCATGACCTTCCCTGACAGAGGGGGTAAAATAATTACATTAGAAAACACAACATTTGAACACTGGCAGACTCAAAGAGTTTAGCAGAAACAATGCCTGACTTATCACACGTTAACACATCAAACAACCAACATGTCTAGCTAAGTTAAGAAAAATAACCCATGCCATACATTGAAAAAAGTACATATTTTCACACGGGCCATCCAGGCTGTTCCTGTCATCCAGTCTGTACCAGCTGTCCTGTTGTGCCCTCTGTGACCCACAGTACGTACATGCTTACTTGTCCCCTTGGGTCAGCTGCCACAGTAATGGTGACTACCTTGGAGTGGCACCTGGCGGCTGACTTCCAGCACAAGCCTAACCACATGATCAGTGACTCTAGTGAATACAAGGTAGCCACTCAGTTACACCCCTCCACGTTATGCCCTGCCCCCTAACAAAGTAGATCCATCCACAATTATGGTAGGTCTGAACCTTTGTCACAAAAGCTCTATTCTCTACAAAGTGCCACTTCATCCTGCTTGACTAACAACTTATTTGCCTCAAGTCACAGGCTGTCAATCAAGCATGAGGAGGCAGCAGTAGGTGGGGAGTAGAACTAGAGTGATAAAGGCTTCAAATAGCTTGTCAGTCTTATTTCTATATTGATATAAATGCTGATTTTTCAGTAACAGAGAAAAGGATCAGCCATGTAAAGATATTGCTGGACTTGCTTTGAAAGGGCTACTTGCACATATAAATAGCTTGGGGAGTTACGTAGATTCCTTTTTTTGTCAAAAATTTTTAAAACTAGAATTTATTTACTTGTGCTATCATCTGTACTTCTGTATGTTGCAGTCACTAACCAGACTGTACCCAATGATGCCTACACATGTTTTTCCAGTAGACACAATGAATGACAAAAAGCCCCAAAATCTCCCTGGCTTCTGACAGTCCAACAATGTGTCATGAGTTTGTCACATGTAGCTGAGACCTTTACGGTTTCTGGAATTAGAAGGTCACAGTGATTAGCAGATGACCGGAATCTGCTCGATGATTAACATGTGCAGATTTATTTTCATTTGGTGTTGAAGGAGTTAAGAGTTCTTTTATGATCCTGCTGAGATTCCATACAGGGCTAATTTCTGCTGCTGAACCTTGCTGCCACTCCCTTTCATTATTTAAATTCACTCTTTACTCTCCTATGTGTCAGCAACTAGTCCTTTTATACTGACCTCCCAGGAGAATTTGCCCTTGTGAAAACCAAGGAGTTCCATTTGGTTGTTTGATTTCCTTTGTTTGTTTCACTCCCTGTGTTGTCTCATTGTAATAATAAGACTAGTGTCTGTGCTGCCCTATTAACTAGCCAAAGCTAGCCCAGGGTCAGCCAGGGCTTAGGTCCTTCCCCTGTGCACCATCACATGCCTATCTAAAGACATTTGGGAGTGTAGGGTTGAGCCTCAGGTGAGTGTTTGGGGGTCATCCTCTCCCCACTCCCTATCATCAGTGCCCTCTTTTATATTTTCCTTGGTTGTTAACTTCCTTTGGGTCACACGCCTTACATCTTGTTGCTCTGTTGTAACAACATAACTGGCCCATTTTTTCCAGGATTCTAATATGGATCATGTTATTTCTCTAGCAAAATAAATATCTCTGGTAATGACAGATCTGTGGTGACTAGTTTTGCAGCAGCAACAGCAGACTTCGGGTCTGGTGGTCTCGGAAGCCAGTTAGACTTAACCTGAACCCAAGATGGCCCTTTGGGACAGGTTTTCTGGGGCAATGGATACATTTGTGGTGTTGGAGAAGCTTTCAAACTCTACTTGAGGGCTCGTCCATGCTCATCTGGGAGTGAGAAGCAGAAGGTGGGATTTTCATTTCTCTTTCAAGGGGATCTTCAGTCCTAGGCCTTCCATCTCTGTCCCTTCAGTCAGTGGACAAGTTTTTTGTGGCCCAGGTTCTCACTTATGATCATCCTGACAGAGTCTCCGTTACCGGGTCCAAGCTATGTTGGCTTCAGCAAAGGGATCAGTTGGTGGTAGATTTTTGTTTAGTGTTCCGCAGATGGGCCACTGACGCCAGGCGGAATGACCCTGTCCATAGAAGCCATTTTTTTCAGGGTCTGTCAGAAAGCTTAAAAAGATGCTCTTTTTTAGTACAAAACTCATGAGTCCTTAGAAGCCGCTATGGCCATAGCCATCTGAATTCATATACACCTCAGAGATAGATCTATGATGGCCCCTTCTCCAGTACTACTCCCTAGGGGTAAAAGCCCTCCCATATGCCCAGAAGAACCCATGCAGTTAGGAGGAGTCTCTCCTCAGTCTGTGCCTCTTGTGGTTTGCCGTAAAAAGGGGTTTTGTTTGTTTTGTGGATGAATGGGTAATTTTATTGTAGCTGGTCCCTCTGTACTTAAATTAAAAAGAAAAAACATTGGAAAACTTCTGATCCCAGGGTGAACTGAGGATTACAACCTGGGTCTTTGTATCATCTCTGCATGTGCATCTCAGTTGTTCTTACCTACAGAGCTTGTCATAAAGGGGTCTGAATACTTTCCGTACCCACTGTAAATGAAGAATAATGCTAAGCTCACCCATCAAACATCTGATGCTCTTTCACAAACTCATTTCTACCCATGATGATCTTTTTAATAATAGTCATGATTTATTTTGTCGTGGCACAAATCTACTCTTTGGTTATCTCTATTTAAACAGTGTTTTATTGGGATATCTACTACTCCTAGGAGTGCAAGTTTTGGAAGCTTATGTGGGATTTTGGCCCATTCTTTCACACAAACACTCTTCAAATTCTCAAGGTACCGTGGGCTTGGCTCTTGGACAAATTTTTTGACAATTCACTCCTCTGTCTGAAACCTTACAGTGAGCACCTGTTTGTGTTCTGTTTATGATGAAATTACATTCTCTCCACTTTTGGATTATGGCCCAAACAGTGCTCACTAGGACTTTTACTAGTTTAGAAATTCTTCTGCAATGCCATTAATATTTTTTGCAACAATAAGGTTTTGAAGGTCTTGAGACAGCTCACTGGTTTTACTTATTATTATTATTATTATTATTATTATTATTATTTATTTATAGAACGCCATTGATTCCATGGTGCTGTACATGAGAAAGGCTTACATGCAAAGAAGTTAAAAATACAATGAACAAACAGTGACAAACCGATACAGAGGGGAGAGAGGACCCTGCCCTTGCGGGCTTACATTCTACAGGAAGTGGGGAGAGACACAGTAGGATGGGTCTGCTCTGGTGGTGGTGGAGCGCGGGTCCGAGATGGTGGAGCTCCAGGTCCATTGGTGGTGGAGCACCGGGTGCAGTGGTGGTGAGGTAGCACTGTGTTCATTTCAGGCTGTAGGCTGTTCTGAAGAGATGGGTTTTCAGGTTCTGCTTGAAGGTTCCAAATGTGGGGGACAGTTGGACGTTTTGGCGTGCAGAATTCCAGTGAATGGGGGATACTCGGGCGAAGTTTTGCAGGTGGTTAATGATGAACGTACGAGTGTGGAGAAAAGAAGGAGGTCTTGGGAGGATCGAAGATTATGAGTTGGATGATATCGGGAGATTAGATCAGAGATATATGATGGGGACAGATTGTGGACGAGCTTTGTAAGTCAGTGTTAGTAGTTTGAAGTGGATACGTTGGTTAATTGGGAGCCAGTGGAGGGATTTGCAGAGGGGAGAAGTGAAGGAACAGCGAGGAGAGAGGTGGATTAGGCAGCAGAATTAAGGACAGATTGGAAAAGTATAAGAGTGTTAGCAGGGAAGCCACAGAGGAGGCTGTGGGCAGATTATGAGGGCATGCACTAGTAGTTTAGTAGATTGAGGGTTGAGGAAGGGACGGATTCTGGAAATATTTTTGAGTTGGATGCGGCAGGAGATGGCATGGGCTTGCATGTGCGGTTCAAAGGACAGGGCACAGTCAAGGCTTACTCAGATGCAATTGACTTCAGGTACAGGGCAAAGTGTGATGTAATTTATTGTGACAGATAGATCAGGTAAGGAAGGTGTGTGAGATAGAGGAAAGATGATGAGCTTGGTTTTGTCTACATTGAGTTTTAGGAAGCAAGAGGAGAAGGAGGTTATGGCTGATAGACACTCCGGGATTCTGGACAGGAGAGAGATGATATCTAGGACAGAGTTAGATTTGAGTGTCATCAGCATACAGGTAATCTCCAAAAATGGACAGAAAGTTTCTACTGCTGTTCAATAACAAGACTTTATCTGTGCTTTAAATAGTGGATCTCTATTCCTACATGTTTCGAGATCCTCCTTATCTCATTCTCAGGGATGCATACAACAGATCTCAAAACGCGTAGGAATAAAGATCCACTATTTAAAGCACAGAGGAAGTCTTGTTACGGAACAGCAGCGCGAACCAGAAACTTTCTGTCCATTTTTGGAGATTACCGAGGACCATCCATGTGGTGGAGGATCCTGCTGCAGCTGTGACGTGCATATACCAGTTGTGGCCTCACAACTGACTAAGGTGAGCAGTTTTTACACTGCACATACATATCCTACAAACGGTTTAGACCCATTGCGCCCTTGTCTACCCCTTTCTTTTAAATATCAGCATACAGGAGATACTGGAAGCCATGGGACTTTATGAGTTGTCCCAGACCAAGGATATAGATTGAATAAAGAGGGGCCCCAGGACAAAGCCTTGATGGACCCCAACAGAGAGGGGATGGGAAAAGGAGGTCGTGTGGAAGTGGGAGATGCTAAATGTGTGGTTGGAAAGGTAGGAAGAGATCCAGGAGAGGACAAGATCAGTGATGCCAATGGAAAAGAGGATCTATAATAGGAGACAGTGGTCGACTGTTTCAAATGCAGAGGACAGGTCTAGGAGGAGTAAGATGGAGAACTGTCTATTAGCTTTGGCTTGAGTAAGTCGTTAGTGATTTTGGTCAGGACAGTTTCAGTGGAGTGGTGAGGGTGGAAGCCCGGATTAAAGGTTGTCAAAGAGAGAGTTGGATGAGAGGTGGGATGAAAGTACAGTGTGGACATGCTTTTCGAGAAGTTTGGAAGCGAACGGGAGCAGGGATATGGGCCGGTAGCTGGATGTAGAAGGGGGTCAAGGGATGGCTTCTTTAAGATAGGTGTAATTGTTGCATGTTTGAAAGCAGTAGGAAAGGTACCAGAAGTTAGTGATAGGTTGAAGAGGTGGGTTAAGGCTGGGATAAGTGTGGTGGTGAGGTTGGGGAGGAAGTGGCATGGGATGGGGTCCACTGCACAGGTGGTGAGGTGTGATCTGGAGAGGAGGTGTGCAAGTTCTCCTTCAGTGATGGAGGGGAGGAGGGTTAGTGGGGGAGGGGAGTGGTCTGGTATACATGGGGGTTGTGGTGGATGGGTAGCAAAGACTTGTCTGATCTGTTCAATCTTGTTGGTGAAGTGTGTTGCAAAGACTTCTGCAAAGATACGAGAAGTAGGAGGGGGGAGTGGGCGGCGAATGAGGGAGTTAGATGTGTTGAATTAACTGCCTGGGGTTGTGGGACAAAGAGGATACGAGGGTAATGAAGTAGTTCTGTTAAGTGGTGGTGAGTGCTGACTTGAATTTGAGAAGTGCTTGTTTGAATGCTGTGTAGTCTTCATGTGAGTGTCTTTTTTTTCCTGCGCCACTCTGCAACCCTAGATGCTCACCACAGATTTTTAGTGGTGTCTGTGTGCCAGGGTTGTCTGTTGATTTGTCGTGTTCTGCCATGAACGAGAGGGGCAACTGCATCAATAGCTGATGTGAGTGTAGAGTAGTAGAAAGCTGTGACATGATCTGTGTTGTGGAGTGAGGATATGGAAGATAGCATTAAAATGGCGTTGGAGAGTGTGTGAGCATCAAGATGTGTGAGGTTTCTACGAGGGTGTGTGAGTTGATGGACATAGGTGGCAGGTGAGGAGGATAAGGATGAGAAAGTGAGTAGAGTAGGGAGTTGTGGGTTTATTTAGGGAGCATAGGCGGGTGAAGATGAGGTCTAGGGTATGTCCATCTGTGTGGGTAGTTGTGGAGGGCCATTGAGTGAGGCCAAAGGATAAGGCAAGTGAGAGGAGTTTGAAAGCTGTTTACCGGTGGGTGTCATTGGGGATGTTGAAGTCGCCCATTATGATGGTGGGAGTGTCAGCAGATAGAAAGTATAGGAGCCAGATGGAGAATTGGTCAAAGAAGGCAGTGGTCGGGCCAGGGGGTTGATAAATGACGGCCACTTGGAGGTTGGAAGGAGAGTAGATACGGACAAAGTGCACTTCAAAAGATGAGAGGATAAGGGAGGGATGAGGAGGAATTGGGTTGAAGAAACAGTTGCTAGAAAGGAGAAGACCCACTCCTCCACCATGTTTGTTTCCAGTGCGAGGTGTGTGGGAGAAATGAAGGCTGCATCTTGAGATGTTTCTTGTGTGGCACATTAGTAATGAGAAACATTTTTATAAGCTATAGAAAAGGTGTAGAATCCGGTGCCACAAAATTCCTCTTTATTTTCAAAAATTTTTAAAAATCACACATGCTCCAGAGGAGCTCCTGGACGCGTTTCGTGGGTCTAGCCCACTTAATCGTCAGTACAATGGCAATACAGACAAAAAGAATATATACAATTTAAAAGCAAAAAACAGCCCCCTCTCGCATGTGTGACAAATATACATCAATTATTTCTAACCAATCACATACCTGCAGGTTCTAAAAGAGTTAAAGGGAAAATTAAGTGGGGAAGAAGAGGGGGAGGGGAGGAAAAGAGAAAGAAAGGAAAAGAGCTGATAACAGAAAGTAAAAAAGAGAGAAAAAAAAAAAAAATATATAGAGAGAAGGAATAAAGGGGAGAGAAAGAGAGGAAAAGAGCTGATAACAGAAAGTAAAAGAGAAAAAAAAAAAATATAGAGAAGGAATGAAAGCGAGGGAAAGAGGAAAAGAGCTGATAACAGAAAGTAAAAGAGAGGGAAAAAAAAAAAAAAAAAATATATATAGAGAAGGAATAAAGGGGAGAGAAAGAGAGGAAAAGAGCTGATAACAGAAAGTAAAAGAGAAAAAAAAAAAATAAAAAAATAAAAAGAAAGGGGGAGAGGGGGGGGGGGGAGAAGAACAGAGCAAAGAACTGATATATTAGCAATGCAAATACATGGTAAACATTACAGGTGTAGAAATCTAAAGATAACCACAACAAAGATCTTTCTTTCTTATTGTAAGTCACCAACTACAAGGCTATTACATTTTAGAAATAGTATATTCCAAGAGAAAAGGTATAATCCTCCAACCATATAACAGTAGGGGGATCCCACTAAGATTTCATTCACAGAATACATAAACATATACCTCCTTTCCCAATGGATTATTCATACATTATGTATAGCCATCGTATTGCAAGTGCACTCAATATGTATTATACAAAGGAGCAAATACCATAAAAGAGACATAGGGTGCAGGATCAATAAAAGTATAACAAATCTGATCTATAGTTCAGACCCTGTGGAATCCGTGCATCAAGCCGCAGGATCCATAATTTTTCCTGGTTATGTAGTGCTTTCTCCCAATTACCCCCCCTATATGGACGGGGTATCCTCTCTATACCTCTGATCTTCAAAGTTTTAAGGTCCCCTGCATGGAAATCCCTAAAATGGCGCGATAAACCTGACAAGCCCGTTCTATTGGCCTTTGAATTGGGATTTGCCCCTGTAATGTGCTCCGACATCCTTACCTTAAGGGATCTGATAGTGCAACCTATGTAATATTTGTTACAGCTACTACACGTAGCCATGTATACTACGTGGGACGTGTTACAATTGATATAGGTAGATATTCTATATTGCTTCCCAGTTCGATTATTGCAAAAGGTTTCACCCATATCCACGTATTTACACATGGTGCACCTATTTTCACCACATTTAAACATACCCCTATAGTTCAACCAAGTCTTCCTTTGGGTTCTTTTTTCCAGATAAATACTAGGAGACAAGTGATTCCCCAAATCTTTCCCTTTCCTAGGGACCACCCTACATCCTGAATCTAAAATAGCTGATAATTTACTATCCTGATATAATATGGGGAGATTCTTTAAAAAGATGCGTTTGATGTCGTAGTACTGGTTGCTAAAGGGTGTTGAGAAGGTCGGTATTATTGGTCCCGGAGGGGCTTCTCGTTCTTTCTGTGCCAGGAGGGATTCCCTACTCCTTGATTCGGCAATATTCACTGCTCTATCTAACATCCATTTTTTGTATCCTCTTGATCGTTACCTTTTAGTCATAACATCAGCTTCATTCATGAAATCCACATGTGTGGTGCAGTTGCGTCTTGCTCTTATTAATTCCCCTACCGGCAGATTCTTAATCACATGCTTAGGGTGGTTACTTTCTGCTCTAAGGACCAAGTTCCCACTAATGGGTTTGCGATACAATCTAGATGTAATTTTTCCTGTTCTTACATTACCCACTAAATACACATCCAGGAACGGAGTTTCAGTTCCATGTACCTCCATTGTAAATCGTAGATTGAAATCATTTGTATGAAAATATTCCAACATTTGGGCGGGCGATGGTGAGGGAGATATCCAGGACGGAACCCCCCAAATAAAGATCAGGTCGTCCAGGTACCTTCCACACCATCGTATGCAATCCTTTAAGGGACAGTCCTCAGAATAGATAAAGCTCTCCTCCCATTTCCGCATATATAATATTGCTAGTGAAGGGGAAAATTTTGAGCCCATAGGGCAACCACACAGCTGTAGATAAAAGCTTTCATTAAACGTAAAATAGTTACTTCTCAGGAGAAATTCTACAGACATGAGAAGGAACTCCTTTTGATTGTCAGTAAATACATCCGTCTCTTTCAGGGTTTCTTGTAATACCCATATAGCTTTTCCATGGGGGATAGTAGAGTACAGCTGCACTACATCGCAAGTTAACCAGTTAAAATCCTCCTGCCATGTCATTCCATCTACAGCCTGCATCAAGTGTTTGGTATCCTTTATTAAGCCTGGAGTGCCCTCCACCAAGACCCTCAATTTTGAGTCCACCCACCCCGAAAGTCTCTCATGAAGGGATCCAATCCCTGCCACGATCGGCCTCAAAGGTGGGGGGAACACAGCCTTGTGGGTCTTGGGGAGGGCATGGAAGACTGGAACAACTGGTTTGTCCACATATAAGACTTAACACTATAAGGGCTTGTCAGGTTTATCGCGCCATTTTAGGGATTTCCATGCAGGGGACCTTAAAACTTTGAAGATCAGAGGTATAGAGAGGATACCCCGTCCATATAGGGGGGGTAATTGGGAGAAAGCACTACATAACCAGGAAAAATTATGGATCCTGCGGCTTGATGCACGGATTCCACAGGGTCTGAACTATAGATCAGATTTGTTATACTTTTATTGATCCTGCACCCTATGTCTCTTTTATGGTATTTGCTCCTTTGTATAATACATATTGAGTGCACTTGCAATACGATGGCTATACATAATGTATGAATAATCCATTGGGAAAGGAGGTATATGTTTATGTATTCTGTGAATGAAATCTTAGTGGGATCCCCCTACTGTTATATGGTTGGAGGATTATACCTTTTCTCTTGGAATATACTATTTCTAAAATGTAATAGCCTTGTAGTTGGTGACTTACAATAAGAAAGAAAGATCTTTGTTGTGGTTATCTTTAGATTTCTACACCTGTAATGTTTACCATGTATTTGCATTGCTAATATATCAGTTCTTTGCTCTGTTCTTCTCCCCCCCCCCCCTCTCTCCCCCTTTCTTTTTTATTTTTTTATTTTTTTTTTTTCTCTTTTACTTTCTGTTATCAGCTCTTTTCCTCTCTTTCTCTCCCCTTTATTCCTTCTCTATATATATTTTTTTTTTTTTTTTCCCTCTCTTTTACTTTCTGTTATCAGCTCTTTTCCTCTTTCCCTCGCTTTCATTCCTTCTCTATATTTTTTTTTTTTCTCTTTTACTTTCTGTTATCAGCTCTTTTCCTCTCTTTCTCTCCCCTTTATTCCTTCTCTATATATATATTTTTTTTTTTTTTCTCTCTTTTTTACTTTCTGTTATCAGCTCTTTTCCTCTTTCCCTCGCTTTCATTCCTTCTCTATATATATATATATTTTTTTTTTTTCTCTTTTACTTTCTGTTATCAGCTCTTTTCCTTTCTTTCTCTTTTCCTCCCCTCCCCCTCTTCTTCCCCACTTAATTTTCCCTTTAACTCTTTTAGAACCTGCAGGTATGTGATTGGTTAGAAATAATTGATGTATATTTGTCACACATGCGAGAGGGGGCTGTTTTTTGCTTTTAAATTGTATATATTCTTTTTGTCTGTATTGCCATTGTACTGACGATTAAGTGGGCTAGACCCACGAAACGCGTCCAGTTGCTCCTCTGGAGCATGTGTGATTTTTAAAAATTTTTGAAAATAAAGAGGAATTTTGTGGCACCGGATTCTACACCTTTTCTATTGCTACTGGTGGTTGCCAAGCCACTTTCCGGTTTGCCTGGGAGTCCTGGGAATATTAGGTGGTTGGAGCTAGTCCTTTTTTGATTTTTATAAGCTATCAGTTGAACCAGCTGATGTTATTTTTCATTAAGTGGCAGGATTGCTTTCTAATATTACTGATATATTTCATCTGGTACCATGACTTTCCTGCCATGTTGTGCCTCTATTTATGCAACAGTTCAATACTTTTTTTCCCTGTGTCATTTCTCATTATAAGAAAAAGGTTTGGTACCGTGTTAGCCAGTTGAGAAAATGTTGATTGCCCTCAGTGTGAGAAACAAGATCATAATCTTGTGGTTGTGATACCTTTTAATGTCTAACAAAAATAGAATAAATGATGTTATAAGGCGAGCTTTCGAGACGACTCAGGTCTCTTCATCAGGCATGGTATGACAAGATTTCATTTCATTCAATTCAATTTCAAGTTTCATTCAATATCTTGTCATACCATGCCTGATGAAGAGACCTGAGTCGTCTCGAAAGCTCGCCTTATAACATTATTTATTTTATTTTTGTTAGCCATTAAAAGGCATCACAACCACAAGATTATCTTGTTTCTCACACTGAGAGCAATCAACATTTCTCATTATTACACACAACCTAATTTATGGACATCTATGGTTTGATTTATTTGCCAGTGTGGATTACGTGGGTTGTTATTGACGTGGTGAGAAATATATTTACTTAGAAAATTGGTGACGTCTTCATATACTATTTTAATGGGGTTGAATCTTAGCGCTAACTTATTACCTTTTATGCTATGGCATTTGAACCAGACCAACTATGTAGTTATTTTCGTTTTTTAGAAAGGGATCTCTTTATTGAAGTAAATGTACAAAATCACACACAAAACAAATTCATATACCGTATTTTTCGCTTTATAAGACGCACCTGATTATAAGACGCACCCCCAAATTTGGTGAAGGAAAAGGAAAAAAATAATTTTTAATGTTAAATGGAGTTCATCTTATAATGCCAGTGTCCGTCTTACAATCAGTTTATATGTCCCCTATTCTGGTATATTTGTCTCCATTCTGGTATATGTGCCCCCTCCTAAAATATGGTCCCCCACCTGGTATCCATGCCCCCATCCAGGTATGTGGTCCACTTCCTGATATATGGCCCCCTTCCTAATATATGGTCCCCTCCTGGTATGCATGCCCCAATCCTGGTTTATGTTCCCCCTCCTCATATATGTCCTAAAATGGGGGACATGCATCCTGCTACATAGCCCCCCAACTGTTACCGAGGGAGGTTTGTGGTGGTGCTCTGGGGCCATGGAGGTTGGGTCCTAAGCAGGAGCTGCTGGGGTGCCACAGATGTTGGGGGCTAAGGCAGGAGCTGCTGGGGGTGCCACAGATGTTGGGGGCTAAGCAGGAGCTGCTGGGGGTGCCACAGATGTTGGGGGCTAAGCAGGAGCTGCTGGGGGTGCCACAGATGTTGGGGGCTAAGCAGGAGCTGCTGGGGGTGCCACAGATGTTGGGGGCTAAGCAGGAGCTGCTGGGGTGCCACAGATGTTGGGGGCTAAGCAGGAGCTGCTGGGGGTGCCACAGATGTTGGGGGCTAAGCAGGAGCTGCTGGGGGTGCCACAGATGTTGGGGGCTAAGGCAGGAGCTGCAGGGGTGCCACGGAGGTTGGGAGCCAAGGCAGTAGCTGTGGGGTGTTGCGCCGATCTCCGGTGGGTGCTGCCATTATTATTTCCCAGCATGCATTGCCGGTCTGGCAATGCATGCTCTTGTGTCCAGAATTGTCCGTGAATCGCGGTCTGCGCATGCGCCGCGGCCGTTTTATTGAAGACTGGAGAACATAGTACTGGAGTTCATAGAAATGGCCGCGGCGCATGCGCAGACCCCCGCCCGCGGCCATTTACAGGAGCAATGCAATGCAGACCGGCAATGCATGCTGGTAAATAATAATGGCGGCTCCCACTGGAGACCGGCGCAACCCCCCCGCAGCTTGTGCCTTGGCCCCCAACCTCCATGGACCGGATCAGGCGCCTCCGATCCACCCCAGCACCCCACATCCCCCTAGGTAATATATATATTTTTTTTTTACATTCTCTTTTTAAGACGCACCCCTGTTTTCCCCCAGTTTTGGGGAACAAAAGTGCGTCTTAAAAAGCGAAAAATACGGTATATAAAAAATTAATTACATTTTTTGATAAAATAATTTCTTTATAAAAATAGGTGCATGTTCCTTTAAATAATTTTCATGTGAAGGTTTCACTTTGTGGTCGTCTCGCCTCTATTGTCTTGTCCACCTTATGTTCTTATTTTTCAACTTGGCTATTTGTATTATGATATTCATCTACTTCCTATCTGTGGTATTTTGTTGTTTGATAGATCTGCTTGTAATCTTCTGTACATTTAGCTCCACCAAACCATGTCTCTTACAAATCCGTTCTCTAGATCACCCAAGAAATCCTATATACAGAGAGTGCATATTCCTCCTGCATGTCCTTGCTTCCCCAAGACTGGACAAGGACATGCAGGAGGAATATGCACTCTCAAAGTGAAACCTTCACATGAAAATTATTTAAAGGAACATGCACATATTTTTATAAAGAAATGATTTTATCAAAATTTTTTAATTCATTTTTTGTATATATGAATTTGTTTTATGTGTGATTTTGTACATATATTAAATAAAGAGATCCCTTTCTAAAAAAACGAAAGGGAAAATAACTACATGGTTGGTCTGGTTCAAATGCCATAGCATAAAAGGTAATAAGTAAGCGCTAAGATTCAACCCCATTAAAATAAACTCCAGTCTAATCAGGAGGATATAAACACACGGTAACCCTCCAGGTCTTACAGCAGCAACATATCGGTTACCGATATACCTTAACAAAAGTGAGCTCCAGTATATACTGTATAGAAAAAGTCTTCATATACTACTTATTCAGCCCGCTGTATGCGAACTTTTATTTTGAATATCGCCTAAAAGTCTAAAACAATCATTTGTGTACATTCTCATCAGATGACATAGTAATGCTCATGGTGCCCACAGCAAACAGCTGATTTTATCAGGAAAACCACCTCTTGACAGATCATTTTTTTTCTTTCTGCTGTGATAATTAGTTTTTTTTTTTTTAAAGCATAAATTTTTTTATTGAGAAAGATCAATTGCAATAACATTAAAGCAGCAGTAACTACAATGCTAATATAAACCAGTAATTGGTATTAGGAGTACACGAAAGGGAAATGTGGCTGGGTCAGGTCTAGAGAGGAAGGAGAGGGAGGCGTACTCAGAAGGGTGAGATTAAGGCAGGGGAAGAGCCCAGGTTGTAACATCAAAATTACCGTATATACTCGTGTATAAGCCGAGTTTTTCAGCCCACAAATTGGGCTGAAAAGTCCCCCCCTCGGCTTATACACGAGTCGCTATACAGGGTGAGTGGGGTGGGGGCTGTGTTGGGCTGGGGAGGCAGGAGGAGGCGGTGGGGATACTGTATATTGAGCGGCCCCGTCACGTGGGGCCGCTCATTACATATGCACTGCATCCCCCTGTCAATCAGCGCCAGGGGGAGCAGTGCATATCTGTAGATAATGCCCCCCAAACTGCTGGCACACGTCCCCCCCTGTTGTAAGGCCCCCCCTGCTGAATACTTACCATCCCTGGTCTTCAGCAGCACCTCCGCGCCGGTCCTCTGTGCTCCGGTCCTCCGTGGTCCCGTCCTCTGTGCTCCGTTCCCCGGCTGTATCATGTGACCGGCCGGGTCGCAGAAGCGATGCGCGGGGACCCCGGATGCAGCCGTGGATGGCAGCACAGAGGACGGGACCAAGGTGGACCGGAGCACAGAGGACCGGCGCGGAGGTGCTGCTGAAGACCAGGGATGGTTAGTAATCAGCAGGGGGGGCCTTACAACAGGGGGGGACGTGTGCCAGCATTGTGTGTGGGGCTGCTGTATATAGGGGCTGCAATACCACTGGGGCTGCAATACCACTGGGGCTGCTTTATATAGGGACTGCTGTATACACCACTGGGGCTGCAATACCACTGGGGCTGCTGTATATAGGGGCTGCAATACCACTGGGGCTGCTGTATATAGGGGCTGCTGTATACACCACTGGGGCTGCAATACCACTGGGGCTGCTGTATATAGGGGCTGCAATACCACTGGGGCTGCAATACCACTGGGGCTGCTGTATATAGGGGCTGCTGTATACACCACTGGGGCTGCAATACCACTGGGGCTGCTGTATATAGGGGCTGCAATACCACTGGGGCTGCAATACCACTGGGGCTGCTGTATATAGGGGCTGCTGTATACACCACTGGGGCTGCAATACCACTGGGGCTGCTGTATATAGGGGCTGCTGTATACACCACTGGGGCTGCAATACCACTGGGGCTGCTGTATATAGGGGCTGCTGTATACACCACTGCAGAGGTGTACCTAGGTGTGATGGCGCCCGGGGCAAACTTTTATTTCGGCGCCCCCCCCCAAGGTAGGGGGGGGGCCTAGGAGGACGGACCGGGACCCAGAGGTCTCAATCTGAGTCAGAAGTGGGGACTCAGGAGGAGGAGGCAGGCCACAGCGGGCAGCAGCTCCTACCTTCGGCTCCTCTTCTTCTCCTCTCCGTGATTCCGTCTGTGCGGCGCGCCGGGTGACGTCACGTCAGCCACAGCGCGATGTGCCCGAGGGGGGTGTATGTGGGTGTTAACTGCTGCCAAGGGGCGGGGCAGACCAGCAGCAGGGGATGGTTGTGTGCACGGCCGCCCGTGACCGTGCACAATATGCGGCGAGGAGATTAGTTCCGCCGGCGGCGGCGCTGCGCCCTCCACTGACTGGCGCCCGGGGCAAAAAGTCCGGCTGCACCCCCCTAGATACGCCCCTGCACCACTGGGGCTGCAATACCACTGGGGCTGCTGTATATAGGGGCTGCAATACCACTGGGGCTGCTGTATACACCACTGGGGCTGCAATACCACTGGGGCTGCTGTATATAGGGGCTGCAATACCACTGGGGCTGCTGTATATACCACTGGGGGCTGCTGTATATACCAATGGGGCTGCTGTATATACCACTGTGGCTGCTGTATATACCACTGGGGGCTGCTGTATATCATACTACTGGGGCCTGTATACCACTGTTGGGGGCTGTATACCTGTGCTGGGGTCCACCCTCGGCTTATACGCGAGTCAATAGATTTTCCCAGTTTTTGGGGGCAAAAGTAGGGGGGTCGGCTTATACACGGGTCGGCTTATACACGAGTATATACGGTAGATACATTACAAATTAAACAATCTCAAAGAAAATTATGATATTGATAATACAAATTCTGACGACGGCCACGAGTCCCAAAGCTTGCCAATATGTTCTTGTTTGAAAGAAGATGAGAGATGCCATTCGTGATGATATTGCGAGTTAATTCTGGCAATTAGTTCCTTTTGAGTAAGTAGAATCTCAGAACTCCAACATTTAGTCAGACATTGTCGTGCAGCAGTCAGTATATGTGACAAGACCGGAGACAACCCTGAAGGAATAGAGTCAAAACCAATGCTCAACACTGCTAGGGGGCTGTCTACATGGAAGTTTACTCCAGAAATTTTTTTTATTAGATTTTCAACCTGAGACCAAAAGGTTCTGAATATAGTGTACTCCCACCAAACATGCCCCATGTCTCCTAGTGTACCATAACCTTTTGAGCATAACAGCGTGGACGACTTATCAAATTTAGAGAGTTTATGCGGCGTTAAATACCAGTGCTTATGGATCTTTTTCAACTGTTCTAAATGATTAATACAAGAAGATAATTTTTTGGTCACCCCGGCCGCCGGCCACCAATCCTCAGGAGTGGATTGAAATGTCAGAGCCTTCTCCCATCGTAATATATAAGATGTCTTCATAGATTGTACCGGCAAATTTAAAGTTCTTTAAAACAGGGATAAGCCATGGTTATTAGGATAATCTAGTTTAAAATATTTCTGTAATGAATCGTTCGGACTCAACGCCCACCAGTTAGGAAGGGGATAGGAATGAATAAATTGTTGGATTTGCAGGTACTGAAAGAAGCTAGATCTGTACAGATCTATCCCTAAGATTTCAAATGCAAAGGACAAAAGTATGTGTCCCTCAAACAGACTATCCAAAGACACTATTCCGCCGTAACCCATCTCTCAAGGGACAACCCAGGAATGTGTGCTTCAAAACCTGTGATCGCAATTAATCTATATAAATAACAAAAGAGGTCTCTATCTAACCTGTTCCAGTACCAGAGTAAGGATGACATAGATTGTAAAGGAAACAACTGCTTTGAAGGTTTCAAAAGATTAATTTCAAGTAGGCTTCTGGTAGACTTTTGAGGAGCAAAGTTTGATTCCATTTCAACCTATCTATGATTACAGTTACTAGCCCTCCAATCCTTTGCAACTTCCAGTATGTATGGTATAAGAGTTTCTGCACCGTTTCTGGCTCTCGCCCTCCTACTGGTCACACGGCGAGAGCCCGAAACGGTGCCGTCGTCACCCCGGTACCCCCTCCCTGCACCTTGTTATGCAAACCCTGCAATAAAGGACACCGCTTTTTGAAGTCCCGGTGAGTGCCGTGTTCTCTCTTTTTTGGTTTCTGGACTATGCTTTGTGTTTTCACTGGCACCCCGGGTGAATGCTGTGTCTCTTGTCCTATTTTTGCCTCCTAATTTGGAGTTCCCCGTTGGTGGTGCCCTCTTTCCTTCTGTGAAGTTATTTGAGTAAATTTGGGACCCCCATTCCCCCATTAGTATACTGAAAATAAAAAATTTTAATAGCAACCTTAGCTCTCCTGTTTTTCCAAATAAATTTTCCAAGAATAGATTGTAGACGTTTTACCTATACTGAAGGGATTTTTAGAGGGAGGCAACGAAAACGGTATGTTATTTTAGGCAAGTCATTTTTATCACTTGACTCCTTGTGATCCACGATAAGGAGAGAAGATTTTGTCTGTCTAAATTTTAACAAATTTCACGAATAAGGGCCTCATGATTAACCTTTACCAAGGCGGACATCTTGGAAATCTTGATACCTAAATAAGTGAAATGAGATGTTTCCCAAGTAAACAGGAACTTTTTTAATTAAGAAAGACCTCTCAACCAGGACAATGACTGGGAAATCTATTGACTTTGTGGTGTTCAACTTATAGTACAAGATCATCAAGAATTCAGATAGCGTATTTAAGGCTGCTGATAAGGAGGACTCAATGTCAGTACATGAACTTTGATCCCTTTAATCTCCTGGTTAAGTCTAAGGGTACTGTTACACGTCGCACCATTGCATGCTATTTCACTTGCAATTTGCTGGTTGCAGTGAAATCATGGACACATTGTTCTATTTTGTTGCCGTGTACAAATAGAACAATGTGTCCATGATTTCACTGCAACCAGTAAGTTGCAAGTGAAATTGCATGCAATGTTGCGACGTGTAACGGTACCCTAAGGGTTTCTGCTAGTGGTTCTATCATAAGAGCAAAGATAATGGGCGACAACTGGCAACCTTGAAGGGTACCGTTCGTGATTAGAAAAAGGTCTGAGTACATGCCTGAAACATTCACCATGGCATTAGGGTTGGAGTGTAATGACAAAATTGCCCTCTTAATGTCTCCTAAGAAGCCAAATTCCTCCAGTACCTGCTCCATATATCCCCAGTGTACCCTGTCAAACACTTTTTCAGCATCAAGAGACAGGAGTACACCAGGGATCCCACTGTTTTCCAATAACTCCAAGAGATTTATCACTCTTTTAGTACCGTCCTTTGCTTGCCTTTCGGGGACAAACCCGACCTGATCCGGAGATATCAGAACTGGTAGAATTCTAATTATTCTCGACGCCACCAACTTTGAGAACATTTTTAGGTCGCAGTTTATTAACAGACTTTATTGAGAATTTGTGACAATTCTATATATTATTTCTCTTTTACCGATCTCATAACAGTATAGATTTTTTTCCCCCACTTTTGTGATGGTGACAGGTATTGTATTTAGAGTCGTTTTCAGTGCAAAATCTGCAGTAAACATTCAAACATTTTTTGCGTGTCTTAATGTTTCCTAGGCTCTAACTTGGTGTGTCTTTAGACAGCTTTTAAGAAGAACCATACTTATGATAGACATCTGGAAGAAAGAAGATTTGACCATTTTATAGCAAAGCAGATAAAAGCCTCAGAGCGGAGGGATTTTGTATTTTTTTATGTAGCTTGCATTTACGAGTAATACTTTGTGATGAGTTTAAGTTCAGAATGTTCTCGTTTCTTTAAATGCTTAAATATGTTCAGCTGCTGGGACAAGACTAATAGCTGACATGTAAGCCTGCTGTGGGATTTTAGGAAGGGGCTTGAAACGATAAAGTGATTGAGAAAACTAGGGTGTGGTGTTCATCTGCTCAGGTCTTAAAACATATTTTTAGCTTTAAAAATGTATCCCATTTTACATTTGCTGTCCTTTTAACATTGAGTTTCCAGTGGGAAAAGCCTCACAAGCTAATCTTTAATGAACCTTGTGAGGCATGAAGGTTGTTAGCTGGATTTTAGAGAAATTGGAAAAAATCCAAGCTGCACGTCATAATCCACATCTCGATAGAAGCCATTATTTTGTTCAACCCTAATTATGAATCGAGTCACAGAGGGTCTTTTCCCAAGAAGGAAAAGGTGCAGGGCTATGCATAATTGGGCTAACTATGACAAGAATTATATAGATAAAAGCTTAAAAAAGGTTTATATTATTCAAATGCATCTAAAATAAAAAAATAAACAATCCTCTTAGCAGACAAAGATACTTTTTTTTCTTTTTAACACTATTACTGTTTTGTTTTTTCGTTGGCCAGGCATAGTGTAATCGGAATTTAGATGTTTTAATGATAATGTAGAGTAAGTGATTATAATAAACTTTTAAATACACTGAATATGGCCATATAAGGTGGGAGTTGGCCTACACAGCATTCACACTACAGCTGATAAGAATCTAAGGTTACCATAGGGCGCCGTTACACATAGCGACACACCAGTGATCCAGACCGACCGGTATCGCTGGTGCGTCACTACGTGGTCACTGGTGAGATGCCAGACAGGCAGATTTACCAGCGATCCCCATTCTGCGGCCGACACCTGACGGTCGTTGGGATCCTTCAGGGTCTCGGGAGCAGACTGAGGATTGCTGGTCGTTGACCCTGTCACACACAGTGATGTAGCCTGGCCAGCGGGAGATCGCCAATCGAAAAATGGTCCAGGCTATTCGTTACTGATCAGCGATCTCCCAGCGGAGGGGCCAATCGCTGGTGCGTGTCACACACAGTGATATCGTTGGCGAGGTCACTGCAACGTCACAAAACCTAAGATACTGCAGTGATATCGCTAGCGAAATCGCTGTGTCTGAAGTACCCCTTAGACAGGGACAGTGTTGAGCTCAGGCTGTCAGTGCAGCAATCATGGGGCCAGGGTACACCGCTCTCCAGGGCTCAACAGCTTAGGGTATGTCATGGTGGCCTTCCCTGGAAGTCGTGGCTGCGACCGGTCGTTAAAAAGGGGAAATATAATGGGGTAAAGTTTATTTTCATGCCATCTGAGGTTTCTGGTCAGATTGGACCAGCGCTGCTAGTAGTGGTCCCCAGGGAAAGGTGTTGTGGCAGCTTGATGGAGCACTCCCCTCAGACGGAGCGGTCCCCTGTGGTATAGTAAAGGTGGTGATATGGATGATGGTGGTAGTAGTTATTGATACAGAGAGGTGCAGGAAAGAGTAGACACACAGTAGTTGCAGTTCTTACCGGTCACCTTTACATGCTTGCTTCTGTGAGGAGTGGTTTAGTGTACTTTTTCTTGTGCGATTCGTGCCTGTAAAAATGGATGTTACTCCACGGAAGAGGTCTAGAATCATAACTCTTAATGAACATACAAGGCGATGGAACTGCAGAAGGTTGAGGACTTGCAAGGCAGTCACTCGCAGGACCAATAGTCACTGGCTCTGGGAATTGCAACCACCAGAACACAAGGAAGGAAAGGAGTAACAGAGTGTCAGACAGCAAAGGGCAGCAAGGAGAGGCCTTATACTCCGTATCTCAGCAAAGTGAACCCGGACTACATGTGAGCTGGCCAAGCTGCAACCTTGGGGAATGCAGTACCCCGGCTGGGTTGTCTCTGCACTAAGCTGCATGTAAAGGTGACCGGTAAGAACTGCAACCACTGTGTGTCTACTCTTTCCTGCACCTCTCTGTATTATCCATCATCCATATCAGGTGATACATAGTACAGGATATTTCCTATCTTCCAAATCCCTACAAGATAAGCAAGGCATGTTCTACAGACACTGGTTTTTTTTTGTCTTAGGCTGCTTTCACATTGTGATTTTTGGGGATCCGTGGCTGTCCGTTTAAAATGGACAGCCACAGATCCGATTTGGCCCCCATGTATCCATATGGGCATTGGAGAACATTGGATTTCCGCTTAATGGCATCCGTCCGATTTGCGTCAGATCCGATTGCATCCAATTTTTTGCTGTACCCAAAATCGGACACAGTCCGATCTTGGGCACAGCGGACCTAATCGGACACAATCGGATCCAATATTATCCGCTCCAATTAACATGGGCGTCTATGGAGCACGGGTCCGAGAAAAGACGGGATCGTTTCTTGGACCCAATTTTAGTGTACTGAGCAAGCTCAGTACACTAAAACTGCTGTGTGCCATCTAATTTCACTTCCACAATGTATATATATATACATTGCGGAGGTGGAATTAAGTAAAAGCATGGGTTTAAAATAAAAAAAAATTATATTCTCACCTTTCTACCGTAGCGATCCCCCGATGTGCGACATCTATAGTGCTGTGCAAATTAATTTTAACAAACCATTTTTGTAAGTAAAATCATAAGTTTGTTACCAGTCAGTGATTCAAACCAGTTTTAACTGCTTTGAACAGGTGTGAGTGTACAACCTTGAGTAACAAAATGTGGTATGACTGGCTTTAGTCAGAAAATAACAGCTTGCTGCCCCCTCAGCTTCAGGTGAGAGCTTGTTTCTGTGAGGAGTGGTTTAGTGTACTTTTTCTCTCAGTGTGATTGGTGCCTGTAAAAATGGATGTTACTCCACGGAAGAGGTCTAGAATTATTACTCTTAATGAACATACAAGTCTGACTGTAAGAGAAATCGCTTCCACCGTTGGTATTGGAAAATCTACTGTTTCGAGAATAATTTGCACACACAATGAAACTGTATCTCCCAGGACAGGACCTCGATCAGCTGATTGGGGCACATGACCAGTTACTGCGGTAACTGCGGTCATGTGATCGATGATGCTGATTGGTTAGCCCCATCTTCCTAGGTCCTACAATGCTCGGAGATAGATGCCGACATCGGGGGATCATTGGAGAGGTGAGAATATAATTTTTTTTATTTTTAACCCTTGCTTTTACTTAATTTCACTTCTGCAATGTATGTATATACATTGGGGAAGTGAAAGTGGCCCGCACAGCTCTTTCTGTGTCCGGACCCATGAAAATCATGGCCCCATACACAGAAATAGCCTTGAAGTTCACATCCGATTCTGATCCTTTCCTGTCTGTGGGATCCTGCAAAAAGTAGGATCCCACGGACAGGAAAAAAATTGTGATGTGAAACCAGCCTTAAAAATCTGTAATCCCCTGTACCAGGAGGGGTCTAATCAATCCCCAGGGGTCACTTAGAGGCTAGAGTATTAAGGAAATCATTTATCCAAGAAAAACCTTTTATCAAGAGCTTATTCAACATCAGATAATTAGATGTTCCTTAGGAAATATTTTCAACTCACTTGAGTGTAGACCACTCTGTCTTAAATTGGCCCAAATAATTGTTTATCACAGGGAGAGGGCAGTATTTTCTCACTAATCTATGTTTTATCATCAGAATCCTGGATTCCCTTTTCATAGCCATATCCCTATTGTTTTTTTTCTTCAGTATGTTCAAGTTTGGAATGAAAGGTTGAAAGGTGAAACGTTTGAATGATATCCTTACCCAGAACAGAGTTTCCATTCCTTAAATCTCTTGAATTAATTGTCCGTCATGGGAACTTTTTGGAATGATATGTGCTTTTGTGTATCATTAAATCAGATTGTTAAGGTTTTTGGTCCGATTGGCTTTTCCCAAATAAAATGTGCCCAAGCCACAACTTGTGTGTAGAAAAAAGAAATTAAAGGCAAGTTTAGTACTGCAGATTTTGAAGTCTCAGAGCACATGTGATTCTACAACCTGGGCTAACATTTACATGTAGAATTATAGAGTATGCATAAATGATGAATTGGTCTTGAAAAACCAGACCTTTCACAGTCTTCCCATAAAAGAGATTTTCCCATATACAGCATACACAGTCATTCTTTATTCAGCTTTTTGCATTCACATGTAGAATTAAGATGGTAATGAAAAACATTACCAAAAGATCTACTGCAAGGATAAAGTCTTATTAAAGTCCCATCTTAAGATTACAAAATCGGAACAGAATGACAATGAGCAAGAGAAAAAAAAAGACAAATGCAATGGAAAATATTTGTCATCCTTCGTTGTTCCTGGTTTTCTTTTTATGTCTCACACCTGTGCTTGAATCCATCCAAATCTTAATAAATCCTTTAACCATCTGTCAGATGTACATGAAATAAGTGACAGCAGTCTAAGCTATGTTGACATTTCTACCTGAATCCAAACATTTCAAGATCATTTGCCAAAAATGAAAGAAAAAAAACCCTTTCCCCTAGAGGAAATAAAAAAAAGTCTGAATTTTATGCATGTCTTTGCCAAATGTTAAACTACGTTTGTGATAATGTTAACCAATCTGGCTTTTAATGTGCTTTTGACAAGGTCGTGGTCTGAAAGGCCCTTCGTCTTGGCTTGTACAGAAAAGAAACAATGAGAACCAGCGAATGACTGCTTTCATATCAGATTGCAGAATCAGAAACATGTAACCCATTTGCACATTATTACAACAAACCTATTTTGCGCTATATAAATGGCCGGGATCCAAACACCCTAAAGGCTCTACATAGATGTGAGCACAATGGAAACATATGAAAAATAATAATAAAATAAAAACCCTGAGAAATCAGCAAAACTTAGAAATTAACATGTGCAAGAAAACCTGATCATCTCTTCATTGCAATTTTTCTACCATAATTTTCACTTGACTTGTCTGGATTGTGTCCTCTGTATTGTCTGTGCAATTTTTTCACTTAGTTGTGACTTGTTTGACTAATTGGGGTTCAGTCAGGTTTATGTAAAAAACAAAACTGTACTGTATCAACAAGCAATTGACAACCACCACATTGTTTCAGACTAGAAAACGCACCCGACCATAAGGTGCACTGAGGCTTCAGATTCTTCGATCAGATAATTCGAAGATCCCACCTCCGTCTCCAAGATTTTTCTCATGATGCACCTGTGCTCTGGAACGCACTTCCCCAAACATTGCGAACAATTTCTAGCCCCATTTGTTTAAGCCTTAAAAACCCATCTCTTTAGACAGGCCTATCAACTCAACTCCCTAACCTAACTTTCACGGTTTCCCTGATCCATCCTTCTAAATAATAAACACAACTTTCTCCTTTCTACTTGACTGTCTTCACATCCTCCCTAAAACTAATAGCACTCAAGCACATATAGACAAAACTGGCTGATGACCGGAGCATGTGGCCTCATATGAAAAACTTCTATTTATCAAAATAATGGCTGAACCAGACCATACAAGCAGTCCTACCTACTGTGTCCACCTATGTCCTTATAGGACAGGGTCCTCACCCCTCATGTAACTGATGAACTATGTATTACTTTCTAGTTCTTTTGTCTGTACATTGCTCCAGCTTAATTGTAAAGTGCTACCGAATATGTGGGCACTATATAAATAAACTGTATTATTACATTATATAATATACCGGTGTGTGTGTATATATATATATGTATATATGTTCATCCTGATCTATATGGCCCTCCTCCTGAGCCTAATCTTTTATATATGTTTCTCATCCTGGGTGCATTCTGGTATATATATCCCCCATTCTGGTTTTATGTCCCCATCCAGAGCCAAACCTGGTATTTATGTTTCCCATCCTGGGCCCATCGAGGTATAAATGGCCCCATCCTAATATATATGATCCCAATCCTGAACCCATCACCCTGCACAAATAAAAAAGATTAAACGATTCTACTCTCCCTCCATACACTGTGCACAGTGCACAGTGTCCTCTTCTGATGCCAACTGACTTCATCATATAAGTGGTGCAGCGCATTACATCTCTACCATGCATTCCCAACCACTTCCTGGAATATTCGCTGATTTCCTTGCCTGGGATAATGGGTGCGGGGAGCAGTGAATATTTATTATCTTTAAAGAAAAGCTGTTAATTGGGTAATACATATTAAAGGGAACCTGTCAACTCGTTTTACCCCTCTCTGCTACCACTACCTGTCCCTGCAGCTTCCTAGCTGATGCCTAACCTTCCCTGGGAGAATTAAGCCCGGGGCCCGCCTTTTCAGTCTCCAGAAGCAGACTACATGTAAGTATATCACTCATTTTCTTGATCTTTACAGTGCAGTTTTAGGTGAGACAGGGATGGTTAGGGATCAGCTATGAAGGTGTAAGGGATCAGCTATGAAGGTGTAAGGGACAAGTAATGGTAGCAGAGAGGTGTAAAACGAGGTGACAGGTTCCCTATGAACTAAAGGCATTGCCATTATGGCGCTGGTGTACTGATGTAATACATATTTTCACTGAAAAGAGATGTATCCTGGTTTTCATAAAAATGTTAGTATAAGTTTTGGTCTCTGTTCATCAGGGTAGGCTTACAAGGTGGGACTGTGCGTAGGGTTTTCTGCAATGCCATGGCCTCTCTGCTGTCTATTAACTTCCTTTAAAATCTGGCGCCGTGGCTGTTCTAACTGCTGGTGGTGCTTCAGTAAAATGTTGATCTTCTGGCAGTCTTAAGGAAAATGATGCTGGTGGCAGGCTGTGAACAGTGACTACCAGTTATTCAGTGGGAAGGCCTATGCTGTGCAAAGTAACCACCAGAGATTCAGTGAAAGGGGAATATCTGTGCACTGTGGAATGTAACACTGTCCTATGGTGTGGTTTCTGTAAGGTATACACGGGCCTATAATTGAGGGTTTCACAATTATAATCTTAAGCAATGGTGTACACTTTGTGTGT
Organism: Allobates femoralis; assembly: GCA_033576535.1. Classification (NCBI taxonomy): domain Eukaryota; kingdom Metazoa; phylum Chordata; class Amphibia; order Anura; family Aromobatidae; genus Allobates; species Allobates femoralis. The sequence continues at coordinate 36,664,036 of JARQOC010000012.1, forward strand.
TCTTAAGCCATCCAAATTTTGCACGCTATTTAAGTGGTGCAACCATTAAATGCGTTGTCCACTATTTGGACAATCCCTTCTCCATCCTTATGTTTACCAACAACAACAAAGAAAAACATCTATTCTTGCATTCGGTGACATTGCAGCACCAGGCCTGTTGGCTTTGTCTCTCCTGGGCTCACGTGACATTATCATTGGACCCCTGCAGTCAATCAGCGCTGGCTTCACTTTCACATTTTAGGACAAATCAACACATCCGAATGAAGCAAAAACTGCGACTGCTGACTCATTTCCAAAGAATAGCTGATTACATCAGTAGGAGAGGAAAACAAAGCCAGCGCTGAATGGCTGCAGAGATTGCGTGACATTACAATATCATGTGAGTCTCGGGTGACCAGTGCAGACACCACTGAATCAGCACTGACATCAGGGGTGAGTATAGGTGGTGTTATTTTGGTGGGGGGAACATAGGGAAAGAGAAAGAATTTTCAGAGTAGTGGATAACTCCTTTTAAGCATTATTGTACTCTTGCAACCAATAAGCTTTCTATGTCGCTATATGTGAGGAAGACCAAAGTAAAATGAATCTGTTTGAATTACAATGTCCTGTCTCAATTTAAGAAGTCATGAGCTCCCCATGCTGCTTACACATGTATGTTTGTACTGCAGCATTTTTTTTTTTTGTAAAACCACTTAGTCTCATGCTTCCATTTTTCTATTGAGATAAATATTCATCCTAAGGCTTCAGGGAATTAACGTGATCAAGTATCATGACCTCTGAGAAAGTAATCTGTGTATAGCTTTAAACTTATGAATGCAAAGGGAGTGCTCGCTCTTTGGGTTAATTTGTTTTAAACCACTGTAACCCCGGTCATTTGGTGTTTTAGGCCCAAAGTCAGCAGCATGTGGTTGCAGCTGCATCAGTTACTTTAGAGATTTTGTTTTGAGGGCTTTTCATTTGTGTAATAATTCTTCCATATTGTAGGCATTTAAATTGACTGCGAACTTTCATGTTGAAGTAGACAGCATTTGTTGTGTCAGGTGGTGCACTGCTCTGATGATTAAGATGTGGCCTCAGTAAAAAAAATCAAATTACATTTAAGGACATTTTAATTAAAATGCACATGCTGGTTGTGTGCTAAGCCAATAAAGATGTGGGTAAAACACATGTTGAAAAAGGTTACTCTGAGATCTTGATCTTTTTTTTTTTTTTTATACTTTCCATAATTGGCCTGGGTCTAAGATGCAAAAACAAAAACATATTTTATTAAGAACAAATGCTATTGTGTTTTTTTTCTGCATGTGCTGTTCTTCACAAATGTTAGCTGGTGTGATGTTACTGGTTTCCTTCAGTTCAAGAGTTGGTCACTAATGGAAACCTATTCTTTAAATGCTTTAATCCCCCATATAAATAAAAAAACATATACGCACCTCCTGAACCAGCGCCGTTCTATTTCAGCAATATGTCTCCCAGCTCTTATGTGATATTACAAAGTCAAGAGAGCAAAGCAGCCTATCAACAGTCACTGATGGTCTGCAGCCCTTCACAATTCCATCAGATCAAGTGCCATCTTGTTAAATATTGCAACCCATCAGCAGCCTTTGATGAACTGTTGTGTGCATTTCTGATAATAATCTCAATGAACGCCAATGGGATACATCTCTGACCTTTCTGGAACAGTGCTGATCCAGGAGGCCAGTATATGTTTTTTTATTTTATATGGTGAACAATAACATTAAAGAAGAGATACTCTAATAGCGGACATCCCCTTTCATAAAATTGCACTACGTTTCATTCTCCAATCTTCATTCCTTCATTCATTTTAAAGACCACTTGACATGCAGTTTGCCAGTTTGCAACCTAATCCAAGTGTTTAGACTTATCTCATGTGGGAGTGTCCCTCCCAGAAATACAGGCTGGATGTGAGGCTTGTTCGTTCTTTTTACATTCCTGTATCTGTGCAGTTTCTATCCTGCACTTATTTACTCTTCATGAGCATTTTCCCATACCTAAAGCCTGCTTTATGTACTGTGCCGAGTCTGTTAACACTGTATCTCCTGTTCAATTCAAGGAGATATGTGTAGCATCTCCTCCCCCTTAATGCTGCTATATAAGAGACCAGTTTGACACGACCATGTCGAATCGACACATTGTATGACCACCTAGAAACCTGCCAGATAAACCTATACAGTAGTTGGACTGATTTATTCCAGTCCATACACAGACCTTGTTTCACATATTTTTGATTCCAATGTTATATTGAGAAAAGGGAGGGTATTATAGTGTGGATTCCTGCCAATATTTTGGAGAGGCACCATTACACTGACTAGCTTATCAATATGTAATAGGACGGGATCTATTAATTGTCAGCTTTGACTACTAAAAAATGAATATCCAATACTAACTACACCTAACGCTTTCTGTTCCTTAACAGAAACTACATAAATATATATGTTCCTACATAAATATATATGTTACTGCTGACAAATGGAGACAAAACTGTGTAGTAAAATAAGAATATTTATTCTACACACCCAAAAAGTCTGCAGTATTATAACTACCATACAAATAGCACAATATCGCAATACTGTAATAACACAACAATACTAATAAGTAATAATACCCACAATTTCCTAACAATATTATCTACCCGGGTTAATACAGGGTATTACAGTTGCAGGGAGTGTACAGAATAATACAGAAGGTATTAAAGTTGCAGGGAGAGTACATTAAAGATTACCTGTAATCTTTAAGGGAAATTCACAAAAATATTGTATACACTTATCATTTGTGGAACTACTGGCCTGAGCAGGAGTGATGGCAACATCATTGGATGTAAACACCAATACTGGAAATGTGAAGGAGGATCATTGTCAATAATGTGAATTCTGCTCTGAAGATTGTTGATGCAGTAAAGCTGTATTTCATCTGTTTTTACTGTCAAACATGTTGGATCACTGTGTGATGGTGTCTGGTTATTTAATGATTGCTGTAGATGTTGTATATGGCACCCAAGCAAACTACAGCCATCACCTCTTCAATTATGGTATTAGTTAAGTTTGGCAACAATGCTAGAATATATTCCAAAATATGGTGGTAATATAGTATCAAACTTCTGTGCCTGTTGCATTTGACACCCCCTTCCGGGCCGTGTGATACTCAGAACCGGGCTACAGTACTGCTGGGGAATCACTCGGGTCGAAACCCGGCTCCGTGTCCCTGGTGGTGTCAATAAAAGTTTGGGGATTAAGGTTTTGGGGGTTGAAGTCGTGACGCCACATATGGTACTCGCCAGGGATGGCCGACGCTGCAGTTCAGACCTCCGTGGCAGATGACTATGCAGCCAGATGTTGTCACTTCCCGTAGGTGCCCCAGGGCAGGTGTACGAGTCAATGTGTATGTGGTTGTGAAGTTTTAGTGCAGGGCAGCGGATGCCAGAATAACTCAAGGACACAGCTGGGGCAGTTCCACATGTTGACTCACTGTTCTTAGGTGGTAATGTCCAGCTGGGTGCTGTGTCCTATGAGCAAGGGGTCCAGCTACTTCCAGGTAGATTGGAAGCACTTAGCGGCACCCCGTTCTGTGTACCTTCTCTGGGTCGTCTCTCTCTTGTGCTGGCTCTCTCCCTCCTGCCCTGCACTTCCCGTTCAGTGTTCTGCACCACTGGCCTCGGACCCTGCCGGTATCGTACTCTTCATCCCCTTTGGCCCTATCCGGCCACCTTTGCAGCTAATGATATGGATTCAGCTGCTGTTCCAGGAGAGCAGCAGCCTTCGGTTGGCTAGCTGAGGCCTCAAGTCTCCTCTACTAGTCTGGGCCAGGTGACCCTCTGCGGTCCTGGTCCCTCCACTTGCCTGCGACCGGCAATGGATGCAAGCCCCACTGGTGGATTTCTCACTTTCCATGCCTCTGGGACCCCATCCTTCTCTGGAGCTCCTGCCTGGCTCACTCTGCTCTCTCTCTCTTGGACCAGCTCCTCCAGCTCCAGTCCCCTGGTACCAGTCCTTCTCAGCTCCCTCACTCGAGCTCAACTCTCCTTCTTCTTGTTGTTACTCTTTCCTTGGTTACTACTCCTCATCTCCCTCTTGCTTCCTGATGTCTCCCTTTTTTATCTACTCTTCCTGTCACTCTCTGTAAGTAGATCCCCTTTCTACAAGTTCCACCCATTTCCCTATCTTAGCCCCATCTCCAGCCAGAGATGGGGGTTTGATCAATTCCCTCATCTTTCTGGCCTGGAGTGACTAATGGTTAATGCAGGTTTGTGTGTACCGTGTAGTGTCCCCTCCTTACCTGGGGTTGAGGGTACTACACCTCTGGCTAAGGTGCAGTACCTCTGTGGCGACTGGACCCTCAGGGGTGGCACACATTTCTAAGAATACAGCACTCGCTGTGGTGCTTTCCCATCCTGTATGGGACATAAAGCTGACAAATCTATGCTTTGAATATCAACTGTAACTGCTGTAACACTCATTATGGTGACAAAAAGGTAATATGTCAGTAAGTGTTCCAAAAAATGATTTGTTAATAAATAAGGCCAGACAGATCAGCTGTAAAGCTGAGGTGTCACATCTCTACCAGAGCTTGCTCCTGCAACATCTGCTTCTCACACTAGGCACCACCATATTCACTCTGCAGCTGCTGCTATTGATAGAGAAGAAGTCAGAATGAGAAACTCTGATCAGCGCAGGCTCTGCCCAGCCACTAAGGTTAGAGTGGCTGGGATCTGCAGTAGTTTCCAGTCAGACAGAGAGTGTGTGCTGTCCAGCTGAAGTCATCAACTTCTGGCTTCAGCCTATTAGAAGGCACCACACCCTACATAAGCCTTCAGCTCACTGTTGGAATCTGCCAGCTATAGCATGTACTTCCCTGGCTAATGTCCTGCTTTGAATGGTTTTCCCTGTTTTGCCTCCCTGTTTTTTTTGGATGCTTCTCTTACCCAACAAGTTTATACTTTGCTGCCATCTCTGTTTTGACCCGGCTGTTTTCACCTGTTTTGAACGGATCCTGATTTTGACTATTTTGTGACCTCCCGGCTTTGACCCTGCTTAGAAACTATTCCTGTCTCTGAATGCAGCCCATTCATAGGCAGAAATCTTATGGACTCCATTGTCAATACAGATCCCTGTATAGGGGTTAAAGGGTGTCAAGGTTTCTTGGGATTCTGTGTAGTCTGTCTGAGATGGACGTTTTGAGCCTGTGGACTCTGACAGATGTCACATTGGTGCTCATTACCAAAAGGAACCCACAGTCCCTGTTGGGTTCAAGGCTATGTTAGTTTATAATATGTAGATATAGTTCTCCCTTGCTACGGAGCATGATGCATCCATCATTTTTACAGTGTAAGTGCACAATTTCATAAATTGTATTACAGTAATACATATGTCTTTATGTATGTGTCCACTGGAATTGTAAACAATTGTTGGCTACTACTTGTGATGCACAGACAATATACAATAATCCATACACAAGTAAAGGCAAAATAGGAACATTTTAAATTCTTTATTCTCAAGTGATATTTAATAAGAAAATATCAAAAGACTAATAAAAAATAATTTGTGTAGATTTGGTATGTCCTGATAAGTTACAGATGCATGTGACGTAGTTGATTGTTTTGTGACGGGATCTGGTAAATCCCTTCCATCAGGAATCATGGTAACCATTATTCTTTTGCTGTGACATCTCCCTTTTCTTTATAGGCTTCAGTTTGTTTAGGGGCTCTTTAGATTGTGTAGGGGTGTAACAACAATAGCTGCAGGGGTTACAATTGCACCCGGGCCCCAGAAGCCTAGGGGGCCCTAAAGGTCCCGCTGGCTTTTAGAAAAGATTTGCAATAATTGGGGGCCCCATTGGAGCTTTTGCATCAGGGCCCATGAGCTTCACATTATGCCACTGCACTGAGGTATTAGCTACACAAGGGGGCAGTATTGTCCTGGCAACATAACACTGAACTGTCAGAGCAATAAAAAAGCTAATGTTGATGGCCTGATGCCTGTGAATGTTGAATGAGGATGTAGCGTTATTTTTGCTATGTGTGGTGTTTCTGAACTCATACCGCATGCGAGTTAGGATGGGTGACACAGTCTCCTATAAATTGCTTCCATCAGATTTTAGTGTATTAACGCTTTGTCTGAGATCAAAGGAGCAACAAAAGGTACTCAAGTATTTAGAGATGGTAACAAAGGACTGACATTCCTTAGCTCTATAGCAGTAGAGTCATTGATGGGTGGTTAATGAGATTCCACAAATCGCCAGAGTTAGGGATAATAGAATTTACTTAGCAACAGGTGAAAGTGAACATCAGACCTACATATGGTACAAAAGATTAAAAGAAAGCCTATTGATTCACTTCTTAACCCTTATGTTTCTCAGTTGAGTATCCTCATCTGTCCAGTTATTCATATTTCAATCCATCACTTTAAAGACTGACTCCTATAGAAATATTATCAATTTGTATTGCACTGAAAAAGAAATCGGCGCACAATAGTGTTTATCTGTTTAGACAGAAAGGATAGGTAGGAAATGCAAAACTGCTCACCTTGTAGAGTTGTGAGATGTCACAACCACATTTATCACTTGTGACAACTATAGATGTCAAGCTATTTTTGGTCTGCAGCAGTCCTCCCATGTGTTGCAGTGTAAAATCGTATATAGGAGAAAGGGATTATGACCGCACTCCCATTCCAAGGAATGCAATTGATTCATGAGTTTTGCAATTCATATGGTGACTTTTATATACGCGTTTCAGGGTGAGCTCCTTCTTCAGAAACACCACACAAAAAAATATGTACATCCTAGTCATGTACTGGCTGGGTATATATAGACCAGTACTCGTTGATCATAGTTCACAAAGAGGCTCCTATATTGACGTTAAACATATAACGTTTTTTAAGAAACCTACACAGGTTCTATTACATATAGAAATGTTTTCTTCAAAAAGCAAGCGAACATGGTCTTCTATCATCTTCTATTAAAGGTAGCAACCCTAGAATTAAATATTGACCCTTTAGAGAGCCTTTTCACATGGCTTGGTATATAAAGCCAAACCATAATCTCCTCCAAAAGGAAAATAATCAGTTGGCAGAACATTTTTCAAGATTCTTGCCAATGAAAAGTAAGAGACTTTAAAGGGTTAATACTTCTAGGATTGCTTCATCCATTAGTTTGCACTTGATGTCTTGTTCAAAAGCCAAATATTTGCTTACATTTTTCCCCTTTAGCCCTGCCTTTGTCCTATAAGTCTTCTAATGCTAACTTGGCACAATCTTGAAAGAAAAAATGTATCTCCCATCTCAACATCCCATAGACCTTTTTATTAGGCACACACATGCAGATTTGTGAGCCACACCCAGGAGTTTCCAGTCCTTTCATTTTTTTTCAATTTGTATCTATTTCTGTCTTTGTTTAAACAGTGCTTAAAATTAGCTAAAAACCCAATACGTTTATGTGTTTAACTTTCTGTGTGTAAATCAATATATATTGTAGTGAAGCAAGTGTGGTGAGAGTTAAATACTAGCTCTGCTGTTATGTAGCATAGTGGGGAAGTTGGGGATTAAATCCATGTGCTGCCTTTGTTGATTGGAAGTGCACCTGAAATATATTGTATAGAACCAGGCATGTGTTCACCTGGATTGTCGGGCGGCTCAGAGAGAGAGAGAGAGAGTGTTTCTCCCTGGAAGATGGTTGAATGTGGCAGCTGAAGACAGAAGGTCTGTCTGAATAAAGTCTCAGGGAGACAGAGTCTTTGTTTGCGCTGCCACATGTGGCTATCTCTCAGAGTCTGTCTAAAGCCCGAGTTACACGCTTCAATGTGTTGGCGAACCAACCAACGATCCGACTTGACCTACATCACTGGAGCGATGTTCAAAGATTGCTGGTGAGGTGTTACACGTACGGATATCGAGAACGACGCAGCAACGATTCCGCGAAAACCGAACAATACTTGCGGTTGTTTGGTTGCCTACGTCCTCCAGTTCTGAATAGGTGAAGTCGTTTAACACACCGACGCTGCAGATTGAACGAATGATGAATGACTGATTTATGGTCCGGTTCATAAACCTCCGAACAACGATCAGCCAACATATCGTTGGTTGATTCTTCGTGTCACATGCAACAACGTCGTTACAATGTCATTGCTCCGCCCCAAAACCCGTGACATACCAACGATATCGTTAACGATATTGTAGTGTGTAGCGGGCCCTTAAGTGGAGTCTGCTGCTGACCAGAGGAAGAAGTCTGTTTCATGTTGGACATGTCGATTCTGTGTCTAAGCGGTATTTGAGCTGGAAAGAATCCAGCAAACATGAAGCATACTGAACTTTGGTGTGGGGCCTGAACTACAAATGGAGAGAAACCCTGATACTGCTGATCTTGAAGTGTGAACTTTACACTTATCTGCTGGAAATTTATCTGTATGGGTGAACCTACATATGTCTGTAGTGGACTGTTTATTTTTGTTCCTAGATGCCAGAGAAAGGCTGTGTTTGTTTGCCATTTTTGGTAGTAGTTTATAACAGGTTTAATAAATTACCCTGCTTGACCAAGGAACCTTGTTCCATATTTTGCACATTATAAAACGCACCTAGATTGTAGATAAGGAAAATTAGAAAAAAAAGTATTTTAGATAAATAATGTGCTGAAACTTTTAATACAATAAAAAAATTATTTTAATGGGAGAGGGGATCTGTGGATGAGACACTAATACGGAGGACCGGTACTGTGGAGGATTTCATATCAGATACAATCCTCCTCCCCCCACTTTGTAATTACAGACTTCCGATCCGAAGGCTGAAATTACAGGGGAGGAGGGTATCTGATCTTGTGTTTGAAATTACAAGGGAGTGGAGCATCTGTCCTCATTCTTGCCAGGTGTCATGCTGTACTGAAACATGACATCAGTGTCCTGCCACTGGGTGAAATCCCGATGTTTACAGCGAGGTGCCCAGGAAGAACACCGCCAGGGGCAAGTATGAGACTTCCCTGCTTACCTGTTCTCGCTGCCCTGTTTATTCTTGATCCTGTGGCTTTCCCCTTTCCCGGCACCACCACTTTTTAAACAGACATGCATTTTTTCCCCCACTTTTGCTAGTTGGGAGAGTACAACTTATAAAGTGCACAATTTTGTATATATAATATACATACTGAGTGGGATGTGAAATGGGTGTAATATATGAAAAAAAAAGAAATGTGTAAATAATGATAAACTATAAGAGACTCTATGTTCAATAGATAGATGTTGTCCAAATGGTTTGCCTACCATTCATCTGGCAGCCCTCTTTACTCATTCCTCTATACCAGGAGTAGAGACCTCCAGACTTCAAGGGCTACTAAGAGATCATGTTTTCAGGATTTCCTTAGGATTACACAGGTGATAATATAATAATTTGCAATGGTGATGATTCCAACCCCTGTGCAATGCTAGGGAAATCCTGAAAACATGACTTGTTGGCGGCCCTTGAGGCCTAGAGTTCCCTATCCCTACTTTATGCACAGAAGCATTCGCTCTGCCGATTGCTTCTGTGCTTTTTTAAGGGCTCATGCAGACAACCCTGTGTTCAGTCTGAGTGTTACACGTCAAAATTTTTTTTATTGCACTCGGAACAATGTTTTTTAATTAGGCAGTGCACATGTTTGTTTTTTTTCCATTGGACCAAGTGTTCCAAAAACAAAAATCATAGCATGCATTATTTGCCTCAGAGAATCTGATAACTCTTGCCCATTCCAATTTATGGGTCATTCACAGACTTCGATTACATCCGATTGCAGTCCAATTTTCATGGACTGAGAGAATGGGGAAACTTTTTTTTATTCTCCACTTACAAGAAAAACGGATCCCACTCTGGTCAGAGTCTGACCAGCATAATGAAACCATTTTGCTCTAATGCAGTGGTTCTTAACCTTGTTTGAGGTACCCAACCCACCAGTTTCATATGCACATTCACCGAACCCTTCTTTAGTGATAAATCTACATGCAGCCGTCGGGAGTGTGTTGACCTCCGTGGCGGAGGCTCCGCCGAAACACTGACAATGACAGACAAAACCCCTGGGGTTCGATCGAACCCCAGTTAAGAACCACTGCTCTAATGAAAAAAATACGGAGATATAAATATGTGGCGCCCCTGCGGTTTGGCTGTGGCATTATTTCTACATTTATTGTAATGCCATGTCTGAGGGTAAGTGAAATGCTAAGAACCCAATGCATGCATACACCTTCCGAACCCTGACTAGAAAGATGAGCACTGAGAGGCCAGACGTTTGTCTGGGACTCATCATTTCTAGCTGGGGGAAATAGTAAAGAGAGTATAGAACAGACAGGGAGAGAGAAGAAGGGAGTTCGGTCTGGGGAAGGGAGCGACTAAGAGCTCTCCTCAGGAACCATGCTGCAGACCCTGAGGGCAGAAGCTGAAGACTGAAGGATTCCAGGTCCACTGGCCACTTGTGTGGACTCCAGAAGCACAGTGATCCAGAGAGCCAAAGAGTTGAGACTGCTTGCAAGGTTCTCATCACCTACTTGGCTGGGAGAGATTCACACAGAAGTTGGGAGAAGAGCAGAAGAGTGCAGGAACGTTCACAGACACCTGAACTCCATAACTATTAAGGTTGCAGTGAAATCATGGACACATTGTTCTATTGTGTTGCCGTGTACAAATGTAACAATGTGTCCATGATTTCACTGCAACAAGCAAATTGCCAGTGAAATTGCAAGCAATATTGCCGCGTGTGACGGTACCTTTAGGTTTTGCCTTCCTGCTGTCTTCTTTCACTTAGCACAGCGGGTACCACCTCCTCTCAGACTGACTGAACTGCATGCCTGGTTCTCCATGTGTCCTATCTGTATTTAACAACCTACAGTAATGGTAAAGAGCTTAGACTGTCTGCTGTGCCTTGCTTTCTTCTACAATCCTACACTGCTCTGCTGTACTATAACCACCGTCATCTAATCTTCATTTCTCAAGGGCCAGCCCCATGCTGAAGGGGGGGGGGGTTATACCATCTCACTGCCACAACATCTATCCCTTGAGAACTCTACATGCAGTGCCGGCCACTTAGTGGCTGGATACCTTCAGCTGTGTATTTTTCTACTTTTATTCCCTTTTTCCCCTATTTATACTTTTTTCTCTTTTTTATTGTCTGTCAGGACTACATACAGCACTGGGACTCTTCTGAACAAAAAGAATCAGGAGCCAGAAATTGCAAATACCACTTCCTTATATCCCCCAAGATCATGTATTGTGTGTGAGATTTAAGGACACCTTTTCACATGTTACTGGTAGAAAAATGTTTAATGCAGACTATTTAGAAGTTTCTTAAATTTGCATTTTGAAAGCAAATAAAGAATAAAAAAAGTATGGCCAAAAGTGTACATGACGTTCACATAGGTTGATGGCATGTCAGCTCCTTACTTGACCAAGTAGTGTCTACTGTGAGGTGTAGCGGTGTCGGGGAGGCAGGGAACCAGGCACGGACAGTTCTCAACTCACGGTTTATTGATCTCCGTCCGGTTACAGTCACCAAAACACAGATCCGGAGCGCAGCCGGCACACTTCACACCGCTTGGTGTATCTCCCGACCGCTGACAGGCTCTATCAGCCCCACCGGAGATAATCCCTTCCCGGGACCACTTCAACTTTCCTTCAGAGCTCCTCAATCAGGCTCTGCACTGGAGAGAATCTCACTCCAGACTCAAGGGCCCACACCCAGGGTTCCTATGTCCTCTTAACCCCTTCTGCTCTGAGAAGAGGAATCCCATCTAATACCTGGGATGGAGTACGTCCTGCGGCACTGGAGCACGCACCCAGGGAGGCACATATCGGTCGCAGCATACCGACCCGGCCGGTGCCTCACACTACATAGTGGAGCATGTTGCCTTGTGAAATTTCCTCCAATCATATTGACCAAATAAAAGTGTTAGCTACACTACCAACTTCCCTGAGGGACAGCAAAATGACTCCGTGGTGAGCATAGTTACCTTGCTGCACTGGAATCCTGAGTTTTTATCCAGTAAAGGGCAAAATGTGCATGGAATATGTATGTTTGCACATATTCCCTCTGTGTTCTCTGGTCCTTCCTACAAGATATCAATAGAAGGATGTAGATACTCCATGGCAGTTAGTCAGGGCAGGAGTCCGTTAACCCACTCTCTTTCACTCCCTTTTTTAACTAGGTCCTCAGTTTCATTGTCTATCTTCTTATGTGCCTTTGCCATTCACTTTCCCCGCTCCATCCCCCTCCATCACCCCTCATCGACATCAGCCCTTCTCTCCTATCCTCACAACTACTCCAGTCTCTCTCTCCAGTAGTCACCACTCCCCTCACCAAACTCTTCAATCTCTCCCTCTCTTCTGGCATCTTCCCCCTCCTCTTTCAAACACTCTATCATTACTCCATTATTAAAGAAATCTTCTCTTGACTCATCCTGCACTAATAACTACAGACCAGTCTCTAATCTCCCTTTCATCTCTAAAATCCCGTTTAGAGATGAAAGGGAGGTCTACTCCCGCCTCACACGTTACCTCTCCACTCTCTCTCTTCTAGATTCCTTAGATCCATTACAGTCTGGCTTCCACCCCCTACACTCTACAGAAACTGCCCTAATCAAAGTGACCAATGACTTTCTGATGGCAAAACGTAATGGTGAACATGCTCTGCTTATTCTTCTTGATCTCTCTGCAGCTTTTGACACTGTAGACTACCATTTCCTACTTGCTATGCTGCACTTCATCGGCATAAAGTACACCACTTTCGGTTCTCTTCCTACTTTTCTGTCTGCTCCTTCAGTGCTCGACCCACTTCCTCTCCTCTTCCTTCAATATCAGGGTCCCTCAGGGTTCAGTCCTTGGACCTCTTCTCTTCTCTCTCTGCATAGCCCCAATTGGACAGACCATCAGTAGATTCGGCTTCCAGTACCATCTTTATGCTGATGATACACAATTATACACTTTGTTCCTTGACCTTATCCCCGCTGTATTACAGAACACCAATGGCTGTATAACCGCAGTTTCCAACATCATGTTCGCTCTCTATCCTCTAACCTCCCTAAATCTGACATCTCGCTCTCAGTGTACGGCACCACGATAATGCCTAGGCAGCAGGCTCGCTGTTTGGGTGTTATGTTTGACACCAATCTTTCCTTCCCCTCCTATATACAATCTCTTGCCGATTACACCTGAAGAACATCTCTAGAATCCGCCTCTTTCTCACCATGGAAACAACAAATACCCTCACCATCCCCCTGATCCACTCCCGCCTTGATTACTGTCATTCTTTATTAACTGGCCTCCCTCTCACTAGGCTTTCCTCTCTTCAGTCTATCCTCAAGGCAGCAGCCAGGGTTACCTATCTGGCTAACCGTTACTCAGACGCTTCTGCTGTGTGCCAATCATTGCACTGGCTGCCTATTCATTATAGGATCCAATTTAAATTGCTTGTTCTCACTCACAAAGCTCTTCACAGCGCAGCACCTCCCTACATCTACACCCTCATCTCTGTCTATTACTCCACCCGATCTCTTCGTTTTGGTAGCGACTTTAGACTAACTTCTGTATTAATACGAACCTCCCACTCCCGGCTCCAAGACTTCTCCCTAGCTGCACCAATCCTCCGGAATGCTCTACCCCAAGAAATTGGGTCTATCCACAACGTACATACTTTCAGGTGCTCCCTAAAAACACATCTTTTCAAAGCAGCCTATCTTGCTCCCTAATCAAAGTCACTTAGACATAGCTTATTCACTCCACCAGACCAAAAAACATGATACAGAATGGCTGGTGACTATTCATGCAGCTCTATTCCCCATCTTCTCAAGTTGGCTGGGCCATCATTGTAAATAAGCCCTGTAATTCGTGTCACCTCCACCCCATTGTTAGATTGAAAGCTTTTATGAGCATGGCCGTCATTATTTTGTTTATTGTATTCTTTGATAACTATTACTTATGACTGTTTGTATATTAACCTCTGAATTGTAAAGCGCTGTGGAATATGTTGGTGCTATATAAATAAAGATTATTATTATTATTATTAATAGGTTAATTTGCGTTTATATTATATAGATAATATAATAATGAGAGAGAGAATGTTTTAAGGCATTTTTCTTTCTGCAAAGTCACAAGTTTACATATATGTCATTAGTATTTGGTACCATTGCCCTTACGCTGTGTGCCCACTGTGAGTTTGTGCTGCATTGTTTTGCTGCGTGTCTACAGCAAAAATGCATCACCCACAGCTTTATCATTTAAAGTCAGTCATTTTCAAAAGCTGTGCCTATGACTCACCGTTGCCGGGTTCTCAGGTCTCAGGCGTTGGCTGCGGTCACGGTTCGGTGCCTGAGACTGTAAGGGCCCGGTGGTCAATGCACAGTTAAATAAGAAATAAAGTTTGTTTCGTGATGCCACCTGTGGGTGTCCGGTGATGGCACCAGTGCTGCTTGGACCTCCGGGGGATGGACTGCAGCTAGATGGAACCGCTCCCCACAGGATGAGCAAAAGTCCCCGGTGTCAGGAGCTGCACTGATGGAATACGGCAGCTCAGTTGATTTGGTAGGTGAATGAGTTAGTAACAGTTCTGAAAGAAAGCTCGGACACAATGCTCCTCTGCACGGGTCTTTACTTCGGTTATGCACGGTACACGGGATAACAGTCTCTTTTAGGTAACAAACCGGGTGGTCCCGATGATGAACAGTATCTTTCCAAGGCTCCACAGTGCTCCCTCTTTAACTAGCTGTCCCTTGTTACTCGTCGCTGCTTTCGTGCATCGGGTCAGGATACTGGGGAAACTCTGTTGAGGACCTTGACTCCCGATGGGTCCCCCGAACCCCAATGGTGGGTACCCCTCCTGGCACAGCGGCGGAGATGGTTGTTGTGATGCGCTCCTGAAAAGCCCTCTATCACTCCGGTGTCGTAGTACAGCGGTGGACGTCTGTACTACCTTGGAGCCGGTACTCCAGGTGGACTGGGCTCAGGTGTCTTTCGACCCGATACTTGTTACTTGATTACTGGTTACTTGGCCCCTTTCTCTTCTGGGTCACCGCTTCTTGGTGCCCTCTCTGTTAGATCTCTGTCACGACTCCTGTCCTTGACCTTGTCTCTCCCACTTTCTAACTTTCCTTCTGCTCTTTCCCCACACTGAACATCTCGCACTCCTCCCACCAGGACCTGATTGATCCTCTGCCTCTGGATGTTGCATGTGGTGTATGGAGCCTTGGGGTTAACCTGTTCATCACCGAGACGGAGAATACTGCACCTTCAGTCAGGGGTGCAGTACCCTCCAGCGACGCACTCGTTGCGGGGCGCCACACCTACATTTGCGTTTTTAGGTGTTGGATTTTTGCTACAAAAAATGCATACGTTTATAAAAGTTCCTATCAATTAACTTGGCTGTTTTTGGGCTGCGTTTTCCAATTGGCAGCCATTCTAATCAGCTGGAAAATGCAGCACAAACTCACCACAAATGCAATGTGTTTATGGTGCGTTTTTCAAAAGACCGTTGCATTTGTTCAGCTGAAAACACAGCATAAACACAGCTCAAAAAAATACATCTAGTGGGCAAATAGCCTTAAACCATATGACTTGGGTCAAACGTTTTAGATATCCTTCCACAAGCTTCTCACAATACCGGTAGTTGGTAGGAAATTTGGCCCATCCCTCTTGACCAAACTGGTTTTTATCTTTCTTTTGGAGTAATGACTTCTTCCCGGCAGAGTGTCCTTTCTGCACATGTTGATACAGTACTCGTTTCACTGTGTATAATGACACAAACTTACCACCTTCTGCCATAATCATCCCAAGGTCTTTTGCTTTTGGTCTTGGGTTGATATGCACATGTTGGACCACAGCATATTCATATCTGGGACACAGCACCCGCCATCTTCCTGAGCAGTTTGATGGCTGTCCTTTCCCATCTGATTTGTACTTGTGTCTAATTGTTTGTACAGATGAATCAGGCACTTTCAGGAATCTGGAAATTGCACTCAAGGATGAACCAGACTTGTGCAAGTCAACAATTTTCTTCCTGATATCTTGTCTGATTTCTTTAGACTTTCCCATGATGCTACACAAAGAAGCCGTGTGTTTCAGGCATGCATTATAAAACATCCATAGGTGTGTCTCTAATTAACGCAAATGTTGCCAATAAACCTATCAGAGGCTTCCAAACACATGACATCATCATATGGGCTGTCCTAAATTGTTTAAAGTTATAGTAATCTTAGTGTATGTAAACTAGTGACTTTGCAGAAGGTAATAAAAATGCCTTAAAATATTTCTCTCTCTCTCATTATTCTGGCATTTGGCAAATATTAATAATTATGGTAATCCTAATTGAACTAAAACGGGAAAGGTTTATTCTGAGTTCATGTCAGTGAGAAAAACATGCAGATGTGTCTTTTTATATACTGTATGTAAACTTCTGGTTTCAACCGTACCAACTTATGCACTGGCTTATTTCTTTAGTAGTCAGCACAAATAGAGGTGTTGTCCATCCCTTTGAGCTAGACATTGCAGCTATATAGCTTTCTAGGACAGGTGGCTGTAGTTCAGGCCTTGTCAGTCTCTGTCCTTATTTACACTAATGTCATGGTCACAAGTTTAGGTTTTAATACTAGTATGGGATTATCCTGATGGGTGCACCTTGTCATGAGATGATGGCGTTTACACTTATTGATCAGTGTTAAACAAGGCTCCTATGTTATTTAAATGTACTACTACAATTTACTTTATTATAGGGTATGTGCTCATTTTGTGTTTTCATTTGTGTTTTGACTGAAATGACCATGGTGTGAACGTGCTCCTATTGCACGTATATCAACTTATGCTCGGCCTCTTTTTGTTTTGTTTTTTATCTCTTAAAATATGTTGGTTTCAACTGATTTCTAGTATTTCTTGGATCTTTTTTTCAGGTTTACTTGATGGTAGCATGAGTTTATTATATTAAATGCCAGTGAATAGACATACATGAAATATTACCATAGTTTAGGACTGAAGAATTTAACCTTATCATGAGAGAGATTAAGTAAAAACTTCTAAAAATATCTGTGTTTTATTGCTCAATGAACTTCAGTAGAGGAGTAATGGAGAGAGTACACCATATAAATCACCATAGTATTTTAATGGAATTATATACTTATCTTTTCCAATGTGTTTGAATGCTAGATATTCTAACTATTCCTAATTAAAATACACCGTCCACCGTCAACCAGTATTTTAATAAATACAAAAAAATTCTTACTTCTTCAAACCCAGTAGTATATTTCAATGGATCATTTATGACGACCCTTGAAAATTGAGCAATATAAAAAAGTTTTGAATTAATTATCTTTTAAGTGGCCATGAATGATGATACTCTTTCTGTTCAGTGCTGGTAGTGACAGTGATGGAATTGTAACAGTTTTATTCTTTTGATAAAAGCCCCACAATGTTCCCTGACATTAAAATACCCCTTTCATGAACCCCATAAAGTATGATGCTAACAAAACTGCTCCCCACAGTGAATCTCTCCACAGTACCCTCCAGATGCACAATATGAAGACCTTACATTCCCCCCTCAAAGTATGGTGAACTCAATACAGTATGAAGCCTCCACAGTAACCCCCCCAACACAGCACTTCACACAATATGCTGGCCCCCACAAAATCTCCATACATAATTGCTCCTACACAACCCTCAAGACAGTATGATAGATCCCACACAACCCTCCACCCTGTATAATGGTCATACACAGTATAATGGCCCTCACTAGCCATCCAAACAGTATAATTGTTCCCGCATATCCTTGCAAACAGTCTAATGGCCCCCACATAGCCTTCCAAACAGTAGAAAAGCCCCTATATAGCTCTCCAAAAAGTATAACGGCCCCTGCATAGCCTTCCAAACAAAAGAATGGCGATCAAATAGCGATTCAAACTGTCTAATGTCTCACACATATCCCTTTAAATGGTATAATGCCCCCAACATAGCCCTCCAAATATAATGGTTCCTCAATGTACTAACTGATTTTAAATACTCGCCTTTCCTTATTACCCCAAAGCTCTGCTTACTGCAGCCTGTGTTGTGACACTGGAGGGCAGGTTTGATGTAGTAACATCATCGTCCCTACTGCACGAAGATGTCAGATGCACACGTATAATGATGGAGGAGGGAGCTGACCACTTCTTGTTCCATCACTGCTTTCAAATATATAGGCCTCAATGATAGATGCATGATCTGCCACTAATAGTGATACGACATTGGTATACACGACTTATATAATTAAATCAAGAGAGAATCGTTAACATGTACCTTTCTTTGGTTTTAGTAAGGTAGACTACAACAATTGTAATTGCTTAGTGCAGTATTTATTGGATAATACCAAAAGTTGTGCAGTGATAACTAAACCTGGTTACATATCATGAATCAAGTGCACAATTATAAGAGAGACAGGCACAGAGGGCTGTCTTCACAAACCACGAGAACAGGTTACAAGATTAAAGTGCAGAGTGCATGGGAAAAGGATCCAAATGGGTAGCTAAATGGCACACTAAGTTGGGCATACATTACAACATTTTAAACAGTAATACAATAATGCAGTAATACATAATTGAATCCACCATGCCTAACTATGCCTAAAGTGCCAAGTGCATATGGAACCTTTTATCGCCAATCCACTCACCCATCTCAATGGTTAGGAACGGCCTCTGGGTCTGCACCCCAGACATGGTAAACACATGTTTCGTAGACCTTAATCAAGGGGGCTGTGAGGGGGAGTGCCAAGGAGTGTGCCTTAAATAGAGTCCCACTCACATCATGTGGTGACCCAGGTGTGCTGCTGGGACCAGCGCCACCGCAAGGAGTCGAGCTGCATCACTTCAGGGTTCGGAAGTGCGCTTCCGGTGACGTCACTCACCGGACGTGATGCACTCTTGCTCCCCGCGCATGCGTGGTCACACCGATCCGCACTGCGCATGCACCATGACGCATCCGCCATTTGTAAATAGGGCAAAGAAGAGGGCACATTAATACACACATCAAGCAGACAGTATATAGCCTGCAATACACAATAAGGAAATCCTTAAGGGGTCACAATGATTCAGAGAAGCCAGTAATGATCCTGGATGATGGGTAAAGTTCATTAATAGGGACCAAATAGTCCCAAGAAAATTCAGCCCAACTTCAGAGTATTCTTAATGGTTTCTCTAAGATGTAGCTCTTCCAAGTGCCCAAGTGTACACAAGTATCACATAGAAGCTGGAGTGTCTCTTAAAATACATCCAATATTCCAAGTCCAGAGTGATGCCTGGGGAACCCCTAGAACAAGGCACAGTGACTGTGAAAGGAATATAAAATATTTAAAAGCACTCCTGTCAAGAATTGGCTCATGGCAAACAACATAAAAGAGCATCAGCAACCATAAAAGGTACAAGTGTATATATCATAGTGAGGAGAAGAAAGGAAGCACACCCAGAACACACCTCTACAGGAAAGTGGCAAAGCTCAATTTTTCGTTGAGTCCATATGGACTTATGGTACCCAGCCGGACAATCCATTGGCATTCTAGATGGGCCAATCTGTTTTTAAGATCCCCGCCTCGACTCCCAAGATTCACCATGTCAATACCACGGACCCTCAAACTTATATAATTAGCTTTAGTATGAAGGTAAGCAAATGTAAGAAATAACCTCTGTGTAATGTGACTTGGGACATCGCCTTTTCTCGCACCCTCAAACTTCTCATCTTAACTATTAAATGGAGGCTGTAACATCTAACATACAACGACATCTGTCCTTCAAAGAATTTAAAATTGAAAAAAAATGTATTCCATCTATTCTTCTGGATAATCTGAGGATATAAATTAAGCTATTTCTCTTTTAGTTCCATTTTTCACAAAAGCCTCAACCCTTAGCCAATTAGATAGGGCTTAGCAGTTATTTGTTCTTCTTCAGACAAGGCATTGGGGGAGGCTTCTGCTGAAGATAGTTGTCTTACTGCCAAACACAGAAGTGAGGGGGTGGGACACTGCTTACGTTTCAGACAAATAATTGTTTATATATTTCTTTCTTTATTTGTAATATGAAACAAACTGTGTGTTTATTAACCAGTTATTTAGTAGATTGGTAACATGCACATATCATGGACAATTGAACATTACCATTTTGGGCTTAACAACAGCTATCAATACCCAGCAGTCATTAACTTCTTCCATTGCCCTAATTACCACAGCACTAGGTCAATCGAGCAGAGTCGGGATAAAGCGCCAGGATTGCCACATTTTACGGAGGCACCAGTTCTGCGACAGCAGTAGCCTGCTATTTTTAGGGTGTGGAGGGCCTATTAAAAACTGTCCCTTCACACCCTGAGAATACCAGACCCCAGCTGTTGACTTTACTTTGGCTGGATTTTCAAAATGGAGTGGGACCTTGCGTTTTTCTTTTCAATTAATTTTTTATTTAAAAATAAATAATTTTAAAAACCCTTGGGGTGAGTTCTGTGTTGGATTACCAGCCAAGGAAAAACTGCCAGCTGTGGTCAGCAGGTTCCAGCCATCAGCTTTACCCTTGAAGCGATCAAAAATAGGGGGGACCCCATATAATTATTTTTTTTAATTTATGTCTAAAATACAAGACTAAACACCCTTTAGTGCTACATGAAAGGCACTAGAGGGTGCAAGCTTACAATATATAAGCAGGGGACATTATATAGCCATTTGACATCTACTGTATCTGTTCTATGTATCTATCTCTTTAGATAACATTGTTTGAGACAGATGTGAAAAATAGTTTACAATTGACAGACTTCTTTAGATATGTAAAATATTATGTTAAAAACGCATGTCATATGCATGACATACACATGGCATATGGATGCCATACATATGGAAAACACATGACACTTGCCTGATTCTCTGCAAGTTTTCTCGTCGAGGATCTTGGCGAGCGAAATACGCAGAAGTGAGCGAACCCTAATAGTGATATGTCATCTGAGAAACTCTGAATTCTTAGTAGATTTCATTGGAGAGGTGACCTATTTAGTTGTGACCTGCATTGTGTTGCTTGCAGTCTGAATCGCCATCAATGCAACTATTGTAGTGTTTTTATTAGAAAAACATTTTACCAGCTATCAATTGGCGTTGAGAAAGAAAAAACTCACCAGATTGATGTTTGAGTCACATTTAATTTTACCATTGAGCTTCTTGGACACGTTGAAGTGCCAGAGAATTGCGAAACGGCGAGCCGTCGTTCGTCGTTCCCACTCCCCCTTTCTGCACATGCTTTAACCTGCACCCAAAATTTAATGTCACTCAAGCATCAATCCGGTGAGTGCCACTTTTCCTTTCTCAACAACAGTTGATGTCTATTACTTATTAGTGAAGCATTGCAACCTCAGAGTGGTGGCAGTCCCTGTTCTGGCAGTGGGCAGTGTGTACACACAAGCCTAGTGTGATGTTGTCTGACATGCAACAGTGACAGGCTTGTCCTTTATTGGTATTTTATCTGTTATGTTTCTTTGCGCATCTCAACTACCATGTATCTCAGACAAGTTATGGCAAACTTTGAGCAGGGCTGTGTATATATATGATTTAAATTGTCTCCTTGGGAATAAATTACCAGATTAAGGAAAAGAAAACCATTTATCCATCAACAGGACAATATGTAGATATATCGGTGTGGTCTTGTTCCTAATAATGTCTGGTTTGTAAGATTTATAAGAAAGGATGAATACAAGTGATGATCCTTTAAAGAACAGTCAGAAAATGAATGAGGAATCTCAAAGACAAATTGAGTGCACATAGAGAACTTGACCCACAGAGTATATTACACAGGAACAGTCACAATTTATCTAAATAAAGGGTATTATAAAGAAATCACTTGCAGCCTAACTCTCGGAGTTCACCATGTTAACATCACATTCTTTGTAAGATTAGATTTTGGGTACTGTGAAATGTAAAAGTAGTACAAGTCATGCGAGAAAATATTAGACACAACCACCATGTACCATTGAGAGATATACCACATGCAACTGAAAAAACTATCTACAGCAGGTAAGTTTGGGTGATTTTTTTTTTTGTTTGTTTGTCTTTTTTTTAAAGATTTTACCTTTTTGTTTTGTTTGGATACATGCAAACATTTAAAGTCCAAATGTATGTATATCCATCTGCATCCTCTTTTTGTAATTGTCTTTTACTACATAGGAGGGTTTACTTTTCTAAGGCAGAGTTCTTACAATCTGAAACCATAATAGATTTTTCATGCATAATCACTTGCATAAAATTTATTTTATCCCATTATCTCTTATTTACCCCTTTTTCCCCGATATATAAAAAGAATGTTATAAATGATGATGCTTATTCAATTTGTTATTATTGTTAAAACATTCTAAAACAGAGAATTTACAAGAAAAAAAAATTGACTGCATCTTACTAGTGATGAGCAAGCATGTTCGCGCTACTCGTTACTCGCACGAGTATCCCGTTACTCTGGATGCTCGGCGAGCACCAAGTACCGCTGAGATGCTTGGACTCTTCACTAATAATTATCACTCTGACACAAATACACAGCTCCCTTCAGTGCACACAATGAACTGGCACCTCACAGACAGCAGATTGATTGTTAAGGTCCCTCTGGAGGGAACAGCAAGGTGTTGTATGCTGCGATGATTTTAAAAAGCTCCCCCTCCCGCCCTTTCCCAGAAACACTTGTTTTATAGCCGGGAGTCTGTAGGCGGAGCCTGTCACTAATTTAATTACATTGGGCTCGGTGCTCGGTCGAGCACCCGAGCATCTCGAGATGCTCGACCCGAGCATTTTAGTGTTCGCTCATCACTACATCTTACAGTGCCAGCAAAGTGCATTGGGTTTACAATTCTGTGGCTTTTGTCCAAATGTGCCCTGCATTCTTCCCATAGACCAGTATGGATTTTAACCAAATTAAATAAAGAAGATTCTTTTCATTCGTACCTGGGTGAGTGCTACCTTTTTCTTGTTTTTTTGTGGATTATTATAATGAAACTTGCAATATATGTTAGAGCACCACAAGAGGTACACCTCGCAGTATGAAGAACCTGCTTCTTTCCTCCCTAAATCTGCCATTTCTGTATATTTAAGAGAGCTCCATATACTCTAGATCAGGGGCGGGGAACAATTTTTCTGCCGAGGGCCATTTGGAAATTTCTACAATCTTTCGGGGCCATGCAAAATTATCAACTTGAAAATTACCTGCTATATTTGGTTAAACTCTCAACTCGCCCCTACTGTGGTGGCTGGAACTGCTTCTCTTTGGCGTGGGTGATATTGATCATGTTGCTTCTCAACTGCTTTTCCAGATTTGCTAGAGCAAAAAAGGCGTTTAGTAACATTGAGAAAAACGCTATTATTCACCTACATCCCAGGGACTTCTTCACACTGAATAAGTCTCACAGGGCGTTCCCTGGAGACTCTAAGCCCTCCTAACTCGCTCATTATCACGCTATAACTGATCCTAATCCTCCTCGCCCTGCAGAAAGGGTGTAATAGCCGGTGTGATGCTATTTGCGTCACATCCGGTCCATATGACGTCTGTACACCCTTTTGGTATAAGCCGACAAGCCGCGCATGCGGATTAGTATTAGTTATCACACCCATCGGGGTGTGATAATGAGCGGGTCAGGAGGGCTTAGAGTCTCCAGGGAACGCCCTGTGAGACTTATTTAGTGTGAAGAAGTCCCTGGGATGTAAGTGAATAATAGCGTTTTTCTCAATGTTAGTAAACGCTTTTTTTACACAAAAGGACAGCTGCTAATCATCTTTAAGGGTGCAGGGACAGGTATTAATAGAGTTGGTGGTCATTTGGAGGGGTCAGATTCCCTTTAAGAAACAGTTACAGCTATGCATGTTGTTTCCATTCTTGAAATTGTTTTCCATTTTTTTTTTTAATTAAAATTTATTTTTATTAAATGTTTACATTTATAACAAACATAAACAGACATTCGAGAAAATTATTCAGAGAAACTGACTCAAGGCATATCAAAGCATGACAAGTAAAGGATAAGGATTGCAAATTCAATAATTGAAAATTTAAATAGTCAAAGTCCAGGAATTTCTTTCGTTTATCAGTATAACGAGTCTATGGCATTTGAGGTTGGCAAAACCCAGAGTCCACCGGGTCAGAAATCGCCAAACATGGCAAAAAGATCCATTAGGTTAAGTCAGCAAATACAATAAAACCTATAATTGGAACTTTTCAATGAACAATGTCCAATCCCTCCATACCCTATCAAAGACTTCTATATTATTATGGAGTATCACTGTCATCCACTCCATAAGGTATACGTCTTTTATTCTAGCATATAAATCAGACATGGTAGGAACTGTAGTCCTCTTCCAAAAAAGAAATATTAAGCACTTGGCAGCTGGTAACAGGAGTAGTAACAATTTAATCTGGGTTTTGCTTAGACACGGAGGGAATAAATTCAGCAAATAGGTCCAAGGGTCCAGGAGCAAGTCCTTTTCCAGGATCTTTTCTAACAGTGCTCCCACCTCCTTCCAGTATGTTTGTATCCCACTACAGTTCCAAAAGATATGATAGATTGATGCAGCCCCAATCCACACCTCCAGCATATGTCTGGGATCGTATGATTGAATTTATGGAGTAATTGAGGTGTGTGGTACCAGGTCATCAGTAATTTAATTTGGTTTTCCTTATATAGTGTATTTATAGAAGATTTGAAGGCTCTGGACCACACCACCTGCCACTTTTGTTGGGACATCACCTGTCCGAGCCATCCTTCCCACCTCTTCATGTAAAGATGCTTAATTGGGGTTCATTGGTTAGGTGCATGTAATAAGACCATATATATCAGTTATAAGGCCTTTGGAGGTGCCTATAGAGCACAAAAACTCAAATGCTGTAGGGGAGGGATCTACATGACAACCCATCGCAGATCTATAATAGTGCACTATTTGCTGGTGTAAAACGAATTAACGGTAGATTTTTTTTTTAGAGATCCTCAAATGTTCTAGGTTTCCTAGTCACGGGATCTACAAAATCTCTAAAACTAAAGAGACTAAAGATCCCCAGATCAGTGAACTCGGGTGATACAGGGCTAGCCATAGTTATCTTTTTCAGTCCATTTATTGTATGCCTGGAGAATTGTCCATGATGGCAGTTGACGTAGGTGTGCTGTATAATAGTACTTTATAATGTCTGGGCATGCCAGCCCACCTTGTGACCTAGAAGCACAGAGGACCGAACTAGGGATGCGGTGTCTACCTGAATGACAAATTAATTTCAAAAAGAGAGATTGAACTCTCTTAAGTACAGCTAATGGTACCTGAACTGGAACAGACTCAAATAGATAAAGAAATTTATGGAGTATTGACATCTTGACTGCAGCTATCCATCCAAGGAAGGAGATCTGCACGGAGGACTGCTTCTAAAGCCGAGCTTCAGTACTCTTGTATTAAGGGGGTAAAATTGGCATGGAACATTTTTTAAAGGTTGGTGTTATGTTAACCCCTAGGTATTTTATGGATGTTGTGTGCCGCAAATAGTTATATGATTGTTTCAGTAGGTTAAGCTTATGGTCTGGGATATTGAGTGGCAGAGCTTCCGTTTTTCCGGAGTTGAGCTTATATCCAGACAATGCGGAAATTTTTTAAGAATTAGATGGACATTGGGAAGGGAGATGGTAGGGTTAGTCAAGGACAACATAACATCATCTGCAAATAAGGCCACTTTGAAAGATTTGCTACGTATTCGAGTCTGTTGTATGCATCCCTGAGGAAGAGATCAGGAGGGTCTCGAAAAGGTAGGATAAAGATCCACTATTTACAGCACAGAGGAAGTTTTGTTATTGAGCAGTAGCGCGGATCAGAAACTTTCTGTCCTTTTTTGGGAATGGGCATGTGGCAGACGTATTGTCGCCACAGCGAATGAGTAGAGTCCCCTCAAGGCCGAGACAAAGGGCCCCGACAGACCAAATTGATATAGGGTGCGGAACATAAATTTCCAGTTAAGCCTGTCAAAGGCCTTCTCTGTCTGCATCAAGCCCCAAGAGAACCGCCTCCAACCCTTTTTTGTTGGCCACTTCAACTAGGTCCATGATGCATCTTGTGTTGTCACATGCCTATCTATACCTCACAAAGCCCACTTGTTCTTTATTGATCAGTTTTGGTAACCAATTATTTAGTCATTCTACGAGAAATTTGGTATAAATTTTTAGGGCTGAGTTCAATAAACATATGGGCCTATAGCTCGCACAATACATGTGGTCCTTTCCCTCTTTATGGATGACTGTGATGTACGAGTGGAGCAACGAGGCTGGTATCTCAACCCTATCCTTAAAGTGATTGAACATAAAGACCATGTATTTAGAAAGGATGCTCAAATAAGTTTTATAGTATAAGTATGGCAAGCTGTCTGGCTCAGGAGACTTAAGACTTGGAAGTTGTTTAAGTGTTTCCTCCACTTCCTCTGTCACCTTTCGGTTTAAGTCCTCCAGAGCCTCTTGGGACAATTTCAGGAGATATCATGAGGCCAGAAAGTCGTCTAGCAAAGCATTTCTGTCAAGGGATGAGTTTGGCAAAAAAGAAGGGAGAGAGTACAAGTCCAAACATTATTTATGGAAGGCCTGAGCCATACCCTCGGGATCATAATGAACAGTGCCCATCGAGTCCCTTAGGCTGAAGGGAGCACTGGAGGTTATACTATTGGCCTATTGGCCAACATAGAATGAGCTCTATTGCCATATTCATAGAATCTCTGCTTAGAGTAACGCAAGAGGTTTTTTTTATTTTGTTCTGGGAGGTATTTTTTAGTTGGGTCCTTAGGTTGATCACTTTCCTCAAATACCCGTAGTGGGGCGCACAAGGAGCCTCTTTCAGCTAGTTTTAATTTCTTCTCGCAGTCAAGAAATTGTAATTTACTATTTTTTTCATTCTCGAAGAAAGTGCAATACACTCCCCTCGAAATACTGCTTTGTGCGCCTCCCACAGGATAGAGATCGAGGGAGCCGCTGAGGCATTTTCAATAAAGTAGTTAGACAGAGACATGCGGAGCCCTCCCTGGTTTCCATGTTGGTCAGTAACAATTTGTTGATCTCCAGTGCGTTTACTTCTACGTGGGGCCCCGGAAATCCCCAGTTCAGCTATGAGGGGCATGGTCTGAACACACAATACTCCCTATATTTGCTCGTAGTAGGGATTGTAAATGCTAATTATTACAAAAAAGTAATCTATCCTGCTATGAGACTGATGGGATGGGAGTAAAAAGTATTATTGCCTCATTGCAGGATTGTCCAACCTCCACAGTTCATACAGTCCATATCTGTGAATCGTCTACGAAAGCCTTGCCGAGTCACCAGACCTGCCAGAACCTTTAGAGGCGGCGGATTTCAAGTGGAGTCTGTCCATTTGGTTAGAAAAGGCTAAGTTGAAGTCTCCCTCGATAATTTGCACTTGTCCTCAGGTTATAGGGGAGGCGGGCCATATTGCATAAATCCTCTTGTGGGAGCGCTTTGTCCACTCCTCCGGATGTTGGAATCCGAAAACCTTGCAACGGACACACAGGCTGAGTGATCCGAAAGATCCAGGAAAAGGCAGCTGACCACACCATTACAACACGGAACCAGGAATCCTCTCTGGCTTGACAGGCAAACTAACAAGATACCGTAAGATGAGAGACCAATTTAATCTTTACCACCGAATCATTCAAACACTCTGCACTCAGATCTGCACTCAGATCTGCGCCCTATCTACTCCTTAGACTTTACAGCCCTGGAGGTCTATCCATTTTAAAATACTGCATAAATAGAAATCGGTTTCTGCTAGGTAGACTCATTACAGTACCGTGAAGTAATCCCCCATTATTAGATATTATCGGGGTCTAGGGACCTGTGGTATCCAATTTAGTAGCCTCTTGGACCCTTGGAATCTGACACTGTTGTAAAGTTTCACAGAATCTCTCAAAGAACATTCAAGAAAAAACAACATTTAAACAATTAAAACAAAATACCGTATTTTTCGCATTATAAGACATACTTTTGTTCCCCAAAATTTTGGGGGAAAGTGGGGGGTGCGTCTTATAATGTGAAACAATACTTGTGTGGTGGGGTGGGGGCTGTGGAGCGGTGTCCGGGGGCTCTCAGGAGACTGTCAGGAGGCTGCAGCAGCAGCCCCGTAGTCACATGGGGCCGCTCATTATCTCCTGTAATATGCACTGCTTCCCGCTGTCAATCACCAGTGGGGGCAGCCCATACTACAGGAGCGGGACCGCAGCCCAACTGGGCTGCGGTCCCATGTGGATAGTAAGTGCTTTCCACGCAATGAAAGCGTGGAAAGCTCTGACTATCCCAGGGAGCACAATCATACTCATCGCTCTCCTCGCTCCCTGCTGTCACCGTCATCCCCGCTGTCTTGCCGGCATCCGGTCCTGTGAGCGTCGCTGCAGAGTGACGTCATCACCTGCGCGCTGCTCACAGTACCCGGATGCCGCCACAGCACAGAGAGCGGTGATAGCGTGGACGGCGAGGGAGCGAGGAGAGGGGTGAGTATGACATTGTTTATTATTTTAAATGTGTGCCAGCACCATGAGGGGACCGTGTGCCAGCACCATGAGGGGACCGTGTGCCAGCACCATATGGGGACCGTGTGCCAGCACCATATGGGGACCGTGTGCCACCGTGTGCCAGCATGATGGGGACGTGTGAGCAGGGGGACGTGTGCCAGCACAATATGGGGACTGTGCCAGGATGGGGGGGGGGACAGTGTGCCAAAATGAAGGCTATGTGGGGGATATATATACCAGTTTGGGGACATATATATAAGATGGACACTGGCATTATAAGGTGGACCCCATTTAACATTAAAAATTATTTTTTCCTCTTTTCCTTCATCAAATGTGGGGGTGCGTCTTATAATACAGTGCGTCTTATAAAGCGAAAAATACGGTAACTATAGTCAAACAGTATGGAGTAAAAACTGAGAATCTGTAATCCCAGTGCAAGAGCATGTCGTAGGTGACAAGAGTCTAATAGGTAGCAACCTATTGACTAGCAGTCTGCAGCCTGAAATAGGTTGTGAGCAGTCCAACACAGCACTTTTAGAGGGAACGAGCCCGACTCTATGTGAGTTAAACAATGTTGAGCCTTCCTGCCCAGGAAGCTCAAGGGAAGTGACAAGTAAAGGACACCTCTGCAAATAGAATAACCGCTTCTTTTAAGACAATATAGGGAAGATAGAGGAGGAAAGTGACTAGGGTGAGAGAAAACAAAACATGATGTTTCCTAGATGGAGCCTTTTGCCAGGTCTGCAGGATTGACGGGAGACGAAAGGTTGAAGACAAATCCGGTAAAATGAGAGGGTTGATGCCAAAAGTGTGACAGAAGGACGAGAGATCCTCTGGTTGCCTCAAGGTCGCAGACTTGATTCCTTTCCTGGCCGATAAGCTGAATGGAAAGCCTCACTTGTATAGGATATTGTTATCCTGTTAGTGGGAAAGATGGGGTCGTAGAGTGATCCTTGGCTGTAGAGTGATCCAAGACCGATCATGGTAAAGGTGCACTTTTGTTCCCCTAAAGGTGGGCTACGTCGGCGGGGTAGCTTTGGCCATTATCTCCTCCTTCAATCTAAAGTCTGTTATGTGGCAGATGATGTCTCGTGGGTTACCCTCCATATTTTTGGGCCGTAAGGCTCTATGGATTCTGTCCATGTTATTGAGCCGATCTAGCGTTGTAAAATCAAATTAAAAATCGTTTGAAGGGTACCCACAACGTCCTCTCTGTCACACTCTTCAGGCTTCCCCCGGATCCTGATATTAGGCCTCCTCCCCTATTGTCCAGGTCTACAAGATGAAGCTGGAGGTCTCGGATGACAGTTGCTTGCGATGCAACCTGAGACTGAAGCTGGCATATCACTATTTGTGCACTGCTCTGGTCTTCCTTCAGCTGATGTATTCTCTGAGACATGGTAGCCACCTCTCTCCTAACCGCCGCAATCTCAGCATGGCAGGTGTTCTTGACCTCTTGTATTAAGGCTTGGAAATCTTGCTTCGTAGGGAGCTGCTGGATGTGGGCCCACCAGTCCCGGGGGGTTGCAGTGACTCCAATGGTCTAGTTGGTTGTAAGGGAGAAGTAGGGTCCCAGCTCACACCAGGATCTATGGAGAGGGGCTGCTGTGTCCCTTTGGAATCTTTAGGTCCTCCACTGGATGTAAGCAAGTGTTGGTTTTGAGGGCATTTCCCCGAGTGCCCAGGGGTCTCTCGGGGGCCATGGGGACCATCAGAAAAATATTTATGTCCGTGTCCATAATTTGCAGACCTTTGGGATCCATAGGGATGATTTAATCAGGCCTTATGAGGGACCAGAAGCAGCATTAGTTGATTTGTGCACACGCATCCCAGTTTATTCATCTACATAGGTGCCTAACTCGGAGGCTTCACTCTCACTCTCAGAGGTAGCATGTTCCCAATGGATCTGAGGGCTAATGCTCAGTGGGGAGTTTGTACTGTGGAGGACCTGCTGGTGATGGGTTCCATGCAGATTCCTGGACTCCTCCAGGTGCTGTGGGCTGTGTCCTGCAATAACACAGGGGCCAGGTGAGGTGGCTTGGTCATTGATGTCGCTTATTAGAGTCCCACTATCTGGAGGGATAAAACCCTGTGTGTGTGGTCGGGTCTGGAAAGGAGAGTGTTGCTGGAATGATTTCAGCACCTCTGCAGCGGCCAGCTCACTGTCCTGCACAGAGCCCGAGAAGCAGGAAGAGGAGGTGGGCAGAGCCATCTTGGCTGCAGCCATCTTTCCCCTCGTGGATATGGAGGGACCCCCTCCCTTCTCATTCTCCTTTGGTGGGACATCGGTGGATGGCAGGTGCAGGGCCAGTGTCACCAGAACCTGAACATGTGTGCTGCAGGACACCGGAGCTGAAGACCGCAGGGGCGGCAGGCCCTCCCCATCCATCACAGAGGGCTGCAGCAGCGCTGGGTTCTCTCTCGCATCCCTCGTCAAGAATCCATCCAAAGTAAGCGGGGCCAGTGTCCCTGGGTCCTTGGCTGCTTTAGTTTGGTGTTTATTCCCCATTTTGGGAGGTTATTTCTTAGTTTTTAGGGCTTTTAGTGTCCTGTTGCGAGGAGCTCTTCACAGCAGCGTCCTCACATGGAGCCTTTTCCATGTTTTAAACTGTAATTCTGTCTGTGAGGGTAATGAGATGACTGCTGAAAATTGTTCTTTACAGAAAAGGAAGTCTCGGCCTATTATTAATCTCACTGGTCAGTGTGAAAACTGAGAGATATCAGGATATTTTTAAAATAAGGTGATGCACAGGAAAGAAATATATATTTTAACATAAAATCTCAATTCAAACAGCAGATCATTTTCTTATTACACATTCACTTTAAGATACATATGTTCAAAATGTAAAGCACCTGCACCTAAATAAGTGAAATTGCAATGATGTCATGCTTATATAGTCCATATTGCAGTGGCCACTCTTACCTCTGAACCTTTTTTAGGCATTAAGTACAGGTTCGAGTTCTAACTTTTGAGATATTGTATACACATAAATACTTCGATTGGAACAGCACTCAAGTCTTTGATGTTAATTCATCAAATGAATGGCTGCGAAGCAGCATGTTTTACATGGACCAAAGTTTTCTTCCTAGAATCCTTCCTTCATTTGGCTGGAAGAGCATGCTAAATGGCCATGAAAAGACACTGTTGCCTTCCAGCAGAATGACAGAAACACCATTACACTTGGTATATGTAATATACTCTCCTTTAGAACCTGTAACTTAATATACATTATCCTCACATACTGTAGTCATAATCCACTACTAAAGTACTAATGGGGTAATATATATTGAAGAAAATCCTAAAAGGTAATATCAACCCTTTTCATTTATTTTACTTATATAGTACCACTAACTTGACAACACTTTATGGGAGAATATACAAGCTTCTTACAGATGTGGGATCCAAACCGAAAATTCCATTGCTGCAAGGCTATGCTAACTACTGAGCCACCATTCAGCCCTTTAAAAATGAACGCTATATGACTGAGGCTAAGAAGCCAAACCAGAAACTTGACATGTATAGACAGGGGCGTAACTACAACAGGTGCAGGGGTTGCAATCGCACCCGGGCCCTGGAGGAGCCTAGGGGGTCCCAAAAGTCCCTTTGGCCTATAGAAAAAGACTAATGCTAATAAAAATTTACAATAATTGGGGGCCCCACTGGAGTTTTTGCATCAGGGCCCATGAGCTTCAAGTTACACCACTGCTTATAGACACATATTTTGGGGTGTTTGCCCCTCATCAGAACATGTGATTTTTCTGAGTGAGAAGCCCCTAACGGGGTTTAACTTTTTCCTTGTGGAGAGCACCCTTTAAAGGATCGATTATTGACTTTTAGGATTGCTGCCCCCAATAGCAGACACCAGAATTAATTCCTCTTCCTCTCTGAAGAGGAAATTTAAAATAAAAAGCGCAGGTGTAAAGTCTGCTATGTTTGTACATTAGCGCGACTATAGCAAGGAAGGCCAGTCCTAGACTGCATCAATATTTTTCTGGGAAAACACAACCCTTAATTGTTTTTGGTATGCTAATGACTCCATTAATTGGGGTTAAAGCAACAACACTTCACCTCTGGAGACCTAAATTAAATAGAAAGTAATGCAATGTGTTAGTCTCCTTAATATGGTCCCTAGTGGATATTTATCTTTCTTCCAATTCAGTGTACCACTGATGACAATAATAGGTCTTTAGAGACGCCCAGAACTATAACTACCAGGGCTGTTTTGCCTCAAAACCAAGATGCTTTAAGGTAACATAAATACATTAAAACAGATTCAGCACTTTGAACAATTACTGTTAAGTACCAGTTATGAAACCTTGTCATGGGAATCTGGAAAGCAGTAATTTAATTTCAGGATGGATACTGTTATATCGATGTTGTTCGTATTTCCCATTCACGATGCTGAGTTTTATATAGAGGGCTGACTTTGAGCCTGCAGAATTTATACATAGCTAATTTTACGTTGGATGAATATATTATCTAATTTAATTGTGTACTATTATCTACTTATGAAGCTTTCAAATTTAATATCCAGTTTTTAACACCATGTCATGTTTACGACCAACATTTTGTTTAAAGGGGTTGTCTGCTACTTAGACAACCCCATCTCAATCACCATAGTTCCTCCATTATTATTACTTTTATTATTGATCATTAAATCTCCATTTATTCTATGGCACATTATAGGTGAAATATGGGAATACCTAGACAAGTATAATAATCATGAACTATACAAGGCACAGATACAAGAGGAGAGTGGAACCTGCCCACGAGGGCTCACAGTCTACAAGGGATGGGTGAGGAGAGAGTAGAAGAGGGTAGGGCTGGTTGTGTGGCAGTTTAACATACTAAGGCTCCCTGCAGGTTGTAGGCTTGTTAGAAGAGGTGGGTCTTCAGATTCTTTTCAAAGGTTTCCAGGGTAGCCAAGAGTCTGATGTGTTGTGGCAAAAAGTTCCAGAGTATGGGGAATGTTTGGGAGAAATCTTATATGCGATTGTGGGAAGAGGGGAATATAGAAGGAGATCTTGAGAGGATCACAGGTTGCGTGTAGGTAAGTACAGGGAGACCATTTTACAGATGTATGGAGGAGGTAGATTGTGGATGGCTTTGTATGTCATGGTAAGAGTTTTGAACTGGAGTCTCCTGGCAATGGAAGCCAGTGAAGGACTTGGCAGAGAGCAGAGGCTGGGGAATAGCGGGTAGAGAGGTGGGTGTTCATGTAAAATAGCAGCTATACTCACTTCCGGTGTGAGTGATGTTGGTGCCTATTCTCCTGGGCTTTACGTGAAATTATGTGACACAAGCCCTGCAGCCAGTCAGCGGCTGCTTCCCTGAATGGATAACTCATTTAGTATATATCTTTATCATAATTACAGCTTCACTTTTTTCACAGGGTTTTGAAAAATAATTATACTTAGGCCTCTGCGGCTACCAGTAGAGATACATCATGAATATTGATTAAAAGTATATTCAAGAGTATGTGGTAAGCAGGAGCTCCCTCTAGTAGTGGCTGTGTATTGTGCGAGTTTCTACACCATTAATATCTTTGCAAGGTACATACACATAAAAATGGAGCTTAAGACCTAAATAAAGATTTGATAAGGGATAGATCTGAAGGAAATCATTAGGATGATATGTCCATTTTCAATAAAAACGTGGGGTGAAGGTTGTAACTAATAAGCCTAGCAGTAATTACCTTCCATTGTCTATGCCACTCTTCACTGCTCTTTGGTGTCATTTGTAGGCAGTGTTGCAATGATGTTGGTTTCGCATTGTCTGTCTCAGCAGGAGTGCTGAACCCAGAGATTGACTGCAGTGATCAGGTGCAGTCAATGGGATGTCATGGCCTCCTCAATAAACGCTGCCAGAGAAGCAACTGATAGTTTGTGCTGGAGCAGCAGGCGCCACATTAGATGCCGAATAAGCAGCCTTGGTCATGTTTTTTAATGAAAATAGACAACCCCTTTTATCATTCTTTTATTTATTTGTCCATATGGTGGATCAGTGCTAAGGGAGGATGTTTTAACAAAGCATAGTTCTAAATGTTTGCATTTGTTGGAGAGATGAGCAAATTTATTCATAAACCTCTGGGTCTTCGGCCACATGAGTAGTCCATGACTATCGGATGTGGCTGATGGATCAGTTTGCTCAATTTAATGTTTTGGTCTTGAACGTTTAACAATTCTCATACAAACTGTGGCATACAACGTTATCCCATAAAAACATCTTTCACTGATACACAGGATAAATGTATTATTGATGCAGACCTGTAAAATCACTACGAATGGGGTCCACGTTCTTTTTCTTTTCACTGCACAACTGTGTTAGCAGGAGTTTAAATGAAGTAGGAATCATACCTGCACTCTGACACCACATTCAGTATCAATAAAAGTATTGTATGCCCCAGCACTGAAAAAAATTAGTGTGAAGGATGGTTGCTGCAATGATTTAATTACTCTAATCTGGCACCAAGAATGATACAGATTTAAGTCCAACATTTCGATCAGACTTTGGTCTTTGTCAAGGACATCTGTATAGAAGAAGGATATGCACATGGAATCTCCTTAACTCTCGGCCTTCTTCGACATAGATGTCCTTGACAAATGGCAATTTCTGGTCAAAGCAGACTTAAATCTGTATCATTCTTGATGCCAGATTAGATTAATAAAATCATGTTTGCAAAAACCTTCCTTCACACTTATTTTTTCAGTGCTGAGGTATAGACAGGGCTGTGGAGTCGGTAAGCCAAACCTCCGACTCCTCAATTTCCCTTACTCCGACTCCATGACTCTGACTCCCACATATATTGCTTATATTTAAGTGATAAAATTATTGTAGTAGTACAATGTGAACATCAGACATTTAATCATTTTATAATGCAATTATCAAGATATTTAGATATAACATAAAATATATTTATTGGAATACAACTTTTGAAGTATTACACTATGTAATATTAATTATATATATACATTATATTATATTCTATATAACACTATGTAATACACTATGTAAGTGGCAAAAAACAGTTTTCAATAAAAACATACTAAACAACATTTGTGCAGTCTATGAATATGTTCTAAAAATAGAATCTCCTCCATCAGATCCTCCTTCATAGATGACCTCAAATCTGACCTAATAATTTTAAGGCTAGAGAACAACCTCTCTACACTAAATTGGGTTGGAGACAAAGCCGTAACCACATGGGCAACATTTCTAACAATCTCCAGGTATAAAGGAATTGCCTCATGCACAGTCAGTATTGATGAATTGTTGAATTTTTCTATTTCTTTGAGAGCAAGTGAAAAATTTTGCTGAAATTTGGTCAATCTGCTTGCTATAAGAGATGGAGTGAAATCTTTTTCCTTGCGGCAACACTTTGCTTGCTCCATGTCATCCAAATACTTGTCAAAGTTAAACTCCTCATCTGATGAGGATGAAGATATGGCAGCAGTAGCACTGTCAGGACCCAAGTCCTCTTGCGCCTGGCAGTCCTGTAGGCCACTCATCCTAACTGCTACCTCAGTCAGAGCTTCTTTTCCTTTAGTAAGTTATTGATCATCAAGCAGTATACGATGACTTGGGTCCACATAAACAGCTGCCAGAAGATTTTTATTTTCCAATAGCTGTGTCTCTCTCCGTTTCATTGAACCAGAAATGCCATCTGCAATTAAACCTTTTCTTTTGGACAGGCAAAATAGCAAGTTCTTTCACTCCCTTATGAAAATGCCAGAAATTATATCCTCAGCTTGTAATTTTTAGTCATAGTAAATGGGTGATTAAGCAATTCCGTCAGTTCAGCCACCTGTGTCCATTGACCTTCATTTAGGGTTACCTGAGAGTTTGCCATATCTATAAGAGACTGTTTTAGTTCAAGCAATCGCTCAATCATTAAATAAGTGCTGCCCAACCGAGTGGCTTGATTGACAATTGCCCTTTTTCAGCACGTCTCTTCAAGGTGGAATCAATTTTAGGGGTTCTGGCGGCAATAAACAATTTCCTCACTTTTCCAATCAGATTTCCAGCATGTCCCTCTTGCAGACTATCTCTTATTGGTAGCTGCAGAGTGTGCACAAAGCAGCGCATGTGATGAATATGAAAGTGTTTTGAAGCAGCTTCATCTAATTCTAAAGTATCATTTTGCTGTTCTTCTGTAGTAATATCTGTTTGTTCCTCATTTACATGAACAGCACTGTGGCCTTCCATCTCAAACATACTGAATCCCAAATTTTCTTCTAGCTGTTGTTCATCTTCATTACTCTCATTGATCAGTTGTATTGTACTTATCATGTTTGAATCATTGTCTGTTACAATAGCAAGAACCTGTTGTTTTTTGTTTGTAATCTTGCAGAACTTTTTCTACTAAGGCTTGGAGAAACTGGTTGGTGTAATGAGCTTTAGTATCTTTTACTACCAGTGTCTTGGTAACAATTTCTTTGTTGTCACAAACATATCGAACATTGAGGCCAAATACTCTGTCTCTGTGATGTTCAGCAATCCATTTTAAGAAACATGAAGCGTCTTTTTAAGATCTTCCTTTTCTTTAAGGACTTCTTCAATCACTAATTTTTTAATACTTCCTCTTTCCAAAGAAACACCAAGTTTGTGGGCCATTTCTCCATTAAGAGCTGTAAAAGCTGGTCATGGAAATAATGATAATGGCACACTGTCCTTCACAACAAGCTGTATGAGCTGTCTTTTAAACATATCTGCTGTCATTGCTACAGTAAGTTTGTATTTTACAAAATATCTTGTTAATGATGTTTGAGATGCTCTTTCCTCCTCCTTTGCCTGGTGTCAGGAAGTGCTGGGCACTGGTTTCTTGGTGCTGCTGTTATCTTTCTCAGTCAGAACTTTGAAAACTTCTGGGTGGAAGTGTTGTAAATGTCTTTTTAGATTGGAAGCTCTAGTAGGAGCATTTTATCACTGTCTGAGTATGCACTGATCTTGGCATCACAGCATTTGTTTTCATCTGGGTCACTTGTCATACATTGACACACAAAATATTTGTCATCTTGAGTCACTGTGAAATGCTCAAATACAGCTGACTTCATAGGAAGCTTCTTAGACAT
This sequence comes from Allobates femoralis, assembly GCA_033576535.1. Lineage (NCBI taxonomy): Eukaryota > Metazoa > Chordata > Amphibia > Anura > Aromobatidae > Allobates > Allobates femoralis. The sequence continues at coordinate 36,701,609 of JARQOC010000012.1, forward strand.
TTTGTAATCATATAAATTCACTCTCAAATAATATTGTCCTATAAAAAAAATAATGTATATTATATTTCCAGCAAGAACAGGGAACCATGTACAGTGGGGAAAATAAGTATTTGATACACTGACAATTTTGCAAATTTTCCCATTTTTTTCCCCAGAATTGTTATTGTAGATACACTTCACCTGTGAGAGACAGAATCTAAAAAAAAAATCCAGAAGATCACATTGTATGATTTAAATAATTTGCATTTTATTGCATGAAATAAGTATTTGATACATTAGAAAAACAGAACTTAATATTTGGTACAGAAACCTTTGTTTGCAATTACAGAGGTCAGAAGTTTCCTGTAGATTCTGTCTCTCTCAGTTGAAGTGTATCTATGATACCGCTCCATTCTTTGTAGGTGGGAAAACCTGCAGAATCGACAGTGTATCAAATACTTATTTTCCCCACTGTATCATTTTAGATAGAAATATAACACACTTTGCATAAATCAATAGTACAGATAACAAATATAAAGTTTGTAAAAATTATTATTAGATAGCTTTACTTTAAATTTCCAGGCTTTTCTTAGGGTACAGCTCACTAAATGTTTCACATCAGATTGCTTTACAGTCTATGAAGAGCGGAGGAGGGAGAGAGCAAGTTTGTTGTGTATCATACTCCAGGAACAAAGAAACTGATAGCACAGAGCTAATAACTTGATGTTTTCGCTTTTATACCTATAGAAGTCATCATATAAGTCCTCATCAATCCTGTTGCTGTAGTTTCCCTGTATATTGTATGCATATTGTATAGAAGCTAGCCTCCCAAAAGTACATGAGCTCAGAGAAAAAGCAAACAAGCATCAAGAGAACATACAGTATACTGGACTATTGATTTATGCACAGTGTATTGAAAGTTTAAATATGCTTTGAGAAGTAATTAATCTTGTTATCCTGTTCACGCTAGCAATTCTAAAATGAGTGCAGGCCTTCCTTCTTTCTGAGTGTGTTTACTTTTTACCCTTGCCTGTAGAGGGAGGAGCTTCACTGGTGCTGAAGTGCAGTACAGACTTATCTCCTCTAAGACAAAGCCTAGATCAGGGGTCTCAAACACGCGGCCCGAGGGCCGCATGCGGCCCCTGGGGCTTCACTATGCGGCCCGCGGCACCTTGGACAACTTAATGATGCATCGCCCCAGTGCAGTGGAACACTGCAATCCCTGCTGTGTGATGACTTCCGTTTGCGGCACTAACAAGCTCTGCCACTCAGTAAGATCAATGCAAGCTGCCAGCCAATGAGAGGCCCGCAGCTGACAGCAGAATATGACGTCACCTGCGGGCCTCTGGCTGGCAGATTGCATTTATCTTGCAGAGCAACAGAGCTTGCCTGAGCGGCGGCTGGAGGAAGTCATAGCACAGCGGAGGCCAGAAGTCAGCACAGCGAGGACTGCGGCGGCCCCCTGCACTGCAGCGATACATCATTAAAGTGAGTAAAGTGTGAGTGTGTGTGAGGGTGTGTGTGTGAGTGTATGTGAGTAAGGATGTGTGTGTGTGTGTGTGTGTGTGTGAGAGTGTGTATGAGAATGTGTTAGTGTGTGTGTGTGTGTGTGTGTGTGTGTGAGAGTATGTGTGTGTGGGTTTGTGTGTGAGTGTGTGAATGAGTGTGTATGTGAGTGTGCAAAAAGAAGGTAAAACAGGATGGGGGGGCATCACTATAAAAGTAGATCAGGATGGGGGACATACCTAGAAAAGGGGATCAGGATGGGGGACATCACTACAAAAGGGGATCAGGATGGGGGACATCACTATAAAAGGGGACCAGGATGCAGGACATCAATAATAAAGGGGATCAGGATGGGGGACATCACTACTAACGGGATCAGGATGGGGGGCATCACTGCAAAAGGAGATCAGGATGGGGGGCATCACTAGAAAAGGGGATCAGAATGGAGAGCATCAGTAGAAAATGGGATCAGGATGGGGGGCATCACTAGAAAAAGGGATCAGGATGGGGGTCATCACTAGAAAAGGGGATCAGGATGGGGTACATCACTAGAAAAGGGTATCAGGACGGGGGACATCAGTAGAAAAAGACATTACTACAGGATGGGGACATTACTACAAGAAGGGGATCAGGATTTGTACTTTACTACATTGAGCAAAAAATTCTGATATTACTAAAAAGATCACTTAATCCTACGAGGGATGTGGCCCCCCGCTATAAATGTTGTTCTATGTGCGGCCCACCAACCCAGCCGAGTTTGAGACCCCTGGCCTAGATCCTTAGGCTACATTCACACAGCGTTTTTGCTGCATTTTTTGCGGATCCTTTTTTTGCAGTTAAATGCAGTGACTCAGGGCATCCCAGCAAAGTCAATGGGTTTCAAGATATGACATTCAGACACAACGTTTTGCGAGGATCCATTTTTGGGCTCAAAAACAGATCCTCACAAAGAATGAGCATATCAGTTTGTGTGGTGTTTTTCTAATCTTTTAGGTGATGTGTTTTTTTTTTTTTAAAAGCTGATCTGTTTTTGCAGCTGAAAAACGTATGTTCAAAAAACGCAGCAAAAACGCTGTGTGTAAATGTAGCCTTAGATCAGGAATAGAACATCCATTTATAGGACATTCCATAACTTTCCCAAATTCCTATGAAAAAATATTTAGGACATTCTGCATTGAACTACTGTACCAAATTTATTATATATTTTAGGAGTCAGTCCATTTTATGCCGACTCCGACTCCACCAAAATGGACACCAATTACGACTCAGACTCCACAGCACTGGGCATAGACTACTTATATTACAGGATTTTTCCTTTCATCAAGCACAAATCTCTCATTAGCAGGATGCCAGCGTTTCCTATAATACCATTCAGTATCAGTGATCATGAGTGTTCCAATGATCATACATGTATTTCATGGTATCACGGTTATGTGACTGTTGTTAACTTTACACTTTTTTTTTAGTATTGGCTTGGATAATGGTTAATGTTGGTCAACCATTCACCAGAGCAATATTGACATCTGAGCTTATATACTTTTTGACCACTTGCCCAATAGACTGCCTAAGTTTTTGTCTGGCATGAAAGCACCAGCGCTGGGGTGGTGCTTTAAATGTAAATCCTCTGCCCTAAGTCTTATACTCAACTGCTGCCAACTTCATCTTTTTCCAGCATAGTTTCTTTTGGTGTCCACCAATTTGAGACCTGACGGCAGTTCTAGTGTTTCATGGTGAGTGCCGAAGGTCACAACTCAATGCAAATCTATGAGAGCTTTGTTCTGGCTCTCATAGAGTTACACTGAGAGCCTGTGACATGACTTCTGACTTTTGACCAGTCAGAAGTTACAGGCACAAAATGGCGCCTGTAGCGGCACCAAAAAAGAATGAAGGTGGCGGCAGGTGAGTATAATACCAGGAGCAGGGGCTTACATTTAAAGTGCCACTACAGCACTGGAAAAAAAAACACCAGTGGACTGCTGCTTTAAAAATAAAAATTTTATCTTATGACTTGCTAAGAGAATACATGCTACACACTATATATAATTTTATTTAGAATGGCAATCACTTGTTGGTCCAAGGATAAAACATAACAATTATAACATTGCAGTTGGTTAAATAGCTTAAGAATTATATAAACTTGTCAATTTACAGCACAATAAAAAGAATTTAGTTGGATCTATCTCGAGATCTGATCAGAAAACCCACATTGCAAACATCAGGAATCCAATAAGGGTATAATTTCCCCTCTGTAATCAATTTAAGGTATTCAGATCCTGGTATCTCTGTACTACTATCTTGTTTTCCTGTGCACTTTAAAAACCCAGCGGAAATATTGAAAGATATGGAATTCTTTAGAAATTGACAAAAGATATAAATCGCATTGCTACAGCTTGCTCATTTTGTACTTGAGGTATGAAATCAACAAGTCCTGAGAGATACCACTGCATGTTCAAAATATCTTAAGAAAACAGAAGAAATACATAAAACTATACAGTTTACATTTACTAATTTAAACAGGAACGAATATAAAAGTTTGCATTAAAGGGTTTTTTCTCTGAACAAAAGTTAATATTAAAGTTGATTTTAATCAATAAAGCTTAAGATAATAAATTCCACAATTGGATGTGTTTAACAAAAATGTTCCTGTGCTGATATAATCTTATATATGTGTCTGTATCCCGGCTGTGTACTGTGTGATGAATGTGTCTGACCGTACAGGAACATGGTCTGATCATACCATATCTCCTGGGCAGGGGAGAAGGCAAGAGTCCATAGTTTCACATAAAAAAGATAGAATTATATGAGATCCAGTGCTGTAATAAATGCATACTTTTACTTCCTGCCCTGCCCAGGAGATGTGGTATAATCAGACCATGTCTCCGTACGGTCAGATATATCCAGTACACCGTACATAGCAGGGACACATATATAAAATTATCTCAGCACAGGACATGTGGTATCATCAGACCATGTCCCTGTATGGTAAGACACATTCATTACACAGTACATAGCAGGGACACATATAGGCTAGGGTCACACTTTAAACATGAATTGCGTGTACCGCATCCAGATCCGGATGCGGTGAACGCAATTGTCATCATAGCTTCCGCAATCGTTTCTTGATCCGGTTTTGAGCTTCTTGAAAGCTCAAAACCGTATCAGGTTTAAAAAAAAAACAAAAACGTAGATGTGACCCTAGCCATATAAGACTATCGAAGCATAGGAACATTTTTTTTAAACACATCTAATTGTGAAAATTAGTATTATTACAAGATCAATTGATTCAAATAAACTTTGTGGGGAAAACCCCTTAAATGAACACTCTAGCATTCTTTTTTTTCTCTGTTAGCAATCAGTAATGTGTGTAGAGTGTATTAAAATACTTACCGATTGCCGTTTCTTGCCATTTCCAACAGCACTCCGGTCTTCTACAGCATCACGCGACCGCATTTGTGACCGGCATCTTCTGTGTGGACCGATGGTGACTTTCTCTATGTAAGTGTATAAGGCTGAGAATTAGACTCCCCTAGCCCCATTCAGAGTCTTGTAGAATTAAATTGAGAAATGTATTGCATTTTATTCACTTGCATTGGGGCCTGGGGGGCAGCAACGTTGTTCAGCAGATGTTTTTATATGCAGTTAATTATTTGCTTTTCTTGAAGAGTAGTCTATTGAAACTTAGAATGCAAAGCACAAATTTTAGTGGAGAGCCTTCAATGCAAAAATATAAATTTAATTCTCATTCAAATTTAATGCATTTTAAATAAAAAAAAAAAAACCAGTAAATATCATGGACGTTTAACAATCTGTACAGTATAGTGAGTAGGTAATTTATGGTGATTGGTAAATGGCATAAAGAAGTGGCTTTTTTTCCCTCACAATTAATCTGGGGCTTCTTGATGTTTGGGGTCATTGTCCTGCTGTAAGACCCATAACCTAGGACGCACACCCAGCTTTCTGACACTGGGCACAACATTGCCACCCAAAATCCTTTGATAATTTTCAGATTTTATGATGCCTGGCACACAGTCAAAGCAGCACATCAAAATATCTTTGACTAACAATATGATAATGGACTTACAGGATTGCGCAGGTCCCAGCGGCCTGGAGTGTGTATAAGGTCAAGAGTTGGTAGTGCCCGGATATATCCTTGGACTTTATTAACAAAATATCTTTGAGCCTCCTCCATATTGGACTATAGGTCCTGTGTTCCTCTCTTTGTAGGCCTCATAATGACCCCAAACATAGTTCAAGAAGCCTTTAGAAATGGATGGAAACAAAGCAAATGGTCTGGAAATTGACTATTTTTGAGTGCGTTTGTGTGAAATTATGTCCAATTTGCCTGTTTTTTTTGTTTTTTTTCTTGTGTTGTTGCAATACACATCCATGCCAAAAACAGAAACCAAGTGCACTTACAGGACGCAGTCAGAGCCCAAATGTGAAGAAAGCCCAGGTGCAGGCTGATAAATCACCTCTACCAGCAAGATGTGGGAGGCGACCTGCCATGCATATACTGGGCCTGCATAGGACACCATTTTGTTAGGACTGATGAGCATGGGATTCCGTGACGTGGATCATCAGCTTAAATGTCTTGGGCCAATACATGAACCAAAATCCCATCTATAAAGGTTTTTTATTTATCATATAAAAAACTTTTGCACTTTTTTATCCATCCAGGGTGCAGTTGGGCCCATAGGGGCGCCATTCATCTAGTGGTGAAGAAGCATCGTACTGTGCGGCCCAATGCTCAGGCAGCGGAGCCGTTGGGTAGCTTTCAGACACTCTGCATCATATGTATCAGTGTGAATGGTGTCCTATGCAGGCCCAGTATATGCATGGCAGGTCGCCTCCCACATCTTGCTGGTAGAGGTGATTTATCAGCCTGCAGCTGGGCTTGCTTCACATTTAGGCTCTGACTGCGTCCTGTAAGTGCACTTGGTTTCTGTTTTTGGCATGGATGGTAAGGTTTTTTGATGCTGCGTTTTTTTCTAGTAGTTTTTGTTGCAATACACCCAAAATACATAAAGATGTGTATGTCAAAACATGCATAATAGCAATAGTTTTTGTTAGAAATACTTCATTTTTTTAGGGTGCTAACACTTTTGGCCAGGACTGTATGTTCGTGTGAAATGATTGTACAATGTGAATGTATTTCTAACATATTAGCATGTGCATAATTATATATGTGTGCCTAATGTGACTAATATACATTTAACTATGCATGTTTTTACTCAAGTGGTGGCTGATGGAAATTGATGGGGGGGAAACACATTTCTGTGCAGGGGCCTGCCCTGTCAGTGTCTGCCCCTGGTCAGGATCCTTATGGTAAAAGTTAAGCGGTTACAAAGAATCTTTCACTATAATGTCCTGCCTTACACTGGCAATCTATGGATGTGATTAAGAACTGGGTAACACTTTGTTAAGTTCCCCTGCAGTGTCACCACATTGGATACACTTGGTGTCACATTCCCTAAAAGTTACACCTGTTCTCTGATGACTCCAAGGGTAAGGAAATGTTGTAATCAGTTTGTTATGGGGCCTTACAAGTAGGGAATGTCAAAAGAAGAAGACCAGAAACCCCTTTTATGGGTCAGTAACTTTGCACCTTTATAATGTGTTTGCTTGAATGGTTTACTTAGTCAAAAATTGTGTTTCGATCCAAATAGAACAATTTCTACTGCTTGCTTTAGGTTTACTCCAATTGGTGACTACACTGTGTGCAGAATTATTAGGCAAGTTGTATTGTAAAGGATTATTTTTGTTATTGATCAACAACTATGTTCTCAATCAACCCAAAAGACTCAAATATCAAAGCTTAATATTTTTGGAAGTTGGAGTGTTTTTTTTTTTAGATTTGGCTATCTTAGGAGGATATCTGTTTGTGAAGGTAACTATTACTGTGCAGAATTATTAGGCAACTTCATATAAACAAAATATATTCCCATCTCACTTGTTTATTTTCACCAGGTAAACTAATATAACTGCACAAAATTTAGAAATTAAGATTTTAGACATGCAAAAAAAATACCACAAAAAATGAGTGCCCAATATCGCCCCCTTTCTTTATGATGACACTCAGCAGCCTCCATCCATAGATTCTGTCAGTTGCTTGATCTGTTTACAATCAACATTGTGTGCAGCAGCCACCATAGCCTCCCAGACACTGTTCCCAGAGGTGTACTGTTTTCCCTCCCTGTAGATCTCACATTTTAGGAGGGACCACAGGTTCTCTATGGGGTTCAGATCAGGTGAACAAGGGGGCCATGTCATTATTTTTACTTCTTTTAGATCTTTACTGGCCAGCCACACTGTGGAGTAATTGGATGCATGTGATGGAGCATTGTCCTGCATAAAAATCACGTTTTTCTTGAACAATACCAACTTCTTCCTGTACCACTGCTTGAAGAAGTTGTCTTCCAGAAACTGGCAGTAGGTCTGGGGTTGAGTTTCACTCCATCCTCAACCCAAAAAGGTCCCACAAGTTCATCTTTGATGATGCCAGCCCATACCAGTACCCCACCTCCACCTTGCTGGTGTCTGAGTCGGAGTGGAGCTCTCTGCCCTTTACTGATCCAGCCTCTGGCCCATCCATCTGGTCCATCAAGAGTCACTCTCATTTCATCTACTATATAATCGTCTAAAGTTCTCTGTCTGTCACGGAAATCGCACGCCAGCTCTCATTGGTTGCCTCCAGCCGCGGCAACCAATGAGCGCAGTGTATGCAAAACAGCCGCGCACATTAGTGACGCGGGATTGCCGTGACAGCGCTACAGTCACATAGCGGGCGGGAAAGCCGACTGCACTGTCGGCTTTCTCACCCCGTGATGTCACAGAGGGGAGGAAGAATCCTGGTTCCTCCTCCCCTCTGTGACATGCATGACTGCCCCCATTTGATTTCGCAGTGTATTAATGTACACTGCAAAATCAGAGTTAACTAAAGGCAAATGTATTAAAAATAATAAAGAATAAATACTTGCCCTCCGGGAGCCACAGCAGGAATTGACCTGCTAGGACCTGTCGTGATGTCAGAGTGACTCAGAGGGGCGTTCCTAACACTGATTGGCCGCTCGTGGTCATGTGATGCATATCACATGACCACGAGCAGCCAATCAGCATTAGGAACGCTAATCAGGTCACACTCAGCCTTGCACTCAGGTCACACTCAGCCCTGCACTCAGGTCACACTCAGCCCTGCACTCAGGTCACACTCAGCCCTGCACTCAGGTCACACTCAGCCCTGCACTCAGGTCACACTCAGCCCTGCACTTAGGTCACACTCAGCCCTGCACTCAGGTCATACTCAGCCCTGCACGCAGGTCACACTCAGCCGTGCACTCAGGTCACACTCAGCCCTGCACTCAGGTCACACTCATCCCTGCACCTATGTCACACTCAGCCCTGCACACAGGTCACACTCAGCCCTGCACTCAGGTCACACTCAGCCCTGCACACAGGTCACACTCAGCCATGCACTCAGGTCACACTCAGCCCTGCACTCAGGTCACACTCATCCCTGCACTCAGGTCACACTCATCCCTGCATTCAGTTCACACTCAGCCCTGCATTCAGTTCACACGCAGTCCTGCATTCAGTTCACACGCAGTCCTGCATTCAGGTCACACTCGCCCTGCACTCAGGTCACACTCGCCCTGCACTCAGGTCACATTCGCCCTGCACTCACGTCACATTCGCCCTGCACTCACGTCACACTCACCCTGCACTCACCTCACACTCACCCTGCACTCATCTCACACTTAGCACTAAACTCATCCTGCACTCATGTCACACTCACCCTGCACTCACATCACACTCACCTTACACTCAGCTCACACTTAGCCCTACACTCACCTTGCACTCACGTCACACTGTCTCTCTAACACAAAACCCGCGTCGCTGATTGTTCGCGGCTGGCTGGGCACGACGCGACCAATCAGCGATGCAAGATTTCCGTTACAGCGAAACAGGCACAGTCCACCCGGTCTCCCAGCCCCCCTCTGCTCGGTCTCCTGCCCGCTGCTCACCCGCTCCACGCTCCCTCTCGGCCGCCGTTCCATGCTCCATCTGCCCACCGCTCACCCTGCCATTCTTCTTCTTTTCGTGGCATAGACTCCAGAAATTCAAAGGCTGCGGGGGGTGGGGGTGGAGCTACCAAAGGAGGCGTTGTAATGGCCGTGAACAAGGGCACACCCACATCAGGGCTATGCACTTGGACACGCCTATTATGATGCCCCCTGTTAACTCTGCCCCCCGAGGCCTTGGAATTGTTGATGTCTATGCTGGAGGAAGAAGAAGACAAGCTAGGGTGAGAGGTGGCTGGAGAGAAGCCTGGAGCGGGTGAGAACTGAGGGGGTCCACCGCCGCACACCCGTACCGCCACACACCCACATATTCTAGAATACCTGATGCGTTAGAATCGGGCCATCTAGTCAGTCCATAAAACCTTTGAAAAATCAGTCTTAAGATATTTCTTGGCCCAGTCTTGAAGTTTTATCTTATGTTTCTTGTTCAAAGGTGGTTGTTTTTCAGCCTTCCTTATCTTGGCCATGTCCCTGAGTATAGCACACCTTGTGCTTTTTGATACTGCCGCTCTGAAATATTGCAAAACTGGTGGCAAATGGCATCTTGGCAGCTTCACGCTTGATTTTCCTCAATTCATGGGCAGTTGTTTTGCACCTTTTTTGCCCAGCACGCTTCTTGCGACCCTGTTGGCTATTTGCCATGAAACGCTTTATTGTTCGCTGATCACGCTTCAAAGGTTTGTCAATTTTAAAACTGCTGCATCCCTCTGCAAGACATCTCACAATTTTGGACTTTTCAGACCCCGTTAAATCTCTCTTCTGACCCATTTTGCCAAAGGAAAGGAAGTTGCCTAATAATTAAGCACACTTATATAGGGTGTTGATGTCATTACACCACACCCCTCCTCATTACAGAGATGCACATGACTTGATTTACTTAATTGGTAGTTGGCTCTCAAGCCTATACAGCTTGAAGTAGGACAACATGTATAAAAAGTATCGTGATCAAAATACTCATTTGCCTAATAATTCTGCACACAGTGTAGACACGTGAAAAAAAACAAACTGCAAAATGTGATGTGGATCTCCGAGGATCTAGTTTGGTGGTGAGAACACCTGTGTATGCTGTTTTCAGCAGCCATATCAGGATCCCTGCTGGAGATGGGTGTCCTGTCTATGACTTGGCTATTGTGTGTGCCTTTCTCCAAGCTCCAGGAATGTTAATGAATCTTAAAGCATAGTGTTAATGACCAGGTCCTCACTCAGGTTTTCAGCAATGGGGCTGAGTATAAATCTCGGCTTCAGACCAAGCTGAGAAGGGGGGCTACGAAGGGCGGTAGGAATCACAGTGAGGACATGTCCAGGTTAAAGGCAGTGAAGACATGTGGTATCGTTTTTGTATTATTTGGAACATACAGATCTAAATTAATAACAGTCCTTACAAGACCCTCGGGGTTTGTGAAAAAGAATTTTGATCTCCTAAGGAAAGGCTCACCATTGCTCACAGAGGGGGGCTGCACTTGACTTTTGACCTCCTTTCAAAGGCACCTGCGTGAGCTTTTAAAATCCACTACCACCAATTATCCACTTTCAACCTAAAGTGTTTAAACTTAGGACCACATTAACTGAGCTTAGCACATAGCCATGTCAGCGGAGACTTCCTGATGTGAGGAGATGTCTTGACATGGTTAAAAGGCAGTTTAGGGATGGGGCACACGATTAATCAGCTTCGTCTACTGACAGCTTCAAACAAAGAAGCTTTTCAGCCACCTGGTTTCCGTCTCTCACACCTGCATTAAGATTGTGGGACATTGCTTTGTTCTGCTGGCTTGATCCTATTATTTGCAGGTACATGTCCGCAGACGCACCACATTACTTAATGTACCTTAGAATGGAAGAAATCGGAAAGAATAGGGCGGTTGCCTGTGCGAGTGCATGCTGTGACATTTGGCTTCAAGTATAGGTTTACTTTTGATGATGGCGGAATATATAAGAGCCATGCTTAAACTACAATTCCCTTATATACTGTTATTATCATAATCACTTGTAGCTGTCAGGCCAATTTAATTATACAGTGCAAATCCTTTCTGTCTATCAACGGGGTACAAACCTTTTTTTCTCTTACTTTACAGCAGTCTGCAGTACGAGTGTCACTGACCGGTTAATATACATGGAGAACATCTTAGAAGGTAATCTGTAATGGTACCTTCACACGCCGCAATCTCGGCTGGGAATCCTAAAGGCGATATGTCGGCCCGGAGCAATCGCCGTGAAATTGCCTCACAGTTGCGGCGTGTGTTTGGGGAATTTTGCTGCGCTAAATCGCCTCTTCCCTGTTGCCTGATTCCTGAGCACTGCTCTGATATCAGCCTCAATCATGAAGGCAAGATTTCCGTGTTGTGGCATGTGAACGGGCGATTAGTGATGGAATCAGCATTGCCTATGAATTCCCGTAGGCGTGCCACAGCGTGCTGTAGTCCGCGCCCCGTGTGAACTGATTGGTGTGGGCTACTGTGTTCCAATTGGCTGTCAATTGACACCGCGCCATATTTGAAGAGCTTGTCCGTCCAGCCCCACACAATGGCAATAGCGTCATGTATTAGCCAGCCTTCCAGAGCAGGCTGACCAATCGGAACACTGTTGCGTTGTCCAATGAGCGCGTATGGGGCGCGGTGTAAACGACTGCGGCACGCCTATCTACTGCATACTACTATTTACATTTTTACAAGAGTTGCTATTTACATGTTACTTTTCTTGGCGTTATACTACATTTATAATACACAATCTCCATACCTGGATGGGAGTTGCTCACGTGTGCTACACTTGATCTATGCACTACGGGTGTGTCTATCTCAGGTGATGTGTCAGGAGAATGTGATGTGGGTATGTCGGGTAAGTGTCTGCATGGCCTTAGTCTCAATACAGGACTCAGCAGGTGCACCGATTGCAGGATCCTCTGATTCTATGACAATGGGTGTTTCTTCCTGACTTCTTTGGATTGTTTCTTGAGACTGGTAAAAGATAAGCAATGGCACTACTATTGCTCCTTCATGTTGAGGCCACTCTTCTGGAAAGTTTCCAAGTATAGTGGATATTACTCTTTCTTTGGGTTTTAGACATAGAATTGGGATTTCATAAGATTCTGTTTCTTTTCCTTCTGGAGAATCTTGAAGGTCTTGGGTCTTCCATGCTTCTGGACATTTCTTCAAATGATCTCTAGATACTGTTTGAGTGGTTTTTCCCTCCATTCTTACTGATAAGGCAAACCTAGCTTATGTCTTCTTCTTTTCCTCCTTAATACAATACTTCTGGGTAGTGTTGCTTCTGCTGGTGCACTTTTGTTGAACTTTTTCTCTTGCCGTTGTCTGGATTTTTCTAGACTCTTCAACGCAAGCTTGGACTTGTCCATACTGCTCTAGACAGTTAGTATTCCAGTCAGAGTTAGAAGTATCTGCTTTGGGTTCAACGACTCCTAATTTCAAATCTACTAGTAGTATTCCTGTACGGGCTCTCATAAGATAGGCGGGTTTACAGTTTGTAGAGCTCACTTGAATGTGATTGTACATGTCTACTAGATAAGGTAGTTTTTCTGGCCATTGATCTTTCTTCAAGAGGTAGTATTTTGAGCATGTCTATCACGATGTTGTTCATCTTCTCACATAACCCATTGGATTGAGGATGATCTGGTGTAGTTCTTATCTTCTTACAACCATAAAGATGACAAAGCTCTTGAAAGATTTCGGCTTCAAATGCTGAACCTCTATCCGTTAAGACTTTTTTCTGGGTAGTCTAGTGGTCTACAGAAGACATTTTGGAAGGTCTTTGCGACTGTTGCTGCTGTAAGATCTGTTACGGGTGCGACCATCAGGAATCTGGAGTAGTGGTCCACCATTGTCAAAGCATAAGTGTAGCACGTCCTGCTTGGAGTCAGTTTCACATGGTCCAAGGCTACAATCTGGAGTTGTTGCATTGTTACGATGGGTTGGAGCGGTGCTCTTTGACTCTCCTGGTCTTTTCTGCATAGGCTACATGGTCCACAGTCTTTACACCATCTTTCTATAGAGCCTCTCATGCCAACCCAGTAGAATCTGTCTTTGAGCAACATTTCCAGCTTTTTCCACCCAAAGTGTCCAGTTTGGTTGTGGTAGGCATTTAGTACCATTTGGATCTTTGTTCGGGGTACTATGATCTGCCAGACCATTTCATTGGCTCTGGGGTTTATATATCTCCCGCAGAGCTTTTCCTGGTAAATGAACAATTTGCTGCTTTTGTTCCACAGGTGTTTAGCTTCTGGTGGAGGATTTGAAGGTAGCTTCGCGGACTCCTGAGTTATCATTCCTTTTACTAAACTGATAGCCGGGTCACTGTCTTGAGATTCCTTCCAACCAAAGTGTGGTAACGGGTTCACTACTTTCTCAGGACGTTCTGTGTGCATTTGTTGGCATTGGGACGTCCTCAACTGATGGAAGGTGGGTAGCTCTATCTCTTCCAGCTCATCTTCATCTGCTCCCATATCTGCTAGCTGAGGCATCCTGGATAAGGCATCTGCATTGCCGTTGTTATGCCCAGCCCAGTACTTGATTGTAAACTGGTAATTGAATAATCTGGCCATCCATCTCTGTTCCATGGCACCCAATTTTGCAGTTTCCAGGTGGGTCAAGGGATTATTATCCTTGAAGGCAGTAAACTTGTTTGATGTTATGTAATGTTTAAATCGTTCTGTGACTGCCCAGACCAAGGCCAGGAACTCCAACTTGAACGAGCTGTAATTGTCAGGGTTCCTTTCTGTAGGGTGAAGCTTCATACTAGCATAGGCAATCACTCTTTCTTTCCTTTCTTGCTTCTGGGAGAGTACAGCTCCTAACCCCATGTTACTGGCATTGGTGTACAATAGGAATGGTAGGTTGTAGTCGGGGTAAGTCAGGATCTCTTCACCTTTTAGGGCCTCTTTCATCTGCTGGAACTACTCTTCCTGTTCCTTGCTTTACTCCAAGGGAGTTTCTCAGGATTTGCCTTTCTTGGGTTGGCCTACTAGGAGCTTTTGCAGTGCAGCAGCCTTCTTTGTGTACTCCTTGATAAATCTCCGGTAGTATCCCACCAATCCCAGGAACTGATGTACTTCCTTAAGGGTCTTTGATTTTGGCCATTCCCTGATGACAGTGACCTTGTCTGGATCCGGGGCCACTCCTTCGGAACTGACTATGTGTTCCAGGTACTGAACCTTCGGCTTTAACAGGTGGCATTTGGATGGTTTTAGCTTCATCCCGTATTTGGACAAGGCTTCAAATACCTCTGCTAGATGGGTTAGGTGTTCTTCATAGGATTTAGAATACACGATAATGTTATCCAGGTAACGCAGTACCGTTTCAAAGTTCTTATGCCCCAGGCAACACTCCATCAGCCTCTGGAACATTCCAGGTGCATTACATAGTACGAAGGGCATGCTGTTGAATTCACATAGGCCTATGGGCGTGGTGAATGCCGTCTTCTCATGGTCTTCTTCTGCAACGGAGACCTGCCAATACCCGCTAGTGAGATCTAGGGTTAAAAAGTAATTAGCAGATTTCAGTGCAGCTAACGATTCTTCAATGCGCGGCTACGGGTAAGCATCTTTGTATGTTATTCAATTTATTTGCCTGTAATCTACACACATTCTCATGCTGCCATCCTTCTTTCTGACTAGAACTAGTGGAGCCACCCAGGGACTACAACTATCTCTTATGACCCCTGAGTCCTTCATGTCCTGTAAAACCTCTTTGGCTTTCTGATAGTGTGCAGGTGAAATAGGCTTGTATCGCTCTTTGATTGGTGGATGTGTACCTGTGGGGATATGATGGTGTACCCCTTTGATCCTACCAAAGTCTAGTGGATGCTTACTAAATACTTGTTCAAATTCTTGGACTACCTGGTAGACACCTTGCTTTTTATGCACGAGTGGAATCGGTTCCTACATGGAGCTGCTGACACCAGTCCTCTAGCTGCCCTTTAGCGTTGTTATCCTCTGCCTCTTTGGGTAGAGGTAAGGGTCCCACTGCTTGTATCTCGTTGTTATGCACAGTGTACAGCTTAGCAATGGTGGAATACCTGGATAGTTTGACCTCTTCACTGCCACAATTTAAAATGCGAACTGGTACTCTTCTCTTGTGTACATCGACTACCGCCTGGCTGTCAAGAGTGTAGGCCTGTGTCCTGAGCTGATGGGCTCCACTACCGCCTGATAGTCCTGCCCTCTTAGACCTATAGCTGCTCGACACCAAATCATCATTTCACTCATTGGAGGTATTAGAATAAGAAGTGGGTCTTTTACCCGTACAGTACCAATTTCACCGCCTGTTGATTTTACCTGTTGCTGGTGCAGGAGGGCTCTTATCTCTATCTGAAGAACTTTCTTCTGCCCAGGTTTGGCAGTGCCCGCAATCTGTTGTAGCAAGAACAACACTTCACCCATGTAATTGCCAACAACATTTGTAATGAGAATAATGTAGGGATCTCGGTTATTGGGATTTTCTTCTACCACAATAATCCCCTGGTCTTGTAACTCCACCCTCCCCACTTTTATGGGTACTTCTCTAACCCCCACTATAGTACAGTCATGGCCAAAAGTTTTGAGAATGACACCAAAATTATATTTTCACATGATCTGCTGCCCTCTGGTTTTTATTTGTGTTTGTCTGATGTTTACATCACATACAGAAATATAATTGCAATCATATTATGAGTACCAAAGGGTTATAATGACAGTTAGAATGAGTTAATGCAACAAGTCAATATTTGCAGTGTTGACCCTTCTTCTTCAGGTCCTCTGCAATTCTCCCTGGCATGCTCTCAATCAACTTCTGGACCAAATCCTGACTGATAGCAGTCCATTCTTGCATAATCAATGCTTGCATTTTGGCTGAATTTGGTAGTTTTTGTTTGTCCACCCGTCTCTTGATGATTGACCAAAAGTTCTCAATGGGATTAAGATCTGGGGAGTTTCCAGGCCATGGACCCAAAATCTCTGTTTTGTTCCCTGAGCCATTTAGTTATCACCTTTGCTTTATGGCAAGGTGCTTCATCATGCTGGAAAAGGCATTGTTGGGCGCCAAACTGCTCTTGGACGGTTGGGAGAAGTTGCTCTTGGAGGACATTCTGGTACCATTGTTTATTCATGGCTGTGTTTTTAGGCAAGACTGTGAGTGAGCCGATTCCGTTGGCTGAGAAGCAACCCCACACATGAATGGTTTCAGGATGCTTTACAGTTGGCATGAGACAAGACTGGTGGTAGCACTCATCTCTTCTTCTCCGAATAAGCTGTTTTCCAGATGTCCCAAACAATCGAAAAGGGGATTTATTAGAGAAAATGACTTTACCCCAGTCCTCAGCAGTCCACTCCCTGTACCTTTTGCAGAATATCAGTTGGTCCCTGATGTTTTTTCTGGAGAGAAGTGGCTTCTTTGCTGCCCTCCTTGAAACCAGGCCTTGCTCAAAGAGTCTCCGCATCAGAGTGCGTGCAGAAGCACTCACACCAGCCTGCTGCCATTCCTGAGCAAGCTCGGCACAGCTGGTAGTCCGATCCGCAGCTGAAACAGTTTTAAGATACAGTCCTGGCGCTTCCTGGTCTTTCTTGGGCGCCCTGGAGCCTTTTTGACAACAATGGAAGCTCTCTCCTTGAAGTTCTTGATGATGCGATAGATTGTTGACTGAGGTGCAATCTTTGTAGCTGCGATACTCTTCCCTGTTAGGCCATTTTTGTGCAGTGCAATGATGGCTGCACGTGTTTCTTTAAAGATAACCATGGTTAACTGAAGAGAAACAATGATACCAAGCACCAGCCTCTTTTTAAAGTGTCCAGTGGTGTCATTCTTACTTAATCATGACTGATTGATCGCCAGCCCTGTCCTCATCAACACCCACACCTGTGTTAATGGAACAATCACTAAAACGATGTTAGCTGCTCCTTTTAAGGCAGGACTGCAATGAGTTGAATTGTGTTTTGGGGGTTAAAGTTCATTTTCTAGGCAAATATTGACTTTGCAAGTAATTGCTGTTAAGCTGATCACTCTTTATGACATTCTGGAGTATATGCAAATTGCCATTAGAAAAACTGAAGCAGCAGACTTTGTAAAAATTAATATTTGCATCATTCTCAAAACTTTTGGCCATGACTGTAAGTGGTTCACTATTAGAAGCATAAATATTAAGGTTCACATCGGGTGACTTAAGTTCAATACATGACCAGGATAAAGGATATCAGGGATAGTGGTCACTTGTGACCCGGTGTCTAATAAAGCAGGTGTCAAGATGTCATCTAGTATGATAGACAGGAATGGTCGCTGTCCGATGTAGGTATCATACCAGTCTGCTGGGCCCTGTCGAGCTACTCCTGAGGTTCGGCCCCGGCCCCCAGGGTCTGCGCGTTTAAAGGACAGTATAGTGCGATGTGGCCGGTCTTGTTGCAGCAGCGACAGATGGGTTCTCCTGTGGAGCTGTAACAATCGGTGGTCGTTCCTCTGGGCGACGCAGACTTCCTTCCTCTCATCCACAGGACGTCCTCTGGGCTGTCAGCAAACTGGATTAGAGGTTGAGGTTTAGGCTGTGGCTTTGGTCCCTGCTGCAGCTGTAGGGCTTCCATGACTGTGGCTAGGCTCTTGCCCAGCTGGCGCACCTCCAAGCACAAAGAGTCAATCCTGTCAATGTTAGTAGACTGAACACGGCTTTCAGCTGCAGGCACAGGTACTGGTGGTGTTGTAGCCGGAGACTTGCCACTGTACCACCGCCGGATGGCAGCTTCAGGAGTCTTCACTGTCTGTTAGCTTTTTATAGCCATGTCCTTTAAAGTATTTAAAAGAAAAACCAAGAAATTGTTGCGCCACACTGTGCAAATTAGCCGAAGCAAGGGGTTATATTGATATGTCACTCACCTTTTCTAGTTGCGCCCCCTGCACAACTAGGTTGATGATTTGAGGTGAGATTTAACCGCAGGCATAAATCCGTTGCTACGTGTAGAGAAGCCTTTCCTTATGGAACTTCAACGTCTCTCCCAGAGATCAGGAGCCCAGGGAAGGGCAGCTCTTCTGTGTTGACCAAATCCTGTCCAGAGCTGCTCTCAAACCACACTCCCCAAAGGGAGGAATTGAGCACGATATGAGGTAAAAAGGTATGATATAATGAGCGCTAGGGACAGAAACAGGCACTGGGCTCTTATCGAATATTACCTTTCAAATTTATTGTGAACAGTAGAAGTTACAGGTCTCCTCGCCACAACATGTTTCGACACTAAAGGTGTCCACTTGAGAAAGACACCTTTAGTGTCGAAACATGTTGTGGCGAGGAGACCTGTAACTTCTACTGTTCACAATAAATTTGAAAGGTAATATTCGATAAGAGCCCAGTGCCTGTTTCTGTCCCTAGCGCTCATTATATCATACCTTTTACCTCATATCGTGCTTTAAAGTATTTAAATCAGCATCCGGGTGTCTTAGGGACCACCAGCGCAGGGTTTTGTTGTCCTCTGGTGATAGTAGCCCCCGGGTAAACTGCTCAGTCAATAGTTTATTCTCATCAGGAACACTAGCAGGGCTGACTTGCTCAGAGCTCACAGCGCCTCCTGTAGGCGCCAGGCATAGGTCCGGCTATCATCCCTGCCTTTTAATAACAATGATAGAATGCATTCTTTTGTCAGCTTCATTACAGTCCTCAAAAGCAACTTTTAATTTTTGAAGATTATAGCTACTAATCCCCGTTCAGCGGTGGACCAGGATTCAGTCTCTCTTTCCGCTGCATCGGTTAAGTGTCCCAATACAACAGCTGTGCGCTACAGGCTCGCATTGCATACATGTCCAACACACTGCAGATCTTTCTTTTGAAGGTGGACAAGGTATCGGGGCAGCCGTCATACTGGGGTAACCACTTAGTACCTGGGATATATGGTAGCGAGATTGGCACAAATGAGGCTACGGCGCCCAGTGGGTCGGCGGCTCTACCGGTTGCAGCCATGGTCGCTTTGGGGTGATTCTCAGGGTCAGCAATTGTGCTGTCGTCGTCACTGGACGAGGCGGACATTTTCGGGGCCGGCTAGTGAATCACGGCCAGTCTTTAAACAGTTAAACAGTTTTTGAACCCCGTAGGCAGAGAGTTAAGTGTTCTAGAATTTCCAGATTAGGCCGTTCGAAATGTTTGACAGAACGAGGGGTGGGTTTTAGTTTCGCGCTCTGCAAGCCATCACGCCCCTTTTCTTCCCGCACAGCGGTGCAGTAATGGCGGCTCCATTTAACAGTCATAAATTACAGTCTTAAACACGGCACACAGTACCCGGTAGCATCGGGTACAGGAATCCTGTTCGTGACACGCCAGAAATTGACTAGCCCAGGGTATGGGGACTCGGGTATCTGGGTGCTCTGCTGCGGTAGGGATGTCACTGGTGGCCTGCCGAGACCCATGACCCTGGTGGTCAACTAAAAAGGGGTAGTTGGAATGGGAATAAAAGTTTAGAAGTTTATCGTGACGCAACCTATGGTATCTGGTGACTGCACCAGCGCTGCGTGGGGCCTCCAGGGATGATGGATGAGCAGCTAGGTGTTGAAGCTCTCCACAGGTGGAGCTGGATCTCTGGGGAGTTTGGTGATGATGATGAGGGATGGAGCAGGGATTTGGCCAGGCTGTTGGGCGCGGGCAAGGAACCGACACACACACCACTGGCTGTTGCTTTACCTTTTTACTGGTGGAATTGCAGGCAAACGTCCAGGGCACTGCCGGGTGTTCAGGATGCACTTCTTGGTCTCCACAGCGAGTGGGTATAAGGCCTCCTTGTCTCTTTCCCGTGAGTGTGAAGCCCCTGCCCCGTGTGAAACTTGGCTGGCCGCCTCTGCTCTCTGATCACCTGTGCTGTCGTCGGGAAACACTCGATAGATTACCGCTGTTCCTCTCTTCGCGGTGCCTGGCTCCCTGGTTAGTGACTGTGCAGATGCCCGGGAGACTGAAGTCCCCACGGTAGACAGGTATTCTCTACTGGGCCAGGTGCTAGAAAGACGTTCAGTGATCCCTAGTGAAATGTCCCACATATAGATATCATTAACAACGCAGCAACGATTCCGAGATGTCAGCAAACGATACTTGCGGTTGTTAGCTTGCCTACATCCTTCTCAATAGGCGAGATTGTTAACGACATTGTTATTGAGGTGTCACACACACCCATGGTGCAGTTGAACGAACACTCATCGTTTGGTTTAAGGTCCAGTTCACAAACCTCCCATCAATGATCTCCCCGATTATCATTGATCGGATGTACATGTCACATTGAAAGACGTCGTTAGAACGACTGAAAACCCGTGACGTTTCAATGATATCGTTACCGATATTGCAGTGTGTGACAGGGCCTTAACTCCTTGAGAGATCATGTCTTCTTTCATCAGAAATATTTAAATAACGTCCTTCTGTCCATAGAAGACCAAGAGAATAGAAGTAGGAGGAAAAATATCCGGCTGAGAGGCATACCAGAGTCTTTCGCTCCAGAAGCCCTCAACAAAGTTTCATCTCCTACATCCTAGGCCCTGACAGAGCAAGCAACATCATAATTGAGAAGGTCCATAGGGCACTCAAACCAAAGTCCAAAGCCAGTGAACCACCTAGACATATCATCTGCGGACTCTTAAACTACCTAGATACTGCAGCCATCCTGGCAGAAGCCAGAGAGAAATCTCCTCTGACTTACGGTGATTCCAATTTCCAAATGTTTCAGGACATTTCACCTATCACCTTGGCTAAAAGATTGCTGAAGCCGCTGACAGACGCACTAGTGGCCAAAGATTTAAGATTCAAATGGCTTTTCCCTTTTCGGTATCGAGATGACTAAAGAGGGTTGCCAAATCACCATTCGTACTCCTGAAGACCTGGAGAAATCCTGGGAGCCACTACAAATGGATCCTATACCAATTCCTTTGTGGATGGCTTTGGATTTGAGAAAGGACTTTCTGCTGCTTGCTAAATCATCGGAGTGGGTTACCATAAAGAAATCGTCTTCCCCAAAAGCAAGGAAGACTTCTGCCAAACGTCCTCTATCTTGAAAGCACTACTTATGGACCTTGATTGGTCTTGGTTTGTTATTCATTGCAGGTATATGTGGTAGAGTAAATTGAAGGCTTATTGTCTGCTTGTTACCAGTGCTTCTGTTTCTTGTCCCTGCCACATTTTAGTGCCCCCTTCCATTATAACTACCACAGCCTACTTCTACCTACCTCCCCTTCTCCCACCTCCACATCCCCTCCCTCTTTTTTTTTCTCTCCTTTCTTAACTCTGTATCATCCCCTCTTCTTTTCCACACATACTGAGTAACTTGCCCTCTACAATATTTCCCAGAGGGAAAATGAGGCTAATGGAACCGACTAGTCGATGTGATTTCCGGCTGTGCATAATTTTCCAGAAGATTTAATTCTACAGTTTTGATAAATGAATACATGTTTAAACACCACTTGGTTACACAAAATCTCATATTCCAATAATGGGTTCTTACAACCTTCCCTGCTGAAGATGAAAAAGTCTATATTTATGTATTCATGTGTTTATGTGTTCATCTTAATATTGTTTTATTACAGGTGTATACTTACAGCTGTGATCTGTGGGGTCCCTTGGCACCGCTCCCCAGCTCACCTCTCCCGGGTCGGCATCCTCTGCCCCTCTGCCGACCGGGCATTAGGCGTCCAGGCGTACTGTGTCTCGGACCCGTTGCAGGGTTCCCTTCCTGTCAGCTGACCACCGGGCTCACGCATGAGCACATTTCAATGGTCGAGTTCATGCGACCAATCAGCGGCGCACTAGGTGCACTCCTCCCCTGTGACTCTAGGGGCCGGCACGGTCCAACCTGACACTCCCCTTGACCAATAGCCGCTCTTCCTCTGGTATATCAGGCCACCTCCACTGATGGGAGGTGCCTGATTATTAAGTCAGTTTGCTTCTGCCTTCTGTTTCTTGGAACCCTTGCTGTACTCTTCCCTGGTAGCACCATTATCCCGGAATCCTTAGCTGTGCCATAGCATAGGCTAACCTTACGAGCCGCCCCCCTGGTACCAGCAGCTGTGGTAGTTAGACCCCCTGGGCTTGCCCCTGACAATCCCTGTATAGGTGTTGGGTAAACTAGGACCAGCTTACCCAGGGGAGTTCGGTACCACGGCCCAGTGGGTCCACTCTAGCGCGACTTCCCCCGGAAGCATGACAGAATAATCAGGCCATGGACCCTGCTGGTACCTCGTTCTCAGCGCAAAAGGAGCTGGCTTATCTTTGGGAGAGTCGGAGCCGCGTAGCTGCTTGTCTTCAGTCTATGGTTAGCCTTCCTGCAGACCTTCGACACAGCACCCGCCACTCATTCTGCAAGCCTACAGCAGGAGCTGTCAGCACAACGAGACATGCAGTCTTGCAGGCTGTCGTACATATCCTCCGTGGACGATCATTTGGACTCTGTGCAGTCTGCATCAACGGCCTCGGCTCAGGCTGTATCCTATGACCGCTCCCCGGGTGGCATCCCGAACCCTCCGCCTCACCTCGGGACACCACCTAGATACAGCGGAGACCCCGGGATGTGCCACGGCTTCCTCAACCAGTGTCGCTTATACTTTGAACTACTGCCACAGCAGTACCCCACTGATCGGGCCAAAGTGGCTTTCGTGGTGTCCCACCTGGAGGGTGTGGCTCTGGCGTGGGTTAACCCTCTATGGGAGTGTGATGACCCAGCGGTCTCCCACTTGTCTACCTTTCTGGAGACATTCCGGAGGGTCTTCGATGAACCCGGTCGGGTCGCGTCTGCTACAGTGTCACTCTTCAACCTCCGTCAAGGGACGGTCACAGTTGGGTAATACGCCATCCGTTTCCGCATCTTGTCCTCCGAGGTGAGATGGAATAACGAAGCGCTGACCAGAGCTTTCTGGCGTGGCCTGTCTGGCAGAATAAAGCACGAACTCGTGGGTCGGGGTATCCCAGACGAGCTGGAGGACTTGATCTCACTAGCCACCCATATCGACTTGCATTTCCAAGAGAGCTCCCGTGAAACCGCCAGGGAGAAGAGATCCGTCCGGTGCAGGTATTGTTCCGAAAGACCCGGAGAAGTCCTCCGCCTAGGTCACGTAAGGATGACCATCCTAGGCGAGAGTGATGCCTGTCAACCCCTCACCCTGCCCGTGCAGGTGATAAGTCCGCAGAGACGCTTTTTTGAGTTAGCCTACATGGATTTTGGGGCTCCAGGAATTTCATTCAGCAAGAGGCGGTGACTCGACTTGGAATCTCTGTAATACCTCTGATGACGCCTCGCGTGATTGCATCGGTGGATGGCAGATCTCTGCAGGAGATCGTCACCAAAGTAACAGAGGAGATGGAGGTGCAGACCGGGGCTCTACACCATGAAAAGATCGCCTTCTACATCATGCCTGGTCTCTCCCATACCTTACTCCTCGGGCTTCCCTGGCTTCGGGTTCATGAACCTGTCCTGGACTGGTGCTCAGGGGACGTGCTGCGGTGGGGCCCTCTCTGCCATGAGAGATGCCTGAAGTCTGTTCTGCCACCTGGTTCCCCGCAACCGGCTTCTGTTCTTCCTGGTTTACCGACTGCCTATTGGCAGTACGCGGATGTCTTCAACAAAACAGAGGCAGAGGTCCTCAGGCCTCATCGGCCGTATGATTGACCTATTGATCTGGTTCCTGGTGCTACACCACCCAAGGGTCGAATCTACCCGTTGTCTCCAGCCAAGTCACAAGCCATGTCTGAGTACATCACGGACAGCTTGGCTAGGGGCTTCATTCAAAAATCCACGTCCCCTGCTGGCGCTGTTTTTTTCTTTGTGAAAAAGAGGGAGGGCACCCTTCGACCCTGCATAATTACAGAGGCTTGAATGCGATCACCGTCAAGAACAAATATCCCCTGCCGCTGATTCCAGAGCTCTTTGACAGGCTCAAAGGGGCTCGCATCTTCACGAAATTAGACCTATCGGGAGAATACAACTTGGTTCGCATATGTGCCGGAGACCAATGGAAGACTGCTTTCAACACCAGGGACGGCCATTATGAGTATTTGGTCATGCCGTACGGGTTGTGTAATACTCCCGCAGTGTTTCAGGAGTTCATCAATGACATCTTTCATGAACTGTTGTACATGTGTGTGCTGGTATATTTGGGCGATATCCTCACCTTCTCCCCGGATTTGTCCTCTCATAGATGGGACGTGCAGTAAGTCCTCCTGCGACTGAGGAGGAATCGGTTGTATGCCAAGATCGAGAAATGTGTCCTTGAGCAGACCTCTTTGCCCTCTCTCGGATATATCATCTCTAACTCCGGATTACGGATGGATCCTGAGATTTTCTCTGCCGTGCTGAAGTGGCCCCGTCCCGTGGGGACTCAGGCTATTCATCGGTTCCTTTGTTTTTGCAAATTATTACTGGCAATTCATTCTCTATTTCTCGTCCTTGATCAAGCCCATCACTGCTCTCATCTGTAAGGGAGCAAAAGCCCGCGACTGGACCCCAGAGGCCGAGAACGCCTTTTCCACCTTAAAGCTCTCCTTCTCCGAAGCTCCTGCCTTGCACCGAACAGAGGTGAACAGACAGTACATCCTAGATGTAGACGCCCCCTCCATAGGAATGGGGGCTTTCCTCTCCCAGAAATCCTCTTCAGGTCGGTTAGTTACCTGCAGGTTTCTCTCCAAAGCCTTTACTTCGTCGGAGCGCAACTACTCTATTGGGGATCGTTAATTGCTGGCCATCAAACTGGCACTGGAGGAGTGGCGACACCTCCTCGAGGGTGTCGTTCATCCATTCATTATCTACACGGATCACAAGAATCTGGCTTATCTCCAGTCCGCCAGAGGCTCAACCCCCGGCAGTTCCGGGGTCCCTGTTCTTTGCCCGTTTCACCCTTGAACTGCACTTCCGAACTGGCAGTAAAAACGTCAAGGCTGATGCTCTGTCAAGGTCCTTCCAACTGTCGGATGTGGAAGAGGAGCCCTTTCATATCATCGATCCTACCAAGATAATTACCGTGGCTCCCTTACGTGTAGCTGGACTTCCACTGGGAAAGACCTTCGTAGCACAGGATCAGAAGAAGGCAGTCCCGGCATGGGGACACTCGTCGAGAATTGCCAGTCACGTGGGAGTTAAAAAGACTCTCTCTTTGATCTCTCGTCACTATTGGTGGCCTACTATCTATCAAGACGTCCACGACTTTGTTGCTTCCTGTCCGTCCTGTGCTAGAAATAAGGTGTCCAGAGAGTTACCGGCTGGACGTCTACTGCCTCTCCCTGTCCCATCGGCTCCTTGGCAACACATAGCTATGGACTTCATTACGGATCTACCCTGCTCCTCCGGCTGTACTGTCATATGGGTAGTCGTGGATCGCTTCTCTAAAATGGCTCACTTTGTTCCTTTACCCGGTCTACCATCCGTTCCTGAGTTAGCCAAGATATTCATCGAACAGATCTTCTGGCTCCATGGATTTCTTCGTCACATCGTGTCCGATAGGGGAGTTCAGTTCACTTCCCGGTTCTGGAGGGCGCTGTGCAAGCATATGGACATCACGTTAGACTTCTCCTTGGCTTATCATCCGCAGTCCAGTGAGCAGGTGGAGCGCATTAACCAAGTCCTCACCACCTACATCCAGTACTTCACCAATGCTCTTCATGATAACTGGACCTGTCTCCTTCCTTGGGCGAAATTCGCTTACAACAATCACTCTAGTGAGTCGTCAGCTAAATCTCCTTTTGTCGTGATATTCGGACAACATCCTGGTTTACCTCTTCCGTTCTCCACAGCAACCAGCAACCCGGCAGCCGAAGAATTGTCCGTGGACTTTACCAAGATCTGGAGTAAGACCAGAGACGCCCTTACACAAGCCTCCGGCAGGATGAAAAGAGATGCCGATAAGAGACGCTTAGATGCACCATCTTATCTCCTGTGTGTGGCTGTCTGCCAGATACGTCAGGTTGAAGGTACCGTCCTACAAGTTAGGGTCGCATTGTATCGGTCCTTTCGAAGTCCTTGGATGCATCAACAACGTTGCCTACAAGTTGAGACTGCCTGCCTCACTTCGCATCCCCAATTCCTTTCGTGTCTCGTTGTTGAAACCAGTGGTGCATAATCGCTTCCATCCATCCATCCTCCGGCACCGTGCCACGGCCTCTCAGCTCCGAGAATATCTGTGAGATCAGAGACATCCTTGCCATGAAGAAGAGTAGAGGTAAGACCCTCTTCTTGATTGACTGGGTTGCTTCGGTCCTGAGGAGAGGACCTGGGAGCCACGGGAGAACATTGATGCGCCATGCATTCTGGCAAGGATCTTAGCGTGCCTCCGGAGGAGGGGGCATGAGGGAGGGGTACTGTTAGGTCCCCCGGCACCGCTTCCCAGCTCACCTCTCCCGGGTGAGCATCTTCTGCCCCTCTGCAGACCGGGCATCCAGCGTCCAGGCGTACTGTGTCTCAGAGCCATTGCCGGGTTCCCTTCCTGTCAGCTGACCACCGGGCTCACACATAATTACAATGGTTGTGTTCATGTGACCAATCAGCGGCGCACTAGGTGCACTCCTCCCCTGTGATTCTAGGGGCCGGCACGGTCCAACCTGACACTCCCCTTGACCAATAGCTGCTCTTCCTCTGGTATATCAGGCCACCTCCACTGATGTTTATTAAGTCAGTTTGATTCTGCCTTGCTGACTGTCGGTCAGGCCTTCCTTGTACTCTGTTTCTGGAACCCTTGCTGTGCTCTTCCCTGGTAGCACCATTATCCCGGAATCCTTAGGTGTGCCATAGCATAGGCTAATCTTACGAGCCGCCCCCCTGGTACTAGCAGCTGTGGTATTTAGACCCCCTGGGCTTGCCCTGACAATCCCTGTATAGAGCTTGGGTAAACTAGGACCAGCTCACCCAGGGGAGTTCGGTACCAGGCCCAGTGGGTCCCTCTAGGGCGCCTTCCCCCGGAAGCGTGAAGCGATCATTGATGGTTTCTATGACTATGGCTGAATGAAATTTGGGAGACTGGATCACCGTGGCATCTTATAGGGTATGTCACACTAGTGAGGTTTCGTTACATGTTTCATGTCCATCAGAAAACACGGTGGATTCCATACTTTTTGTAAAATTTTTATGTTATCAACCAAAAGTCGGCTTTGGGTTTACTTAAAACCTATGAGAAATCCGTACACCCGGTGTGCACACACCGGCGGTTTACACATGCTCATCTGTTGCTAAACCGCTGGATTCCCAGCGGGTTAGCAACGAATGTGCATGTTCTATAAACCGGCCGGTTCTGCAGCGGCTGCAAGCAGAATCATGTACTGCTTCCAGCCGCTGCATAACCGCCGCCGCTAACCCGCTGTGCACCCGCCCGGCACCCGCCCGGCACCCGCCGCACATACCCGCCAGGAAGCCGGTGGACGGCTGCAGAGCTTCCTGGCGGGTCCGCCCAGCCGCCGACGACCCTAACCTGCCTACCAGTGTGCACATACCCTTATAATGTTAAAGGTATGAATACACCAGCTATGTGCAGCCAGATACTCTCTTTACTATGTAAAAACCATTCACATGTCCTATTCCTCCAAGAAACACACTTTAAGGTGGAAGAGCTCCCAACACTTCTTTTTCCCCTTAACCAATTTGGTTTAACAGTTGCTCTACCTCAACTTCAAAAGTTGTCAGTATTGCTCTTAAGAAGGGACTCCCGTTTACCTTGAAAGACTATCTCAAAGAATCAGAAGGTAGATACGTCTTCGTAAGGGCCCTTAGCTAATACACTACACTGTGTGCAGAGTTATTAGGCAAATGAGTATTTTGATCACATGATACTTTTTATACATTTGGCCAAAAGTATTGACACCCCTGCAATTCTGTCAGATAATACTCAGTTTCTTCCTGAAAATGATTGCAATACAAATCTTGTATTATTATCTTATTTAATTTCTTCAATAAAACTACAAAAGAACAAACCAAAATGGAATAATTTGTGAAAAGCAAAACATTAGATAAACTAGTATTATCTGACAAATAAGGGGCAGTCAAAATTTGGACCTCACCTTTAAATTTTTGTTTCACAACCTGTAGCTAACAACTACCAATTATAAACTGGTTGTGCATCTCTTATGAAATGCTGGTGATGACATTTAGACATCTATATAGGTGACTTCATATAGCCAAGGCCTTTATCTTATGAAATGGGTCAAAATGCCATTTTAGATCTTCAAAGTCCTAATGGGATGTCTGGAGGATGCAGCCACCTTGAATCTCCAAACTTTGAGTGTTCACTAAACAATTTTCTATTTATTGAAGTTAAAATTTAGGTCATTATACGTGGAAGAACGTCCGAGTATGAGGAGACTTTCCATGCTTTTCTAATGGCCCTACATATGCTGCAAAATTTGTTGTAAGGTCTAGACTTCATAATGACAAAGGGGAGGTCAAGCAGTCCGTTGTGAATGCGCAAAGGACCCGAAAATCCCCCTCGAGGGCTGGCCCCCTGTGAACCTACGGTACTGTTGTTACTTTTCCTTCAAGCTCATACTTGTTTTTATTTAAATTACATTGATGCGTAAAAGGCTCAAGAAGCGTCGTCTGTGCCACCAAACAGGCTACGCCAAATGGCTTGTGTTGTTTCGTCAGTAAATTCTGGTTGCAACTCCAGCTCCAGTTTAAATTGAGGTAAAAGTTGGGTCATATCGGTATCCTACCATAACAGACCTTTACTTACCAAAGAAGTGACAATATGAGTACCTCTCGGTCTACCTAGGGCAGCTTAAGCAAAAAATTGGTACTGATATTAGTTCTTTATCCAATCCTACAATTGCTTAAGCCATAGACCAATTACATTACTCCCACCACATGGGAGGCTAGGCCACCCGTGCCATGGCTTGAAGACTGAGACACTGATTCGGACTAGGTAAGCCACTTATCTCGTTGGAGATGGATTGAGCTGATCCTGCTTCAGTTTTATCAGTTTTGGGGGATCTCAAATCCAAAGAGCGTGTATTGTGTCTAGGGCATGTGAAGCCCAATGTGCGATCGACAGGATCACAGTCAGAGTTGGATGTGCAATCTTTATCCAGTCAATGGCTGGCGAGTGTGATATTCCACTCTCTGCTGGCCTTGACGTCCGCCATCTAACTTTGGTCACCTGATCGATCAGCAAGCTCCTACTCTTAACGGGCTCTTAGACACCTTTTAAACATAGCGGCTCTGAACCGTTGCCCTCGACGGCCCAGATTCACACCCCCGCCATTATCCGCCTAACGGCCCATTGGCTCACCGCCTGCCATGCAACCCATGATTGACAAGGTGGTACAGTGCATGTGTATTCCAATTAGGAAGCACATAGTTCTAAAAAGACCTGCTACCCGTTTTTCCACCCCTTTTTTTAGTCAGTGCTGACATATCCAATGCTAACCGCAATTCACCTCGTTTCCATTGAAGACAACTAAGAAATGAATACAGATTGTGATTGCAATCATTTTCAGGATGAAACTGAGTATTATCTGACAGAATTGCAGGGGTGTCAATACTTTTGGCCACAACTGTACGTGTTGTCCTACTCCAAGCTGTATAGGCTTGAGAGCCAACTACCAATTAAGTAAATCTGGTGATGTGCATCTCTGTAATGAGGAGGGGTGTGGTGTAATGACATCAACACTCTATATAAGGTGTGCTTAATTATTAGGCAAATGCCTTTTCTTATGCAAAATGGGTCAGAAGAGAGATTTGATGGCTTTGAAAAGTCCAAAATTGTGAGATGTCTTGCTGAGAGATGCAGCAGTCTTGAAATTGCCAAACTTTTGAAGTGTGATCACTGAACAATCTCTTTATTGATATGCTTAAAATTAAAGATATCTATAGAGTGGAAGAACGTTCGAGTAGGGAGACCTATTTCTTTGATCGTGTTATTAAGATCTGGGCACGTAGGTCTAGTTCATATGGAAAAGAGTGAGGGTTATTAGGATCTTGATGAATGCCGCAGTGGTCGAGATCCTCCTCGAGGACTGGGCCCCCTAGGAGAAACCTACGTCTTGATTGTAACTTCTTCAGCCCTTAAAGCTTCAAGTACGTGGTATTTTTATTTAGAATACACTCAGGTAAAAAGGCTCAAGGGGAAGGAGGCAGTGCAGGTGCCAGCCAAACAGGGCCAGCGGCAGTGGCTTGTGGTTGTTTACAGGGTCATAAATGTCATGGATTCACAGACATCCAGTTAAATTAAAGGAACAATATATATATAGTATAGTGGCTCAATAATGCAGAAACCATGTTACGTACATCAAAGAATGTGGACAATATAGAGTGTAGCCTCTTGGTCTACCTGTTACAAGTTATAAGGCACAAACAATGGTACCGATAATTCAGTTCCTATACAGTAACATAGTCTAAGAGAACCCATTAAGCAATAGACCCATTATGTGTATGGTCAGTGACCAAACTTACCATTACTGCCCGCAGCCATGGGGATGGCAGGCACCGGGTGCAAAGGAGCCTGGGGGAGGTAGAGCCCAGCGCCGTTTCGTGCCTGAGGGTTAAGGCCACTTCATCAAGGGGGAGGTGATGAGAGACTCCCTGCTTGCAGCATTTTATGCAGTTTGCGGTGACCGCATCACCGAAAGGTGCGGTGTAGTGTGGCTGAGGGGGCAGTGAAGCGCCGAGTGTCGCCATGGTGACGTGATGTTCACGTCATGTGACCGATGGTGGGCGTCTCTGCTAGCCCAGCAATGAGCTGGGCGGGTTGGGACGTCACGTGACTGGGCTTATGACGTCAGTAATGGTAATTTTGGTCACTGATCATATACATAATGGGTCTATTGTTTAATGGGTTCTCTTAGACCCTTTTAACATAGGCGTTTTTTTTAAAATGTGGCATATCTGGCAGATTTACAGCATCTGCCGCATGTTCTGCCTAACGGCCGCACTTACGCCCCTCTTGCAGCAAGTCCCATGTATTGACTATGGGGCTTGCAGCAAGTGCGGTTTTGCCAGTTGCGGCCGCGAAAAAAAAACGCTGCAAAACCGCACTTAACACACCCGACCGCAAGCCCCATAGACAATGCATGGGGCCTGCCGGATTAGTGGCGCAAGTGCGGACGTTAGGCGGAAGATGCAACAAATGCGGTAAATCTGCCAGATCTGCCGCATTTAAAAAAAACGCCTATGTGAAAGGGGCCTTAGACAGTTACTGTATAGTAACTGAATTGTCTGTATCATTGTTTGTGCCTTATAAATTGTAACAGTTAGACCAAGAGGTTACACTCTATATTGTCCACATTCTTTGATGTATGTAACATTGAGATTATAACGTATGGTTTCTGTATTATTGAGCACTATACTATGAATGTATTGTTCCTATAATTTAACTGGATGTCTGTGAATCCATGACATTTATGACCCTGTAAACAACCACAAGCCACTGCCGCTGGCCCTGTTTGGCTGGCACCTGCACTGCCTCCTTCCCCATGAGTCTTTTCACCTGAGTGTATTCTAAAAAAAAACACCTTTGTTTATGTATGGAAATCTCTATACTAATGACGTTTTCCAAGAGCAATAATTTACTACTTTAACTTTTTAATCATAACTCATTATGCACAGACTTAAAACCCTGTCACACAGAACGAGATTGCTAACGAGATCGCTGTTGCGTCACAAATTTTATGACGCAATAGTGATCCCGTTAGCGATCTCGTTCTGTGACACATGCATCAACGATCTGGCCCCTGCTGTGAGATCGTCAATGGTTACACACTGCTCTGGGTCATTTCTACATTATTGCACTCCCGCTGGGAGCGCTACATCGTGTTTGTCAGGGACAATGACCAATGATCTCAATGCTACGCTATGGAGTGACAATTCCCTACGACCTCAGTGTAATTCTGGATCGCTAGTGCGTCGTTTTTACATCGCTGGTGAGATGCCTGTTTGACATCTTACCAGCGATGTGAAAACGACGCACTAGCGATCTCTGCACATCGTTATCGGGATCGCTGGTGCGTCGTTATGTGATACTGGCCTTTAATTAACGCCGTCTGTAATACACCTGCTAAATTTAATTTTCTTTTCATTTTTTTTATTGTTATTGTTTATGTATTTCAGTTTGCTGCACAAATTTGCATATATACGGTAATTGAATTTCACGGGAGACCATGGTCTCCACGATTTGTTGCCTATTGAGCTGTATGTTTGAAAATTTTAAAAAAGAATTAAAAAAAATAAAAAAATAGAAAGTGAGTGTAAGTCAAGGTGTTTGAGATTTCTGCAAGGGCTGTACATTTGTGAAGTAGGGATTGTGCACTGAGAAAAGAGAGGGCAGAGAATGTGAATAGATTATGGCCCGGCATGGGGAGAGGTGAGTTTTAGAGGTTAGATAAAGAAGAGAGGCTGGTGAAGGTGATAGGAGTGATAGTGAAAAAAACAAAACAAAACATTGTTTACAGAGTCTATGTATCCAGATACCTTAAAGGGATCCTGTCACCTCCAAAACGACTGCTAAGCTAGCAAAACATGTCCCTGCAGCATCCCATCACTAATCTCACACTTCTTTTGTCTCCTAAAAGCATCCTGTGAAAGTGCATGAAAACGTTTTAATACTTGCTCATTAGTGATTATAATTAGCTGAGTGACTATTCTTTAGTCACCAAGGCGGGCTGTTGTGCAGTTCCAGGATCCACCCTGTCTCTGTGTGTTCTGCTGTGATGTGCAGGCATTTCCCTCCCCCATCTCTATCACTCACAGAATGCAAATCATTAGTCCTGCCTTCAGTTTCAGTTTCACAGCAGCACAGACAGAGAGAGGGCTGGATCCTGGAGCTGCAAAAGAACACCCCCTGGTGACTAAAGAATATGGCCCCTGCTAATTAAAATCACTAATGAGTGAGTATTAAAACGTTTTCTCCACTTTCACAGGATGCTTTTAGGAGACAAAAGAAGTGTGAGATTAGTGATAGGATGCTGCAGGGACATGTTTTGATAGTTTAGGAGGCGTTTTGGAGGTGGCAGGATCCCTTTAAGGTCCCTTTCGGTCCAATTCTGGACTAATTTATTATAGCACACTTTAAATGATGGACTTCAAATGATGTACTGAACATTTTTGCTACCTTTAGTGAACTTAAAGTCCAGAGATCTTCAGTAGATTTTGGTCAAATGCATATTCCAGGAACAAATATTGTTTCTGACTCTTATCTCTTTTAAAAACAAAGGAATGGTTAAAATCCAAGACACCCAAGTCCTACTTTTCCTGAGGCGTGCTATTGGGGAGAGTCAGAACACGACCAAACAAATTAAAGTCTACATACCCACTAAAATCTGCGGCTTTGGTGGGCTTTCCTCAACAGTGCACAAGTACCCTAAGGGCCCTTTCACATCAGCGTTTTTTTAAATTTGCGGCAGATGCGGTGAAAAAACCGCATCTGCCGCAACT
This sequence comes from Allobates femoralis, assembly GCA_033576535.1. Taxonomy (NCBI): domain Eukaryota; kingdom Metazoa; phylum Chordata; class Amphibia; order Anura; family Aromobatidae; genus Allobates; species Allobates femoralis. The sequence goes on from JARQOC010000012.1 coordinate 36,735,494, forward strand.
GCCGCATAACGGTTCCACTTGCGGCACGGTTGCGGTTTTTTCCATAGGAAGTATAGGGGGACTTGCGGCAGATGCGGCAAGTGCGGTATTGCACTTGCGGCAGGTGCGGCAGAGAAAAAAACCGCAGTAAGCCGCGGTTTTTTTTCTCTGCCGCACCTGCCGCAAGTGCAATACCGCACTTGCCGCATCTGCCGCAAGTCCCCCTATACTTCCTATGGAAAAAACCGCAACCGTGCCGCAAGTGGAACCGTTATGCGGCAGTTGCGGCAGATGCGGTTTTTTCACCGCATCTGCCGCAAATTTAAAAAAACGCTGATGTGAAAGGGCCCTTAGACTTGATACTGACATCATATTCCACAAAGTTCGTCTAATTAAAAATGATTGAAATCCGGAAATGAAAGGTCCTTAATACAGATTAGAACAATACTTAATGCGACTTAAATTAAAGCAGACAGTATCCATTACTTGATTTTGAAACATTGTGATTAATAAGTGCCACTGCGGAGGGATTTAAGGCAAAATTTTATTTTGTGCACATTCCCGAAACAAATGGCATCCATCAGATCAAGAAGGGTGGATCCAGGGTAGTGTAATGTGCATATTGACTAATATGATTTTAATGAAATTCGCCTTTGTATGGGAAAACCTATAGCTGTGGCAGACCCTTGGGGGAAAATTAAACTGTCAATCTTGTTTCTCACTGACTCACTATGAAATTTCTCAACCCAAAACATTAACAGCAACATAAGTAAATATTCTCCACATCGAAAACAGAGTACCGTATATACTCGTGTATAAGCCGACCCGTGTATAAGCCGACCCCCCTACTTTTGCCCCCAAAACTTGGGAAAATCTATTGACTCGTGTATAAGCCGAGGGTGGACCCCAGCACAGGTATACAGCCCCCAGCAGTGTGGTATACAGCAGCCTCCCCAGTGGTATATACAGGCCCCAGCAGTGTTACAGCAGCAGCCCCAGTGGTTTATACAGCAGCAGCCCCAGTGGTAGTATACAGCAGCCCCAGAGGTATATACAGCAGCCCCAGTGGTAGTATACAGCAGCAGCCCCAGTGGTAGTATACACGCAGCCCCAGTAGTATATACAGCCCCAGTGGTAGTATACACGCAGCCCCAGTAGTATATACAGCCCCAGTGGTATATACAGCCCCAGTGGTAATATACACGCAGCCCCATATACAGCCCCAGTGGTAATATGCAGCAGCCCCAGTGGTATATTCAGCCCCAGTGGTAGTATACAGCAGCCCCAGTGGTATATACAGCCCCAGTGGTAGTATACAGCAGCCCCAGTGGTATATACAGCCCCAGTGGTAGTATACATACAGCCCCAGTAGTATATACAGCCCCAGTGGTAGTATCCAGCAGCCCCAGTAGTATATACAGCCCCAGTGGTAGTATACATACAGCCCCAGTAGTATATACAGCCCCAGAGGTATATACAGCCCCAGTGGTAGTATACAGCAGCCCCAGTAGTATATACAGCCCCAGTGGTAGTATCCAGCCAGCCCAGAGGTAGTATACAGCCCCCCCATCAGTATACAGCAGCGCCAGAGGTATATACAGCCCCAGTAGTATATACAGCCCCAGTGGTAGTATACAGGGCCCCAGCAGGGCCCCCCTCATAGTTTGGCACCCCCACCTCACTTGCTGGCCCCCCCCCGCATGCAGCGCTGCGCATATACATTACCTGTCTAGCAGCTGTCACCCTCCTGTGGCGGATTGCGGCTCCCGGCTCCGGCTTCCATCTTCATCTCTGTCTTCCTGCTTTGTGGCCGGGGCTCATCGCGATGATGTCATCGCGACGCCGGCCGGTCACGTGACAAGCAGGAAGACAGAGAGGAAGATGGAAGCCGGAGCCGGGAGCCGTGATCCGCCACCGGAGGGTGACAGCTGCTAGACAGGTAATGTATATGCGCAGCGCTGCATGCGGGGGGGGCCAGCAAGTGAGGTGGGGGCGCCAAACTTTGAGGGGGGCCGTATTGACTCGCGTATAAGCCGAGGGGGGACTTTTCAGCCCAATTTTTGGGCTGAAAAACTCGGCTTATACGCGAGTATATACGGTAATAAAGTGCAGCATGTTAATATCACATGCCATATTAGTGATCTATTTATGAGAGGTAAATCAACAGCAATCACTTGCAGAGGGATGATTTACTTTGATGAAACATACAGCACCAGTCAAATGTTTGAGAAAAGAAAGAGAAAGGGGCGCAATAGTGCGGTTACCAGGGGGCTTTTTTTAGCGTGGCGTACTGATAGGTGGCCACTCACCTTATCGGGTTGTGCTGTCCCCGCACAACCCGGTAATACATTTGATAAGGCGCCCTTCACAGGCTCTAGCTCATCCGCACACCGCGTGCTCCGGGGCTCCGAGCATCCGGTCACGTCACCGCAGGTCCTTAAATTAAAGCTCCTGTTGCCAGGCGACGCTAGGTCCTCACGTTAAGCTGCACTCTGCACCTAGCTGCTCCCCGCCGCTTTACCCTCAGAGAGGGATTTATATTAGAAGGTAAAAACTATAAGCGGTCTAATTGGAGGCGCTCAGGCACAAAAGCAGCAGGCACTGGGATGGTTTTTCAACAGACCTTTATTTAGGCTCCCCTCCTACTCCACAACATGTTTCGATAGATTCTCTATCTTCCTCATGTTGTGGAGTAGGAGGGGAGCCTGAATAAAGGTCTGTTGAAAAACCATCCCAGTGCCTGCTGCTTTTGTGCCTGAGCGCCTCCAATTAGACCGCTTATAGTTTTTACCTTCCAGTCAAATGTTTGACACGCCTGTTTATGTAGTGGTTTTCCTTGTTCTTATTGGAATATACACATTGTAGATTCAGACTGAAAGCAGCAAAACTACCAAGGAACTTGTATGGTAAAGAAACTAACTAGAATATGTGTTAGGGCCACGTCACACACACAGATATCTGTGCAGATATTGTTCGCAGATCTCTGGTTGCAGTGAAATCATGGACACATTGTTACATTTGTACACAGCCACAAAATGGAACAATGTATCCATGATTTCACTGCAACCAGAGATCTGCGAACAATATCTGCACAATTATCTGTGTGTGTGACGTGGCCCTTAAATATATATTAAATCTTTGATTCATCAAAGTACTTCCCTTTTATTCTGAGGACATCTTTTAACACTATTGGCATTTTCTGAAGTGGCTTCATCAGGTCATCATTTAGAAAGGTTTTCCAACAGTTTTAAAGGCGTTCCCATAGGTGCTGAGCAATTGTTAGCTGCATTGCCTTCATTCTGTGGTCCAACTCATCCCAAACCATCCATCCCTCTTCTTCTTGGTCACATAGCCCTTACATAGCTTGGAGATGTATTTTTTATAATTTTCTTGCTGTAACTAGATGGTCCCACTAAAGGCCCTGTTACATGACACGATATCCTTAACGATATCGCTCAAATGTCACAGATTTGGAGGTGTTGCAACGACATTGTTAGGACGTCGTTGCGTGTAACATCGAGATTTGATTACGATAAATCGTTGGATCGTTGATCGCAGATTTGAGAACATGTTCTCAAATCAGACGATCCACGATCAGCCAACCTGCTGGATCGTTCTGTGTGACACCGCGATAACAATGTCATTCACGACTTCGCCCATTCACATCAGTGAACAAGTGTCGTTCGCTGGGTTGTGCGAACAATACTTGTTCGCCGGATCGTTGGTGCGTTGTCCACGATATCTATGCATGTGACAACTCACCAACGATGTCAAAACGATGTCCTAACGACCACGCGCCCCCGAGATCGTTAGTGATATTGTTTCAACCTCGTGCCATGTAATGGTATTTTAAATGCAAACTAGATGGCATTGTGTGTCATTACAGAATGGTATGGTAGCCATACATGTGAATTTGGATTAAATCACCAACAGTATCCCTGGAAAGCATCTCATTACCATACCATTTCCTCCTCTATGCTTTACAATTGGCATTAGAAATATAGGAACCATCTGCTCACCCTTTCTGCGTCTCACAAAGATATGGTGGTTGGTACAGAAAATCTCAAAATTTGCCTTGTCCCACCACACAGAATTTCACTGATGTTCAGTCATTGTGTTGCTTGACTCAAGCAAATCTCTTCTGGCTTTCGGTCCTCTGTAGCTTCTTCCAGTCTCCTCTGGTCAGTTTATGTTGATATGTGTCAGCTACTTGATGCCTGTGCATCATTTATGAGGGCTATTACTTGAGGTCCTGTCAATTAGTTTTTTTCTGGGTCTGGTAACTGTAATTGAACTTATCCTCTGCAGCAGAGGTTATTCTTGGCGCCTTATCATTATTTAGAGAAGCATTTATGAGATAAATCTACTTTTGACAAACATTTCTGCAGGTTAATATTTTATAGCTGTTTAAAAGTCTTATCCAGGACTTAGTTTGTAGTCCCATACTAAAACTATTGTCTGTTCTACCTGGTGCCGACACACAGTGATCGCTCCTGCTGGACATTCATTTGCTCCATATCATCAGCACAGCTTTTCCTCTTTTGGGCTGCTTTGCCGATGGGTTGTAACTTCCTACGTCATGGTGATTGACAGCCAGTTCCCTGTGGTGCGACAGCATGTGATGATGGCAGTCATGCTTCATCAACAGAGCAGAGCGCAGGAGAAGCTGTTACTTTGTCAACTTGACATCAGGGGAATCTACCAGAGCGGTCTATAACCACTTTGCTACTGGCAGAGAACAGCACTGGGCACAACAGGTATGTAGTAACTATCTGCCTGTTAGGTCTTTAGCCCTTAGTAAAAATATTAAATAGTCCTGAATAACCCCCTTTAAGTGAAGTTATTTACACGGAAGTTCCATAGCATCCTTGATCTTTTTTTTTTTTTTTTTCTTGTACTTATATTAACTTTAGAAAAAAAATGTTTATTACAAGTTTACTGAGAGCATTCAATCTTCTGTTGTCTTTGCCACATGTTTATCTCATAATTACATTTTAGATTTACATTGATCCCAAAAAAACAACTGAGCTGCTGAAACTCTTGCAGATCCTCGGAAGAGTCTGCACAACAATAGGTAGGTTTCATATTAGATTATATTCTGAAATTACTACATTTAAGGATAGTGGGTCTTAAAATGAAATATCCAACATTGTATCCAAAGAAATCTTTGGTTTATTGTTATTATCAACTTGTTCACGGATTCCAATGAACATATTATATAGTAATTTTTCATAATGTACAGTGTTGAATTCAATTATATATGTATGAGTTATGGATTTAATGCAGCATATGATGCCTGCATGGTAGATATTTCAATAGTCCAGGATGTACTGTTTTTCTTTGAAGAGACTAAACTGGAAACGTGAAAATTAAAGGCCAGGCCCAGACTCCCTGGGTAAAAAGTATACAAATCGCTCTCTTCCTAGGGGAAGAAAACCCCTCATCAAGACCCAATAAACTAGAACAATAGTCTGTGAGGTCAGTTGGGTGCCGTTCTGACCATGATACTATGGATATGTCTTCTAGATGATTTTTGAACAGAATTGTGAACCTATTCTTGCTAAGTCTTTCCATTTGTGTTTGCGTTTGCATTGAACTTACAGTAGATTTGTACCTGCATATTTGTTTGAAAGGAAGCCTAACAAATTATGAACAAATATAAAGGCTATCATTACTGAAAAAGCCAGAAAGACAATAAACAAGAGGATGAAGAGACCCCCGCAGCCATGGTTAACAGAAGTATCTGACTCACCGTAGCCGGGACATCACGGGGCAGGCGTTTCTTCTTCTCCTTGTCACGGAAGCGCGCCTGTCGTAGTGGGGCCCGTGGTCCAGATTCAATCAGGTTGGCTGAACAGTTAAGGGGTAGTTAATTCTGTCGTGACGCCACCTGTGAGAGTTCCGGTGAGTTCACCGCGCTGCTTGGGCCTCCGGGGAATGGTGCAGCAAGATGGGACGCTCCCCACAGGATGAGCGGGAGTCCCCGGAGCCAGGAGCTGCACAAGAGGTTGTGAGGCAGCTGCGGTACTTCTAACATGTGGAGATGGACAGTTCTGAAAAAGGCACGGACACTGATAGTCTCTGTAACGGTACTTTACTGTAACCAGCAGGTGATACATGGTATACAGCTAACGGTAACGGACCGGTGGACTCAGCAATGACCGATGTTTCTCAGAACTCCGCGGTGTTCCTCCATTCTAAGCTATTCTGGGTGAGTTGCCGATGTCGCCTTTGAGTGCCAAGGTCGGGTACAAGGGACTAATTATATTGCCTGCCGGTGTGTACGTTCCGGTGTGAGGGGTAATCTGGGTCCTTTTGGTGGGTACTCCGCTGGCAAGACGGCTCTGTTTGCGGCAGCGGTGGGGTACCCCTGTAGAGCGGTCTTTCCACTCCTGGTTTGCATAGCAGTGATAAACGACTACCAGCTTCGGAACCAGTGATCCGGTTGTAGATGGGCGCGGGTGGTTTTTGACCCGTATGCATTCGCCCAGAGTCCGGTTGTTGAGGCACCGGGTATTGGCGCCCAACCGGTGGTGGTGGCCCAGGGGCTGCACGGAACTGTGCAGGGCCCCCTCTCCTACGTTCCTCCTGGCCACGTTCTGCTCCTTCTCCTACATTCTTGCAGACTCGACTGACTTCTGCTCTAACTTCTCCTCACACAGTACTCCTACACTCCGCCCACCAGGACCTTATTGGCCCTCTATGCTGATGTGCATGTAGGGTATGGAGCTCTGAGTTTTAACCATGTCATTGCTTTGTCAGAGAATATCGAAGCTGCAGTCTGGGCTGCAATACACTCCTGTGACCACTCGTTGCGGGGCGCCACAGAAGAGACCCTAAAGATCATCGAAGAAAGAAGAGTAGCCAAAGGTAACAAGCAGGATGCAGACAACATCAGTAAAAAAATGGAGAGAGTCTTCGAGGAGACAAAGAGCTTTACTACTAGGAGAATGTGCAGAGATAGAAAACGAACATCTGAAGGGCAAGAACAATAAGACATATCCAAAGATCAAAGAGATATAATGAAAGCATCAACCAAGAGTGGGAATGCTGCTTCAACCAAGAGTGGGAATGCTGAAAGACGCCAACAGGAACAGACTAACTGAACCAGAACAGATCAAGGAAAGATGGAAAGAATATAAGGAGCATCGCTACAAAAACATGTTATTGATACGGGAAGAAACTAAGATTGGACATGATACTGATCTGAACATCTTGAAAGATGAGGTCTTTGCTGCAATAAAGCTTCTGTCAAAAAGAAAGCACCTGGATGTGCTAATAGAGCTAATAAAGTGTTCTGAAGCAGCAGTAAAAGTCATCACATGCTTGTGTCAACAGATATGGACTTCTGGTGAATGGCCTAAGGAATGGATAGGATCTGTGTTTATTCCAATTCTGAAGAAGGGAAATGGGTGTGCTAAACCATCTGATCAGCCTCATTAGGAACCTTTACATCAACCAAGAAGAAACAGTCCAAACGGAATACAGTGATACAGCATGTTTTGTTTTGTTTTTTAAAATCAGATCATTTTTATTTATCCATAATGAATCTTACACCAAAATCACATCAAACAAAGGCATTTGGATCATTTCCAAGTTAACAAGGGGTATAGTTATAAACAGATAAACAAACCTCTTATCCTAACTTCACCCCCCCTTCCCCTGTAGACAGCAAGTATATCAATCCCATCCCACAGCCAGTACTTAGCAAATCCATGGCATGAGAGTCAGGCACAATAAGTCCATCATGTGACTAGAATTTAAGTATATTCCTCAGGTCTGTAGAACTTTAGGATGGTATACACATTATCAAATCCCCTTCCAAGCAGCCCAAATCCTGTTGAATACCACTGTAGCGTTTCTCTTTTGGTATATGCTTTCCTCCAAACATATTATGTAATCCACTTGTTAAATGTACTCTTTCCTAGAGGGGGTCTCGTCCCTGATTCAGCATCTAGCAATCAACTTCCTCGCCATATACAATAATCTAGCAACCGCCAGTTTCTGTAAATTATTAAGAGCAATTTCCTCAGCATAACCAAGCACACACACCAGTAAGGTCCAGGGCACTACACATTCATACCGCCCTTCAATCAAGCTGAGCACCACCATCCAGAATGCCTGCAATATCGGGCATTCCCACGACATATGCCACCCTATGCAAAAATACAGGAGATCTATGGACTCTATGCACAGTGTACAATTGCGACAACCTTCCCAGCTCGCTCAATGATAATTTTGGAATGTATTCCAGGATAGTCTCCCAGATCTCATCATCTAATACTCCAAGCTCTTCTTCCCATTTATCTCTAGCCCAAATATGGTGCCTCAATAAAAAGGTGTGCAAATGATCTTTGTTTCTGTGGATATAACCCCTTTTTTTGTTCCAGCCATACATATATAGTCAAGAACAGTGTCCTTCTGCACCTCCAGTCCCCCCACACGCCTTTGTTGTCTAAATGCATGTTGGACTCTGATATATTAGAACCGATCTGCCTCCAATATCTGAAATTTTTCCTGTAGTGATTCAAAAGTCCTCAGATTTTGGTTCGTTAACAGCTGCGACATATAGCAACACAGCATGGTTCAAAGTAGAGTGAGGCGTCAGACAAGGCTGCATCCTCTCACTATTTCTCTTCAATATATATGCAGAAGCTGTATTCAGGAAGTCTGGACTTGCCAAAAAAGAAGGAATCTAAATTGATGGAAGAATCATCAACAGGGTAAGATACACAGACGATACAACACTGATAGCAAAAAGCATAGATGGACTTATTATGAGTGTCATGATGGAAAGCTTGAACATAAGATTGCTACTCAATCCAAAGAAGACAAAGATTTTGACTACTGCCAGGTAGAGCAGGGACACATTTGAGATGAACGGCAACAAATTAGAAGGGGTAAAGGATTTCAACCTACACGGTCAGCGATCATTCAAAATGCAGCAACAACATCGGTAGTCAATACGAAAATAGCTTTGGGCAAATCAATAATGAAGTTACTGGACAAGGTCTATTCAAAGAATATTTTACTCTTGATGAAGATACAGCTTGTACATAGTCTGTTTCACTTCCATATGTTAATATTGTGAAGACCAGACGATAAAAAGAAAAAACAATTCGAATTGTGGTGCTGGAGAAGAATGGTTATCAATTCCATGGATGGCAAGAAGAACAAATCAAGCTAGAAATGTTACTTGATGCAAGGATCACCAAGCTACAACTTGCCTACTTTGAACACATCATACAAAAGAAAAATCACTGGAGAAAAACATTATGGTAGGAACAGTAGAAGGTACAAGGAAGAGGAAGACAGGCAACCCAATGGCTTGATACTGTGAAGATAACAGCAGAAAAGACACTGGTGAACCTATCTAGTCTCGCACAAGTTCAATCTTCCTACAGAGGTTCATCCATCAAATCGACATGGCTCGAAATGAGTTGAAAGCCAATAAATAATAAAAATAATCTAAATTACTTACGGTAATGGGTTTTTTCCGGAACCAAGACAGCACCACCTGTGAGAGAAACCGCCCATCCAAGACCGAAACCTCTGAAATAAAAAAGGCGGTACCTCTCCTGCAACTCTGTTTATAGAGATCGGAGAGGAGTACCAAAAAACATTAGTACACAACCACCACCAAAAAAATCATCAATCATAACACCCCAAATGTGAAACACATCAACAGGAATTAAGGGAGGGATGGGTGGTGCTGTCGTGGCCCGGAAAAACCCATTACCAGTAAGTAATTTAGATTTTTCCATCATCACTTGAGAGATTTCAGAGAAAAAGAAAATTTAGGGAGGGACTACCCGCTTGAAGAACCCGTCTACCAAAGGTCACCTCTTCAGTGGAAGAAAGTATAAAGTCTGTAATGCTTGAAAAAGGTAGAAGGAGAAGACCAGGGAGCAGCCCAACAGATTAACTCTAAGGGGACGCCAGTCTTCTCTGCCCACAATGCTGCGACTGCCCTGGTAGAATGTGCAGTGATACCCTCAGGAACATCCACCTGACTAGCAGAATATGCTAAGGCTATAGCCCCCCGTAGCCATCTCGCCAAGGTACAAGGGTACAGGCTAACCTTTTGAGGCCGCCTGAAAGGACACGGAGAGGGTGTGAGCCCCTCTCCATTTTTTAGACCTGTCCTAAGTAAGTAAGCAATGCCCTCCTGACACCTAAGGTGTGTAAAACTTCATCCTTTTGATTAGACGGATGGTTACCAAAGGAAGGGAGCACAATTTCCTGCACCCTGTGGAAATGTTTTGCCACCTTCGGGAGATAGGAAGGGTCCAGTCTGAGGATGACCCTATTCTGCCAAATCTTAGTATAAGGCCCCACCACTGACAGGGCCTGCAGGCCACTAAGCTGTCTGGCTGACGTCAAGGCCACCAACAGGACCACCTTCAGAGTAAGGACCGTAGGAGAAGCTGAAGACAAGGCTCAAAGAAAGGTTTAGTTAAAGCCTCCAACACTAAATTGAGATCCCAAGGAGGAATTTTTTTTGGACAGGGGATCGGAGTGGCTCGTTTGCAGGATTGGATAAAATGAGATACCCAAGAGACCCCAGTTAAATCAGAATTGTACAATGCCCCAAGGGCCTAGACCTGGAGTTTTAGGGTATTGAACTGAGAGACCCAACTCCACCCCTTCTGTAGGAACTCCAATATTGCTGTCACTGGCGCTTTCCCTCTGGGCTTGCTCCAGAAGAGGACAGAAAGTTGTTCCACACTTTACGATAAATTTTAGCTGTAACTGGCTTCCTACTGGACATCAGAGTGTGAATAAGACAAGCGGAGAACCCTGTATGCGACAGGAGCCACCATTCAAGTTCCAAGTCGTCAGCCTGAGACCCACGACCAGGGGATGATTGACCGGCCCCTGGGAGAGCAGAATGGGAGACCGGGAGAGCCAGGGATCTGTCAGCAACATTTGAGGAAGCCAAAAGAACCAGGCCCTCCTGGGCCAGGAGTGCGCTATCATGATGACCCTGGCTCTGTCCTCCGTGATCTTCCGGAGTACCGCAGGAATCATGACTAAGGGGGGAAAAGGCATACAGAAGGCCCGAGGAACAGGGAATCTGCAGAGCGTCCACCACAAAGGGCTTGTCCCTGGGATTCAGAGAACAGAAACTCTGCACATGCCTATTCTCTCGCGTGACAAAGAGGTCCAACTCCGGCAGACCCCATCAGATTACAATCTGAGTGAACACCCCTGGATCCAGAGTCCATTCCCCCTGCCTCAGGTGTACCCAGCTGAGAAATCTGCACTGGAATTATCCTCCCCTCGTATGTGAAGTGCAGATAGGGAAATCTGGTGTTCCTGTAATAACTGATAAATGACCTGTGTGACATGCATCAGAGCCTGAGACCGAATACTTCCATGATGGTTCAAATATGCCACCGACACACTGATGCCTGAGAGAATTCGGAGATGGCGACCTCGAAGACTAGGAAAGAAAGCGGAAATGGCCTCCCTTACTGCCTGGAGCTCCTGCATATTTGAGGACATCCAAGAGAGGTGTGAGTCCCCGACCCATGGGTTGACGGAACTCATAGGTGTGCTCCCCACCCCCAGGAACTGGCGTCTGTGGTGATAATGTCCAAGACTGGAAGCACCCATGGGACTCCACTTGTGAGGTTCTCCCGAACTAGCCACAATCCCAGTGAAGCTTATGTCTGGGCTGAGACAGATCAGCGAGTCCGAGGCCGACCCCAGGACCGTTTATGTCTGAGCACTTCCCCTTGAAAGACCCTTGTGTGGAACGGAGCCCAAAGAACTGCTGGGATACATGAAGTGAGGGGGCAAGAAGAAGCCTAGCTCTCCGTAATGTCAGTGTGGAGTCACTACAATGGCCCTGACAGACTCCTGAAGCAGTTGTTGCTTGGCCTCTGGAAGCAGGCAAAGGTGAGACCGTGAGTCCAGAAACATCCACAGAAACAGCTGTCTGGTGGTTGGGACTAATCTGGTCTTACTAAGGTTGATAATCCACCCGAGGTCTAGGTAAGGTGGACCCGCCCAGCCTGCAGGTGACTTATGTAGTCTTCAGGTTGTTTCCCAATCAGTAGATCGTCTAAATAGGAATTATCAACATCTGCTGGTGACAGTTGAGCCATTACCTCTGACAAAACTTTGTAAAAAATCCGCCATAAAAAGTATGGAAAATGGCTGAGGGAGCCCCCTATGTATAGGGCAAAACAGAAACTGCTGGTGATGCAGGCGGAGCGGAACATAGCAGGACACGTACCTTAGGACCAGCACCACCATGAACAGTGTGGAGGTACTATCAACAGAACACTGCACACTCAATGTGATTTTGGGTGAAAGTTTTTTTTTTTTATTGGTGATGCACAGACAGGGTGCGACAATATAGCTGACGTTTCGGCTACAGACTGTAGTCTTTTTCAAAGCGTCGCTAGTTACTTGTACTGTACCAAGGGGACCTCCTCAATGGTATAATGAGTGATAACAGGTTTGTAGATGTTGGCCTGTATGGGGCGTTGCTGGTCACTCCTGTGTCTGGAGCTTATGTAGTGGAGTTCCCCTGTTTAGTGTGCTGTACTGTTTTGTCCCCTGGTTGTTAGCTTCCCTTGAGATGGTTTTTGGCACTGGGGTGCACTTTGTCACCGGTGCCTCCTGCGCCTGTAGCTGGAGCCCTATCAACAGAACACTGCACACTCAACGTGGTTTTGGGTGAAAGTTTTTTTCTTCTTTTATTGGTGATGCACAGAGACAGGGTGCGACAATATAACTGACGTTTCGGCTACAGACCATAGCCTTTTTTACCTTTAAGAAGGGCCCTGGACACCCATACGCTAGCACCTCCTATATTCACCCAAGTGTGCACGCCAATCTCTAGAATTAATGACCAGTGTGGAAACAATCTGATTGCCAACTTCATTGTTACCATTTTGATGTGCCAGAAGGCCCCTCAGGTCTTTCAGGTTGACGACAGACCCAAGCGAGCAGTCTGGCCGAGGTACCAGAAACAGCGTCTGCCTCCTTCGCTAGAGGCAATGAAGTTACAACTGCATATTGCCCCAGGGACAGTACGTCAACTATCAGATCCTGCATCCCTCTGGGCAGCTGACAGATGTTATTACCAGGGACCCCCCTAAGGTCGAAGTCCTTCAGCCGCACCCCGTCTCTGATAATACTTAGAGCCCAATCACAGGCATTTTCCGGGAGCAGGCTGGGAGAATCGGGAGAGTCTACCTCCCACCCCGGAGCGAGCCGTCACTTACTGGCTCTTTCATGGCAAGGGATCTCTGGACTGCATAGGGAACCTCGTCTGGAAAACAGTGGACTACTAAGGAACGACCGCGAAAGGTGGAAGGATGGGAAAAAATACCTACGCACAGGGCAAAAAGCACAATTAAGCTTAGACTGAGGGTCCCCTGGCCAAGACTTCAACCATAAGGCAGGCACTGTGCAGCAAATTAATTAAGTGCCTCCACTGCCAATTTGAGAGAGGCAGCAGAAGCGTCTGCCAGAAACTCAGCAGCAGAGTGAACCAAAGGAAAAGATGACAAAAATCTCCAATGGCACATCATTCCTGAACCGGGACTGCAACTGCTGCAGCCAGATCATAAGAAAGCGTGCGACTGACGTGCCAGAAATTGAAGACCAAAATACACTATCAGTGGACTCCCATGAACTTCGAAGGTAGCCATCCGTTCCCCCAGTGAAGAACGCTTTTGACTCACGGCCATTGCTACATCAATCCTGGGGGTAGTATCCCATGAAACAGGAGCCTCTTCCTCAAAGAAGTATATCATGTTTTTTATCTTGGCCATGCTCGGTCCATAGTGTGATATCATCATAACTGCTGTCTGTGACCGTTGGTAACTAAGGGGGAGCTATGCTCAATCCAATCTTAGCATATGTGCGGTCTGACATATAAGAAGAGAACCCTTAATATCAGGGTTCTTCCAATAGTCCATAATAAGATTGTGGATCTTCCAGTTTAACGGGAAAATTCGTCTCTTTTTATATGAGAGACCAACATTAAATCCTCAACCGAAGCCTGGCACATGTGTCCACCACGGGCATGTAAAACTGATGTCGGAACATACGGCTTCCATTCACTACTGTCATCTCCCTGAGACTTGAGGCCAAGTGGGAACCTCCCCCCTTACAGCCATATTAATACACGGGGACATGAATCCTTCACATAATCCTCAGCAAGAGGAACTTTGCAGATAGCACATTCTCAATACTTAAGTTTGGTCAATTGTTCCTTGCCATCCAAGGAAACAAGGCAAGAAAAAGAGAGTGTAAAAATACACATCGCATCACAGGGCACTTACCCCAGAATAAAGAAAACCAGGTTCAGAGGCTGCTTAGGGTCCATCCACCGAGACCCCCCCTTCTGGAAGGACTTGAGGCTACCACCCAAGTCTGAGTGACCACTGCTAGTTGTGGCATCAGCGACGGTCAATAGCCCTGCTCCTTACTCCAGCAGGGTTCCTGTGGTCACCGCTCCCTCCAAAAGCCTCTGACACCGCCGGGAACCGTCCTGCACCATTCGAATTCCGGACACTGGGCACCGCCATCTTGGAATTCATTGCGCATGTGTGGCACCGCGTCACTTCCGGTTTCGCTGCCGGAAGGGAATTTCAAATTTACCGGTAAAAAAGGTTCAGCAGCTGTCATCCATCCTCCTACCACCCAGGGCACAGCGTGACAGGGCAGAGCAGTGCACGTGTGCATTCTGGGCGGCGCTGGGGTCGAGATGAAGCCGCCTTTGGCCCTCTGCCAGACCCGTACCCTCCACCACAAAAAGTGATTACCCCTTAGAGGAGCTTCTGCCACCTAAGTCTGGAGCCTCAGCCAGGTAAGAATGCCTCTTCCAGCTACCGGGTCAGGCCAGGGAACTGCTTGAGCTTCAGAGGTCTCCCACCTCCAAGACAGGAAACCTAAACTGAGGTGCAGGAGAGGTACCGGCTTTTTTATATGTCGGAGGTTTCCTATATTGGATGGGCGGTCCTTTCTTAGGTCAAGGGCGATGATGGAAAAATGTTGCTTTGTTCCAAGGTGCTGACTAACTTCATTTGTGGAAGAGGTTTATCAGCAGCTCACGAGAACAATAGTAAAAAATTGAAGTTACCCTGTACGGTACTTATCTATTAATTATATTGCCCTGTTTTATATCACGAGAGCTTTAGACATTATTCTAGACTCTAAGCTGTGTGTAATCAGTCTTCTATTTGCTGTTTATTTTCCCAATAGTTGTCTATTATTGTTACATACTGAACATGTTGCTTTCTGTATTGTTTTGACACATTCCTGCTTTTAATCTTGGTGAACAAAATAGACTCTTCACCATACAAAGAGCCGTCAATGCTATAGGGTACATTTAGCAAACAGAACGAAAATACCATCAGGATTGTTTATACTAGATCACTAGATATTGCTTTGGTTTATGTTATTATTTTTCAATTTTACTGAAGAAATATCTTCTAACATCCATGTATTTATACATTGTAAATGGCTTAGCTGAACTCAGAAGGGGTCCTCATTAAACAATTTCAAGTGGTGTTAATCCAAAAATGTCGTCATTTGCTCATTAAGGGTCTGACACATATTAGAGAGGTAGATCTGTATGTAAGGTAAATAAATATATCGGCAGGTTTTTGCTATGTAATCTGAATACAACATGCCGTAGGAGTTAAAACACAGATTTTAAAGATGTCTCACTTATCAAGGTCGATGTGACTTTTCCCTGAGTGCTGTGTTTCTCCCTCTGTGCAATCGTGTCAGACCAGCCATGCAGAGAGCATAAGCACGACCCCCAAATGATGTCAGTGGGTATCCTAGGGCTTATGTATATTGATGATTGGGGATACCCACTGACGTCACTTTTGGGGGCACACAGAGGGAGAAACACAGCAGTCAGGAAAATTGTCACATTGCACTGCGGTAGCAGGGAAGAAGGTGGGGGCTGAGAAACCGACTGCGTGGAGGGGAGATGGAGGGTGGGGCTGAGGGGTCTTGGAAGGGGAAGACGGGGAGGTGAGCTGTGGGGGAGTGCCGGAGATCTTAGCAAACATTTAGACAGCCCCATCCCTGAAACTGTCGTCACAGTGATGTTTTGTTTCAGGTAGGGGCTGAAGAAGTGTCTGGGACTTGTCTGACAGACTTGTGAGGATGACCGGGTACTCACATGGAGCAGCTGTTAGTGTAGAGAGGGAATTGTAGGGAAGAAATAAAGGAAGGATGTTAGAAAATAGCTTAGATTATATATTAGGGAGCTATGAAATAAGATGCTGGTCTCGGGCTGCCCCTTTAAAACTGTGGGTATTGGGAATTAATTGAATTGGTGCAACTCTCGAAGTTTTTAGACTGGAGCTGGTGGTTCGGATTATTGAGGATATTAATATTAGATCATCAGTGAAAAGGAGGGCAAATGGAGGGTGATGGATAGGGATAAAGAAGGAGATGTAAGGCGGTGTAGAACTGTGGAGGGCTTTGTGGGTGAGAGTGATAATTTTATATTGTACTCTGTAGTGGTTGGGCAACCAGTGCAATGACAGGCACAGGGAAGAAGCATCAGTGATACAGTTGGAGTGGAGTATGGCCCTTACCTTTGCACTATGGATTGGTGAAGGGAGAGTTTAGTAAATGGAAGACAGATTAGTAGAGAATTGCAATAATCCAGACGAGAATGAATAAAGGTGACAGAGTTTTTGCAGAGTCAACAGTAAGAAAAGGTTGAATTCTAGAGATGTTTTTGAGGTGTAGGTGACACCAGCGAGTGATGGTATGTGGGGGGTTGAAGCAGAGATCTGAGATAAATGACTCACCGCAAGCCCGTGGACTCCGGTTCAGACAGGCTGTAGCTCCTTCCTCCTTGTCACGGGTGGGCCGTGCCTGCCGGTAGTCGGGCCCGGTAGAGTGCAGATCAAAAGGGTTGAAGACGTCTTGTAGGAACAGATTAAAGGGATTTAATTTATTCGTGACGCCACCTATGAGTAGTTTCGGTAAGTCTTACCGATGCTGCGGAACCTCCGGGGGATGGACAGCAGCATGATGGAATGCTCCCCACAGGCTGAGCGGTGATCCCCGGAGGCTGGAGCTGCTCAAGATGTTGTGCGGCAGCTGCTTTTACCTTGTGTACGGACGGATGCCATCATAAGGAAGCACGGACACTGTAAGTCTCTGTAACGGGTCTTTACTGTAACCAGCAGGCAGTACATGGCATGCAGTTTACGGGTAGTGGACCGGGTGGACTCAGCAGTTATAGGTGTCCCTCAGAGATCCGTAGTGTTCCTCCATTCTAGCTAAGTCTTTGCCATTGTCGCCCAGGAATACCAGGTCGGGTACGGGGAGGCTGCTTCAATGCCCTATCCAAGATGTACGTTATGGATGTTCTGGGGAGCCTTGGGTCCCTCAGTGGGTACACCGCTGGTTAGACGACTGGAAGTTGGCTGGTGGTGGGGTGCTCCTGTGAAGCTGCTCCTCCACGCTTCTGGTTCGCGTAGCAGAGGTGAACTGCTGCCAGCTTCGGTACCAGTGAACCGGCTGTAAGTTGGGCACGGGGGTATTTTGGAACCCGTGGTTGGTGATGCCCGATCCCGGTTGGTAAGGCCTCAGGTGCTAACACCCGACCACGAGGTGCAGAGCCCCCGCTCCTACTCCAAGTTCAAGTCTGTGTCTTCTGTCTAGACTCACTCCCAGACTCTTCCAGACTCTCTAGTCTAAGTGTCTGTACT
Organism: Allobates femoralis; assembly: GCA_033576535.1. Taxonomy (NCBI): domain Eukaryota; kingdom Metazoa; phylum Chordata; class Amphibia; order Anura; family Aromobatidae; genus Allobates; species Allobates femoralis. The sequence continues at coordinate 36,753,184 of JARQOC010000012.1, forward strand.
TCTCCTACACTACCCTTGCACTCCGCCCACCAGGACCTTGGATTGGCCCTCTATGTTAAGTGATGCATGCAGGGTTTTTGGATCTCCAAGTTAACCAGATAACTGCTGTGTCAGAGAATATTGCTGCTGCATTTATGGTTGCAATACCCTCCTTTGACGCACTCGTTGCGGGGCGCCACATAAATATAGTCCCAAGACAGCGGGCATGCTGCTGGGGAGTTATGGTAGAACCACACACGTAAATGGCAATATTCGGTTTAGTAAGGTTAATAAAGGGAAAAAACATAAGAAGCTCAGTTTTAGCTGGTTCAGTTTAAGGTAGAGAGAGGACATGATGTTAGAGACAGCAGACAGACAATAACTGGTATTTTGTAGTAATGTAGGGGTGATGGCAGGAGAAGATTGTATAATTGTGTATAATTTTTTAAAGGGAAAATGTCAACTGTTTGGGGGGTTCTAAACTGTGCCCACCACCTTACACATGATGTAATTGGGGTTCGTGTAACTGCTGTATATCCCCAGACGTGCACTGCATACCTCATAAAACGACTTTTAATCTGTCCCGCACTGAATGTAAATTACTTTTTAAGGGTCACATGGGGCGCAGCACACTGCGGTTATCACCGCCCAGCTACATGAAAAAAGTCCACACCGCTCCATGCCAACACCGCCACGCTGCATTTAAAACCTGCCCCTCCTGTGTATGCAGGTGAATAGCATAATTCACAAGTCTTGCGCCTGCGCAGTGGCGCACCTCATTGTGCACTATTGACGAGCCAGTGTTTCCACTGTGCAGGTGCGAGACTTTGGTCTTGCACCGGCTGCACAGTGCCCGAAGACTCAAGAGACCAAAGACTCATACTTGCACAGTGCAGCGCTGCGCAGTGCTATACGGATTTAAGGCCACATCACACGCTTCAATCTCGATCACGATATCGGCTGGAAAGTCATGTGATCAAGATCGCTAGAACAATTTATTGATATCGTTTGTGTGGTGTCACACACAACGATGCAGCAGGTTGAACGCTGGTTAATTGAACGACGCACAACGGATTTGAGGTCAGGATCACAAATCTTTTTTTCCATCCAAAAATCATTTGGTTACACACAACGACACACAAACGATATCGCTAAGGCGATTAAAAAATTGTGTCGTTTAAGCGATATCGTTAACGATTTTGAAGCGTGTGATGTAGCTTTAAGAGTTATAAGGTAAGCAGGGGGATGTCTGGGGATATAAAGGGGTTACAGGAACCCCAATTACATCATGTTTAAGGTGGTGGGCACAGTTTAGAACCCACAAATCAGGTGACAGGAGCACTTTAAAGCATAATCTGATTGAATCCAGGCCTTTTGGTCATCATGTCATCATATCATGGCTGGTTTCGTTGAGCCTAAAGGAAACCTATCATGTAAAAAAACATTTACTTGCAGATATCGGTTAAATCTAGAGATTATTAGCTTTATGATGCCATATAGCAGCTGCACTGAAGCACCGCTTCCAGGAGAAAATGAACTGGTCCAGTGTCAGTTACCGTTCTGTGCATTATGAGAATCCGTACAGAGCCGGCTGTCACTCAATACCTATGACTGAAAGCTCAAGGCTGCCGAGAGGGATGAAGTTAATTTTCTCCCTACAGTGGGGCTCTCAGTGTGGCAGATTCACAATATCAGAACACTATTAGGCTGCAGATTAACCCCATATATCTGCAATTTAATAAGGTTTTTTTTGCATGACAGTCTATATTTATACAGGTATATAACCACATATGAGGTTTGAGGCCATGGACTTATAAGATTATTTAAGTTCAGTTCATATATTTTATGTATATGCCATTTATTTTGAAATCAACATATTCTATATTTTGCTTAAATTGTGATTCTTTCCTACATTTTAGTAATGATGATAAACATTGCCACAAGAGGGAGCTGCAGATTAATGCAATTGAGTAATATATCTATGTACAAACTGTACATAGAGACTGTAACCTTACAATAAAAACAGGACACCTGAAATCATTCATACATCAGCAAAAACTGATATCGTGCAACCCAGCTAAATTGAGTTGCCAATATGTTTGGGTTCTTTTTTGGCATGCTTTCACAGTACTATTACTCAACCTGATATCATCTTGTGTTCATAATAAAAGTGGCACTTTTTTTTTTGCACTTTAGCCATTTGTGTCAATGGGGTAGACAAAACAATATCCCATGTAGGTTGAAAAGTATTCTCCTTCAAGAGTGTGTGCTGGAATATGAGAAACTGAAGGCTTCCCTGATGATTTGCACTCCAATGTTCCATCATTGCTAGGAATTGTGTAACATTCATTTTGTAATAATTGTTCCCTTTAATTACGTAAACTTTTTTTTATCCAGTTACATACTAAAAATTATGTCTGTTTGCAGGGTTTTAAATGTACCTGAAACTTGGTGACTGCACATCATACATGGTCTGTTATACATCTCTGGTCTGTTGCACTTAAATGCTATTCACAAGTCCAGCACTATATGTACCTTGGTACCATGTAACCATTGACAGTGGAAGCAAAAGCATCAATGGTTGTAATAGTTACACTACACAGCTGGTTTACCTAGGAGTAATGGGGCAATTACACTGCAAAATAATAACAGAACAGAAAACACAAGTAGTTATGTAATGTATTAAATACGTAAATATAATAATAATAATAAATATTTATTTATATAGTGCCAACATATTCCGCAGCCTTTACAGTAAGAAAATACACAATATAATACAGTAAGTAATTCCAGTAGAGAGAAAATACAGTACAATAATGGGAAACAATACAATAAGCATAGAATCAATGTAAAAAGTACAATACAATAGATAAAGCAAAAATAAAGGTGACCCTGCTCAAAAGAGCTTACAATCTACAACGGTATAGGGGTTACACAAAGTGCAGAGGCTTATTACACTGATGCTCCTGGCGTCTTGAGGAAATGGGGGATAGAAATAAAGTTACATGAATGGTCACCAGACAATCTGTGTAGACCTTTTGGGTTTGGTGGAGTTTGAAGAAGAGTTATGTCAAGAGAGATAGTGAATGGGTTATGTACAATACAAAGGAATTTTGTTAGGGAGCACGATAGGCTGCCTTGAAAAGATGTGTTTTTAGGGAGTGTCTGAAACCATGCAAGTTGTGGATGGTCCTGATTTCTTAGGGTAGAGCATTCCAGAGAATTGGTGCAGCTCGGGAGAAGTCTTCAAGCTGGGAGGATCGGATTAGTGCAGATGTTAGTCGACGGTCATTTGTAGAATGCGAGAACGGGTGGGTGATAGACAGAGATGAGGGAGGAGATGTAGGCGGGTGATGAATTGTGAAGAGCTTTGTGGGTGATAACAAGCAATTTGAACTTGATCCTGTAGTGTATAGGCAGTCAGTTCAATGACTGGCACAGTGCGGAGGCATCTGAGTAACGATTGGCCAGGTAGGTGATCCTGGCTGCTGTATTAAGGATGGTCTGTAGAGGGGAAAGCTTAGAGAGGGAGAGGCCAATTAATAGAGAATCGCAATAATCAAGGCGGTAGTGGATTAGGGCCACAGTAAGGGTTTTAGTTGTTTCCATGGTGCGAAAGAGTCGGACTTTAGAGATGTTCTTCATGTGTAAATGACAAGAGCGGACGAGAGACTGTATATAGGAGGTGAAGGAGAGATCAGTGTCAAACGTGACACCCAGACAGTGAGCCTGTGCCTAGGTGTTATCGTGATACCTCACACTCAGAGAAAGATGTCAGATTCAGGGAGGCTAGTGAAGGGCGGGAGCAAAAGAAGTTCAGTTTTGGAAAGGTTGAGTTTTAAATAGAGAGCAGACATGATGTTGGAAACTGCAGCTAGACAGTCATTGGTGTTCTTTAAAACCGCAGGGGTAAGGTCAGGGGCTGAAGTGTATAATTGTGTGTCGTCAGCATAGAGATGGTACTGGAAGCCAAATCTGATGGTATGTCCAATCGGGGCCATGTAGAGAGAGAAGAGGTCCAAGGACTGAACCCTGAGAGACCCAGATAGTGAAAGGAAGAGGGGAGGAAGTGGAGCCAGCAAATGATACACTGAAAGAGCGGTCAGAAAGATAGGAAGATAGCCAGGAGAGAGCCGTGTCCTTTATACCAATGGAGTGCAACATAGAGAGTAGGAGATGGTGGTCAACAGTGTCAAAAGCTGCAGAGAGATCAAGAAGAATAAGCAGAGAGTGGTCACCATTACATTTTGCTGTCAGAAGGTCATTGGTCACTTTGATTAGGGCAGTTTCTGTAAAGTGAAGGGGGCAGAAGCCAGACTGTAATGGATCTAGAAGAGAGTGAGTGGAGAGGTAACGGGTGAGGCGGGAGTAGACCAGGCACTCCAGGAGTTTAGAAATGAAGGGCAGATTGCAGACTGGTCTGTAGTTATTTGTGCAGGATGGGTCGAGAGAAGCTTTCTTTAATAAAGGAGTAATGATCGAGTGTTTGAAGGAGGAGGGGAAGATGCCAGAAGAGAGGGAGAGGTTGAAGGTTTTGGTTAGGTGAGTGGTGACGACCGGACAGAGAGACTGGAGTAAGTGTGAGGGAATGGGGTCAGTGGTGCATGTAGTCGGATGAGAGGAAGAGAGATGCCTGGCAACCTCTTCTTCTGTAACTGGGTAAAATGTGGGGAGTGAGCCGGAGGAGATATGGGGAAGAATGGGAGTTGCAGCGCTTGGAGGCTGGGAGCTGATTTCCTGGCGGATATTGTCTATTTCTCCATAAAGTAAGAGGCCAGATCATCAGCACAGAGGTCAGTGATGGGGGCCTGCACTTTAGGACTGAGGAGAGAGTCAAAAAGTGTTTTTGGATTGTTGGATAGTGAGGAAATCAGGGTGGTGAAAGGTTTGTTTGGCAAGGTAAAGGGCAGAGTTGTAGGTCTTTAGCATGAATTTATAATGGATAAAGTCTTCTGGTGAGCGAGTTTTCCTCCATAGGCGTTCAGCACTCTTAGAGCATCACTGGAGGAATCAAATTTGTGATGTGAGCCAAGGCTGTTTTGTTCTATGTTTGGAGGTTCTGAGAGTGAGGGGCGCTACTTGGTCCAGGGTGCTTCTGAGAGTGTTATTATAGTGATTTACAGCCAGATCTGGACAGGAGAATGAGGAGATTGGGGACAGTGATGAGATGAGAGTCTGTGAGTGCATGAGGGTTAATGGCCTGTAGATTTCTGGATGTTTGATAGGTAGGGGTGGGCTGTGGTGGGTGAGGGTTGATGAGCGTGAAGGAGAGAATGTTGTGGACAGAGAGGGGAAGAAATGAATTATCTATGGAGGAGGTTGAGCAGAATCAGGTACAGACCAGGTCATGGGTGTTACCATCCTTGTGTGTCTCAGACGTTGAGAGCTGTGAGTGGCCAAGAGACGTGGCATGAGATAGGAGCTGGGATGCAGATGGAAAGATAGGGCTGTTTCTGGGAATGTTAAAGTCTCCCAGAATGAGGGCTGGTAATTCTGAGGACATGAAGTGTATCAGCCACGCGGAGAAATGGTCGAGGAACTGTGTAGGTGACCCTGGGGGGCGGTATACCACTGCTACTACTCAGGGGAAGGGGATGGAATAGCCTAAAAGTGTGAAACTCAAAAGAGGGGAATGAGAGTAATGGGGCTGGAGGGATGACCTGGAAAGCACATTGTTGGGACAGGATTAAGCCAACTCCACCACCATGTCTGTTCCAAGGTCTTGGTGAATAAGAGAAGTGTAGGCCACGTGGGATATAGCAGCAGGGTAAACAGTGTCTGAATCCTGGATCCAAGTTTCAGTGAGGGCCAGCAGGTTAAGAGAGTTAGTGAGAAAGTAGTATGAATGACGGTAAGTTTGTTGCATACAGACCATGGATTCCAGAGAGCGCAATTAAAAGAGGGAGATTAAGGTGTGAAAGTAATAGTATAAGGTTAGTTGGGGTTTCTGTGTGAGGTGAGAGAGGGGTTGAAGTTAGCAGAGGGCAGACCAGGGTTGGGAGAGATATCACCTGACTGGAGCAGTAGTAAGAAGAGAAAGAGCAAATAGTTTTATAATACATAAGATGTTCGTGTTTGGCGGATCCGGCCAGACGTTTTTTAAATCCAAGTTCAGGACCGGGACTTGACCAAACTTGAGCCCAAACCCGGACTTTACAGTTCTAAAATGGAGGCAGTAAAGGCTGGGGGGCTGTAAAAGAAAGCAAAACAGTGATCAAATCAGCAGCATTATACTTACGAACTCTTGTAACACCACTTCCAGGTCCGTTCATTAACTTCCAGTTCATTCTGCCTCCAAAAGCCAATCACAGAAGCCCACTCTCTGTGACAGCATCTGTGATTGGTTGCCATTGGCAATGAACCTGCTGTCATTAGGGTAAAAATACAAAAAATGTGCGTATGGGTCCCCCATATTTTTGATTCTCTGAATGTGCTGCGCCCACAGCTGCCTGAATTTACCATGGCTGGCAATCAAAAATAAGTGGAGCCCATTAATATTTTTTTTAATTATTTAAATAAATATTTAACAAAAATGTACGGGCTTCACCCTATTTTTGATTGCCAGCCAAGGGTTGGGATTCACTGCTTGCTGAGGCCCATAGTTATTAGGCCCCCCACGCTGCAGAATAGCAGCCCGCAGCTGCCCCAGAAATTGGCACATTCATTAGAAACGCCAATTCCTGGTGCTTTATCCGTTTCTTCTTGATGCCCTGGTGTGATGGCATTGGGGTGATAGAATGTGTTAATAACAGCTGAGTATTGACAGCTGTCATTAAGCTTTAGATTGGTAATGTCACTCAATTGCACTGGAAAAGGCTGATGACTGTGTCTATATTCTATGTTGTCACCATACTCTGATTATGCTTTTTGTAGTGTACATCAATTATATCATGATGGTCATATGTCATTCCTTGACTAAATACTTCTTTATTATAATTGAAAAAAAAACATTTTTTATTTATTTTGTCCTCAAAGTTTGCAAAAGGCAAACATCACATTTACGAAGAGGTGATTGCAGCTGTATTCAGTTACCTGATAATAAGACCTTATTGATGCTTCACTTCTGTGGGAATTACAGCCTTAAGGGCCCGTTACACACAACGATATTGTGAATGATATTGTTGCAATGTCACCGGTTTGGTGACGTTGCAGCGATGTTGTAACAGCATCGTTGTGTGTGAGTATCAACGATCAACGTTAAGTCGTTGATCATTAGATATATGTTCAGGACCATAAATCTATCGTTGGTCTCCCGCTGGGGCCCAGCATCGGCGCATGTGACAGCGGGAGACCAACAGATGAACGAGCTTTCAGAGCCGCACAGCTCGGAAGAAGCTTGCGAAACGCGTAAGGGGGCCACAGCCACCAATAGGTAATACTTTGACCCATGAATTAACTCATTTTGTATGTACTTTGCGATTTCTTTGCTTGTTATGCACCCAGTTTTGGGGCATTGTACTGGTACTATACTGGCAGTAAGGTATTGTTAATTTCTGGCTATAACTTGTATGTTTCATGTGGTCACCTATATTTGTGTGCTGTGTTGCATCACTTTTATTTGCGGCATTTTGCTGCTATTTTAATAAAGTGCACTTTGATTTTCAACTTTGGCCTGACTCCTGGTTGTATCTATATGAATTATATGTTGTTTTGGAGGGCTTGCATACTGGATAAAGGGTTTTCTGAATCCATTGCTGTGTGACAGCTCATCAGTGATCAGTTAACGATGTGGCAACGATCCATATCGTTGGTCAGATCGCTGCCACATCGGAGCGTGTAACGGGCCCTTTAGGCTCCATTCACACTGTGCATTTTTGGCCTGTTTTTCCTAGTCAGTTTTTGTAGCCAAAACCAGGAGTGGAACAAATCAGAGGAAAAGTATAATAGAAACAAGTCACCACTTCTGTATTTATCACCCACTCCTGGTATTGGCTACAAAAACTGACAAGCAAAAACGCACAGCTGTGAATGGATTCTTAATGTACGGCGTCATGTGCATACCACTATTACCCCTGGAAATCCTTTAGCTTATTGCCATGAAAGAGTAAGGAGATGCCCAGCATGTGGCACAAAAGAAGGGAAAATACTAGGGATATGGAGACCCTTAAGATATGTAGAGGGGGATAGTGACCCATAAACACTCACCTGAGGCTAATCCCTGCACTCCCTATCGTCCCTAGCCCTGGTCCATCTCCCATGCGCAATCATGTGTCTAGGCCCTGGCTGACCATCGGCTAGCTCTAGCTAGTAAATAGGACAGCAAGATGTTAGTCTTGCTACTGCAATAAGAGAACACAGGGGGCAAGACAAACAAATGGAACTCTATAGCTTCAACAAGGACAACTTCTCCTGGGTGGTCAACATGGAGGAATCATGGAAGGGTAAGGAGTGAGTTTAAATAATGAAAATGAGTGGCAGCAAGGTGTAGCAGCTGAGGTTAGCACTATATGGAATCTCAGCAAGATTAAAAATGAACTCCTAACCCCTTCAGCACCAAATGAAAATAAATGCACTCCACTTAAGTTTTATTGGTGAACAGATTTCAAAAAGGATCCATGATGTGCAAATTGCTATGACCTTCTAATTCCAGATACCACAAAGGTCTCAGCTGGATGTGACACACTCTTGCACTTATATACTTCAATGACTTCAAATATTTTTTGTTCTACTTCAGTGTTTAAAGTGAAATGTTTTACTTAAGCAGTATGTAAAGTGCAAGCGAAATGCCATTAAATCATCATCCCAGTAGCATGAAGCATTAGTAACAATGAACAGATACATTTGTGGACAGAAGCTTTATAAGAATTATTGCTAGGAGAATTTTTTTTTATAATCTCCGTATTAGCAGAAAACTGGTCTTATTTTAGTCAGTCATTCTGCAGAATGAGGCATGCTCAAAAATCATGTAGAAACATATATTTTTCAACAGCTTGGTCTAATGTTCATAGTTAAAGTTTTATGTTCTGTGAAGTTACTTTAACTTCAAGATGTCCTGCGTGATCCAGATAGGCTGCGGCTTTCTTGTCTGTGTGGTGAAATATGTCGATATCATTAAAAAGGTTCTCCAATGTGGGCATTCGCTCTACTTCGTAGGTTCTCTTGACAATATGTAACATAGATCACAAAGTGAACACTTTAGGGTAACTCCCAGTGATCAGTGATTATCTGACAGTAGTGTTCAATATTCCTGCAGCATCTCCACAGGGTAGATGAAGTACTTCACACTTTCTATGTAAGTCATTGGGCTGTCTAGTAAAGCAGGTCAAGACGGGTCCTCCATATTGAGAGATGTTAGTAGTAACCAAGAGATAGAGGAAGTTCTTCTGTTTAGTTTCCTATAAACATATATAATTATATATATATATATATATATATATATATATATATATTATATAATTTATATATACTGAAGGCATAAAACTATGAATTAACACATGTGGAATTATATACTTAACAAAAAAGTGTGAAACAACTGAAAATATGTCTTATATTCTAGGTTCTTCAAAGTAGCCACCTTTTTGCTATGATTACTGCTTTGCACACTCTTGGCATTCTCTTGATGAGCTTCAAGAAGTAATCACCGGAAATGGTCTTCCAACAGTCTTGAAGGAGTTCCCAGAGATGTGTAGCACTTGTTGGCCCTTTTGCCTTCACTCTGCGTCCAGCTCACCCCAAACCATCTCGATTGGGTTCAGGTTAGTGACTGTGGAGCCAGGTCATCTGGTGTAGCACCCCATCACCATCACACCTCCTCCTCCATGCTTCACGGTGGGAACCAGGCATGTAGAGTCCATCCGTTTTCTGCATCGCACAAAGACACGGTGGTTGGAACCAAAGATCTCAAATTTGGACTCATCAGACCAAGCACAGATTTCCACTGGTCTAATGACCATTCCTTGTGTTCTTTAGCCCCAACAAGTCTCTTCTGCTTGTTGCCTGTCCTTAGCAGTGGTTTCCTAGCAGTTATTTTACCATGAAGGCCTGCTGCACAAAGTCTCCTCTTAATAGTTGTTGCAGAGATGTGTCTGCTGCTAGAACTCTGTGTGGCATTGACCTGGTCTCTAATCTGAGCTGCTGTTAACCTGCGATTTCTGAGCGTCTGGTGACTCGGATGAACTTATCCTCCGCAGCAGAGGTGACTCTTGGTCTTCCTTTCCTGGGGCGGTCCTCATGTGAGCCAGTTTCTTTGTAGCGCTTGATGGTTTTTGCAACTGCACTTGCGGGACACTTTCAAAGTTTTCCCAATTTTTCGGACTGACTGACCTTCATTTTTAAAGTAATGATGGCCACCATGTTTTTCTTTACTTAGCTGCTTTTTTCATGCCATAATAGAAATTCTAACAGTCTATTCAGTAGGACTATCAGCTGTGTATCCACCAGACTTCTGCACAACACAACTGATGGTCCCAACCCCATTTATAATGCAATAGATACCACTTATTAACCCCTTCCCGACCTTTGGCCCACTGTTTGGGCCATGAAAAACAGTTCATTCCCAACCCATGGCACTCCCCCTGGGCAATGGAATGATCGGGCTTCTGCAGGTCGAGTGAGGGTGTCACTGACCTGTCACTCGGCCTGCAGGTACATGGGAAGTTGTACTACACCCCAGGGGGGTCGATTTGCCCCCCCGGCTACAGGCGCGGTGATTGGCGCTCAAAAGTGAAAGTGAAAATCACTGCGCCTGCCATGTTTCCCTGCCTGCAGCTGCTATCCCTACCCTCCGATCTTCTCCCCTGTCATCCTCTAACTCCCCCCCTGTCCCCCACCTCTTTCCTGCCCCCCTTCATCTTTCTTCCCCCCCCGCTTCTTTTTCCTGCAGCCCGTTTCCTGTCCCTGCCACCCGCTTCCTCTTCCTGCCGACCGCCTCCTCCTGACTGCCCCCGCTTCCTCCTAAGTGCCCCCCCACATCTCCTGACAGCCCCCCTCTTCCCCCTTCCTGCCCCCCTGATCACCAGAGTGGCAATCGCCTCTCCCACTCACCCCTCCGGTGGCCGCTCTGTCACAGCTGCGTCCCGCTCCTCCTCCTCTTATGTGCTTGAGTCCCACCGCCTCCGGGATCTGACAGCTCTGTGCTGGAGCTGCCAGATCACTTTCTACAGCTAGATCCTCAGGACTCGGGATCCAGCTGTAGAAAGTGATCTGGCAGATCCAGCACAGTGATCCACAGTGACCATTATGGGATCACTGTGGATCATTGTGCTGGATCTGTGAGATCCCTTTCTACAGCTGGATCCTGGGGATTGAGCTGCAGAAAGCAATCTGACAGCCCGGGCGCAGTGATACACATAGTGGGTCACTGCGCCCGGGCTCTTAGATCGCTGCTCTGCAGTCCGATCTCCCTGCATGGGCATCGAGCTGCAGAAAGTGATCTGACACCCCGGGTGCAGTGACCCAATATGTGCATCACTGCGCCTGGGCTGCCAGATCGCTTTCTGCAGCTCGATCCCCATGCACGGGGATCAAGCTGCAGAACGCAATCTGACAGCCCGGGCGCAGTGATGCACATAGTGGGTCACTGCGCCCGGGCTCTTAGATCGCTGCTCTGCAGCCCGATACCCCTGCATGGGGATCGAGCTGCGGAAAGCGATCTGGAAGCCCAGGCGCAGTGATGCACATAGTGGGTCACTGCACCCGGGGTGTCAGATCACTTTCTGCAGCTCGATCCCCATACTGGCGGATCGGGCTCCAGAGTAGCGATCTGACAGCAAAGGTGATCAAGCGTCGTGGGATCTTCGTTGTGGACTACATTGGAGACAATCGAACGTCGTGGGACTTTCGTTATGGACTACATCGGAGCGATCGAGCGTCGTGGGACCTTCGTTGTGGACTACGTCGGATCTTTTTATAATAAAGATGGAGTCTGAATTGTGTCTGTGTTTTTTTTTTCTTCAAATAAAAAGATTTTTCTCTGTGTGTATTTATTGACTATTTACCGTACTAGAGATTCCTAATGGCGGGTCTAAAATTGGCCCAATATTATGAATCTCGGGCTTAGTGCCAGCTGCCAATAAGAAGCTGGCATTAACCCCTTTATTACCCAGTTAGCTACCGGCACCAAGGCAACTGGAAGAGCGTGGGTACAGCGCCAGAAAATGGCGCTTCAATGAATGCACCATTTTCTGCGGCGGCTGCGGGCTGCAGTTCGCAGCATGGGGGGCCCAGAATGCTTGGGCCTCTTTATGCTGAGGATTCCAGCCCCCAGCTGCCTAGTTGAACCTGGCTGGACCAAAAAATATGGTGGAGCCAAATGTAATTTTTTTCTAGAATTAGTTCTAGAAATTAAAAAAAAATGGGCTTCGCTGTATTTTTGGTTGCCAGCCAGGTATGACGAGGCAGCTGGGGGTGGGTGGCAGTCCGTAGCTGCCAAGCTGTACCTGGCTGGACCAACAATACGGCAGAGCCCCATGTCATTTTTTTTTTTTAAATTCTACAAATAAAATGACATGGAGCTTTGCCGTATTTTTGGTTGCCAGCCAGGTACAACTTGGCAGCTAGGGAGCTGGAATCCTCAGCATGGAGAGACCCAAATATTTTGGGCCCCCTATGCTGCGAATTGCAACTACTAGACTAGTATGTTTTTTCACAAAAAGTGTATTCATTAATACGGCTCAATTTGTGAAGCACATGGGGGTTCAAAGTGCTCACTGTGCATCTAGATATGTTCCCTGGGGGGGTCTAGTTTCCGAAATGGGGTCACTTGTGGGGGAGCTCTAATGTTTAGGCAAACAGGGGCTCTCCAAATGTGACATGGTGTCCGCTAACAATTTGAATGGAAATCAGCTCAAATTGTAAGCTGACACCATGTTGCGTTTGGTGAGCCCCTGTGTGCCTAAACATTGGAGCTCCCCTACAAGTGACCACATTTTGGAAACTAGCCTCCCCAGGGAACCTATCTAGATGGGTAGTGAGCATTTTGAACCCCCAGGTGCTTTACAAATTGATCTGAGAAAATGAAAAAGTACTTTTTTTTTCACAAAAAATTTCTTTTAGCCTAAATTTTTTTCATTTTCACGTGGGCAACAGGATAAAATTCATCTTAAAATTTGTTGAGCAATTTCTTCTGAGTACATCGATACCTCATATGCGGTCATAAACCACTGTTTGCGCTCCTTCCCTTCTGAGCCTTGCCGTGCGCCCCAAACAGTGGTTTATGACCACATATGAGGTATCAATATACTTAGGAGAAATTGCCCAACACAATTTAGGATTCATTTTTTCCTGTTGCCCATGTGAAAATGAAAGAATTGAGGCTAAAAGAACATTTTTGATAAAAAATAATTAAAATATCCATTTTTTGTTTCCACTTTGCTTTAGTTCCTGTGAAGCACCTGAAGGGTTAATAATCTTCTTGAATGTAGTTTTGAGTAGCTTGAGGGGTGCAGTTCTTGGAATGGTGTCACTTTTGGGTGTTTTCTGTCATGTACACCCCTCAACGGGACTTCAAATGTGATGTCACTTAAAAAAAGCTTTGAACCCCTTATAACTTCCTAACAAAAAAATCTTTTTCCAAAATTGTGCTGATGTGAAGTAGACATGTGGGAAATGTTATTTAATAACTATTTTGTGTCATATAACTCTCTGGTTTAGCAGAAAAAAAATTCAAAATTTGAAAATTGCGAAATTTTCAAAACTTTTGCCAAATTTTTAATTTTTTCACAAATAAACACAAAAATTATCGACCTAAATTTAATACTAGCATGAAGCCCAATATGTCACGAAAAACGTTTTTCAGAATCGCTAGTATCGGTTGAAGCGTTCGAGAGTTATTACCTCATAAAGGGACACTGGTCAGAATTGCAAAAAATGCCAAGGTCTTTAGGGTCAAAATAGGCTGGGTCTTAAAGGGGTTAAACCTGACAGGGCACCCCTGTGAAGTGAAAGCCATTTCTGGTGACTACCTCTTGAAGCTCATCAAGAGAATGCCAAGAGTGTGCAAAGCAGTAATCAAAGCAAAAGGTGGCTACTTTGAAGAACCTAGAATATAAGACATATTTTCAGGTGTTATACCCTTTTTTGTTAAGTATATAATTCCACATGTGTTAATTCACAGTTTTGATGCCTTCAGTGTGAATCTACAATTTTCATAGTCATGAAAATACAGAAAACTCTTTGAATGAGAAGGTGTGTCCAAACGTTTGGTCTGTACTGTGTTATTCGGAGAACTTATATTTAGCTACAATTAAGCATACCGTATATACTCGTGTATAAGCCGACCTGTGTATAAGCCGACCCCCCTACTTTTGCCCCAAAAATCTGGAAAAACCTATTGACTCGTGTATAAGCCGAGGGTGGACCCCAGCACAGGTATACAGCCCCCAGCAGTGTGGTATACAGGCCCCCCCCAGTGGTATACAGGCCTCCCCAGTGGTAGTATACAGCAGCCCCAGTGGTAGTATACAGCAGCCCCAGTGGTAGTATATAGAATCCCCAGCAGCCCCAGTGGTAGTATACAGCAGCCCCAGTGGTAGTATATAGGAGCCCCAGTGGTAGTATATAGCAGCCCCAGCAGCCCCAGTGGTAGTATATAGCAGCCCCAGTGGTAGTATACAGCAGCCCCAGCAGCCCCAGTGGTAGTATATAGCAGCCCCAGCAGCCCCAGTGGTAGTGTATAGCAGCCCCAGCAGCCCCAGTGGTAGTATACAGCAGCCCCAATGGTAGTATATAGCAGCCCCAGTGGTAGTATATAGCAGCCCCAGTGGTAGTATATAGCAGCCGCCGCAGTGGTAGTGTATAGCAGCCCCAGCAGCCCCAGTGGTAGTATACAGCATCCCCAGCAGCCCCAGTGGTAGTATATAGCAGCCCCAGTGGTAGTATATAGCAGCCCCAGCAGCCCCAGTGGTAGTATACAGCAGCCCCAGCAGCCCCAGTGGTAGTATATAGCAGCCCAGTGGTAGTGTATAGCAGCCCCAGCAGCCCCAGTGGTAGTATACAGCATCCCCAGTGGTAGTATATAGCAGCCCCAGTGGTAGTATACAGCAGCCCCAGTGGTAGTATATAGCAGCCCCAGCAGCCCCAGTGGTAGTGTATAGCAGCCCCAGCAGCCCCAGTGGTAGTATACAGCATCCCCAGCAGCCCCAGTGGTAGTATATAGCAGCCCCAGTGGTAGTATACAGCAGCCCCAGTGGTAGTATATAGCAGCCCCAGTTGTAGTGTATAGCAGCCCCAGCAGTAGTATATAGCAGCCCCAGCAGCCCCAGTGGTAGTGTATAGCAGCCCCAGCAGCCCCAGTGGTAGTATACAGCATCCCCAGCAGCCCCAGTGGTAGTATATAGCAGCCCCAGTGGTAGTATACAGCAGCCCCAGCAGCCCCAGTGGTAGTATATAGCAGCCCCAGTGGTAGTGTATAGCAGCCCCAGCAGCCCCAGTGGTAGTATACAGCATCCCCAGTGGTAGTATATAGCAGCCCCAGCAGCCCCAGTGGTAGTATACAGCAGCCCCAGCAGCCCCAGTGGTAGTATATAGCAGCCCCAGCGGTAGTATACAGAAGTCCCAGTAATCCAGGGCCCCCCCAGCCTTGCTCCGGTCACCTGTAAGGCAAAATATACTTATCACTGTCCCGCTGCCGTCCCCGCCGCTGCCAACATAGCGATCCTCCATCTTCATGCGTCTTCTTCCGACTTCCTGTGTTCGGCGCCGGCAATGACGTCATTGCCTGCGACGAACACAGGAAACCGGAAGAAGACGCATGAAGATGGAGGATCGGGGATGTCGGCAGCTGCGGGCGCGGACGGCAGCGGGACAGTGAGAAGTATATTTTGCTTTACAGGTGACCGGAGCAAGGGGGGGGGGGGGTCCCTGGATTACTGTGGCTGCTGGAGCTGCCGGGGCTGCTGTATACCGTCACTGACTCGCGTATAAGCCGAGGGGGGTACTTTTCAGCTCAATTTTTGGGCTGAAAAGCTCGGCTTATACGCAAGTATATACGGTAGTTATTGAGTAGGAAACACGTCAGTTAAATTTTTCTTTCTATGTGCTGACTTTTTTAATGGATTTTTACTATTAATAAAGGTGTTTTACTTATACATTTTACTTATACATGATACTTCTGAAAGGTGCTGGATTTCATCCTCTCTTCTTTTGGGATTATTTAACTTGCCAAAAAGAAGACTTAGAGGAGATTTTATAGCTGTCTACAAATAACTAAAGGGTTGTCACACTGTAGAGGCATCAGCTTGTTTTTTAATTTGCACTATGAAACACTAGAAGCAATGGGATGAAACTGAATGGGAGGTCACAGATTAGATATAAAAAAAAAAAGGTTTTGACAGTGAGTGTTATTGAGTGGAACAGGCGGCCACGAGAGGTGGTAAGATCTCCTTCAATGGAAGTCTTCAAGCAGAAGCTGGACAGACATCTGTCTGGGATGATTTAGTGAACCCCTGCTTTGAGTAGGGAGTTGGACCAGATGACCCAGGAGGTCCCTTCCAACTCTACCACTCTATGATTCTTCCTAAGAAATAGAAGGTTCAATGATATGGCAAAGGCCATTATACTGTGTAGACCATGAACGTGATTAAATTCCTTGATTTGTCATTTGAACAACTTCATGGAAAGTTATTCCAACTGAAAACCTGCCCATCTTTCAAATATATTTGTGCCTGTTTTAAACTGTGGACAAATCTAGATAACATATAATGGATGGTCAAATATATAGTTACTGTCAAAATGTTCATGGTGCATGTTTACTGTGCATCACACTTATCTGTGTAACAAAAATCATTTGTGTGTCTTCTTATACCAGCAATCACCTTCTCTGTTGTGGTAGGCTGAGACTGGTTGTCTCATTGGTATTTTGCACCTGCTTTGCCCCCTACCTTTTTCCCTACAGGAATTAAGTCCTTTCCTGTGAGCTGCAAAAGGTTTATGGTCCTTTATTGCAGCCCATGATTTTTGCTATATATGTAGATCTCCAAGGCTGTGGAGTCTAAAAGGTGGGTAGGGAGTAAACAAGAAAAATGGCGCAGATCTGAGTGCAGCATGTTTGGATCTATTAGGGCCCTTTCACATCAGCGGTAATTTCAAATCGCGGCAGATGCGGTGAAAAAAACCGCATCTGCCGCGGCTACCGCATAACTGCGACACTTGCGGCACACTTGCGGAAAGCCCCATGCAATGTCTATGGGGCTTGCGGTAAGGGTGCGGCAGTTGCGGCAAGTGCGGTTTCGGCACTTGCGGCAGGTGCGGCCGCAAAAAAAAACGCTGCACTTGCCGCATCTGCCGCACCCTTACCGCAAGCCCCATAGACATTGCATGGGGCTTGCCGCAAGTGTCGCGGTTATGCGGTAATCGCGGCAGATGCGGTTTTTTCACCGCATCTGCCGCGATTTGAAATTACCGCTGATGTGAAAGGGCCCTTATGCGGTGTAAATAAATCTTATTGCTCACCTTATAGATGTCTTGTCTCTTGCTTATCTGACCATGCCTGGTCTAATGATTATAGTCCTGCGATTATGGTGTGCAGCCCCGTCCTGGATCATTCGTATCACAATGCCAGTGTGACCGTAACAGAAGGGAGGATTTCAGGTAACATCCGGAAAGATGTAGGGCGCTCCCAAAGTGATGGAGTAAAGCCGCCTTCTTATTTTTCAAAGGTTTATTCAAAAAAATAATCTAACAACAAAAAGTTTTGATGCATAAAAAAGGAGGGTCCTACAACGTGTTTCGGCTGAATATTTTGTACACACAGCCTTCCTCAGGTCCAGATTCTTCCTGAAAATGATTGCAATTACAAATTCTTTGGTATTATTATCTTCATTTAATTTGTCTTCAATGAAAAATCACAAAAGAGAATGAAGCAAAAAGCAAAACACTGATCATTTCACACAAAACTCCAAAAATGGGCCAAACAAAAGTATTGGCACCCTCAGCCTAATACTTGGTTGCACAACCTTTAGCCAAAATAACTGCGATCAACCGCTTCTGGTAACCATCATTGAGTTTCTTGCAATGCTCTGCTGGAATTTTAGACCATTCTTTTTGGCAAACTGCTCCAGGTCCCTGATATTTGAAGGGTGCCTTCTCCAAACTGCCATTTTTAGATCTCTCCACAGGTGTTCTATGGGATTCAGGTCTGGACTCATTGCTGGCCACCTTAGAGGTCTCCAGTGCTTTCTCTCAAACCATTTTCTAGTGCTTTTTGAGGTGTGTTTTGGGTCATTGTCCTGCTGGAAGACCCATGACCTCTGAGGGAGACCCAGTTTTCTCACACTGGGCCCTACATTATGCAAAATTTGTTGGTAGTCTTCAGATTTCATAATGCCATGCACACGGTTAAGCAGTCCAGTGCCAGAGGCAGCAAAGCAACCCCAAAACATTAGGGAGCCTCCGCCATGTTTGACTGTAGGGACCGTGTTCTTTTCTTTGAATGCCTCTTTTTTTTCTCCTGTAAACTCTATGTTGATGCATTTGCCCAAAAAGCTCTACTTTTGTCTCATCTGAATAGAGAACATTCTTCCAAAACGTTTTAGGCTTTCTCAGATAAGTTTTGGCAAACTCCAGCCTGGCTTTTATATGTCTCGGGGTAAGAAGTGGGGTCTTCCTGTGTATCCTACCATACAGTCCCTTTTCATTCAGACACCGACGAATAATACGGGTTAACTAGAAAAGAAGGGAGATACAAGAGGCGCAGATTGTGCCCTATCAAACAGACACTATAGTTCTTATGTGGATTATAAGTGTATCCACTCACCTTTTATGGTTGTGAGACTCACAACCAGTTTAAAAGCATAAGGCAGCTGCTGCAGAACCTCCACCAACGCCACAAAACCGCGGGAAATCAGAAGATAAAACTGGAATGGTATCCACGGTCCGCGCTGCTGCTCTTTATCCAAGGAATCCACAAGAGGTTATTACCATCAAAAGTTCTTTATTTCATCACACCAACGCGTTTCGGTGCTGTCCCAGCACCTTCCTCAGGGCATGTCCTGAGGAAGGTGCTGGGACAGCACCGAAACGCGTTGGTGTGATGAAATAAAGAACTTTTGATGGTAATAACCTCTTGTGGATTCCTTGGATAAAGAGCAGCAGCGCGGACCGTGGATACCATTCCAGTTCTTTCTTCGAATAATACGGGTTGACACTGTTGTACCCTCGGACTGCAGGGCAGCTTGAGCTTGTTTGGATGTTAGTCGTGGTTCTTCATCCACAATCTGCACAATCTGGCGGTGAAATCTCTCATCAATTTTTCTTTTCCGTCCACATCTAGGGAGGTTAGCCACAGTGCCATGGGCTTTAAACTTCTTGATGACACTGCGCACGGTAGACACAGAAACATTCAGGTCTTTGGATATGGACTTGTAGCCTTGAGATTGCTCATGATTCCTCACAATTTGGTTTCTCAAGTCCTCAGACGGTTCTTTGGTCTTCTTTCTTTTCTCCATGCTCAATGTTTCTCATATGCAAGATGAAAAAGGACTGGGAAAAAAACCCAAAAAACTAATAATGCACCGCAAACTCCTGTGACTGTTGGTTGCTTGTTATTCGGTCTTCTTCTTTTCGTTGGTCTCTTCACTATAGGTCAGGTAAAGAATATTTATACCGTGTTAGCCAGTAGATAGAAAAATATATTGCAATCTGAGAGTCCTCAGTGGTTGATACCTTTTAATAGCTAACTGAAAAGATGGTAAACCTAGCAAACTTTTGGGACACTGTGGTCTCTTCGTCAGGCTGGTAATGTCACAAATTCAAAACTTGTGTCATTACCAGCCTGACGAAGAGACTACAGTGTCCCAAAAGCTTGCTATGTTTCTTTCATCTTTTCAGTTAGCCATTAAAAAGGTATCAACCACTGAGGACTCTCAGATTGCAATATATTTTTCTTCACTATAGGTCAGGACTTAACACCGCATCCATGCCTCGGAGGTTACTGAATGCCATAAAGGTCTGATCACTTGGCCTGCAGCCATGATGAGCTTGGGCCAAGTATGGAAGCACAAGGATATCTGTCACGGTCAAACAAAGACTGATTACTGCAATTGTGTTCCCAACATGTGGCTCTGAGACCTGAACATTTAGGAGAAAACTTTTTGCATTTGAACTGTGGAGCTGCAGAAGACTTCCATGAATCCCATGGACTACGACAGGCACCAACAAAGATGTTCTTGATTACGTTAACCCAGAATTATCCCAAGAAGGCAAGATCATCAGACAGAAACTGACAGATTTTATACATGTGATGAAGGCTAATTCATTTAAAAAAAGAGATGAAACTTGGAATGTTCAGTAATAAAAGGAAACAGCTGACACCAAATACCTATTGGCACGATACTATCACAAATGATATAGGAATTAATATAGAGTAACTTAAAGATGACGTAAAAAACTGGGGAGATGGCGAGAATTGGCCTATAGAAAATCAAAGAACAACGACTGAATGGATAAAATCTGAATAGTTTGGGATCTTGTTGGAGATCTGGAGTCAGGGAATATATAACTCTACACATAGGACTTTTAAAATGAGTAGGGTTCCTATTAATTAAAAAGATTTAGTTAAAAAAAAACCTAAGTTCGACTTACAGGAGCGGGTTTGTAACTATAACAAATCAATTGGTTCCAATGTACCTGAAACACTACAGTAGGCAATTGTCCAAAGAATGGACCACTGAAGCCCCATGAGAACTGTGGCAGCTGAGCGGAGCTAGGTGACAACAGAACATCAGTGAGAAGTCATCAGGCACGGACATCAGACACACGTCATCTGGTACTGGCATAGTTCTAAGTCATCAGACACGGAACATCAGGCAGAAGAAAGGACTTCAGGTGCAGGACAGAGGCTGGCAGTGCCAGACACAGGACTTTAGGTGCCATACTCAGGCTGGTACCAGGACAGGACACAGGCAGACAGGTCCTAGGCCTAGGGACCTTGGCAGAAGCTGAGAGCCGAAACACAAGTGGGCAGCTGCAGAGGAAACCGGGGTCTGCGTAACATGCGGGCAGCAATGTAGGAAAGCAAGGGACCAGAGCAAGCAGCCAGAGAGGTAACAGCATTGGTAACTTCGCTGAGTAGGGGAGATGAGTGTGCAGGAACATCAGTGCAAGGATGCACTGAAGCGTCGGTCATGTATGGGACTGGAAAGCTAGCACTACAATTCCTAAGCTGATGCAAACTGTATAGAGGCCAAGTAATTTGTTAATACGATTGTTCGGTCTCCATTTCAAATTGATTTTGTTGAAGTCACTTTTCTTGATTACACAGTGAGATGTGCTGCCAACAACAGTGAGTTTTAGGCCGCAAAACTGATCCAATGAGCTGACGAATGAGTAGTTTCCTTGTTAATCAGCTGACTGATGATGGTAAACCAGATTTCTTAGTTATGTAAAGCAGCCCTTAGTTACTGTGATCCTTAGATCTTCATTGTGTAAACATCTAGAAAAAATAATTCTCTATGAAAAAGAGGGAGTAAAGGAATGCACATCATGCCTGCACAGATTGCAGGAGACCAATAAAGGCTTGATAAATCTATCTTATTTTATCTGTACGGTAGAACCGAGGAGTTTGCATAACCCCAGCATGTAGCAGCAACACTAACTACAAATAGCTCTTGTCAGTTGATAAAAGAAATCATTGGGACGTGTGTGGCAACAAGTTCTAAGGGATCTCCCGTTGACCATGCAATAAGTTTTCCCGTTACCCATTAACAAACCATCTTTTATCAGCAAACACTATGTGCTGCGGGTACACACTCCGTGTAGCTGTTGTGCAAATGTTTGGCAGAAATTGCTGATTTTCCTTACTCGTAGGCATATCTGTGGCTTTCTGGATCTATAAACAACTGACAGGACCGTGGAAGAAGAGTGTATCTGAAACTGTTTATACAAAAGAATTCCATCTGTCAGCCTGTTTATAGTTCACATGTGAGAAGCAGGCAAAAACCTTTAAATTGGAGGCCACGCAAACACACACATACACATACTCACCCTTTTGCATGCTAAAAATAATTATTTAAATTAAGATTATGTAGTTGTTTTATTGGAAGATACAAAATAAGGTTTAAGAGACCAACGTATGCAAACAATTATAGACATATATAAAAGCACTTTTTATCTTGTATAAATGAGCAATAATTAAATAAATGCAGACAATAGTGGAGGTGAGCCAGAAACTGATGGGAATAGGTTACAGGGCTCTCCTTGTAAGTTCATGTGTGCTTCTGCTCAGCAGCCCCGCCATGTCTTCATTGCTCAGCATTATCATTGAAACCTTTGATGTAGACTGGTATTTAGATTTAACAATTTGCAGGGATCCAGACTTGTAGAAGGCAGTTTGTTCCTTCTCTCGGCTCCCTATGTGTGACACAAATCCCTATGGTAATGGGAGGCAGAGGAAGTTCATGCTCCTCATTAACCGCTGGTATATTGTATCAAATGAGCTCATAGATGGAATAAAGAAAACCTGGTGTACCATGTGGACAGCAGGTTACCCTAGGGGCAACATATGGCTCCCTTGACCGTGACAATTTTCAACTAAAGGATATTTTTTTCTCTTGTCCCATCACTAACAACTTTACATAGCGAATTCATTAAGTCATATTTTGATTATGTGAGTAGACTATGGCAGTGAGCCCTTAAAGGGATTGTCTCTTTTCAGAAAAGTTTTTTATCCTTTAAATTCCATTAGTCACAAAAAAAAGCCAACACAATCTGTTTTACTTACCCAGCGCCAAGTCTCCGTGTCTGACACCAAGCCGGGGGCCGGGACTTCACGGGGCAGGCTTTTGCTTCTTCCTCCTGTCACGGAACCGCGCCTGCCGAAGTGGGGCCCGGTGGTGCAAATTCAAAGGAATATTGGCTGAACAGATTTAAAAGGTTGTTTTAATTCATGACGCCACCTGTGAATGTTCCGGTGATGTCCACCGGCGCTGCTTGGGCCTCTGGGGGATGGGATGCAGCAAGATGGAATGCTCCCCACAGGCTGAGCGGGAGTCCCCGGAGCCAGGAGCTGCACAAGATGTTGTGAGGCAGCTGCAGTTACCTTCTAGTACGCAGAGATGGACAGTTCTGAAAAAGGCACGGACACTGGAAGTCTCTGTAATGGTACTTTACTGTAACCAGCAGGTAATACATGGCATACAGTTCTCGGGTAACGGACCGGGTGGACTCAGCAAATGACCAGTGTTTCTCAGAGCGCTGCGGTGTTCCTCCATTCTAACTAGTTTGTGTTGCTGTTGTCGCCCAGAGGTGCCAGATCGGGTACAAGGAGGCTGCTTCAATTTCCCTACCGGGGAATTCTGGCCGGATTTGTGGGGAGCCTTGGGTCCTTTTGTGGGTACTCCACTGGCTATACGACTCTGTGTGTGCGGCGGTGGTGGGGTGCTCCTGTAAAGTGGTCCCTCCACTCCTGGTTTGCGTGGCAGTGATAAACGACTCCCAGCTTCGGAACCAGTAATCCGGTTGTAAATGGGCACGGGTATGTTTTGACCTGTATGCATTCGCCCAGGGTCCGGTTGTTGAGGCACGGAGTAATGGCGCCCAACAGGGGTGATGGCCAGGGGGCTGCACGGAACTGTGCAGACCCCCTCTCCTAGGTTGCAGAGCTTGTTCTTTTTGCTCCCTTCTCCTACGTTGTTTTTCAAGTTCTCCCTACACATACCACTACACTCCGCCCACCAGGACCTTATTGGCCCTCTATGCTGATGTGCATGTAGGGTATGGAGCTCTGAGTTTTAACTGTGTCATTGCTTAGTCAGAGAATATTGCTGCTGCTGTCTTGGCTGCAATACCCTCATGTGACCGCTGGTATATTGTATCAAATGAGCTCATAGATGGAATAAAGAAAACCTGGTGTACCATGTGGACAGCAGGTTACCTAGGGGCAACATATGGCTCCCTTGACCGTGACAATTTTCAACTAAAGGATATTTTTTTTTCTCTTGTCCCATCACTAACAACTTTACATAGCGAATTCATTAAGTCATATTTTGATTATGGAGTAGACTATGGTAGTGAGCCCTTAAAGGGATTGTCTCTTTTCAGAAAAGTTTTTTATCCTATAAATTCCATTAGTCACAAAAAAAAGCCAACACAATCTGTTTTACTTACCCAGCGCCAAGTCTCCGCAACTACTCCAGTGTCTGTTGTTGACTGCAGCGGTGCAGTAACATCGACAGCACTGCAAGCAACTGAGATCAGCAGCTCTACCTCTTATCTTCCTGATTGACCGCCGTGACAGAGTGAAGATTCTGGGAAAAACTTTTCAGAAAAAGGACAATTCCTTAAAGGCTTTTTAATGTTAGAATGCACAGAAACAGAGAGGGAGGGTGTAATTGTTTTACCTGAGCCTACACTGTTTACAGAGCAAAACAGTGTGGCAGTACAACATGTGCCCATCTTATTGTGGCAGTACTATCTGTGCCTACATTTTTAGGGGGAAAATGTGAACTAACTATCTGTGACTACACAATTTACTGTGGTAGTACTATGCATGCCTTAACCATGTACAAGGAGGGACAGTGTGGCAGTACTATCTGTGCCTGCACCATTTACAGGGAGGGACAGTGTGGCAGTACTAACTTTGCCTACACTATTTACAGGGAGAGACAGTGTGGTAGTACTATCTGTGCCTGCACCATTCACAGGGACAGTGTGGCAGTACTAACTTTGCCTACATTATTTACAGGGAGTGGTAGTACTATATGTGCCTGCACCATTCACATGGAGGGACAGTGTGGCAGTACTAACTTTGCCTACACTATTTACAGGGAGCGTCAGTACTATATGTGCCTGCACCATTTTCAGAGAGAAACGGTGTAGCAGTACTATGTGCCTGCACCATTCACAGGGAGGGACAGTGTGGCAGTACTATCTGTGCCTACACTATTTACAGGTAGGAACCGTGTTGCAGTACTATCTGTGTCTACACTATTTACAGGGAAGGAGAGCGTGGCAGTACTATATTTGCATACACTATTCACAGGGAGTGGCAGTACTACATGTACCTGCACCATTTACAGAAAGGGACAGTCTGGCAGTATTACGAGTATGTGCTTACACCATTTACAGAAAGCTGCAGTATGGCAGTACTATCTGTGCTTTTACTATTTACTAGGAGTAACAAGTATGACAGTGCTTTCTGGGTTTATACAATTGACAAAAAGACAGTATGGCAGAATAATGTGTACTGACATCATTTAAAAAGACAGTGTGGCAGTACAATATGTGCCTGCACCATTTACTTGTAGGGACTTTGTGACAGTATTATTTGTGCCTGTATAATTTATTGAGTGGATCAAATGTCACGTGCTTCCAGCAGGAAGTGTGATATAGCCTCAAAATAACTAAAATTGACAAATACCAGGCCTGGGTGGTATATACCCCAAGTACTGCAGCAAGTCCTCTACATCTAGAGATAAGAAGGTTTTATCTAATCACAGGCGCAGATTCTTTACTATAAGAGCAGTGAGACTATGCAACTTTGCCCCATGATGATGTAATGGTTGATTCACTAACAAAATTTAAGAAAGGCATGGATGCCTTTCTTGAAAAATACAATAGTACCAGTAGTATATACTAGATTCTGTGAATTGGCATTGATCCAGGGAACTAGTCTGATGTATGTGGAGTCAGCAAGGAATTTTTCCCCAATGTGGAGCTTAGTGTCTGCCCATAGGGATTTTGCCTTCTTCTGGATCAACATGTTAGGGTATGTGCTGATGCTGAGTATTTTGTTGCAGATATTTCTGCAACAAATCAGCACCTTGTGGCAGACAAATGCACCAAATCCATGGTGCGTTTTTGGTGCAGAAGTATTGCAGATTTGAGCCCTGCGTTTTCATCATCAAGCAGTGGCTTGAAGGGCTGAAATATGCTTAAAAATCCACTGCAATAATTGACATGCTGCAGATTTTTCCAAAGCAAAATCCGCACCTTTTTCTGCAGCGCAAAACAACGCAGCATGGGCACAACATTTCAGAATTCCCATAGACTTTGCTAGCTTGTGGATTTCAGACAAATCTGCACCATTTCTGCATCAAAATCCGCAATAAAAATACTGCAAAATCTGCAGCATGGGCACAGGGCCATAGACTATAGATTGAACTCGATGGACTTAAAGTCTATCTTCAACCTTAAAATCTATGGAACTATTGTGGCAGTACTCTTTGAGCCTTGATCATTTCCATAGAGGACAGTGTGGGTGCACTACCTGTGCCTAATCATATTAGTTCAAAGCATGTACACTTCCTCTACCAAGGTAACACACCATTTCACTGAGACAAAGATGGCATCACCATATTGCTAAAATCCTACATCCTTGCATGTAAAAAGCGTCAATGATAATAAAGGGAATATTATGACAGTTTTTTGCTTTTTCTGTTGGCTTTTGGTGTGAGAACAGTATTGTAGTTGTCATGCATTAAATTAATGTACTAAATTAGTGACTTAACAAAAAACACATAAATTATGTTAAACCTAAAGAAAATTGTGGGTGAAAGGCCAACAGGGTAAGAGAAGAAGAAATATCTTCCCATACATTCTCCACTAAGCCAGATGCAGTTACATTCAGCAAGCATGCTGCTGACCAAAGTGTGAAGATATTCCTTTCCTGTCTAATTTAGCGTTTCTTTCATTGGAAACCCTGAGTTTATTTACCTTAAAGGGCAGCTCATTAATTTTGTGTTGTAGCCACGTAGATGATTTATGAATTACACACTGTGTTTTTTTACACAGGGGTTTGTACTTTTGTGAGGCTTTCTATGTGAATGTTGCCCAAGTTTGATTTGTTTCTAAAACTGATGAGTGACAGGACTAGTAACAAATACCAGAGGGTAAAAGGGTAATGCTAAATGACTAAAGCAAAATAAATTGTTGTATCCTGCTTATATTAAATATTGTCACTTCCTAGATAAGAGACCGTCTCGCATCCAGAGCATTTCAAAGGCTTGAGGTGAAGGATACAAACTGAAATTTGCAGAAATATTGGCATTGTATTTATTTTTTTCCTTATTTAATAACTGGTAATGAAGTTTCAGATGTGTCAAATTGAAGTGTTCTTCAGAATTGATGTAAAAATTGTTACAAACTCTTCAACACATGTATTACCCATTTTAGCACTGCACATTCCTTCTTACGCTTTGAAGCAGTGGTGTAACTTTGTTAATAATGTTATAAGGCTCAGCGCTACATCTATTTATAAGGATAGGCACTACAACTTGTTTGGTGCAACCCTTTTTTGGGATGTTCAGCAAAATATCAGGAAGAGTTCATAAAACAATATATAATATCACTATATAAGTATTAAAAGCAGGTGTGCGGTGTTAAACAGTGGATAATACGATGGTAGTCCAGGGGTCCCACTATGTACTCTGATGGTTGTTGTGGTGTGGGTCCTTTCTTTCTAATATTATGTTTGCATGGTCTATAAGCACAAGTAGCCCAATTAGTCTTGAGTATACTCAAGGGTCTTATCCTCTACAGTATGGGTGGTTATTCTGAAGCTAGTTTCTTACCCTCTAATGGTTAACAGCAATTACTGGTCCTGTATAGGGTGCTTGGTCCTTGTCCTCTCTTACTCAGCGGAGGGTATTCTCCTGTACATCCAAAAAACAGACAATTGAGAAATTGCTCTATATAGTCCCTCTGAAAAGCTTTGAATTCTCACTATATGAAGTGATTTTACCTTAACCTTTAGCAGTAATAGCTTCTTATCAATTATTTGAAAGGCGGCACTCACCGTGTAGGCTGGTGGAAGGGTGTTTTAATCCAGGAAGATCAATCCATTAAAACATTGTTAGTACTGGAACCCGCAGAAGTATCACTACACGATACGAAACGGTACCGTCGTTCCGACGGCCTCTCACTCCCTCTCCCCACCGCACTAACAATGTTTTAATGGATTGATCTTCCTGGATTAAAACACCCTTCCACCAGCCTACACGGTGAGTGCCGCCTTTCTTTATTCTCTTTTTTGAATCTCTGATTATTCATTTAAGGCTGAGCAACACCAGGCATCGGGGAAGCCGACAGGCTTTTAGCAGAGCTCCACAGGTGTAGTGCCCGCTCATTGGACTCTTTTTCTGCATTTATCAATTATTTGATCGTTGGTGACATGCAAATGTCCTAAATAGGTGAAGAAAGCAGGGTATTACAATCACCTTATGAACTACTGATTTACCTTCCTTTAGAGGTTTTGTTTTGGGTAATGGTACCTGTAAGGGTCTCTGCTGGCTTTGGTTATAGGTTCTTTGATTGCTGTGTACCTACGATGGCGATCTTTCCTATTGTGAAACGTTAATGTAAGTGATCATCTATTAGTACAATATCATGGGGCTGTTGGTCATTATATGTTCCCCGCAACTTACATTAATTCATTGCTGTAATACCATCCTCTGGACTCAGTAACATCAATATGTCCTGCACTTCATGTATTGCTACAGTCCTTGTTGCAAGATTGTCCTGCAGTAAAGGTCACAGATTTAATATAACTGTACTAAGGTCTAATACTGTCTTTAAATATCTTAGGACTCACTTATGTATTGTTGTTCCAGTGGTCCCTACACGCTCCTAGTGACCGTTTTACCTGTATATAGAATATATGGATATCTCACATATAGTTCCTCAATATACTGTACATCATGTTCCAAATTATTATGCAAATTGGTTTTAAGTGTCATAGGGTTATTTTTTTGTCAATGAAACTCATTGATGGTATTGTGTCTCAGGGTTCTTTGGATCACTCAAATCAATCTCAGATACCTGTGATAATTAGTTTGGCAGGTGAGCCCAATTAAAGGAAAACTGGGTGTTCCACAATATTAAGCAGGCTACAGTTTTCAAGTAACATGGGAGAGAAAAGGGATGTCTCTGCTGCCGACAAGCAATAAATAATGCAATGCCTTGGACAAGGAATGAAAACATTAGATATTGCACAAAAACTTAAGCGTGATCATCGCACTGTGAAGAGATTTGTGGCTGATTCTGAGCACAGACGTGTTGGTGCAGATAAAGCCAGAATGAGGAAGGTTTCAGTCAGGCAAGTTCATCGGATTAAGAGAGCAGCTGCTAAAAAAGCCTTACAAACCAGCAAACAGATGTTTGTGTAGAATCCTTCAAAGGCTTGCTATAGTGCATAAACCTACTATTCGGCCACCCCTAAACAGTGCTCACAAGCAGACACGGTTGCAGTGGGTCCAGACATACATGAAGACTAATTTTCAAACAGTCTTGTTTACTGATGAGTGCTGAGCAACCCTGGATGGTCCAGATGAATAGAGTAGTGGATGGTTGGTGGATGTCGACCATGTCCCAACAAGGCTGCGACGTCAGCGAGGAGGTGGAGGAGTCATGTTTTGGGTTGGAATCATGGGGAAACAGCTGGTAGGCCCCTTTAAGGTTCCTGAAGGTGTGAAAACGATCTCTGCAAAGTATATAGAGTTTCTGACTGAGAACTTTCTTCCATGGTACAAAAAGCAGAAATGTGCCTTCAGGAGCAAAATCATCTTCATGCATGACAGTGCACCATCTCGTGCTGCAAAGAATACCTCTGTGTCATTGGCTGCTATGGGCATAAAAGGAGATAAACTCATGGTGTGGCTACCATCTTCCCCTGACCTCAACCCTATAGAGAACCTTTGGAGTATAATCAAGCAAAAGATCTATGAGGGTGGGAGGCAGTTCACATCAAAACCGCAGCTCTGGGAGGCTATTCTGACATCATGCAAAGAAATGCAAGCAAAAGCTCTCCAGAAACTCACAACTTCAATGGATGCAAGAATTGTGAAGGTGACATCAAAGAACGGTTCCTATGTTAACATGCAACTTGGCCTGTTAGGGTATGTGCACATCAGTCGTTTTTGCATCTTTGCAGACCGACCGGGAACCGGTGGAGAATGGCAGAAACTGAGTTTTCTGAACTCGGCAGTGTCCCTCGTTTTGTTAGCGTTTTGCTAACGATTTGCGATCGGGTTATAAGCGTTTGTACAGCGTGTTCTTGGCGATTTCCCCGGCGTTTTTCTTAGCGAGTTCCAGACTGGTCTTTGGTGCACTTGTTCAGCTGGAACCGCTGGAAAAACGCTGAAAAGAAGTCACTTGCTCTATCTTTGAAAACCGGTGGAAAACCGGAGAATAAACTGAAAACGACAATAAAAAAAACGTTCTAATGTACACAGCGTTTTCTAAAATCCATTGACTAGCATGTTAATCCAACCGGTGTCTAGGATTAACATAAATTAACATAAAACTCAGCGGAAACCGCCGACGGAAAACGCTAAAAAACAGCCCACAAAACCACTGATGTGCACATACCCTTTGGATGTTTTGGAGTTAAAGAGCTTTTTATTTCAGTGAATGTGATCTCCTATTGCTGCAAATTCAAAAAATGAGCATTTTCAGTTCTTTCAAACATATCAAATGTTTACAAACTCTACTGTGTGTAATAATTTGGAACACTGCTTTTAGTTTTTTTTTAATTTTTGAAGATTATACTGTTATCATTGGGAGGTTTCTTCAATAAAATTTTATGTATACTCTAACGGGTGATGACTTTTATTACACTGAATGTCATTTGCACCGACCATTTAGGAAAATTGGAGAAAAATAAAATTTTCATAATAATTTGGAACATGGTGTAGTTATAGCAAGCCAGTCTTTTTAATTGGTGTCACTCACGTTTCTGTTGTCCTTTGTGCGTCCTCCCTGGTAGTTTTTATTGGCGTCTGTTCCCTCTAGACGCTGGAAATGCGTGCCGTGGCCAGCGGACATGCACTTCCTTGTTCCCAATCACCTGACTGTGACATCACGCTTATGTGGCAGTCATGTGGCTTGGTGGGCGGAGGGTGAAACAGAGCTGGTTGGCGTCTCTCAGTAGTGATTCAAAATAACGTTAGCAAAGTACCCTATTTTATTTATATGTTTATTTACTTTTAGGGTACTTGCTCGTTTTTGCTTTTTCTCTTGGGTGTTGCTACAGTCTCACCGCCCACCATGTGCAGACTGGCAGTGACTATCTCTGTTTGGACCATGTTTTCATTTTGAAACATACTACCAATATATTTATGCGGTAAGTAGGGGATTTATCTCTAAGATTGTGTAACTGCCCCGCGGTCCAGCGCCTCCGCCCTGCACCCTGTCTGTCCCTCTTCCCGTGCAGTTACCCTTCCTTCCCGGTTCCGGGGTCGGGGTTCCAGGTTGCGGGCCATCCGCAGGCGATCCCGGGGCTCCGGGGTGCTCCATCGCACACCTGCTGCTCAGACTGTCGCTCCCTGACTGCTGCCCCGCTCTGCTTCCCCTCGGTGTGTTCACTAGGGGGCGGGGCCGCTCTCTCTGTTACCTTTATAGGGCCAGCCTGCCAATTAGTCTGCCCCGCCTCCCGGCCAATCCTTGTAGGGCAGCAGGTATATAAAGTGTGCACTTGCTTCTGGACCTTGCCGGGGCAACTTCATTCATCCCGAGGTTGCCGGTCCTGGTCCTGTTGTATGCTGTTATTCTGCAGTGTTTAACACTCATCTGTTTGTTCTTGTTGCAGGTGTGCATTACTCTTAGACCTTGCCGGTCCTCTTCATTCATCCCGAGGTTGCCGGTCCTGGTCCTGTTGTATGCTGTTATTCTGCAGTGTTTAACACTCATCTGTTTGTTCTTGTTGCAGTGTCGCTGTTCTGCCTCCGAGCTGCTCCGTGCTCTTTCGTGCCGCGTTACTACCATTCCTTTGGACCGTCCTTGTGTGGTTTTCTCTGGTCTTCCCCCGGACCGGACTCCGTGGTGGTCGCAAGTCTCCGTGCTGTTTCCGTGCAGTCCCCCTGCCACTTATCCGGACCGTCCTGGTGTTGGTTCTCTAGCCTTCCTCCAGGCCAGCCTCCACAGTGTTCTTCATTTTACTACTTTTGTTGTTCTTTGGGTTTCTTGCATTCTGTGTTATTCCTCTGTTTCTCTTTGACCGCCTGGGGTCGGTTTAACACGGGTAATCCCGCTCACAGACCTTCCGGAGCTCCGTACTGGGAGCAAATCCCTGTATAGGGGTCAAGGCCTTCCCGGGCGTCTCCGGAGGAAGGAACTGTGAGGGGGCCCTGTGGCATTTCCCTAGGGGTAGACTCCTTGTATCAATAAAACCCTTTATGCACTATAGATTCTAGTCCGGTTCTCTCTCTCTAACCTGGTATCAGCATCCGCTCCGGCAGCGGTCCAGCGGGTCCACGTCTCGTTCGCCCCTGGGGCGTGACAGATTGCACCACAATTTATGGCTTCTTTTTTGATATTCATATCAATCAAGATCTCTAGTATCCTTAACAAAAGTTGTCATTACCTGTCACCTATTTAGTTATTAGGGCATATGCTGCATAATTGGTATGCACATACATTGTTCTACTTTTATGTTCTGCGCATACATTATAATATTTTTAGCAATGTGAATACATATGGACATCAACCATACCTCTACATTACAGCACTTTATTGGTTTGTAACTTCGAGGAAACCTAGCTCCAAAATAGAAATCTTCAATGTAAAACGAATATTCAAGTAGCACTCCCCACCTTAAAAGAAAGTTCTCTTATTTTGCAAACTTAAAAAAACATACAGGAGGCTACAGAGGGCATACGGACAACAGCCGTTTCACCATACAATGAGCTTAAAGAGGTTCAACTGCTGGTCCTTACAGTTGTACGACAACACTTATCAACGGGCTTCATGTTTGCTCTGCTGAGGTCAAAATCACTAGATCTACATTAGATATGGTATGTTTTTACTTTAAATGCTTCCCTTAAATAGGTTCTTCAGGAGTACATACTTTATGCAGTATTTTAGTGAACAAATGCTTAACTTCTTCTATGCTACGTATGACCTTATACGAACCACAGGTGCAGAAAGGGTTAATCGACCACGATGATGGACATGAGCAGATTTTAAACTCCAAAAGACATCGATCATGCAGTATTAACTGTGGTTTAATAGTTAACTGGAATAATAAACCATAGTTAATACTGCATGATCAATGTCTTTTGGAGTTGAGTATCTCCTCGTGTCCAGCAGCGCGGTCGATTAACCTTTTCTGCACCAGTGGTTCGTATATTTTCATCTCTGGGGACCGCTGCAGCAGTTCCAATCTTGGATAGTGTTTGTGGATTCTCAGAACCCTCGAAGGTGAGCCTTATTTCTTTTATGTATTGAGGACACCACAGATAAGACCCTATTTGCACTTTATTTCCCTCTTTCTAGTTCTGTCGGTTATATATGAACTTATGCATTTGCTCACTAAATACTGCATATACAGTTGTGCGCAAAAGTTTACATTCCAATGTGTTATCATTATCATTCATGTCCTCTGAAAAAAAGGCCAAGAAAGCAAAAAATCTGCCGGGGTATGTAAACTTTTGAGCACAACTGTAGTATTTACTTCTGATGAACCTATTTAGGGGAAATTTGTAGAGTAAAAACCTACCATATCGCATATAGATCCAGTGATTTTGACCTCAGCAGAGCAAATAAGCCCATTTAATTGGTATGATCAAAGACATATCTGAATATAGATCTAGTGACCTTCACTTCAGCAGAGAAATTACCAACATTGTTAAATATGGCTATTGATGTTTTCAGTTTGATATGACATACTGTGTGGAGTGTGGATGTATAAAATTAGATTCTATTAGAGCAAATTGGTGAACTTAGTGAACGTGTTAAATTTTCTTACTTTCTCCGAAACAAATTGGTGAGAAACCAAATCAACCTGCTGGGATTACTTTGTTCCAATGTTGGGACTGAGTGTGTGGATTGATGGCTGATATCCTTTGATTAGTTAGGTATCTTAATATTTTAGATATTGACATAGGGTTGCCTATATATAGAAACCATTCCTCTCCTTTTGATAAGGTTTGATAGGGAATTTTTTTAGGATCAGTGGGGGCGCCATATCACGTTGAAGTTTGGTGCCAGCCTCTACAGTCAGGTAGGGGTGAGATCAGAGACAAAGCAGGGATTATTCCCCCTTTCCTCTATTTCCCCCCAATTAAAGGTATCAGCTGATAGTCACACCTTGTTTTTCTTCACTATGACTGTTTTTTTGTCTTTTATAAATAGATTTGAAACTGTCTCAGTATTTTATCGATATAATAACAACAAAACTGACACTTTAAATATGATCATGTCATGCTCCTACTATTTGAATGTATTTTAACGTCTATTCGAGTTCATTTCTTTTGATTATATACTGTATATATTTTTGCACACTGCTCTTTCATTGCCATCAAATCTAACAAAACTGTTGATAGATGCTCTGAATACATAGAGCCCAAAAATCTAGTTAGCATAATTGTAGTAAAATAATAAGTAACCAAATATGTCTGCCAGACATATTTGTCTATTATTTCATTTATTGGGTTCTAAATTTTATTATTTTTTTTGTACTTAATGCTTGCTGCGCCCTTTAGTTCCTAACCCCTTGCTGAGAGGCAGACCAGCCGCATAACCCCTCACAGATTACATCACTGCAGACACCAACTGCCAAGAACAAAAGAGGGAAAAAAATTAAACAAAATAAAAACAAATGCTTACACAGTAATAAGAGATATTTACATTATCCAAGGTTTCAAAGAAAACAGCGGCATCGCAAATCATATTATTCAAATGAGGTTTAAAAGAACCGTTGTCTAAAAGCTTTTGTTGCAGACCCGACTAAGACTTCTTTGATTGTCTGTTTTGTTTTGTGAACATTTTTTTCTGCATTTTAAAAGCCTGGTTCCTTTTACCAAGATTTTTCTCTTTTTTTATGCTTGTGCTAACAATTCTGTCGATGCAACGTGCCAGAACCCAGCTGCTTTCCAAAACCTCTGGGAATAGGCTGATTACATCTCCTCTTCTGTCAAATCTGCAAGAATAACCACACTTTGCCAGGCAACGCATGAGTGATAAGAGGCAGCAAGGGCTTAATACAGTGTGCAGGACCCATGGAAGGAAAACACCTGTGGAAAGATGCTTGTAGATTTCTCAGAAAACCTAAAGTATTTATTATTCCCATACTTTAACTCATGAACAATAGTAAAACTTTATAATCCAACATTCATGGAAACTAAAAACAGATCAAATTATTGTATTTTCTATATATTTAGAGGAAGTCTGTCAGCAGTTTTTGTTATGTAAACTGGGGACAGCCTGCTGTAAGGGCTAAAAAACAAAAAGTAACTGTGCTCCTCTAATCAGTGTATGTAATGTTTGTTTAAACTAAAGGCTTTACCCTGTGAATACCAATTCAGGGCTACTCTGTCACATGCATGACAGTCTGACATGTCCCTGCTGTGATTGACACCTCACTGTCAATGCACAATCTCTATTGAAAGTCTGGTGTGAGTGGGAAGCAGCTCTCCGAGGTCTGCTGTGTGTCTACAACAAAATGATTTGATCGTGTAAAGGTGGCTTCACATTTGCGCATGATGCACAGCGTATCTGAGCGCAGCAAAATGCAGGCACTATGCGCTTCTATGTTTAACATGGGAACGCATAGTGCCTGTTTGTGGCTGTGTTCAGCTGCGTTTGCGTTCGGCTGCGCATAATTTACGCGCAGCAGAACGCAAAATGTTGTTTTTTTGTGCGTAGCTGTGTGCTTGCTTTATATGCAAGCAGACAGCTGTGCACAGAAAATGAATTGGATTCCATCTGTGCGCATTGCCATCCTTTGGCAAGCGCACAGACGCTGCGGAAGATTTTTCCTTTCGAGGTCATCTACATGTGAATCCTGTCCCACAGTCGTCGTCTTCTTCTTCTCCTTCGCCTTCTCCTCCTGCTCCTCCTCCTTCTCATTCTTTTTCTTCCTCTTCCTCTTCTTCTTCCTCTTCGTCTTCCTTCCTCCTTCCTCTTCTTCCTTCTTCCATCCTTCTTCCATCCTCCTTCGTCTTCTCTCTCCCTGCCGCTGAATCATTTAAAATAGCTATCAGGAAAGCCGGCCTTCCCGCCCTGCTATTTCAAATGAACAGCTGATGAAGTCAGCTGTTCATTAGCTGCTCCTTTGAAATAGCGGGGCGGGAAAGCAGACTTCACCGCCAGCTTTCCCAACGGCTATTTTAAATGAACCAGTGTCGATGGCCGGGAGAAAGATCAGCGGCGGCTGCCTGTATCTTCGGTGCTGATCTCCGCCTCCTGGCCACCGCCGCTAATTGGGTGACGTGGCTGCCTCACTAACATTTT
This sequence comes from Allobates femoralis, assembly GCA_033576535.1. Lineage (NCBI taxonomy): Eukaryota > Metazoa > Chordata > Amphibia > Anura > Aromobatidae > Allobates > Allobates femoralis. The sequence goes on from JARQOC010000012.1 coordinate 36,789,262, forward strand.
CATATAAACGCATGTTGACAATCTGTATGCGCTCCATATGCTACAGTGTCGAATGCAAGTGTGAACCCAGCCTAAGAACAGCTGCTGCCAGTTATCTATGTGATACATTGTTGGGTTCAGGGTTTCTTTCTTTGCCTACATTATATTGCAGTCAGATGAGGTAGCAAAAATCTTCTGACAGATTCCCTTTAACAAAAAAACATTCTGCACAAAAAAAGAAATCTTTGTTACAAATGTTCAGTGAACGGATTCTGTTACAGAGGTAGACATTGATCAGACCAATGTCTGATGACAAACCCAATATAAAAATTCTAGTATACAATGATCTTTTCAAGTTCTGGCCCTTATAAAAATAGATATCAGTACAACATGGTTACAAGAATGTAAATGTTCGATTCATGCTGCCTGTGGTTCGGGACGCATGAATATACTTGATGATATTGGTATGGTTTACTTACTGGTATAATTGTGTTACATGTGTGGCAGAAATGTCCAGGTTAAAAGCGCAGTCGTGTTATGCCAAAAAGCTAGACAGTTCCTCCCTAATTCGTTATATGAGCCAGGTCTATGTAAGACTGGAGGAAAATTACAGTCAAGTATACCCAGTGAATTCAAGTGCATACATTGGGCATGATTAAGGGTATCTGTTGATGCAATAAACGCATCAGTATTCTATTCGGCATTTATTGCACATTTTTAATACAGGTCAATAAATTTACTTGTTTACTTTTGGATTGGATGTGTCTACAGTTTTTTCTTTTTCTGCCTATCATACTGGATGTGTTCCACCAGTGACTTTAAAATCTGAGAGTCCTCAGTGGTTGATACCTTTTAATGTATAACTGAAAAGGAGGTAATTAATAACAGGTTTTCCAGACTACTCGGGTCTCTTCATCAGGCATGGTATAATACAAAATCTGAAGAGTCACATATTTATGCACAACAGGACATAGAATAATGCAGTAAATAACAAGTGTTGTGGTGCAGATCTATCTGTACGAGAAGGGGGAAAAACAGTTTTGATAAATATTGGATAAGTTCGTAGATTAGTGTTTCACACTGCTCCAATATTTACTACCACAACTGTTTTTTCCCCTTCCCATAATGATAGATCTGCACCACATCACTTGTTGTTTACTGCACTATTCTATGTCCTGTTGTGTATAAATAAGTACTCTTCAGATACTATGTTATACCATGTCTGATGAAGAGGCCTGAGCAGTCTACCATGTCTGATGAAGAGACCTGAGCAGTCTACCATGTCTGATGAAGAGACCTGAGCAGTCTACCATACCTGATGATGATCAACATCACGAAACAATCACTGATCTCAGGGAGAGCAGTCAAAGAAAACACTGTGGACAGCCGGCAAAAGTGTTCAAACACAGTGAAATCCTAGGTGCATTGCCCCTTAGGAAATATGAATATACAAATAGAGCCCGTGGAGCCTCGTTTAGGAGTCTCAAACACTGGACTAGCCAGATATCCCTCCAGGGAAGGATCTAGCCATGGGGTGGCTACTTAAGGAGACCATCATAACCACCATATTAAGTGGCCCTTTCAGTCAATATGTAGCTCTTTACGAGTTTAAAGATATGACAAGGGAAAGACCAAAGCCAGGTATCCATCCAGACAACCTTTTCAAGGTTTTGCCCCTCATCATTGTGGAGTAGGATTCTGGCTAGGTGAAACAGCTGTCTGTGGATGGATACCTGGCTTTGGTATTTCCCTTGTCATATCTTTAAACTCATAAAAAGCTGGACATTGACTGAAAGGGCCACTTAATATGGTGGTTATTGTGGTCTACTCAAGGAGCCACCCCATGGCTATGTCCTTCCCTGGAGGGATATCTGGCTAGTCCTGTGTTTGAGACTCCTAAACGAGGCTCCACGGACTCTATTTGCATGTCTGAGGAGGAGACCTGAGTAGTCTGCTATTCGTGATGAAGAGACCTGAGCAGTTTTGAAAGCTGCAATTTATTACCTTCTTTTCAGATAGACATTACAAGATATCTAGGATGAAGGATTTTAAAATTTTAATATTTTTCTAACTGAAAAGATGGTAATAATTAGCAAGCTATTGAGACTTCAACCATGCCTGATGAAGAGACATCTGTGTTATGCCATGCCTGACCTGCATAGTCTCGAAAGCTGCTATTAATTACCATCTTTTCAGTTCACCATTAAAAGGTATCAACCATTGAGGACTCTTAAGGCCGCTTTACACGTCCCAATATCGTTACGATATTGTATACCACAGCACGGGAGCGCACATGTTTTTGGCACTAGTCCAAAATCGCATAGGAGATGTTACACAGGGAGATAGCGACAGGCAACGCAACTGCGATGTCTACACCCCCTCCTTCACGCTGTGTACGAGCGACCCAGGGAACGACCATTTAACATGGGAGTGAATAGGGGAAGTTGCGCTCCAAATCGTAGTTGTGCTGTCACACAGCACGATCCTGCAAGAGTGTCAAGCTAATATTGGCCAGTTGGAGAGCCTGCACAATTCCCAAACGATATTGTTTTGGCATCATCCTTGCATCGCATTGCTCATTTACACCACACAACGCACAAATTATATCGGCGGGAACGCCCGAACCACGTGACTTTTTATCGTTGTTGGGCAACGATATCGTGCCGTGTAAAGCGGCCTTTAGGGTACCTTTACATGTCGCAACATTGCATGCAATTTCACTTGCAACTTACTGGTTGCAGTGAAATCATGGACACATTGTTCCATTTTGTTGCTGTGTACAAATATAACATTGTGTCCATGATTTCACTGCAACCAGTAAGTAGCAAGTGAAATTGCATGCAATGTTGCGACGTGTAAAGGTACCCTTAGATTTTAATATATTGCTATCTTCTGGCTAACACAGTACAAAGATATATTTTATCAGTGACTGTGTCATCCATCCGAGATTATACAGCTCCATCATTTGTGGCGAGCACCATTATATGTTCAATCTTTGTTTATTCATTTAAACATAAGCATAGACAGATTATATCAACAGAAATCTGTACACATAGTCGTCTCCTGTGCCATAGACATATACATCTAATACACTTACACATAACTTGATGATAAAGGTACGTATAAAGCTATATCAATGATATTAGGAGGCCATAGTAACCGTTTCTAATTTTGAAATGTCCAATCAGGGTCTCTATTGAACTTCGTGTACTTATAGATTTGGCCTATAATGGCTGCATATCACTGTTGTTCTTAGTTAGTCTTAGTTATAGGCTATGTAGATTATGTAATGGCATATGCTATATATGGCACCTAATCAAAGATACTCATATATGCGTGTCAGTTTTTCATAACAAGAACAAAGAACAAATTAAAGCCATAGAACACACAACTTGAGGACTCAAAATGTTCTCTTTTGCGATATATTTTCTATATGTGGAGAAGAGGAGGGAAGTAGGTGAAAAAAGAAAGGGAGAGAAAAAAGGTATAGAAATAGAAAAATAGTAAAGAGAGGCAAAGGGCAAACAAAAATATATTTTCGATGACCAAGTACCTCTATAGTGTACTTTCCACGAGCACCATTTTTTATACTATACTCACATTTGTAGTTTGTCCACTTTCACTAATTTATATCTCCGAGCAGTTAGCAGAAAACCTGGTCAGTGGTCATATTGAGTAACCTCAAATAAATGTCTGATATTTCATTTAATTGTTAAGAAAAGATTTTTCTCTTATTGGTCGTTAAACAATATCTTTTACAGAGTTAAAGAATATCGGAAAGACTAGGCGGTTTTCTTAAGAACTCAGCAGCACTCTCCTCCATGATTAGTATCTGGTATTGTAACATTTATTTGTCTTGAGATACAATACCGTACACATCCCAAGGACAGGAGTGTCGTCGTTGCTGGAAGTCATGTTTTTCTAATTTCATGCAATCCCTTAATGAAATAAAATCATACATAAACTACGAGAAACCAGATCACTGCACGATAGATTAATGAACAAGTATTAAATCTGGCATTTCATATTCATTTTGGCTCACTAAACCCACTACATATTAAATCGTACGAAAGATAAAATCACAAGCAAATCCCTTCTAAAAACTACATTCTTTTTCCATGTCGATAAAACCATTAGCATCTCTGAATTGTATTTTTTCTTCCCCTCCTTTTTCAAATGCGAAAAACATTCTCCACGGAAAAATATCTGATGGACTGCCTTGCATGTCTTATTTAAAAGCAGTGACACAGACTTCCAGGACTGCAATACAGCTTACTGCTCCAAGATGTTTCTCAATATCAAATCGCAGTAAGAAAACAGATCTACCCCTGTTTAACACAGGTAGTATTACACACGGGAAAGCTAATGACTTCAGCAAAGATTTTCCACCTACATGCTAGCGATTGATGTCATCTCCATCTGCTGTAGATAATTTTTAAAACTCACATTTTAACAAGTCTTGTCACCTGCAGTCACAAAAAAAGCCCAGAAATACTTGGATGAGACTAAGTACGTTTGTTTAAGAAATATAGAATGGACACATTGTATCTCTATTGTTTTTTGTTTTCTTCAGAGGTCATTAAATGGATTATTACAGCTGTGTTGCTAGGTGTCAATTAGAATTATTTATTTGTGGAAATCATTATATTGTGGTTATGATACAAAAATAGCACATTGTATGATGGTAAAAAAATCTCGTAATAGCCGCTTGCTTGAAAAAACAACAACAAAAGAACAAGTAAAATACCCTTCCCCCAAACACGCCTGATGTCGGATTTCTGTGGACTCTTGTGATGGTAGTTTGGAGCTAGACTTCATCTGAGCACCGTCAAGGTTTCAAACACTTCCATTTACATGAAAAGATCACGGTGAGCAGATTTTTTGTATGTGACCTTCCTCTAAACAGTATTTGTAGTAGATATAGTGCTTTCCTTGAGTTTGCAGAATTTATAAATTTCTTATTATTAAAATGTTAATGGAAGGCAAACCATGATGAGCTGCTTATTTGAACTTATTTCTAGACCAAAATTAGAAAACTTTCAAAAAGTTTTTTCAATTTGATTTTGGTCCACTTAACAATCAGACTGCACACTGATCCCTTTAGGCTAAGGCTGTGTGCTCACGGTCCGGAGGAGCTGGTGGGAACCCACGGGTGCCCGCAGGGGGACCACAGCCACCCTGTACTCACCACCTGCGGTGGGTGCAGAGCAGCTTCTCCCTGCATGCAGCCAATGGCAGACGCTTCCAATACTACAGCATGAAATGAACATGTGGAAGAGGAGCAAAATGCCGGTACCATGCACCGCAGATGAGATAACGCTGTGGAGGGAAGAAGCATAGTGAGGATGGAATTTCCAGAAATCCCATCCTCTATGCTTCTACTGTACAATGCAGCGTTTTGGATGCATCGGCAAGATGGTGCGTCCAAAACGCTGCATTCACTGATCATGTCCACACATCCTAAGTTCTCACAGTGCTTGTATCTTCCGCTTTTTCCTGGATTATTACACTTCCAGCAAGTGACCGACATTTCTGAAAGTCTCGTGCCCACTGTGCTTTTTTTAAATGCTGCATAAATTGAACTTCGGTGCGATTTTTTAATCCGCAGCTTTTCAAACTCTGTTGTAGTAACTGTAATTTATTTGCAGACTTTAAAAGAGCTGTAAAAATTCTGCAGACTAAAAAACACACATTTCTATCATGTTTCCACTGTGAACACGTAGTAAAAACGCAAGTAATCCTCACATTACTTTAACAATAAAGGTTTAAGAAAGTTAGATTACTAAGCAAACAGGAACTATTTCTTTTTAAACTTGACCTATCAAAAACTACATCTGTAAAAACACAATAAAATGTTAAATGTTAAAAATGTAAGTAACCTGAACTAGCACATTGATGCAGAAATACGGATGAAAATTGACAGCAATATATACACACCGAAAACACTTTGTGGCAGTCTAGTCGTATAGTTATTGACCCTGTTCAGACAATGATGAAATCAAACAGTAAGGATCAAAAGTTTAACAAGCATTGTGCACAATTGGATTCTGATTTTTGGACACATGCACACAATAAAATTTAATATAAAAATAAACTCTTCCCCACATGGGGGGCGGGGGGGTCACAATAAAAGTGCTATTATGATCCTTTTAATACATTTGATACAAAAAATAACGGTTGAGACGATGGACAATTTCTTTCTTTAATACAGATATAATACAGTTGAAAAATATCACCTTCCATAAACACATTCAAAATGGATGTCAAAATACAAAATTTTTCATTATTATTATCATTTATTTACATAGCGTCATTAGATTCTATGGCGCTTTACACATGGAAAGGGGAGACAAGGACAATATATATGGACAATCAAGTCGTACAGATACAGGATGCTATAGAAATGCTAGAGAAACCTCATATGACTGTTCCAAATGTAAGTGCAATCTAGTGAGTTTTGATATACAATATAAGGGTAAAGCCACACTGGCATCAAACTCATGCGAGTTCAATGCGAGAGAATCTCGCATTGCACTTGGACCAATGTGAAACAGTCAGTCAGATCATATTGGTTACTTTTTTCTCTGTTGAACTCAGAATACATGCAAAATTGCAGCATGCTGCGATTACATGCATGTATCGCAGGAGACTTGCCACTGTAAAGATATGGATGTGATATGCCATTGCACTCACATTAAGCACTCGCGTGACTGTCATGCATCAAAATCGCTCCGATTATGCATATGATAATATGCCTCTACCCTAATGCGGTAGTTTGCAAACTCATTCAATAAACCCAACTTTGCCTTTTGCTCATTTTTTGTGAGTCACACAACCTTCCATGGTGTGTTGACTTCTACATACTCATAAAAACATTGTTGTCAAGATTATATGGAACTACATGGTAAAACATATAGATTCTTACTCAAATTATGAGGGTAAGCAAAGACCAAATCCTTATGGCCACTTACACGTCCCGATATCGGCGTCCAACTCCGATAAAAAGTCACGTGGTTCGTGCGTTGGCCCCGATATCGTTCATGTGTTGTATGGTGTAAATGACCAATTCGATGCAAGAACGATGCCAAAACAATATCGGGGAAGAAATGAGCAGGCTCTCCAACTGCCCGATATTGGTTGGACGATCTGGCAGGATCGTGCTGTGTGAAAGCCCAACAACGACTTGTAGTACAACTTCCCCTATTCTCGCCCATGTTAAATGGTCGTTCCTGGGTCGCCCGTACAAGGGGGCGTACACATCGCAGTTGCGTTGCCTGCCGATATCGCGCTGTGTAACAGCTCCTATGCGATCTTGGAATTCTGCCCAAAAAATGCGCGCTCCCGCGCCATTGTATCCAACATCAGAACAATGTTGGGACGTGTAAAGTGGCCATTACACAACAACAATTTTACATTGGGAACAAATATTATATCGAGTTCCATAGATTGTACACATTTATTATAATCTTTAAGAACTCCACTATTAAGCAAAACTTGAGACATCTGTGGAATGCTCCATTTCAGTAGTGCATCTAATCCAATCTGGATATTAGTTTAACGGCTCATAATTCCCCAGACTGATTAAAGAAGCTATGTTATCTGGGGAGCAAAGACCCACTGCAAACAGTGGTCATCCCAGCAGCCATATATTGATAATCGCTGAAGTAAACATTTTTCTTTACAGCTCTTCAACTTTAAAGTACATTTTCATAGAACATTCATTTTATGACACCCTGTTCAGTGGGAATCTGTCTGATTATTTATGTGATGTGCCAGATATAGCTCTTCTTGGAGGTCCAGATGGAAAAAAAAAAAGCTTTACCAACATGTAACTACTGTCAGTGGACTTTTTCAAGTCAACTGTATGAGTAATGAGACAAAGATGTTCGTGAAAACAACATTTTGCTGTATCTGAAATGTAGATGATCTAAAATAAAATGCAAACTGTCAGTGACTAAATAGTTGTGAACGAGTAGGTAAATTTGCACTGCTGGTACTAATATCCATAAACGTCACGTCACACGTAACAATATCGTTGGCGATACCGTTCAAAAGTCACGTGTTCTATGACACTTGAACGATGTCGAAATGACAGCGTTGTGTGTGACACTACAAATGATGAACGATCAGTCGGCTGATAGTTCATCGTTTGATTGGAGGACAGGACCTCAAATCTATTGTTGGTCACCCAGTGGACACGCAGCATCGCTGCGTGTGACACCGGGAGACGACCAATAAGCCAGCTCCCAGCGCGCCTCTGCAAGTGCTGGAAGCTGGTCTCCAAAGTAAACTGCGGGTAACTAGGCAGCGCGCGCTACCTAGATACCCGATGTATAACTTGGTAACCAGCCTTCTCCGCTCACCGGCTGGTATCCAAGGTACACAGCGGGTAACTAGGGACCCTAGTTACCCGCTGTGTACCTTGGATACAAGCCGGTGAGTGGAGAAGACTGGTAACCAAGGTATACATCGGGTATCTAGGCAGCACGCGCTGCCTAGTTACCCACAGTTTACCTTGGAGACCAGCCTGCTCCAGCTTACCGCAGCCTGGCAGCGGGAGCAAGACATCGTGGAAACGATATTTAAATCGTTTCCACGATGTCTCTGGTCCACTGATCGCTGGTGAGTCTGCCTGTGTGACAGCTCACCAGCGATCTGAATGATTTTGTTAGCGATCGCGCGTGCATGCGATCGCTAACAAAATCGTTCATCACATTGCTGCGTGTGACGGCACCTTAAAAAAGATCCAAAGGGGTTGTAGAAATGTTAGTTTGGTTTTAATATCAAAGTGCTTCAAACTTAGCAGACTTCCACAGTAGTTGTGGTTCTCCTGAAGAAGTTTGCTTACTTTGAAACGTGTTGAGATTAAAACTGCATCGACATCTCTACATCACCGTTGGATGTTTTTTTGCGGATATTAGTACCAGCAGTGCAGATTTACCCACTTGTTCTCAACTATTTGACTATCACGTTGGAGTCTCCAATATATTGGTGCTGCTGCAGCTTGAAACTTTGCCTTTTGCTCATTTTTTGTGGGTCACACAACCTTACAAGGTGAGAAGTTTCTTGCTACCCTAGTTAGTTCATGCCCTGAAAACAAACGTACACTAAACTCTTGGTACAAGGGGTGTAGATCCTTGATGGGTTATACCTTTTGTTTGATTGACCCTATTGCACCTATATTGTCCACCCTGCCCCCCATCTTTAGCAACTGGCACCTAGAGAGCTACATACAATTGTGTGATTTTAGAGAGTTTTAATATTAAAAACATTAGTTCCTATTGGCATAAATACATGAAAATAAATGTTTCAATATAGCAACCTCTCCCAGATAGTACTTGCACTCTGCAGCTTATAGTAGGCTGGTCTGATATTACATGTTCTATAGTATCACAAGAGTCTCTCAAAACACCAGATGCATAATGGAATAACAAATTAGCAAATTGCTTTCACACTGTATAGTCTGTATAGTATGTAGGCATATAATGCAATATACTGACTATTCAGCCCCATGGCAATTAATTCATCCTAAAGTTCAACTCCAGCATTTTTTTTTTTATCACTGGAGTGGCCCTTTAAATTTAATCCCCCACCCCCTGTTATATACTCACTTTCCAGTGGCTTCACCTTTTACTCACACCACTGCAGCCCCACAACACCATCTTGTGCCCACAGCTTCTGATTGGCCAGACGTTACGTTACAAGAGCTCAATTCATATCTATGTGAGGCAGAATGAGGCCCTCATAGAGATGTATTGGAAAGTGACCTCCACCGTGCTTCATGAAACACTAATGGTACCTTTACACGCCGCTACAGGATGGTGGAAACAACCGGGTGCTTCACGTGCACGAGCACGCACAAACGGTTGAAAACGGTACCCGCATTGCCTTTACACGCCGCAACAAGGTGCGGTACAGTAGGTTACATCTATCTCTGGATACACCGCAGGGTGCCACAAGTTACCTTCTGTAGCTCACCTTACCTCATTTACACGCCGCTATAACAAGGTAATATGGGCGGTACAAAGGCAGCAGGGACAACACATAGGCGTGCCACAATTGTGGATTACGAGAATTCCGTACGCTGATAGGACAAAGCAATAGCATCATGATTGGCCAGCCAGCGCAGGAGGCTGATTAATACATGACGTTCGAGCAATTGTGTAGTGTGACTGGTCAGCACCTTAAATATGCTGCCCTATGCAGTGTACTACCAATCGTAACGCAGGAGCTTCCACCAATGATCGCTGATGGGGCGCGGTATCCCGGAGCCTGTGTCACGCCCCAGGTAGATAGCAAGGTGTCGAAACAACCCTCCTGTTCCTTATTTACACGCCGATACAGGCCGTAACAATCGCCTTGAAATCAACCTGTTTTTGAGCTCTGCTCTGAAACAGGTGCCTCAAGTGACGGGTGGAAACAACCGTCTTTACACGCCGCGACCGCGGGTTGATTTGGCGGTGCAAGATACATTTCTCTCATCTACCCGGTTGTTTCCACCATCCTGTAGCGGCGTGTAAAGGTACCATTCCTGATAACTTTCCACCAATGCCTGATAGAGCGATGATGTTAGTGGGTGAAGCTGCCAGAAGGTGTAATCAAACAAGAGGGTAGGGCACTTACATTTAACGCACCACTCCAGTATTCAAATAAAAAATATAAAAAATGCTGGAGTGATATTTTAAATTGCTAGTGCTGGCCCTGATTGTAACACAAATGCAATTCATTATTTTGTTATCAGCTTTTTCTTTTGTATGCTGTTATGCTGTGATGTCTTATGATTGTTTTCACTCATTCCTTTTCATTTTTATTCACTCTGTAACTGAGGCCAAACTTCTATACAATTTCTGTTTTGTAGAATAAGGCATCCTAAAGGAAAGCTAAAATCAGAAAATGCTCAAAAAAGTTTTTTGAAAAAGTGCAGGCCTTCCTTCCAAAACCTCCATTTTGTTCTGATATACTTTATCTCACATTAAAGAGGTTTTCCATTACTAATTTGACACCCTTTCTTTATTCCGAACTCTTCCTAACTAGCACTGCCAATATACTTCTACTACCTACACTGCGCCTTTAAGGTTATCTTTAAAAGTCTTGTAAATAGTTTTAATTATATTGTAGATTTGATCCTTTGTGGACTTCATACCAGATTCAGACCAAATGAGCAGGACGCTTCACTGGTGTGGGTGGGGCTGTCTCTCTGTGAGTAACAGCACTCCTGGCATGCATGCCCAGATCGCACTTCACTCTCCACTCAGCCCCTACTAGTGATGGGCCCTGCTCAGTTGGTCCAAATCCAGTCTCCAGCTTGGAAGATAAAAGCTAGAACAACATAAAGGTATTTATGAGCCTTTTATAGATAAGATTACAGGAGCAGAGTAGGTAGCAGATGTTTATTGGGAAAGTGTTAGGAAAAGTTAGGACAGAAGAAATGGGGTCACTTTAGTAGTGGAAAACCTCTTTAAAATGTAAATGTCATTTCATTGAAAAAAAAAATAAAACTGCACTAGTTGATAATGATGGGTCACATAGCAGCTAAAATAATGCTTTTATTGTGCCATATGACATATTTTCTCACATTTTTCTGTGCTCTTTTAAAAACTGCATTTTATGGCTCTTTGGGCATCAGCAGCTGATAGGGAACAGTGCAATGTGTGTGTATTTTCACAGCTTCTGAGAGCAGGCTGATTGTGAGCTGTGTGCGGAGCCAACAGACAATGGATTAACAAAGATTGTGACTGAGCTGTGTGGAGCCAGATGATACTTGACTTGACTCTGATCTTCTGACGTTGCTTAGTAACTGTATTATTAGGACAATGTGAATGGTTTATGAATGATTTTCAACTAGAATTTTCTAATGAAGTATATTAAAAGGTTTATTAAAATAACTAAATAAAAATGTAAACAGCATTTTGGTTTTTTTTATCAGTTTCCGTGTGCACAAAATAGCATCATGAAAATGTCTGTTTTGGATCTAAGAGGACAGGGAAAACAATGCGGTCCGCGCTGCTGTGTATAGAATGACATTAAAGTGAAAACGACTGGCACACCTACATGTGAAAATTCTAGTTTACACAAAATGGTGAACTATACATGGTAATCATCTTCCTACCACACCCATACACACAGGTTTTAATTGCACTCAGAGGCACACATCCTCGTATGCATTGTACCGCAGACAGAGGCACAAGGTAAGGGAGATAGGGACCCGGTAGACATGAGAGCACCTTGACACAGGTTATCGGGCTTACATGCAATGGCCAATGCATCAACTAAGATTCTCATTTTTTCATTGTGTATCCTGAAGCAGTTTCTGCAATGCCAATTTTCCTCATCCAAATTTGCATTAGTTTCCTATATGTCAGTCATTCATTCTTTAGCCAATATATAATTTCTAATGTTTAGTGTGCAGTGGATAACTATTTATTGTATAGTGTATAGAATGGCAGACGTGTATGTTGGTGTGTTCCTGAGGAAGATGTCGGGGATGGCCTTGAAACGCATTGAAATAAAGACACCAATTAAGATTTCCTTTTCGTCTGTCATTCTTTACACAGCAGCACGGACCGCATTGTTTTTCCTGTCCTCTGAGATATTACGTGGCCACCTGGAGTGGTGGGTCCTGCGGCAGCTGTACCAAAAACGCGGATACCGGTTGTGGGTCTTACGATCGATGAAGGGAGCAGTTAATGCACTGCATGCATTTAATAATAATAAGGAAATAAAGACCCATTGCGCATTTTTCTATCCACTTTTAGGTGTCTTAGATCTAAGTATTACCGTAATTAAAAATTATCCATTCCATTCTATGCATTTGTGAAAATCACTGACACCACATGGATGGCATCAGTATTATGTTCGTGATTAACACTGCAAAGGATAGTCTTTCCATACTTTAAAAATGACTGACACTGACCAAATACTGAGGCAAATTGGATAGAAAACACTAATAAATACTGGTCTATATTTTTTCATACAAAAGAAATCATGAATGTCTGAATGAGGTCTTAATGAAATTTGAGAAATGTTAATAAAAAATGTGCTGTGCATGTCCCAGGAGCTTAGCGGTGTCCTCCTCATTCTTTTATGTGTGGCTGTTAAACAACTGGCTGCAGCAGGGGCCTCCCTCCACTTTCCTATCTCCATACAACGGATCACTAGCTAAGGGGCTAGAGCTTCATCCAACCAGCAGAAAAAATCACCAGGGAATTTGATTTTATGTTCTCTATGGGAATTCTAGAAAACTGACAGATTTAATATCATTCTGAAAATGCTGCCCGACAACAAATAGTGAGCACCAATATTTATTACATTATATTATATTTAATGTATAGGTTCAGTGTTTGTCTGACAGCTTTATAAAAGGCATGTTGGTAGCAATGTGGGGGTTAAAGTAATTGACTTCTATATAGTATATTGGTAATGACTAAACACTGATGAGGTACACATTTCACTTTGAGGTTTATAAAAAATATACAGTACAGACCAAAAGTTTGGACACACCTTCTCATTCAAAGAGTTTTCTTTATTTTCATGACTATGAAAATTGTAGATTCACACTGAAGGCATCAAAACTATGAATTAACACGTGGAATTATATACTTAACAGAAAAAGTGTGAAACAACTGAAAATATGTCTTATATTCTAGGTGCTTCAAAGTAGTCACCTTTTGCTTTGATTACTGCTTTGCACACTCTTGGCATTCTCTTGATGAGCTTCAAGAGGTAGTCACTGGAAATGGTTTTCACTTCATAGGTGTGCCCTGTCAGGTTTAATAAGTGTGATTTCTTGCCTTATAAATGGGGTTGGGACCATCAGTTGTGTTGTGCAGAAGTCTGGTGGATACACAGCTGATAGTCCTACTGAATAGACTGTTAGAATTTGTATTATGCAAGAAAAAAGCAGCTAAGTAAAGAAAAAACGAGTGGCCATCATTACTTTAAGAAATGAAGGTCAGTCTGTCTGAACAATTGGGAAAACTTTGAAAGTGTCCCCAAGTGCAGTTGCAAAAACCATCATCACGCTACAAAGAAACTGACTCACATGAGGACCGCCCCACGAAAGGAAGACCAAGAATCACCTCTGCTGCAGAGGATAAGTTCATTTGAGTCACCAGCCTCAGAAATCGCAGGTTAACAGCAGCTCAGATTAGAAACCAGGTCAATGCCACACAGAGTTCAAGCAGCAGATACATCTTTACAACAACTGTTAAGAGGAGACTTTGTGCAGCAGGCCTTCATGGTTAAATAGCTGCTAGGAAACCACTGCTAAGGACAGGCAACAAACAGAAGAGACTTGTTTGGGCTAAAGAACACAAGGAATGGACATTAGGCCAGTGGAAATCTGTACTTTGGTCTGATGAGTCCAAATTTGAGATCTTTGGTTCCAACCACTGTGTCTTTGTATGACACAGAAAAGATGAACGGATGGACTCTACATACCTGGTTCCCACCGTGAAGCATGGAGGGGGAGGTGTGATGGTGTGGGGATGCTTTGCTGGTGACACTGTTGGGGATTTATTCAAATTTGAAGGCATACTGAACCAGCATGGCTATCACAACATCTTGCAGCGGCATGCTCTTTCATCCGGTTTGCGTTTAGTTCGACCATCATTTATTTTTCAACAGGGCAATGACCCCAAACACACCTCCAGGCTGTGTAAGGGCTATTTCACCAAGAAGGAGAGTGATGGGGTGCTATGCCAGATGACCTGGCCTCCACAGTCACCAGACCTGAACCCAGTCGAGATGGTTTGGGGTTAGCTGGACCGCAGAGTGAAGGCAAAAGGGCCAGCAAGTGCTAAGCATCTCTGGAAACTCCTTCAAGACTGTTGGAAGACCATGAAGCTCATCAAGAGAATCCCTAGAGTGTGCAAAGCAGTAATCAACTGATGGTCCCAACCCCATTTATAAGGCAAGAAATCCCACTTATTAAACCTGACAAGGCACCAGGGGCTGGCTGGAGCCTCCATCCCTGGGTGGCAGATTTGCCCTGCCGGCCCTGGCTTGAGAGCCGGGGGGGGGGGGGTGCTGTCAGGTCTGACTTGAGAAGCGGGGGGGGGGTGCTGTCAGGTCTGACTTGAGAAGCGGGGGGGGGGGCTGGGGGCTGCTGTCGGCCTTACCTGATCAGAGACTTCCAGCGTCACAGAGCAACTCCCGCGGCCGGGCCGTCTCGCGTCATGTGCCGGCCGCAAAGCGACGCCCGCGGCCGGCCCGTTTCTGTAGGGGGCGGCCCTAGATGTGGACTATACCACCAGCCCAGGGGGCACTTGCCCCCCTGCCACCTGGGCCAGCCCGCCCTGCAAGGCACACCTATGAAGTCATAACAATTTCCGGTGACTACCTCTTGAAGCTCATCAACAGAATGCCAAGAGTGTGCAAAGCAGTAATCAAAGCAAAAGGTGGCTTCTTTGAAGTACCTAGAATATGAGACATGTTTTCAGTTGTTTCACACTTTTTTGTTAAGTATATAATTCCACATGTGTTAATTCATAGTTTTGATGCCTTCAGTGTGAATCTACAATTTTCATAGTCATGCAAATACTGAAAACACTTTGAATGAAAAGGTAATGTCCAAACTTTTGGTCTGTACTGTATATATTTATTTTACTTTTGTTACATCTTTTATTCATACCATTCCATATTAGAAATAAATAGTCACTTTATATGAAAAATGTCAGGTTTATTCTAAAAGTACAATAAGATTTTTATTTGGAGGTTTGAGGTTGCTCCATAATTTTAAAATAAAAATGGCACAAATATTAATGAGTATTAAAAATTAAGAAATTGCAGGTCAGCTCTGAAAACAATCTCCGGATTGTAATATGGAAAATTCTGAAAGGGCTAAGTTCTGCAGTTAATTACTTGTGTAATGTTTTGTGCTTTACAATGGGAAGTCAGATACTGTCTTGTTTAGTCGCCAAGAGACGGCTCTTTAACCTTTGCAATTCGTTTCAATCATGCTTGGGACCCAGTGCTTTGGAAGGTTCTGATAATGGAAACATGTGCTCTCTGTGGGGTGTGATATATTACGTGTGTGACTTCAAAATAAGATTTAATTAACTTGGTAGACAATTTATAACAGTTACCCCTGTCAGCCTGACAGCTTGTTTTACTGTCACTTAAATAATAGTGGAACTCTTGTCTTACAGAACCTGAGAGAGTAGCTAAAGATTTGTTATTGAATCAACCTGTCTAATGAGCCACATTCTAATGATTGGAGCCCGGGAGACTCAAGGAAGAAAAAAAAAACCTTTTTGACAGCTTTATTACGTTATTTTTCTCTGCATGTAATTCATGGATAATTAAAGCATGGCGAAGAGCTCTTAAAATGTTTTTTAAGTTCTAGGGAGGAAACTTGATGAGGCAGCCATGTAATACAGCATAACCTCTCAATTATTCACACATTTGGAGAACAATAATCACATAGTATTATCTATGGCTACAGACTGCACATGCTAAAAAGAATTACCACTGGTTATTGCTATGATATAATTGGTAGCGCATGGCAAAGCCTATAAAAGATAGCAGATTGCTTTTAGGGGAAAACATTAATCTGAGACGCACAGGAGACTCATCGATCATCATAATTAAAGTAGTCAGCAACCCATTCTGTTTTTTTCTGAAGAAGGCTGAACCTTCAGTGGGCAGTCTAGAGAGCATGGTCGCTGTAGCTCAAATAATTCAGACATTTTATCTGGGGAATGTTCTGAGAAATCCACTAAAATGCTAAATGTAGCATTGCACAGCAGTAGAGATGGGCGAACCCACAGATGTTTGTGTTCGGCAGATCTAAACGGACTTTAAAAAAATTACAGGTTCGAGACAAGACTCGATCCAAACTTGAGCCCTAACCACACATAAATCTATGGGGACCTGAACTTTGGCTAAAATGGTGGCTAGGGGGGGCTGTGATACATTGCTATATGGTGATTAAAATCAGTTAAATTGTACTTACCAGGCTGCTCTCACACTACTTCCGGATCGCTCATTAAACCTTATGAATATCCCTCTGCTTCTCCCACCCATCAGTAAGAACATCTCTGGTTGCAGTCAGATGGTCTTTGTGCCGGCACCGTGATTACTTTCCATACACGTTAGTAAATGGCAAGCAGCCTGCTATCATATTATTGTAAAAATAAATAATATAAAAAAACGGTTTGGGGTCCCGCTCAATTTCAATACTCAGCCAAGGTAATCGGACAGCCTGGGTTATTTGCCCCCACACTGGATATAGAAGAGCCAGGATTGTTGAGTTCCATCGTATGTTAGACTGCTTTGGATCTGGGGTGTTTGTTGGGGTTAATAAAGTGGAGAAAGAGGGTTGGTATGCTTTTATTTCAAATAAAGGATTTTTAAGTGTTTGTGATTAATTGCTCTGGACTTACAAGTTAGTGATGGGGGTCTTATAGACAAATCACAGTTGTCATTAACCCCTTATATTACCCCAATTGCCCTTGACCACACCAAGGAAATCGAAGTTAGCTGGGTGAGTGCCAGGATTTGGCGCATCTAATGAATGTGGCAAATCCTGGGGCGTCTGTGGGTTGGTATATTAGCCTGGGTGGAGTCAAATAACTGTGGTGCTCCCTAGGCTGAGAGTACCAAAATGTATTTATTTTTACATTAATATGTTGGCAGGTTGCTTGCTATACACTAATGTTTATGTCACCAATCAAAGATGCTCTCACAAAGGTGGTCAGGAGAAGCAGAGGAATATTCATAAGGTTTAATGATCGGATCAAGAAGTAATGTGAGAGCAGCGCAGTAGTTGGTAAGTATAATTTATCTGATTTTAATACCCATTTTGCTTCTGTCTACAGCCCTCCTCAAGCTGAACCAAAACCTGAACGGTGACATGGATTTCCCTGAGAAGTCCTTGTTCAGAGTCCATGCATGAACACTAGGTGTTCAGTACGGACCCCGAACTTTACAGTTCGGGTTCCCCCATCCCTACACAGCACCTATTTAAATGAGTAAAATATATTTTTATTGCACTGATGTGCTGACTTCATCAGAGAGACACTGACTACCTTTTTAGATCTCCTTTCCACTCCACCTAATTGAGAAGGGTCCCGAATGAGGACTTGTGAAGAAACTCAACAGCAAGAGTTCAATTTGCTTGCAGTGCAACCACAGGTTTAATATATTACACAGAATGACCATTGATTTAAATGGAAACTCTGCAAGTAATCATTCAGACAAACCTGTTTTAGCCTTCATGTTATCAGTGTGTGACAGTATGGTATAGGGACACAACATGTACTAATTGTAAAAATCAGAAAAATAGGCTGTATATAATGCAAAATATATCAATCTTTATTGAAACAAATAATTAGTAAAAACAGTAGATTAAAAATCAATCGGTAACCAAATAGTTTATAAAGGTCTACATGTACCTCTTGTTTATGAAGAATGGTAATACAAAGGTATAATTATCTATAGACAAATAATATGTGCAAAAAATTTTTATAATTTTGATGATAAACAAAGTGCCTAGTGCAAAATGTTAAGGACACTGTCCATAATGAGAAAAAAAGTGCAAAATATCAAAGACACACTCCATAGTAAAAACAAAAAAGTGCAATCCAATTGATATAGGAGATTCAGTCTAACAACTATTATCCCCTCTTATATTTCAAAAATCAATACCACAGTAAACAGTGCAAAACCAGCTATAGCAATTTTATCAACCCCATCATTTCAAAGTATTAACCATGTCACATGTTTACCTAGTCACTAGCAGACCACCTGAATGCCCCTACGTGCGCGTTTCGGCTGCTGCCTTCTTCTGGAAGAGGGGCGGGGCCAAACGGCAAGTTCTGAGAAAAAAACAAAACTCTGTTAAATGCTGCTGAAGAGGGAGAGAATGATTGGCAGCGGTGGGCAGATTAAACATGCAGGGGGTGTGAATCTGCCCTTTGGCTTCCAGCCCCTAGCCACCTCCTTTCCGGCTGCAGGATGTAAGTTTTCTAAGTGTATTTACTCGGGGTACGGGGGGCTCAAGTGCTGGGGGACCCCTTGCCTGGATGCAGCAGACATACTGCATCCAGTGCTGTAATTAGATCACCATGCCTGGTTTGGTGACAGGTCCTCTTTAAACAGTTCCTATGAAAGGTGTCATGCTATCGCTAATAATTATATTACAATCCTATCATAAGGGGTGGGAGCCTTGGAATGATTATCCTTTCAAATTCCCTCCCTAGTCCTTTACAGACATCGTCTCTGCAACTCTGTTCCTTTGATGCATGTCACTTGCTTTCAGTTCTATTCATCTAATTTATAAACCTGCAATGCTTTGTCATTAGTTGTAGTCATTCGAAATCAGATGGCTATCTGTAGGATACATTTCTCTCTCTAGTTTTATGATGTTTTACTTATTGTATAAGTTTATTTTTGTATTCTCTCTCCAGGGCCGTATTTGGAGTTCCTGCTGCCCTAGGCACTGTCAGTGGCCGCCCCCCCCCCTTGTCATGGCTTCTCCCCCATCATGGCCCCTCCCCCATCACAGCTCCTCCCATGTTGCGGCCCCTCCCCCATCACGACAATCTTCCCCCTAGTCGCGGCCATCCCCTCAAACTTCATGTAGCTTCTCCCCCCACATTTCATCATGTAGTACATATAAAAGGTTTGTCCAGCCACAATACAGAGACCTAGAGTAGATATGACAGGCTCAGACCCCAATTTAGGTGCTATGGGGAAAAAAAAACCAAGCTAAAGTATAGGAGTAGCCCGGCACACTAATATCATGAAAAAAGAGTCTTTGCAACGACAGTCTTTTTGTTGTGATTTTATTAAGGGTTGTGTTACAATCCAACGTTTCAGCTCTACATCTCGAGCTTTCATCAGGGATATGACTTGGTCCTTGGTTTCGGGGTATATGTATAGGTGGTATAGGTTTACTATTATGGTCCAGCTAGGGTGAGGTCATCCCTTACAAGGGTAGTCCTGCTGGTCCGGACTCAATTGAAGTCACAGATGTCACAGGAGAGAATGAGGGGTTATTGTGTTAGCACAGGTGGAGTACCTTATGCTAGAGGGATAAATGAGAAGGAGACCTCAGGTGTGTATCGCTGGAACGGTACCTATAGTGACCACGATGTGTAAGGTCAGCACGTGACTCCCGTCCTTGTGTCCTAAGTCTGGTCAGGTGTAGAGGAGGCCACCTGTGCTAACACAATAACCCCTCATTCTCTCCTGTGACATCTGTGACTTCAATTGAGTCCGGACCAGCATTACTACCCTTGTAAGGGATGACCTCACCCTAGCTGGACCATAATAGTAAATCTATACCACCTATACATATACCCCGAAACCAAGGACCAAGTCATATCCCTGATGAAAGCTCGAGATGTAGAGCTGAAACGTTGGATTGTAACACCACCCTTAATAAAAACACAACAAAAAGACTGTCGTTGCAAAGACTCTATTTTTCAAGATATTAGTGTGCCGGGGCCACTCCTATACAATACAGAGACCTACTGACAGGATGTTTACATTGTGAGCCCCTATGGGGACAGTGTTGATGATGTATGTAAAGTGCTGTGAAGTTCATAGTGTAATATAAATGCAAAAAATATTATTCTTAATATGATGTCACAATACCGGGATCTGAGGATCTTCTATTTCGAGGTCAGGGGCTCTCTGATGCCATGTTGCTGTCTGTCTCGCTGTCGTCGTCTTTTGACACTGCAGTGCGGTGGACAAGAGAGCATTAACTGGTTAATAACAAGAAGCATGGAGTGTACTAACTGAGCCATAAACCCCCCCATACCATGGAGTATGGTGTGTACTAACTGAGCCACAACCCCCCCATACCATGTCCAGCAGACATTGTAGGATTACTATATGGATTTTAGTATTAGGGTACGGACACACTGGCGTGAAACTAGGATGAGTGCAATGTGTGATTTTATTGCATTGCAGTCGGACCAATGTTAATCAATCTCTGAGAGCACAATGACGAGTGTTCGACGCTTTTTCTCAGCCAGATCCAGGATGAGAAAAAAGTCACAACATGCTGCGACAGTATGTGATTCATGTACAAGACTCGCCAATGCAAGTCTAGGGTCTGACAAAATCACGGACCGCACACGAACCATCCGAGTCGGACACGTTTTTTTCACGGATACATTATCATTCTGCAGCTGAGAACACTGTAAAATGTTCCTGTAAATGATTCTACAGTAATAGCTGCTGAGGAAAGAACAGATTGCACACGGACATCACATGGATGTGTTCTGAGAGAAATGTCGGACACTCGCACAGCAGTTGGATGCCAAACAGACAAAAAAACAAATGTCACTCGTCCAACTCTCCTGGATGAGAAACAGACCAATTTTAAAGCAACAGGAGACAGTGTACCACCATGTCCTCAGCTCTGTGCTGTGCACAGACACTGTACCACCATGTCTTCAGCTCTGTGCTGTGCACAATGTACCACCATGTCCCCAGCTCCCTGCTGTGCACAGACAGTGTACCACCATGTCCTCAGCTCCGTGCTGTGCACAGTGTACCACCATGTCCTCAGCTCCGTGCTGTGCACAGTGTACCACCATGTCCTCAGCTCTGTGCTGTGCACAGACAGTGTGCCACCATGTTCTCAGCTCCGTGCTGTGCACAGACAGTGTACCACCATGTCCCCAGCTCCCTGCTGTGCGCACACAGTGCACCACCATGTCCTCAGCTCCGTGCTGTGCACAGACAGTGCACCACCATGTCCTCAGCTCCGTGCTGTGCACAGACAGTGCACCACCATGTCCTCAGCTCCGTGCTGTGCACAGACAGTGCACCACCATGTCCTAAGCTCCGTGCTGTGCACAGACAATGTACCACCATGTCCTCAGCTCCGTGCTGTCCAGTGTTCCACGATGTCCTCAGCTCTGTACTGTGTACCACCATGTCCTCTGCACCCCCCCTCCATGTCCTCTGCATCCCCCTCCATGTCCTCTGCACCCCCCCTCCATGTCCTCTGCGCACCCCCTCCATGTCCTCTGCGCACCCTCTCCATGTCCTCTGCGCACCCCTCCATGTCCTCTGCACCCCCCCTCCATGTCCCCTGCACCCCCCCTCCATGTCCTCTGTGCACCACACTCCATGTCCTCTGTGCACCACACTCCATGTCCTCTGCACCCCCCCTCCATGTCCTCTGCAACCCCCCTCCATGTCCCCTGCACCCCCCCTCCATGTCCCCTGCACCCCCCCTCCATGTCCTCTGTGCACCACACTCCATGTCCTCTGTGCACCACACTCCATGTCCTCTGCACTCCCCCTCCATGTCCTCTGCACCCCCCTCCATGTCCCCTGCACCTCCCTCCATGTCCCCTGCACCCCCCCTCCATGTCCTCTGCACCCCTCTCCATGTACCTTGAATAGTCAGTCCCAGTTCCTGTTGACAATTCTTCTTGCCGGGCAAAATGTGGCTCCGCCCACCCGAGTCACATGAGCGTGACGTCATCACAGGTCCTGGCTGTCCCACCAGGCAACTGTACACTATGACCCCCACCGGCCGCCGCCTGCCATCGATCATTCTGTCTGCAGCAGCGTCATGCGGCAGCACCACCACCACTCCGGCTCCTCTTCCGGACTGCCAGTGATAGTGAGGTGAGGTGGGTGGGCGCAATGACCGGGGGGGGGGGGAGGGAAACACGTTCTCCTCCACAGCGGGCCACTCCTCCACTCTTCCACCAGGCCTGTTAGCTGGCTGCTGCAGGCTGGGTGAGGTGGACGGGCCTGATGACGACGGGGGGGGGACGGGGGGATGGGGGGGTATGAGGGGGCGGGGCTTACCACGACCGCCCGAGACGGGGCCAAAAAAAAAGAAAACATGCTAAGACACCGCCCCCCTAACAATGGCGCCGCCCTAGGCACGTGCCTACGGGTGCCTAATGGCAAATACCGCCCTGTCTCCCTCTCCTTTTAGACCTTCACCCCTCCCCTTTTACTTTCTCCTCTTCCCTATATCTTTCCCTATTGTAATACACCACAATTAGTTAAAAATGTCTACATTCTTTTCAAATGTTTCAATTTGTTGTTTCTTGTATTCAACTATATGATAATCAGTTATTTTTTTCCCTGTGTTATATTTAATAAAAAGATTTAAACACAGACATCCATTACACAGTACATAGCAGGGACACATATAAGATTATCTCAGCACAGGAGATGTCATATGATCAGACCATGTCCCTGTACGGTCAGACACATCTATTACACAGTACATAGCAGGGACACATATAAGATTATCTCAGCACAGGAGATGTCATATGATCAGACCATGTCCCTGTACGGTCAGACACATCTATTACACAGTACATAGCAGGGACACAAAGATAAGATTATCTCAGCCCAAGAGCTGTGGTAAGATCAGACCATGTCCCTGCACAATCAGACACATCCATTACACAGTACATAGCAGGGTAATATATATAAGATTATCTCCGCACAGGAGATGTGGTATGATCAGACCATGTCCTTGTACGGTCAGACACATCCATTACACAGTACATAGCAGGGTAATATATATAAGATTATCTCTGCACAGGAGATGTGGTATGATCAGACCATGTCCTTGTACGGTCAGACACATCCATTACACAGTACATAGCAGAGACACATATATAAGATTCTCTCAGCCCTATTGTGGAAATTATTATTATTATTCCAAGGTCTATTGATTAAAATTAACTTTAAAATGAACTCTGTTCATGGGAAAACCTCTTTAAGATCTTTACTTTGACTCAGACGTTCCAAAAATAGCTTTATTAATCTTTAATAATTCTTTTATACAATAACTTGTGCGCTTTGGGTCATTGTCTTGCCTCTAAAAAAAAATGTAAACTTCCCCATACTTTTCAATATTTTTGTTCACAAATCTCAAACTGCTTAAGTTAAAGTGACCGCCCGTATCCTTCTATTAGTTTCTATTTCTACAGGTGTCATGTAATGTAGCTCAAATAATGACTGTTTTGTCATTAAACTAAATGAACAGCCAGTGGCAAGGGCTGTCACTGATATGCAGCAATATTCCGCTTCTCCGGCTATTATTTATAGCACATACCGGAGACCTGTGACCATTGCAGCACATTCCTTCTCTTTCAGGGCTTTTAATGGAATATAACATTACAGGGGAAGTAGTACTGTTTATTTTAATAGAGTGGGTCCCAAGAAGATCAAACTGTGACATATGATTACCTAAGGCCCTTGCTGCATTGTAAACTCTAACAGCACATTAGACTTGTGTTTATAATACCTCGCTTCCACATGGCTGACACACTACAGTTCAGTCCCTTGACTGTGTAAATGCTTTCATTTACATTGCAATTTTAAAGGGAAACTCTGGTCTAAATCATGGTATTGTATAGTTTTACGCTTTGGAAAGCAAAGCCTCCATGTGTTTAATAGCAAAAGTACTAAAATACTATGTGCTGAATAATTGAATCACATCTCATTACTAATCTCTGTAAGTTAATTTAGAATACTTTATATGTGATTTGGGCAGCTTGGTCCCAAACAGTTTCAGTTTTAACACATGACATCACTCCCATTTTATGGCATACTGGCAGGATTTTGCAGCACCTTGGGCAATTAACATAGTGCAATCATAAGTGTTTTGTCTTTAGAGATGTCACAGTTTGTGAGTGCTGGGTGTAGTGCACAAGTTCATCTTTTATGTATAAAGGTGCAAGGTAATTTACTGTAACCCCAGCGACCTGTTTTTATATGAGGGTATAAGAGAGAAATTTTTTCTTTCATTTGTCATTTAGATTTCATACAAATCTAGACAAACCATAGTATGGTCCATTGCATTCTCTATAATCAAGGTGTTCCCCTCTGGGAGCATTGCCTCTAGGGAAGAATATTTCTGATATACGGCACCCATCACATTGCAGCACATGGAGTGCCACATATGCTGCTATGGAACCCACTGGGATGGGGTACTCTGTACTGGACCGGGGTATCACTGGGGTTATCATGGCGGTCCTTGGTCCGGATCGTGTCCCGAGCCCACAATAAAGGTTTGGGGGTTATTTACAGGGAATATTGTCGTGACGCCACCCGTGGTATGTGGTCAGGGTGACCACCGCTGCTGCAGAACCTCCGGGGATGATGGATAGCAGCCTGTGATGTGACGGCTCTTCACGGGCAGAGCCTGGTCCCCGGGGCAGTAGGGATAGTAGTCTATGGATGATGCAGGGCAGGGATAGTGGTAGAGATGATAACAGTTTGTGAGGGAGAGTAGGGCACGAGCGCAAGAATTACACAGACTCACGGTTTTGTAGTCTTCCAAGTCTTTACTGCAGATGGTATTCAGTAGTTTTGTCCATGGAGTCTGTACCGGGGCCAAGTTGCTCCCACCCTGACTGGGTCCTTGGCTTCATACCTCTGCGCTGTGTGTGTGGCTCTGCTGCCGCTTTAGCTAGGCTGCCGGCCCTGTCTCCCCTCACGGGTACCAAATTTGCTAGGCAACTTGAGTCTTATCTTTGTGTTTCTGACCCCGCCGTGTTGCTTCGCTGTGGTACAGTGAAGATATATAATCTTCACTTATCCGGTGGTTTCTGTGCTGCTTGTGTCAGGCACAATTGCGGATCCGGTATCCAGTCTTTGCGCTTCACCGGGGTGAGTTTAGGGTAACTCCGTGTCCCGGATGTGTTCCTCTGCTTCTCCTACTCCTTTCCTCAGACCTTGGCCGGCCTGGAAGTGGACAGTGGACCTTGGGTTGGGCCTAACGCAGCCCTTTTACACCCAGGTCCTTTCCCTCAGTCCTCTCAGGAACTGAACTAACTGCCACTTCCTCTCCACCCAGAATATATAGGGAAGCAGCTTTAGCTCCCCCTTCTGGCCTGGAGGCGCTAGTGTAGTGTTGTGGATTGTGTGGGGAATTAACCCTTGGTGTTGTTACTGTGGCACATTAACCCCTGGGGTTCCACCCTGCCATGCTGTCTCTGGTACAAAGCTTTAAAGTTTTAATTTTTTTTAGAACAACCTTTAGGTTGAAGCGGTATTTCAGTTACTACAAGTTATCATTGGCAAGGTGCCACTGACACAAGGGCTGGATAGTCAGGCTCAATTCTGGGCCAAGGCTGCTAAGCAACCCTGGGCCCTCAGCAGCACTTGCCCCAGTTGGCTCACCAATGAAAAAGTTAAATTTACTGTTACCCTCGGTGAGGATCAAAACACACAATCAATTACATCCAACAATAGTCATTTACTGAGAGAGTCTTGTGAAACACGGGTACAGTCCTTAAATGTTATAGTTTTTGGGTATTCACAATTTTTATTTTTTTGTGCAGACTGCTTCTCCCATTCCAGTACCTCCGGGCTTGTGCCTCCTACGTATAGCACCCTGGCATTTGGCTGTGTGTGACCCACCCCAGGGTCCTTGGGGTACCCATTCCCGGGCATTTGCAACGGTGGATGTCACAGGTGGCTTGCCCGAGCCCGTGGCCCATTTTCAGCGTCCACAGGGCAAAAAGGGGAAAAATAAAATTAAAGAAAGTCTCGTGATGCCACCTATGGTACCTGGTAATGATACCGGGCTGCTTTTAGACCTCCGGAAACGGTGATGCTGCAGCCAGATGGTAACGCTCCCTGTAGGTAGAGTGGGGTCCTCGGGGCAGTGATGTAGAATAGGGATTTTGCACAGGGAGGTGGCTCTGCAGGTTGGGCGCTGCACAGTCTATGTGTTGGATAGGATCCTTAGAACTGACACATACTAAAATCGGCCTTTACACTGCAGATGTGGCGACATCTGCCGGATCTGCCGCAAATTACATATAAACGCAGATGTGAAAGGAGCCTAATAGAAGCAGAAGGTATAATATACTATCCTCACATGCTTCAGTAAGTTTTAGTATTGATAGCCTCCTAAATACTCATATAATCTATTCCAGTGCTCTGAATACTGCAATCTACGGAGTTCCTCAGAATATTGTAGATACATCAGGGGGGAAAATGGGTCATACAACTGCCAAAATGAAACACAATATGTTGTTCAATAAACCTTTCATCCCATAGTTTTTATTCCACATTAACATCCCATATTAGTGACTTTATTAATAGCACACAAGATTGGATTGTTTAAGGTTTCATAAACCAGGGGAATGCTACAGGACCGTTCTAGGAAATTATGTCTTTCAATACACTAGCTTTCCGAGCACTCCCAAGATGGATGCAAGCAGATGAAAAATAGTTTTCATCTCAGGAGATAATTGCTGCGCTAAATAAGGACCACATTGGGAAAGACCATTTGGAAATCAACCTTCAGTACATGTATCAATTCCGTTGTCAAAAGCTGAGCTCATGACAACTGCCTTTTGAATAAATATCAGATGATTGGTTACATCCATGAACATCTCCCTGGGCCAAAGAGCCATTAATTAAATTTACAGAATCAATCTGTTTGTCCTCTGTAAAGACCATGAAAAATGAATAGCTTCCAGGAGTGCTGAGAATACCAGTGGATTACAGGAGTGGCATGTTGGCCCTTGATTTCCCCAACATTTTAGTGCAGATCAACTTGCTGAATTCATGATTACTCTGCCCACAAACATTCCTTCCATTAAATGGATATGGAAAACAAGCCACACACATATCCTCCTTTCTCTATTTCAGAAACAGTTAATGCTCTTTTAATTCACCTCTTCAACTGTTCTTTTGTAATCACCCCCCCTCCTTCATGCAAATGGTAGAATCCTGCAACCCAGCTATAGGGTCAAGGGGTTCATTGTATAATTAAGAGAACATTTTGTAAATTACAAAGAGTCAAAATGTTTATAATAGAAGCTTCTGGTGTGCTGAATCTGTTCCATTTAACAAACACTGGGTTTTGACATGTGTTCCTATTCCATTACAGTGGGATTTCAGATAAGTGCGATACTGGCGTGAACATTACACCAAATCTTTCCTGTAAACTAAATGCTGTCTGCTTTGCAAATATATATCATTCTTCTTTAAAAAAAAAAGTAGAAGGAAATTATTTAAATATCAGAGTACGGCTAAAGCCATGTTAAAAAGTGTTTAAAGAACCACACATTCGCTATTCACACCCCACTCACTCAGGATCTGGCTAACGGGTTACAATTTAACCTCCAATCTCAACCATCACCACCGCTAGAACTGTTTTATAACCCCATGTTACCCTCGGGAACAGCCTCTAGGAATCACACATGGTGAAAGCAGAAGGAGATAACCAAGTTACAACACTTGATCACCCACAAGAAAATACTGTCGAAGCAATCCTTGATTGCTAAATACCACATGCCGACATCAGAAAATTTCACACTGGAGCAACTATTTCATTTCCTACACACACTATTAACGCACCCAACTCAAACCCAATTGACTACGAACTGAAGTGTCTGTTTGGCCCACAGCCTCATATCTCAGCTATACTCCAAATTCAATACTCCCAGAGATGGGGCTAAACTAAAAATCATGGAACAATGGGAAGAAGACCTACAAATCACACTCACAGATCAAAGATGGTACAAATTACATGCGAACATCCTGAAAGGTAGCAATCAAGTGTCACTCACCAAAACACCCCTTAAGCTATTCCACAGAGCCCACTATGTTCCCAACCACCTACATAATATCTACCACACTACCGTATATCAAACAAATGCTTCAGAGAATGTGATGCTACTGGAGACACCCTCCACACCTGGTGGACATGCCCCATAGCGAAGGCTCTCTGGAAAGATTTCATAAAGCTAATCCACTCGGTCCAGAATAGAGAATTACTTCTCACACGACAGTGCTACTACTAGGTGACAGACTCATCAACACTAATAACAAAACATTCCGCCTCATCGACCATATCGCCGTGGCAACCAGAAACCACATAGCAAGACAGTGGAAAACAGCCACTCTGTCACTAACTCAGGTGAAGCACCAAATAAATCTAACTACGCTATACGAGAAAATTGAAGCCACTAGGACTGACTCCCTTGAACTGTTCCAAGGAGTGTGGGATCCTTTGATCCAGGCCCAAGCGGACAACAAACTTCCCAGAATAATAACACTATCCACATAGAATACCATAAAGAACACTAAGGACTGATGGCTGCGATCCCAGCTCGATACAAATCCCACATATCGGCAACATAACTTTAACCCTATCCCCCCAGGGTACTATACCCACCTATATCCCCCAACTACCCCTCCCCCCCACTAGGTTTTACAACACAATTGAGTTTCCAGTGTTCCACATAAGTTTTGTAATGTTAAGTGCATCAAGGATACTATAGAAATCCCTTCTTACTTATATGCTTTCCCCTACGAGGGGATCCTTGTACTTTGTGTTCTATTTTGAATTTGTTATGTAACAACTGTTGACAGTGGCGTAACTTCAGGCCCAGGGCCCCGATGCGAAAGCTCCAACGAGGCCCCCAGTTATTGCAAATCTTAAATAGTATTAGTCTTTTGCCTCTGAGTGTTGACAATAAAAACTGTTGAAACTAAAAAGTGTTTAAAGGAATTTGAAATTACAAAATTATTGCACTGCATTAAAGGTCTTGTCTTATGAAGGCAACCTCAATTTAGATTAAAGGTGGCATTAGATACCCTCAGTGATCAGCTGTAACCCAATTCTCCACCACCACCAGATTCTGTGGCCAGCCATATATCAATCCATCAGCCAGCAGCCATCTAATGTGTAGACAATATAGGAGTGCTTGGCACAGTGAGCTATACATAACTTCTTATAAGAATGACCTCCAATCCCTTTTATTAAGGTGGCAGTCCGGAACTGGAAAACTCACACCTATCCATTAAGTGTGTGGTACAGTAACAAAGCCCTATCCACTTTAATGGAGCCAAGCTTAAATATCACATATAACCTGGAAATGGGTACTGTGCTGTATAAACAAGACATTTTTCTAGTCTTTGAAACCCTACTCACCTGTTTTAAAACAAGAGAAAAGGGGGAGGGGACAAGAGGCGCAATAGTGCCCTTATCACTAGACACTGATGGGTGTAATGGTGAGTAATTAAATCTGCTCACCTGGTCCAGTTGTGAGACCCACAACTGGTTTGAAGGCTTATTGGTAATGTCCTGATGGCTGCTGCTGGACTCCCACCGGCCACACTCACGTGTAGGTTGTAACAATGCTTAGGGAAAAAAAGGTGTGCTGTAGTCCGCGCTGCCAGGATCACTCACTCCAATAAATACGAGTAGAAAATCTTCATCAAAACCTCCTTTATTCTCCTACGCGTTTCAGTGCCCTCCTGGCACCTTCAGGAGGGCACTGAAACGCGTAGGAGAATAAAGGAGGTTTTGATGAAGATTTTCTACTCGGATTTATTGGAGTGAGTGATCCTGGCAGCGCGGACTACAGCACACCTTTTTTTCCCTAAGCATTGTTACTCACCTGTTTTGGAACTTAAAGAGGCTATCTAACACTGGACAACTTTTCAATTTGCCTAGTAAAAATTTATATAAAACACTTCCCGGGGACATGTCCCACTCTGATTGCTGTGTTCCAAGCCTTCACAGTTTTATCAGATGGGCCAGTTCCAATTGAGAAAAGAATGCACGCTATACTTCTCACTTGACATAAAAAGTCAGCGGCCGCTGATTAGCTGCAACGCCTATGTAACATAGACAGTCAGTGGCCAATGATAGATGTGATTTTCTGTGTGACAAACAATCATTGGCCACTGATGGGCTGCAACCTTCACACTTTTGTCTCACAGAGCTGTTCTGTCTGATGAAACGGTGAAAGCAACAGACTATCACCATCCATTGATATGCTGCTGCGCTAACATGACATAAAGATCATCAGGGAAATGGAGGATTGGCATCAGTCTGGGAGAAAAGTGTGTTTTAAAAATTTTACTAGACATAATAGGGAGATAAAGGACTGTATAGTAGTCTGTGTATCTTTAATGCCATATTTCATATGTAGATTTAGGCTCTATTCACACTGTGCATTTTTGATCCGTTTTTTTTTATCCATTTTAGAAGTGAAAGTACAGTGAACGCATCACTTAAATGGAATCTCAGCAAAGTCAATGAGTTTAAGTTTTGCTGTTCAATTTGTGCTTTTATAACTTGGTGCATTTTTTTTCCCTCGAAGCCTGATCCATAAAAAGGAGCTGTTAATTATGGCTGTGTTTTTCTGTGCTGCTTTTCCCATTGAAACCATTGTCTCTGGGATGAAAAAATGCACCAGAAAGCACGCAGCCAACACAGATCAAAAACGGAACCAAAATGGATGATCCATTTCTGATGCATTTTTTCGAAAGCTCATCAGCTGAAAAAGAGAGAAAAATGCATCAGGAAAAAAACAGATAAAAAATGCACAGTGTAAACATAGCCTTAGAGGGCATCAATATTATAATTAGACAGTATTATGTGAATCACCTATTTATTATATTCTCAAATGGCAGAAAAATTACTGGGCACTACAGCTCTCGCCCTGTATGCCTGTGTGTGACCTCATACATATACAGGTACCAGTGTTGAAGGTCCAGAATAGCGGTGCACGCTTAGTAAAGTGAGAACAAATTCTTTAAGAAAAAATGAGCGGCACTCACCATGTTGAAATCTTCTATCTTTTATTTGCCAGAATGTAGGTACAACATGGGTGCTGTAGGGGAGGGAGTGTGGAGAAGTGACGACTGGCCGTTTCGTGGTGCTGTACCGCTTCTTCCGGTCAGATCTCCATCACTCCTCCACACTCCCTCCCCTACAGCAGCCATGTCGTGCCTACATTCTGGCAAATAAAAGATAGAAGATTTCAACATGGTGAGTGTCTCTCATTTTTTCTTAAAGAATCTATTGATTATATTGATGGCTGGACCATATATGATGGCATTTTTACCGTTTACCTTCTGTGCCTCCCATATTTCCTCATAGATTCTAAACTTGCGAGCAGGGACCTCACTCCTCATGGTTTCAAAAAACTTTTTTTTGTATTGTCTGTAATGTACAGGGTGGGCCATTTATATGGATACACTTAAATAAAATGGGAATGGTTGGTGATATCAACTTCCTGTTTGTGGCACATTAGTATATGGAACGGGAAAAAACATTTCCATATGAGTGGTGACCATGGCAGCCGTTTCGAAGTTGGCCATTTTGGATCCAACTTTATTTTTTTCAATAGTAAGAGGGTCATGTGACACATCAAACTTATTGAGAATTTCATAAGAAAAACAATGGTGTGCTTGGTTTTAATGTAACTTTATTCTTTCATGAGTTATTTACAAGTTTATGACCACCTACAAATGTGTTCAAAGTTCTGCCCATTGTGTTGGATTGTCAATGCAACCCTCTTCTATCACTTTTGACACACTGATAGCAACACCGCAGAAGAAATGCTAGCACATTATAAGTGACAGCAAAAGTGACATTATGGGTCATTTTTGAGCACATACATTTTTGTTATCTCAAAAATGTATGTGCTTCATGGAGATAGATAGGTAGGATAGATGGAAAGATTTATAGATGATGGCAGAGCTGCCACTAGGAATTTCAGGGCCCCTGACTGCCAAAATTTCGGGGCCCCCCTGAGACTCTGCCCAGCCCCATCCATGATCCGCTTTCACCTAAACATACATTATATTTGTAGTGAAAAATTGGAACAGCACCAAAAATTACCTCAATTTATGTGCAAAGCTTTCCCAACCAGCAATCCAGATGGTTCCTTACAATAGAGTAAAAAAAGAAAAATAGCACATAAAAATAGAAAAAAGTGGACATTATTGCCCAATGCGTGGCCACGCCATTGGGCAATAAAGTCCACATTTTTCTATATTTCTGTGCTGTTTTTCCTTTTTTACACTCTCTCTCTATTATATATTGCACACACACACGCTTGAGACTGCTATGGGTTGAATACACAATAACTGTATATACAATAGAGAAAACACAATAGAGACGGCTGCTAGCTGTATACACAATAGAGATGGCTGTTGGCCGTATACACAATGGAGACTGCTGCTGGCTATACACACAATAGAGAATACGCAATAGAGACTGCTGCTGACCGTACACATTAGAGAATACACAACAGAGATGGTTGCGGGCCATTTAAACAATGGAGACCAACCACTACGAGGGAGGGTAACAGACTGATGTCATCATTAGGGGAGGGACCTGCACCACCCCCACACAAACATCTGCCATGCCTCTGAACTTACAACACAAAGTCCCAGATGAGAGGTGAACAGACGGCAGAATGTCAAACAGAGAAATCTGGAGGACAGGACGGAGACAGAGGGGAAAGAGGACAGAGGAAGACGGAGGGGAAAGAAAACAGGAAGGGGACAAATACCAAGTTTGGGGTACTTATGAAGGTCACACAATTATGTAAAAATATGCGTTATGATCATCTATGCCTCTAGATGTTCTTTTTATAATTGTAATGTTTGGAGGAGTGAAGGGTCGTGAAATATTAATATTTATTCCTCGGCTCCATGTGTCTGGGCTGAGTGTGACTCTTTTTTTCAATTTGCAGGTAGAAGGAAATTGGTT
The DNA here is from genome assembly GCA_033576535.1 of Allobates femoralis. NCBI lineage: Eukaryota > Metazoa > Chordata > Amphibia > Anura > Aromobatidae > Allobates > Allobates femoralis. The sequence goes on from JARQOC010000012.1 coordinate 36,822,719, forward strand.
TTGCCATCTAAGCTATCAGACAAGAGAAAAGAAAGAGAAAGGGGCGCAATAGTGCGGTTACCAGGGGGCTTTTTTTAGCGTGGCGTACTAATAGGTGGCTACTCACCTTATCGGGTTGTGCTGTCCCCGCACAACCCGGTAATACATTTGATAAGGCGCCCTTCACAGGCTCTAGCTCATCCGCACACCGCGTGCTCCGGGGGCTCCGAGCATCCGGTCACGTCACCGCAGATCCTTAAGTTAAAGCTTCTGTTGCCAGGCGACGCCAGGTCCTCACGTTAAGCTGCACTCTGCGCCTAGCTGCTCCCCGCCGCTTTACCCTCAGAGAGGGATTTATATTAGAAGGTAAAAAAACTATAAGCGGTCTAATTGGAGGCGCTCAGGCACAAAGGCAGCAGGCCTGCTGCCTTTGTGCCTGAGCGCCTCCAATTAGACCGCTTATAGTTTTTTTTACCATCTAAGCTATCAGAGTCAGAGGGTGGTATTCCTTTTGTATAATGACTCTGGTTACAGAAGTGTCATGCATTTGTCAGGAAACATCCACTGTGTGGCTTTGGCCAGGATATTAGTATCCTCAGGTTAGTTAATTATTATTATTATTAGTAGATATTTATATAGCGCTATTAGGATACATGGCGCTTTACAATTTAGAGGGTAGACAAAGACAAGTGGTCGAAGACGACCACAAACGACGACAGACAATGACAGATCATACGGGTACAATAGGGCCGGGGATTCTGTCCGCCAGGGCTCACAGTCTAAAGGGGGTGGGGGGGGAGACAGTAGGAGGGGGAGAGGTGAGATGGTGCAGTGGATAGGGTCTCAGTGTGTGTTATAGGCTTGTAGGAAGAGGTGGTTCTTCAGGTTTTTCTTGAAGGTTCCCAGGGTCGGGGAGTGTCTGACGTGATGGGGGAGGGAGTTCCAGAGTTAATATATTCCAGGAGATTGATTTAGCCTCAGGCCAAAAGGAGGGGGCCTCTCTTTGGAATAAGTAAAAATATGGTGACACCTGAACAAAATGGCTGCTGTAGGAATATTGATTGATATCTTGATTCCTTACTGCATGCATTAGTATGTTTCTGTTGAATGGAGGGCTATGGATGCATTACACTGTTAATTACATTGCATTTGTGCTGCTGTCAAATGTGTCCATTAAATGGACAGTACATATGCAATTTGAACCTAGCCTTAGCCTGTTAGGGTTATGGGTTGTTCACAACTTTTTGGGAGGAGGCCAGGGTATGCAAATTTCACAGCTTTATAAAAACCCAGCCTCCTATATCCTTGTGCCAAAAAACGGCAGCCATGGGTTCTTCTAAGCAGCTACCTAGCTAGCACTCTGAAAATAAAAATAGTGGAGGCCCACATTGTAGCAGAAGGCTAAGAAGATAGTAAAGCTTTTTCAACTTGCCCTCTTCTTTGAAATTTAATTAAGAAATGGCAGTTAACAGGGACTATGGAGGTCAAGATAAAGTCTGGAAGACGAAGAAAAGTTTCTGTCAGAGCTGCTCATAGGATTGCTAGAGAGGCAAACCCCTGCTTGACTGCAAAATAACCTTCAGGAAGATTTGGCAGACTCTGGAGTTGTGATACATTGTTCTACTGTTGAGAACACCTGCACAAATATGGCCCTCATGGAAGAGTTATCTGAAGAAAACCTCTCCTGCTTCCTCACCATAAAATTCAGTATGCAAAAAAACAGCTTAATAAGCCTGATGCATTTTGGAAACAAGTTCTGTCGACCAATAAGTATAAAATATAACTCTTTGGCCACAATGTTCAAAATGATTTGTAGAAAAAAAGGGCATATAATGGTCGGAGAGATGTTCCTTTCCCGAAATTAAGTATGAGGATGATCAATCATGGTTTTGGGTGGTCTTAAACCAATGGCACTAGGAACATTTGATGGTTAGAGGGAAGAATGGATTCAATGAAATTTCAATAAATTCTTGATGCAAACATAACACCAATTGTAAATAAAAAGCTGAATTTAAAAAGAGGGTGGCTCTTCCAAATGAATAATGATCCTAAACACATGTCAAAATTAAAATAGACTACTTCAAAAGGCATAAGCGTTTACAATGGCCCTTACAGTACCCGGATCTGAAAATCAGTGGAAATCTGTGGCTAGTCCTCAAAAGAGCTGTGCATGCAAGATGAGCCAGGAATCTCACAGAACTGGAAGAATTTTCCAATGAAGCAAGGCTGAAAATCCTTAAATCAAGAGTTGAAAGATTATTGGCTGCTAAAAAAAAAGCTGTGATACTTTCAAAAGGGGGTGCTTCTTGGTATGCAGGATGCCCAAACTTGTGCATCGAGCCCATTTTTTTAGTAATTTTTAAAACGTTAAAGATGAAAATATTTTTTTTTGCCTAACATACGAAGGAAATGTGTCATCTTTCTTTTTATGCTTTTTAGAGATCATTTAATCTTTAGCTTGCTTAACTATTCACAATAACAGTATTTTGACCAGGGGTGCCCAAACCTTTACATGCCACTGTACATCACACAAGATCACTAAGGTTTTAGTCACAAAAGAGCCCTTGGGATAACCATTCTTGTGACTGGTGAGGATCCAGCAGTTGGAACCCCAGCAATAATATTTCTCAACTTACACACTGTCTATGAAGTCTATATCTTCTAATCGGACATATGGACAGTATTGTTGGGATAACATTCCTTTTTACAACGATTTCTTAAATTGTATTTGCTGACATAGGTATTTTTGGGATGTATTCACTCTCAAAAAGTCTCTAGTATTTTATCCTTGAAGAGACTTGCATGAACAAATAATCTTGAAGACACTGTTTTCAGAAATGTTGTTACTGCAGGGGAAGATTCACCTAAAACAAACATCTTTTAGATCATGTCTGCCAAAATCATCAAAGACTGAATAGCCTGGACTTACTACATTTTATTATCCTCATTCAAATAAACCTAATTGAATGATGAAGCAGCAGGATGTTGAATGGGGCTACTGATATCAGTTCTCCTTTATGAAGAAGTAGGACATTGGTTGTAGTTTTGCTAGGAAACTAAAGCGTCCAAATGGTTGACCAAGAAATACAACTTCCTGGGTGATGTTTATTGATGTATTCAATGGTATTATAAAACATTTTATACTATAATCAGTGTCATGAAAGGCAACATTCCTTTGCAGCATGAATATTATCAGCAACAATCACAACAGCTGTATCAAACTGGTTAAAAGGGGATTAAAAGACATCCTATGGCTTAGGATCAGCCACCTGCGATCGTAATCGTGGGTGCCGATTGTTGCCTTGATACCCTGAGGTCATCTGATGACCCCGGGGTATGGTAGCCTGTAAGACCCTGCTATACACCTTCTTACAGGCACAGTCAGTGAATCACTTACAGCTCTCCTGCCCTGCTGTACATGAGTACAGCAATGCATAAGACCAGTCAAAAATCTTCATGTCCCACAGTGGTAAAAAGTAAAACAAAATGTGTAAAAGAGTAGAAAAAAAAAAAAAAAAAAAACAAGCGCACAAAAGTACACATAATTGGTTGGTATCACCGCTTCCAGAACAACAGGGATTATAAAACTGTCACTTTACTGCTTCAGTTTGGAAATAATAAAAAAAAAACCAAAAATTTCACTTTTTCATCATTTTGACATACAAATAATTTAACGAAATACGATCAAAATGTCATACATAAAAACAAAAATTAAAATGACAAACCATCCCGCAAAAAACAAGCCCTAATATGGCTCATTCGGGAAAAAATAACAGAGTTACAGCTCTCAGAATATCACGATACAAAAACAAATCCTTCTTTTTAAATATAGTTTGTGTGTAAAAGTAATAAAGCATAAAAAATATATAAAACTGGCATCACTGTAATTGTACTGACAAGAAGAATGAATCAGTCTTATCACTTTTATAGCACGGTGAATGATGAAAAAATGAAAAGTAAAAAACACAAGTGGACAGCTTCGTTTTGTTCTTTCTACATAGGAAATGTTCAAAGATAGCCTGCACCGAATATCCTTAAAATGGTTCTTTATTTTCAATACATGTTCACATGATTAAAACTGCATACAGGGCATGCAGGCTCTGCATGACGCGTTTCGGAGGTAACTTCTACGATTAAAGAGTTACCTCCGAAACTTGTCTGGTAGGACCTGCGTGCCCTGTATGCTGTTTTAATCGTGTGAACATGTATTGAAAATAATGTATACACGATTAAAACAGCATACAGGGCACGCATTTACATTTCCTATGTAACAAGTGGACGCCAGCCACAGCCGCGCATCAGTGGAATCAGCCATGGCTGGGGTGAGCTCTCCCAATCCCTATTCCTGCATTATACTTTTAGTTCTTTCTGCCTCTGAAAAATCTGATTAAAAAGCGATAAAAAAATGTGGTATCTCAAAATGGTACCAAAAAAATCTTCAACTTGTGCCAAAAATAAGGCCTAATACAGTTCTGATTGCCAAAAAAAAAAGTTACAGCTCTCAGGATATGGCGACAAAAATACTGTTTTAACAAAGCATTTTTCCTGAATAAAGGCAGCAAAGCATAAAAAACACAATATAAATCTGGTATCACTGTAATCGCAGTGTCCCAAAGAATAAATCTGTCCTATCACTAATGCCACATAGTGAACCGTGCAAAAATAAAAATAAGAAATATTCCTGTACTGCTGTCTATTTGTTCTTTGTACCTCCCAAAAATTGGAATATAACTCAGTTCGCATTTATCCTGTGTTCTCCGCTGACCACTTACGTTGAGGTTTCCATGTAAATCCCAAAAGATGCAATATAGACAAAACCCCAAATGGGAACCACTCACTATAATGAGACAGATGAAGACAGCTTGGACTCCGTGTGGTCTATGTTCTGGTTGTGTCCCATCATTTTAGGAGACTTTTTCACGCACAAGTGTGGACAACCACAGTTCTGTGCACACCTAAAATGATGGACACCAGTGAACCAACACTAAACGGAGTTTGAAGTATCTCAATATGCCTCATAGTGAGGCGTTTTTTAGGGAGTTTTGTCTGAATCACATTTTTGAAAGATTTTCATGGAAACACTGATGTAAGTGCTCAGTGTAGAACACAAGAATTTGATCCTAGACTCATATTGAAAGTATACGATTATATTATTATAAGAGCCCAGCGCAAACTTATACCTTTTGCCAATGGTCTATTTTTCTCAAAGTAATTAGTCAATTCACTGTACTTTGAGAAAAATAGACCATTTGCAAAAAGGTATAAGTTTGCGCTGGGCTCCCATAATAATATAATCGTATAATTTTTAATGGGGACACAGCACAGTAATCCCCCTGTAGCCTTCTAGCAGCAACAAGGTACAGCACACACCCTTATAGACTAGCTCCAGTATACAACCCATCATACTCAAAGCAATCAAAAAATATTCTGTACTTCTAAATGTTACCAACAAAATCTTAACTTATCCCTCACAAAACCAGCTCCAACTCAGGTTGGTCATATGTCACTGGAAATTGGGTGGTTTGAAAGTTACTGGTAGAGCAAAGGCTCTGGAAAATTGACATGGCTCCCATCTCTCAAACTCCAGTGAAATCTGCGCTCCCTTATCCAAAAAGCCTCCCTCCTTCTAAGTTCCCCTGTGAATAAACCGCCATAAGTTGTCCCATTTTTGGCATTATTGTAGCAGGGAAAACCCAATTAGCAATTTACGAGATGTGTGCTCCAGAAGCACAAGCTGGGCACCATGTATGGGCACTAGACTGGCATCATTGAATCCTCCAGAAAAAAAACCAGTGCGTGGATGTTACAAAATAATCACTGCATCTGTAGCTTAATTCATTGTGAGGTTCAATTTCTACAATGGGATCACTTTTGGGGGTTTCTGCTGTTCTGGCACCTCAAGGAGCTCTGCAAATAATGCCCACAAGCTTTTCTAGTAAAATCTGTGCTCCAAAAGCCAAAAATTGATCTTTCTTGCTCAACCCTGACGTTTTGCCAAGCAGCAGTTTCTGATGATATAATTTCCATGTTCCAGACATATTGCACAATGAATGGTGGGGTCAAGTTTCACTTTCAACCTTTGTGTAGATGAAAAATTTGCAGTGAATAAAATAAATTACTATGTTTTTCAGATTATAGAACGCACTTTTGTTCCCCCAAATTTTGGGGGAAAACGTTTGGTGCGTTTTATAATCCGAATATATGGATTATATACTGCAGGGGAGTGTGGGGGCTGCTCTGGAGTGTGTCCGGGGGCTGGGGCTGACTGGCTGCAGGAGGCAGCGGGAGGTCACGTTCTCCCAATCATTAGCCTCATATAATATGCACTGCACCCAATATCTATCACCTCACTGCTGAAACTGCGCCGAGGTGGTCGACTGGGGGAACGGCGCATATTACATGTGCCTGCACCACCCCTGTGATGGCACATGGCCCCCATGTGCTGAATATGGCCCCCCATGATGCTGCCCATACTAAAATAAAAACTCTTTACTTACCCTCTCCAGCACTGTGCTCCGTTTCTCCCTGCTTGCCGCTGCGCACACTTCCGGATTCTCGGGGAAGCCGGTCATGTGATCGGGCATGCAGAAATGATGTCACTCTGCTGTGCCGATTACATGACCGGCTTCCCGGAAAATCAGGAAGTGCGCGCAGCAGCAAGCAGGGAGAAACGGAGCACAGCGCTGGAGAAGGTAAGTAAAGTGTTTTTTATTTTAGTGTGGGTATGGGCAGCAGCATGGGGGGCCATGTGCCATCGCTGGGGGCCATGTGCCATCGCTGGGGGCCATGTGCCATCGCTGGGGGCCGTGTGCCATCGCTGGCGGACATGTGCCATCACTGGGGGATGTGTGCTAGCACAAGGGACTATATCTAATGTAAGGGGCCATATTCATATTAAGAGGGCCATATCCAGGTTAAGGGGGCTATATCCGAGGATGAAGGACCATGTACCAGGACGAGGGGGCTATAAGGGACATATACTCTATATGATTTGTAAGACGGACACTGGCATTATAAGATGGACCCCTTTTAACACTAAAAATTATTTTTTTCTCTTTTCCTTCACCAAATTTGGGGGTGCGTTTTATAATCCGCTGTGCCTTAAGAAGCAAAAAATATGGTATAATTTCACCAATAAAATGTTATATTTCCAGATACCAATGTTATAAAAAATGTTGAGGCACCAGTAGGTTCAAAATAGTCACTACACCCTTGGACTAATTCCTTAGGCAGTGAAGTTTACAATATGGGATCACTTTTGTTGGATTTTGCTGATTTGGCAACTCAGGGGATCGGCTTATAAAGACCACAATTAGGGTTGAGCAAGTACTGCAATAATCGGACTTGCTATACTAGCAACCAGTAGGTCCCGGTACTCGGTACTCATTGCGAGTATAGCGAGTCTAATGTTAATGAATGGGCGGGCGAGTACGTTCGCAGTGTATCTATATATATACTGCGACAGTGCACTAAAAGTGAATAAAAGTTGTTAAAAAATAAAAAACTATCATACTCACCTATACAAAGCCTGCACCGGGACCGGTAAAGAAGACATCTGATCAACGACAAGGACCTGTGTGTCTGACAGCCAATCAGATGCCTGGTAGCGATCTGGCCAATCAGATGGCCAGACGTCACAAACCACCTGATCGCTACAAGCCACCTGGTTGGCCGGATTGCCTGGTCTTGAACGTGCATCAATGACCTGGCGATCTGGCCAATCAGGCGGCTGCTAGCGATCAGGTGGTTTGTGATGTGGTTGTGATTGCTACCAGCCATCTGATTGGCTTTCAGACTCACAGGTTCTTGTCGTTGATTGGATGTCTTCTTTGCCGGTCCAAGGGGAAGGCGTCGGATAGGTGGGTACGATGTTTTTTTATTTTTTAACATCTTTTATTCACTTTTAGTGCACTTTCGCAGTGTATATATAGATACACTGCGAAAGTTAAAGGCCTACTCGCTACTCCCAAGTAATCAAAAGAAAATCGGGGAGTAGCGAGTAGTCCGAATATCGTTACTATTCGGCGAGTACCGAATAGTAACGATTCTACTCGCTCATCCCTAACCACAATCTCTGACAGAAACTGTTTTCTAAAAGCCAAGTAGCACTCCTTCCCGTCTGATCCATGCAATGTGCTCAAACAATAGTGTATTCGGCTAGAAACGCATAACACATTTTCCTGTCCATTTTCTTCTAATATCCCTTGTGTAAATTATAAATTCGGTTCTAAAACAGTATTTTAGTGGAAAAATGTATTTTTTTTGTTTTCACATCTAAATGTTATAGCGTTTTATGAATCCATGTGTTGGTTAAAAATTTTCAGTACACTACTAGATGAACTCCTTGAGGGGTCTAATTTCCAAAATGGGGTAATTTGTGGGGGCTTTCTGCTGTTTTAGCATGTAGGTGGTTTGTGAATGTGACTTGGTGTATGCATTCAATTGCAGAAAAATTTATGCTCTAAAAATAAAAAATAGTTTTCCTTCCCTTTTGAGCCCTGCCATGTGCCCAAACATTAGTTTTTGACACATGCAGGGTTTCATAGCATTTCGGAGAAATTTCACAACAAATTATAGGGTCTGTTTTCTTTTATTTTCAATTGTAAAAATTACAAAAATGGGGCAAAAGCAACATTTTCATGAAAAAATTAACATTTTTAGTATGATGACCTAATATTATCAAATTCAGTGTAGTGCCTGTGAGTTTAAAATGATCACTATATCCCTAGATAAAATCCTTGAGGGGTGCAGTTTCCAACTGGGGTCACTTGTAGGAGGTTTCTACTGTTTATGCACCATAAGGGCCCTGCAAATGCATCATGGCGCCCAAAATCTATTTCAGCCAAATTTGTTACAAAATTCGAATATTGTACCCGTTCTTCTGAGACCTACCATTTGTCCAAACAAAGCTATTTGACTACATGTGGGGTATCGCCACGCTCATAAAAAAGTGGGTAAACACACATACACCAGCCATACCCTGCCCATAGGCTCTGCTTGATTGTTGCACATGTGTTTGGGTCTGTTCTACCCTCATCCATGGTTGCTGGTCTGGCAGTGTGGGGGTCAGATCTGATAATGTCCGGATGTCATGTCCGGACCTGGTCTGCCTTTATCTGCGCTGCTTTTCTGGCGCCATGGGAGTAGTTCAGTAATTCTTCAGGTACGTGTGCATTTGATATGGTTCTGCTTTTAATGCATTCAGGAGGCCGTAATGGCACAGCATATTAAAAAATGTAGAGTAGGACTGCCCCATCTGAGAATGCCGTGACATGGCGGGGTAGCTCAAAGAATTGATCAATTGTTTGCCAAATGTCTCAGTTTAAAGTACAGTTAGAAATTAATATGTGCACATGCACTTTTTGTATTGCGTGCTAACCATAGGCAGCGCTGGCTTCTTGGCTTTTTTATAACAAACTGTGCGATCCACTTTTTTGTATTATCTCTTGCAAGAGTGAGAAATGTGGGCCTAAGGTAATATTTTCATGAAAAAAAAAAGAGATCAATATATCAACCTAATATTATCAAATTCTGTGTAGTATTTGTGTGTTTAAAATGCTCACTATACCCCTGGATAAAATCCTTTCGGTGTGTAGTTCTGAAAATGGGGTCTGTTGTGGGGTTTCTACTGTTTAGGCTCCTTTTAGGGACCCTGAATATGCAACATGGTGTCCGAAATTTATTTCAGCTAAATTTGTATTCCAAAATCCAAATGATGGTCCTTCCCTTCTGAGCCCTGCCATTTCCCCAAACAGAGGTTTCTAACCACATCTGGTGTATCAGCACCCTCAGAAGAAACTTGGTTATAAATTGTGTGGTCCATTTTGTTGTGCGGTCCCTTGTAAAAGTAAAAACATTAGAGCTAAAGCAACATTTTAGAAGTGAAATGAATTTTTTAAATTTAATTTTGCATTACTTTCTGTGTAGCACCTGAAGGATTAAAAACTTTCATGACAGCTTCTGGGGAGTTTCCAATATATAGTCCTCTCAAATTCCATCTAAATCTGAATAGGTTCCTAAAGGAACAGGTTTTGTAAATTTCTTGAAAAAATTAGAAATGATTAAACTTTGAATCCTTGTAACATCCTAACAAATAAAATGAGGTATGAAACATTCTGCAAATGTAAAGTAAACACATGGGAAATGTTAATTATCAATTATTTAGTGTGACATACCGTAATTCTTTCCATTTTAATGCCCTTAAAGCAAAGTTTAAAAATTGCGACATTTTCAAACGTTTTGCCAAAATTCAGATATTTTCACAATAAACACTAAAAATATTGAGTCAAATTTACCACAAAGATAAAGTACAATGTGTTACAAAAAAACAGTGTCAGAAACACTTAGACCTGTTGAAGTATTCCAGAGTTATTACCACATAAAGTGACACTGGTCTGATCTTCAAAATTTGACTTTGTCATTAATTAATGCTAAATTGGCTTGGTCACTAAGGGGTTAAAGGCTTATACTCCCCTCCAGTGCTGCTGTTGGCACCCGGGTTCATTTAGGATGATCATCACAAAGCATTCACTGTGTTTGAGACTCCTAACCGAGGCTCCACAGACTCTATTTGCATTTAAGATTATATCACGTGAGCCCTGTGCCCAATCAACACTGCCTTCATTGGCCCTGCCTTTGGATGAATCAACCATCAAGAAGAAGTCAAAGCTGTGACTGCTGCTCACTTCCTCTTCACGTTTGATACCCCGCTGTAACGGCACCTGCACCGGAGTATAAGTATTGTAATACTGATTGAGAGAGAGTTGTGCAAGTAGCGAACAAGCCCTTTTTTTTAGATGTGGATATAGTATCTGCCATTACTACCTCTTGCAGTAGGGCATTCAACTGATAACCCTAACTGTAATGCATCATCTGTATGTGCTGCTTTCTTGCACCGTTTTTGGGGGACACAGACACACAGAGACACACACATACTTTTTTACCCTTCCCGTGATCCCACAGTGAACCTGGTGATGTCTGACTGAGTCACATGGGTAAGTCCTGGAAGTACTGTAACATACCACTCACAGACAGGATCTGCGGTGCTCACGAAGAAGATCTCGCTGGGGCTAACCGTGGCATCGCAGGGAGGGTAAACAATTGGATGTTAGTGGTGCAGAAAACAAACCAGAAAAATACCACACAAATTGACACTCATTTTTGGATGCACTTACTGCATCACATATGGAACAGTCAAAAAATGCAGCGTCTGAACAGCAAATTCACTTTGCTGGCAAACATTTTGACTGATCTGTTTTTGATGTAGTTTAATAAAAAAAAAAAAAGCAGCACCAAATATGGATCAGAAACATCCAGTGTGAACATAGCCTTGAGAACCCTTTCACACGTATTGATTGTCCCCTAGTTCTTTATAAGGTCCTTGGAAAGAATATATTGTGTCAGTCCTTTTTATTGACATGCATATAAATAAATCACCACTAAAGTGTCTTTTTTTTTAATCTAAAACAATTTTTAAAAAGCCCAACTTTTCCAACCTCATTATATTAAGGGCTTTTTATTCCTTGTTGCTGCCTTTAAACTGACTAAAAAGTGGAGAATGACCTGATTTGCCGGAATCTCCTCCACTGGCAGTCACTGTATAGAATGAAGGGTTATTTATATGTTACTATGGAAAGACCTGGCGCTAACAATATTGGCACTTGTTGTACAGGGACCACTGAATCAATACAATTTTTTTTTATTTTGTCACAAAGCAGTAGTCCATATAAAAGTTAAAATTGAGTGATAGTGTACCTAAAAATTGAAATTAAAAACTAAAAAGGTAAAAAGTTGTTAAAATCAAGTGGTTGTGTGCAGGTTTATTTGATGTTTCTGATTTTTCTGGTGCCCGTGGTAATTTCTTTCTTACGTTGCTCTTGAATGTTTTCACCTTGTAGGTGATAGTCTGTAGGGATTTTTACTTCACTCAGCGTAGAGAATTTTTTGTGTGCCCTGGACCACCAGAAAAATCAGAAACTTCAAATAAACCCACAATTTTTTTACCTGTATTTTTAGTTTTTAATTTAAATTTTTATTTTTGGGTACACTGTATACACTATCATGAAATTTGAAATTTTATATGGACTACTGCTTTGTGACAAAACAAAAAATATTTTTATTGATTCAGTAGTTCCTGTACAATAAGTGCCAATATTGTTAGTGCCGGGTCTTTCCATAATAACCTATAAATAGTTTTACTTTCAAAGAGGGGTCAAACAAGGCACCACTCTGGGATCTTCGAGCAGCAACACAATCAGCAGAGGGTGTACATCTATCTACTATAACATTTTTTGAGCTAGCTCCATTGTTGATTACATTCTCTATCTAGAATGAAGAGTTGTTCGGTCTATGAGGAAAACTGAACTAAAGTGCAGGAGGAAAAACTGTAAGGGTACCTTTACATGCCGCAACTGGGGTGTGAAAACTGAAAGGCAATCTGGAGCCCCGTCACGGTCGCCATGAAATTGCTACTAAATTGCAGCGTGTATTTGGGGAACCCGGAGGTGTTTTTGAAAGTTGCGCCCGGTTGCGATTTTAGAGCACTACTCGAAAACCAGACGCAACTTTGATGGTGATTTTCCCTGCTTTTGGCGTGTGAAGGGGCGATATGGATGGAATCAGCGTCGCCTACTGAATTCCCGGAGGCGTGCCACAGCGTGCTGGACACCGCGCCCAGTCAGCGATGATTTGTGGTGGCTACTGTGTTACCATTGGCTGTCCCTTCACCGGGCGCCATATTTGAACAGCTGTCCATTCACACTATACAATGGCAATGGCGTCATATATTAGCCAGCCTTCCTGCGCGGGCTGGCCAATCATAACCCTATTGCGTTGTCTAATCAGCGTGTTTGGGGCGCGGAATACACCAGTCTGTCACACCTATGTTCTTGCGGCACTGAACATGTACGCCCACATTCCTTTGGGATTGCGGCGTGTGAAGCGGCGACGGAAGTCTACCGGATGTTTGCCACAGTTTGTGTGGGAACGTCCGGTGAGACACGTCACCTTAGGTTGAGGGCAAAATTGCGGCGTCTAAAAGCGCCTTCGGCGTTTGGAGGCAATCATGAAAAACGTGCACGCGCACATTCGGTTGCCTCCAATCGCCGACAAAAGTTGCGCCGTGTAAAGGTACCCTTATAGTTATATAATAGTAAGTGCCACAAAATCATGTCCTCACCACATCTATTAAAATAAAGCTAATGTGACCAACCCTGTTAACTGATTATGCAGCCAGCAATAGAAAGTACAATACAATTTTTTTTTAATGAAACCCAATTGTAAAAAGGATTTTCAATAATGATGAGCAAATACTAAAATGTTTGGGCTATTTGTACCCTAATACCATGAATTATTCCAGTATTCGTCATGAATAACGGACCTAATGCAAGTCATTGGGGAAAATCTTCCAGACAAATGCTCAAGTTCCCCGTTGACTTGCATTAGGTTCATTATTTGTGATGAATACTGGAATAGAAGGAAACCACTTTATTGGGTGCAATAATTTATACCAACGTTTTGGCTGTTACTTCTGCCTTTATCAATGTAGTTTATCTAAATATTAATACAAAACTTTGTAAGATAGTGGTTCATAACTATCTTTAATTTCATATTCTGTATAAATGTTAAAACCTGGTGCAGACTGTATGTTGTATACATAGAAGTATGCATAAGAATTTTTTTCTGATTATGAAATTTTGTATCATTATCTTGATAAACTGTACCTTGATAAATTATTGTACCCAATAAAGTGGTTTCCTTTTTTCACCTTCAAACCTGGGTGTGCCAAAGTTTTATCTCCACTCCATGAACTATTTTTTTTACTTAAAGAGCACCGTACAGTGTAGCAGATCTTATTTGAATCATATTGAATACTGGAATAGTTCATGGTATTCAGTACAAAGAACCCAAATATTTTAGTATTTGCTCATAACTAATTTTTAGTCCAAATTGCAAGCATTTGAGTAAGGAAGAAAAAAAGTGCCGCCAAAGTTGGAAATCTTATGACAAGCAAAAATTGGACATAAATTCAGTTGTTAAAGTTAAACACGCAAGGGTTGTTTCAAGTTTCTATTTATATTAAAAAGATGAAATCTAAAACTTTTGAGCACTTTGAATTATAAATAATTAAATGATAGTCACTGTCCACATGCATGTAGACCAGAATCCCTCCTTCTGTTCCGATGAAGGATGTTCATATTTTATTTCATCCTTAATATTAATGGGGGTCTCCTGAGACCAGATGACCAGTCTTTACTGGAGTCCCACATGGGAAAGATGGTAATGTACTAAAGCCAACATAGATAGGCAGAGTACCAAGTAGAATAGAGGAAAAATATTTGCAGAACTTTAGTCAAGTGGTCATTGGCAGTGCGTGTTGTCATTGTTATAGTGGGCGCACTATATCGAGCTGAACCTACTAATCAGAAGAGATGTTAGAGATACCGACAGGTAGAAGGAGCTTTGCACGGCTCTGAGCCACTGGTCAAAAACTAACAATGTGGATACTGGATCAGGGTCTTACACTTTTTTTGCTCAAATCTACTACCAATATCCAGAAATACTACACGGTGGGCCATTTATATGGATTCACCTAAATAAAATGGGAATGGTTGGTGATATCAACTTCCTGTTTGTGGCACATTAGTATATTGGGGTGGGAAAACTTTTCCAGATGGGTGGTGACCATGGCGGCCATTTTGGATCCAACTTTACTTTTTCAATAGGAAGAGGGTCATGTGACACATCAAACCTATTGAGAATTTCATAAGAAAAACAATGGTGTGCTTGATTTTAACGTAACTTTATTCTTTCATGAGTTATTTACAAGTTTATGACCACTTATAAAATGTGTTCAAAGTGCTGCCCATTGTGTTGGATTGCAGTGCCGTAACTATAAACTTCGGGGCCCCGGGGCAAACCTTCATAGTGGGGCCCCTCAACATTTCAATTACTAGAGGTTGTGCGGAACGTGGTGAAGCCTGCTACGCATTGTTGTATACAACACACAGGCTTCACCACATTCCGCAAGACCTTTAATAGATTTTGTTTATGATGCAAGTTTTAGAAGTTAAACATTCAGTGAATATGCTTGGAAAATTAATAAGGTGAATAATTTCAAATATTGCACAATTTTCAAATAACTGTATATGTTTATTAAATATTTAGTAGTTTTAAACAGTATATATTTAAACTTTGTTCACTTAAACATAACATTACTTAAACATTACCAATTTGTTCAGTTTTAAACAGCTACTTAAACATTTGTTTCCTAACTTTCAGAGAAGCGAATTCATAAGTTACTTTGATCGAGCTCAACAGATCAACTTTGAAATTCTCAATTAAAAGTAAAGCTAAGCTGCTGAGTCTTTCTTGAGCCATAGTACTTCTCAAGTAGTTTTTTATGAGTTTAAGCCTAGAGAAGGAATTTGGGGGTCGTCTTATACGCCCAGTAGTCTTATACGCCGGAAAATACGGTAATACTAAATACTATCTACTTACACACACACTACAACTACTATATGCGACACAGACTGCCCTGACGATCTGACACTGGCCGCTGACCGATGAGCAAGGGCCATTGAGCAGTTCAGCAGTGGGGTAAACAAGACCTCAGTGTCAGTGCACGTCGCGTCGACGCCGCTGCCTGAACTATTGGCTGAGTCACTGCCTCACACAACACCACACAATCAGCTAACAGTCTATTGTCTGCCATAGAGCTCCTGTTACTAAGTGAAATAGCGTTTCCCCGTTTAAAGTATAAACGAACAAAAAACATTTATGCTTGCACTTTCTTTTCGTTATTTTTATTAACTTTAAACTCGAATAATATAGGAGCTGGGTATTTTATGAGAAATTAAAGTATTAAAATACAATTTTTTACCATCAGTTTGGGGTCCTGGGGCAGTGCCCCGGCTGCCCCGGTTGTAGTTACAGCCCTGTTGGATTGTCAATGCAACCCTCTTCTCCCATGGTATACTGATGGCAACACCGCAGGAGAAATGCTAGCACAGGTTTGCAGTATCTGTTGTTTCAGATGCTGCACATCTCGTATCTTCACAGCTAAGACAAACACCTTCAGATGAACCCACAGTGGATTGATCCCTCCTAGACTGTTGGAAAACAAAAATTGATGGTATATGGTGTGGTATATGGGGTACAAAGATAGTGGGGCCATTCATTTATCAATGGGAACCTCAATGCCACTGGATATCTGAATCATGTAGCAATTTAAGATATCCAGTGGCATTGAGGTTTCCATTGATGAAGAATGGCACCACTATCTTTGTACCCCATATACCCCACCTTCATATATCATCAATTTCTGTGTTCCAACAATCTTGGAGGGATCTATCTACTGTGGGTTAGTGTCAGACCAATAGCGGTGGTTTTGTTTGTTAACTTCAGCATTCACAAAAAAGTTTGCCTCATCACTCATCTGAAGGCAATTGTCTATGCTGTGAACATACTAGATGTGCAGCATTTGAAACAACGGATACTGGAAGCCTGTGCTAGCATTTCTACTGCAGTGTTGCAATTAGTGCAATCAGTGTGTCAAGAGTGGGAGAAGAGGGTTGTATTGACAATCATACACAATGGGCAGCACTTTAAACACATTTTATAAGTGGTCATAAACTTGTAAATAACTCATGAAAGAATAAAGTTACATTAAAATCAAGCACACCATTGTTTTTCTTATGAAATTCTCAATATGTTTGACGTGTCACATGACCCTCTTCCTATTGAAAAAAATAAAGTTGGATCCAAAATGGTCAACTCCAAAATGGCCATCATGGTCACCACCCATCTGGATAAGTTTTCCCCCTACCATATACTGTTGTGCCACAAACAGGAATTTGATATCTCCAACCGTTCCCATTTTACTTAGGTGCATACATATAAATGGCTCACCCTGTAGTTCTAGCCATAAGGTTTAAATTAGCTAATGTTAAGCTGGGCTGACCAGATAATGGAGCTTACAGAAAAGTTCAGAACCAGCGATGGACAGGATGAAGGACAAGCAATCACAGAGTCAAATACAACAGGAGTCAAGAGGCTAGAAAACTGTAGAACCAAAGTTGGAACAGTCATGATCAACACATTTTTCCATCTAGCTTTTTCTAGGGATTCTATCTCATGGACTACCATCCATTTATCTTCCAGTAACATATTATTTGATCATATAACGCAATGATTGCAATTACTTAAAAGTTTGGCATACAAATGAAACCAAGGAAGGTGCTCCAAAGGTCCACGCTGCTGTAGGGAAACTAGGACCACAAAAAGGTCTGATGCAATGATGTATTTATTTTTGACGCGTTTCGGAGCTCACTTTGCTCCTTCAGGGATACAATCATCTGATTGTATCCCTGAAGAAGGAGCAAAGTGAGCTCCGAAATGTATCAAAAATAAATACATCATTGCATCAGACCTTTTTGTGGTCCTGGTTTCCCTACAGCACGGATCTTTGGAGCACCGTCGTTGGTTTGGTTTATGCGCCACGTTGCACATGGAGTGTGGATCCAGTGGCAGCTGTACTACCATATACACTGGTTGTGGGTTTACACAACCAGCTCAGGTGAGCACCTATAATCATATATTATCCCCTCTTTATTGATATAAGACCCTATGCACCTTTTGTCTCTTGCTCCTCTAGATATTTGGCATACAAATGAGTCTTTTACATTTATTTTAGGTATACCTAACCAGACTGTCATACTGTCTTTCTATGGACGTTCATTTCATCTCTTTAGTTATGACAGCTTTCTCAGTTACACTGTGACCAATATTAATTGTCAAGCTATGTCGTTAATTGAGATTATCTGAGCATAGTTATTTTTCTGTTGACATAGCTAGCAACACACAGATGTTTCTCCAGCATCATGTGTGCACAATTAAAGATAAAAGAAAGAGGTTGATGATGTAGGAATGGTCTAATCCAGTCCAAGTCATTATACAGTCATTAAAGCAACAGCAGCTGTACAAAAAAGTAATGTTGTTACTCTGTCATAAGAAGGTTTGGGAAAAATAGAAAGTGGCACCTCTAAGAGCTGATTTACTAATTAGTTTATTCTAAACTAGGGTATGAATGTGTTGGTAATTCATCCTGTAATATCAAAAGGATTGTCTATTTTGGACAGCCCTTTTTTTAATGTCCTTTAGGAACTGTTTTGTTAATATAATGAGAGGCTTTGCCTTTTAACAAGGTACGGCAGCTGACGATTCCTGCTCATTCACTCACTGTGAACACATTTATGACATACATAATAATCATATTAGTTTTTTTGTTGTTGTCCTGTTAAATAATAAATGTGCTGGCACCCTCCTGGCCATGGGACAATCTGCTGGCAAGGAGGCAACTGGGAAGAAACAAAATTGAATAGGTTAGTCCCAACCGTTGAAATTGTTAGCCAGCAACTGCTATGGGACTCTTAGATCTCATTCACACATCAGTATTTTGCATGAGCGTTTGTGTGCTAATATCAGGAGTGGATCTAGCAGAGAAAAACTATAATTGGAAGATTGCTTCTTGTTCTGGTTTTTCCTTAGGCTGCCTTCACATTACGATTTTGGGCTGTCTGTGGGGATCCTTGTTTTTGCAGGATCCCCCGGACAGCCTCAAATCCACATGGATCCCTGCAATCGAATGGCAAATAGCCATCCATATCCGTGTCTATGCAGGATCCGTGTGGAGCCTGTAGTCCCTGTCTCTCCCTGCCTCTCCCTGCATCTTCCCTGTCTCTCCCTCCTCTATCTCCTCCCCCCTGCTCATCTATGCTGTCAACTATCCTTATCCCTATCCTGTCCCCTCCTCTTTCCTCCAGTATGTTAAAAAAAAAAACTCATCCCGGAGGATACTTCACCTTTCCGGCGGCTCTGGTGATGCGACAGTCTCCATCTGGGTGCAGGACCTCTTGTGACGTCACAGAGCCGATCAGCTGACACGTCAGGATAGATGAGCAGGGGGAGAGGAGGTAGAGGAGGGAGAGACAGGGAAGATAACTCGGAAAGCTACGGATTGTGCTTACATCGGATGGCAATAGAGACACATCCGCGCCCCATAGGGATACATGGGTGGCACAACCGCATCCGAGTGTATCCGATTTGACATGGATACACTCGGATGCCCAAAAATTGTGATGTGAAGGCAGCCATACAAGTACTAGTCAAAGATACTGATGTGTGAATAAAGCCTTATGATGAGTTGATAATAGATCATTCAGTGTGCATAGGCTGCCATTGTCCTCAACAACGCAGGTTCTGTGTTAAGACAACTCTGTTGACAACAAACATTTGGGTAAACTAAGATGTTGTTTCACCCGACAAACAAACATTTTGCTCATTCGTCAGGTGATCAGTGTTCCTAGACAGCCTGTTAAGACTATGTGGCACCCCAGGGGTTAAGTGCCACAGAAACAACACCATGGGTTAACTCCCCACACAACACCTGACACTGCACTTCTAGGCCAGAAGGGGGAGCTAAAGCAGCGCCCTGATATATTCTGGTCTGAGGAGGAATTTGTTAGTTGAGAGTTGACAGTTGACAGTTCAGTTTAGTGCAGGAAGCACTAGGAGGAGGACCTGTAAATGGGAGCAGTGCTGAGCTCCTGACAGGGACCACTAACTACTTTCAGGCCTGAAGCCAGGGTCTGAGGAGAGGAGTACAAGAAACAGAGGAACATATTTGGGAGACTGAGTTACCTCATAACTCGCCCCAGAGGAGCACAGACACCGGATACCGGATCTGATTCAGTTACTGAAACACGCAGCACAGAAAACACTGGGATAGTGGAGGTTGTAGATCTACACTGTACCTCAGCGAAGCAACATGGCGGAGTCAGAAGCACATGGAAAGACTCAAGTTGCCTAGCAAAAGGGGGTGCCTGTGAGGAGAAACAGGGACAGCAGCCTAGCTAAAGCGGCAGCAGGGCCACACACACAGCGCAGCAGTGGGAAGCTGAGGACCCGGACAGGGTGGGAGCAACCCGGCTCCGGTACAGACTCCGTGGACAGTACTTGCTGAACAACAACCCCAGTAAAGCTTTGGAAAACTTCAAGAACCGTGAGTGTGTGTGATCCTTGTGCTCAAACCCTCACAAACTACCATCATCTCTACTACTACCCCTATCCTGCAACATCCATAGTACCATCTATAGACTATTACTACCACTGCCCGGGGAACCCAGCTCTACCTGCGGAGAGCCATTACATCCCCAGCTGCCCGACATCATCCCCGGAGGTTCTGCAGCAGCGGTGGTCACCCTGACCACAACTTGTGGGTGGCATCACGACAAACAAACTCCCCTGTAAATATCCCCCCATTACTTGCGGAACCCGGACACGATCTGGACCAAGACTGCTGTGATATCCCCAGCAGTACCCCGGTCCGGTACTGGGTAGCCCGTCCCAGTGGGCTCCACAACTACATGATTATTTTGAATGATAATCATGTAGTTTAAAAAGGCTGCCAATCCAAGGACAAACTAGAAAAATACTCATTTGTCTTAGTTTTCCCAAAAGCTTATCACTTGGTCATGTTCAAATGCACTTTTTGAGACAGAGGGTGAATAACTCTGGTTGTTCCAATTCTCTGACAAGAACCTGTGCTGGACTTGCATTGTTGGCAAAGAAGGGTGTGAGTTATTGGACTAGGGGTTAAATAAAGCTCAAACAGGGGAAAAAAAACAACACACACTTATATCCTAATTGAAACACAAAAAACAGTCAAACAAACGTGTAAAAATACTATATTGGAAATAAAAAGCAGTAAAAAGCAAGTGCTTTTTTTTGCAAAAAATGTATACTGAACCGCTCTACCAACGCCAAGGTAACCAGTATCAAAGCAGTCCCTAACTGATGTATTTAAAAACCTGACCATGTGTATTTATACCTATGTAACCAGGATTCAGTTAGGTCCAATGTCTGATATGGACACGCTGCAGAAAACTGCTTTTTATGTGCAGGGCTCAAAGGGGGAGGGTTGGGAGGCTCCCTTATCTTGCGGAAACAAGAAACAAATTATACACAAACTAATGAGCCATGCACACCGTAAACATGTCTGTAAGACAGTGTTCACACCCCCAAAACACAAAAAACAGTCAAGCAAATGTGTAAAAATACTCTGTTGTAAATAAAAAAAACTGTAAAAAGCAAGTGCTGCTCAAGAAGGGGTAAAAAACAGGGTATTTAGTTGATACATTTTTTGCAAAAAATTTATACTAAGCCTCTCTACCAACGCCAAGGTAACCCGTATCAGAGCAGTCCCTAACTGTTGTATTTAAAAACCTGACCATGTGTATTTATACCTATATAACCAGGATTCAGACAGGTCCAATGTCTGATATGGACATGCTGCAGAAAACGGCTTTTTATGTGCAGGGCTCAAAAGGAGGGGTGGGAGGCTCCCTTATCTTGCAGAAATAAGACTGTTTTTTGTGTTTCAGTCTTTTGGTGGTGTGAACACTGTCTTACAGACGTGTTCACTGTGTACATGGCTCATTAGTTTTTGTCTAATTTATATCCTAATTGGTAAACTTGGCACCATAAAGTGCCCAATATAATCTTAGGTATGAGGCCACATCTTATCTATATACATCATTGGCTGTTTGAAAATGTAGAAAACCCCAACTGTATTTAACTCTGCTCCTTTTATCTCGCATTCACGAATTTTGTCTCTATATGCAGATTTGCTGCCATCCAGAAGGAAGACATGACTAGGACCATCAACCAGAGACACCTGTTAGCAGATGGGACTGATTCAGACTTTTTGCGATCCTCATCAGTGCAGAGTAGGATTGTGTCTTTAAATTGGATGAATCAGTGAGATGACATTAAAGGCCACGTCAGACGCTTCAATTTGATGCACGATGTTGTTAACGATCACATGCACGCGCGATCACTAATAACATCGTTCACATCGCTGGTGAGCTGTCACACAGGCAGACTCACCAGCAATGTGGACCAGCGAGAACGTGGTAACCATGGTACACATCAGGTTACTAGGCGCAGCGCGGTGCATAGTAACCATGGTACATATCGGGTTACTATCTCCCAGCATAGGCTGTGCCGCTGGGAGATCGTTCATCGTGGTGTCATACACCAGATGCTGCAGATCGCTGAATGGATTATCGGTTGATTTGAGGTCCTGCTCACAAATCTTCCACCAAACAATCAAGCGATTTTTCGTTGACAGATCACTCGGTTACACGCAACGATGCACAAACGATATCGCTTAAGCGATCAAAATTCCGGATCGCTTAAGCGATATCGTTCACCAGATTGAAGTGTCTGATGTGGCCTTTAGGCTACATTCACACATTCAGTTTTTGGTCTGTTTTTGCTCATCAGTTTTTGTAGCCAAAACCAGGAGTGGGTGATAAATACAGAAGTGGGGCCCATGTTTCTATTATACTTTTCCTCTAATTGTTCCACTCATGGTTTTGCCTACAAAAACTGGTGAGATAAAACAGACTAAAAACTGAACGTGTGAATTTAGCCATAGAGGGTTCAGTTTCTCCTTGTGGAGAAATAGCTCATGTAAGGAGGATTACTGAGAATCTGGAGATCAACAATAAAAAAAACTATTAGGGTATATTTTGTATTGATACCTTTTTGAGATGTCACACAGCCAACGAGAAACTTACTCTGCACTGATGAGAATCAAAAACTTTGTCTACTGGTTGGTATCCCTGGTTTAATGAGATTTCTAGTCATGGATCAGACAATGACTTTACATGGCAATAACTTCCTGTAGATGGCTTAAGAGTGACAACTTTCTTCCGTTTTGAGAGGAGCTAACTTGAATACGTATTCCCAAAAGGCATTGCCATTAAGACTATCCATATCAGCTGGAGCTATGCAAGCAAATTTAGTATGTTTGAGTCTGGCCTTCGATATGATTCACTACAACCACAAGGTTTTTTTTTTCTGTTTTATTTTTTTGACAGACAACTAGGATTTATTTGAGACAAACATGAATATTTTCTGGTGTCAGCTAGTGAAAAGTGAAGTGACCTGCATACGTCACGAGGATGGTTTGGATGGTTCCTCCTGGCCAGTGGACAAGACGGCTCCACTTTGCCCTTACCCACAATCTCTTTGTATTTAACCCCTTCCCGACCTATGACGTAGGAGGACGTCATGGGCCAGTAAGGGGGCTTTGATGTGAGCTCCGGCGCGGAACTCACATCAAAGCCCCGACATCTCAGCTGATCTCATCAGCTGAGATGTCAGGGTAACAGCGCCGATCGGATCCGGGATCCGATCGGCGGCGTTAACTCCTTGGTTAAAAAACCACAACTACTGCGGTTGCCGCATAACGGCCGCACTTGCAGTTCACCTGTGGCAAGCCCCATGCAATGTCTATGGGGCTTGCGGCAGGTGCGGTATAGTTGTGGTTTCGGCACTTGCGGCAGATGCGTTTTTTTCACGGCCACATCTCCCGCAAGTGCCGAAATCACAACTATACCGCACTTGCCGCACCTGCCACAAGCCCCATAGACATAGCATGGAGCTTGCTGCAAGTGCGGCCGTTATGCGGTAACCGTGGCAGTTGCGTTTTTTTTCACTGCAACTGCCGCGATCAGCGATTACCGCTGATGTGAAAGGGGCCTAAGCTATACTCCATTCTTCGTTTCTAGTGAAGAGAAGAGTTAACTTCTTTTTCTTGCAAACATTAGGAGGCCACATGTGTTTCGTTAAGAACTTTTATGCCCTCTAGTCTAGAACAGATGCAGGCTGGGCAGGACAAGGGAGCCATCATCTGTTGCTTCAAAATACTTAGATATACAGTAGGGATTTCCAACAAGGATATGTTTCCTGTCCAGAAAACACTCCAGAATTTCTTAGATCTTCAGTGTACATGGACCACCCTGAGCATAGACCACGTGCTTTCCCACATACTCGACCTGTTGTTGATCTGCAAAGTGTGATACATGGAAAAAACGTCTTCTCTGTGGTAACAGATCGGATAAGTTATGCTTTGCAGACAGTTATTATAGATACACTTCTCATCCATAGATTTTTCCTATGTTACACTGTAGTATGGAAAAAAATGTATACATTTGCATAATATATTTTGCTATTAGTGATCAAAATTGATGCAATATAATATTCATGTTTTTACATGTTTTGTTTTAATAGTCTTGTACTGGAAGTGTATCTGCCTGAGAAATAGGATACGGCATTGTTTAAGTTGAAATGCCAGGTGTTATGCAATGCTGCCAGTTACATTGGGAGGGGCAGGTTGTGGGTAGGAGCAATTAGTGCCAACAGAAAAATAGTGGCTGTATAAGGGTATGTGCGCACTGGTCGGGTTAGGGCCGGATTAGGTGTGTAAACCGCCGGTCGGTTTACATAAATTTCATGTAAATTTATGTTAATCCAAACCGGCGTTTGGATTAACATAGAAACCTATGTAAACCGACACCCGCTGTGCACACAGCGGCGGTTTACACATGCTCATCCGTTGCTAACCCGCTGGGTTCCCAGCGGGTTAGCAAAGAATGAGCTTGTTCTATAATCCGGCAGGTTCTGCAGCGGCTGCAAGCAGAATCATGTGCTGCTTCCAGCCGCTGCAGAACGGCCGGCGCTAACCCGCCCGTCACCCGCCCGTCTCCCGCCGCACATACCCGACAGGAAGCCGGTGGACGGCTCCGGAGCTTCCTGTCGGGTCCCGCCCAGCCGCCGCCGCCACAAACCCGCCCACCGTGCGCACATACCCTTAGAGGCTTCTGCCATCAACCAAGGGCCAAAACCAGAATGGCCATCACATTTTGCCTTTGCTATAAGAACACTATTAGGGGCCTGAACCCCTGCTTCTTAGTCTGTGCTGTGGCCTAGTTTAGTCTAGTCTTGAAATACATAGTGTGGATCCTAATCACCTCCTGTATCATTGTTAACATCTAAACTGGCCTGAAATGTGGAAATTTTGGCTCACATTTACTAACATATGTCAGAATTTAGTGTCAGTAATGGTAGGATCACATCTCGTTTTTGTTTTGCGTTACAACGGATTTATTGTAGAGTAGCTTAACCACCATGAACCAGATGTACGCGGTCATCAGCGTTTTCCTGTGCATTGCAAATAGCGCATACTTTAAAACACATGCCTATTTTTGTATGCATTGGTATGCGTTTTTGCAATGGAAGTCTATGGATGCGTTAATGCATCCGGTACATGGTGTTTATGCTGCTTTACAATGGATCCATTGTAATGCAAAGCAAAAACAAGATGTGAACCTACCGTAAGCAATTTTTGTCTGGGGGTCAAAATTAGAGAGGTTTAGACAGAAGAATTTCCACACTCATGTAAGGCTACTTTCACATAACGATTTTGTAAAATCCGATGCTGTCCGATATAAATCGGACAGCATCGGATTCTTCTAATGCCTGGAATCGGATGCCAAATAGGCATCCGATTCCGACAGAAAATAGGATGCCCGCCCTCCTGTCAGATCGCTCCCTGAGAGCTGTCACAGTCTCTCCCCCGGTCCTCTTCTTTATCCCCTGTGTCTCCCCTCTTGGCCCCCGGTCCTGTGTCTCCCCTCTTGGCCCCCGGTCCTCCCCTCTTGGCCCCCGGTCCTCTCATCCCCTGTGTCTCCCCTCTTGGCCCCCGGTCCTGTGTCTCCCCTCTTGGCCCCCGGTCCTCCCCTCTTGGCCCCCGGTCCTCTCATCCCCTGTGTCTCCCCTCTTGGCCCCCGGTCCTTTCATCCCCTGTGTCTCCCCTCTTGGCCCCCGGTCCTCTCATCCCCTGTGTCTCCCCTCTTGGCCCCCGGTCCTCTCATCCCCTGTGTCTCCCCTCTTGGCCCCCGGTCCTCTCATCCCCTGTGTCTCCCCTCTTGGCCCCCGGTCCTCTCATCTCCTGTGTCTCCCCTCTTGGCCCCCGGTCCTCCTATGTGTCCTCCCCCAGTCCTTCAATGTGCTGCCCCATGTGTCCTCCGATCCCCCCATGTGTCCCCCTCCTCTCCTTCTCTCCTTCTCACCTGTCCACGACTCCTGCACGGTCCCACGCGTCTCCGGTATCTTGCTGTTCTATCTTCTGTGCTGCCAGGACCTCTCGTGATGTCACAATCACATGACTGCCGGCTATTGGTTCCTGGCAGTCATGTGATTGTGACATCACGGCAGGTCTTATCAGCAGACGGCAAGATACCTAGAGATACCGGAGACGCCGGGAGACGACGTGGGCCTCGTGGACAGGTGAGCATAGTTTTTTTTTAATTAACCCATTCATTCACTTTTGGAGCGATTTTAGTGTACTGAGCATGCTCAGTACACTAAAATCGGTCCGAGGAGACATCACATGTTTCCTCGGACCCTGCTCCATAGGGCCCCATGTCAAATTGATCGGGTCGGATCGGATGTGCACTAAATGCCATCCGATCTGGTCCGATCCGAATCTGTCAGATTTTATTTTCGGTGCAAAAATCGGAGCAAGCTCCGATTTTTGCACCGATAAAAAAATCGGACAGATTCGGATCGGACCAAATCGGATGGCATTTAGTGCACATCCGATTCGGTCCGATGCCCATAGGGCTGCATGGGGTCGGAAAATCGGTCCGATGCTGTCCGATTTTTATCGGACAGCATCGGAACTGAAAAAATCGTTATGTGAAAGCAGCCTAATGTGTATGAATCTTTGCTGAGCAGCAGTTGAAAGCACCTTCTAAAAGAGCATTAAATTGACATTGAAACAACATTGTGTCTAAGGGTGCTTTCACATCTGCGTTTTTCGTAATTCGCGGCAGATGCGGTGAAAAAAACGCATCTGCCGCGTTTACCGCATAACCGTTCCACTTGCGGCGCGGTTGCGGTTTTTTCTATGCAAAGTATAGGCATACTTGCGGCAGGTGCGGCAAGTGCGGTTTTGCACTTGCGGCAGGTGCGGCCGCGAAAAAAACCGCGGCTTACTGCGTTTTTTTTCGCGGCCGCACCTGCCGCAAGTGCAAAACCGCACTTGCCGCACCTGCCGCAAGTATGCCTATACTTTGCATAGAAAAAACCGCAACCGCGCCGCAAGTGGAACGGTTATGCGGTAAACGCGGCAGATGCGGTTTTTTCACCGCATCTGCCGCGAATTACGAAAAACGCAGATGTGAAAGCACCCTTAGTGTTGCGGAGTTAAGGAAACAAAATATGGTAACTTAGTATATTACAAAACTTCATAACTACAAAGTCTGGATAACAAAGAAAAGATAGTTATACTTTAAAGGTGGGTTCCTGAAATATTGGTCTAAAAGTAAGCCAACCAAGAGATGGAGTAAAGATAACCTAGATGCTCTGAATATGCATCATATTTATTACACTGGGTTAGTGATGCTGGTTGGTAAATATGGTGCAGTTTGAAAATGTCTAGTCTAAGTCTATTCTGTCTAATATTATACAAGATTAATAAATCTGCACTTATATTTGTGTGTATATATTTTTAACAAGTGAAATGGTGATTTAAATAAACTTGATGCTTTTTTATTAAGACTCAACAAGGCCAGAAATACAAGATATAACCTATTCTTAAGATATTTTAGCCTTATAATGTAATTTTTTGCACCTTTTGATGTTTCTTGCGGTAACAATCCGATATGTTTAGGGTCAATGTTCTTTTTTTTTTTTTTTTTTTTTTTTTAATCCTGGGTTAAAGGGATCCTGTCACCCCCAAAACACCTCAAAAGCTATTAAAAGCTGTCCCTAGAGCATAGTAACACTTACCCTACACTCCTTTTAGCTCCTAAATGCAGCTAGTGAAAATGAAGATAAATGTTATTACACTACCTCATTAGTGATGATAATGAGTGACTATGGTATGCATAGTCACCCTGGCAAGCTCTCCCTCTTCATGATATCATGCCTCAATAGGCGTGATCTTCAAATCAGATTGAAATGCGCGCCTCCCCTCTCTCCTATGCCGGCCGGACCGCTGCAGTGTGGGGTTGTATGACGCGAATAGCGTCATTTCCGGCGCCGGGTGACGGTATGTACACCCGCGCCTCTCTGTTAGCTTCAAAATGCGCACTGCGCATGCGCAGTGCGGGTCTTGAAGCTAACAGCGGCGCGGGTGTACATACGTCACCCGGCGCCGGAAATGACGCTATTCGCGTCATACAGCCCCACACTGCAGCGGTCCCGGCCGGCATAGGAGAGAGGGGAGGCGCGCATTTCAATCTGATTTGAAGATCACGCCTATTGAGGCATGATATCATGAAGAGGGAGAGCCTGCCAGGGTGACTATGCATACCATAGTCACTCATTATCATCACTAATGAGGTAGTGTAATAACATTTATCTTAATTTTCACTAGCTGCATTTAGGAGCTAAAAGGAGTGTAGGGTAAGTGTTACTATGCTCTAGGGACAGCTTTTAATAGCTTTTGAGTAGGGATGGGCGAATCTACTCGCTAGGACTCGTTACTCGGCGAGTAGTAAGGGACTCGCAGGACTCGGTACTCTGCGAGTTTCCCAGTGATTACTCGCGAGTCTAATGCAAATCAATATCAATCCTAGTTTTGTCAGAAACGCTGACAAAACTACGATTGCCATTGTTTGCATTAGACTCACGAGTAATCACTGGCTACTGTGCCAGTGATAGCAGGGAAACTCGCAGATAACTGCTGTTTCTTTGCGAGCCGAGTCCAGCTGTCTTCTCTGTGCAGCTCCAGGGTCCTAGAGCCCGCCTGCTCACAGACATGATGTAGCAGTGCTGAGATTGTTCTCAGTCTGCTCATTCCCTGTGTACAGACATGAATGTCTGTACACAGAGATGATGTAGCAGAGCTGAGATTGTTCTCAGTCTGCTCATTCCCTGTGTACAGACATGAATGTCTGTGCACAGAGATGATGTAGCAGTGCTGAGATTGTTCTCAGTCTGCTCATTCCCTGTGTACAGACATGAATGTCCGTGCACAGAGATGATGTAGCAGTGCTGAGATTGTTCTCAGTCTGCTCATTCCCTGTGTACAGACATGAATGTCCGTGCACAGAGATGATATAGCAGAGCTGAGATTGTTCTCAGTCTGCTCATTCCCTGTGTACAGACATGAATGTCTGTGCACAGAGATGATGTAGCAGAGCTGAGATTGTTCTCAGTCTGCTCATTCCCTGTGTACAGACATGAATGTCTGTGCACAGAGATGATGTAGCAGAGCTGAGATTGTTCTCAGTCTGCTTATTCCCTGTGCATAGACATCTATATTTATGCACAGGGGATGTAGCAGAGAGGACATCGCGTTTTGGACTGCGTCGGACGGAAAGAGGATTTTTTTAATTAAAGATGGAGTCCCTAATGGCTTTTTTTTTTTATTTCTAATAAAAATTTTTCCTTGTGTTGTGTTTTTTTTAAAACAATTTAATAGAAATTCATGGTGATCATGTCTAATATTGTCGTGACCGCCATAAATTTCGGGCTAAGGGCCAGCTGATAATACAAAGCTGGCCCTAACCTCTTTATTACCCAGCGTGCCACCGCTACCAGGGCCGCTGGAAGAGCGGGGTTCAGCGCCAGAGGATGGCGCTTCAATGAACGCGCCATCTTCTGGGGCGGCTGCGGGCTGCAATTTGCAGCGGGGGGTGCCCAGAAAGCTTGGGCATCCCTGCGCTGCGGATTCCAGCCCCCAGCTGCTTAGCTGTACCTGGCTAGACATAGAAATTGTGCGGAGCCCCACGCATTTTTTTTTAATTATTTCATGAAATTCTGAGATTCTGACTCTGAGACTCTGACTCTGAGACTCTGACTCTGAAATTCATGAAATAATTAAAAAAAAAATGCGTGGGGCTCCGCGCAATTTCTATGTCTAGCCAGGTACAGCTAAGCAGCTGGGGGCTGGAATCCGCAGCGCAGGGATCCCCAAGCTTTCTGGGCACCCCCCGCTGCAAATTGCAGCCCGCAGCCGCCCCAGAAGATGGCGCGTTCATTGAAGCGCCATCCTCTGGCGCTGAACCCCGCTCTTCCAGCGGCCCTGGTAGCGGTGGCACGCTGGGTAATAAAGAGGTTAGGGCCAGCTTTGTATTATCAGCTGGCCCTAAGCCGAAATTTATGGCGGTCACGCCAATATTAGACATGACCGCCATGAATTTCTATTAAATTGTTTTAAAAAAAACACAAACAAGGAAAATTTTTTATTAGAAATAAAAAAAAAGCCATTAGGGACTCCATCTTTAATTAAAAAAATCCTCTTCCGTCCGACGCAGTCCAAAACGCGATGTCCATCTGCTCATCCCTGTGCATAGATAAGATGTCTATGCACAGGGAATAAGCAGACTGAGAACAATCTCAGCTCTGCTACATCATCTCTGTGCACAGACATTCATGTCTGTACACAGGGAATGAGCAGACTGAGAACAATCTCAGCTCTGCTACATCAGGCAGCAGGCAGGCTCTAGGACCCTGGAGCTGGGGCAGCAGAACACAGAGAAGACAGGATCTTATCTGTGCGAAGTCAGCGATTACTTACAAAGTAAACTAGCAATGCAAATAAATGACACAACTCGGATTGCTTCAGGCTGAAGCTTCCGAGACACATCTGCGATTTGTAATCTCACACTACTCGCTATTACTCGCTTCCCCATTCATTAACATTGGACTCGCTAGACTCGCAACGAGTAGCGAGTCCTGTGCTCGGACTCGCTAGAGTCAAGCGATTCCGAGTAATTTAGGATTCGCCCATCACTACTTTTGAGGTGTTTTGGGGGTGACAGGATCCCTTTAAATCAATTTTAGTAGCACAAAATATATAACTCTGTATTGTATAATCTCTCCTGAAAATGTCAGAATAAATTGCGAAACGATCATTACAATTTCTCTTGTCATTAGGATGTGGCCCTGTAAAATATGAAATGGTCAGCATTGATTGTACTGTATAGTTAAAGACTACATTGGCCAGAGGAATGAAGATCACTTTTCAACTCACTCATGAAGAATATCAGAGGACTTCAGGGCTTTAAGAAGTTCTTTTTTTTGGAAGGGGGATGCAAGTTTTCACTGAAATCAACATGTGAAGACATAACAGATTTTTGGCCATTAGCTTTTGTTATGCTATAATTTATCAGAATATAACTAAGTTATTTATTTCCAAGAACAATCCCCTGCCACCGTTTTTTTGATCAGTCCTCAGCCAGTCATTCCAGGTCCTGACAAGTTTTGAGAGGACGTTCACAAACTGAAATATGGTGTTTTATGTGATGTATTTTCCATTCCCTGGGAGAACAAGTGCAAAGGAATGGGACTTGCCAAACTTTTACTTGCAAGAGAAATGTTCTTAACTTGCCCTTAGGATTATTTATTTCCCAGTACCGTGCTTTCCTATTCCCACGGGTTTTCAAATGGCTTGCGGACCTTTTAAAAATATATCGAGTATTCAGACATATGAGGTCTGACTTGACATGATGAATGATAACTGCGGTTTATATTTCTGGTATATTTGAACTTTCTGCCAGTCTAGAAGTTGCAGGAGTTCATACTGAGCGGGTTTATACACTGCAAATTCAGGGGAAAATGCATTCATGCTTTATATACTTAGTTGGAACAACTGGACGGTTGCTTCTAGGTTGGCACTGTTATATGTTTGGGCAACAAGTGGTTGGCACTTGACAATACTCTCTGTAACTGAAACTACTGTATTGAATTGGCTCCAGTATATGGACAGCACATTTTGGGCACAATTGAATATCACTTATAGAATTCGAAGAGTTCTAGTGACTCAAATCCATGACTGGCAAATAGTCATGCTATATTAGAATGATTACTGAATTCTCCCTTAAACCATTTAGCTGCATTTTAATTAATATAACTAACGCAACTCTATGGGGACTGTTGAATGGCTGATGCTACTGTAAAGGTACCTTTACACGCCGCTACAACAAGGTGGAAACAACCGGGTTGATGAGACAAATGTATCTTGCACCGCCAAATCAATCCGAGGTAGCGGCGTGTAAAGGCGGTTGTTTCCACCCGTCACTTGCGGCACCTGTTTCAGAGCAGAGCTCTAAAACAAGTTGATTTCAACCCGGTGGTAACGGCGTGTAAATACGGTAGGGTAAGGTTTATTCATCACCTAGATAACTCTCCGGGGCGTGACACAGCCTCCGGGAAACCGCACCTCTTCAGCGATCATTGGTGGAAGCTCCTGCGTTGCGATTGGTTGTCGCTGCACAGGGCGGCATATTTAAGGAGCTGACCAGTCACACTACACAATTGCTCGAGCGTCATGTATTAGTCAGCCTCCTGCGCTGGCTGGCCAATCATGATACTATTGCTTTGTCCTATCGGCGCACGAAATTCTCATAATCCACAATTCTGGCACGCCTATGTGTTGTCCCTGCTGCACCAGGTCCTCCCATATTACCCTCTGTAGTGGCGTGTAAATGAGGTAAGGTGCTTTTCAGAAGGTAACTTTAGGCACCCGGCGGTGCATCCAGAGATAGATTCAACCTTCTGTAGAGCACCTTGTAGCGGCGTGTAAAGGCGGTGCGGGTACCGTTTGTAACCGTTGGTGCGTGCTCGTGCACGTGAAGCACCCGGTTGTTTCCACCAAGCTGTAGCGGCGTGTAAAGGTACCTTAAGTGACACAAATATATCATGTAAATATGGAGGCAACTAGATCAGTGCAGCATTCATATTGAGAAAGAATGGTCCCTCTTTATATCATACGTTCACAACTTACACCAACCCTCTCAGTCTATTGCTTCATAGTCAGGCACATGTGGTGGAAACAAAACACACAGAATCCATACATGTAGCATTAGGCTATGTGCCGTCACTAAGTATTTGGTGCAGACATTTTTTGCAGCAAAAATGCTGCTAAACTGCACCCTGTGCCAGAAAAATGCACCACTTATGCAATGTGTTTTTAGTGCATATTTGACGCAGATTTTGGTCTGGCATGTTTTCACTATCGTCAATGGCAGGAAGGGCAGAATGTTGCTAATACGCACTGAGAATTGACATGCTCATTTTTTTCTCTGAACCAAAAAACGCTGCAAATCTGCAAGAAACATAAAAGCATCATTGACACAGCAATTCAGAATTCTCATAGTCTTTGCTGGGGAAGGATAAACAATCCGTTTTTGTGACAAAAAGACACTGCAAATGTGCATCAAAAAAGGCACCATGGGCACACTGCCTTGGATTACCTAGCGATCCACTACAGACCTCTTGCTGCACATTTCATCACAGAAATACAGCAGCATTTTGGAATTGAAAATGAATTCCAGTGGCCCTTAGGGCCGCTTTACACACACCAACTTCTGTGTCCAACTTCTGAACAGATCTCTGGTTGCAGTGAAATCATGGACACATTGTTCCATTTGTGGCTGTGTACAAATATAACAATTGTCCATGTTTCATGCAACCAGAGATCTGTTCAGAAGTTGGACACAGAAGTTGGTGTGTGTAAAGTGGCCCTTAATCCTTTTAAACAGCATGGGAGGATGAACATTTTCTCTTTTAGCCCTTGGAGGGCACAACTGCAGATAAAAATTTCTCCTTTAAGGGCTGTCACAGCGTCAATATCGCCTCACGATATCGCTGCACGTGACGTTGCAGCGATATTGACGCGTGTGACATACTGCATCAACCAGCGATAAATCCTGGTTGATGATCGCCGGGTTTTAATCAGTCCTAAAACCTGCGATTGTCGCCCGGTGGACACGCAGCATCGCTGGTGTGACACCGGACTAGCGATATTCCAGCTCCAGCGCCTGTCACAAGCGCTGGAGCTGGTCTCCAAGGTACACTGCGGTAACTAGGCAGCGCGCGCTGCCTAGATACCGATGTTACTTAGTTACCAGCCTCCTCCGCTCACCCGGTGAGCGGAGGAGGCTGGTAACTAAGGTACACGTCGGTATCTAGGCAGGCGCGCTGCCTATTACCCGCAGTGTACCTTGGAGACCAGGCTGCTCCCGCTCCACAGGCTGGCAGCGGGAGCAGGACATCGTGAAACGATATTTAAATCGTTTCCATGATGTCACTGGTCAATGATCGCTGGTGAGTCTGTGTGACAGCTCACCAGCATCACCGTCAATGTCGTCAGCGATAGATCGCTGACGACTTGACACGTGTGACAGACCCTTAGAATCCCAGTTGATATTCAATGTGCCATGATGCCATTTTAGCTATCAATGCTCTGTATTACACTTTATAATACTGCATAGTTCAGTCCTATCTCATGCGCTTGGAAGAATTCTCACCACCTGTTTACTTTGTCATTTTTCTTGCCTTGGCTCTTAGATTCTCATAATCAGAGAAACAATCCAAAAGTAAAAGAACATCCCAAAAGTAGTATTAAACTTTTTTTTTTTTTTTTACGTTTTATCTTTTTAACTTGAGGTCAAAATGTGGTTATGTTTCAATTTCAGGACTGACCGTAATTCACATGCCATGCTCCAATATGTAGCAGGGATCACAGCGCAAATGATCCCAATGTGGAAAAGTCAGATTTCATTTCCTTTCATAAAGTCATTTGTTAAAGTTTTTTTTTTTATCTTCTGTGTGTCTTCCCCGGTCACTAGTGTAGACACCACCACCCATGATGCTCTGTGGTCCTCGAACAGCATGTTTAGGTTCTGGATTTTACATTTTCATTAAGTACTGCCAGTTTTCTTCACACCGCTGACATTGAGGAGGATATTTGATATATGCGAAAATGACAGATGGCAAATGGCAAAAATAAAATATAAATACACACACGCTTGGGATGGAAAACAAGCTACTGTATTTCAATACTTCTGATGATAATAAAAGAGATGCTGTGTGCATCTGCAGGTGTGTGTTTTTCTTGAGTTTTGTCAGATTTTGGACACTTAGATGCTAATAACTAACCAACCGCGTCTAACTCTATCTCGCTCATTCAACCAGATGTATTATATTCTCATGAGCGTATTTATCCTCCAAAAAAAAAAAGTCTGCAAGAAATTACTTGAGAGAGCGTTCCAGGTACATACCATTTAATGTTTTTCTAAAGGATTAAGACAAAGTAAGCAGGTGGTTTTCAGCATCAAGAACAAACTCTCCACCAAAACAATGCTTTGGTAAACAAAATGTCCTTACAACCCATGCATTCTTTCATAGGAAAATAAATAATAATAAAATAATAATAATAATAATAATAATAATACTAATAATAGGAAAAGGGACAAGGACATATTTTTTCCAGGTATTGCATATTTTATTGCAAAATGCAGAGATGAGTGTGTGAGAGCAAACAATTGTGAAGAAGAGATTGTTTGCTTTTGTGTTTCAGTGCATTGACCTCCAGTGGTCCATGATATTTTTCTGCTGCTATATCGAGCAGCAAGCTCCTTATTTACATTGACAGTAAGCTGCTTTCAAAATCCAAGAGCAAGTGGTGCATTACCGATTACTGACGTAAGCAAGAAAAATTCCAAACCAATAGATTCGGCACCATCTATCGTTCAGCAATTGCTGAGATACTGTATTAAAGGCAGATACTAAGAAGACTTTCTCCATAAAAATCAATGAAATGGTGTTTATGCTTATAACAATAAAATATTTTTTTATTTCTACACTTCCCACATATTTTGCAGCAATTTACAATTCAGATGGGACATGTACAGACAATATGAGACAATGCAGAGTAACATAGTTCACCAGATAGCAAGAAGAGTGAGATTCCTGCTCACAATCTATGATGAAATAGGGGAGGCACAAAAGGAAAATGGTAAAAAGTGCTATTCAGTCAGTAATATAATTAATAGGAGAATCACATAATGCTGCATGAAGCGGTCACCAGCCAGGATATCTACATGTTCAGAGAGCTATTAAGTGCATGGAGGTGAAACAGATGATACAAGGGACCAGATTTGGAAGGAAAACTTTGTAAGGGCAAAAAGGGAATAGTTATAAGGGTTGTCCACTACTTAAACAACATCTGTGCTTGACACCTCCTGTTAATTATGTAACCAATCGAAAGTTATGAGAATAAGAGAGACTAATAATTTTTGTGGAGTTGAAAAAGGTCATATAACAAATGATGTGTACTATGCCTTTAATATTAGCAACCACCTATTGAAAAGGATTTTCATAAAAAATGTACGTTTATTAATTAGAAAGCTAGAAATAATAATGTCACTTGGTATTTTTCTGCTGTTTATAATATCCACAATTTGATATTAAAGCAAGGAAAGACCTATCAGTAGGGCAACCTCTGTAGCTACACAGGGGCCCAATAGGTAAGGAGGCCCATTACCACATCCAAAACTGGTGGAATTATGCATTATGATGAGCTATTGGACGGCAAAGGGACCATTTATTGTTTTTTACATAGGATCCTTTTCTGTCTGTGTCTGATAGTTTCTTAGAGAGATTAGATTCAAATAGAGATTCCAACTCACCCAAGCTTCCTCCATGTATTCCTCATGAAGCACACAAATAGGTCTCGCCTTGAGCCCAGAAATCCAAAATTAAAAGTAAAGCTGTCTCTTCAAACATGAGAATTTTTATTTGATATTAATGTGCATACATTGAAAAATGTGCATAATTTGCGTGACTGTGTCAACGCTAGAGATGAGCGAACACCACAGTGTTCGCATTCTGATGATGTTGCACGGTCAGCTAATCTGATCAACATTGCTATCGCGTCACGCTACCAAATAGTGTCAGCTGATCTGCTTAACTGACTTGATTACTATGGTGACCAGATCAACTGCCCCACATGTCAATCACTGACAGCTCTGTTCCAGTTGTGCGGTGACTCACTTAGGTCACCTGAGGTCACTGTTCAAGTAACAATGGTGGCGGCTAATCATAGCGGGTACCATGGTTGTCTGAATGGTGACCTCAGGTGACCTCAATGAGTTACTGCTTACGGACTGGGCTCACAGCTATTCATTCAGTGACTAGAGGCTATGTTGACAGAATGTTGTATTTTTCACCATAGCCTCCAATGAAGAAGACATTGCAGAGGATCATGGAGAGGTATGAGGGAGCAATAAAGATGGAGTCACTAAGTGTCTCTGTGTTTTTATTTTGAATGAAATTATTTTTCTCTGTATTTTGTCTTTTTTAACCATTTATTTGAGATTCTTAATGGCTGGGTCTAACTTGGCCTGACATTAAGAATCTCAGGGCTTAATACCAGCTGAAAATACAAACCTGGTATTAACCCCTTATTACCCAGCGTGCCACCTCCCACCAGGTTCGCAGAAAGAGTCTGGTAAAGCACCTGGAAATGGTACTTCTTATGAATGCGCCATTTTCTGGGGCGGCTGCGGGATGCTATTCAATAGCATGGGGGCCCAATAATAAAGGCCCCTGAGAATACCAGTCCTCGGCTGCCTAGTTTTACCTTGGCTGGCAATTAAAAATAGGGTGAAGCCCACACTTGTTTTTGCCAGCCAAGGTAAAAGTAGGCAGCTGAAGTGGCAGCTCGCAGCCATCCACTTTCACTTCACTGGACTGAAAAATACTGCAAACCCCCACATTTTTTTTTTTTTACTATTTAGTTGACACACTATGACAGCAGGTTGGTTGTCATACACTAGATAAGCATCTGTGAGTGGCAGTTGCTATCAGGCTGCATTTCCTCAATCTGGAAGGTGATTGGCCAAGCAGTCCACATCCTAAACAGAAAATGTCTCTGTCGCTTTGAGAGGCATTTCCCTTTTAGTGAAGGCTGGATGTCACTAGGACCCAGCTGATCCCATGAGTTGTGAATATATTCTGTTGAATCCCAGAATGCACTGCTGGTGATAGCTGTTCAGGTGATCCTGATTGCATCAGAGCTCTAAGCAGTCTTTCCTGGAGCCTGTTGGTTTGCTGTTGGATCTGCTCAAGCTAAAGTGTATCTTTTCCCTCTTTGTTGTTCCCTGGTGTGTTCCTTTAGTTGCTAGCCGGGCAGTCTAGCGATCTCCCGCTCTGAGCCCTGTGTAGTGGTAGTCAAGGGACAGTCAGGGAATAGGTTTCTGGCGGCGACAGTTGCGGAAACTGTATAGGGACATTGGGGGAGCCAGGTCTCAGCGCTAGTTAATCTAGGGGTCACCATCTCCCCTTTTTACCCTTAGCATCAGGAATTCCTTTTCCCCCCTGTCGTCATCCAGCGCTGGCAATGAAGCAGTGGTCCAGCTGACCTTGTTTTTTAACAAGGGTTGTCTCCATCACAGTTTCCATTGTACTAACTCACTTCTCTCCCGTTTTTCCTGAAGTGAAATAATAAATCTTATCATCTAGATCCATTTTTATTGGATCATAACCAATATGTATGCCATTACTCTGAGATATAATACATGAGAACAATATATCTACTATAAGATACTAAGCATGACGTCACAATATTGATAAAGTATATGTCTTCTGTTCCTCTCAATGTCTTCACCCTTTGGGCCTTTTACATTCTTCCTAATACTGAAATATCTAATATTGATCTTGTCTTCTTGTATAATATACCTCCTGTGGAATACTCCATAACACACCCTTCATTCATGCTTACAATCAGCCCCCCTTCACACCGATCTCCTGCTATAATTACTACTAGCAGCATTGTTTACACTGAAGCTGACAGGCTGAGAACGGCTCCTCCCCTTCCCTCCCATGATGCATTGCACTCTCAACTACAAGCAGTCACTGGTTAGCATATACCTAACATGGCACTTCTGCCACACTTTGTCCGAGACACGCTACTGAGCATGTGCGGATTCCCCACTTCCTGTTTTCTGCTATAAATAGCAGCAACTGATAACACACTGTGCTCATTCCTACCAGGACTCTGACGGGGGCGGACCTATCACTGAAAGAAGGTATTTAACTATATAATGACAGGCACTCTGTCCATTAATGCCCAACATGCACTTTGGGTAAAAAGCAGAAGGAACTTTTGTTTTGACAACGATTAGCTCTGCACATATATTATACAACCTATTTGACACATATATCTTTTTAGGCTACATTGAAATTAAGGAGATATAATCAAACTATATAATCACATAATACTAATGATTTGTCAGCTTGAAGGGACTAACGCTACATGGTACTTTATTTAGCTCTGGTTGATCTTCTTGCCATAATAGTGACAGCTATGATATTGCTTTCCATAGGACCGTGCTGAAAAACGCCTATCCCCATTTGGAAATTATTGAAATAAAGCAAACCACCTTAATCGAGCGTTCGCCACCAAGGAAAGACGCCTCTTTCCAATCTTATCCTAGAACATTCCATGACCCACACCTGGTAACTCGGATACTTTTTCATACTACGACCCTATCTCTTTAACTAAATATGTCTAATTAAGTATATCTATATACACCTATTTATATTTAATTCCTCTCTAACCTATCTATACCTTCCTCCAATCGCTACTGACCAACTCTTTGGCACTCCCTAAACTAACTGCTCAGCTCCCCTATTACCTTCTATGTACTAATAACATCCTCTGGGACAGTAATACATTCTTGCTGTCCTCAACAGTATCGTTGACCTATGTAAATATGTAAATTGCCTTTTTCCTGTGCTCTCTACAGCACAGGTGACACCATATGTTTGTAAATATTTATACACTTTTATTTGTTTTGTTTCATAGCCAATTGTCGTGATCAAGGCTTTGGTTAAAGCCGAAACGCGTTGACATCTGTGGCCATTAACTGTTCATAATAAACCTTGCATCAAAAACATTTAAAGGAGTGTGCAACTTTGTATCCATATTTGTATTTACTGGGATTGAAGAAATCCTGTTAGTTGGCACCTCCACTCACCACCTACGCGGTGTGCACACCATTATACCCTATTGACCATAGTAATCTAGTCAGGTGACTAGATAAGCTAATACTATGACATGATTGCTATGATGATCAGCTTAGCTGACCGTGCACGTCACTCAACGCCAACTCAGGTGTGGAAGTGAGAGGGAGGTGGGAAGATGTACGCGCGTAAGCAAGCAGCGGAGACATGGTAAAATGATCTGTGTGTAGAATAATCTAGAACTCAAGCATTCGTGCATTTGCACAAATGCTTCTGTTCTACATTAAGCTACACACATCTGAAGCATTACCGAACATTCGCCGAATTTCCCGACTTTTCAGCAAAACAATCGAATTTGAGGTGATGAATCGGATCAGCCGGGTTCATGCCAAATTTGAAATTGGTGAACATTTTCAAGCAAATTCACTCATCACTAGTCAATGTGATGAATACATCCTTATTAATGACACTGTCCACGCGTTGACCTAGTCACGCAAATCATGCACATTTTTCTATGTATGCACTTTAATATCAAATAAAAATTCTCATATTTGAAGAGCCGGATTCACTTTTCATCTTAGACGGATTGCACAGCTTGGAAAATAAACTTTGAATATGAATGTTTAAAACAGAAGGATATATAAAGTACTAATAGTAGGGATTAGTAAATTTAGTCTAGTGCATTTTTCATTATTTGCTCTACGCAATTTAACAAAATAGTGGACCAGGTATAAAACAAACAAACCCAAACCATTATAATACCTCCCAGCTCACACTAATCACCTGCACCTTTTCTTTTTCACCTCCGTCACACGAATCATCTTCACTCCTGTCCCTGACAGGAGCTCCCTGGTCGAGCCAGAAGTCACAGACAGGAATGAAGAGGAATACAGGTGCAGGGGTCCAAATGGCTGGCTATAGGGTTGAAGGGAGAGGTGATCTGTTGAGCAGTGAGATTCTCAAATTGCCACTGTAGCAACATTTTGGTTAGTGCTATTAAAACTTAACCTTTAATATATTATGTTAAAAAGGGTTGCACCTGGACAGTGTTATCCCAAGGAGGTAAAACCAACAAAACACACAATATATATTCACAACAAAATTTTGTAGGTAAAGTATCAGGACAAACTCAAGGTACAGTAGTCTACAATAAGTGTTACTCAGGTAACAAGAGTGAACACTCAATAGAGTACACGAGTTCACAGGTACCTTCAAATAGGTTTAAACCGAAACCACACTCTATCTGTTTTGTACTACCCCACAGTCACTATGTGAAATAGTCAAGTATACACTAGCAAAGCACAGAGTGGGTAGTGTTTAGGAAAAAATAAACCCATCCCACTTAATGGAACACTCTCACCGGTTTGTTTCCCAATGTCACACTTCCGGATAGCCACGTCAATACATGTGTCCTTCAAGCAGACACAGTCCAGTATTATGGACCATCAATTAAATCGAGGTTGCCACCTTCATCACGTTTTACATGCTCCCTATGCATTTCATTGCCCTAAGTCATAGGGGAGTTATGGCTTTTTCAGGGGATCACAAGTGCTTGGTTATCCCCATTATCTCTGAATAAAAAAAACCAAGCGTGCATCAGTATTGTTTCACCTGGTACCCCCATGTACACATGAGGGCCCTAGGTGTATATATACATAGAATGTATGCAGGCACAGATGCCCAGGTTAGTTGCCCATGGTATAACTCACCATATGTGGCTCATCTGTGTATCCTACCATGTTTACACGCCGCCGGAGTAGTACCACACTTATATGTGGTCTCTCTTGCGGTCACATGTGCCGCCGGCGGTACCGGAAGTGACGCACCGTTAATCGTGTCATCGCGTTTCCAGTTTGACATCACTTCTGCAACGACGGTGTCCATGCTTGCGTTCCTCGGTGCCCATCTTTGATTGCCAAGCCCACGGAGGGTGGGTGTATTGGTCACATGACCCATCAAAGAGCGCCGTGATAGGTGTATCGGTCATTTAGTGTATACAGCCCTGTGCAACTTGTTATTTATGGAGTATGACACAAATCAAGTGTCAAAACCCCATGACCCACACCTAGGTATATGAAGGTTTAGTCTATTAATCAGAATGACATTTTTGGACCTATGGTTCTGTTGTTGTAGGTCAGTATGTACATCAGAAGGACCTTAATCAGAAAAAGTAATAAAGAGGATGAGAGTCACACTCCATCCACAGACATAGTAGGGGTTTTACCAGTATGACGTGTTACATTAAAAGGATGGTGACCACTATTCGCTTTGAGTCAATATCTGTGTGTGAAGGATTGGTAGAATAACTATTTTAGAGGTGCCTCAAAGGATGCCTAAAGCATGTGGAAGTATGGGAAAAGAGAGGAAAAAGAGGTATAAGGGGAGGGAGGCTAATATGAAACTAAAACCCCCTAACCCTATACTGGATCTAGCCCTGCCTTAGGCTGGTTTCACACTACGAATTTTTTATTCCGGATGCTGTCCGATAAAAATCGGACAGCATCGGACCGATTTTGGCCCCCATGCAGCCCTATGGGCATCGGACCGAATCGGATGTGCACTAAATGGCATCCGATTTGGTCCGATCCGATTCTGTCCGATTTTGTCTGATTTTTTTATCGGTGCAAAATTCGGAGCATGCTCCGATTTTTGCACCGAAAATAAAATCGGACAAAATCGGATTGGACCAAATCAGATGCCATTTAGTGCACATCCGATTCGGTCCGATGTTTTTAACATGGGGCCCTATGGAGCAGGGTCCGGGGAAACATCTGATGTGTCCTCGGACCCAATTTTACTGTACTGAGCATGCTCAGTACAGTAAAACTGCTCCTAACTGGGAAAGCAGAGGTTAAAAAAAACAAAACAATGTATGTTCACCTGTCCCCGAGGCCCCCGTCGTCTCCCGCACGGTCCCGCAGGCTCCCGGTGTCCTCCCGGTGTCTCAAGAGGTCTTCTTCTTCTGAACAGGACCTGCCATGATGTCACAATCACGTGACCGCCTTTTAACATGGTGTAACCGATGGTCACGTGACTGTGACGTCATGGCAGGTCCTGTTCAGAAGAAGAACACCTCTGGAGACACCGGGAGGACACCGGGAGCCTGCGGGACCGTGTGGGAGACGGCGGGGGCTTCGGGGGCAGGTG
The DNA here is from genome assembly GCA_033576535.1 of Allobates femoralis. Classification (NCBI taxonomy): domain Eukaryota; kingdom Metazoa; phylum Chordata; class Amphibia; order Anura; family Aromobatidae; genus Allobates; species Allobates femoralis. Next base: position 36,865,517 of record JARQOC010000012.1, read on the forward strand.
AGCATACATTGATTTTTTTGTTTTTTTTTTATCAGCCCGGAGGGGGCGGTTTTCTGCTGGAATCGGATGCTATTTGGCATCCGATTCCAGGCATCAGAAGGGAGCCGATGCTGTCCGATTTTATCGGACAGCATCGGCTCCCTTAAAAATCGTAGTGTGAAGGTAGCCTTACAGCGGAGGTTGGCACACTAGAGGAAAACGAGAAAGCTGCCCCCGCTCGATGTCGGCTGTCCCTCCTAACTCTCCCTGGGCTAACGTACTCCTAAAGGAGGAAAAAGAATGTGCTTTATTAAACCCCTTGGGTGATACTGTATCAAGGGTAAAAATCCAGAAAGTTTCCTTTTGAAGAATCTTCTTATCTCATTCTCCTCTTTGGACAGGTGGAGCAATGTGGTCTATTTCAATAAAGGTGACGCTTCTCTCATTGCCACCATGGTATTGGTTCACATGTCTTGCTAGAGGGGTACAGTTCTTATTCCTAATATCCCCCTTATGTACACCCATCCTTTTCCTAAACTCCCTTCTTATTTTGCCTATGTATTCAAGGCCACAGGGATAGACTGCTCTATAGATAACCCCCTTGGTTTTACAATTTATGAAAGATCGGATGATGTATGTTCTGTTGGTCATATTGCTCGTGAAAGTTTTGGTAGTTTATAAAGACTCGCAAGATGTGCATGTCCCACACCTGTAGCAGCAACCTTTTACATTACTTTTCAGCCAAGTCTCATTTCTCAGTTGGAAATGGCTGTGTACCAACCGATCTCTCAAGGACCTTGCTCTCATGTATGTGATTCTTGGGTTGCCCGGTAAAAAAGGGCTAAGGTCACCATTCATTTTGAGTATCGGCCAATATTTGCCCATTGCCCGCTGTACATGGTCCGCCCCACTGGTGTAAGTAGTTATTATGCGAATCTCCTCGTCATTCTTCCCCTCCTTGGGTACTGGGTTTAGTAATTTTGGACGCTCATGTCTTTCAGCCTCCCTCCAAGCCCATCTTTTTAGGGTACCCTCTTTCCTTGAGTCTTTCTTTCAGATCATCCGATTGTGCCTGAAAACTGGCATCATCCAAGCAATTATGTCTCATGTGGATGAACTGACCCTTGGGGATCCCTTTTTTCTGGCTAGTAGGGTGGCCACTCTCCCATCTCAAAAGTGAGTTGGTAGCTTTGGCCTTGCGGAAGGTACTTGTTTGTAAGATCCCATCCCTCCCCTTCTCAATCTGAATATCCAGAAAGAGCAGTCTGGTTCTTACTGTTTCAAAAGTGAAACTGAGACCCAAATTATTACCATTCAGAACCTCCACTAGGTCTGCAAATTGTCTCTCATCACTTTGCCAGATCAGGAAGATATCATTGATATATCTCACCTACAATACGATCCTGTCTAGATCAATTTGAGAATCCTCACCAAAGACTATGGTTTCTTTCCACCAGTCCAGGAACAAGTTAGCATACGACGAGGCCATCAAACGTCCCATCGCTGTGTCCCTGAGCTGGTGGAAGTACTACCCTTCGAAGTAGCAATCACCGGGGTAGATGGTAATAAAAACTTGTACTCGTTTTTGTCTATGAAGCAATCAGCAAGAACCTGGTCTACAAGGACTTCTAGCTCCTTAAGGAAGTTCTTGGTAGGGTCCCTTGTAATTTACCGTAGCCCTCCGCATCATCCAGTATCTTGAGACACATATCCTTAGAAGAACTGGTATCCATTACCACCACATTGCCCCCTTTATCAGAAGGCTTAATGGTGATAGAATGGTCCTTCTCCAAATTCTTTAGACTACACATCTCTTGGCCTCTCTCAGCTCTCAACCTCGATGACACACAAGGATGGTAACACCCTTGACCTGATCTTTGTCCGGCTCTGCTCAACCTCCTCCTTAGATAATTCAGAACTTCACCTCTCTGATCACAACATTCTCTCCTTCACACTCACTAACCCTCGCCCACCCCAGCACATTCCTACATATCACAATTCAGGAATCTACAGGCCATAAACCCTCACACATTCTCAGACTCTCTACACTCATCACTGTCCCCAATCTCCTAATTTTCCTGTCCCGATCTGGCAGTCAATCACTTAAATGACTCTCTAGAAGGACCCTGGACCAAGTAGTGCCCCTCACCCTCAAAACCTCCAAACACAGAGCAAAACAGCCCTGGCTCACATCACAAACTCGATTCCTCCAGCGATGCTCTAGGAGTGCTGAACGTCTATGGAGGAAAAGTCGCACTCCAGAAAACTTCATTCACTACAAATTTATGCTGAGAACTTACAATTCTGCCCTTCACCTTGCCAAACAAACCTACTTCACCACTTTGATCTCCTCACTATCCAACAACCCAAAAAAACTTGACACCTTTCACTCTCTCCTCAGTCCTAAAGTGCAGGCCCCCATCACTGACCTCTGTGCTGATGACCTGGCTTCCCACTTCACAGAGAAAATAGAAAACATCCGTCAGGAAATCAACTTCCAACCTCAAATTGCTGTTACCCCTACCTCTCCCCACATTTCCTGCGGCTCACTCACTACTTTTGACCCGGTCACAGAAGATGAAGTCTCCAGGCTCCTCTCTTCCTCTCGTCCCACCACATGCACTGCTGACCCCATCCCCTCACACCTATTCCAGCTCTCTCTCCAGTGGTCACCACTCACTTAACCAAAATCTTCAATCTCTCCCTCTCATTCTGGCATCTTCCCCTCCTCCTTAAAACCCCATCATCACTCCTTTATTAAATAAATCTTCTCTCGACCCTTCCTGCACAAACAACTACAGACCAGTTTCCAATCTCCCCTTCATCTCTAAACTCCTGGAGCGCCTGGTCTACTCCCGCCTCACCCGTTACCTATCCGCTCACTCTCTTCTAGACCCATTTTTACATTCTACAGAAACTGCTCTCACCAAGGTGACCAATGACCTTCTGACGGCAAAACGTAATGGTCACCACTCTCTGCTTATCCTTCTTGATCTCTCTGCAGCCTTTGACACTGTTCACCACCATTCCTACTCTCCATGCTGCACTCCATCGGCATCAAGGACACTGCTTTCTCCTGGTTCTCTTCCTATCTTTCTGACCGCTCTTTCAGTGTATCATTTGCTGGCTCCACTTCCTCCCCTCTTCCTCTCACTATTGGAGTCCCTCAGGGTTCAGTCCTTGACCTCTTCTCTTCTCACTCTACACAGCCCCGATTGGACAGAGCATCAGCAGATTTGGCTTCAGTACCATCTTTATGCTGATGACACACAACTATACACCTCTTCCTCTGACCTTACTCCCGCTCTAATAAAAAACACCAATGACTGTCTAACCGCAGTTTCCAATATCCTGTCCGCTCTCTACCTGAAACTTAATCTTTCCAAAACTGAACTACTCCTGGTCCCGACCTCCACTAACCTCCCTAAATATGACATCTCTCTCTCAGTGTGCGGCACCACAATAGTGCCGAGTCAGCAGGCTCGCTGTCTGGGTGTTATGTTTGACTCTGATCTTTCCTTCACCCCATATATACAATCTCTCGCCCGCTCTTGCCGCTTGCACCTGGAGAACATCTCCAGAATTCACCCCTTTCTCACCTTGGAAACCACAAAAACCCTTACTGTGGCCCTGATTCACTCCCGCCTTGACTATTGTAATTCTCTCTTAGTTGGCCTCCCCCGCACTAGACTGTCCCCTCTCTCAGTCCATCCTTAATGCAGCAGCCAAGATTACCTATCTAGCTAATCGTTATTCAGACGCTTCTGCTCTATGCCAGTCATTACATTGGCTGCCTATACACTATAGGATCCATTTCAAACTGCTTGTTCTCACCCACAAAGCTCTTCACAGTGCAGCACCCCCATACATCTCCTCCCTCATCTCTGTCTATCACCCTAGCCGTTCTCTTCGCTCTGGAAGTCACTTTAGACTCACTTCTGCATTAATCCGAACCTCCCACTCCCGGCTCCAAGACTTCTCCCGAGCCTCACCAATTCTTTGGAATGCTCTACCCCAAAAAATTAGATGTATCCACAACTTAAATAGTTTTAGGCAATCCCTAAAAACACATCTCTTTAGGGCGGCCTATCATGATCCCTAGTCAGTCATCTAGACATAGCCTATCCGCTCCACCTCAAGTGGATCACATATAACGGGTTGTGGCCACTTATTCTGCTCCTATCTGTTCCCCATCTCCTCAAGTTGACTATACTATCATTGCAAATGACCACCTATACCTTGTCACCCCCACCTCATTGTTAGATTGTAAGCTCTTATGAACAGGGTTGCCATTTTTTGCTCCAATTATTGTATTATGTTATGCTTTGTAATGTATTGTTTTTTGGCATTGTATTGTATTTTCTAATTGTTTCTTATGATTGTTTAAATGTGAGCTTTGTATTGTGAATGTGAAGCGCTGTGGAATATGTTGGCGCTATATAAATAAAAATTATTATTATTATTATTATTATTATTACACGTTTCACTTTTAGTGAGATTATATCTGTGATCTTTAATCTTTTTTATGTTCATTATTTCCCTTGATACAAGATTAACAAAGATATCAATGTAGCTCAGATCGTTGGATACCGGAGGCATGCGGGTGCTCATGTTCTTTAGATCAGTAAAGGGTCCTCTCCCTTCAGGGAAGGATCTATATCGCCAAGGTGGAACAGAAACCTTACATCCATCAAAAGGTCATCTGACACTCCCAGATCACTACAGGCTTTTTTATCCTCTTTGGCAAAATGTTTGCGCCATTTAAGTTTTCTTACAGATTTAAATGCTTAATGCTGTCAAAAATATCAAAGTCAGTGGTTGGAACGAAGGAAAGTTCCTTGCTTAATACACACATTTCAGATTGTGTTAATTTCCTCAAGGATAAATTGATTATGTGATCGTTTTTTATTGTTGACGTTGAGGTTGAGGTTGAGGGTTTGGGAGGTTTCTCGGGGTATTTTGCGTCTAAAAAAACCCCTTTGTTGTTGGGATTGGGGGGATTCTGGGGTGTTAGGCCCTTACCCTTCCCTTTCTTTTTGTTCTTTCCCTGTTTGCCTTTCCCTCTTCCTTCTGTTTCAGAGGTGTCTGTTTCCATTGAGTCGTGTTCAGTTTCAGTATTGTTTGCACCTTCACCTCCTCTGGGAGTAAATACATAGTTATATTATAATATTATTTGGGAACTCTTGTAGATCTCTCAAATAGAACTTATGCTTTTCTTCTTTGAGGTGGTGCTAAAACTTCTCAATCGCGTTTTGCAAAGCTACCTCCTTTGCTTGGAAGTCTGCTTCACAAGAAAGCTTCTTTGTTACCTCTTTTTGCTCTTTCAGAGCTTTGTCAAGTCTGATGAGCTCTTTTTTTTTCCTCTTCCAGAAGCAATCTCATTAATCTTATGGAGCTCAAAGTAGCCTCCTTCTCCCAGCGTGTAGCTAGGTCTGGGCTTTTATATCTATAACCTGGTGTCAGGGTTATCCTTAGATATCTAGGTATAATCCCGTCTCGGATGTAACTTCTCAGGGATTGTACTTCCCACCAGGATGTGATCCTGTCTTTATAGATTTTGGTGAGTTCCTTAAAGGCTGCTAAGACTGGTGCTCAGACTTTATGATCAGGGCACCTTTATTAACTCAGATATATTATTAATTAGTATATCTTTCTATTATAAACATTTTAAAAGATATTTTCAAGTCTCTTCAAACAGCTGAAGCCTCATGCCTATCTATGCCGTCGTATGACTATGCACGTTAAATAAATAATATTGTTCTGTCAGTATCAGTGCCACGTTTTACTTTCAATTATTTATTTTGCATCTTTACAAATTGAGCTCCACCTTGTCTGTCAACAATCTCTAAAAGAGAGCGATATACTACCTAAAAGTGTGTGTGACAGTGTTGGCATTTACTTGATGAATTGGTATATTGTTTTCAGGTAAGGCACCCCTGTAATCTGTTGTTTGGTATTAAAAACAGGAGGTTGCTTTTTTTTCTGAAAGTGCTTTTTTAGCTTTGGAGCTACAGCTTAGGGTGCTTTCACACCACGATTTTGAGGGAGCCGATGCTGTCCGATATAAATCGGACACCATCGGCTCCCTTCTGATGCCTGGAATCGGGTGCCAAATAGGCACCCGATTACGGCATAAAATCGGCGCCGGGCTGCCGTGTCAGCAGAGGGTACCTCTGCATGCACAGACCTGCGGTGATGTCACAGTCACATGACCGCGGGTTCACCATGGTGAACCCGCGGTCACATGACTGTGACATCACCGCAGGTCCTGAACAGCAGAGGTACACCTCTGCTGACACCGGCAGCCTGCGGGAGCCACCGGAGCTTAGAGGAAGATGGCGGTTGACGGCGGGGGCTCGGGAGAGGTGAGAATAAACTTTTTTTTTTTTCTTTTTAACCCTTGTGCTCCCAGGAGCAGTCTTACTGTACTGAGCATGCTCAGTACAGTAAAATGGGTCCGAGGAGACATCAGATGTTCCTCGGACCCTTCTCCATAGGGCCCCATGTTAGGGATCGGTGCACTAAATGCCATCCGATTTGGTCCGATCCGAGTCTGTCAGATTTTGTAATCGGATGAAAAAATCGTTGCAGGCAACGATTTTTTTCTCCTGAAAAAAATAGGCCAAAATGGGGCAGGATCGGATCGGACCAAATCGGATGGCATTTAGTGCACATCCGATTTGGTCCGATCCCCATAGGGATGCATGGGATCCGAAAATCGGTCCGATGCTGTCCGATTTTTTTCGGACAGCATCGGAAATGCAAAAATCGTAGTGTGAAAGCACCCTTAGCTTATTTTCCTTGTATGATGGCACCGTTGTGGGGGTGGTGGAGGATTGGGGGGACAACCCATTTGATTAGCACTGTGTACAAATGCGTCTTTTGGGACAATGTCAGAGAGTCAGCAAGAACTAATCAGAATGATTTACTATTTCTGCCATAAACTAAACCAACAGAGAAGAGACAAGAATGTATTATCTATTTATGAAGAGCTTGTAGTTTGTCAGTTCAGATGTCTGAGAAAGCCACTGTGGAGGATCACACAGGGTTTGTATATTTCTGATGCTTCTTAAATAGGCGTAGTGTAAATAAGTCCTCCGTGATACCGAGGCTATCAAGAGTGTCCCACATAAATATTTTTGTGTAGAACACGCATTAAAACATTTTTTCTTAGATCTCACAAATCTCTTTGTACTAAAAATAAACCCCAGGCCTCCTTTATTCGATCAGTGTTTTAGTGATGTCAGATCAACACATGTTTTTATGTGTCTGGTGGACAAAAGCAAAAAGATTCAAAAAGACACATTAAATTGGGTTTATAATTACAATTGCACAATCAGATTTTTTTTTATTTCTCCTCCAGCGCAACTTGAATGAGACTTGGTTTCCATTATCACAATCTAACAGCTGCCAGTGTGCAAATATGACTTTAACGTTTTGATAAACCCCCGTCTCCCTAGTTGTTTGTCTGAAAATATACCTGGACGGCTGCCCAGTTCTAGAAATGATTTAAGCTGCTAGAAAAGCACAGCTGTCTTTAACAAGTTTTAGAAGTACATGTAACCAGTGTACAATTTATTGACTAGCCTTAGATGCTTATTGCCTATGACACTCTAAATACCATTACAACTAAGTTTATACTACAAAGTCCAAGTTTAAAACTGGAATCTTAGCAAGAACAGCTGGGCTATTTGTTTATGTGATAGACGGGGAAAAAATGACTTCTGTAATCTTTGCTCTTTTGGCTTCAAGATTCTCGAAAGAACAAAAAGAGAACTAATTTTTGCTTGTCATGCAATGCCTAGCAACATGAGGCAGCTAACAGGTCCATTATGTGAAACTCGCGTCTAAAACCCAAGCATAGAAGCTCACAGCGGTCCTCTCACACCTGACCGTAGTCCATCTCTGTGATGCCGAGTGTGCGGCTCATATGAGCCTCCTTCCCTCGGCTGGTCACACTGAGCATTTTGTTCTCTGCATGAAAGACTTTGTTTTAAATCATAATAGTAACCAGGCTGTAATCACATTATAGAGCACATGGAGAACTTGCATAAAAGCATGTGTTTTAGATTTGACATTCTGATTTATGGGTTGTGCTCCGCTTACACAGCTGCAATCTCCTTTTCCTCCTAAAGATGTTTTCGATTTCACTATTACCTTATCCTGACTTAATGTCGAAGAAAATGAAAGCCACCAGGTGAAGCCGTGACAGGAGTTGAGCTGGTCGTTTTAATCTTCTTCGACAGCGACGTAATGAATAGATTCCAAATTCATTGCGGCTTCATGTTGCTTTATTAATAAAGCAAAGGGAAGGTTATGTCGTGTTTGCTTCCCTTTTGAACCTGCAATTGAAATCTTGCTCTGCCAGAAGTGATAGTCTCACCGAAAGCAAAAATTATTAAAGATCTTACCCTTCCCACATACATCGTTTACCTGCGGTTAACTTCTTTTATGTACTCAAAAGTCTGAAAACAGAGTCTCTCAATGGAAATGTGGAAACAATTTTTTTTATCTAAATGTTAAATGGTAACACAACAATACCTTTATCCTGTGGGTCACTTTATAGGAATCAGATGTCTATATGCATATCCAAAATATCTAAAGTTTTAAGATTTTGGTTCTGAAAAGTTGGCTTTTTACTGGTCAAGTAGAATATTAGCTACAGGGCAAAGTGTGGCTTTTCATATCCAATAATGGAGCGTAAGATGGGAGTCCTTCCACTATTAGTCAAAACATCAACCTGCTGCAAAAAGCGAGAGCTCTTTATGTATTAATTTGACCATTAACTGGCCACCCACATATTTGTATCTACCTTTACTCCAAAGCACCATTGCAGATTCTTCAGTGGTTTAAGCATCTAGACCTGTACCAATCCGTTTTTAATTATAGGGATTTTCATTAGAGGTAATTGTAGTGGGTAAATCCTAATTGCGACAAATGAATTGCTTTCCGAATTGAGTTTTGGCTGTGGGACAACAAATAATTTATTAAAGTAAAGAAAGGCTGCATTGTGCAAGTCTACTCTATAGCGCCACACAGAGAAAAGTACTGCTGTTTTAAAGGTACCACATCCTTGTAATAGTTCTCTTAAAGGGACTGTATTATTTACATCTGTTTTTTTGTGAAATCTTGCAATTTTCACACTGGCCACTGCGGTTTTGTTAGACTCTGGTTTTAGGGAATTAACATTTCACAGTCATGGCGAAAAGGTTTGAGACTGACACAAATTTAATTTTTTTCAAAGTTTGCTTCTTAAATTTTTATAGTGACAATATGCTATAACTCAAGTTATGAGTGGAGATCAGATTAATTGCAAAAAAAGCTACATTATTCCTTGCCATGAAAATTAACTTCACCGTAAAATAAGCTAATTTCCACCGAATGTCAGCTGTGTCACAAAATGATCTACTTAGTGATCAACTTGTTGGCTTAGGAAAAAGTGTTAACTAGGACAAGGCAAATGATATCACACTTTTATGCTGATTTGATAAGAGCAGGCTGGTTGCTTTAATGCTATGTGCCCACCTAGCAGATTTGGTTGTTGAAATTTTTATACCAAATCTGCATCTTTCTGGCATGAAAAACGCTGTGGCAAAAATTCACTTTTTTTTCCCATGATTTAGTGCATTTATAAACTCCATAGATGAGCGAACCCCCAGATGTTAGGGTTCGCTAGATCTGCCCAGACTTAAATATAAAAAAAACTGGTTGTGGACAGACTTGACCTGGATTTGAGTCTAGACCCCGAATCCCATGAAAGTCTTTGGGTACCTGAACTAAATGGTGGATTAGGGGCTGCAAAAAGAATCAAAATGGGAATTTAAGTGTTAAATCATACGTACCAGCCTCTCCACTGCTGTGTGCGCTGCTCTCACAATACTTCCAGGTTTGCTCATTAACTTAATGAATATTTACTGCACTCCCTTGCACATCTTCTGTGACAGCATCTGTGGATGCTCAGCCTCACAAACGTCTGTGTCTCCGGAGTGTAAAAATAAATAATTGAAAATAATTGCATAGGAGTCCACGGAATTTTTGATTTTTTTAGCACAGATAAAACAGACAGCTTCAGCCTGCAGCCTCCAGCTGTGTGCTTTATATTGGCTGAGTAACAAACACAGGGACCACACGTGGGTTTTCTAAAATTATTTAAATAAATAACTGAGTTTTCCAGGGTAAGAATATCAGCTTCCAGCTGCATACTTTATATTGGCTGAGTATTAAATACGGGGACCCCACATTGTTGTTTTTTTTTTTAATTATTTAACTAAATAATTTATAAAAACTGTGGCGTGGGCTCTTCCCAATTTGATACTCAGTCAACATAAAGTACATGGCTGTGGGTTGGTATTCTTACCCTGGGGTGGTACATACCGTAGTTATTGAAGTGTAAGAATAGCAACCTGCACAGCTCCAGAATTTGGTGCATTCATTAGAAGCACCAAATCCTGGTGCATTACCCGGCTCTTTGGATTGCCTTGGTGACATGGCAATTGGGGTAATATAAGGGGTTAATGACAGCTGAAAATTGACAGCTGTCATCAAACCCTACATTGGTCTTTCAGGCCTCAATGAGACCCACACATTACCAATCCTATAAGTAAATAGTTAAAAAACACACACACAGAGAAATCCTTTATTTGAAATAACACACACAGACCACCCTCTTTCACCCTTTTATTAACCCTAAACATACCCACCGACAGTAAATACACAGCATGAAGTCCAGCAAAGCTCACCCGGCTCTGCTACATTGTGATGAACAGATACATTACAGCATCCACTCACCACAAGCAGCTCTCACACTGACAGCTGGCTGTGACAGCGATGATGTCATGAAGTTCATCTGAGGACACAGCTGACACAGCTGCTTGTGGTGAGCGGATGCTGTAATTTCACCACTCAGCGCAATATAGCAGAGCTGGAAGAGCTTCACTGGACACTATGCTGCAGATTTACCATCGGAGGGTATGTTTGGGGTTAATAAATGGGCAAAAGAGGGTTGTGTGTGTTTTTTTTAACTATTTATAATTATTTATAGGATTGGTAATGTGTGGGTCTCATGGAGGCCTGAATGTTACCAATCTAGGGATTGATGACAGCAGTTAATACCCAGCTGTCATTAACCCCTTCTATTACCCTGATTGCCATTGCACTAGGGCATTGGAAGAAGCCAGGTAAAACGCCAGGCTCTGTCGCTTCTAATGAATGTGTCAATTTTTGGGGCTGCTGTGGTCTGCTACTCTTACCCAGGGGGACAATATCTATGTGCCTTCCCAGGGTGAGAATACAAACCCCAGCCATTTGGTTTGGTTCAATGTCAAATTTGGCGGGACCCCCATGCCGCCAGCTTTAATTATTTAAATAATTAAAAAAATGCGTTGGGTCTCCATATTTGATACTCAGCCAATGTAAAGCACACTACCTGATAAGAAGCATTCGGGCATCCAAAGAGTCCAGAAAGTGCTGGGATCATCTTCTAGAGCAGTGTTTCCCAACTCCAGTCCTCAAGGCACACCAACAGGTCATGTTTTCAGGATTTCCTTATCATTAGACAGATGATGGAATTTCCCCTGTGCAAGTGATTAAACTAACACCTGTGCAATCTTAAGGAAATCCTGAAAACATGACCTGTTGGTGTGCCTTGAGGACTGGAGTTGGGAAACACTGTTCTAGAGATTTCAGCTACAGTATCACTTCAAAACCATAGAATCATAGAATGGCAGAGTTGGAAGGGACCTCCTGAGTCATCTGGTCCAGCCCCCTGCTCAATGCAGGACGCATTAAATTTTCCCAGACTCTGCTTGAAGACTTCCATTGGAGAAGAACTCACCACCTTGAGTGGTAGCCTGTTCTACTCTTTGATCACCCTCTCTATCAAAACGTTTTTTCCTAGTATCTAATCTGTGTCTCCTCCCACCAGTATAGAGCTTGCTCAGGAATGGCAGTAGGCCGGGTCAGTGCATCTGCACATACAGTTTGGTGAAGGTTGATTGGTGTCAAGAAGGATGGAATAGAACCACTTCTCTCTAAGAAAATCATTAAGATCACACTGACATTCTGTAGAATATACAAGGATTTGACTTCAGGGGACTCAGGTAAAATGATTTTATCTGATTAAGTCCCATTCAGACTGCTTAGGACATCTGGAAAAATGAAATTTTTTGGAGAAAAATTAAAGGTATCTAAATATATTCTAAGAGTAATTTCTCCAAACGATCCAGGAGCAATTAGGAAATTAAAAATATTTTTTAACAGCATGATGGGAACCATGTCACAAGTTAATAGTGATAATGAAGTGGCTCACTGAACACAAAATTGAAATATTATGTCCATTGCTTTGACAACCTGCAGTCAATCTTCAAAAAGCAAGCAGATGAAAAAAAACCTATAAATTGTGAAAAATTCCAAGATTCAGTAGGCAAGAATGTATTGTCATCAGTCATGTTTTGGACCAGAGACTGATAGCTGCCAGGGTGAATTATATAAGTCTTTAAAAATAAGGGTCTTCATTGTAAATATTGAGTCTTGGCCTAAACTTAATATATTTGGCATAAAAGTTTAACAACTGATATACTGACAATTGTACTTTAGTATCCATAGAAAAGATCTAAAAATACTGACGCAACAAACTTTGGTGAAAACCTAAAATGGTGTCAGTCTCAAAACGTTTGGTTGTGAATGAACAGCTTTCAAATTTATTGTGAATTAAGGAGGAATAATGTTAGCTGTTGCCCAATTTGATTGGTAAAACCTGTGATATTAGTTGTGCATGGAAGTGATAAGGCGTTATCTATCATTGTATTCCTGCCTCTGATTATACAGGATGGGCCATTTATATGGATGCACCTAAATAAAATGGGAATGGTTGGTGATATCAACTTCCTGTTTGTGGCAAATTAGTATATGGGAGGGGGAAAACCTTTCCAGATGGGTGGTGACCATGGTGGCCATTTTGAAGTCGGACATTTTGGATCCAACTTTATTTTTTTCAATGGGAGGAGGATCATGTGACACAAACTTATTGAGAATTTCATAAGTAAAACAATGGTGTGCTTGGTTTTAAAGTAACTTTATTCTTTCATGAGTTATTTACATGTTTATGACTATTTAAAATGTGTTCAAAGTGCTGCCCATTGTGTTGGATTTTCAAAGCAACCCTGTTCTCCCACTCTTGACACACTCATAGCAACACCGCAGACAGAAAAAATGCTGGCACAGGCTTCCAGTATACGTGGATTCATATTCTGCCCATCTCGTATCTTCACAGCATAGACAATTGCCTTCAGATGAGGGATGAGGCAAACTTTTTTGTGAATGGTGAAGTTAACAAACAAAACCACCGCTATTGGTTGACACTAACGCACAGTGGACAGATCCCTCCAAGTCTGTTGGAACACAAATATTTATGGTATGGTGTGGTATATGGCGTACAAAGATAGTGCGGGCTATTCTTCATCAATGGAAACCTCAATGCCACTGGCTATCTGAATCATGTAGCAATTTTAGATATCTAGTGGCATTTGAGGTTTCCATTGATGAAGATCTTTGGGACCTGTTGAAGCTCATCAGAGTACAATAACTGGTTGTGAAGAAGAGAACATTTCATTTCAGGTGGAAAAAATGAGGTGGGGGGGTGACTTTAATTAGTAAAAATAAAGTTAAAACAAGGAGGAAATGAAAAAAGATAAAAATATCTAATTGATTTAAAACTGTATCAAAACCATATTTTTTCTAATAAACAGAGGAAAGTTCCTTTAAAAAAATGTGTCCAATAATTATATTTGTCCACACATGCTAGATGTACTGGAAAAGAGAATCTTCCATCTTGGTTATATTTTTATACTTACATTTTTTTAATTTATATATATTTTATTATATAATTTGTTATGATTAAGTAATTAGTTTTTATATATAATAGCATATTTTGTTCTCTTCCCCCTTTTTTAATAGAAGAAATGTTGAGTGTATCTGTACAAATTTCTTATCCAATTGTTTATCGAATTTAATTTAATAATTTTTTTTGTATTAACCTACCTCTGGGTTTATTAGAAAAAAACATGGTTTTGATACAGTGTTTTATCAATTAGATATTTTTATCTTTTCCCATTTCCTCCTTGTTTTCACTTTTTTTTTTACTAATTAAAGTTCTTCCCCTACCCCATTTTTTCCACCTGAAATGAAATGTTCTCTTCTTCACAACCAGTGATTGTACTCTGTTAGCAGCCATTTAAAATTCTTTGGCTGGGAAAGGGTCAACGTGGTGTGATGTCATCAATTATGTCCCCTTTAAATATTCCTTGTACACAATATTGGCTATCACCTGAGGAAGGCGGAGTGCACCGCGAGACGCGTTATGAGGAGCTTGATCATAAAAGTAAATGGTTCGACATTTCCACTTTAAAGCCTGCTCGCTATCCTTTTGTTCATTTTTGTATACTCCGTCTTTGATATTTTCACTAATATTGATGTTTTAATAATTTTATTGTACATTTGCAGTAAAAATTTTGCTTCTGCCGTTGCAAATTTAGGGTTACTACAAAGAATTTTAAAATTGCTGCTAGCAATAAATCAAGCAATTAAGAAAAGTTAAAATATCTCAATTAAACAAACATAACAAATGACTTCTTCAACGTCACCACAAATTACACTTTTACTGACTAGTTTCAGAATTACCCTCCATCCTGAATACAATGCCCCATAAGAGTGTGGCACCCCAGGGTTCATGTGCCAGTGTAACACCACAAAGGGTTAACTCCCCACACAACCCACAACACTACACTAGCGCCTCCAGGCCAGAAGGGGGAGCTAAAGCTGCTTCTCTATATATTCTGGTGTCGAGAGGAAGTGGCAGTTAGTTCAGTCCCTGAGAGGACTGAGGGAAAGGACCTGGGTGTAAAAGGGCTGCGTTAGGCTGACCCCACGGTCCACTGTCCAGTTCCAGGCCAGCCAGGGTCTGAGGAATAGAAGAAGCAGAGGAACACACCCGGGACACGGAGTTACCCTAAACTAACCCCGGAGAAGCGCAAAGACCGGATACCGGATCCGCAATTGTGCCTGACACAAGCAGCACAGAAAACACCGGATAAGTGAAAATTATAGATCTTCACTTTACCACAGCAAGCAACACGGCGGGGTCAGAAACACAAAGATAAGACTCAAGTTGCCTAGCAAGTTTGGTATCAGTGAGGAGAGACAAGGCTGGCAGCCTAGCTAAAGAGGCAGCAGGGCCACACACAGTGCAGGAGTAGGAAGCCAAGGACCCAGCCAGGGTGGGAGCAACCCGGCCCTGGTACAGACTCCGTGGACAATATCTACTGAATACCATCTGCAGTAAAAACTTGGAAAACTACAAAACCGAGAGTCTGTGTAATCCTTGCGCTCGAGCCCTACTCTCCCTCAAAAACTGTTATCATCTCTACCACTACCCCTACCCTGCATCATCCATAGACTATCAACATCACTGCCCCAGGGAACCAGGCTCTGCCGGTGGAGAGCCGTTACATTACCGGCTACCAAACATCATCCCCGGAGGTTCTGCAGCAGTGGTGGTCACCCTGACCATATACATCACAACATATATCCCCTGTAAATAACCCCGAAACCCAATATTTGTGGGCCCGGGACACGGTCCGGACCAAGACCACCGTGATTCACTGTGATACCCCGGTCCGGTACCGAGTACCCCATCCCAGTGGGCTCCACAACTGCACAAATTTTCAAATTGAATATTGACTCAAGTGGAACCAATGCAACTAGTCAAGAGACTAAGCAATCATGAGTAAATCACATTCAATATAACATGCTGCCTACAGTGTAGCATGGCAGGGGCCCAGCCTTGCTTTTAGTTAAGCTTGGAGTGGCTCGGTAATGACTACAGTAAATCATGGGGGTGGCTCGATGATGCTACAGTGAAACATTGAAAATAATTACAGTTAAACATAGCGACGGCTAGGTGATGCTTGCTTGATTCCTTCAGCACTGGAAACCTGCCAGAGGAAGATGTATTCAATCAAGTATGCAGAAATCATAGGAGAAAACCATACCTTCTGTGAGGATCTGAAACTTGGGTATCATTGAATCTTGCAATAGGATAATGATCCCACATAGTGCTCAAAGTCTATCAAAGCTTGGTTTTAGAAGGAGTCCTGAAAGATTCTGGAGTGGCCGTTGCAGTTACCCGACTTAAGCTCCATAGAATTAATTTGGTGGGATTTAAGAAAGAATTTCAGTACAAACCCCATGTGTATCTTGTTTTACAGCAGGTCATAACAACCAGAGGGGTTGTACTAAATATTTGAATACTCTTATAATGAGAGTTGAATCATCCTGAGGCTGCAATTGCCATAGAAGTGGCATTGTGTATTGATTTTGATGAAACCTCTTCTTATTTTGTTTTTTCTGAATTATTTAGATTGTTCTTGTTTGACTGCTTTGTTGCAAACAGGAAATTCAGGAAGGGAAGGTGTTCTACGGTCCGCGCTGCCAGAATCATCAATGAAGACCCAAGGCGAAGTTGTGATCCAAAACTTCTTTATTCTCCTCCTACGCGTTTCAGTGCCCACCTGGCACCTTCATCATCCCTGATGAAGGTGCCAGGTGGGCACTGAAACAGTAGGAGGAGAATAAAGAAGTTTTGGATCACAACTTCGCCTTGGGTCTTCATTGATGATTCTGGCAGCGTGGACCGTAGCACACCTTCCCTTCCTGAATTTCCTGGTTTAACCCCACGTGCGTGGAGTCGGTGGAGGTCCAGCAGCAGCCATCAGGATATTATCCTACATGTTTTTCAACCAGTTGTGGGTCACACAACTGAAGTAGGTGAGTGGATTGCCTTTTTCACCGCCGTAATTGTAGTGTCTAGTGATAGGGGCACTATTGCGCCTCTTGTCCCCCTCCCCTCTCTCTTTTTTGTTACAAACAGGAGAACATTTGTAATGAGCATTAAATAATTTTGATTGAATTTAAACGTATTCTTTGTTTCTTCTTTTATTTTGTCTTTGATAACCAAAAACATCACATTTCCAATATTCAGATAAGTCAATGTTAAAACAGTGAAGTCTAAGTAGCAAAGTACAGTAAAAGTACTTGGTCCCGGAAATTGGTCACTAAACAACGAAAATGTGGAAGGACATATGTTTTTTTTTCAACCTTATTGACTTTATGAATTTAGCAGTATTAAAATCACATAAATGTTTTACAAATTATAGACCTGTATGGATGTCATTTACATTGTAAGGACATCCTGTGCTCTTCATGCAGTCAATTCCTCTCTGTCTCATAATATAATACAAACGAAAATCACAAATTAGCGAGATTTTAATTATGGTTAAGATGTTTAATTTGTTTGCTGTTAGTGGACTAACGGCATTGTGTAAAGCTTACAGTACAGTGAAAAGGAACAATTAGGTAAAAGAAATATGGATTAAGTTAAGAACCCTTGAGTAACAGATTTTCCATGGTTCTTAACATACGGGAAGTTGGTGGGGATGTTTGTCTGTCTGGCTTTCTGAGTTCCATTAAGCCAACCTTCTATCCCACTCAATCACATTTTCCAGGAAGAAAACACAGTCAGGAATAAAGGGCTCAAATATATAACATCCTTGTACTGTTTTAATAATGTGGGACTGTTTGTAATAAGATCCTCATAGTGGTGAGAAGCTAGGCGGTCTTCATCACCAGGGGAAGGATATTGGCATACCAATCCTCCAAGTAACCAATGTTTCATGCAAGAGTAAAAGGTTTTTTTTGCGGAAACAATCTGGTGGAAGTGTAATTATATATGCAGTAATACTTTTTGCCAAATTGTGTAAAATGAATTAGCCAAGTTGAAAAATGATTGTTTCCAAGCGGGACCATAGTCTTGCTGGACAATCCAATATAATTTATAAAATGATCTGGAGAGCTAGAACAGACCAAAGATAGAACAGCTGTTTAGTCTCTTTCAATGCTTTTTAATCACAATACAAGAAAGCAGCCTGCAGGATCCATGAATGCACCTTAATGATATATACACACAAGCACTGAATTTCTGAGGAGCGCGGGTGCTAGCAGGACTACTACTTATAATGATCAGAAGCCAATGAGAGACGTGTGTAGGCAATGGGCTTGGAGGAGTTTTACTTCCTTCCTCACGGACACGTGGTGAAGCATTTCTGAATTCCGTGCCTAGTCAACGAAAGTCTGTATGGCAAAAGGCCTCAGCAACTGCTCTTGTGGTATGGTGAATAGACATAAAGAAGATGGTCACTGGAGACTTTGTTATACCATAGCTAAATAATAATATCTAAAATTTGACATTCCTTAATCACAGAATCTATTTTCAGTAAGGTTGGACTTGACAAAAGAGTAGGATTAAAAAGTGCTGGATGAATCGTCAACAATCTTAAATACACAGACCATACAACATTGATAGTAACAAGCGTAGATGGAATAAAGAACTTAATACAGGGTGTCAAGATGGGAAGAGCTTGATATTGACTACTGCCAGGTATGACAGGAACACATTTGAAATAGATGGCGACAAAGCGGAAGTTGTAAAGGACTTCAACCTACTCAGATTAATAATTATTGAAGATGCAGTGACTACATCAATAGTCAATAGGACAATAGCTATGGGCAAATCAACAATGAAGTCACTGGACAAGGTCTTCAAATCAAGGAACATTTCACTGGTGATGACGACATGGCTCGTACATAGTTTGGACTTCTCTGTAGTAACATATGGATGCGAAACTTGGATGATAAAATAACAAGACCGAAGAAGAAGGATGGAGAAGGATATTACCAACATCATGGATGGCAAGAAAAACAAATAAATCATTTTAGAACAAATCAAGGCAGACATGTCACTCGAAGCAAGAAACATCAAGCTATGACTTCCCTGCTTTGGACACATTATAGGAAGAGAGCAATCACTGGAAAGGATATCATGGTTGGAAGAATAGAAGGAACAAGACTAAAAGGAAGACCAGCAACCTGAAGGCTTGATATAATCAAGATAACGGCGCAGAAGACCTTGGTGGATTTATCTAGGCTGCAGAAGATCAATATTCCTACAGAGCATTCATCCATAAAGTCACCATGGCTTGAAATTGAGCTGCAGACTGTTAAAATAAATAAAATCACTCACAGGCCTTGTTTGCATGGTTATGTCATGGATAGACCGTGTATGGATAAATAATACGATCCACCTAAAAACAATGGATTTATTCTATACCTCCTGGTAACTGCAGTTTCAAAGAAAAGCAAATGGAAAATTGTGGTATGTTACATTGTGTGCTATGTAGGACAAAATGTGCGTTAAAAAAGAAGGACCACATAGAGCACCCAATGCCCCCATACTATGGAACTATACTTATCATATGTGTTGCCATGAAGTCTTTGTCAAACAACTAAATAATAGTCACATGCTTTCTTGACTATGCATGATAAACAGGATTTTCATCTATTTGACAACTTTCCCTACAGAAAAATATTAACTGTAATGATTTTGTAGATTTATAAAACGTTTTGAAAAGTTCAATCATTTTTAAGTTGACATAAACTGAATTGTCAGAACCTCAATGAAAAGATACTAAATGAAAGTCCACCTAAAAGAATAATGTGACTGTCTTTCTCGAAAAGCTGAGTATTTTCGCACATTACTTGGCATCACAAATTTGGCTGCATGCTATTGCTGATGACAGCTTATAAACTTCTCCCTTTTAACCCACTGCCTGTAGGTGGACCATATATACGGCCAAAAATCAATCTTCCTTCCAAAATAGTTTGTTTGCTTCATGTCCCAGATGCTCTGCTCTGGAAAATATTTCAAACACTATTTTAGGGTCACATATAGGTTTCCTTAGTCACAATTTGGTTTGTGATTTTTTTCCCCCTGTCTTTTCATGATCCAGCTTGGTGGAATAAATCAACCTGTTTGCCTATGAGCCCATGTTTATCATGAATACATTTTTTACTAATATTGTGACTTCACATTTCATATATCAAACCTATTTACAGTACATACTTCCACATATCACAAATGCAATTTGTTTTTACTTTAGTATATCTAGTGAAGATTACAGGATAACTCTTTATTGATCACAGCAGTTACATAATTCACATTATTCACTATTTTACCTACATTTAAATATATTTAAAAATGTTGCAAAAAGAATTGTAAATATACATACATAACATTCACACAGGAAATACGTAATTGTATTTACAAGGTAAAGAAAAGTAAATATATGGTGGTAGTAAATAAAAGCATTTAGTCAGCCGCCAATTATGTAAATTCTCTCACTTAAAAAGATGAGAGAGGCCTGTAACTGACGTCATAGGTAGACCTCAACTATGAGAGACAAAATGAGAAAACAAATCCTGAAAATCACATTGTCTAATTTGGAAAAAAAATAATTATTTGGTCAATAACAAAAGTTCATCTCAGTACTTTGTTGTATATCCTTTGTTGGCAATGACACAGGTCAAACGTCTGTATGTCTTCACAAGGTTGGCACACATTGTTGCTGGTATATTGGCCGATTCCTCCATGCAGATCTCCTCTAGAGCAGTGATGTTTTGGGGCTGTCGCTGGGCAACATTGACTTTCAACTCCCTCCAAAGGTTTTTTATTGGGTTTAGATCTGGAGACTGGCTAGGCCACTCTAGGACCTTGAAATTCTTCTTAGGAAGGCACTCCTTTGTTGCCCAGGCAGTGTGCTTGGGATCATTGTCATGCTGAAAGACCCAGCCACATTTCATTTTCAATGCACTTGCTGATGAAAGGAAGTTTACACTCCAAATCTCGCGATACATGGCCCCCATTCATTCTTTCATGTACACGGATCAGTCGTCCTGGTCCCTTGGCAGAGAAACAGCCTCAAAGCATGATGTTGCCACCCCCATGCTTCACAGTAGGTATGGAGTTCTTTGGATGCAACTCACCATTTTTTCTCCTCCAAACACAACGAGTTGTGTTTCTACCAAACAGTTCTACTTTGGTTTCATCTGGCCATATTACATTCTCCCAATACTCTTCTGGAGCATCCCAATGCTGTCGAGCAATCTTCAGACGGGCCCGGACATTTAATGGCTTAAGCAGAGGGACACATCTAGCACTACAGGAGCTGAGTCCCTGGCAGCATAGTGTGTTACTGATGGTAGGCTGTGTTACGTTGGGTCATTCACTAGGTCCCCCATGTGGTTTTGTTCTGGGTTTTTTGCTCATCGTTCTTGAGATCATTTTGATCCCACGGGATGAGATCTTCCATGGTGCCCAGATTGAGTGAGATTATCAGTGGTCTTGTATGTCTTCCATTTTTGAATTATTACTCCCACAGTTGATTTCTTCACACTAAGATGCTTGCCTATTGCAGATCCAGTCTTCCCAGCCTGGTGCAGGGCTACAATTTTGTTTCTGGTGTCCTTCGACAGCTCTTTGGTCTTCACCATAGTGGAGTTTGGAGTGTGACTGTTTGAGGTTGCGGACAGGAGTCTTTTATATTGATAACAAGTTCAAACAGGTGCCAGTACTACAGGTAATGAGTGGAGGACAGAGGAGCCTCTTATAGAAGTTATAGGGCTGTGAGAGCCAGAAAGCTTGCTTGTTTGTAGGTGACCAAATACTTATCTTCCACCAAAATGTGAAATAAAATTATTTCCAAACCAGACAATGTGATTTTCAGAATGTGTTGTCTCTCATAGTTGAGGTCTACCTATGATGTCAATTAAAGGCCTCTCTCATCTTTTTAAGTGGGAGAACTTGCACAATTGTTGGCTAATGAAGTAAATGTTTTGCTCTCTGTATGTTCACATATAATTATATATATATATATATATATATATAAATACTAGATGTGCAGATGGGAGCCCAATGCTAATGCATCGGTTTGGCGGTGACATCATGATGGGGGTAACCTCTTTGACACTGGGGGCATAGGCCATCTCTCATCTGTCTCTCTGCCCCCTCCTATGCTGTCTCTCCAGGTGGGAGACCTGGGTTGGGGGTGGGAATGTGGACCAGGGTGGGTGGACTGCTGGAACGGTGGACCTGGCAGGGTGGGAGTGTGGACCAGGGTGTACGGTCGGCTGGGAGGGTGGACAGGGGGGTGTGCTGGCTTTGGAAGGGTGGACCAGGTGGGATGTGAGCATGGACTAGGGTGCGCAGACTGCTGGCAGCATGGACCGGATGGGGGTTGGAGTGTAGATGGGGGTGTGCGGGTTGCTGGAAGGGTGGACCGGGTGGGAGTGTGGACCAGGGTGTGTGAACTGCTGGGAAGGTGAACCTGGTAAGGGTGGGAGTGTAGATCGGGGTGTAAAGTCGGCTGGGAAAATGGACAGGGGTGTGTGTTGGCAGCTGGGAGGGTGGACTGGGTGGAGGTGGGAGCGTGGACCTGGATGTGGGGACTGTGGGGAGGGCGGATGAGGTGGGGATGAGAGTGTGGAATGGGTTGTGCGGGCTGCTGGGAGTGTGGACCGGGTAGGGGTAGGAGTGTAGACTGGGGTGTTCGGGCTGCTGGGAGGGTAGACCACGTGGGAGGGGAGTGTGGACTGCTGGGAAGGTGGACCTGGCATTGGTGGGAGTGTGGACTGGGGTGTGCGGTTGACTGGGAGGGTGGACAGGGAGGTGTGCTGGCTTCTGGAAGTGAGGGACCGGGTGGGAGCATGGACTGGGATGTGGAGGCTGCGGGGAGGGAGGACGAGGTGGGAGTGTGGACCGGGGTGTGCGGGCTGCTGGGAGGGTGGACTGGGTGGGGATGGGACTGTGGACCAGGGGGGTGCAGGCTGCAGGGAGGATGGACCGGGCGACGGTGGGAGCATGGACCTGGGTGTGTGGGCTGCTGGGAGGGTGGACCAGGTGGGGTTGGTGATATGGATTAATATTTCATAATAATATTAATAACAAGTTGCCTGCTCCTGACCAAATCAATATGGACCAAGTACCAGCGTGAAAAGTATGACACCAGACACACAGAGTCAGATGTACACCCTTCCTTGGTCAGTCCCAAGCTCCAAGTGCCTGTTTATTATAAGAGACATGAGTTTTTGTTCAGTAAGGGGCTCGGCCAGCCCTACTCAGATGTATTCATTGGTCAGTGGGTTAGTCCATGGGCGGATCCATGAGGTCATTAGGGGGTGTGGTCTTGATCGAGTATGTCCAGGTGGTGTGGCATTCTGTAATTGGTCAGTCCTTCTATGGAATTCAGCTTCCTCCAGGAACTCCTTATTGTAGACAGGATGTAGTCATAGGTCCAGGCTCCATCTTACATACCATGGCATGGTGTGATGAAACAGGAAATGGCAGCCATGTTTAAGTCACAATTAAGCTTATGTAATGTAAAATATTACACTCACATGGATCGTTTCTCACATGCCCTTATGTCTTAAGGTTAATTAAATATTTGATCCTGGCTCGAAGGGGGAGGGGTGGGGAGATATTGGGGGGCAGGGAGAGGGAGTTCATGGGTTTGTATTGTTTATGGAAAATAAGGGGGAAAATTACCTGAGACAAATGTTAATGAATGTACTGTGAAATACCATGCTGGATGCTTTGTCAATAAAAATATATTTGATTTAAAAAAAAAAAAAAAATATTTGATCCTATGGCTCTCTTCAACATTGGGAGTGTGGACCAGGGTGTGCGGGCTGCTGAGAGGAGGGTGGACCGGGTGGGAGTGTGGACCAGGCAGGATGGGAGTGTGTGTGGGGGGTGACTTATGCAATGTCATTTGGTTTGTTGCTTCCACCGCCAGTGGTGGCCATATTTGAACACCCATCACTTGGGTGTTCAAATATGGCGACCAGAGCTTGTTCTGTCCTTTGACCAATCAGAGGATAGGTGGACTCCCTGATGGTGGAAGTTGATGATGAACAGGACAAGACGATCATATAAATGACCTCTTTGTAATATGACCAAATCATCTTTTTTTTTTTTTTTAACTACTGGAGTGGTGATACTCCCCTTCCAGCATGTTCATCCTTTACCAATATTGTTCTAGTCCCGCGGAGTCTTGTGACCGTAATTACTGACTGGCTGGAAGTCAAAGGTTATATCACAAGCTCTCAATGCCAGAGATGAGGGTCTTGTTGAAGTTCAGGTGGTGGAGCTCAACTTTTAAAAATTTACTGTTAGGAGCCAAAACTTGACCCAAACCTCATTTGAAGACACTGGGCAGTTTGATTCTCTGCTCACATACAGCCAGCCATAAGCAAAGTACTTCTGGTTGCAGGAGGGCAGAGATTTGTAATTTTTCTTTATTTTGCAATCACACTACAGCCAAAAACTCTGCTTTTACCACCAGTGGGAGCCGATTAAACATTGTAAGTGGCATGCATTGGGCCAAGCACCAAGCATACACAAGAACTGAGATGCTCACTACAGTGATTACACAAATAGGTTTGCTCATCTCTACTCAGTGCACCTCTATGTAACACAGAAACATAGACTTGCATTGAAGAGTGCCCATGTGCCCTTTCCATTAAACAATAGATACAAGTGCATCTCAATAAATTAGAATATCATCAAAAAGATAATTTATTTCAGTAATTCAAAACATGAAACACATCATAAATAGAGTCAATAAAGAGTGATCTATTTAAATTGTTTATTTCTGTTAATGGTGATGCTTATGGCTTACAGCCAGTGAAAGCCTAGAAATTATCTCAGAAATGTAGAATAATTAACGCAAAACACCCACAAAGGCTTACTAAGCATTCAAAATGAATCAATAGGAAGTGATCCAATTCTATAGTGGCCGCGCTCCCCGTGGTAATGATTTTAAGAACTTCTTGTCCACAAAAAATTTTATTCCTCAAAACATGCGAGAATATAAAAAACGGATACAACGCGTTTCGGCGGAGACAACCGCCTTCCTCAGGTATCTAAATAAAAATACATCTGACACTTTGCTTTATAGGTAAAAGATAATTACAGCTTGCTAGGTAATGACATGAGGGTGTGGGTATAACCACACCTGTCCAATCAGTCTCCTTGTCCGCTTCAGCTATAGTGCTTCATTACATAGTAAAAACAAACACCCACAAACAGCAATCACTACGCTAAAAAACCACTAAGAACATTTATCAATAAAATTACTAGTCACAAAAATCTTAAATTACATAAAAGTTAACAAAAAACAAGAAAAAAAAAAAAAAAATCAAAATTGCAATGTTTTTAAAAAGTGCCTTTTTTCTTTTTTTTTTTATTTTTTTTTTTTTTTCTCTCTCCTTTCCTTCTTTGTTCTGTTTTTTGTTTTAAAAGGGATCATATTCATATACTGAATACTAAATACTAAATTCTTTCCACAATATCATTGAGACCATTGGGATGCAATGTTTGAAGGCGGTAAATCCAATATGTCTCTTTGCGATTAAGCAGAGAATTTCTATTGATTGTTTCCACAGGTATTTGTTCTAGAGGTGTCACCATTATATTAAAATTCTTATTGTGCTTGAGTAATAAATGTCTCGATAGGCTATGTTTTAAAAACCCATTTTTTGCTCTATTTCTGTGCCCATTCATGCGAGCACGTAAAGTCTGCGTTGTACGCCCCACGTACTGTAACCCACAGCTACAATCAATAACGTAAACAATATAATTGCTATCGCATCTCAGATTCTGTTTTATTTCAATTAATTCACCTGTACTTTTGCTTGCAGGTGAATTAATTGAGATAAAACAGAATCTGAGATGCGATAGCAATTATAAGCACAATAAGAATTTTAATATAATGGTGACACCTCTAGAACAAATACCTGTGGAAACAATCAATAGAAATTCTCTGCTTAATCGCAAAGAGACATATTGGATTTACCGCCTTCAAACATTGCATCCCAATGGTCTCAATGATATTGTGGAAAGAATTTAGTATTTAGTATTCAGTATATGAATATGATCCCTTTTAAAACAAAAAACAGAACAAAGAAGGAAAGGAGAGAGAAAAAAAAAAAAAAAAAAAAAAAAGAAAAAAGGCACTTTTTAAAAACATTGCAATTTTGATTTTTTTTTTTTTTTTTTTTTTTTTTTTTTCTTGTTTTTTGTTAACTTTTATGTAATTTAAGATTTTTGTGACTAGTAATTTTATTGATAAATGTTCTTAGTGGTTTTTTAGCGTAGTGATTGCTGTTTGTGGGTGTTTGTTTTTACTATGTAATGAAGCACTATAGCTGAAGCGGACAAGGAGACTGATTGGACAGGTGTGGTTATACCCACACCCTCATGTCATTACCTAGCAAGCTGTAATTATCTTTTACCTATAAAGCAAAGTGTCAGATGTATTTTTATTTAGATACCTGAGGAAGGCGGTTGTCTCCGCCGAAACGCGTTGTATCCGTTTTTTATATTCTCGCATGTTTTGAGGAATAAAATTTTTTGTGGACAAGAAGTTCTTAAAATCATTACCACGGGGAGCGCGGCCACTATAGAATTGGATCACTTCCTATTGAACCTTTATGCCTGTGGGAATCCGTGGCAGGACCCAATACAGGATCAATTCAAGGCGAGCAGCAGACCCGGATAAATATCCAAAGCGTGAGGAGGCTTTGGAAAAACCATATGCTTGAAGTTTTATGGCAAGAGGTGAGTGCATAAAACTTCATTAAAAGGGCACCAGAGAGTTACATTGGTAACGCGCTGAGATTGGCGCCGCATGTTTGTTTTTTATATATACCCTACAGGGAATCACCTTATAAGCATTCAAAATGGCCCCTTAGTCTGGTTCAGTAGGCTACACAATCATGGGGAATATTGGTGGCTTGACAGATGTCCAGAAGGCTGTCATTGACACACTCCACAAGGAGGGTAAGCCACAAAAGGTCATTACTAAAGAAGCTGGCTGTTCACATAGTGCTGTATCCAAGCATATTAATGGACAGTTGAGTGAAAGAAAAAAGTGTAGAAAAAGGTGCACAAGCAACTGGGATAACCGCAGCCTTGAAAGGATTGTTAAGAAAAGGCCATTCAACAATTTGGGGGTGATTCACAAGGAGTCCTGAAGTCAGTGCTTCAAGAGCCACCAAACACAGATGTGTCCAGGACATGGGCTGCAACTGCGCATTCATTGTGTCAAGCCACTCATGACCAATGAACAATGCAAGAAGCATCTTACCTGGGTCAAGGAGAAAAAGAAGTGGACTGCTGCTTAGTGGTCCAAGGTGTTGTTTTCAGATGAAAGTAAATGTTGCATTTCATTGGGAAATCAGGGTCCCAGAGCCTGGAGAAAGAGTGGGGAGGCCACAATCCCAGCTGCTCGAGGTCTAGTGTGAAGTGTAATCACTATGCTGGATTGGCCAGCAAACTCGCCTGACCTAAACTCCATAGAGAATCTAATAAGTATTGTCAAAAGGAAGATGAGACACCAGACCCAACAATACAGATGAGCTGAAGGCTGCTATCAAAGCAACCTGGGCTTCCATAACACCTCAGCAGTGCCACAGGCTGATTGCCTCCATAAATCTTTTTTCAGTTGATGTTGTGCAATATTCTAATTTTCTGAGATAATGACTTTTGGGTTTTCCTTGGCTGTAAGCCATAATCATCAACATTTACAGAAATAAACCTTTGAAAAAAGATCAGTCTGTTTGTAATGACTCTATAAAATAAATGCATTTATTTTTTATGTATTGAATTACTTAATTAACAAAACAGAAAAAAAACTGCACAGCACTCACAGACTAATGTGAACTGGTGCCAGCAGGGCTGCTGGATCAAATAACTAGAAAAAAAATACTCTACAGGTCTCGGCTACTCCCAATGATGTACATATGCTAACAAGCTATATATATATATATATATGAGAAAAAAGTTTAAAAACTTACGTTTTTTTCAAAAAACTCAAAATCTTATCTTTTTATTTCTGAAGTTCTTGGTACACATATTGGCCAATGTCTGTTTGCTCATCAACTGCGACAAAGTGACTTACTTAATTATCTTTTTGATGATATTCTAATTTATTGAGATGCACTTGTAGAAGATAAAGGCACAGGAAGGTGAATATGAGACTGGGGCAGGGAACTTAGATTGAAAGCACCACTCCAGCAGTAAAAAAAATAAGGGAATGGTGCTTTAATGAGAAACATAATTCAAAAAACAAATATATTATATTTTGCACTATATTGTTTTTTCTGTTTGTTTTACAAAACTTAATAAAAGTTGACATTTCATTTAGTGACTTCACCTGTCATTTATCTCTGTAAGTCCACATGGATACAATAAGAATTTGGTGAATTATATACTGTAGTAATTTGTAGCCAAAACCAGGAGTGGAGCAATCAGAAGAAAAGTATAAGGCTACATTCAAACCGTGCGTTTTTTTGTCTGTTTTTGCTAATCAGTTTTTGTAGCCAAAACCAGCAGTGGGTGATAAATACAGAAGAGGTGACATGTTTCTATTACACTTTTCCTCTGATTGTTCCACTACTGGTTTTGGCTACAAAAACTGATGAGCAAAAACAGAGCAAAAACAGAGCAAAAACAGACCAAAAACGCACAGTGTGAATGGAGAATAATTTAAAACTTGCCCCACTTTTGCTTTTTTTTTTTACTTCTGGTTTTGGCTAAGGCCGGCTTCAGACTGCGTCTGAGATCCGATCCGTGCCTGTCCGCTTGAAGCAGACAGCCGCGGACCGGATCAGCACACAGGACCGGGGGACTATTATGCCCTCCGGTCCTGTGTGCAGCGCATACAGTTCCTGCTGCTGATAGGTGAGGACCGCGGGCGCCGCGGTCCTGATCTGTCAGCGGCTGCAGCTGCGTGCGCTGCACACAGGACCGGAGGGCATAATAGCCCCCCGGTCCTGTGTGCTGATCCGGTCCGCGGCTGTCTGCTTCAAGCGGACAGGCACGGATCGGATCTCAGACGCAGTCTGAAGCCGGCCTTACACATTCCAGCATGAAAAACTCACCAAACACCGTGTTAACATGGCCTAAGGATGTTTAGACATGGTAGGTTATTTGTGAATTTCTGGAGAGGACTACATATGTATTGCACTGGTACAATGAAATTGAGGTTTAAAAAATTCCAATTAACATTTATTTGCTGCACTTTTGGGCATACCACGTGTGCATATTAGGTCATATTCACACAATCAGGATTCTGACAGTACTTAGGTGAATCCATTTTGCAACTAATGCCATTAAATGTTTTGTTTTGTTTTTTCAAAAAAAAACATCCATGATGTGGAAAAAAAAATATGAACACACATGTTAAAGAAGCACTCCAATCTGCATTTTATATGTAAATATCAGTGTACATACATGTAGTGCCGGGTGAGTGTATTAGTATATGCGTTTTGGGATCAAGCACCATTTCTGCTCCCTCATCTCAGTGATGTCATCGTTCTTTAGACTCTCCAGGTCACACTGCGCTGCTCTGCCTGACTTAGAAGTGGCTTTTACGAAAAACTGAAAACAAAAAGTGCAGATCGGATCTTATCCAAGATATATGTAGGAATAGGTCAAGGAATAGGGTCTTCACCTGAGAGGGTTGTGATAAAAGTCCCAACGCTCTTAATAGTTTAGTCAGGATGTACCCACAGGATAAATCATCAAAGAATTGAAGAAATGAAGGAGTTAAAACCATTCTGCCACATACCAAGGATCACTCCAAAGTAATACCATGTGATTTTATTTCTCTACGTTTTTCAGGGATAAAGTATATCAAGTCACCGATTTTTCACTGAAATGCATAGAGAAATAAAATCACGATATATTACTTCGGTGTAATCCTTGGTATGAAAATAAAAGAAATAAAAGAGTGCTATAGTAAGGACCTGGAGGATGGTATAATCAATGTTTGCAGGCTCATTTCAATAGAGGAAGCGGCACTCACGGATCTTGGTTCCAAGCTATTTATTTATCCAAATTACAGGATACATCCATCAGGGGGGGTGTGCAGGGAGGGGAAGCATGAGCAACGGAATCCGTTTCGAGGACAATTCCTCTTCTACGGGCTCTACAGAGGGTCAAAATTGCTGCCTATTTAAAGGAAGTCAATTGGATCCCCTACAGCTGTGCAATGATTAAAAACAATAAAATGTTATACAAAACGCTTTCTATAGTAAACCATGCATTAATATAAGCGGTTGTAAGAACCTACAATGAAATGATTACATTTATTATTAGAACAACAATCAATTACGCTGTGCGGATTTTTGTTTCTAAGTTACCGGAGTAACTAGGTGTAACTAATCAAGTGACTAGGGGCAGACAACAGACCTCATCTGTGGATCACAGAACATTGCAGCGAAGTAAAACTGGATTTCATCCTCTCTATCAAGTACATCTCCCTACTACTTTTCATTGCTCAGACTCATATCCACTACTGGTAATAGACTTTATTCGTACTTCACTCAGGATATATTATATAGTTTATATCATAATTAGAATAACCGATATATGGTATTAGATTTTTTCATGTTGAATTTGTGGTTTATAATTTTCCATGGAAGGGGTAGCAAGATTAACTGATCTATCCATACTGGAATAATCTCTTACATTTTCCTCTTTTTTACGAACTACTCATTACTCTCCTCTTTTTTGTGAACTACTCATTACTCTCCTCTTTTTTGCGAACTACTCATTACTTTCCGTGAAAGCTCCGACGGAACATGCAATCGATGACCTTATATATTTATAGTAAGGGACAAAAGGGACATTTTATCCATGAATAATAGTAGTTTCCACCTACCACATAATCTGTCAGTATTTCTTTATTATGAGTATTCTATATATTAATTGGGATATTTTTTGTCTCTATGAGCAAAAGGAAATATACAAAGGAGCAGAGGTCCCCAATGTCAGTCCTCGAGGGCCGAACCAGTGCAGGTTTTCAGGATCTCCTTAGTATTGCACAGCAGGCAATGATTCCAATCCCTGTGCAATAGTAAGGAAATCCTGAAAACCTGCACTGGTTCGGCCCTCGAAGACTGACATTGGGGACCTCTGCAAAGGAGGATGAAAATCCAAGTTAAATACTGCACCGCAATAATCCGGATCTGTCTGTAATTAATGTATGCAGAAAAGACCATTTGATCTCCAGTTATTGTTATACCTCTCATCACTTGACCACATTACTAAAGTGCTGCTCCCTAATCTTATAGGGGGATATTATTTAACCCATAAATTACTGGCAACCAGTTCTGCTCATAGAAATATTGCCATATCAATTTTCATTTAGCCCTCTAGGGCCCTGTGCGTCTGTAGAGATGATCCATCTCGATTCTCTTTGTACAAGGTATCTGTCAAAGTCTCCTGCTCGTGGCAGCGCAGCAGGTTTTTCTAGACCCATAAAGGAAAGGACCTCTGGATTACCATTATGATGATCCTGAATGTGCTTTATGAGTCTAGGACTGCCTTTGCCTGATATAATGGAATTGTAATGTTCTCTAAACCTATGGAACAATGGTCTGATGGTTTTGCCTATGTAGAAATGGGAGCAGGGACACATTAAGACATACACTAATCCTTTTGTTCTGCAATTTATAAATTATTTTACCGGACTAGTGTGCCATTCAAATTTATAGCTGTACCTGGTCTAAAAAATCTACACCAAGGGCAAGTACCACATTTGTGGTTTCCCTTGATGGGTGATCCTGATAGCCAGGAATTAGTCGTTTTTGGAATATTTATTATTTGTTTTTTCACCAATAGATCTCCAATATTTTTGCTTCGTCTATAAGAAATTATAGGGTGTGAGGATTCTAAGGTCGGGCTGTCAAATTGAATAATGTGCCAATGTCTTTTTATGCAAGAGGAAACCCTATTGTACATGGGGCCAAATTTAAAACTAAAAAATAATCTTTTTTGCTGATCTTTATGTTGTATTTGTCTTGTCGGTTTCTCTGACCTCCCCGTGGTAGTTAGTTTATCCTCTGCTCTTTTTTTGGCATTTTTCACCAGATTTGGTGAATATCCTCTCTGTTGTAGGGCAACACTTAATTCACTTGCCTGTACCTCATACCCCATCTCTGTGTTATTAATCCTTTTGACACGCAAGAACTGGCTAAACGGTAGCCCTGTCCTTGTGTGTAAAGGATGGGCACTATTATAGTGGAGGAGAGCATTGGTTGCTGTTCTTTTTTTAAAAACTGATCTATTGATTTTTCCACTGTCAATTTTTATGAAAACATCCAAAAATTCTAAGCTTAGTCCCCCAAATTTTGATGTAAAGAACATATTGTAATTGCTATTTTGATTCAAATACTCTATGAACTGGTTGAAGGTTGATTTATCCCCATCCCAAACAATGAAGACATCGTCCACAAAGCGGGTGTAATGCTTCACATGTCTGATATAAGGGTTGGATTCTGAAAAAAACATTTCTTTTTCCAAAAGAGCTAGGTAAAGATTTGCCAGTG
Source organism: Allobates femoralis (assembly GCA_033576535.1). NCBI lineage: Eukaryota > Metazoa > Chordata > Amphibia > Anura > Aromobatidae > Allobates > Allobates femoralis. The sequence goes on from JARQOC010000012.1 coordinate 36,897,836, forward strand.
TACATGCAACGGGGGAACCTATCGCGGTACCAACCCGTTGCAAGTACCACTGACCAAGGAAAGTGAATGCATTGTGTGTCAAGATGTAATTTACTGCTCCACACACAAAGGCCACTACTTTTTCATCTGTTTCATTATCGTTTAGGATTGTTCTTATTACCTGTTCTGCTTTCTGTTGTGGGATCTTTGTGTAGAGAATTTCGACATCTATTGATGCTAAATTAAAGCCTTCTTGCCATTCAATGAGATCAAGATTTTCAATAAAGTGATTGGTGCCTCTGACGTAAGATGGTATACTCCCTAAAAAGGGATGCAGGTACCAATCAATGTATCTGGAGAGCGGTTCTGTAAGAGAACAGACTCCAGACACAATTGGTCTGCCTGGGGGCTGATGTTCATTCTTATGAATTTTTGGCATGTAGTACCAATGTGGGCGCTGTGGAGAGTTTGGAAAAAGTTTCTCTCCTTGTTGCCTGGTGATAACCCCCAACTCCACATACTGTCTTAAAAAAGTTCTCAATTTACTTTGATATTGTAAAGTAGGATCTGTTGGAAGTGGTTTATAGGTTGTGCTGTCATTAAGTTGGCGTAAACTTTCTGTGATATATGCCTCTCGTTCTAACAACACAACTCCTCCCCCTTTATCTGCGCACCTGAAAAATGTTTGCAGGCTCACTAACCTTGACCAGTTGTGCACAGACCCTGCACAACAGAGGTACACGCCTGGGCAGTGAGAGCCTTCAGTCTGGATCGCTGCCATGTGATCGGGTGGGTGCTCCTCTATGACATCACGGCAGGTCCTTCAAGCCTGGAGCAGCTTCCACCATTCTCAATGGATGGATGTATACAAACAGCAAATAGCGGTATAAATGATGCGCTGAGGCAAAAGGGTAAGGATTAAAATACACACCTTTTAATACAGCTTTACACTCGCCCAACCTCGACGCGTTTCGATAGCAAGCTATCTTCCTCAGGCAGTCTGAGTCTTGCAGAGTTATGCCCATAGGGAGAATCTTTTCTCAGAGGCTCTGCCTGGCCACTAGGGGCATAACTGCCCCGCATCACAGAATACACATCACCAGGGCCTTACGGGATGATCTAGGTGTATGGAAATCCTTCCTAGCTAACTATAACGGATGCACATGTTTCCAAGAAACTTAGGTATCTAGCTCGGACATATCTCCATTCCCTGATGCAGCCAGGGCCATCGGTTTTGGAGTCTTCCTCTGCCCCAATTGGTGTGCTAGCCATTGGCCAGACACATGGTACCTGTCAGGCTGGACAAAAAACCTCACCCTACTGGAGCTATTTCCCGTAATAGTGGCTACAGCATTATTAGCCGAACAGCTGCCAACAAGCGAATTTGCTTCTGGACTGACAATGTTCGTGTCGTCCATGCAATCAACCAACTAGCATCTTCCTCCACGCTGATCATCAGGCTGTTACGTTATTTAGTCCTTAGGTGCCTCATTCACAACAACTGGTTTAGGGTCTGACATGTGCCAGGGATCGACAACAGTATTGCTGATGCCTTGTCGTGTTTTGATTTTCAGAGGTTTCGAGCATTGCACCCATAGGTGAACAATAAGTGTCCGAAACTCCTTTGGAACTGTCCCGGAGGAGAGCTAATGCTGTTGGTTGAAGCCTTCCTAGTTCCATTGACTTGGCAGTCGTATGGTAAGGCTTGGAAGGAGTGGTTCAACCTAGTTCAAGTGCTCCCGAACCAGGTCTCCACGATCATTCTCTGCAACTCCATCGCCCAATACATAGCGCTATTACATTCCAACGGCGTTTCGGGGACAGTTGCGCAGCAGCGGCTTGTGAGGCTGGACTTTCACTTTTGCCTCCGCGGTTGGCTAGACATCACCATGACCTTCCTGTTTACGTAGGCATTAAAAGGCTGGAAATGGAAACGTCGGTGCACCAAAAGCAGGAGGCCCATTTCTTTTGCCACACTATCGGTATGATAAATAAGCTAGGAGACATTTGCAACAAGGAAAGCGAGGTTTGTGCTTGCTTTCTTCGGAGCGCGGGGGGTCAGCGAATTGGTCAGCAGGTCACCTGGGCGCCCGGCGGGTTGCTATGCTAAGATGCTATAGTGTGCAATGGGGGGGTTAGGGTTCGCATCAGGCGCTGAAAAACAGATCAACAGATTAGCTTGGTCGAGGCGTGTGGTTCCCCATTTTTCCATCCCCCGACCACTTTGTCCCATCAATATCCTGCAGCATTATTTAGATTCCCCGGCTCTCAACGCATTTTTCTTTGAGCACGCGGACGGATCCCCGCTCACGCTGACACAGTTCACGTGTCCTTCCACATCGGTGCGGCAACTGAGGTGGCAAGGGCCGGCTTTACGAACTAAGAAATTCAGATGGTGGGACGGTGGAAATCTGACTCTTTCTTCTGCAATATTAGGCCAGATCTAGTTTAAACCCTCTCATTTCCTAATGGCTACCCTCTTTCTTCCCACTGGTCGCTCTGTTATTGATTATATCCTATCCTCAATTAGCTGGCAGTGTTCTTTATTCCTCCATAATTTTTAGTATTGTGTGTGCCGTGTTCTTGCAGTGTTTTACTCCCCCATAATTGGTTATTACGTGTGCAGTGTTTTATAAAAAAAAAAAAGAAAAAAAGAAGTGGGGGAGGCGAAATGTTTGTTTGGGTTCCAAAACACCTACAGTGCAATGCAATGCAAAGTCAGCAAAGGTGGCTAACAGTCTTTTCTTTTAGATTTGTCTAGACCTAGTATCTGGATCCTAGATCACTCCCACATAGGCTGGGCAGCATGGCACGCCAAGTCGGGACAGGGCAGAAGTGCTCTAGAATTTCAAGACATAAAGTTCCATTGGAGAGGTGTTTGAGGTCTATCCTGAGCCCAGGTTCTACCTGAGGCAGTTAGTATATCACGATTAGCCACAGGCCCCGTTATTCTAGTAATACATGCGGGTGGGAACAACCTGGTAAACGTAAGGACCCAGAATCTGCTTGCTGTCATGCAAGCAGATTTAGAAAGGCTAGGATTATTCTTTACTGGTCTGGAAATAGTTTGGTCCAGCATAATACCAAGGGTGAGCTGCACAGGGGCAAGGGATGCAGCGGCCGTAGAACAGTTGCGGTGATTCGTCAATATGTGTATCGCCAAATTTGTAGCATCTAGAAGAGGCATCCTGGTGTGTCATGAGCTGTTAGAGTCAGATATCAGCCGACTAGTGTTAGAGGACGGCTTCAGCCTTAATGACATAGGGCTGGACATATTCCTTTCAGGTATCCAGGATGGGGTTGACCAGGCCATGAGGGCACTGTGTGGGTTTCACAGCTCAGGCTTAGGCCCTTGCCACTCTGTGGCGGGTGGAAGAGGGATTTAGTGAGAGCCAACCTGCCATGGACGGCTGTGAGCATCGAGCCTCCTCCCTCAGGTTTTAAGGCGGATTTGTGCCTGGCTTTGGAGCTGCGGCCAAAATAACATGCAACCCCCTGTTGAAATAATTTGAGTGTTGTTACGTTGATGCCCTCAAGAAATATTGAAAAGATATTCCATGTGTGGTCTCAGATATTGTGCGGCGGGGAAAACCAGTGGGTGGAGTCTCTGCAGTCTATCTACTGCAAATTTTCTGAAAAATCTAAGGCAATTTCTTCTCAAGCAAATATAAGCAGTTCAACTTTGCTGATTTTAGCCAAAGATATATTTTGCCATGTAGAAAGGTAAAATAAGTAGCAATTACAAACATATAAAATCGGAACTGCTGTCTGAATGGAGGTTTGAAGAACCATTGTCACACAGACTTCATCTACCTGGCAATTATTTTAGGGCTGTATCCAGTAGCATTTAAAGAGCATCGGTTACATCTCCTACCATGTTTGTTTGACTCAATAGTCGTTAACAATTCTAGGACATGTTTTCCTAACTCTGTGCACCAAGTTATTCCTCTTTCTGGAAATATAATTATTGTGATCTGTGTATTAATAGATGAGGTGTACTGCCTGATCAATGCTAACCGACTCAGACTTGCCGAATAATCAATTTATTGATACATTTCTAGGTGTAATAACAAAGGTATGTAGCTAGGATGTACAGTTAGGGCCAGAAATATTTGGACAGTGACACAATTTTCGCGAGTTGGGCTCTGCATGCCACCACATTTGATTTGAAATGAAACCTCTACAACAGAATTCAAGTGCAGATTGTAACGTTTAATTTGAAGGGTTGAACAAAAATATCTGATAGAAAATGTAGGAATTGTGCACATTTCTTTACAAACACTCCACATTTTAGGAGGTCAAAAGTAATTGGACAAATAAACATAACCCAAACAAAATATTTTTATTTTCAATATTTTGTTGCGAATCCTTTGGAGGCAATCACTGCCTTAAGTCTGGAACCCATGGACATCACCAAACGCTGGGTTTCCTCCTTCTTAATGCTTTGCCAGGCCTTTACAGCCGCAGCCTTCAGGTCTTGCTTGTTTGTGGGTCTTTCCGTCTTAAGTCTGGATTTGAGCAAGTGAAATGCATGCTCAATTGGGTTAAGATCTGGTGATTGACTTAGCCATTGCAGAATGTTCCACTTTTTTGCACTCATGAACTCCTGGGTAGCTTTGGCTGTATGCTTGGGGTCATTATCCATCTGTACTATGAAGCGCCGTCCAATCAACTTTGCAGCATTTGGCTGAATCTGGGCTGAAAGTATACCCCGGTACACTTCAGAATTCATCCGGCTACTCTTGTCTGCTGTTATGTCATCAATAAACACAAGTGACCCAGTGCCATTGAAAGCCATGCATGCCCATGCCATCACGTTGCCTCCACCATGTTTTACAGAGGATGTGGTGTGCCTTGGATCATGTGCCGTTCCCTTTCTTCTCCAAACTTTTTTCTTCCCATCTTTCTGGTACAGGTTGATCTTTGTCTCATCTGTCCATAGAATACTTTTCCAGAACTGAGCTGGCTTCTTGAGGTGTTTTTCAGCAAATTTAACTCTGGCCTGTCTATTTTTGGAATTGATGAATGGTTTGCATCTAGATGTGAACCCTTTGTATTTACTGTCATGGAGTCTTCTCTTTACTGTTGACTTAGAGACAGATACACCTACTTCACTGAGAGTGTTCTGGACTTCAGTTGATGTTGTGAACGGGTTCTTCTTCACCAAATAAAGTATGCGGCGATCATCCACCACTGTTGTCATCCGTGGACGCCCAGGCCTTTTAGAGTTCCCAAGCTCACCAGTCAATTCCTTTTTTCTCAGAATGTACCCAACTGTTGATTTTGCTACTCTAAGCATGTCTGCTATCTCTCTGATGGATTTTTTCTTCTTTTTCAGCCTCAGGATGTTCTGCTTCACCTCAATTGAGAGTTCCTTTGACCGCATGTTGTCTGGTCACAGCAACAGCTTCCAAATGCAAAACCACACACCTGAAATCCACCCCTGACCTTTTAACTACTTCATTGATTACAGGTTAACGAGGGAGACGCCTTCAGAGTTAATTGCAGCCCGTAGAGTCCCTTGTCCAATTACTTTTGGTCCCTTGAAAAAGAGGAGGCTATGCATTACAGAGCTATGATTCCTAAACCCTTTCTCCGATTTGGATGTGGAAACTCTCATATTGCAGCTGGAAGTGTGCACTTTCAGCCCATATTATATATATAATTGTATTTCTGAACATGATTTTGTAAACAGCTAAAATAACAAAACTTGTGTCACTGTCCAAATATTTCTGGCCCTAACTGTACTTCACTATGTATGTGGGTATGGTGCCCAGTTAGGATACCACTCAATGTGTTAATAACTGAAAGGAATCCCGCATTCTTGAAGATCCAAGAAATATGGATTTAACAGAAATTGAAAACCAGAATATTACGTAACATTTCAGCCCACAAGACCTTCTCCAGGCGGATTGCAGTCAGCACACTGTATGGAATAGCTCTGTATAGAATAGGGATTGATGCCATTGACCTAGGCCTTCATTCCTATTAAAATCTATATCTTATGACTTTAAGAGTGACAGATTCCTTTCCATTTTTAGAATAACAAAGGAACGGAACAGCACAGAATTCTAAACAGAAATAAATTCCAGATATTTTTTTCACAAGGAAAACAAGTATTTACTAAAACAGACATGTTGGGATCTAATGGGTCCTCTACTTCTTGACACCAAATTGCATGTTTGATAACGTTAGGTGTAAGAAAATACCTTTTTATAATTATTGTGTAGAATTAAGCAATAGTATAGATATTTTTATTGCTAGCAGTTAGGAGACTTGCAAAGAGAGACTGTGCAGAACCATAACCTCCAGCTTTGGAAATGCTTAGGTAGTCAGCTTAATATCAATCAAACTATCCATACGCTGTTAGTACGGACATGTATGTGTTTCAACTTAAATACATTATAAATTGTTTTACCATGACTGCAAATCCACTTCTTCAATATGAAGCTACATTTTAGATTAGGAAAAAATAATAGGAGCGAGCTTAAATAGATAACTAACGCTGAGAATTCCTAGCTTAAATATCTTGGAAGCTCTTTGGACGCAGGTGCTTAGGATGATTTATTCTTTAAATTCTTAAAATATTTTTTCCACCAAAGGAAGAATACTCGGCACTAGTTTCTTTGTGCCAACACTAACCATTAGTACTTGGATTCCAGCCACTCTCGTCTACTCTGAAAACAGATTCTGCCACCGAGGAAAAGGTCATTAATGTGAGTTCTTTACTGTTGAGCTGCCTTCCAAGACAATTAGCAGAAGTTGTTCTGCAGATGGCTTCCTGGCTGTCAACAGGTACCTACATATTAATAGGTCTGTTATGATAGATTCATTGACAAGTGGGTTAGGCTGGAAGCTACATTAAGATATAGATGTTTCTGTACTTTGTGTCTGGAAAGAGCGAATCCCTGACGCTTCTGATGAAAGATTACTCTATTTTTGTCCATACACAGAAACCTCTCATCTTACAGAATAGCACTTCGCTCTGTAGCAGGATTTCCCAGAAAGTACAGTTTACCCATGGGAATGCTGTAATACAGGAATAGTATATTTTTTTGCATCTTTTCTATTAATTTCTGATCTGCCATAGTATTAGTCCACTCTGGTAACTTTAATAGAGAATGAGGATGCCAAATACATGACCATATTACAGATCTTGGCTTCTCGTTTTAGAAAAGCACAAAAATTCAGTAGGGAAAAATGTGGCATAATCCATAGTATTTATATAATATGTCTGGAATTGTATGTTACCCTTCCAACATTATTTATAGGGAGAATATCCTATCTCTTAGCGGCACCACACATCAGAATATGTAGAACACAAGGAGACGATACAAACCCACACAGGTTCTATGGTCTGCAAGACAGGATCTGCATTAGAAGATATAGACATTATTAATTTTCTTAGTCAATACATATAATTTGGGATCAAATAATTTTTGTAGTTGAGTACAATAAAAAGTTTGCATCATTTAACTTTTAAGTTTTATTTTGTTTCCCTGCACATCGCAGCCTGCTGTAACGCCGGCGGAGTATGTGTAACTTGTATTGCTGGTTTTAATGTGCCTTTCTGTGTTCTACACAATGCTCCTTCCCCCCCTAACCAGCTGGGATACTGTAGTATGTTACCTGTTTGGATTCTGCTCAGTTCCCAGCTCTGCTGCGTAGCCGTACACGTGTTGTAGAGTCATTGCTCCGCTGGACAACCACCCGCGTAGCTGTCACTGTGGAAGCTATCCGCAGGTTGTCCTCTTCAGCTGGTGCATGACTTTCCATGTGCATCCAGGCTTGCAGCCATTGCCAGGTGTCCTAGGCCTCAGTTTCTGTGCTGGCAATGCTGTACTGAGTTCTGTCTGTGCTTAGGGTGCGCATGGCTACACCTTCCCTGTTTTTATTAGGTGGAGTGTTTGCGCTTGAATTGCGGTCCCCAGCCTATAGCTGTGGGTCATCCCCTATTTAAAGTTCCTCTTTCCTGTTGGGTATCACCAGAGTTTCTCATTAGGTTCCTGAACCTAACCCTGTGTTTTTTGTCCAGCCATGCTGCTCCTGGTCTGCCTTGTCTACAGCTTCTGTTCTGCCTGTGATCAGTTCTGGGAAAGCTGATGTCTTTGTCCTTGGACCCGACTTGCCTATGTGTTGGTACCAATGTCCTTGCCCTTGAATGTGGATTCCTGTTGTGTGAGATTCCTGAAACCTTCTGTGTCTTGATGCATGTACCCAGTGTCTGCGAGTTTCCTGTAACCTGTGAATAAACCCGTCTTCATCTTTCGAAGATGGAGTCTTGTGTTCCTGCTGAGCGTCTACTATGCTGTGCTCATACCACTATGTGGTGCTAGCTCTGTCCAGCTCCAGTGCACTCCTGCGGTGCACGTGTTTCTTAGCTCCGCTCCTTGCTGGGTGTGCTAGCAGTGTTCTGCTCACAATTCTTAGCTTGACTCCGCTCCTGTAGCACCCATGTCATGCAGCTCTAGTCCGATTCTGCAGTGTTTGCACTAGACCGCTTGAGTTCCTGTTCAGGTCGTTTCCGGACTCGTGTATGATGTCTGGAGCCTGATGACCCCTGACTTGCGCCTGCAGCTCATGCCTGGTGTCTGAGATGGCCCTGAGGTCCCGCCTGATGTCCGATATGGCCCTGAGGTCCCGCCTGGTGTCCAAGATGGCCCTAAGGTCCCGCCTGGTGTCCAAGATGGCCCCGTGGCCCAGACCGCTTGAGTTCCTTTTCAGGTCGTGTCCTTGATGTCTAGATGGGATGTCCGTAGTCCTGGTGGTCCAGCCTGTGTTCTCAGTCAGTCCCGTTCATATTTCTGGACGGGCTCCTCCTCCATGGTTCTGGGGAGTCTTCAGCCTTGATTCCCGGTGACTGCTCTGCCTGAGCTTCCTGAATCTGACCAGCTGATGTCCCTGATGTGTCCTTCCTGATGTGTCTGATGTTCTGAGTCCTGAAGTCCTGCCTGTGTCCAGATGTGAAGTCCATTGCCTGGTGGTCCAGCCTGTGTTGTCAGTCGGTTCCACTCGTGTGCCTGGATGGGCTCCTCCTCCATGGTTCTGGAGAGTCTCCAGTCTTGATTCCCGGTGACTGCTCTGCTTAAGAATCCTGGACCTGACCAGCTGAGTTCCTGGACCTGTGCGCTGTGTTCCACCTGTGTCCCGATGTCCGACCTGTTCCCTGCTGGGTCCATCCTGAGATGACGTCTATCCAAGGTCGGTGTCTGATGTTCTCCTGCTGTGCCAGTGCTACACCTCAGCCTGAGTGTGAGGTTCTCCTGATATGCCCGTGCCAGATGGCCCTGGACTGCATCAACCTGTTAAGGCCTCCTGCCATGCCATCGCCTGATATCTGTGATGTTCCCTTTGCTTGATATGTGGGGGAGCCTGGCTTCATGTCTTGTCTTGTTACCTTGTACTGTGCTTTCATTTAGTAAACTTTGTGCTCTATACCTGAAGTGTGCAGTGTCCTGCATGTTACCACCTTGCCCACATGCTCAGCTGCTACAGACCCAGGTCGCTGCCCTTCCCTAGTTTGGGCAGACCCGGTTTTCCCCTGTGGTCCAGTGGGTCCACATACATCTACCACATGGGATGCACGTCCCACGTCGTCATGGCCTGGCGGCATGGGAGCGTAAGCAAGCCATCACGTCCCTGTGAAACAGCTGCTGAATGAGTTAAAAAAAATTCATCAGTCAGCCCCAGAATTTGTAACTATTATGTATTTTTTAGTTCCTCTCAATGGATGTCTGACCATGGTTTTTTTAGCCCAAAACATTCATTTAAAAATGACAAAAAATGGGTCCTCAGGTGTCATTATCTAAACATTTTTTTAGTTAATATCAACATTTTTACTGTTAAAGAGGGTTTACAATTTACAGTATGTATATTTATAGGGTAGGTGATAGCTGTATGATTGCTTGGACTGCTGAGAAAACTACCAATCACAAGAATGGGTGTCCTGAAATCTCTTCCTCTGGTGTGAATGAAGCAATAGATAGAAAACATTGCGGCTTTATGCCAAAAAAGCTTCACGCTAGTCAGTGGGCTATTTTTGTTGTATAAGTGAATATGCTAGATGTTGGTTGAAGGAAACAGGTATGTCTACTGATCTCATCCAATCCCGTTTAGGAAGAACCAGTGGAGATTGTAATGGAAAGAAGAAAACAACAGGAAAATAAGATTGAGAACATTTGTTTATTAGTAGCCACTACATTAAAATTATGTGACGGTGAAACTTTCGATATGTTGGGTTTAAAATTTTTCTCTCAGGCCTTGGAGAGTTCGTATTTTGCCAGCACTTTACGTGAACCCTTTTCACCATTAGAAGTTATTGACTGGCCAGAGAACACATCTTGTATAACCTAGCTAATCTTGAATTTATGTAAATGTGATCAGTAAATCTGTTCCTTCGGTACATGATCTAGCATTTCAAAGGATTATTGCACCTACCAATAATTCTTCACATTCATGACCAAAAACCTTGGAAAACAATGAATAGGGGAACTTGTGGATGGGTTGTTGAAAGTATTTTTCACTACACAAGGAAACAAGCCATAAACCAAAGTAGATTGTGATGTATGACGAGAGCTGTTGTACTAAAAAATCACGACTAAACAGGAAGTTTTCTCATGCTGTAAGGGGACTGGAATTTAGTGAACGCTTACCGCAAGTGACCTAAGGAATTAGGACTTCCACAGTTACGCACATGTAGAATTAGTCTAAGAAGGGCTTACAGAAAATGTTCTGAACCACATTATTTCAAATAATTACATCTGACATCTTTCTCCGATGTGATTATTCCACAGACTATCTGCTGAAGTATTTTACAAGTAGATTGTATTAAGTACCTAAATGTAACCTACGCATAGAAATCTCATATGAGCAAGCAAGGCAGACGGTTTACTAATTTTATATTGTTTCATTATTTTTTTAGTGAATTCATTTATTGTTTTCTGATTCATACTTTGTATATGCAGCTTTGTGCTGCCCATATGGGTCCTACTAGCTATCAAATTATTATTATTATTTAATTTATTTATATAGCGCCCATTAGACTCCATGGCGGTTTACATATGGAAAGGGGCAGACAAGGACATGTACAATCAATGTAGACAATCAAGTCATAGCTATCACATGTGCATAGAGTCTCTCACATTACTTGACAGCAAATTCTGAGGTGAAAACAATGGTTGTGGGTGCTAGATATCAACATGTTCCTACAAGAGATAAGACATTTCAGTATACAAGTAAAATAGTGCAGATCTCATGTCAATGCATGATAAGGACAACATCAAAACCTTCTTACATATTTCTTTTACAATGTCCATACCACAGATGTGAAAAGAGGTCAGGCACCCAACCACTCTTCATCCATCCCAATAGCACAAATTAAATTTGTCCATCCCCTCCCTGGTGCAGATAGACATCACCAAATTCTTATCTTTGGCAGGAAGTCTTCATGTTTGTTTGCTCCCTATGTTTCTATGATCAGTTGGTTGATTCTATAACGCTTTCTTTCCTACACTGACAGATATATCGAGGTTTATCAAGCATAGGCTGCCTCATGAGTCTGGGATGATATACATAGACACAGGTTTGTTCACAGATTTATATAGAATGCATACTATATTACAGAATATAGAGCAATACCAAGGGAACATACAGTAAGTGGTGCCTCCATATACACATTTATAGAGACTGTGCCTCCAGACAGGGTTTGTATATAAGATCTCAAATTAGACATTGATATTGAATTGCCCTCTATCCCCCCACACCAACTGCATGTAATTTCTATTAAAGAGCTTTCATTGAAATTTAGATCTGATGTTTAAAATGCTCTTAGAGATGATAGAATTGATTTGCTAGACCCTTGGTTCAGTGGCCAAATCAGTATGTGGTGGCCACTGGAAAGCAACCCAGCAAATCGCCTCCTATCGCCCAGCATCCCTATCACCTATTCTGATTTCTAGGCCTTTTGCGATGTCATCATTGTAACATGTTTCATGACGTCATGGTTGGCCTGCTGATCAAAAGATACACTGTGGTGCCGACAGGTAGGAATCACCCCATAAACCTCCCCCATCCAGCAACCACAGAATACAACATGGCTGCTGGACTAGAATCTAGCAATTGATTCACTATTCTCTATAGACTTTAATTGTGAAGATTTTTAAAGGGTGGAGAACAACTTTTTGTATTTTGTAAATGAGCCCATGAAGGTCTGAAAAACAATTATCCATAATTCTGTACTGCTGACTGTGTCTATGGATTGGCATCAGTGATCAAGTGCCGTATGTATCAGAAGAGGTCTGTACCTATTGAAGAGTGCATCAGGAATAACAGTCCGTATCTGGAAAATTAGCTTCTATTTTTATCTTGGCTGCCACAGATCCAATTTTAAAATATAATAGTGGAAAATCTTTGATTATAAATATTTTCTTTATCATATATTACAATAGAGCAGCACCACTCTCCTAATTTTTGGTTAATTTAAAGTAGTGTAATTTCCCATAATAATAATAATAATAATAATAATAAAGCTTTATTTATATAGCGCCAACATATTCCGCAGCGCTTTACAATGTAGGGTTAGCGTACAGAAAATATACAGTAAGTAATTACAATAGAGAACAAATAAAGTACAATCATTGGATACAAAAACAATAGGCATAGAATCAATGTGAAAAAAAAAAAAATACAATAAATAAAGCAAGAAATGAAGGTGACCCTGCTCAAAAGAGCTTACAATCTACAACGGGATAGGGGTTGTACGAGGTGCCGGGGCTTATTGCACTGGTGGTCCAGGCATCTTGAGGAAATGGGGTATAGGGCTAAGCTTACATGAATGGTCATCAGTCTGTGTAGACCTTTATGGTTTGGTGGAGTTTGTAGAAGAATAATGTCCAGAGGATAGCCCATTCACTGTCTACAGTACAATGGACATGTTAGGGAGTATGATAGGCCGCCTTAAAAAGATGCGTCTTTAGGGATCGTCTGAAGCCATGCAAGTTGTGGATAGTCCTGATTTCTTTGGGTAAAGCATTCCAGAGGTTTGGTGCAGCTCTGGAAAAGTCTTGGAGCCGGGAGTGGGAGGATCGGATTAGTGCAGATGTTAGTTGAAGGTCATTTGAGGAACGTAGAGAGCGGGTGGGGTGATAGACAGAGATGAGGGAGGAGAGGTAGGGGGGAGTTGCACTGTGAAGAGCTTTGTGGGTGAGAACAAGCAATTTGAATTTGATCCTGTAATATACGGGCAGCCAGTGCAATGACTGGCACAGAGCAGAGGCATCTGAGTAACGATTGGCCAGATGGGTGATCCTGGCTGCTGCATTAAGGATGGACTGGAGAGGAGAAAGTCTGGTGAGGGGGAGGCCGCTTAATAGAGAGTTGCAGTAGTCAAGGCGGGAATGGATTAGGGCCACGGTGAGGGTTTTTGTTGTTTCCAGGGTGAGAAAGGGGCGGACTCTAGAGATATTCTTCAGGTGTAAGCGACAGGAGCGGACGAGAGATTGCGTGTGGGAGGAGAAGGAGAGATCGGTGTCAAATATAACACCCAGACAGCGAGCCTGCTGTCTAGGCGTTATCGTGGTGCCGCACACTGAGAGAGAGATGTCCGATTTAGGGAGGTTAGTGGATGGGGGGAGCAGAAGAAGTTCAGTTTTGGAAAGGTTTAGTTTCAAATAGAGAGTGGACATGATATTGGAAACTGCAGCTAGACACTCATTGGTGTTCTTTACTACCGCAGGGGTAAGGTCAGGGGCTGAAGTGTATAGTTGAGTGTCATCAGCATAAAGATGGTACTGGAAGCCAAATCTGCTGATGGTCTGTCCAATCGGGGCCGTGTAGAGAGAGAAGAGGAGAGGGCCAAGGACTGAACCCTGAGGGACCCCAATAGTGAGGGGAAGAGGGGGGGAAGTGGAGCCAGCAAAAGATACACTGAAAGAGCGGTCAGAAAGATAGGAGGAGAGCCAGGAGAGAGCAGTGTCCTTTATGCCAATGTTCCTTAAGTCTTTCATAAGATAAACAGAATGGGATTTGTGGGGATATATTTGTAAAATGTTCTGAGTACTTCCCATTTTACAATAATCATTTTCAGATGATTTGGAAGATTCCTCTGACAAGTAAATGGTGTTTCCTAACACAAAGTACATAGCACGGAACAGTGGAAATTTTGACAGTCTAATCCATTTTATGTATTAGATCCAAATACCAGCGGATTTGGTGACAATTAATAACATGCCAAAACCATTACATAGGAAATGATACTTCTTTTCATTGTAAATTAAACTTGTATTAAGATACAATCATTTATTAGCGATCAACTATTCATGTTTAAAAAAATGCCATAATACTTAACAACGCCAAGTTACTCTTCTTCTGGCAACATGGAATTAGTAAAGTCAGTTTACAGCAATTCTAATTAAATCATTGTATAAAGATAATGTAAAAGGGTGACTTTATTCTAAAGTTTTAGACATTTGCTTCCAGGGTTCAACAGAGCAATGACTGTGCAGCATGGTGGGTGATCAGAGGGCCTAGGGGGATGCTATTGTGATTGATCCTGTCACTATACTGCGTGGTAACCTCCTTGCTCCCCTAAGTAATGATTAGTGCAGTTCTACCCAGACAGTGCCTGCACACAGGTCGATGTTTTTTTCTACAGTTAGTCGAATGATTGCCAATTTTGACAGTATATGTTGTTCCAACCCTATGAGCTGTTTCTAGCTCACCCTATTCCGGGAGTAGTTTCACCACCTTCCCTTGTTCTATTCACTGTACTTTCCAGGTATCAGGTAGCCGCTAGTTTCTTCACTGTTCCTTCTTTAGCCTGTATCGTGCCCAGGACCCGGTCCCCTTTCTATACTACATTCTTTTTCAGTGTAGCCTACACCATCTACTCCAAGGCTGGAGCCACCAACCAGAAAAAAACCCTTTCACTATATACCCCTCTTTAATGGGTAGGCTGAAACGTAACTCCTCTAGCTCCACTTGGCAGGCCTTAGGTTCCCCTACAGTGCAGATTGACCCCTAGAGGTAACCAGTATTAATGTACTCATCTGCATACAATACACATTATCAGTACATATATACAACACAAGAAAAGAAGATTGAGCTAACCACATATCTCCTTTGATGAAACTGTGGGTCTCTGCTCCCATAGGGTGCTGATACTCACTGGTGGACACAGCAGTCAAGTAAATTAATTGGAGTAAGGTTCAGCAAGAATAATCTGGTAAATGTAAAAATATTATGTGACAAATATGATAGATATTCAGACATGCTAATTAATCATAAGTCTCCAAGATATTTCTTTAGGTGTAGTCATAGATATTTCTACATCTGTTACCTGCACATAATTAACCCTTCACTTCCAGACCCCCTCCTGCAGGAACTTACATTTCCCAAATGGTCTTACTGGCAGAAAGGTGTAATTTGTAATTAAAACTCAGGAAGGTTTCCCTTTGACAGCTCTAGTCTCCTCCTGTAAGAGACATGCAGTGACCAGAACAGCAGTTTCCTCTTTCTGAAATGTGGGTGGGATAGCTGTGATTCGCAGGGAACTGGTCAGACTTGTCATATTAATAAGAAATATGGAATTACTGGATAACCAAGCCCTACACATCATATCACTGAAATCATCAGAGGAGAGCAAGTTGAGCACACATACACATAGGTCTTGATTCCTTCCAACCCCCTGGGTAGGGAGATATGGACAATGGCTAGCAGAAGCCAGGTAGATAAACCATGTTTGATCTGTAAGCATGGGTGAGATCCAGACGGATCCAAGTGCGCCAGAACCGCTCCCCTCGGACCTCCTGGTGAGAAGTTATGACCCTTCATAGTTTTTTGGATATTTCAGCCCAAAGCACAGGGGAGGGATTTCAAGGACAGCCCAGGGACAGAGAGGCAGTGACTAGTCTACGGACTATAAACAACTGCCCATATTCCTCCAGTTATTTTTTCAAGTTGGTGGTGTCACATTTCGTGTTGGGAATAACCAGAAAGACTCTGTGGCTCTACACTGCCTTCATGTGGCCGCCAGCAACAAGAAACCAGTAACTGACTTATATTTGACTGCTTATATCTTTTGTATCATACTACCTTTATTCGCATATCTTACTGTAATATCTCTATAGTCTATCGTATATATTGTTATTATAGTGTGCCCATACGGATTAAATATAAAATTTAATCTTGGGTTGCTCTTTTATCCCAATCCACGAACCCACGTCTGTGTCCTCAGTTTATTATTATTATTTATTTATTTATATAGCGCCATTGGTTCCATGGCGCTTTACATGTGTAAGGGCAGAACAAGGACGAGAACATAAATAACGACGAATAAATCATACAGGTACATTAGGGCAGAGATCCTGTCCACAAGGGCTCACATTCTATAGTTTAATGTTATGCACTACTGTGGGCTGGTTTCTGGCCCGATATAAGCTTGTTAATGCACCAGGCTTATATCTAACAAGGAACTGGTGGCAGCATTACCAGGCTGGTAGGAGTCTGTTTTGGTAAACTAGTGAAAAGGGTCTTCCAGCCTATCAGGGTTGTGAGCCTGAGTGGTGTCATGCTGGAGGATTGTGTGAACTATCTTCTCTTACTCCCTGTACCCCTTTGTGCCCGTGAAGACAGGGGCTGTCAGTGTAAATCTGCGCCAAGCTGACCTTGTGAACCCTCACAGGTGTGGAACGTCTCGTGTTGGTGAAAGTGACAAAACCATATTGCATGACATCCATGCATTAGAGACATCAGGGTGGGGTATTTGTCACATATTCTTTATTGAAAAGTGATTAAGTGATTTTAATCATTTTTTGCTAAAGCATATTTTTACATTTACCAGATGGATCGGGCTGAACCTTACGTAATTTCCTACGCATAAGCACGTGTACATAAATAAGCATCACAGCTACAGTATTAAAATACACATAAAAACTCCAACAGTCTTCAGGGGTAGAAATTGCTTTCTGGCACCTGATACCACCTTACATTTTTTCAGAAAAATGACCACATGTGTGCCACACTGCACAGTCAATACAGTTTATTATGATAGTGGCAAGGGAAAATGTGGCTTAAAACTGATGGCTATCTAAACTTTGTATCTATTGTCATTTGGTATATGCTGCATCTTATTGTTGAAGTCTTTAGATCTGAGGTGGAAAAGCATGTGGATTTGGCAACCATAGCTTGCTTTCAATCTTACCCTCAACTTACATTACTACATCAAGCTTCAAATGATTCATCCAGGACTATGATATTGATGAACCATCCTTAGATCCGACACCTAGAATCCCCCAACAATTAGCATTTCCACAGTAGCCTAAAGTTCACATTGTACAAAGCCCAAAGCCAAAATAACACCGTTCTGTACACCGTAGTGACCACTGCACTGCTAACAACTATTTCTCTGTTGGTCCTCCACTGATATTGTGCTGATGACCTAACAGAACATCAGTACCTGGACAAGACATTTGATCAGACTATTTTTCCCAAACCAGTTGTTATAACGTCAGCAGGTTCATGGCACTTGAAGACCCAGGATGCCCAGCCAACTCCATTTCTGGATTTAATTGTATTTGCATCCTTAAAGCGTAAATGTCATTTTAGATTTTATTTCATAAATAGTACACATGTAATATCTTATCAGGCAAATTTGATTCTTTCAGTCATTATCAAAAGTATAAATTTGGAATATTCAGTGAAGACTTTCCTATTACAGAGATGGAGATGGCAGTTCTTACGGATAAGATTGTATGATGATGGAAGTAGGGAAGAACTAAAGAAAGAGGGAGGGGCTGGAGGCAGAGGGAGGATCTAGAGGCAGAGTGAGCAGGAAGAGCTCCGCCCCTTCCTCCCTCTTGTATCTACAGAGAATCTTCGTTTTCCCCATAGGCTCCATTCTAACCCCCCAAAAAAAGCATCACAAATGCATGGGTATTCCCACAGTGCATTTGTGATGCTTTTTTACAGTGATTTCTACAGCATAAATGCTGCAATGGTCACCCTCCTCAGCGATCCGACGGAGATCTCCTGTGATCCCCGGTGATATCTTCATTCCAGGCACAGGGAGAAGTGACTGGGGACCTGTGCCACCCTATGTGACCAGTCAACCTATCACATGGCCAGCCTCTGATTGGATGATACCCACATGCTCTTCTGCTGCCTGGGAAGTAGATATCACCGATCACCATGGGCTTGCTGGAGCGTGAGAAAGTGTCTGTGTGTGTCTCTGTGTGTGTGTCTGTCTGTGTGTGTCAGTCTGTCTTTGTGTGTTACCTTACTCGTGCTGCATTTTCTGTGCTGCATTTGTATGTGCACAAGCACAAACGCAGCACAAAAAATACACACAGTGGGCACTTAGTCTAAGGCTACGTGTACTGTTTTCCATTCACACGCTGTGCTTTAAAAGCATCTGCTTTTGGGCTGAAAAGCAGGATCTCTCCTCATCGCCATGGCACAGGACCTTTGGAGGACCCCAGACTGTACCATATGACTGAGCGACGTCACATGGTGCTGCAGGGTCCTAGAGGTCGCCCTCACTGCGGCCTGGAGATCACCGGCAGTCACTGGGGGAGCATGGTGAGGTAAGTGAAAGCGCATTAAGAAAAGTGCAGCAGCGTTCACACACAGAACGCTGCGTTCTGAGTATCCGTTCTTGTTGCAGTTTTGCACCAAAAAGGATCCTCACAAAATGCAGCAATTCTGCTGTGTGTGAACCCGCTTAAGTGTTTTCCCTATAGGGCAATGCCCCAGCCACTCATTGCACAGCAAGTTGTAGCAAGACCCCATTCTACTACTGTATCTATTATCATCAGGACTGCTGGATGGCCAAGTATTGGCATACTTTTCCTTTGGTAAACCAGGCTGTTTCCATTCACTAAAAGCAAGTAGAGAGTATGAAAAAAGACAGGGATTTAAAAATTGGAAGGTCAATTAAGCTCTATGTACTGTACATAAATCAAAAAGAACATCATTGAGTCTATGTTGTGTCCCGCTTCCATTCTACAACATTTAAAGAGGGCATTCACCTAGATTTTTTTTGTTTAGTTACACTATCTCCTGCAATAAATTCTGCTCCACAGATTCTGGAAGAGTTAATCTTTTTTTTTTTTGGTGTCACTCCATTGTAAAATTATGTCCCACAGTAGTAATGATGCAAATGTTCCCTTCAACCAACTGGTTACATACTAAAGAATCTCTTTGAGGACAAATTAGTTTTCTCTCCCTTGAGACTGGAAAGTCAAAACACAGCTGTACCTATAGAGAAGTTTTGTCGTACATTTCAGGGGGACAATTAGCATCAATATTGGGGGGCGCAACTTTGGAGCAGAAGGTACGCAGAAAAAAATTAAAAAAGAATAAGAATTGTCATTGAAGCAGCAGCATTTTAAGGGGTTATTCACTTCAGTTTAACGTGAAAGGTCCTCTTTAATAGACCAGAGGCTTCTAAGGTTTCCACAGGCAATTTTAGTCTGAGGTTCCATTTAGAGCAAAAGGAATTATTACAGTAACCAGCACAATGATTTTAATTAGGGGATATTGTTTTTAAGTGGAATTACTCGTAAAAGGACTTGAAACCCAAGTTAAAATCATCTTCACTGTAGTTTGTCATTTGTCAAAGCAATCAGCCTCTTTCAGGATACATAGAGCAACCACGAGACCAGTATTCCTTATCGGCATTTAGTTACAACTTATTGAGCTGGCTCCTTGCCACCCACTTGTATGCAAACCGCTACAGGCTGATAATAAAACGTTAGCAATGCTTTGAAGAGCGAGCTTACAAGAGTGCTGCAATCACTTGGCCAAAGAAAGAAATGTCCTGTCCCATTTCAGGTGCGGTACATGCTAAATTTATGCACCAGATTAAGACTGGAACGAAACACCATTAAAATATGTATCAACATAGCACGCCTTGATGTTTCAAAGACTGCCAGCTCATGCGACCACCCAGGTTTCCTTGTCAGGTGTACGACCTGTAATAAATGTAGCATTTAGCTAATGGTTGTTAATGATTCTTTGAAAATAATCTCTGTTTACTGAAACTTGCCAATAAATGTATAGCTATTTTTTCCTGGCATGTGATTTTGGCCATATTTGCTTTTGTTGAGAGATTGTTTACATCCAAAATCCATTAATGAAGCATAAAGAAGTATCGTGTCCATAACAATATACCATATTTTTCAGATTATAAGACTGTTTTAGCTTACTGGGGGTGTGCCGTGGAGCAGGAGGCACTGTCATGAGGGGTGCTACTGCGTGTGTACCTGCGATGCTGCTGTCTGTACAATGGTTGTCACGGGCGATGCTGCAGGCATTGCATTGGAAATCACGGGCAGTGCTGCATTGGACTTGTGATGCTGCGGGCAGTGTGGCATCTATCATGGGCGATTCTTCGGATGGTGCATTGGGTATCACAGCAGTGCTGCCGTAGGTGCCATCCCAGCAGTTGTATTACTGTTAGAGTAATTGTTGGCAGTCTAGGCTTCAAGAAAATGGTGCCCAGTTGCAGCTCCAGTACAGATTGACATCTCGGCTCAATGTTAAATAGAGATCTCATCTGCGCACGTGCCGCTTCTGAACACCATTTTCTTGAAGCACACACTGCTGACATTTACTCTAAGGGTATGTGCACATCTGACGTGTCTGCATCTATGCAGAACGACCGGGAACCGGTGGAGATTAGCAGAAACTGAGTTTTCTGCACTCGCTAGTGTCCCTGGTTTTGTTAGCGTTTTGCTAACGATTTGCGATCGGGTTACTAGCGGTCGCACAGCGTGTTCTTGGCGATTTCCCCGGCGTGTTCCTTAGCGATTTCCAGACTGGTCTTTGCTGCACTTGTTCAGCTGGACCCGCTGGAAAAACGCTGAAAAGAAGTTGCTTGCTCTATCTTTGACAAACCGGTCGGAAACCGGTGAATAAACTGAAATCGTCAAGACAAAAAGCGTTGTAATGTACACAGCGTTTTCTAAACTCCATTGACTAGCATGTTAATCCTACCGGTGGGTAGGATTAACATAAATTAACATAAAACTCAGCGGGAACCGCCGACGGAAAACGTTCCAAACCAGCCCACAAAACGTCAGATGTGCACATACCCTAACAGTAACACAACTGCTGTGATGGATCCTGCCTCACAAGCCTGCAGCACTGGTCATGACACCCAACACACCACCCCATGACAGCTGCCGCAGCATCGGTGGTGCACCCACTGCAACACCACCCATGACACCTGCGTACCACCCGCAATACTGCCTATGACACTTGCTGCCTAACCCGCAACATCGCCCGTGACAATGCCTCCTGTGAACCTTCACCACCACCACTGCATTCCCCCCCAACTACCCCCATTAGCTATGTAGATTATAAAATGAACCTAAACTTTAAGACGGAGACCCTTTTTTAAAATAAATAATATTTTTCCTATTTTCTTCCTCTAAATTTGGGGTGTTCTTATAATCTGGTGCATGGTGTAATTTATAAAATATGGTAGATTTTTCTTTCATTAATACAATCTTTCATTGTATTAAATATATTTTACTGAAATACTCATGAGACCTCGTAGAAAAGGAACGGCAATTCCTCGAAACACGTAGGTCTTCTGGCTTTCAAGGGGCACCGTACCAAGCAGCTGTGATGTCACACGCTCCTCTGAGTTCCGCTCATGTGGCAACAAGGGACCTAAGCACCCTGGTTTACAACTATTGGAAGACTTTTTCCAGCTTAAGGGTGCGTTCACACGCTGCGTATTTGCTGCATATTTTTACGCGAGTGCTCTTGAAGTTTTTATAGCCAAAACCAGGAGTGGCTGATTAAAACCAGCAGTGGGTGATTAAATACAGAAGTGGTGACTTGTTTCTTTTAGACTTTTCCTCTCCTTGTTCAACTCCTGGTTTTCGCTACAAAAACTGCAACAGCACTGACGTAAAAATATGCAGCAAATACGCAGCGTGTGAACGCACCCTTATACAAACAAGATTTGACATTTGTAATCATTACATAACAGCACATGCACAGCAGTGGCAACGCTCTACATTTATCAGTCAGGACTTTGGTTGGAGTTTTTTATATCATTACATTTCATTGTGCTTCATCATATGGACTGAATAGTTCTGTGCTGTGTGGATCTAAATCTACTGTGTATAAGCTATTCAATAGATGGCAGTAGATTGTAGTGTTGATTTGTACCCCCACATGGCCTTCTCAAAAAGGGTTTCTTGCTCATTTGTGCACTTAATCCATCATTTATTATATAGGGTATTCATTGGGAATTCATTATTATACGTATAATCATTTGTGTCAATTATTTCATTCTGTATCGTGAAAGCACTCTATTCTCTTTATATACCTCTGTTTTGTATGGGCCAAAATCCAGGGCTCATTGTTCTGTCAGCAACTACCAGATTCCCTCTCTATATATTCTTGTCGCTGCTAGTGTTATTCTAGAAATTTCTTGTAGATACATTTGTGCACAAATTTTGAAGTAAGGTTGTTCCAAAAGTCTTGGAGAACTAACCACAGATATTCCATGAATGAGTATCGTACAAATCTTACTGTCTCTGACTTCATAATGCAATCAGGGCTCTGTGGGGCCGAATCATCACTTAGACACTTTCACATTACGGTAAAATCGGACAGCATCGGCTCCCTTCTGATGTCTGGAATCGGATGCCAAATAGGCATCCGATTCCGACATAAAATCGCTCCCTCCGGGCTGATAAAAAAAAAAATGTATGCTCCTGTCCTCGAGGCCCCCGCCTCTCCCGCACGGTCCCGCAGGCTCCCGGTGTCCTCGCGGTGTCTCTGTGTCTGCAGAGGTCTTCTTCTTCTGAACAGGACCTGCCGTGATGTCACAATCACGTGACCGCCTGTTAACATGGTGTAACCTGCGGTCACGTGACTGTGACGTCATGGCAGGTCCTGTTAAGAAGAAGAAGACCTCTGCAGACACGGGAGACACCGCGAGGACATCGGGAGCCTGCAGGAGACGGCAGGGGCCTCGGGGATAGGTGAGCATACATTTTTTTTTTTTTAACCCCTGCTGTCCCAGTTAGGAGCAGTTTTACTGTACTGAGCATGCTCAGTACAGTAAAATCGGGTCCGAGGACACATCAGATGTATCCTCGGACCCTGTTCCATAGGGACCCGATGTTAAAAACATCGGACCAAATCGGATGTGCACTAAATGGCATCCAATTTGGTCCGATCCATTCTGTCCGATTTTATTTTCGGTGCAAAAATCGGAGCATGCTCCGATTTTTGCACCGATTAAAAAATCGGACAGAATCGGATCGGACCAAATCGGATGCATTTAGTGCACATCCGACTCGGTCCGATGCCCATAGGGCTGCATGGGAGCCAAAATCGGTCCGATGCTGTCCGATTTTATCGGACAGCATCGGAAAACAGAATATCGTAGTGTGAAACCAGCCTTAGAGGACTCTCTGTTCTTCTTTACTATGATGATAATTTATAATGCACGACTCCAGTGGGATTTTTTTTCCAGTGCTGTAGTGGCACTTTAAATTTAAGCTCCCTACTCCTGATTTTATTCTCAACTTTCGGCACCTTAATTTGCTACTGACCGTCGCTCTGGTCCATGGTACCATCTTGTGCTTTAACTTCAAACTGTCCAGAAATCTGAAGTTGTGTCAAAAGCACTCAGTGCATCTCTGTGAGAGCCAGGAAAAAGGTCAGAATGAGGCTCCCATAGAGATGTATTGAAAAGTGACCTCTGGTATGCTTCCTGAAACACTGAAGCTGCAACAATCACTGTTCACCACAGTATGACTGGAGCGCCACTAGAAAATGATGGTGAGTATCAGGCAGGGATAAGGAGACTTAGTTTTAAAGCACCACTACAGTAATGCAATAAAAATCCTGGAGAGGTGCTTTAATGACATTATCTGTATGTTTGAGATCGCTGTCCGACTTCAGAATAAATTTGGAACCAGACATCTCCCTGATGGTACTACATGTTACATAAGTATCTGTCTGTATTTTTCAGCATTGAGGATCCATTTTTGGCTCTCCAAGATTTTTGGAACAATCTCTGAACCATCTTCCTTCAAAAATTGTGTGCAAGTACCTAGAAGACTTGATGCTTTTTTGAAGGCAAAATGCAGTCATATCAAATATTGATGGGATTTCTCTTTTGTTCATTCACTTTACATTTTGCTAATTGATAAATATAAAGTAATAACTTTTGAAACCTTTTTACTTTGCAGAACCTTTCTCAAGGTTTCCTATAACTTTTGCACAGTACTATAGATGATTGTATATTTAAATGAAACTAACGTTTTTCATAATTAGTAAAATAGACACTATTAGGGTACATACCAGGCTTGATAATGTTTTAGCTAAGTTTTGATCTCCAATCAAGCACCCTTAAGGCCCCATCACACGTGGCGACATCACTAGGGGCGTTGGCCTATCGGCGGCGACATCGCCCCTACATCGCCTAATGTAAAGGGACGAGGGCGACGCCATTACTTGTCCCTAGTTTCAGAGCAGTGCTCTGAAACCAGGCGGCCGATCTGGGGCGATGTGCACACATCGCCCCATGTAAATGGCCCCCGGCGACCTGGCAGGCGATGGGAGCCATAGGCTCCCATTGTCCTGTATCGCCGCTGGGGTTTTGAAACACCCCGGCGGCGATGCCGCCTGTCAGATCGCCGGCGCGGTGCTGGAGGTGTCGCCCCATGTAAATGACGCGACGCTGGCGGGGCACCAAAAACATGCGCGCTCCCTCCAGTCGCCGCCGACATCTCCAGCCCCGTCGCCAGGTGTGACGGTGCCTTTAGTCCTCCGGATGTGGATAAAGTTTAAAAAGTTTTCGCCAATGTTTACCAGTATACACATCATGAAAATGCTGACACAGTTAAATGCTTTGCCTGTCTGTGGACCTGTGTGCTTTCTTTCCCTCTAGCCCTTCAGCTTACTTCTGGTGTTTATAAAGTTACGTTCACACGCTGCGTATTTGCAGCTTTTTCCTGCATTTATGCATCGCTTTTTTATGCGCGTGTAAATGCAGTGAAACACAATTATGGAAACGTAGTTCAGCAAAACCTTCTTTTTGTGCTTTTCTGCCGCTTTTCCGATTGCCCACATCTTAAAATGGCTCGGGAAAAGCACGCCGAAAAAAGTGCACAAAAGCACACTATGTGAATGCAGTTGCGCTTTTTGCCGCCTACGTACGTGAAAAAGCGCAACTGCATAAGAATGCGCAATGTGTGAAAGTAGCCTTAATGGTGCTTGTAAGTGTAGCTGATTTTATGATGCCAATCTGAATGGGTCCTGGCAAGGCTGGATATAGAGAGCACAGTTGTTGAAGGAATGGTGGACTCCAGCACCTGGAAATATGTATAATCACATTTTATTGAAAACCACATTAAAAAACACGTTAGAAAAAAATCCATAAAAACAAAAGCGAGGGCAGTTTATGCGTTTTGGACTTTGAAAAAAAATGTCCTTAATTATAGGTTTGCTTTTTAATGTACTTTTCAATAAAATGTGATTTTACATATTTTCCGGGTGCTGGAGTCTATTCCCTCTCCAACTCTGCAACTATTACATCCGACCTACCATTTTCCTGCCAGACCGTTGCCAGCAACTGTCTCATTGCTCCATCTTCTGGTGTAGATTTCTTGCTCTTCTGGCCTGAACAGAATATTGTCTCTATAGTCAATGATAGCCTCAAATTGACTAAATTGGTCAGAGAAAGCAAAGAGACTCAAGGGAGACACAGGGAGCAGTGTGAGTCCAGTAAATGAGTTTATGCATATGTATGTATATAAATATATATTTATATATACAGGATATATTATATTAAGAAAAAATGAACAGCAGCACATCCTTTAAAAGTGAAAAAACGTGGATTTATTCCCAGGACCGCAACATTTAGGCTTGTCAATCCCTTTTTCAAGCAGTACCAAGCCGAAACGTTGCGGTCCTGGGAATAAATCCACGTTTTTCACTTTTAAAGAATGTGCTGCTGTTCATTTTTTCTTAATATCTACACCGAAGGATTTATGGTTGGAGGGCTTGCACCCAAATTATTTTCTTTTTTGTGCTGTTCCACATATATTTTTCTTAGGTTTTCTGCTAGCATATTATATATATAAGAAAAATATATGTGGAACAGCACAAAAAATAAAATAATTTGGGTGCAAGCCCTCCCCTCAGTACAGTCAGACGATGCTTTACATAATAACAATATTCAATTGAGAATACTATGATACCTTCCAAATATTCTTCTCTTTTGCTATCTTAATAGGGTGTGTCATTGTTCAGCCTCAAGTATCCCATTGTGCCCTGGAGGTCTTCTAAGCTGTACCACGTTGTATGTCGGAAAGGCAAGACTAGCTCCCGAATATCATTGCCTGGGAGGCACTGCACAATAAAGTCTCCCCACTTCATAAAGAACTTTGCCGTCTTGCTGTCTTTGTCCTGTTCTGCGTCTATTTTCTCTAGGATCATTACCCTTTTCAGTTCAACCAGCAATTGTTGCAGACATGGGGCTCTCTCATCCAACCAATGTTGCAAGATAAGTCGTTTATACAAGATTGCAATGATATGCAACTGTCAGGTGCGTGAGCTAGACAATCCTAAATTAATCATCTTGTGGAAAACTCATAACATTTTGTCTTGTGGGAATTGAGTGTCCATCAACCTATTCGTCCAGTTCTTCACCTCCTCCCATCCTGTACATATCCGGTCACACTCCCAGAGTCCATGAAACATGTCCGTTCCAGGGGTCTCGCATTTTGGACAGGTCGGTCGTTGGTCTTGGCATGTCTGCGTAGCTGGCAGATTAAAGCCCAATACAGCCTGATGTATCACATGAAAATGTGAGTCCCTCCATTTCTTATTATGTACATGTTTGCGGAATTCGTTCCACCCAGACAGAATGGTCTCCCCCACCCCCTCATCTTGCAGTCTAGTCTCCCAGCTTCTGAAGAGT